>CM034128.1:2500-1317142 GCA_019914995.1 Acanthochlamys bracteata
TAAACCCTAAACCCTAAAACCCTAAAACCCTAAACCCTAAAACCCTAAACCCTAAAAACCTAAACCCTAAACCCTAAACCCTAAACCCTAAACCCTAAACCCTAAAACCCTAAACCCTAAAACCCTAAAACCCTAAACCCTAAACCCTAAAACCCTAAAAAAACCCTAAAACCCTAAACCCTAAACCCTAAACCCTAAACCCTAAACCCTAAAACCCTAAAACCCTAAACCCTAAACCCTAAACCCTAAACCCTAAAACCCTAAACCCTAAAACCCTAAAACCCTAAACCCTAAACCCTAAACCCTAAAACCCTAAACCTAAACCCTAAACCCTAAAACCCTAAACCCTAAAACCCTAAACCCTAAACCCCTAAACCCTAAACCTAAACCTAAAACCCTAAACCCTAAACCCTAAAACCCTAAACCCTAAAACCCTAAACCCTAAACCCCTAAAACCCTAAACCCTAAACCCTAAACCCCTAAAACCCTAAACCCTAAAACCCTAAACCCTAAACCCTAAAACCCTAAACCCTAAAAACCCTAAAACCTAAACCCTAAACCCTAAACCCTAAACCCTTAAACCCTAAAACCCTAAACCCTAAACCCTAAAACCTAAACCCTAAACCCTAAAACCCTAAAACCCTAAAACCCTAAAACCCTAAAACCCTAAAACCCTAAAAACCCTAAAACCCTAAAACCCTAAAACCCTAACCCCTAAATCCCTAAGCCCCGACCCCGAAAACTATAACCCAGAACCCCCAACCCTAGAGCCACTAGTCCCAAAAACCCTAAAAAAACTAAACACCAAACCCTGAATCCCAACAAAATTACCCTACGAAAAAGTTCCTAAAAAAGTTACTTTTGAGCTTTGTTTCACAACTACAACGCAAGCATACGACCGCAGAATAATGTTTACCTCGTATTTATTTGTAAACGCTTCTTCCACCAACAGTAGCACCTGAGCTCTCTCCTTCAAACGGCAACGTTTAGTTTCCAGGAAATCTAGATGCAAAGGAGTTTATCCTTTAACAAGCAAAATACCTACAGTCAGAAAATAGATAGAGTCGCATGTGCAGTACTTGGTTGTTAAGTTAGTTTGTTTTATTATAAGCATTGTATGAAAGAATCGTATCTACCAACGAAGTACCCTATCTACTTACATGAAGGAAGAAATATACAGGAAGAAAATGTGCAACATGATCTTAATGCACACAGACAAATGGCATGCACAAAGTTAAAAACTTTGTCGTTGTTTAGCCAAGAAAGCAATAAGCATAAAAGTACGGAGGAAAGAACGTCACTAAGAACGGATTAATAGCATTCGCTGATGTATATATAACTACAAGTTGTGGAGAATACTAGCCTGATTGCTTTACCTTCCAAAGCTTGCTTGCTACTGTTACTCCCCATCTTCTTTGATCTAGCATTTCTATTGCCGGCAATGGTCAGCAGATCCGTTTATATACATCCCCAATTGGCATAGCTTTTCCATACCTAAATTAATCACAAATCACTGAAGAATGAAACGAAAAAAGCCAAGAGGTCGAAAGAACTGTCGAAACAGATAGATACAGAGAGAGTAAAGTGACCAACAAAGACATCGGTTTTGAAGAAGAAAAACTAACAACAACGGAAGTGAAGAATGCCTTCGCCTTTAAATAAATAAGAAAAAAGTTGAGCGTATTCTAAGATTTTACTAACATAAAATCTAAAAAATTTTCGAAGAAGATAGCTGACGGGAAATTCAATAGAGTTTCTGACTGAAGATCTTTGAAAAAGAAGCATCAGCGAATGGTGTATTTGTCTGATGACTAGAAAATAGAAATTCTCAATCAACTCATCTCATTAAATGTTTTTGTTCATATTTTGTACCAAAATTTTTTTTAATTGAGGTGTACGTTTTTCTTTTTTAAATATGAAGCAAGTCTATAAGAAGGACATAAACAAAACATAGGGTGGTGCTGAATTAATTACCGGACCCAAAGATCTCCACTCCTCATTCCTATCAGGTATGGCCTTTCTTTTTTGATTTTAAATTCGATTCTTAAAAGCAAAAGATATACGACAATAATAACTATTATTATTATTATTATTTATGTTCTAATAAAATCTAACTTAATATAATTTGTTTTTTAAATTTTTGGAATATTTAAAACTAAATAAAAGCTTTATACAATATTATTAAATTTTCTCAATATTTGAAATTACATAAATTATATAATAAATAATTATATATTTTTAAAAATTTATATTTAACCTTTTTAAATAAATAATAAATTTAGAAAATCGCAAAAAAATTAACGAGCACGAAAAAAAATAACAATCGCCTTCAATAACAGAAAAAAGTTGAACGGAGATTTTAAAATATTTTACTAACATAAGATTTAAAGGAACTAGAAACAGAAAAAATATCTTTTTTTATCTTTGAAATAAATAAATAAATAGTTTTAAAATTTTGCCAAACGTAATGAAAATTCTGAGCAACGGAAAAGGGTTACGCGGAAAGTTCAAAAGAATTACCGGCAAATAATTTAAAGAAAACAGAATATATTATCCATCACAAGAAATGAATAGTTGGATGGAGCAGAAAAAAGAAGAGTTTCAACCAATAAATCGTATTAAAAGTTATGGTTCTGTACAAGTGTTTGTTTGATTGATGTGGACATTCTTTTAAAAAATCAAGCATGTTGACGAGAGGAAAAAATAGAAAGATGGGTAGTGTTGAATTAACCAGGATTCAATTATTAATTGGATGCTCTTTGCCTTTGACAAAATCTCCACTCTTCCCTTCCTATAAGGTAAATTTTTTTTCTTAAAAATAAAGTATACAATAAAAAACAATTTTTAGAAAATTTTATTTTTCTTATATTTAGTTTGGAGTATCTTAAGTATGTTGATTATACCCTAAAAATTAATTCTCTTCAAAAATGGATGAGTTTAAAAATTTTAAAAACAAAATCGCATCCCAAAGCCAAAATACTCTCTCTCACAAATGAATGCTGATAAAGACAACACGGTATGAACCATAAAATAATGGAAGCAAGTTGTCGGCAAGATATGCCCACAAAGCTACAGCTTCATAATAGCTGACATCCACTGCTGCTATTTGAGCTTTGTTTACCTCAAATTAAATTTATTTTTTAAGTAAATTTAAAAAATAAAATTATATTTAAAATGTTTTTAGAAACAAATATTTCTACTTACTTTATACTAAAATAAATTTTAAGAAATAAATTTTAAATAATATATTTTTAAAAAAAATAAATTAAAAAAAATAAATTTGATAAATATTAAACAAGTCCAAATTTTGAAAGTTTTGAAACTTGTACGTCTGATCGAACTAATAATTTGCAATTCTGAATAGCTAAAATAGTTTGTAATTATACTTTTCAGTTTGTAGCATTATTTTTATTAAACTACTATTATTTTTATTGAAGTTGTAGTTGCATACGTTTGAAGCAGATTGCAAATTTTCAAAGTTCCATAAATGCATCGAATTATCGTAAATATAGAACCATGTTTCCTTATTCATACATATGGCTAAAAATAGTGAAATAATACTTTAAATTGATTATTAGATGCTTTATGTAAGTTTTAAAAAATGTCGTTAAATTTATATGCAGGCAGAGTTGGGTTAAATACACTCATGAATTGAAATTTGCAAGCTGATATTTCTCTTCGTAATGCTAGATAAACATTCCCAAAATTTTGAGCGTCATGTTCTTACTTTTGAGCTTTTTGTTGCTACGACAACCAATCATGGAAAATGTTGAACTGCTTTGATATTTCCTTTGGGGTATGAAGATCTACTTTTTAGTTGTACTGCATTTTGAACTAAACATTTTGATCCTTGATATAGTGGGCGTTCGAAAATATTTATAAAATAGAATTTTTTTTAAATAAAAGATATTTTATTTTTTTTAAAAATGAATTTTATTTTTTTATGTCTAAAAAAATAATAAAAATATGTAATAAAAAAATTTTATTTCGTAGAATTTTTCTATATTTGTTAAATTTTTAGATAAATTTTTTATATACTTATAAAATATATATTAAAGAATATAAAATTAAAAAAATTAAAAAATAGTATTTGACACGCCCAAATAAACGCACTCATAACATTTTATAAAAAAGCGGTGTGCTTTGTAGGGGTGTCAATGGGCCAAGGCTGGGCCAAGTCCGGAGCTAGTTGTGTCCTCCACGGCTTACGGAATGGCCTTAATGTTCACAACACATTTTAAGAGGGGGAGACTAGTGGATGGGTCAGGCCAGGCCGGCCCATTGACTTCTTCTGGTGCTTATTTGTTTCATGCATCTTTTTCGCTCAATCATTTTTGTTTTAAAGAATAGAGTCTGCGGTGCTCCCTTTCATGGTTTTACTTTAAGATTGTGTTTTCAATATTATTGATGAGAAGTTTGTATTCTCGACTGAAATTTTTTCTATGGCTGATCATTTTAGTGCAATAAAATTTTTTTTCTGTCAATTAACAGCCCTAGAGAAAAAGATAGAGACTGATGAGCGTGCCTTGATCATACTTCAAGGTTTTCCAAATTCCTATGATCAAGTTGTCATAAATCAAACAGGTAACAACTTGAAATCACTTGTTTATGAAGATGTCGTTCCAGTTGTTCTTGAAAAAAAAAGTCGTAGAAAGGACAAGCTTGATACTGTGCCTGGTGGACAACTATCGGAGGTTTTATTGTTGACACAAGATAAGAAAGGAACCAAAATTTTAGAAATAGTGGCACGGGACAGCAAAAGAGAAACAAGCGGCAAGTAAAGTGTTTTGCTTGCGGAAAGCTTTCTCACTACAAGCGTGAGTGCAAGTCGTTAGCCAAAGGATGAAGTACAGAAGCCTCCAAGTCTCAACATGTGTGGCATATAATTCGGATTAGGACGAGGCTTTAGTTGGCGAAATAGCAATTGTTACCGAAGACGAGGCTAAATTTTCTGATGTCTAGATTTTGGATTCAGGAGCATATTGGCACATAATATGTAGAAATGATAGGTTCCATAAGTATGAAGTCATTTCTGGAGATAACGTGCGGATGAAAAATGGCCAAATCTTGAAAATTATTAGAGTTGGTTCCACAATGCTCAAAGAAAAAGATGAAAGGATTCACCTCATCAGTAAGGTACGCCATGTACTTGGCCTCACTAAAAATTCGCTATCTTTTGGACAGTTTGATGACCTTGGTTGTAAGACACGAATAGAATGTGGCATTATGAAAATCATTCAGGATGGGTAAGAAATTTTGAAGGGAGAAAAGATCGTTTCCAATTTGCACCAAATGCGTGGAGTGACCCTATCACATTGAGATGCAAGTGTAGCATACAGTACTAATTTAGATGAGGTAATTCGAATGTGGCACTTGAAGTTGTGTCACATTTTTTAGTATTGCCTTAAAATTCTCTGTGATCGGAAGCTCTTGCTAGGGCTATCCGAAGTTAAGTTGCCGTTTTGTGAGAAGTTTGTTATCGGGAAGCAGCATCGTACCAAGTTTGGAAGATCTTTCTCCAGAGCCAAACCGTTCTTGACTTGGTTCACTTGGATGTGTGGGAGTCACCGCAGCTTTCACTTAGGGGCGTCAAATATTTGGTAATATTTATTGATGATTTTTCTCGACGAAGCTGGGTGTATCCAATCCGAAGGAAGTCAGAGATCTTTAGTGTATTCAAATACTTTAAAGCTCTGGTGGAACTTGATTCCAACAGTATGATCAAATGCATACGGTCAGATAACGGAGGAAAATACAATAGTGATAAATTCCTTATTTTTTTAGCCGAACAAGGGATCAAACGGCAGTCCACTGTACCTTATACTCCACAGTAAAATAGAGCTGCGGGTAAGAGCTATACTTAAAGTTGCTGTTTTGCATAACTCTTTTTGGGCAGAGGTAGTCAAGACGGCTTGTTATGTATTAAATCGTATCCCTTCAACTGTTATTGAGTTGAAAGTGCCAATAGAAATGTGGACTAGTAATGTTGTTGATTATTCTCGTATTTATATTTTTTGTTGTCTAGTATTTGTGATGTATAAATCACAGGAGAGATCCAAGTTGGATCCTAAGTTCAAAAGTGCATATTTCTGGGATATGCTGAATATATTATGGGGTATCGCTTATGAGATCTCATTGTCCGTAAGGTTTTCTTCAGCAGGGATGTGATATTTACAAAAGACCAGCTGCAAAAAATATCAGAATGTGATGATGCCACTACATATGACACTAGAAAGCAAAACTTACTTCAGAATAAGACCATGGTTAATCCGAAGGAGGTAGAAGATGAGGAAGAAGATTCAGATTCTGTGCATGAACCAACGGATGTGCATGAAGAACAAATTCCTAGGAATCCAACCCTTAGGCGTTCAACTCGTAAGAGGAAAGCACCTGAGAGGTATGCGGATTATTATTTGGAGTCTATGTTTAACATTACATATAATCTTCTTGCTGAAGAAGCAGAACCAACAAATCTTAAGAAAACATTGGATAATACAGATACTGTCCGTTGAATGGAATCTATGTAAGAAGAAATTAAAGAACTACATAAGAATAGGACTTGAGAATTGGTTCCACTTCCCTAAGGATGTAAAGCTATTAGTAACAAATGGGTTTACAAGATCAAGTGTGCTAGCAATGATCAAGTAGAACGATTTCGTGCCCGATTGGTTGTAAAAAGATATGCACAAAAAGAAGGAGTCGATTTTGATGAAATCTTCTCTTCGGTGGTTCGTTTGCAACAATTTGTGTGGTCTTGGCATTGTGCGTATTTTCGGATCTCCACCTTGAACAACTCGACGTGAGGACAATATTCTTGCACGATAAGTTGGAAGAGGAGATATACATAATCCAACCAGAAGGCTTTGCCGAGGTAGGTAAAGAGAATTTGGTTTGCCGGTTAGTCAAATCTCTTTTATGGGCTTAAGCAGGCACCAAGGTGCTGGTATAAGAGATTTGATAGTTGTATCGGAAGCCTCGGATACAGCAAGCTAGTCTCGGACTATTGTGCTTACATCAAGCAGTTTGAGGGAGGTGAGTATATCATCTTGCTGCTGTATGTGGATGATATGCTTGTGGCGAGCCAAAGCATGAAACACATCCAACAATTGAAGGCTCAACTGGCCAGTGAATTTGATACAAAGGATTTGGGTCCGGCAAACAAGATTCTTGTAATGCATATATGGCGAGACAGAGACATTAGAGAAATTTGACTGTCCCAGGCTGGCAATCTGAGGAAGGTGTTGCAGCGGTTTGGCATGCAAAATAAGTAAGTCGGTGTCTATCTCTTTCTCTATTAGTCTCAGGTTATCTTTTTTGGTATTGTCCTAGCCAAAACAAGGAGAAGATGGAGATGTCTCGAGTACCATATACATTTGCAGTTGGAAGCTTTATGTATGCCATCGTATGCACTCGACCAAACATTACCCAAACAATGAAAGTGGTGAGTAGATACATAGCAAATTCAGACAATGAGCACTGCATTGCTGTCAAGAGAGTATTTGGATATATTAACGGTACTCTAGATGCTGCATTGTGTTAAAAAGGGTCTGAATATCTTGTCAAAGGTTTGTGAACTCGGATTATGTCGGTGATTTTGATAGGAGAAAATTCACTTCTGATTATGTGTTCACCCTTACATGTTGTGCTGTTAGTTGGTGTTCAAAACTGTAATCTGTTGTAGATCTTTTCACAACAGAAGTAGAGTATATGACAGCAACACAAGCATATAAGGAAGACATATAGATGAAGAGATTGCTGGAGGAACTAGGGTACAAATAAGAGTCATTGCCTTTATTTTGTGATAGCCAAAGTGCCCTACATCTTGCAAGAAAGCATCTCAATAAAACAATAGGATTGGGAAAAAATTGACCAAGGCATGATGAACTTCGGAAGTCAGCTAGTAAGTACACTAGCCTTTGCTCCGCTCTGCCTTTATCTATTTTCAGTACCTCTGATGCGGGTACTTTCGTACCAACTTCTTACTTTTTTGGAAAGATAAAGCAAAGTGTCTTTAAGTGAGAGATTTGTTGAATATAAAACACTTTGATGAGCTTCTAATCAAACAGTCCACAAGTAACTGTTGGTAGTCAACCATTTAGTCCAACATAGCTTTTATAGTAATTATGTCAAGATTAATCTAACTACTATAAGGAAGTTATGCCAATGAATAAATGCCAAACTGATTACCAAGCCGAAGGGTTGCTTTGGAGAGCTAATTATTTAGTGGACTAGTTATGAAAGAATTTTTTTGCATCCTATATATATGTCCCAAATATGTGAAATTTGAAAAAGCATGCAAAGAGAGAATGCAAATAAAAAAGCAAAATTGTAAGCCTATATTGTAATATCATCTTATAGTGATATTTTTTTTGTGTGACCACACCACTGTAGAGTATTTTTTATTTTTTCCCATATATATTTTTGTGTTGTGTGATTGTATTATTCATTTTTAACAATCTCAACTTGAATTACAAAATCCTAATATATGCTATATATTCTTTTATGTTATTTTTTGTTCATGCATACTATTGTATTTTTAACGGACTGGTACTAATACAATGTAATTAAGATTGCGAATGTTAAATTACCGCATTAGATCAGTCATCCTGCTTGCATTCACGAGGTAGATAATATTGTTTCTTTGATAATTCTTTCTTGATAACTTTTGCGAATATAAAATTATTTCTAGCTAGCGCGTTCGCAGACTGTATTAAGAGTCTGAAAATACTATTTTATCTGAGGTGCTGTTATCTAAGTTATTTATTTATAATATTTACTTTTAATTTATTTTAAAATAACATAATTTTACTCATTTTTTTTGTTTAAAATTGTACTTTTAATATTTAAATTTGTAACAAGCAAAATTTACTCTAAACTATTTTCAAAATATAGTAAACATAAAAATTAAATTTATTTTTTGAAACTATTTTTAAAATAATATAAACATAAAAAGTTAAATTTACTTTTGATTTTTATTTTGAACTAATTTATTTTGAAATTTTCAAATTCAAATACTCAATTTTTGTCAAAATAAACACGGCTTTGTGTTCCAAGAAATAATGAAACATGGACGGTTACTTGTTTGATTTCAAAACTTAAATTGCATGTTGGGTCTTGGGCTTTTGTTATGGGGCCTATGTTAATGAATGATTAGGGCTGCGTGTCGGTTTAGACATAGCGTTTCAAAACAACTTATTTATTTTTTTTTATTTCATATTTTTAATATATATTTTATAAATATATAAAATTTTATTTAAAAATTTAGAAAATATAAAAAAATTCTACGAAATGAGATTTTTTTATTACATATTTTTATTATTTTTTTAAAAATAAAAAAATAAAACTCATTTTTAAAAAAATAAAAATATTTTTTAGTTTAAAAAAATTTTATTTTATAAGTACTCTTAAATATACCCTAAAAATTTACGAAGACCAAAGCAATTTATTCTTGATGACTATTGTGGTAGTAATGTTAATTAACTCTAACCTAATCCAACAATAATGTATTAGTTAAATGAATGAATGGGGTCACAAGGCGGTGGAGGCTGCATTGTCTGAAAACGTATGTTAATGATTTTCTTTCTCCTAAAGAAATGAAAAGGAAATAAAGAAGAAGCATTTTAGCATTATACTTATATACGGATGGATGGTAATAAGGAAGGAAGCAAGCTGGCGGAAGCGGAAGAGGTGTGTTTAAGGCCTCAACTTTGTACTGGAACTTTTGTCTGTGCTTAAGAGTGGTTATTAAAGGCGGCCAGATCATTTCTCAGGCTTTTTTTCTTTATTTCTAGTTATGTATTTAGATAAAAGGACACGCAAACAATTTATAATTATCAGTTATTATATTATTATATATAAACAAGTAAAGCAAGAATAAAGCTTTAATCATGATTGATAAATAAAGGTTTAATTTTTACTAATTTTATCTATTTATTATTATTACTTGTGATAAACAGAATTTTTAATAAATAAAAATAATCTAAGAGAAGAGAAGAGAGGAAAGAACTCATAAAAGTGAAGGGACGCGGTACTGCTGGATTTAATGGTGAGCGTCGAAGGATACCAAAGAAAACATCACAGCCTCTCACCCGTGATTTCCGGTCTTCTTCTCTTCGTTATTTGAGGGAGTGGATTGAATCGATCGACTGAAATCTTAGCAAAGAAGAATAGGAAGAAAACGGCAAGTCAGTTTACTGCTGCCGTTGCTGCTGCAGTTTTCGTTCTTTCCTCCTTCAAGATCGGGATTCATTTCTGCCGCCACCGAGAAGATCTGGTCTGGCCTCTTTTATCCCGTTGACATCTCTTTCTATCCATCTATCTTCAAGTCAACTCACCCCACACCCACCGCAACGACTCACAACTCAAATCGATTCATTGCAGATCTGAATCAATTACCATACTATACCATACCAGTATTGATTCATTCATCCATCTATCGATCGATTGATCTGGAGTGGAGGAGCAGCAGCAGCAGATCTAATCTAATCTGACACAAATTAGGAGATCTATATCCGGTTAGGTGAAGTTTGAAGTAGGTAGGTATGGCTCCGAGCATTCGTAAGGCTTTGGGGGCTGTGAAGGACCAGACGACCATCGGTCTTGCCAAGGTCTCTAGCAGCAGCATTGATCCGGAGCTCGATGTCGCCGTCGTCAAGGCCACCTCCCACGACAACGATCCCGCCGACGATAAGTACATCCGCGAGATCCTCAGCCTCACCTCCTACTCCAGGGCCCACGTCTCCGCCTGCCTCGCCGCCGTCTCCCGCCGACTCTCCAGGACCCACGACTGGATCGTCGCCCTCAAGGCACTCATGCTCGTCCACCGCCTCCTCTCCGATGGCCATCCTTCCTTCCAGAACGAGATCCTCTACGCCACCCGCCGAGGCACCCGTCTGCTCAACATGTCGGACTTCCGTGACGAAGCCCACTCCCATTCCTGGGACCAGTCCGCCTTCGTCCGAACCTACGCCCTCTACCTCGACCAGCGTCTCGAGTGCATGCTCTACGAACGCAAAGCTTCTTCGTCCAACGGCTCCAACACAACTAGTAGTAACTACCAATCCCCCAGGCAGTACAGGCTTCCTTCTCCCGGAGGATACCACTACTCTGACTACGGCGATCCGGACGCATACGGCGGCAGCGGCAGCAGCCGGCACTCCGCATCTTCACCCCCTCAGCAGCAGAAGCCTCAAACTCCTCTCAGAGACATGAGACCGGAGAGGATTCTGGCAAGGATGCACCAGCTTCAACAGCTGCTCGACCGCTTCCTCGCCTGTCGTCCCACCGGCACCGCCAAGAACTGCAGGATGATCCTTGTAGCACTATACCCTATCGTCAAAGAGAGCTTCCAGCTCTACGCTGATATTTGTGAGATCCTGGCCGTGCTGCTAGATAAATTCTTCGACATGGACTATCCTGACTGCGTCAAGTCCTTCGAGGCTTATGCCAGTGCAGCCAAGCAGATAGATGAGCTTGCTGCTTTCTATGCTTGGAGCAAGGACATCGGGATTGCAAGGTCTTCTGAGTTCCCCGAGGTGCAGCGCATCACCGACAAGCTGCTTGAGACTCTCGAGGAGTTCATGAGGGACAGAGCCAGGAGGCCCAAGAGCCCCGAGAAGATTTCTATCGAGGCGGTTCCTGTTGAAGATGAAGCTGGACAAGATATGAACAGCATCAAGGCGCTGCCTGCACCAGAGGACTATAAGGAGGAGGAACCAGTGGTACAGAAGTCAGTAGAGAAACCGGCAGAACCAGAAAAGAAGCCGCCTACACAGCAAGAGGGAGACCTGCTCAATCTCAGAGATGATGCTCCGTCAGCTGAGGATCAGTCCAACAGATTGGCACTCGCGCTTTTCTCTGCAGGTGGGCCTGCAGCAAACGGAACAAATGGCTCATGGGAAGCATTCCCTGCAGATGGTTCAGCTGGAGGGAATGAGGTTACATCAGCTTGGCAGACTCCTGCAGCGGAGAGTGGCAAGGAAGGTTGGGAGCTTGCTCTTGTAGAGACTGCAAGCAATCTTACCAAGCAGAAGGCCACATTGGCTGGGGGCTTTGATCCGTTGCTCCTCAATGGCATGTATGATCAAGGGGCTGTAAGGCAGCATGTGAACAATGTCCAGGTCAGCGGCGGCAGTGCCAGTAGTGTTGCTTTACCTGGACCTGGACAGAATTCGAAGGTTCTTGCATTGCCTGCTCCTGATGGCACAGTGCAGAACATAGGGCATGATCCATTTGCTGCTTCCCTCAGTATTCCTGCGCCATCTTATGTTCAGATGTCTGACTTAGAGAAGAAACAGCAGCTCTAACTCAAGAGCAGCTAATGTGGCAGAAGTATGCCCAAGATGGAATGCAAGGTCAGGCCAGCCTGGCAAAGCTACAAAATGGCTACATGTATCCCAACCCTGCTATGCCTTATGGAATGCCATCTCCAATCAATGGAATCGCACGCTACTATTATCCGCCTTACTGAAGCAACTTTGTTTCCTTTCTATGTGTGAGCCATGGTTTCATCCTCATTTTTTTGCATACTATATACAAGTGACTATGATGGATTGTGCTCGAGTAAGCAGGTTGGAGAGATAAGGTATGTTTTTATGTAAGTAGGTAAACTCATGTGTGTTTGAATTTGTTATGTTATTATCACTAAGCTTGTGTAAGCGGACCTGCTTGATAATACTGAGAAGAGTTGCAGTACATCTGTATCTCAATTTAAACTACTGAACTGCCATGATGATCATATGTTTCCTCTGCTACCAAATTTGGATGAATTCTTGAGTAGCTTAGTTGTGACATCGAGGTAAGCCTCTGGTTGACTCAGTACTTGAAGCCTAAAAGATGTCTTGTTGTGAGGGTGATTTATTTGGCTTGTTATGGTATGAAATGCATGCGTTGCTATCTCAATTTTTCATCACTCCCTTGTTCCAAAAGCATGCTTGTAGTATTATGGCTCCTCATTTTTGCACAGTATGGACAATTGTGCTTGATAAAGACGTCAGGATCTATGATGCAAATCATGCAAATAATGATGTCTTCTTTTTCTGATATAGTAGGTCCAGTGCACTGAATGACAATACGAGTGCATATTATATTACATTGACTTTAACTTGTTGACTAGTGGGTTTAAAGATCATAGAAAATTTGTTTAATGTTCCATTGTCCTAGTAGATTATATGCATCTCCTAATAACGCCCAGGGATTTTTCTTTTAACTTCTCCTTGTATGTACTTGTCGTATAAGTGGTGGTCTGGAAAACATAATTGCAGCAATTTCTAGTCCTGTGTTGAAAGAAACTATTATGGGAGCATATCGCCCAGTGTTTTAAACGCTGTTTATTAATTTTTCTCATTTTATATTTTTTAATACAATTTTATAAATATATGAAAAATTTATTTAAAAATTTAGAAAGTGTAAAAAAATTTTACAGAATGAGAATTTTTTATTATATATTTTAATTATTTTTTTGGAAAGTAAAAAATAAAGTTTGTTTTTTAAAAAAGATAAAAATATTTTTTATTTCAGAAAAGCTCTATTTTATAAACATTAGTAAACGCTTTCTATGTTTTCTTTGAATCATGAGGCTCCATTGGGTATAATTTGTAGACTTGGAATCATGAGGCTCTGTTGGATATATTTCGAGGGCGTTTAGAATTGCTTATAAAATAGAATTTTTTAAAACGGAAGATATTTTTATTTTTTTAAAAATAAGTTCTATTTTTATTATTTTTAAAAAATAATAAAAATTTTTAATAAAAAGATATTATTACGTAAAAAATTTTTATATTTTATAAATTTTTAAATAAATTTTTTAAATATTTATAAAATATATATTGAAAAATATAAAATAGAAAAAAGTTAAAACGCGCTCGTTGATGACCAAAGCAGATAATTTTTGTTGTGTTTTAGATTGTACAATAAAATTTGATGCTCAATTGAGTTGCTCTAAATGTACTTCTAGGTATGTTCTGAGCTGCCTATGTCCCTGAAAGATTACTTACAGAAGCATTCCTGCAGATTGAAATAACATACCCATTTAGTTACAACTCAAAACTAATCTTTATCAATATCGCCGAGGATTTGCAAAAGGAATACAAGTGATTTGGAGATCCATATCCTTCTGCATGCAACATGTGAACATATATTGATGTCATTATTTTTATTATTTGTTTTAAGGTCAAAAAAATAAGACTTGTTTTTTTTAATTTCTAAAATATATTTTTTTTAAAAAAAGTTTTTTTAATAAGCACTGTCAAATATTCCTAAATTCATATAATTTTGAAACATGATATCTGGAGGTTCTACACTATCATATTTGCTGCAGGCAGACGCTATTCAGCAATCTCATAGAGCGGACTCGATCCATAGGAGTGCAAAATACCTGTAACATTTGTGAAGTCTGCACCAAAAAATTAAGGGACCTGAACAAGTTGCGTGTATAGTTTTAGTGCAGAGAATTACCTCTTAGGGCCTCCCAGGCAATTGATGGTGCATTGAGTTCATTTTAACATGTAAATGTGCTGAAGTCGTCTTGAAAGAGTATGCAATGCCACCGCTTTCTTCTAAATTAAGAAGCCTTTAAAAAAGCTTATGAAATAATTTTTTTAAATAAAAAATATTTTTATTTTATTTTAATAAATAAGTTTTATTATTTTTTATAAACGAGCTCTGCTATTTTGATAAATGCAGTGGCCATTGTTAGCGACGATCTCAAATGCCCTGGCAAGCGAGGGAGAGGGCGGATTCACTGGAGTCGAGGACCTTAGGAAAGGTCAAGGTCGGGGGATATGTATGAGAAGGGAAAGGTATGCAAACGCCACGCTCGATGTCAAGCCGATTTATTTATTTATATGGGTCAAAATTGTCAAGCGTAATCCAACTTATTTATAACTGAGTCAAATTCAGTTCGACCTATTCAATAATTAAATTATTAAATAAAAATTATAAATATTAATTTTTAATAATAATATATCAAAATTATTAATTATGATATATTTAAAAAGAAAAAAAATTAATTTTGGCAAATTTATAAATTAAATAAAAATTAGTTAAAATTAAGATAAATTAAAAATATGTATATACAAATTAAAGTCAAATTTTTTACTTTTTTTCTAATTATTAAGTAATATATACTATATAAATAGTTAAATGGGTTATTTTCGGGTCAATCCGAATCCATCCCGAATTCATTTAATTTTTTCGGATCATTTTCGGGTCGATACGAAATCGACCCAAATCCGCCTAAGGCTTGACCCAAATCTGACCTTTTTGGATCATTTTCGTGTCGGGTCGTAATTTGTCACCCCTACGTTTTGAGAGTGTTTATGAAATAAAATTTTATACAATAAAAAATATTTTTATTTTTTTAAAAAATAATTTTTTTTATTTTTAAAAAATAGTTAAAATATAATTAAAAATTTTTATTTCGTAAAATTTTTCTATATTTTTTAATTTTTATATATTTATAAATAATAAATATAAAATAAAAAAATTAAAAATAGCGTTTAAAATGCTCTGCCAAAGGCTCTCACTCTTAGACGCATCGACAAGATGCAATGTGATGGTTTGCTTAGTTCCACTAATCGTCTCTTAGGAAGTTGATTGGTTCGTGCCTTGTGGATTGTGAATGTTTTTGTGGCATAGCTTTGTAGTATGCATGTGCTTCGAGGTAGAAATGCAAAAACAGACGGGCCGGGCCGGCTCGGTCTCTGTACTCGGACCGGACTGGCCCGGCCAAGGTATAGAATTTTAGATTCGGCCCGGTCCGACAGTCCGTTATATATATTTATTTTTTAAATAATAAATTTAAATAATATTTAAAAATATTATTAAATATAAAAAATTGAAAATAATTTTAAAAATTATTACTAAATATAAAAAGCTTAAAAAATAACTTTAAAAATTATTATTAAATATAAAAAAATTATTATAATTTGTAATATGTATATAATTATACATTTGAACTTGTATTTGGAATATTTTCATTTAAAAATAATTCAGAAAATTGTTCAGTCAGGTCTTCATTGTGAGTTGTATGCTGCATTCGTTTGACTGCAAGTTTCCAGTCTTTCAAACAAGTTAACACTTCAACCATCTCACTAGTAAGTTGTGTTCTGCGTTCTTCAATTATCCTTCCAGCTGTACTAAATGCCGATTCTGAAGACACCGTTGAAACAGGAATAGTCAAAATATCACGTGTTAGTTGAGAGAGTATTGGATATCTTGTTGAATGTGTCTTCCACCAGTTCAAAACATTAAAATTTTCTGGGTTTTCATCATCTTCTACAATGACAGTATCACCTTCAAAATATTTGTTCAAGTTCGAAGAAGATTGCATGCTGCTTGAAGTTGAAGATGGTGTTGAATTTGAGCCAGGCTTGATGGAGATCAAAGACCAATTGATCGTTTTTTTTTTCTTACTTTGATGAGTTTGTGACGGTGCCGGTTGTTGTTATTGATTTCGCAAATTACCAAACCTAACTTCATAAAGATCATAAACTTCATACAGCTTGTTACGAGCGTTAGTTAATTGCAATTGAATATCGAAAATATCTAATACATACCAATATATGTAAGAGTATTAGTAAAATATACAAATTTAAATCTAGGATCTAACATAAATGCAAAACAATATAAAAGAAGAATATCAGACCAATATTTTTTTAATTTTCTAGTCATTATTGTAACTATAGGTCCAAGTAATTCGTCTGTTATATGCGAATGTAGCATAGTAGCTATATTAAGAATTGAATGTAAAACTAATGGAGAAGTAGGATAGTAAACACCAAATAATAAAACAAAAGAGCATCATAAAAAAGTTTCTAAAAATTCTACAAGTTTTTCAAAGAATAATCCAATGAGTTTGATAAATATATTGTTACCCATTCTTGTATTATAAAAAATCATAAGCACATTTTTATAATCTAAAGTACTTTTCAATATTAGATAAATAGAATTCTATCTTACTGGCATATCAAGGTTGAACTTTCGGGGCTTTAGATGTTCTGCTATGCAATATCTTTTAAATTCAGCTAAACGTTGATTTGAACTAGTAATCCAAGAAATAGCAACGCGAATATCATTAATCTGATCATTTACCAGCTGCATACCTGATTGTACGATTAAGTTGATAATATGGCAAGCACAACGTTGATGTAGTAAAATTTCTCCCATGTATGAGCTTAGCTCCATCTCAAGAAATTGAATTGCTTTGATATTTGCTGAAGCATTATCTAGGGTGATGGAGACAACGCGGTTGCTTATGCCCCATTTTTTAACTACACTTATAATGCGCTCAGAAATATTTTTAGCATCATGTGTGGAATCAATAAGTCTAAAATCAATAATTCTTTTTTGCATAATCCATTGTGAATCTAAATAATGAGCAACAACACTTAAATAATCTTGTTTAGCTCTACCACTCCAAATATCAGATGTTAACGCAATAGAAAAATTTAAATAAGTTAATTCAGATTTTAATATAGTGCGCATTTTATTGTAATAAATAATAATATCGCTTTTAGTAGTTGTTCTATTAACTTTTTGAAATTGTGGACAATATGCTCTTTTAATATGTTCTTCATAAAAAGATAACTCACCAAAATTAATAGGTAAATTCATAGCACAAATTATACGGGCAAGAGATTCCCTAGCTACATTAGAATCATAAGACCAAGTACTTACCGAACCATCCGTGTTGAATTGAAATTGAGTTTGTGAAGGTTCCCTTCCAATTTGTTTTTTGGAAGCACATTTTTTATCATGTGCTAGTAAATGTCGGATACATGCACTAGGATTAGCAGTTAAAAGTTTATTGCAAAACTTACATTTCGTCATTTTTGATTGAGTACCATCACTTAGCACTGTATATTCAGCAGTGAAATAGTTCCAAGCTTCAGAAGTTGGAATTTTTGAACGTTTTGTTGTTGTCGATGTCGATCTTGAAGCCGAACTACTTCCAACACTTGGAATTGGAGGAATTTCGTTACATCTTTGATGAAAACTTCTTCTTGGAAGAATATCATCTTCTTTCTCCATACGGGCAACATCTATTTTCTCAAAATTTTGATCATCCATGCCATAGTCATCCAAATTAATGGCATAAAAATTTGGATCCATTTGAAATAACAACTAAAATTTTAATAATTAAAGAAATGTGAATTTAAAAAATAAAGTAAGAAATAATTTCTTTTATATTTTGTGTAAGATTGAGTAGAATGAAAATGAGATTTGAGAAAAATGTGTGAAAAATGAATAAAAATATAATGTATTTATAGGTGAAAAGTTGAATTTAAAAATAAAAAAAATTAACGTTGCTGGCAGCCAACGGTAACACTACCGTTGGTTGTACAAAGATCATGTTGACGTCAACATGACAGAAAATAATTTAAATTTTTTGACCTGATCAACGGTCAACGTTGATCAGGTCAAAGTCAAGATTGACCGGTCAACAAAACAGTGCCGGGCGGGCGGACCAGCAAAGTCGACCCGTCTTGTCTGCCGGGCCGGCACGGTCCTGTCACTGTTCACCGATCCGGACGGGCCTAGTGCCGGGCTGAATGGCCAGACCGCGGACCAGCCCGTTTGGCCCAGTCCATATTTGCATCTCTACTTCGAGGCAATGGCAGAAACAAATTATTTAATCGTCTCCGAGGAAGTTGATTGGTTCGTTCCTTGTGCAATGTGAATGTTTTGTGGCATAGCTTTGTAGCGTGCATGTGCTTCGAGGCAATGGCAGAAAGAAATTATGCACGACTCAAAGCATGTGATCCACAGCTATGTCAAGTCTGACTATTCTGTTATATGCTTCTCTGATCAAGCATTTTTCTCACCGGTGGGCAAGTTTTCCGCGTTACCATGGTTTCAGGTGCAGATGTAAGGAGTTTGTTTGAAATAAGTCCAATGTAAAAGAGAGTGAAAAGCTGCAATGAATTCTAAGGACAGGATGCCCATCACCTCCCGCCATGTGTTTCCATATGCATTACTAGCTCCAGTTACCACCTGTGTGCAAAAATAAAAGTTCGCCGTGTAGGGAAGCAGGAATTATTTCCTGCTCTGCTATTACCGGCGCCTGATGCTGGAAAGTTGGCTTCTTACAGATGGTGCAGAGATTGCTCAGAGAAGTGTCAATTTTAAACTGAAAACGGCATTCTACAGGATCGTGTACAATGTTTAGCTGTTTGTGCGAGGAAGATATTCAAGAACTTATCAGACGTCCTCCATTTTTCTTGTGATTTTCCTGCAAGCATCCCGGTTTGATGGCACAGATAGGCAGGCTAGTACTATAAGTAGCATCTGTTGAACAACCAGAAGCACTAAGAGCTGAACGTTAGATTATCATCAAAATAGAAACAAACCAAACTGATGCAAAGAAACAACTCAGGGTTGTGAGATCCATGTTCCAGTGGAGAATTTGATCTAAGAAGGGCTTCAACAGAAGCTGCCCTTATTGCATATGTGGCTTTATATGTATATCATATTCCTTGTTGTAAGCAATTCAACAAGAACAGAACCAAATGGTACAGCAGATACTTTATCTCGGTCTTACTTGAATGTTGGATACAAATTGATGTCGGAGTTTGTAGGAGAGGAATGAACAACAACCGATCACAACAAATTTTTGCTCTTAAAGCTAAGGTCAATGGCCTAGAGAAGGCCCTGATGAACCGGCATCTCATCTAATGTTAATCCTGTCCTCAAGAAGAGGCTCAAACTTTGAGCTCCAGAAAGGTAACTCTTTGGCCTCCTCACTTTCTTTATAACGTGCCCAAGTGACTAGGTAAAGGCCACAGATGATCATAAGTCCCCCTATGATGCTGCCAAGACAGGTAAAATCATCAGAGAATTGTCTTGGTAAATTGGACGGTTCACTATATCCCTAATGTCTTAACGCAATATGCAACTTGATGTTTATAAGAATCAAACCACATCGAACTATTAACATATGCCATTACTTTTAAGTTCGACAGAACAAGTACATAACAAGCTGTCCGAACATAAGAACAGAATATGTTGATGTGAACAGGTTACAGCAAACAGATTGCAGAACTAGCTCTGAGATAAAAGAATAAATTCTACCTTCCAAGATAAATGGCACTTCCTAGAAAAACTGTTGATAAGATGGTTGAAAACAGAGGCTGCAGCGGAGTGTATAGAGCTACCAGGGCAGGTCCCATAATTTTATTCGACCAAGTCATCAGAAAGTAAGTAAGTGCAGATGCACTCACTCCCTGGCAAAACGTGGTAAATTAACAGTTTCATAGATTATTCATATGAAATGGTTATGCACTAAGATTTCATCCATTAACTAAGTTCCTATTGCTTTAAGCGATCTACTTTATAGTCAATAGTATTCATTTTCTTAAAGTGAGACAGCCACAGAAGCAAGAGAATCATACAGAATGATCACTAGCTAACTATGTATGATATTTGCCAATGTAGACAAATTGATCAAGTATAATTCAGGAACCTACAGCATACACAACAGCTATAATCTCAGACCTCGTCAGGATCCAATCCTCATAACCATGAGTTGCAAGTAACCCTGACACCACAATCATGATCGTCCCAAAAACGTAAGAATACGCAGTCAATGATACACCATCAGGATACTTAACTAGAACTCCTGCCTGCAATTTCGGAGATATGAAACCTTTTACATGCTGCTCCTGAGTTCACTGGCATTAGCAAGTGTCGTTTGTGTAATAAGAAAGATGAAAATACCTGCAGGGAAAAATAAGCAGCCATGCAGAAGCAGTTTCCAAGTAGGCATAACACACCAAAGTTCCACTGTCCAAGCTCAAAACTGAGTATACTAGTGTCCTCCGTAAACTGAATGGGGTGCATAATATGATGAAAGTTTGAACCTGCCATATCTCCATTTGCAGGTATGATTTTGGTGCCCCTTTCTCCAATGATTGGGGGACCTCTGCAGAAGACCATGAAGGCAGCACCTAAAACACAGACTATGGTGCCTCCTACCTTGCAATAGCCTTCTCTTTTCAGCAAATTGACAGTCTCAGAGCTGTTGGATTAATCAAGCAGCAGCAGACAAGCAGTGATGAACTAACTAAGATCAGGCAAAGGCTAATTATTTTATTGACGATGAGTTAATGGAAGATTTTGGATTTAAATTGATCATGTAAGAGTGGTACCCAATAATCAAGGCCAAGATGAATGTAAAGACAGGTATGGCTGGTTGAGCGGCAGCAGCATAAGAAGCATTGGTGTACCGAAGGCCGACAAGAAACAGAAGCTGATTGCCGAAAATCCTAAATGATAACCAACAGACCAAATCAATATCATCAATCCCAGTTCCATCCGCTGCTTACCGACACACACAGACTTGAATGCCGCGATAAAACCTCCCCTAATAAGAATAGAAACGAAACCAAAAAAGTGAACTAGTTTACCCAGTTAATCCAAGGAAGAAGAAGGAAGCTACGAGCTTGGGAGTGACCGGTGGCCGAACATTTCTGCAAGCAAGCAATTAATTAGTGGACGAGTCAATTACATCCACAATTTGAAGAGAATTAAGGCAGAAAAGAAAAGAATTCTTTTTTCCAAATTAATTGACATATATACAGTTGTTGTTGGTGGCGCGCGGTGGTCTGCGTGATGAAGAGGGAGGATAGAAGAAGGACGGAGAGGGCGATGATGTCGCGGTATGCGCAGAAGACGAACTGGTTGACGCCGGAGTTCAACGCCACCTTCGTGATGACGTGATACCCGCCGTAAAGCAGCTGAACGACCGCCATACCAACGTGAGCAACCCATGCCTCCCGAGCCATCAGCAGCTGCTGCTTCTTCTTCCTATTCTTGTAGAGTGAATTAATTGAAGTGATTGATTCGGACCTGCTACAGACCTTAATATTTTCTTCAAATTCTTTCTAGTTCTAGATAGAAATTCTCGCACACCGTCATTGCATTGCTTAAATTTCTGTGTCTTATCAAGCACAGAGAGAGAGAGAGAACAACATATGTCATATATAATATACACAAACATTATTAACTTCCAACTCACAGAGATTCTAGAATACATACTTAATCATAAGACTTTACAAAAGAGAAAAGAAAAGATTGGGGAATGATTTAAAGCTGGAGAATTGATTTAGAAAAAGATAATTCAGGAATTATTTTTCCGAAAGCAACAAATGCCAAAATATCGTTTAAACTCGAGACCAAAAAGCAACCTAAGTAACTTGGACTATACAACAATATGTACAAGTAGCCTACATAAATTAATTTATCCAAGATACATACATTTGCATGTACATGTATATAAACATATAATAATGCAACGGAAAGGCATTCCTAATACTTGACATCTTCTAGAGTAGAGATTATATATCTACCTTACCTAACAGATTACAGAAATTCATGAATAAATTACAAGGGTTAATTCTTAATTCTCAAGAAGAGGTTCTTCTTCAGATGAGTTTGGAATTTAACAGAGGTAGTCCTGCAGCTTCCTGCCTTTCTCAATGACGATCCCAAGTAACTAGCTGTTCATAACAACTCCTCCTAGGATGCTAGCTGCAAGAAACAATTTAGATATGCAGTCCTTCCAACTTTCCAATCAATGGCAAATAGGTTTTATGTATGCACACCCGTAATTAATGGAAAGAACTACAATATCCAGTAAGACCGTAGTAGTAGTAAGTAACTACCTTCCGAGATAAATTTCACTTGTCAGAACCGAGTCCGCATAGTCCTTAATTAGTTGCAAGCACCCCTGAGAACACCATTAAAGTGTCTGAAAAAGTAGGAATATTTTGTCATGATAAGCTGTCTGAATATTTGAACAAATGAAAACAGTCTGGATGGAATCGTTGAAGTTTGCAGAGTCCTTCTATCAAAGCAATTTACAGAGAAAACTTTGGCCTTGAAGGAGGCCAGGTCTATCACATCTCAATGGATTCTTACATGATGTAATGTCTAAAAACGGAAGTTAAAGACACCACCAAGCATAATGCTTCTACAAATATTATGATGGAATCAATGAGTGATGCCAAATCATAAAATGACTCGTTGAATTTTTGCATTTGTGTTATTTCTAATCCAAAATCTCTTCTTACCCGTAAAGCATGAAAAGCGGACATGCAGAAGCAGTTTCCTACGAGGCAAGTAAGTCTAAAGTTTCACATTCTGAACCCATGTAGGGCAGGCTCTTAGCTGAGCACTCGGTTCTCCAACAATATCAGGACCTCTACAGAAGAAGGTCATAAATATCGCACCTGAAACACAAAGAACTGTGCCTGCAACCTTAACTCGGCCCTTCATTTTTGAACAAGGTCACTGTTTCCTCTCTGCATAATGCAATTCTTATTTAAATTACGTCAGGGAAAAAGGAGAAGCCAGAAGTTGAAGTAAGATTGATGCTGAAAAGATACCCAATTAGCTAGCAAAGAGAAGATGAATATAAATGCTGGGATTCCAGGCTGAACAACTGCAGCATACGACGGATTTCTGTAGCTGAGGCTGAGAAGAAATAACAAGAAATCGATCGAGCGGCATCACACGTATATATTTAAAGGAGTTAGCTGTGGTCGGGTACTTCTGGATAAGAATTATAAACACAGTTACCAAAAAGAAGGAAGAAAAAGAAAAGGCTCGTAGAATCTCGTGCAACATATTTGTAAAGGATTGTGTTGAGTTAAGAGTAACTAGTTTAGCTCTATATTGAATAAAAATAAAATAAAAAAAGATTAATATATTAGAGAGTTATATAATTTATTAGTTTAAGTTTTTGGGTTAGATTAAACTTTTTAGTGTATGGATCAATCCCTTCAGGTATTTTATTTTGGTTAATTTTTTCGGTATTCTATCTCTCTAGCAGTAGTATCAGAATTCATAGTTTGGTAGCCGATGCATATAGTAATTTTTGTTGACAGTGGGTGAGCAGGTTAAGCCATTCAATATGAATGACTTTTGATGTGCGGTAACGGTGCTCAAGACCAAGTAAAAAATATGGGTAACTCATTCTTGAAGTGGAAATTATTAAGTTAAGAGTGAGTAAATTAGTTAATAAAAATAATTAAAAAGAAGGTTAATATATTAGAGAATTATATAACTTATTGGCTTAAACTTTTGAGTTGAATTGAACTTTTTAGTGTATAGACCGGACTCTTTATGTGTTTTATTCTGGCTAATTTTTCTGGTATTGTATCTCTCCGAGCCACATAGAATGCCTTAGCACAAAACTATATGGATGATTGTAAAATAGAATCAACACAGATAACTACAAAATTTTAAAATTACCTTCACCAACATCCTGCCTCTTCCTCGTTGCTCACTAAATATTAGTGGTCACACAACTTGAGTAGAGGCTTAATATACTGTATATTTAGCTACTAGTAAGTCGGCAACTAGGACAAGCCTGATTTGAATAGCAAGCTTCGTCCTCTGGATCTCCTAAGGAGGAGACAAGGGCTTGCAAGAAATAACAAAGATTGGATGTATATTACTTGGCCTATTTTCAAGACAAAAGTGAGCAAATTCTACTAAATTTCTGAAAAATTAGGGAACACCGGGTGAGCTTAAAAAGTGGCATATATCATTATTATGTTGATCAGCCCAAGGCTTAGGTAATGTTTCTATCTATCTAATCTGATTTTGTTTTTTTGGTGGAACGCAGGTTAATGTGTGGTTATATATCCTGCCATTAACTGTAACTTGTTGGTGATGGCGTTGCGAACTACTCAGGAATACTCCCCATTTCGGTGATGGCTATATACGTCTCCTACTACTTGTTTTAATTTAAGTCATCTAATTAATTATATATATAAATACTTAACTAAAGGATATGCTTCCACTAAACATTCTGTTTAATGTAATTATATATACACTTTTAAAAGGATATGTTTGTTTAACATCAATTAATTAAATCCATCCTAAGTATCTTTTCTTTAATTTTTTTTTTTTTCCCTTTCCTCAAACACCAGCATCGATCGTCCACCAAGCAAAACAAAGCAAAGCACAAGCAAGGGCTGCTGCGCATGCTCATGGCCTGGTGTTAGAGAATTAATGGTAAGAAGAAGATGAACGCAAATTATATATTGTAATGGAAGCGAAAGTGGGATCGAGAGGGAACTAACTGATTAGGAGTTCAGGAAAGTGAGTACTTCTGATGATTAATTAATTCTCCCAATGATCATTCAATTCCGTCACCGAAGAACACAATAACGAAGACTAGTTGCTGCTAACCAACTAAGTCTTTTAATCAGTTGATGCCAAAAACACACTTAGCAATTAAGTCATCCGAGCATCTCAGACTTTTAATTAAAGAGTGTTATATATATAACCCACCCCGATCGAAGTGCATGTCCTTCTCATCCATCGTCAACTCATCTTCTACCCGGAATCAATGTTTGTAAAAAGAAGCATCAACCAATGAATGATAATAACTACACTACAATCTGTCCTTTGTTAGATTATATTCGTTTCCGAGTGTTGCTACTTTTTCAATTAAATTATGTCGATCGATCATGCGAATGGATTCGGTTCCCTTTATAATTAACAATCAGCAAAATGTTCTATATGCGATCGATCGATATTCTTTCCTCCATGGACGCAGTCAACTAGCTAGCGCACACCAAACCAAAAATATAAACATGTACAGCGAGCAATTTGTTTGCTAGCTCCGTCTCCTCTTTAATTATTAATAAATTTTTTTAACGACAAGGTAATCAAGTGGGCCTGGCTAACAATCTATATACCTTCTCTTTTAACTAGTTATCATCATAAGCTAGTAGTGATCATCTCGATCATCGATCAATAACCCAGCTCTGCCCGCACCTCCTTATATATATATATATATATATATAAATCCTAACAATTAACTACCTAATTCGATCTCCTTCAATTCCATCTTCTCTTTGATCGCATATACACCACCGATCGATCAATAAGGTATGCGTCCGCGGGAGCAGCAGGGTGGTGAGACGGTGGCGCCGAGCAATTCGGTCGTGCCTTATTCAAGTCCTCCTCCAGCTCATGATAGTACCGCTGCTGCAGATGATCATCATCAACGCCATAGGCCTCCTCATCAAGGACAACTTCCATCTGCTGTCTTTCCATTGACGCTCAAGGTACTTATATACATCAATTAGCTTGGTATATGAGTGGCTAGCTAGTAATTAATTGATTTGATTATATATTTTGTTATTTCGTGTTACCCATATATATGCTCGCATGCAGTTTGAGGAGGTGGTGTACAAGGTAAAGTTCGACAGAGGAGGCGGGGGATCATGTTGGACTTCTCGTTGCTGCACTACTCCTGCCACGGTCGACGGAGAGTCTTCTCATGAGAAGACCATTCTCAACGGCATCCGGCAGCGGTAAGACGACTCTCCTCACCGCCCTCGGCGGCCGCCTCCCCACCGGAACAGCAACAAGCATGCTCTCCGGCAAAATCACGTACGACGGGCTACCCTTCACGGGCTCCACCAAGCGTCGCACGGGTTTCGTCCCTCAAGATGACGTCCTCTACCCCCACCTTACGGTTGCTGAGACTCTGATATTCACTGCCCTCCTCCGACTGCCATCATCGCTCTCCCGTGCCGAGAAGGCCGCACAGGCCCAGCGTGTCATGGCCGAGCTGGGTTTGTTGAGGGTGGCAAACACGGTCATCGGCGGGCCGCTTTGCGTGGAGTCTCCGGAGGAGAACGGAAACGTGTGAGCATAGGGCAGGAAATGCTGGTGAACCCCAGCCTGTTGCTGTTAGACGAGCCAACTTCGGGGCTTGACTCGACGACGGCGCAGAGGATTGTAGCGACGTTAAGGAGACTGGCGGCGGAGGGAGGAAGGGCGGTTGTGACTACCATACACCAGCCGTCCAGCAGACTGTACCACATGTTCGACAAGGTAGTTCTTCTCTCAGAGGGGTCACCGATATTCTACGGGTTAGCCTCGGCTGCTACAGAATACTTCGCCTCTATAGGGTTGCGTTCGTCGCTAGGTGCCGCCGTCAACCCTGCCGATCTCCTGCTTGACCTAGCCAATGGTACGTATACGTACGTCTATATATAGAGATATACGCTTGCTGCTTTCAAAACGTACAGCTTTTATTAGTTGCACTGCTGTTTGTCGCCGGTGGACCAGCAGCAGCACCACCACTGTCGTCCATCTCGATTGATGGATGTCTTCCACCGCCATGATTAACCACCACTACTAACTCCGAGTCTCCACTACTACAACTGCATGCGACGCGTCAAAAAACTGACCGACCACTGATGGCGACTCCCACCAAATTAAACATTCATTTACATATAAGATATCCTCAATCCAACCCATCAATTCATGATTTTGCATGCTAATTAAATTAATATCAGGACAAATTAATTAATTTGCGACTGTAACTAATTAAGCAGGTATTGCCCCAGAGTCGAAGTACGGGATCGAGCACGGCGACGCCGACGGAAGCATTGAGAAGGAGAGGAAAGCGGTGAGGGAGCAGCTCATCTCTGCCTAAGGCCGCAACATCGCTACCAGAATCAAGACCGAGCTCTACGCCGCCGTGGACAGAAGCAGCTGCCCTTGCAGTAGTACTACCACAAATAATAATATTACTACTGCAGCAGCAGCAGCAGGAGTGAGAGAGCAGTGGTGTACGAGCTGGTTGGAACAGTTTCGTGTGCTTCTCCGGCGTAGCCTGAAGGAGAGACGGCACGAGACGTTCAACAAGCTTAGGATATTTCAGGTCCTCAGTGTCGCGACGCTCGGTGGTCTGCTATGATGGCACACACCTCCTTCCCACATACAGGATAAGGTACGTATTCTATACGTAACCCTGATTTGCTAGCGAGCGTCGTCCAAAGAAAACATTATTATATCCTTCTCTTTAATTCCTTCACCTTCGATGTATATATTCTCTTTTCTTTCGTTCAATTCACTTTAACCAGCAATTAAACTCAATAAATTACTAATGTAACCAAAAAAGAAAAACAAAAGTGTACGTCCGGACCAATTACCCAACTTCTCATTGGACGACTCCAAATTAAATATATATCACATCTTGCTGGATGACATTTCTTTCTCTTTGATTTTATATAAATGCATCTAGTACTCTTAACAAAATCATGTATATATAATAATTCATGATATTAATTTATACATCAGATCGATATAAATAACTATGTACGTATGCATGCAGACGGCGTTGATCTTCTTCTTCTCCGTTTTCTGGGGCTTCTTCCCTCTGTACAACGCGGTGTTCACCTTCCCTAAAGAGCGGGCCATGCTTCTGAAAGAACGTTCCTCAGGCATGTACCGGCTTTCATCCTATTTCCTCGCCCGCACCGCCGGAGACCTTCCCATGGAGCTCGCTCTACCCACAGCTTTTGTTCTCATCATCTACTGGATGGCCGGTCTCCGTCCTGACCCTGCCGCCTTCATCTTGTCCTTGCTCGTCGTTCTGTTGACTGTCCTCGTCTCTCAATCTCTTGGGCTTGCCATGGGAGCTTTGCTTATGGACGTGAAACAGGCGACAACTCTAGCTTCGGTGACTACGATGGTGTTTCTGATAGCGGGTGGGTACTACGTGCAGCAGATACCGGGATTCATACTGTGGCTCAAGTACCTCAGCTACAGCTACTACTGCTACAAGCTGCTCCTCGGTGTCCAGTTCAGGCCTGACGAGGTCTACCAGTGCTCGTCCGATGGAAGGCTCGTCTGCAGAGCGGCGGAATTTCCAGCTATAGGATCCGTTGGTCTGTCCCGATTGTGGGCGGATGTCTGCATCATGGCGATCATGCTCGTCTAATACAGACTCGTCGCCTTTGCTGCATTGCACCGTCTCCGCCCAGGCCGACACTAACTTACGGATAATTTAATTGACCAAATAATATAATTCATGATATTAAATTAATTCGATGATGATGTAGCGTGTATAGGAATTAGCTAGAGAGGCTGAGACGTACTGTCAGAAATTAAGCTGACAGAGATGACTGATAAATAAATAATACGTACAAGTACTGATTGAGCTAGACTTTACTGCTGACAGGTTAATGTATTGAAGCTCTGGTTCTTCTAGCTGGATAGGGAGCTTTTAACTGATCATCAGTTTTGTCCCCGCCGTACGTACGTGGCGATCAATGCATGCGTTCATGGCTACTTAAATCAGATATCATAAGTAACAGAACATTGAGTACTTAATGCTAGCTCTTCTAGCAGAGATTTGCATCTTATTTCGATGCCATCGAATCGAGATAATTAACAAGATCTGCGTGCCGGCTTAATTATTGAACATCATGCATTAGTCTGTTTTCATCCATGGGATCTCATGAATTGCTTTATCAGAAATCTTGGCTTTGGCCGTGTTTATTTATTAGACTCTTAATTGAAAATTTGAAATCATTTTGTAAAAATAAGTTTTCAAAAATAAAATGTTTTAGTTATAAAATTTAAATTTAAAAGCAATTTTTTATAAAAAATTAAGTTTAGTAGTTATGTTTATTTTATTTTGAAAGTAAATTAAAATTAAAATTTTTGACCCGAAAAGAGTTTAAATTTTTTATAAACACACCCTTTCCATCTCAAAAGAAAGACGAATAACTTAGATACACACATGATCATTTCCTCCTTTGGTGTTCATGTCCTGAAGAAGAATACGAGCTATCGGATGAGCTAAGAACATCATCAGAACGATGACTTCTCGTCTTCTTCCTGTGCTTGTGCTTTGATCTTCTTTCTTTGACACCTTCTGAGTCAGATGATGTCTCTATCTTCTTCTTCTTCTTCTTATTCTGTTTATGCCGAGAGTTGAGCTTTGTACCTGAACCTAAATACCGACCCCGGTGCTCAGCCTTAGGGGCAGCAAAATCTGAGGAAGTATCAGATTCTCTTGGATTAGAATGCACCTGCTTCTTCTTGTGTCTTGACCTTCTCTCGCGATCATCACCTTCAGAATCAGAGGAAAAAGAATGCCACTCCTCAGGCTGCTGATGAATGGACTTAATTCCAGATCCAGATGATCTATGGTGCTTGCGGCTCGACCTTCTCTCGTCGTCTCCTTCAGAATCAGAGGAGGAAGAATGTGACCTCTTGCCACGCTGCTGATATATAGGCATGCTTCCAGATTCAGATGACCGATGCTTCTTGTGCTTGTGCCTCAACCTTCTCTCGTCATCACCAGCTTCAGAATCAGAAGAAGAAGAATGTGACCCCTTGTCATGCTGCTCATGTGTGGACTTACTTCCAGATTCATATGACTGATGGTTCTTGTGCTTGTGTTTGCTCTTCCTTTTTGAATGCTTTTTATGTGGTTTCTCAGCAGAGAAGCTGGATAGAAGATTGGGAATGGCACCACCAATTAAAAAGCCTACAAATGGACAAAGGTTCATATCATGAAGCAAAAGGACTATTGAGCAAAACAAAGTTATATCCTTTTACATGGAGAGAGACTCGTACCTCCATATTCATCAAATATGTCTTCAGCGACAATCTGCTGGTTTGGATCATCAGGTTTGAACCCACCACGAGGAGGGCTCATGCCCGGCCTTTGTTTCAATTCCCATTTTAACGGCTGCAGAAGAACATTCATCAACAATCATATAATGGAAGAGGAACATGGACGAGCAAGAAAAACATGACTCCCATTAACACATGGCTAAGGACAAGAATCAGGAATCATATATCTCGAAAATTTGAAAGTTGGAAGTACCAGATCTTCTCTATTAATTTCCTAAATCATTGCAATCCAATTGACAAAGTACATAAAAAACAGAGAAGTAGATGACGAGAAAATCCAGAGCATGTAAGACTTATAGCATACTTTCGTGCTTGATATGTGAAGACACGTTGCAGGGGTGTTAAACTGTGAGCCGCTACAAACTTCAATATAAACTTAAAGCTTACCATCCACATGACAGACAGGACATGCAACTAGTGAACAACGACTAAGAATTAAACTATGGAAACAAGGCCAACAAACACATCTACATCCAACAACCAAGTGTCACCAACTAAACATCTACACCTACATACAACAGGTATGTTGTATTCATCTATATATAGGAAAAGTGGAATACTAGCAAATAGGAAGTTGTCTGGTGAAGCCTGCTACAATACTAACTAATTTCATAGGCTGAGTACAAAAGAAAAAAGTGCAATATACCTCACTGGAGCCTGTCTGTGCCATTATAGCTGTTAAGGGATCATCTCTCTTCAGTCGACTTTCATCGTTGGGCATTATCGCGTCTTTTAGAGGACATTCACGGTCACCGCTTTGATGACCAAAAGTTCCACATCTGACACACCTCACGTTCCGAACCTCAACAGCAAAAGGTTTTATTCTTACAGGGGCACCTGTCTCTAACCTGCACAGAAACAACAAAAAAGGAACCTCCTGAAATATTTGGAGCAATAACTTCGACCTCAAAGCTTTTTAAACATAACTCCTACAGAGGAGATAACTGCTAGCATCCCTAAGTCTTTTGGCTATCTCTGTAATATATCAACAAGTACTACATAAAAAGAAACGAACTTCTGATTGAGGATTATTATCTTACTAACAAAAGAATCATAGCAAAACAGAATTCAAGCAAGTAAATCAGAATTCAGAAAGTCGATACTATGCTCTCTTTTTTTTTAACTTGTGAATAACTCCAATGCCTCACTTGCGTCCAATCCAGGTGTTAATTTATCCAAAAAGCTAGCAAAATACAGATTCACTAAATGCATGCAGAATATAATAGTCATTATCTCAACCACAGTTATAGCATTTCAAACTTCTCTACAAATCAACGCATTCTTACGATAAGCAACTGGTCACCTCTACATCACCCAACCAACCTATAAATGCCCTCATGTAACTCATTTTCATTCATTTGTGACATCCTACAAAAGATAATGATTTGCGGAAGCTCAAAGTTCACATTTTTCATGCTATAATACATGCGCAGGCTCTTGCTAATGGCATGATATCAACTAAGTTCATGTCCAAGTGAAGTACAAAACTATAGAGGTCCCTGATACTAGTCAAGAATCCAGTGTCAACTAAGAGTCTTTAAAATAACAAGAGGGTTTAGTAAAACTGGTAAGTATGGCGTAGAAAAGAAATGAAAAATACAAGCAACTTGCACTTTTCTAACATGAGTCACATCATGATATCACATACGAACTTTTAAGTAAAGGTTTTCACACCTCCAGCGAAACCACTTCAAAAGCTTAATATCTGTCTCGTTTTCATGAGTGTGTATTATAGGTAATTGCAAAATTTCAGGTAAACAGCACTCTTGTAGAAGTAGGCTTTCCAGCATCCAACACAAGTGTGGCATAACTGTTCAAACAAGACCTCTTGGTTCCTCAAGACACTGATTTTAGTCTAACTGGAATAAAAATAAGAGCAATTTACCTGGGTGCATTCTTCAATACATCAAATTCCTCTTCCGTTGGTAAAGTCCTGCCAAAGACATCCTTTGGCCTGCTTTTCTTTTTGTTGTCATGCAATGGCTCAGGCCTATGTAAAAACCATCAGAAAATAATTCAGTTGAACTTTACTCCTTTCTTAGCAGGTGCTAGTGCTAGAAATCAAACATAAATTCTTTATTATCAATTCAATGTAGCACATAATTTCAGGAATCCAGCAACCTGATAGTGATTATAACATAGTAATGCAACATAAATAACAAAGTGCCACCATAAATAAACAACAAATTGAAGTTCACCTTGAACTATTGACAGCAGCAGCAGAGGGATCTTGAGTGCCATTGCTTTCGCCCAACGTCTTCTGCTCATCTGCAATCTCTGCTGCCTTTGCGCTCTCCGCATTGTAACCTGGAGGTCGGACATACATGAAGCTGACTGCCTTCATCATTTCAACCTACAACAAAAGAAAAAGAGCGCACAAATAGAAGGTACATAAGGTTCAATGAATCTAAAACGAACAGCACAATCAAAGAGGAATACAGAAATTGTTTTACCTTTTCCTTCTCTTTCTGGGAGAAGAGTGCTGTTTGCCTGAAGAACTCTTGCTCCTGAGCAAACTGCAATGAAGTTCCATCCCACGAGAACGAAATAATTAAGCCAATTCCATCGAGATTAAATAAAACAAAGAAAACAAAAGAAGGCCTCGACTGACTTCGCGTGCGACTTCTTCTTGGCGACGGACTTTGTTGGCGTGCGTTTGTTCGGCGATCCACTTCCGGCGCTGGTTCGGGTAAGAGAGCGGGTGCCATGGCTTCTGATTGAGGTAGGAATGGCTCCACGCCGTCCCGGCTTTCGTGTTGAGGTCGACCTCGCCGGAAGTTCCAGCCAATCCCTTTCCCTTAGAACCTCCTCCTAATTTTCCTCCGCCTTCGCCATCGCCCCAGTCGTCCATCGTTGCAGCTTCGCCGGCGGGAGGAGAAATTAATTAAAGACTTCAGTTCTTTTTTCAGAGGAGAAGACAAAGCTGCTGGATCGGGATGTATCGGCTTAAAAATACGGATGAGCCCATATAGTATAAGCCCGTTTAGTTAAGGCCATATCAACTGGGTTCCTTCACAAGGGGCCCACATTAATTTTATTCTTCACTTTCGCTTCACTTGGTAGTCATATGAACATATCGTATCACTCACTAGGTTCAGAGAAAGCAATTTCAATTTTCAGATTTCGAATTCTAGGGTTTTGTTCCCTGGAGTCTCTCTCGTTCTATTTTTTTCTTTCTCCAGCTTCCGAGAGAAGAATAACAATCAGGGAAGAAATGGCGACAATGTCTAGGATTTTGGGTGGTTGCCGCGCTCTAATGGAGGCCGCCAAGGCCAAACCTTCTTCCGCCGCCTCATCTGCATCATCGCCGGCGAGCGGAGCGGTCAAGGCGACTAAGAGCAGCGGTGGAATCCTCAAGCCGGTCCCCGTTTCCCCGGCGATGAAGAAGTTTCTTGGCGGCGTGCCGGAGATTTCTCGCCCTGAAGCCGTCAAGAAGGTCTGGGACCATATCAAACTCCACAACCTCCAGGTACCTTTCTACCTCCTTCTTTCTAGCGTTTCTTTTAATTTTTATTTCTTCTTTTTGTTTGATACAACGAGGTTGAGCAATGGATAATCATACTGTTATGTGCTTTAAGTGACTGATAAAAACTTTTCTCAAGCATTCATTTGTTATAAAGGGAAATTTAAAACATCATGCTAGTTTAGCTTATTAATTAAAATAACATATCCAGGGTCCATGAATGGATTAGGTGATTTTGGAAGAAATGGCTATTACTGTTGTAGTCATCAATTTTTGTTGTTTGAGAGAGATGTGCTCTGTTTCCTGTAAATATGCATGTTTTTGCTCAAGTGATACTCTGATATTTATAGTGGAATTTTGTAACAGTGATGTAATCTGCTGTGTATTAAGTAATGCATCTGCATGTGGTTGAACTTTTTATTTAGAAAAAACCTAGTGCCATAGATTTGATGAAGGATTGCTATCACTTCGAGGGAATAGTAGGAAAAGTCAAGCCCCATTATGTACAAGTTGAATAGGAATTTATGACTAGGCTTCCTTTAGTAAGGATGGTGTGCCTCCTACTAAAGTGATACATACTAGTTTAGTAGTAGGTGCAGGACTACATCTCCTTCGAGGATAGCAACATATGACTTATGGTTGGGATTTTTCATCTTGGATGACCAAATTGTTTTTATGCTTCTTAGACAAGAATTCCTGAGCTCTTAAGGGATATAGGAATTTGGTTTCTCTTAGTAGAGAGTTTGTAGGGCATATGAGACACTATTCCTAGTATTCATCCTCCAATTAGTAGAATTAGAAATGTGATAGAACTAGTATGATTGTGTAAATGTTTTCAGAGTTGACTTTGTTGAGACAGGATTGGTTATCCTGATAGAATTATGATTAATCACTTGGGCATTGTAATTTTGCTGTGTGTTAAAGGCACCTTTTAGAGCTGCAAAGTGCTTTAGTGAGTTTGGTTGGTTATAAAACGCAATTGAATGAACATGCAATATTATTTTTCATATAATTGTTCCTACTTGATATGTTTGCACAGAGAAAAAACTCTAAATAGTAGCATTTACTTCAGAATAATATTTACCAATTAAACATTTACTTTTCTTGTGATATGTTGATTTCTGTATAGCTTTCTGTTTTAAAGTGCTTTACCCTAACACTGTTGCAACTAACAGGTCCTTGTAAGATTACCTTTACATGGATAGGGTGACATAGCTGTTCTTTTATGTGACTCACCAAATTGACAATACTACCCAAGATGAAATGTTCATAATGGCCATTCATGCAAACTTTAAAGGCTGATCCAATAATGGTATAACATGCTCAATTCTGGGTATTTCTTTGTTTAGATTAAGTGGCTGATCTAAGCCAAGTAAAGCTGTTACTTTCTGTGATAATCAATGACCTACTACTTCTGCATGTGACCTTGGTACGATTCTCAAGAACTTCAGCAATCAATATGTTGTCGTGCTCAGTAATACCAATTAAGACTCCTAACTAGAGTAGAACCTCAAGGCATTTCATAGAAAGAGTGGGTTTTAGGTGTGTGAATAATGAATTCAGCCTCATAATAGAAACTTGGTTATGTAGTACAGTTAGAATAGTTAGTCAGTGAAATAGGAAGACGGATACTTTTATTGGATGACTAAAAACTTGAAACTTAGTTTTCCACCTTAAAGTAGATAATTATGTAGTACTTTTTTGGCATAGAATGTTTTGTGTTTACTTTTTGCTGACTGAGCAATTGAAAATGCAGAATCCAGCAAACAAGAAGGAGATCTACTGTGATGAGAAGCTGAAGAGCATCTTTGATGGGAAGGACAAGGTTGGGATGCTGGAGATTGCAAAGCTGCTCACTCCGCATTTCTTGAAATCTTAACTGATCTGACTCTTGTGGGGGGACTAAGGATGTGTTGTGTCAATCACTGCGGTGTTTGGTGGGATGTTTGATGTAGTTAGAAGGATATGTGGTGGGATTTGAAACTTGATCATGTTCAGTTACTTAAATGAGTAAGGTGTCCTTCACCAGTTATCTTTCCTCCTCCTGCGGTTGTGGTTGTTGTTACTTTTGTTGCTATTGTCGGTGTTGTATGCTTGTTCTTGTGTGGCTGTGTTTATACTTGTGGTATAATCTGCAACACCAGTTTGTTTGTCATTCTTTGTATATGGATGGTGCGGTAATGGTGTATTGATAACAATTTCACTACTAGTGCCAGGTGAGTTATTTGTGCAGTTCAGGTGAAAAAAGAACTACGTAGTTAGGAAATATCAGTACAACGGGTGAGCATATCAATTGCTGCTATGCCGAAGTTGTCATCTCTTTAGCCGCTGGCTATAAGCTGACAAATGTTTGGGGGTTATCCATGTTGCCGTGGAACTTATATGTGAATGATAGAGGATAGTGGCTGAATTAGTTAGTTTTCTTTGGAAAAGAGGCTGAGAGCTTTCCCAGTTGGCCATCATTTAGCAGGTGATGTACCCATTTCTTGAGCACAGATGGGGAGCCGTACCATGGTCTAAAATCATTATCAGAGCCAACCGGAGAATGGTAGACTCCTTCCAAGCTTATATTGAGTGCACCCTTCAGATGAGCAGACATCTCAGGCACGACGCCATCACCCCAAACATCTGCCCGTCCACAAACCTGAAGTCAGAACATTTAGATACAGATTCTGAATGAATTTCTTTGCTCTTTACCGTAGTAATAGATAGAAGCTGTTTATGTAATTTACCTGTTTGTAGCCTTGGCCAAAAAACCGGGCACGGAAAGTCGAGCTGTTGATTGTGGTTGCTGATCTGGTAGCGGTGCTGTTGAGCTCGAGAGATTGAGTATTACTCAGTTCGGTCTCCATAGCAAGCACCATTTCCATTTCAGTATCGTTGTTGGCGTTCTCTTTACCAAATAAGGGAGCTCCTTGTATGGACCTTTTCTCCATGTGCAAACACAGATAGTCAGACGGATCTCAAAGGAAATAGAGCAAGCAGGTGCGTGGGAATTAAGTGCGGTGATAACCTTCCGGCGATGCATACATATTTGAGTTCTGGCGTATAAACAGCTGGCGCACAATTCTTAGTTACATAATCAAGAAGGCCTCTCGTCTGATCAATCACTCCGGGCAAACCCTTCGGAGGAGGCCTGGCAAAATAAAAGGGATTTATCTTCAAGACAAACAGATTTTTTTTCTTGTGAAAAGAATTATGATGAGAGATGATCGTGATGATGTATAGTACACACAGATGAGGAGAGCCAAGAGTCAGGAGGAGGGAGATGTGCGATTGCCCAAATTCTTCCATGTAGAGCCGAGCAAGCCATCCCCCCGCTGAGTGCCCTACCAAAGATATCCTTCCGCATCCTATACTTAAACAACAGAACAATGGCAATAAATAAAAGGAAGCAGCCTCGCAAGTTCTCCATGAATGAACTATACAACAAATAATGAACGTATCCAATAACCATGAATTACCATCAAGGGATGAGAGCTGCTTGGCCTCAGAAACCGCTTCATCGACCCTCTTAAGGTACCAGTCAAGGACAGGGCGTGGGCGGAGTGTGCCTCGCCAGTAGTTGGGATCTAAAAGGCCAGTAGCATTCCTGAGCCAGTCAATCCGTGAGACTTCGGCCGTGACACAGGGCACTCCGTAGTCTTCCTTCAATGTGGCAACCAGCGCCCTGTAGTCCTCCTTGTTGTTCCCTAGGCCCTGTATTCCATTACGCATTTACATGTATCATTCTTTCCATTACCTAATACTGACAATAATAATCATAAAACTACCGGCAGGATCACTGCTGGACGGGCAGTGGAGATGGAGCGAGGTGAAGCAGCTGCAGATGAAGTACTAATACAGCCGGTGCTGGTGGAAGAAAGGGAAGCTCGAGGAGATGTGGGGAAGAGCGACGATATCATCTTCTTAATTTCTCTCTGAAACAAAACGAGCAGCAGCAACAACAAGAAGAAGCGGTAGGTGAAGAATCTTCTTCTCGTAAGTATGTGCTTGTGGTCATGACAGATAGTTTGAGTTCTGACCACATATAAGATAGGACCCTTTGCAACCATGTATACCGCTATGTCAGATCTATATATCATGCATGGACCCATGTTTAATCAACAATTTGCTAGCTAGCTTAGATACAGTTTCATCTTACAATTACTTATTAGAGTGGCTCCACAGTTCAAACATTAAAACATGAAATTCACTAGGAGATCATTTACCAGGTGTTCTTTCACTCGAACTACCTTCTTCGATGGTTGCCGTAGATTGTGTTTTCTTAGGTTGGAGCTTAATTTGCAAGAGGCACTTTTTATACTGCATCTTCTGTAGTCTTTGCAACTCTCCATATTCTTGGCAGCAGCACACTTCGGCAAAAGCTTTCTGAAGAGAAAACTTAGCAACCCTACATACCTCAGTCGACGTAGCTCCCTCTCTTCCATATAACATCATTAATGCAAAGATAATCGTATCAAGCACCCAAAATATTCCTGGAAACTTAGACCAGAGTCTGTGACGAGGGAGTCTACTGATATGAACGGAGCCGAATTGAATCGGGCTGGGCTTGACGTACCTCAACCTGAAAATAAAAATCACGCACTTTTGATTCATTACAGAAAGATTTTGTACGATGCTGCCAGATTGTTGATAAATATATTCTTTTATATATATGCTCATCATCGGTTCCATCCCTAACTAGGAAATAATGTGTAGCGCACCAAAAATTGTTGGTCCAAATCTAGGAAAAAGCAGGAATCCCACTCCAATGTGTTCGAGATGAAGGCAGTGTCAATTATAGTTTGGCCTTAATTTGTGATCATTAGAATATTTTCGAATTAAGATTAATCGATACAAACGCAAAAAAGTTATCATCAGAATTCGATCTGATTTTGTTTTTTCATCATCAATTGTATCTAGCTACGTACTGCCCAACAGATGCCTACAGATCGATCGATATGATGAGATGTATCTGCATGCCTTCGAATATATAAACCCCTCCCTAATTAACGCCGTCGGAGCTCAGACAACTATTATAAAGCCGTAATTCCCCGTTATGTTCTCAGTGCAAGTGCAGCAATTATAGAATGTTTGAGAGTGTTTATAAAATAATTTTTTTTTAAATATAAAAATAAATTATATTTTTTTATTTTTAAAAAAATAATAAAAATATATAATAAAAAAATTTTATTTCGTAAAATTTTTTTATATTTTTTAAATTTTTAAATAAATTTAATATATATATATATATTAAAATATATAAAATAAAAATAAATTAAAAAATAGTTTATAAAACGCTGCTCCAAAGACGCTTTAAGCTAGCTATCTATCGTACCTCTTTATATATATATATATATATATATAAAAGTCTGCTGCTAGGTATGCTTCGGAGTCTGCAATTTTCAAACATTTACTCCAGTCCTTATATATCTTTTTTTTGTATGATCGATCAAAAACAAAAACAAAAATATATATATACATAGTAGATGCACAGTAGAGCTGAGCTACTTTCACAAAAAAAAAATATATAGAATACGGCAGAAATGAAGATACAACAATCAAGTACTAGTAGAGCTGAGCTACCTTCACATGCAAAAAGGAGCCCAAAACATTAAAAAAAGACATCATGATCACGAAAACACATTGGTTGACGAGACATATATATAAGTACAGATGAACAATATAAATATATATATATATATATGCAGTAAGATATCAGGAAAACAAATTAAGATTCAAGCAACTGAAGTTTGATATCGATCGTCTCCCGGGCTAGCTATAATTGCCAGGGTGATCAGAGGGCTATTGCCAGGGTTTGTCGCCTGCCTGCCTGCCGTTAAGCGAATTCTCGAATTCAACAAACTGCTTCGGGATTACTTTTGGATACAAGCATGTTGTCTGTCTGACGGACGGGGGAGATGCAGCAACTGCTTGTCCATGCAGCGTTCTTGAACCGACCGTGATAGAGAGTTGCATCATGATGATGAAGATACCTACGACCAGAATTGCTGCAAGAGAGAGGATTTTAATAGACAAGCCGGCCATGAATTATATATATATTATACGCTTTCTCAGTTAATTTGCTACCTATATATCTATCTAGGTACTAGACTACTCTCACTGCGAAGTATATATATATATATATACTGATCATCAGGAGATCGAGACTACACAGGATATAATAGGAGATAACTGGGCATTACCCTAGCTAATGCTATTTAACGACCATTGGTCTAAGGGTTTATGAAAGCCCGGCCCAACAAGAAAGAATGCTGCTGCAACTTAACTGGCAAATGCGAATGAATAATTAATACAGAGAAAGTTGATAGCTGCTAAGGGTCTCCTGTACGTTTGAGTGATTCTTTTTTTTTTTTTTTTGTTATTTTGCTCGAAAGGAAGCATCTCTAATTTACCAAACACAGACATGTTGGTTGAATAGGTGAGGTGGATTACTATAACTAACTCGAATATGAAATAGCGCCGAAGGCATCCCAAAAAATAATTAATAAATAAAAAGCTGTTACGCGCGTATGATTAGCGGGTCGGGTTTGCGGCCCCCTTTTGGCGATCTTTTAGAGCAATTTTAAGTTGCGTGCAATGATTTTCAGAGTTTGGTTGCTGTGATCGCTCTCCATTTGCATTTCATTTGATCGCTGCTGCATGTTTAGCTGTTGTATGCAATGATGGCTTTGATTTGATCACCAGCGATCGAATTCGTAATTTTTATATCTAGATCATAATATTGGTTACTATGACCGCTGTGATTTTTATACATTTGATGACTTTATGTCATTTAATTTTGTCAGTCAGAGGACAATATTGGCTGATTCTCGGTTGCTCTATTTATATGTGAAAAGCAATTGGGAAGGACTTCTTTTTTTTTTTTTTCGCTTGTTGATGAATGAATTGAATACTACTAACACAGGCACACAAGAACAAGCACACAACACCCACAACAACCGCAGGAGGAGGAGAGATAACTGGTGAAGGACACCTTACTCATTTAAGTAACTGAACATGATCAAGTTTCAAATCCAACCAAATATCCTTCTAACTACATCAAACATCCCACCGAACACTGCAGTGATTGACACAACACATCCTTAGTCCCCCCACAAGAGTCAGATCAGTTAAGATTTCAAGAAATGCCGAGTGAGCAGCTTTGCAATCTCCAGCATCCCAACCTTGTCCTTCCCATCAAAGATGCTCTTCAGCTTCTCATCACAGTAGATCTCCTTCTTGTTTGCTGGATTCTGCATTTTCAATTGCTCAATCAGTAAAAAGTAAACACAAAATATTCTATGCCAAAAAATGTACTACATAATTATCTACTTTAAGGTGGAAAACTAAGTTTCAAGTTTTTCGTCATCCAATAAAAGTATCTGTCTTACTATTTTACTGACCAACTATTCTCCATCCTGGTTCTCCCACAAACTGTACAACTCAACCAAGTTTCTATTATGTGACTATATTCCACTATTCACGCACCCAAACTCACTCTTTCTATGAAATTCCTTGTGAGGTTCTACTCTAGTTCAAACTCTTTGTTGGTATTTGGCAAAGGGTTAGAATTTTACCTTAAGTTGTCCGGCGCTTAGTTATTTTCCTTATGGTTAAGTCAGTTTTTAACCACACAAAGTTATAATAATATGTAAGAAAATTTGTATGAACTTGAGAGGCAAAAACAAGAAGTAAGACGCAACATTGATGAGAGCTTTTAAATAACTACTTATTACAACTCTTGCTTATTTACAAGACTTTGCTTGTTGGTTTCAAAATGGGGCTCCTTGTCCTATCCTATTTATACCTATCGCATTTTTCCAACGGAAGCTGTAGATTACTTTTGACCGGATTGTAGAGAATATTAGTTTAAAAAATTCTTACATACAAAAATATCTCTTATGTCTAGACTATTCTACTACACTCTTTATACCTTACAAAAAGCATACTGGCAAAGGCAATGAGACATTTTCTCAAGATAGTATGGATGTGGAAAGTACTGAATATAGTCATACGGTGACATATTGCGGGGAGACCACTAATATGGGTTATTTCATCTCGCACTCCCCGCCTCATGGTGAAGGAGGAAGAGACGAAAATAAACAGAGTCATGGGGCAACAGTCTCACCAAGCCTCAAGACAGGCCCAAGGATGACAACAATGGGACTAGGATGGAGGATTTAACCAGGTCCCAGGGGATTGAGAAACTCAGTCACACCCTTAAATGTTTTGCCATATGATTCTCCAATATATAGAAGACTTTGAAGCTGCTGTTAGGATTTAGGCCGACTTCAGGAGAGGATTATTAGTGGACCTGATGCCTTTCCGAATTGGGAAACCTTCAGGAGGATCTTGCACATACATGGAAATGCAGAAGTATGCAGTTCCTGCGAAAGGCATTCTCAGGATCAGAGATCCAATTGAAAGTCTGAGGATCCATTGATTCCACTACTTTGGCATGTATTACTAGCAAGCTGCAACGATCATGGAGTCCCCACAATTGAGAACATATAGGAGGAACCTAAAACGGAGTCAACTTTTAAGCTTATGCAGGTGGTTGGAATTAATTGAATGATGATGCGAGCGATTAAAGCTTTGTCTTGTTACCAATCGCGACTCCTCACTAAAGCTTTTGCTAAAAACTTTTAAGCTTATGTATTTACTGAAAATTTAATACAAAAGCTGATCTGAGACTTTCTGGAAACTACAATTCGCCTTTTTTTCTTTTACTTGCCAAATTTATGTATTCTTATCTCAACTCCTAAGACAATAAAAAGGAAGTACAAATTTTAAAGACGTGAAGTACATAACTTCGAATTGTATTATGAATATACATCACGTGGGTATAGTTTAGCTTACGACAGTAGCAGTGGGCCGGGAATTAACTTCAACACACAAGAACTAAAGAAAGAAGTGGAAACAGAAAGTTCTAGTCATCTGGATCGAGTCATCCTATAGTACTTTAGAATGTGGGGAGCATGGCAGTTTCCTGAAAAGATTGTTAAAAAAATAAAAAAAGACCTCTAGCGTAGAAGTTCTCATGAAAAACCTCACTAGGTGGTGGGCATCCACCAAAAGGGAAAGGCAGAAGCACTGCGAGCCAGCACAGGTTTCGTATTTTCGCTTTATTAAGCTTTATTCCCGAGGTTAAAGTAGAGTCTAGATTCCAAGAACACCTCCGCTTCTTCAAGATATCAATACCTCTCCCATCACAAACAAAGTTAGATCCATAAATTAATTGCCTACCACAATAAGCAACCAAAAGTGAAGTAGTGATTCCATGCAAGAACCAAAGCAACTTTTGTAACAGAGAAAAAACAACTGAAAAATGGAGAGAAACCAACCAACCTTTCTCCCTAATGCTAAACCCTCCTGCAACCCAACCCCAATGCCATCGCAACTAATCCTTAGGAGATACGACCGCACCCACCCACTGGTATGGATAATGGCATTCATATGTGCGATCATTGCAATAGCAGTGATCATCGCCGGCCTAACTGTGTTCATCATCTACATGATTTACCATCCTAAGACACCTTCCTTCAGAGTAGCCTATGCCCATCTCAACAGATTAGAGTACGATCAAATGGGGCTGCTCGGGACTGAGATGGCAATCACCATTTTTGCCGACAATCACAACACTAAAGCTACAATTGGATTCTCTGAGGTCAGATTCTCCCTTTACTTCCATGGTAAAACGATTGCTTTCCTAAGGGCTGAAGATTTTGAAGTGCCTCACAACAGCTCTTCGCCGATCAACTACCTCGTGCCATCATCAGGCATACCGCTTCAATCAGAGGCAATGGACGCAATGTATAACGCACTGCAGCAGGACAAAGTAGAATTCGAGCTCCGCGGGAAGGCGAGAACACGGTGGAAGGTGGCCGTACTAGAATCGCTGAGTTTCTGGACACGTTTATCGTGCCGGATGGATTTCGCGACGCCGAATGGGAGCACCAACAGCATCAGTTGCGGCTCGGCAAACCAATGACTCCTTTGTAAAGATATTCTTAGTAGATCACACATACAAGAAGACTCGCAATCAAGGCGCTTTTCTTGTTTTGGTGGACTTAAGAATTGATTCTTCTAGATAGTATTTGCAGCTCCAATGTAGAAGTGTAAAAATAGGCCGGATCAAACGGACTGACCCGTGATTCAATTAGTTGGCCTCGATCATCGATCTGTTCGGTTCGAGTACTGTTTATATTGACCGGTCAACGTTGATCGTTGATCAGATCAAAATTCAATAAAAAATATTTTTATATTACTAAAAAATAAATTTTAAAAATAAAAAATATTTATTTTTTTAATTTTATCTTAAAAATAATTTTTATTTTTTATTTTTTATATAAAATTAAAATATAATTTGAATAAATAGACCGATCCGATCTATTAATTTGGTCCGATCTGGACCAGTCCAGTCTGTCTATTTTTGCACCTATACCTTAGTGTAGAAAAAAATTAGTGGACAAAGAGTAGCAAAACAAACGCATACTTTACTATTTCAGAAAAGAATGTACCTTTTCTTCCACTTTCTTCTTTCTTGGCTCTCTCTTCTTCTGTCCCTCCAGAGAAGCGAATTCAGAAATTGAAGAAGCAGAAAAACCAAAAAAACGAAACAACAGAGAGAGAGAGAGTTTCCTGCGCTATAATCTAAAGTTCGGCGCATCAAGGAAAATGAAAGAAAAACAAATAAAAGATAGTTTACAGAGTGAAAGATTGAATCTTCTCCGGTAGGGGCGGAACGGTGATCGACCGGAGAAGAAGAAGAAAAAGTAAACATCTGGGAAGAAAAGAAAAGAAAAAAAAAAGCAGAACAGCAGAAGTTGTTCGTTCAAAAAAACCTACTACAACTAATAACAATGCGTATCTAGTATCCGGCAAAACATGTCAAATATAAAACAACTGAAAAGCTTGCCAAAAACAAAAGCATCAAAGCAGCAGATTCAAATCCTATAATAGTGTTCCCAACAAAATGTTTCCGCTTTTTGTACTGCAGGTGCTCCCTTCATCCAGCAGCATTGCTTAATTTCTGCCCTGTCCTGCCATGCACGAAAGAAAACCAAAATAAAAAACATTTTGTTGTTCACCATCTATTCTCTAGATGACCATTTGCCTCCTCAATTAAGGCATTGAACTAGGGGAAGCATAAACAAAACAAATTTCCAGCCAAAGACATTAAATCAGATTGTAGCTTTTGTGTTGCGAGGCAATTCAGGCTTGAACTAGGAGAAGCATAAACTAAAGCAAAATTACGCTTGTCAATTTCATAACATAAATCAAGAATAAACAAATCGCAGGGTTTGCTGGAACAGAGCAGTTACACTAGTTAGCTACTTCAAAGTTCAACAAAAAAAAAAAGGGCAAGTCAGTTAATCAACATGATCGCAGAGGAAAATCTAATCTAACATAATCTAACTACAAAACAATATATATAAAATAAAATTGAATGATGACAGATCATGAATTTAAAAAGAATTGATAGATGATGCGGTAATGGTAACCTGCCTTCACGACGGAGCAGCTCTTCTTGCACTTCTTCAGCTTACAACGGTCAAGATTCACGATTGCTCTCCGAGTCAATTTATCCGCCATTGATTAACAATTAATCAATGATCTTCTTCGATTGAGTATACTAATGATCTTGTTCGATTGAATATGTTGTTTGATCGATCGATCTTCTTGCTTTCCTTTGCTTGAGAACGCGCGTAATGAAGATATTATAGGAAATGGTTTCTGATCTACTTGGATCCCAAGGTTTTTCTTACCTTAAAAACACTCCAACTAATTGGGCTCTCTTAATTCGGCCTTTAATGGTTCCTTATAGAAACCAATCAGGCCCACTTACCTTATAATTAGCGAGTATTAATAGTTGATTAAGAGCGTTATATTTCATTTTATTGATATTTTAATAAATTTTTATAATATTTATAAAATTATTTTAAAATTTAATATAAAAATTTATATATTATAAAATATTATTTTATTTATTTTTAAAATTTTTAAAATAAAAATAATTATTTTTAAAATAGAACGAAAATAAATTTTTATTCAATCAATTTCTATTATAAACAATCTGGTAATTGCCAACTTGGCATGCGCTGGCCGTTACATTGCAGCCAAAAGACAGCCGAATATCAAAATCAATCAATCGACGATCTCTGATCTCCGGCAGGAACCATACGCTCTCCGGAAGAAAATCTCCAGCTGAGGCGTAAATTAAAGAAAGAAGATGAGTTTTCAAGACGTGGCTTCGGGTCGGGTGGCGACGTTCAGGAGAATGAACGGTTCTGATCCTGGCCAGGCAGCGGCGGCCGGGGTTTTCCAGATCAACACCGCCGTATCTACTTTTCAAAGACTCGTCAACACGCTCGGCACACCCAAAGACACACCCCAGCTCCGTGAGAAACTGTAATTCAATTTCCTTCTTTTCTTCCTTGTCAATCTTTTTTATTTTTTCCTCCCTTTTAACGGATTATTTTTTTTGTCTTTTATGCAATTGGGATGCTAATGTGATATGGGTTTATTCTTGGTCGTTTGGTGAATTGAATACAAATGGTGTAATATATCAGATCAATTTATGATCTTGTTGTTCAGAGAACACAATGGGGATTGGGGAAGGAAGGAGCAATTCTCATAGAATTCGCATATTCTTCTTTCCTTGATTCTTAATTAGTGTTTCTGTTTCTTGATTATGGAGCAGCTACATGTTATATTTGGATAAAGATTTTCTCTAGGGTGACCTGCTTAATTTGTTTCTTTAGTTCTTTGTTGACAGTGATGTATCAAGTTGTGCTAAAGTAAAATTTGTATCTTGGTACTGGCTGGCAGGCATAAAACAAGGTTGCATATTACACAGTTAGTGAAAGATACATCAGCCAAACTTAAACAAGCTAGTGAGAAGGATCACGGTGTTGAAGTTAGTGTAAGTGGCTTTCGTTTTTAATTCGTCCAATTTGCTCTCTTTTGTTCATCATATTTCGTTCCTGTCATGTTCTCCTGTTTGGTGTTATGCAAGTGTTGTTCACCCTAATGAGCTGAAACACCTAAAGGTCTTACTTGTGATGAAGCCCTGTTAGGGGATTATCATTGAAAATGGAACCAAGATTCAGGGTGGATTTGTATCATTGACCACATGTATCTCTTTTGGCACAAGTTGGGAATGCACTACACCATGCGAAGGATTTCTCAGAACAACATCATGCAATGCAAAGCATAGGCAATTAATGGTTTTCCTATTCTTCCAGATTGAGATTACTTGTTCGTTCTATTGACATCGGTCTTTCTTGTAAATTGTATCAAATTAATTAGGATATGTCAGAGCTAGATGCAATTCTTCTACTAAGAGAATTTGTGCTAAACTTGGTTATCTTATAGCCTAGTGCTTACTGTTTATTTAAGTGAACGACCCTTAATAATACTGATGCTTTCTAACATTTACTAGATGTGCATTATTCATACTTAAGTTGTTGAATCATGACTTGCAGGCAACCAAAAAGATTGCTGATGCAAAGCTGGCAAAGGATTTTCAAGCTGTTTTGAAGGAATTTCAGAAAGCTCAAAGACTAGCTGCAGAGAGGGAAACTGCTTATGCACCTTTTGTTCCACAGGCAGTTCTGCCATCAAGGTACACATTGGACATTTTTCAGTATCCTTTCTTCTTTACCACTATGATAAGAAAATTTTCTGGTCAAGTTTATGGGTCATTACAGCATTATTTATGGTTAAGTATACTCAAAATGAGTTCAAATTAGCTGAAGTTGGATATTAAAGAATCCAAAACTATTATAATGGTAAACTGTACACACACGCATATTTTGTTATGTGTTTCCTGATTTCATGCAGTGATACTGTAAATGAAGCAGATGTAAATTCAGATAAAATGGAGCAACGAGCAATGCTAATGGAATCTAAAAGGTACGCCCTCAGTTGATGTTATATCACCTTCAAGTTCTTAGTTAGATAACTATACTGGTGGGCAAGAAGTTCCATGACTTCTTTATTTATTGTGTCCTACACAATGCTGCTTTGTTTTCCTTGTTAAATATGTAAAATTCCTTTGGTAAACCTGATTAAGTGTATGTAATATGTATAGTCTAAACACATGATCTCTGGGGCTTGATTTACTATTCCAAGTTAAAATGTATCAGAACCTAATAGCTTATTATAGGACTCAGTTGCTGTCCACAGATTAGAAGAGAAAAAAACCCAGCTTGAATGATCCTGCTAAGGTTAAGTACGCACTGTACAGAATTTTGAAGTTGTTCGGTGTGAGCTGCAGACCATGGCTTAGCTTTCACTGCATGCTATTTATTGGCGAGCAATACATTTCTGTTTATTGTATTTACCTCTCTGTAGATACACAAGGACTTGGACCACTAGTCACGGATATTCTCTAAAACCATGGTTCAATGTTGCTATTTTGAAACACTTCTGAAGTCTACCACTCACCCTCTTACCATGCCATATTGATTTGATAAATTCTTGACAAGGTATTTGAACAAATCAGACAATAAAATGGCCTACAGCCTCCAACAGAGTCCTTATTTCCAAATTGCTTCATATCTGCATACACCTTAACACTAGTACAAGTGGCACTTATGATAAGGGATTTTTACTTAGATTGAGTAACATCTGTTGTTTCTTGTCAGTATCCGATTACTTATGAGGTCACTTATTATGATAAGGTTTTCTTTCTTAGAATCAACCTACTGTTTGTCTAGGCAGGAGATGATGGTGTTGGATAATGAGATTGTGTTTAATGAAGCAATCATTGAGGAAAGGGAGCAGGGAATTCAAGAGATTCAACAGCAAATTGGAGAGGTCAATGAAATTTTCAAAGACCTTGCTGTTCTAGTTCATGACCAAGGAATTATGATTGGTGGGTGCTTGTCCTAATATGCTCAAGTTGGTTATGTTTATGCTTACTAGTCTCTAATGGGTACGCCTTTTCGCTTCTCACAGATGACATCGATTCGCATATTGAGAATTCACTCGCAGCGACTGCACAAGGCAAGGGCCAACTTGTAAAAGCTTCCAAAATACAAAGGTCAAATTCATCTTTGGTATGTTTTTCGAACCAACTTACCTCTTTGCACTGGAGACTGGAGTGATTTGGTGTGATATTGACACAGTTTTCCCATTCTAAATACACAGACTTGTTTGCTGCTGGTGATTTTTGGGGTTGTCCTACTCATCGTCATCATAGTCCTTGCGGCTTAGTGACTTTACTCCCTTCTGTACGAGGTTGATCAGTTCACATTTGAAATGTAGAAGTTTGCTATTATGTATAAAGCCATAGCTCCATTGGAAACATGGAGCTCCAAGCTGGTGGTTTGCCATATTTATCTTCTGTGGCCATGCATCTTGTCATACTGGTAGTGGTTTAGTGCTATGTACTTTGGAGAAAAACGGATTGTTGTGCAACATGTTGTAGGTAATATTGTCATCAGGATCACAACAAAAATCAAAAGTAGCTGATGATTCTTTTATTCTTTCTACGCAATGGAACTGTTATTTTAATCCGGCAACTAACAACGGCTGTCTATAATGATACTGGACGACGACACTGCTCTTTATCACCGCACTAGCTAGCTTGTTGCTAGCTCGGGTACATACGCTAGTTGCTTGTATACAAATTGCACTTTACTGTTTGGCAGAAAACTTGAGAAGCTTTTGTTGTTGTGTATCAATCTCGTCTTCTGTTGTTGCGCCGTCGGTCATTGGCGGTGGTGGTGAGCACCGAGTAGTCGGTCTTTCAAGTTTGGAAGCGCATCCACTTAATTAAAGTGATCTAATTGCTTCAGTTCATCAAATATAAGGAAATGAAAAGCTCTCCCTGATCATGTCGGCACCAATGACCTTCTCCGGGCACTTCACTCTGCGGTCGTATGAGCAATTGCAAATGCTCTGTGCACTCGGTCGGTGACCGGCTTCATCCCTACCGGCTGCTCCATATCGAACCAAATGGTCACGGTACCAAATATCTTCTGAAGTTTTTCCTTTTTTACTTATTATTTCATCCCAACCAAACAATTGAATTCAATCTAAACGCGTGCATATTAGCATATAGTACGTACAGGAGGAAGGTTCTGATGAATCGTAAGTAGGTACGTATGTTTATGTTGCTGCTTTTTGCTCTTATTTCTTACTCAAATTCTGGTGCTTATGATTAGTAGCTGTATTGGTGATTATTTCTTTATAAATTGTTTAGCTACACCGGCAGCATGAATGTGAGATCTAAGGATTTCATTGCCATGAAAAGGTCAAAACAAATTTGCAGTAATTTCTCCGCGTCTGAAAGTTGTTCGTCAAGATCAAATAAAATACACTAAAAGTGTGTTTTAATACATAAACATACGTACATACTTCAAATACGTGAATTGTCAAAACTCAGAAAAGAAATGAAATTTCTTGTAATTAAAACATGGCCTCAGCAAGAAGAAAACTCAACTACACGCTAGCACACGTACATGTTTCCATCATACATACATAAATACATGGATGCATAAAACCAGATGCTAGATTAGACATATGATGCCATTTCAACAGTTCTGAACACAGTAAACCCAGGGAGACTGCTCATCTGATCTACACCCATGGTTAATATTGTTCCCGTGCATGCATTTGATGAAATTGTCAAGCTCCGACAAGCATAACATATCTCTTTGCATTATCAACGAAGGCTGCTGCTGGAATGTGAAGAACGTCAGGTGCCGCTGATCAGGATCATTTCTTGGTTTAGCTGTCTCCACAATCCTTATAAACATCTCCCGATCAAGGAAGGTAAATGTGCTCTGACCAGATACTGCAATTCCGTTGTCCCATGCTGAGTTCAGGATCTGATCGCCCGATCAGCCATATATTCATATAACAATATTATTGGGGGAAAAATCATTGGAAACTAAGAGATGCACCGTAAAGAGTCACGAACTCTTACCTGCCAGTTCAGGCCTTCCAAGTCAGCTAGAGCCTCATCATTCTCATGCAAATGAGATTGCGGTGGTTCACAGCAAGTAAATTTGAGAGTCACATTGTGCTTCTTAAGCATTTCAAAGAGCGGAGAATAGCCATCTTGGTTCGTTTGATTGTAGAACCCTGCCGTAAGTTCGGCAGCATGGCTGGAGGTTCTGTACCACCAGTAAACTGCAGGAATCTGCATGATTCTTTAAGTATTAGAGATTTCTTGCCATTTAATTAGCAACCAATCATAACATGCATTCCTCCTCTAAAGAATATCAGATTATTCACAAGCATTCCATTTGACTAACACCAAAATCAAGGAAGAGAGGGAAGCGACATAAAAACTATATGCACCTTTACAACTATTTGTTTCCCCTCAAATGCAAGGTTTGCAAGAGATAATACTTGATCTGCATGGTCTATAAGGGTCTGTGAATACCATCGGAGGAAAAAACGACCATAATAACTATCATAGTCACCACGTTCACAGAAGAACCCAGTGTCATGTGGCTTTGAATTGTAGTGGCCAGCATTATCTGGTCCATGGGCCCAGAATGAGTGTCCCCTCAACTTAGCAGCTCTTCGTAAGTTCTGCTGCATGTACTTGTCATAGCACTACAATCAAAATTTTCAACATTTTACTTGCTGTTATGCAAGACATAATAGTGCAATCTCGAATATCAAAATCAACAATGCAACCATGTGTATGTCAAACTTAATTGGCAATCTAGAAGCCGGAAAAGCCCATATATGTAATAGACAATAAAATTAATGGGGCTTAATTATTATAAAAAATAGTTAGCAAATATGGTTCCTGGTCATGAACATGCAACTCATTATCAGATATAACCATGATGTGAAAAGGCAAAACAAAGCAGCCAATCTATCCTGGTTTGTAGTTCGAAACATAAACTCGACCACAAAAAATATGCAAAACCAAATGCGGGTATGTTGCATCAGCCTGTACTATGTCCTTCCACACGAGCGCGCGCACACACAGAAATGAAAAGAAAAACACATCCTCCATAGAAACATACTGTCAGTCTATTCAGCCTCCATTAACATGTCGCAACAACCAGATGTACATTGCTGTCATTTACCAACTAGCATCACAACTATCTACATGCAATTGTTCAATCAGTCAGCTCAAATTTCATGAGAATATAAATCGATATGATTATTCTAGTCTATATTTTTAGTCAAGCTCCGAAAATGGCCAGTCACTTAACCATTACTCATGTTTCCCAAATTTGAGGTCAATCTGCCGAAAATCTCCTGCAGAAGTAATTTGAGAACTTTTTTCCACTATGTTGAGCTATTTCCTCCAAGATTGTAAACTTCTACGGACAATTTGAATCTATGACATGCTTAAACAAATAATCTACATACCAAAAACATAAGCAAGCTAACCAAGACTAGTTAAAGAGAATGATCACTACAAATGTACGAGATATACAGAATCGGAAGAGCAAATCTGCATCTTGCAGTCAGACTACAAGGGTGTACCTTGAAAACTATATACATAACCAAAAGTATCATCATAAGAAAAGTTACCTGAAACTCACCAATACCTGGATACCTCCATCCCATTCTTTCAGGAAATGAAGGGAATTTCAACTCCCCTGAAGGACCTAATCCAATCTCAACAGCAGAAATGAGACCCTCCTCCAATAAGCTATCGAATTCCGTACGGAAGCTTCGCATGAAGTCAAAGAAGACCTTTTCCCATAAAACAAAGCAAATCAAATCCTAATATGAAAATACAAACTCAAACAGAAGAATCCAACCAGAATAAATGATGAGTACTTAGCTAACATTCTACGAGGAAACTATTGCCTGTGAAGGAAAAGATGTAAACAGATTCCTATGACCAGATGCAATATGTGCATTTTGTAGTCTGATACCTCTACACCAGTTCTTCCTAACAGTACACGCTCTTTATCAATCCCCCATGAAAGACATTCTGTGTTTCTCCTTCCCTCTCGATCCGTGAAGAAAATATCTTGATTTTCTTTCCCAATATCAAGAATCCATTTAGGAAGAGTGATTTGCATACTTTCATTTCCCCCGCATTCATGGAACGCCATGACAACCTTCAAAACAAGAAATAAGGTAGGCTAAGAAAGTGGTAGTTGAAACACCTTCATAGAATACTTGAAACCTTACCTGCAACTTAAGTTGGCATTCCTTAATCATATTAAAAAGATCTCTATAGCCTGACCACTTGTATTTTTGAGGACTCCAACCCTCAACAGTTCCCCACCAACAATCCACAACAACTCCATCTACATGTAAAGACCTTAGATGCCTCAATTCTTCTCTGACAGCTTCAGGATCAACCAATTGACAGGAGCTGTTGATAATACCAGGCTACAGAAAACAGACATGTTTGATTGACTTTAACCCAATAACTATCGAAGTAATGGACTATCTACCAATTTCAGGAAAACCCATGTTACACATTCTTCTTCATGTGCCTTAAAATGACATACAAAATTTCTGAGTTGCAGGATTGCAATGCTTAAAACACCATAGGTCTTAAACATATAAACATTCACATTGATTTGCCAAATGCTCTTCTTAGTTGCTATATACAAAAGTTCCAACAAAAATGACCAAATAGACCCAGAAGTCCTTCAGAAAAATCACATACCAGATACTATTGGTTTGGTCTATGATTGCAAGAACTTTGTTAGTATATTGCCCCGTACAACTAATCTCATCAAAAAGCAACAACCCAGAATAATGAGACAGTAGAAAATTAATATCATAAGCTCCTTGTTAAAAGTACATACATCTTGAACTCTAGTACAACTGAATGACTACAAACTAGTCGATTCGCTATCTGTATCAAAAGTAGAGTTTGGACCTAAGCAAATTATCATGCTATATTCGCACTTTTCGAACATAAATTTCAATCCATAGTTTTTAGAGCAGATTAATTGGAGAGTAATCAATAATACTGCTGAGATTCTAGGATTTGCCTCTTTCCAATTTCTTCGCAACTGTATCTTTAGGGACAAGGGGTATAGCTCAAAACTTTTGTTACAAAATCTTTCCTTTCATCAAGTACAGCGAATGAGTTTATTAGAGACAAATCTGAAGAGGAATTCGGTTAGTAAAGAACTAATCTTGAGAGAAGTTGTTTGCCACAGGGGTAATTATAGAGCCAACCACTAACCGGGAGTACGGCATAAACAGGAACATAGGGAGTTCCAGTAAAATCATCCCTGTGCTCTCCAGGACCCTGCAGCAACTGCAAATCTCATGTAAGAAACACACTAACTCCAGTGATACAAACGCTAGAACTTTCTTCTACCAGAAGAGAGGATTACCTGCTCAGTATGAACGCATTCAGGTGAATTCATGGGACTTGTGACATACTTGTTGCTCTTTGCATTGGCTTCAGTGACTACAACCGAATCAAGCGATGCCACCGGTGACAAACTCTCTTCCAACCCGAGCGCAGTGCTGTGTCGGTCCATCGAAGCCTTAATGGAGCAATTCTTCAGAGCAGTACTCGTAGACATGGAGGAGGAGCTTTCCATTGACCTCACATGCGAAGCGCACTGCCCCCGTGCCTGAACAAAGACAGATAGAATCATAAAAAGAACAAAATTTTACAGCAATCAACAGCACGACACAAAAGAGAAACAATGGGAATTACGAAAAGATCAAATCTTTAGAGCAATTGGAGGAAGGATAGACTGAATTTACAGAACGGTAAGTAGTGCCGTCGTGCTCGACAGTCCAGCCGGCTTCACGAGCGAGGGCCGCGAGTACGTCGTTCATATCAGCGCGAGCGGGAAGAGGGAAGTTGCCGTGCTGCCGGAGACCGGCAAGCATTCGAGAAGTTATCGCTCGGCGGTGGCGCTCACGAAGCTTGGTCCGCTCCTTCTCCTTCTCACGCTCCCTTCTGGTAGGACCTGTTGACGTGGCAGATGATGATGCGGTGGCGAAGCCACGTGGACGCCGCTGCTGCTGCTGCTGCTGATGCTCCGTTGCGCGGTTCATGGTCGCCGCAGCTGCAGATGCTTCGTCTTCTTCTTCTCGAACTAGACTAGAAGACCATTTATTGATTTTTTTTTTTCCCTTTTTGTTAAGAGCACAAAAGAGGAAGAAGAACTGTGTGTCTTGCGTGTGTTACTTAACATTAGCTGTGTTATTGAATTGATTCGTTCGTTGACTGAGAGTATATTAGCAGATAAATTAATTGTTAATATGTATAATTGATTATTCGTCTCAAACAAGTTTCTGTATGAATGTATGATAGATAGATGATGAGCAAATAAAAAACCCACGGAATTCATTCACTCCAAAGAAGAAAGCAATTTATTGTTATACATGATAATGACGACGCTGACAAGCACCACCAGCTTCTGCTCTCAAACAATAAAAATTACAGTTTTTCATCTATTTTACACTCATTCCAGGTTTCTAACCAAGAAAAACAAGTTAACTATCTGGATATAGAAACAATTTAAGGTTAAAGACCATCCGGAGAAGCAGCAGCAAAGAGTTGTACTCTCAATATAAACAGCAGCAATCGACTGTGATTCTAACCCCCAAAGATCTGAACGCATTATTTACCCCTGGGAGCAGATCCAGATGAACAAACATCTCCACGACAAAGCGGGCAGACCCTGTATAAGAAAAATAAACCAAAATCTTTAAATTGAGACATAAACATCTTTCTTCACAATTTCATGCCATCTTTATAATCTCTTTAATACTTCCTCTAAGAAAGTATCACCATATATTCCGTTATGAAGAATAATAATTGCAGAAGACTTTTACATGAAACATGCCAAACAAACAGAAGGCTCTAAAGAAATTGATATATCCATGAGTGGACTACATGCCCATTTACATATAATCCACATAACAAGTTGGTTTAACTGTACTGAAATGCGTGAATTAAATGACATAAAAATGTATAGAAAAGGTACTGATTCAACATATATACCTGTGTATCTCCTTCAACCACTTGTCTATACACATCTGATGAAATTCATGATGACAAGGCAGCGAGCGAATATAATCTCCTTCTTCATATTCCACAAGACATATATAACATCTGTCAAAACCAATAACTTTCTGATGAGCTCAATGAAATATAAGTCATACAAGCAAAAGTCCTTTTCTTTGGTTTTCTAGTAGCAAAAACTAAAATCTCACATGGACTAAAAACATGCAAAAACAGCAAAATGGATTGTATTTGTTGTTCTTATGGCTAGTTTGTATATGTGATTCATCAACCACAAACTATGGTGCTGAATTTGCATAAGGAATGAAGCCCGCCAATTCAAAAAAGTCGAGGAGAGGGTACTTTAAGGATTCTGAAACAAAAACTTGAACTATTCAAAAAAGGAAATGGAAATATCTCAAGTAAAAAGACTGGGTGATCAAAAGGTTGGAAGAGTATTCTTACTGAGCAGTGTCTTCATTCTGCGCCTTTGAAGGTTTAATGTAAGCTTTCACGGGCATACTTTCTACAATTTCCTTGGGAGCCGGTACGGATCCGATAGATGAAAATGATGGTCGAGAAGTCAATGTGACAGATTGCTGGTGGATTTCATCCAACACCTGCACTCAGAAAGATTGCTGTAACTCCAGCTTACGGAGGAAAAAAGCAGGAAGTTTGGTCAATAGTTTCATACAGTTACCTCAAAAAGTGCTTCTGCTAACATGACTATTCTTGATATACTAGCTCTAGTGCTTGTATCCTCATCAGGATTGGCAGGTCTCACACTTGTTCTGCAACCACAGTGACCTGTACGGTGCTGTCCAGACATTATACAGGACCTGTCGTGTCCAGAAAAACTTCCAAATCGGCTACCCAACCGTTGAAGGGCACGAACCTGCTAATCAAAGTGGCGTCACTAAGGGCTCACTTTAACATTATGCAGAACTGAGTATAACCTAACACAGTTACTACCTGTGATCTTATTCTCCTTCGCCTTTCCAGAAAAACTGATCTATGCTCCAAAAAATCACGAAAAGAAGCATCTCTCAGCTGTGGAAATTCAGGATCATCACCACGAGTTCCCTCTGGGGAAACTCTACGTTCGCTATCACTAGCTAAATCTAAAGATGAGTATCTGTCTCTTTCAGATGGAGAATGTTGCCTCCTAGAAAGCTGCCGAACATATCCTCCTGACTGACCTTCAAGCAAATAGGAACCAAAATTACCATCAGAGTACGTGGTTCTACGAAGAACTCTATCACGAAGTCTTCCAACACTCAATGTCCGGCTAAACCGAACGCTTCGTTCCAACTGTTCGCTGGTACCAGGATGTCGGGAAAAGCGTCTCCTTCCAGTATTTTCAGATCCTGCACTATTTTGGGAAGGATGTCTGCTAAGAGTAGATTGAGCACTCGAACCATTGTGAGCAACTTCATGAGAAGATACAGCAGCTGCAGCAGTATTATTTTGAATCGGGTTTCTGGCATCACGATTCCCTAGATCAGCATCATCATTATTATCGCAATTACCTACAGGAACACTGGCTGAAAAGAAGGAATTAGTGCCCAAAGACCCTACACTAGCTGCTCTATTGAGCCTGAAACCTAACCCATCTGAAATTATGCCAAAATGAGGTCGAGAATGATTTGAGAGGCTTGATCCTTCTCCAAGGAAGGAATGAGACGCAGCAAAACCACTTGGACCAGAGTCAGCATCTGATGTAACTTCATTGTTTTCACCATCATTTTCAACGGACGAAGACATTAACGAAGAAACTTTAGTGATTTTTGGAATCCTAACCAATCTGCAAGTTTCAAGATTTTCTTGATCTTCCTTGATCAGTGCTTCATCACTACATGAAATGTTATCTCTCGTTCCATTGTCTTCATCAGGCTGAAAATATAAAGAGAAGCATTTAATTCAATTATCAAAAGAAAAAATAAATAAATAAAATAAAATAAAGAAACATTTAATTCAAACTAACGTACAGAGCAGTATCTTTCTTTTTTCTTTCTCAGATGTTTTTGCTAACACTTGCTCCATAAATCTACCAAGTACCAAAAAACTCAAAACTGAAATTCCACTAAAGCAGGCTGATCTGACCTAGAGATTCACCACTGACGATCTGAGTTTGCAATGTACAAAGAAATCAACGAAAAAACAGAATCGATGAAAGTTAAATCCAAAAGATTGTCAAAAGTGTCTGAAACAGCACTAATCGTTTTATACTTTCGTTAGCACTGGCAATGCAGAAGCTTGCTTTTTTTAGCTAAACAACAATCGCAGAATCTAAATAAATTTACAAACAGAAGTGACTTGACAACAAAATGAGTAAAGATTCAATGCTAACAATTTAAAACATCTAAAAAGGAACTACATTTCATCAGAACAAAAATGTAAAAAGGCGATCTTTTTATTACTATCACAATAATTACCTCTTGAATATGAGAAGGACCGACCGAATCCGAAACACGAAGACCTGAAAACCCTCACACCTCTTCCTCCTCCTCCTCCTCCCCTCGAACTCGTCTCCGGCTTCTCCGCCGACAGCGCCGTTGCCTTGCTACCCCCGGATCCCATCACGTAGCAGGCGGGTCTCTAGATCTCCATTCTGTTCTTCATCTTCGAACAGTTGCGAATATTGTCTCCGTCCGAGTCCGACCGATCCGGAGCAGCACAGTGAATCTCGTCTGCTGCTAAACTGAGCAAGAAAAAGAAACGAACTCCCAACTGTGTTGTCTTTTCACATTCTCCATTTCTTAACCAAATTTAAAATTTATTCTCCATTTCTTAGCCAAATTAAAATTTTAAAAAAAATAAAGCTTGGGAACAAGAGATGCTAAGAAATTGAAAAACAAATAGTAAAGAATCAAACTTGTTCATCATCAAGTGCCAAGATTTTTCTTGGGAGGACAAATAATTTGATAAGAAAACAAAAGATTTAACTTTTTTTGTATATAATAAAATTTTGAAGGAAGCGGATCGGTTGCGCTGTCGTTAAGCTCGAGCAGTGACTGACCGAATGAGTTGGAGAGAAACAATATTCCCTTGCGAGCATGTGAATTACAAGAAACACCAAACAGAAAATAAGTAGTTTCTATTGGCTTAAAATTTGAAAAAGAGAAAACACTATACAGATAATAGCATTATACAATTCGTGGTTGGGGTTTTATGCTATGTAAGTGATCTGGATAAACAATATATACAATAGAATATAGAAAGCCACCATTTCCTGCATGTTCAAAGGAAGGAGCGCATCTTTCTATTACTTTTTTTGTAAATAAATAAATCGAAAATGGGAAGTGGGCGCACTGTAGGACTGCAATATAATGGATAGTGAGTGGGCCGGCTGACCTTAACAAAAGGGGAAGGCCTTAGATAGGCCAGAGTACACGTGAAGATGGCCCATTATCATGTGCATGCTTCCCCTAGCTAGGAGACGCGAAGTTTAATTATAACATTCAACATCCCAACAAATGAATAATTATTTATAAGTTCACGATACAGTAAAGTAATTTAAATAATTGTGAATTCACTCAAATAGTGAAAATGAAGAAGTATAAAAATCTGTTGGTTTTTTTTCTTTTCCTTTTATTCGGATTAAAATAAGCAATGTCGTTTACGATAAGAGGTTTACGATCAGAGGTGAAGAAAAAGTTGTGTACATGTATAATGGAAGGCGTTCATGATACGTTAGAAACAAATCACTCTGTATGTAATTTTCCTCTGCTATATGTATATATACACACTCATTAATTATAATGGAAAAAAGAAAAAGAAAAAATAGTGTACGGATATGATCAGTGTTTCACAAGCATTGCTTGCAGTTTCCTCTTCCTTGCTGCGAGCTTGAGCTTCTCTACTGCAACAAGTCCAACTTGCCGAACTCTTTCTCTTGACAAACCAAACCTGATCAGATTAATCCAAACAAAACTCAACTTTCTTTATCTTGCAATTAATTTTCACGATAGATATGTGCATGTTTCAATTGTTCCGATTACTTACTGCCTGCTTATGTCTTCCCAAGTGTGACTATCTCTGCCGCCAAGACCATAATACAGCCTGATGATTGCTCTTTCCCTCTTTCCGAGAGCTGCACACAGAAGCTTGTCGACTTCATCCTGAAGTTTAAACAACATAACAATCAATTATATCCGTACGCATTACATTATATTGCTAGCTAGAGAGCTCTCTGGAAGTTTTTGCAAAGCAGCGAGATAGAAATGAATTAATACCTTGACAGCCCATTCATCGAAGCCATGCCAAGGGTTGTTTTCGAGTTTGTTATCAGCAACAAACTGGGAACCAAAGAATACAGTTCCAACTTGTCATAATATATACAACATATGTTTCAAATATCTCTTTTTACTTAGATAAGAATTTTAAGTTTATGGTACGTACGCTATGAAGAGTCTCCCCTGGAAGGCCGTTTAATGAAGGGAACGCTTCTCTGTCAAGGGAAATCACCTTGCTAACTGCCTGCATATCAAACCACTTTATGGTTAAGAAGATGAACAGCAAGAATATTGATCAGATCCGTGAGAGTTTTAAGATCAAAGTATCAGTTCAAAAGCACGATACCTCTGTTGCATTTCTGATCTTCCTCTGAGACATATTCAGGTTCTCAGCGATTTTCTGAAGAGCATTGAAGCAAGTCATCCTTTAGCAAGAGCTAGATTTAATTCATGCATCATTTATGTAACACTATACTAGAAAAAGTTGAATGTAGCTCATGATACAGCTAACTATAGATACATATAAGTAAAAAAATGTTGAACTATCTAGTGTAGATAAAGAGTGTAGCAGAGCAATAACTTCTCAGCTTACATCAATTGATGGTGTGATTCCTCGCCCTTCTAATCTCATCTTTGCATTTCTGATTGAAGTCAGCCTCTCATGCATATGCGACGGTAATCTTAATGCTTTGGAGTTCTCAACCAATGCCCGCGAAACACCCTACAGATATACCGTTAACCCCTTGAATTAAGCTAGAGCATCTACTAACCAATAAATATTGACAAGATGTTATTTACTAGGAGTTGTAGCAACTAGTGAATTAATAGAATGTGCTGAAAGTGACTATGCAAAATATCGTAACATTTACTGGTGATAATTTATTCCTGTGCAATGATTTACCTGACGTATCCACCAATAAACATAAGTTGAAATTCGACAGCCCTTTGAAGAATCAAACTTCTCTATCCCCCGGAGCAGTCCAATCAAACCACCCTGAAATGCAAACGTTACTTCAATAAGGGCGCTAGCTTCTGGAACTTGCACTAGCTTATTATAGAACTTCAGAGTAAGAACTGGTTAACTAATTAGTCTCTCAAAACATAGACTTCCTACAGAAAGGATAATTTACCTGGATTAGATCAGCCATATCAGCACCCAAGTTATCGTACTTCTGGGCGATAGACATTACCAAACGTATATTGCTCATTGTAAGCTTTTCCCTTGCCAAGGAACATTCAATCATTTTCTCATGTAGTTCAGATCGTGACATTTTCAGGGAAGATGCTAGCTCTTTTTCTGAAGGTTCAAATCCCAATTTGTTCTTCAGCCTAAAATTTCCACGAATCAAGAAAATGGAAATCATCAGCTTGCTATAATCAAGATAAACATACTTAAAGCATAATTATTTAGAATAGCGCTTGCTCAAAGGTGCTTGACCAAAGTCTAGAAGTTAAATCCACTAACAGCAAAACACTCACTTTGTTCTCTGCTCTTCTAGGTGAAGACCAGTTTGGATTTTGCTGGACAGGTAGACAACCTCAGCATGTGTCAGCAATTCTTCACTGACTCTAACCCTCGCGTAACCTCGCAATCTGTTCTGCAGAAATTCAGGACTAACAGAAGGGTGAAGCCTTTTACTCTTAGTTAAATCCATGGAAGCCTTTTGAATCACATGCTTCTTCCTATTGCTCAACCTCCGCTGACGTGCTGAAATCCCTGACTTAGTGACCACAGAATTGCTGCAGCTTTCTTCAGGAGCCAGTTCGGTAACACTTCCAGAGTAAGTAAGTGTCCATTGCTTTTCAAGCATAGACTTCTGCAACAATATGATGGCTTCCAGTGAAGTCTCAATATCTTCTTCCTCACCACTGCCGACCTCTTGAAACCAGACATCTGAAGTTGAGGGAGGAGAATATGTGCTCATCACATGCTCTTTAACTGCATTGACTGGTTGTGTGTGTCTGTTGGATGGTGAGTTTGAGCTGAAAGGAGAAGACTTCTTCGCAATCGTGACAAACTTTGTGGAAATAGCTGAACTTTGGGTGAATTTGTTCTCAGGGACTAGACAAAATTTTTCGGGAAAATCGGTAGAGTAGAAAGAAGTTCTCAAAAGCCTATTTCCTGAGCTTATCCCCATAACTGCAGTAGAAGTAGCCATTTGATCACTTCCTTTCTTTTACTAGAGGAACACTTGTATACACTTTGCAGTCTTATTGAGCCGAAGCTGCTACTAAAACACTAATATGTCTTGCTTCCTTTTCCCCCTCTTTCTTGATGAACTCCTGCAAATATTCGAGGTTAAGGAAACAACAAGACAGCTATAACCAGAAACGCAATGGAATTAGAATTTTGATTCTCGCTGCCAAGCTTTGCGGAATGCGACTGTTGTGTTCATCGACATTTAACCAAACACTTGCTAGATATTCAATAGAAGACTTGTATGCTTTATGTGCAAGCTTTCATATCACATCAATCACGAAACCAAATGCAAAAATTTCTCATATTCAATTAAATTTCAACACCTGATCATCGAGTACTTAATTGCTATCAGCCAGCAAAACCTTCTCCACAAAGGATACGCAAAGGGTTGCAACAACAAGGATTGAGAAAATTTTGAAAGTGAATACAGTCATTTTATGAGAACTAAAATCTGAAGAATCTTCTAACTAGCCAGTCAAGAAAAACAATACTAAATCATAGAAGATCCAGAAGAAGTACAAATGGTAAAACTGCTTTTGAAGGAAAGGAAGGTCATTCCTGATAGCAGTTGCGAGAGATTAAGCTGGTGAAAAAGCTAGTGTAATAAAACAAATAAATGAAACATAAATCTCGTTGAGAGGCTGGCTAGAGTTTCATCAATTAGACAAGAATCATAGAAACGGAACTATATACATATACTATATAGAATCACAAACATAAATACATATCAAACAACTAAGATGTTCTTGAAACATGCATGCATACATATGAAAAGAAGCTTTTCCATAACATGGAGAAACACTTTCAACACAAGTAGCTAGTTCTGAAAAACCAACCTTTGATTGATAGTAGATGGACTCGAAGGCAGCAGGAAACAGAGGAGAGAAACTGGGGAGTGGCTAGCCTTTAAACTTGTGCGTGCTATGCACAAGCACACAACCACGAGCCTTCATAGTGTTAATATTACGAAAACTAAATTTTGGCAATTCCGAGCTAAACTATGCTATTATACATTAATTAAACTTCATATTATGATTCACGAAAGAATGAATAAAATTGATGAAATGAAATTTAGATTTTTTTAGTTTATGAGAAGGGGTGAAGATATGGGAAGATGGTACGTGATTGGTTGGAGTAGATATAGGGCCCGGTTCCCATGGATCTCATTCATTCAACACAACTCCATTGCTGTCTTGCGTAGATTGATTTGTTGGCGTCAGATGCGGTTGCAAAGCAGGCCAACAAGCACAAAGCAACAAAGAAAAAAAAATTGTGGTTATTATTTGAAGAAAGCCATAACAATAGGTAAAAATTAGTGGTATGGAGTTTTTAATGGCTGAAGCTGGCATCTAATTGGGTCTATCCAGTTTTGCTATTGTGCTGAGTAGTAGACCCAGCCCTAACAATCACCATTGAAGAGCACAAAGGAGCCAACTAAGTTGAGGGACATATATGATGGAGAATTTCCTTAATGATAGCTTCAGGGACACGATTCATCGTCAGTCGAGATTGATCAGTTAGCTCATTCAAGAATTTCTACAGCAGAAGTCTCTAAACCAAATGCCTATTAAGTTGGAACATTAGTTTTTTAAGTTACCATCTTTTTAATGTATTTATTGCTTGAAAAATAGGTTGCCAAATTCCACAATGACTTCTGGTTCATCTTCATCCTTCTTTTGGTTGATGGCAGGCATCGGTGCATCTGTAGCAAATTTAAAAAAACTACAACAGCGACATCCACGGACATATTCTCTCTTTTTTTCTAGACGAAGGTCTCCCACAGCCACAAAAAGTGCTGATGGCATTCCTTCTGTAATTGGATTCAGATTGATGGCAAAAGAGATGTACTGCTTCTAGAAATTAAGCATCTTCGATGATTCTCTTGTCCGCATCCGATTGATTGGATAATAATATGTGAAACTTAAATTTACTGACCCAAGTTATCATCTTCAAGAAATTTTCAATGCCATGCTGGTGCCCTCAAATCCATCATTCTTGGCATGTTCTTCATCGTCGTCCATCTCATCAACGTCATAGCTTAGAAAAACGAAGAAGAATTAGGCATTATTGACTTGGTTACCAAAAGCTGCAAGGAAGAATACTACGTAAATTTTATTTGGAATAGTTTATCTAGAACAGAAGCTTCTTACTTTTCTCTCTTCTCTTTCTCTTATTAATTTCAACATTCGTAACCCCGTTACTTTGTTCCGTGCATTCATTGCTAGGCGCTTCACAGTATTCAACAAAGTTGAAATCACCTAGCTAGCTACATTCAGCAGTTAGCAGCTGTTTGTTGTTGACATACAACTACCATAACATTAATTCAAACCAACCAGCCGCCCTAGCTTTCTTCTATATATATATATATATATATCTATTATATCATAGCCAGCAACATCTATCCATATATTATTCTGGTCAGAGATGAAGAAAGTCACCTACGGCGGCCGGCAAGCGGACCCGACCTGCGTAAATGCGTCTAATCCCTTCCACCAGTGCGGTGACTACTGCCGGAGAAGATCAACAAACAGGCCATCAAAGCCTTATTCATCGACGTCCCTGTATATTCGAGGTGAAATAATTTACAGTTATTGTTTCTTTTCGATCGGTTCGTATATAAAATATAAGAGGAAGTGATCAAATCGTACGTACCTCAGGCCGTAAAGTCGTAAATATGATGGAGAGTAAAGGTACCGCGATCAATATGAGCAGCTGCAAGAACGCATCCAATCCCTTCCATATTTGCAGAGATTACTGCCACAAGAATTCAACCGTCTCAGGTAATTAATTCATTCTAGTTGATTAGGTAGTTGACGTACCTCTTAATTATTTTCTTCAATTTAAGAAAATTAATCAAGAAGAGAATATCGAATACCTGCTGCTGCTTGACTATTTTGATCAAAACGTACAGCTGCAGTAGTTGCGAACGGTGAGAAGAAACGTACAGTACCGCAAAAAGAGAAGAGAAGCCAAGTCTACCAGGAATGCAGAAACGCTGAGAATCCTTTCCACGTTTGTACTGAAAATTGTTTGAACAGAATCAACCATAAGAAATAAATAGCTTTTCCATTTTCATTTCTTGGTTATATATGTTCTTTCCCGTCACTGATTGAATCGAATCGATATTTGCCCGCTGAAAGACTTTGCTTTCTCAGCAACCTCTGTTTTCCGTATTGAAGAACATATATGAAGAATCATCCCAAAAAAAAAACAAAAAAAAAAAAAAAAAGGAATCAATCACCACGATTAACATTAAATCATCTCAAATCGTAAATCCCTTGACAAGAAAGGTATATTTGGTCGCCAAATAAATAAAATTTCACAATAACAACTTTTGCTGTTCCTAGTAATTGCCATGAGAAAGCGCAAGGTCTAGTTAATCAGAAAACTAAACACATGCGAGTGAATGCTCATGGTTTTGTTTTTTTTCTCTTTTTTTTTTTTTTTGTGCGATGAATCCAATGCCTACAACTATAACTACTCTACTGTGTGTATATATATATATTATTATTATTCTTTTTCAGTGAATCTTGGCAGCCCACCAGTCAACGACCTGAACTGGCAACTAGGCCTGTAATAAATATTAAGGCCCATTAGTTTTTTATAAGGCCCATTCTATCTGCCATTTTTTTTTCTTCTTCTCTTTTCTCGTTGTTGGTGCTGTTTCGTTCTTCAATTCGATTTCGATTACTATTTGTTGTTGTCGTTGTTAAAATTTCTGCGAAGGCGAACAGACATGGAAAGGCCTCGATTGCCCAACGCTCGGGCGAATCCCGACTGCATCAACGCGTCCAACCCTTACCACGAGTGTGTCGATTACTGCTTCAAGAAGATCGCTGAAGCCAAATCCGTTCAACAAATTCAAGGTTTTGTATTATAATTCGATTCTCCTGTTCTTTTACAAGTTCGCTCGCTCTGATATCGTTCTTTCTTGCTCAATTAGTTTTTGTGCTAGGGATTTCTCTGTGATTGTATTGCTTGTCCAATCTTAGGCTAATGCTTAATTCTTCTTCAAAATTGAGTTTTGGTAATACCCAAATTGCAGAATTTGGAAAAGAATTATGCTTGTTGACTTTTGCTTATTCAACCTGGTAGCAGTTTTCTGTCATGATATATCGGCTTCAAAATTTCAGGAGTTTTGAGATCTCTGTGAATCTGGACTTGAAGTCGTTTGTCTAGGGTTTTCGTTTGACAAATATTCAGGTGGTCATATACTTTAGAAGTTGGACTTGCAATGTTTCTTGAAACTGATGAATTTTTTATGGAACAGCTGGAGTGGTTGATGATGGCCCACCAAAGGAGAGGACCGTGCACCCTGACTGTATAAATGCCTCAAACCCGTATCATGAGTGCTCCGAGTACTGCTTTAGAAGGATTGCCAAAGTGAACGATCTCTCTGACAAAGAGACTGGAGTTGGTTCGTATTTAAGTTTTTTAAACTGTTCACATGATTCTTTCCCGAGCTTGGTTTATGAGGTCTGTGCAGTTGGTTAGATTGTGGTGGTTTACAGCAATTGCTGATTCAATCACTAGTGTGATCATAAGTTGATGCAGTATGCTATGAGTCAGTCCTCTTATTTTGCTTCGAATTAAAGTAATCTAAATTGATGCAATAACTTCATATTTGCAGTCACTGATGTAATTTGTATTTGTCTGTCAAACTTGTCCCCATGATTGATCTGGGCAGATAATTGTCATTTTGTCTGAGAAATAATTATGCCATCATATTCTTTCTGCTTGATTATCTGTTTTCCCCTTCATTGTAGGAGTTGGAGGAGATGATGGTCAGGATACTCCCTCTGCAAAAGGACCTGACTTAGGAGATAAAACAGACAGTGAGAAAGGCGAAATGGTGGAGAATGAAGCTGGTGCAGAATATCCTGTTCTTAATGAAAGGCAGAAGAAATTATTCGAGCTGAGGCTTAGAATGGTATTTGAATTCACTCCTTGCATTCATTATTACCAAACTCACTTTATTATTTTGCATAGACATGCATGCTCATTTGCTGATTTATGATCATCTGACTATTAATTCCAATTTGTTTTCTTGGTAACAGAATGAGGCACGAAAAGCTAATCAAGTGGCTATGGTGGTTGAAAAAAACAAAATGGAAGCCCCTGCAGAGTCTCGCGGAGTCTCTAAACAGCAATGGCTTGAGGATAGGAAAAAGAAGATAGGGAAGCTGCTAGATTCAAATGGTCTGGAAATGTCGAAAGCTTACATGCTTGATACACAAGAAATGGCTGAAGTGAAATATAAGAAGTGGGAAAAGGAACCTGCTCCATTTGGCTGGGATGGTAATTCTCTCTAAACTTTAAGTTACTATTCTCAGAAGCATCTCTAGAAGGTAGCAAATGAACTATCCATTCTTGCTTGTTTAAGTAGCAAGTTGCATAGTCTCCTACATCTTTTGTCAATCACCTTATATTACAATAGTTTGAAAGTGTAGGATACTTTGTTGAATCGGGACTACTCGCATTTGTAGCCAAATAAGCTTTGATGTTATACTTTTTGCTTGTAAAAGTGATGTGGAGCTGTTAATAAAGAACTTGTTATTGGCTGTAGCCAAATAAGCGAGATTGTTGGACTTTTGGTTCCAGTCAAACTGCTTAATCTTGTCATTGGCCAACTATCTTGCAGCTCCCTGAAGTTAACCTCATGTCAAGACATAGTGCCTAGAGCATATGCCACTTTAGAGTGGGAGCAATCTCCTATCCTGTTTTGTTATGCAAAGCAATTTGGACCTTTTCTGGTTTGAATGTGTTCGTCTGGTCTATAGCCTGAATACTTGTGTATATATATGAAAATTTACACCTTTTCTCGGACAACATTTCACCAGGCAAATTTAACAGTTATTGGTGGTTGTGTTAGATTGAGGTATTTTTGTTTCGTCTTCTTCTTTCTGTGTGTGTGCAATCGTGTGAAATTAGTTAATATCTCACTTGAGATGGTGGGTTTGCCCCTGCAGTGGATGGGCATAGTAATGCCAATTGGTGTTCACTACTACTTGTAGACATTTTCTCTTTTTTTTTTTTTTTCTTAAGAGTATTTTATAAAATTGGGTTAAAATTATAGCATGCATAGAGTGTTTAATTCTATTTTGATAGCTTAACTAGTTTGCTAATACAACTAAGCACTTGGAACAGTTTTCAATCAAAAGACGCTGTACAATGCTTATAAGAAGCGAACGAGAGATATACAAGTTGACATGGAGGCATACCAAAAGGCAAAAGAAGCTGATCCAGAGTTCTATCGTGATGCTTCGAGTCTTCAGTATGGAAAGGTATACCGCTACGTCTATCACGGAGCAAGTTTGCTTACACTCTTGAAATGCTTTAAGTGTTTTTAGTATGGATCAGTGTCTGTATTTACTCCTGATTCTTTGTTTCAGACAACAAAGGTACCTGAGGAGAACATCAACAGAATGGTTAAGGAGCTTCAAGACAGGGATGCGAAGAGGAAATCATTCAGCAGGAGACGTAGGTATCATGAGGAGAAGGACATTGATTCCATCAATGACAGGAACGAACACTTCAATAAGAAGATCGAGAGAGCCTTTGGGAAGTACACATTGGAGATCAAGAACAACTTGGAAAGAGGCACTGCCTTACCAGATTAATTAGCTTTTTGTTTTCAATGGGTGAAAATTTGTACAACACCTGCAAGAAAGGATGTAGTGTACTACGCGTAACTGTAATACTTTGTTTTCTATGCATTTCTGGCTTTTGGAGAAATTTCTGTTTGGTAAGCTGTTTCCAGCTTTTACTTCACCTGTAATGTACAAAAATAGCTCTACAGTTCATTCACATCTTTCTTATGCAATGAATGGTCAAATATGTTGTGATGAAATATTTTGTTAGTGAAAAATGTTATATTTAAGTTGTAATATTGAAGTTATTAAAGGATCCTTGTTTTGAAGGGTAGTGTATAACGATGGTCCCTCTGGCACTCCTTTAAGGCAGGACCTCTTGCAAAGTAGATTTATAAAAATGCGCGCGCGATTACGTCTCCTGGAGTGGAAACACCGATTTTTCTTCTCCTTATTTCCACGCAAAATTTCAACTATTCCTCGTAGTTCGATTTCATCACAACATCAGCGCGATGTGTTCCGATGGAATTCCGCCATTACAGCCAGCTTCAGATCAGGCGATATGGAGAGAGCACGCAACCTGTTCGACGAAATGCCACAGAAAAACCTGATTACGTTCAACTGCATGATCTCCGGCTTCGCGCACAATGGTAGATTGGCTGAAGCACGAGAAGTGTTTGAATCCATGACTGTGAGGAATGTTGTTTCGTATACTGCATTGATGACCGGTTATATAAAGTGTGGTAGATTTGAGCAAGCCCGGGATTTGTTTGATGAAATGCCTGAGAGGAATGTAGTGTGTTGGAATTCGATGATTTCTGGGTATCTGGGAAGTGGGCAGATAGCTAAAGCACAGGAGCTGTTCAACCGAATGCCCGAGAGGAATAATGTTTCCTGGGCAATCATGATCTCAGGGTATCTTCAGCACAAGCTTGTTGAAGAGGCCAGAGTGCTGTTTGATCAAGCCTCTTCGCAGGACGCCAAAATTTGCAACTCTTTGCTAGCCGGCTATGTTGAACTTGGACGTTTTAAGGACGCTGAGGATTTGTTTCTTCAGATGTCCTGTAAGAATGTTGTTTCGTGGAATACTATGCTCACATGTTTCTCAAAAATGGGAAGGATGGAAACTGCTAGACAATTATTTGCGGAGATGCCAGAGAAGGACATAATTTCTTGGACAACTTTAATTCATGGGTACTTGCAGAACAGGGACATTGGGGTTGCTCAGGAGTTGTTTTCTGAAATGCCTGATCGTGATGTTGTGGTGTGGAATACAATGATAAGTGGATTTGTCCGGAAAGGGATGTTGGATGAAGCTATTGAGTTGTTTCATAAGATGCCGCGAAGGGATATTGTCTCGTGGAATACTATATTGCAAGGTTATGTTGAAGTGGGGGACATGGCCAATGCTCGCAAATGGTTTGGCGTGATGCCTAGAAGAAGTGAAACCTCATGGAACACCCTTATTTCTGGATATCGAAATGAAGAAGCTTTAGTCTTGCTCAAACAGATGGTCAGGGAAGGATTTAAGCCTGACAAAGCGACCATTGCTGTAGTGCTTTCTGTATGTGCTTCTTTTGTTGCTCTCAGATTGGGGGAAATGGTTCATGCCTGTGCAATCAGGACTGGTTACGAGCATCATATGTTGGTGAGCAGTTCATTAATAACCATGTACTCGAGAAGTGGCTTGATTTGTAGCTCTTCTCAAGTATTTGATTCAACTTCAAGACGGGACACTATTATGTGGAATACCATGATAGCAATGTATGCCTACCATGGTTTTGCTAATGAAGCATTCCTAAGCTTTGAGCAAATGGTAGAAGCTGGGTTTCAGCCAGACCAAGTCACATTCTTGAGTCTTTTGTCAGCATGTGCTCACAAAGGTTTGGTTGATAAGGGCTGCAGATACTTCTGGTCAATGAAAATGGAGTGGAACTTGGATCCTAAACCTGAGCACTGTTCTTGTATCGTCGACCTTCTTGGGAGATCAGGATTCATATCCAATGCTTATGGATTTATCAGCAACCTGCGAACCGATCTTCAGAAAAATGCTTGGGAAACTTTATTAAGTGCATGCAGATTCCTTGATAACATAGAGATAGGCGAAGTCACAGCAAAACGGGTTCTTCATACCCAACCCTTTGATGGAGGGATGTATATTATGCTTTCCAACATTTATTCTTCAAAAGGTATGTGGGAGCGTGCTGCAAGCATTAGAGCATTGATGAAAAGCCGAGATGTGAAGAAAGAAACTGGATGTAGCTGGATTGAAATAGGTGGAGACATGCATTCTTTTGCATCTGATGATAAATCCCATGAAATACTTGATGAGTTACGTGAACAGTTGGATAACCTTTCTCTCATTGTAAATGATATGAATTGATGCTGACAATGGCACTCCCCTTGAAAAAGTCATAGGATCACTATTTACTGAGGCTAGTCAAGGAAGGAGATCCAGACAAGAACTAGCAGTTATATGCCATTATAAGGTAGCCAAGTTGAAAATCATAAATGCAGCTATCAAGTAAGTTATATTTCTCAACGTACTCTTCCTAAAGTTTGTTTAGTTTTTTCCTAGTGCTGGAAGCTAAAGTTTCTGGAGTGTTAAATAACTGAAAGCTTATCTTTTTGCAGTTCATGGTTAACTTCTTGGCCGAGACTTGCATATTGCTAACCTACAGTGGACCCATGCAAGAGGTTGCGTAGAGCTAATCCCTAGTATGGGTTAAAATATAAAGGTAATGGTGTCATACGCATCCTCCTAACTCTTCAAGTTAGAAGTAGATTCCTCATATAAAACTTCATGAATTGGATCTAATTGCTGGCCTAGCCTTACGCAAGTTTAACTCAGAGAAGCAAAAGTGTTGCGAACAATGAGTTGTGATATCACGGAATTTTGATTGACAGCAAGGATGAAATTTTACCTAGGAGATCAAAGGGCTTTGGCAAATTCAGATTCAAAGAACCATTTGGACAAAAAGATTGCTTCCTTGTCAGGTTGGTTCACAGTAGTACTTCATATGTGTGCGCCGTCATTATTATTATTATGTTTCATGGGCCTGACTTGCTATAGAAATATGCAAACGTCATCCTTTATTGTTGCCCTGGCTCGTGAGTATGAGGTTTTTCATTTGAAAAGAATCTTACTTAAGAGTTGCCTGCTCTTCGGATTTGAGCTTACTTTCAATTTCCCCCCTATTTTTATAGTAAAAATAAAGAGTTATGCTTTCTGTATATTGAGCAAGTTCTTTTATATCAAAAAAAAAAAAAAAAAATTCAAGTTAGCAGCTCAAGAGTATTAAATAATCTATGCAGTTACTCTTTTATGGTGGATTCAAAGCATTCAGTTTCGTTGCAGTATTGTATTTGCTAGAACTGGGTTATTCAGTTTCTCTGCAGTAGTATATTTGCTAGAACAGGGTAGTTACTGAATTGTTGTTGTTGTTGAAAGAAGAGATGACAAGAGGGAACCAGAAGATAGTTGCGCAAATGAAACGAGAAAAGCGTCTCAAGAAGCCGAAAGGATCTCAGCTTGCAGCTCGGCAAATCGGATTTACATATATGTGTCCCATTTTGCAAGGTACTTCTTTTTTTGTTTTTGTAACATTCTCTTCGCAAAATCTCTTCCGGTCAAAAACTAGTTCTATCGACTTTTATTTATATTCTCTAGTAGGCTAGTAGCTATCTTGTTTTGCTGATTCTATATACAAACAAACACAATGTAGATTTCTTGTTTTTACTCTTGAAAAATCAGCAGTAAAAACTAAAAAGAATTGCTGCGTCACCTGCGTTCCACGTGATTTTGAGACTGTAATCCACTTCCTTTTCTTCCACACGGCAGTCCACTTCCCCTCTTCTCTTCTTCTATAAAAAAGATTGATCGGTATTTCAATTTTTTTCTCCGTAACGTAGAGAAAGAATAAAAAGGGGAATTTCTAGAATCTAGAATAGGAGAGAGAGAGAGAGAGATGACTCGGGGGAAGCAGAAGATCGAGGCGCAGCGGCGGAACGCTGAAAAGAATCAGAAGCCCAAGGGCTCTCAGCTCGAAGCACGCGCAGTCGCGCTCAAAGTTAGCTGTCCTATCTGCAAGGTCTTTCTTCTTGTTTTTTTTTTCATTTCAATTTTTGTGGGTCGATGTTTGTTTTGTGTGATTGATTGGTTAGCATGCTTTTCTCTTTCTGTCGATTGCTCGATCGAGTAATTTAAATCCGTTCTAAGTTGTGGTTTTTTGGCGATGCTTTGCTCGAATGAGATGTGGGTTTTGCTTTTGGACGACAGTTTAGTTCCCCGATTCTAGTGGTTTGAATGATTACGCATTTTTCGGAGTGGTAGATTGAGCCAGTAAATGGAGTCAAAATCTTTTTATTTTGGATGAGATCGCTAGCATAGATTCTTATTTTCTGTGTTTTTTTCTGGATAATTGTCTTCCCACCACATTCCCCTTGTTAAATGATTGATCGATCGATGAGTTACTAGTATTTTCTCCAAGAGCTTGATTTTGGAAGAAAATGGGGTCCCTTTTGTTGTTCTACAACTGTTGTTCATATTAATTTCGCTGAAATTATTTTTGTTTTTTGTACTCACCACTTCTAGCAGATGTTTCCATCGTTAAATTTACTGAGTTTTCAATTTAGGAGGGAATTCCCTCCCGAATGCAACGTCATCAGTTTATTTCGCCTATGTCTTCTACCTATTGTCTTGATGACATCTTCCGCCGATTCTAGCCGTTAATTGCTGACACCAGTCCTGCAATCATTGATTGAGCATAATTTAGTTTGTTGTCATTTGGTTTGCATTCCAACTGATTACCCAATGAACTAGGATTTTGATTGAGCAGGGAAGTAGGGTCGAAATGCAATGTTGTTGGTTTCCATATTAGATCTTTGTAATTCTCTGATGAATTTATTGGTAGCTGAGATGCTTTGCACACCCTTGTGGAATAGAGAGTTACTGCCTGAGTTTTATCCATGTTGCTGGATTCTTTGTTGAGCCAGAAATCTTATCTCCCTTGAGTTGCATATTCTGAGGATGAATGTCTTTCTTTTGAACTTCCCTTGGTAACTGATCTAGTTTCTTTGAGATTTGCTTTGCACTACTCTTGTTCTTGTTATTGGCTCCTTCTCAAAATTTCTGATTGTACATGCTTTTGGTATGTACTAATATGGATTTAATGCAATCTGTCTCAAATATTGCACTATCATGTTTCGTCAAGCATGATATTCCTTAGTCGTGAGTTCCATGTTTCATCTATTGCTTTGCCCTTTTCTTCTTTCAATGCTCAAACTTCAGAGTCAAAACTATTTCTTGACTGCTATTTGTTTTTTAAGTTTTTCAGTGTATAGACTATAGATAATGTACATGATATATCTCTCTGGCTCTGCTTGTTCGTATATGATTTTGTAGCATGTGGTAGCTGTGATGTCTTACGATTTTCTAAGCTGATATGGGATGCAGGCATGCTCTGGTAGTTTGGTATGCAATGCATGCTCTGATAGTTTGATATGCAATCACTGCCATTTAGTAATGTAGGTAATTGTTTAATTGGTCCTATAGAATGGTATGTGCTATTCATGTAATATTTAGATTAGAGATCTGGGTGGTTTTGTTGTTTATTGTTCTTCCCTGTTGTTTCTATCCCACTGATGGCATTAAGCTTGGCTATTCACGATGGACTACCCAATCCTTAACATTTTCTCTTAAGTTTGTTCTATCTTGGCATAAAATATCATAAATTGTGCTAAAAGCTATGAGCAAGTTTAGCTATGCTGCTCATGTAGTTGATATTATATATAAAGGAAATAAAGTGATTCTTTAAGTTGTCTTCTTCCTTATTTTGGAAAAAATAAATTGACCAATTATAGTGAGTAGGAATATATGTAAGTCCCCATTTATCGTTCAAACTTATATGCAAGTTGAAATCATTTTGCAGGTTCAACTGGCAAACTCAAATCAGCTCGCTGATCATTATGCTTCTAAACACCCGAAGGAGAAGCCGCCCTCGGAATCTGGCGGCTTGTAAGAAGTCTGTACCAGAGGCTTGCAAAACCATTTCTATTTCCAGTAAATGTGGATGCCTGTAGTATCAATACTAGTGTATCATAACTGAACCTTAAAAAATTTTGATAGCCTCTTCTCATGTTCTATGATTGAAATGAAGTAATGAGGAAAATGAAATGAAGTAATGAGGAAATGGTATAAGAAAGTCGACCTTGCTGATTTGTTTCTTTCGATAAATTTGCCTGTGAATTTTTGTTACAGTTGATTGATTTCTCAGCAAGTGTTCTGCCTGTGAAATTTTTACATTAGTTGTAAGTCGTTACAGAAGAAAAAGTCCCACTGCTAGATACAAAGTAACCGCCATCAATCGTTCAATACCCATCCTGAAAGTTCTTCACTGGATAAGAACAAGAACAAACAAGACAGAGGAAAGAGATTTCGATCACCTGCTACTGTGTTCAGTTGAGTTGATTGATTGAGCGATCGATTCTGCTTTCGAGTTAGGATTGGTTTTCGTTCTTCAGTTGATAGACTGATTATGTTCGTCGGAGTTTGAAAAATTATTCTTCTTGTCTGCCGATAATTTTCGTTCGCAAAATAATACTTCGCGCGCTGGGTCCCGGATTGAATCCCTTCGTTCCCTTGCGGCATGGGCAATTACTTTTCTTCTCTCTCTGTTTCTTTCTCCTTCTATGTTCTTGTCATTGCTTCTTCTGTTTCGAAATTCAATCAGTCTGTAAAAGTTTGTAACCGATTATGTACTATTTCTCACTAGCTGATTGTGGTTTTGTGGGAGTTTGTAGATTTTGGTGGAATTTGAGATTTGAGAGACGAGAGAGAGAGAGAGGATTTGGTAGGTTTGTTTTATCATATGCTGCAGGAGCAGGTTTTGCCTCGACGAAGGCAGCTTCTGAGCCGGCTTAGCACATACATTGAGATCTACGATCGGAGCGCGAAAAGGTGACATAAAGGGTGCATGTTCCATCGCTGAAATCAATTTGCTAGTGATTTTGTATTGTGTTTGTTTGGAGCATGGGATACTCGACTTTTAAATATAATAGTTGAATGATTCTGCTAATTTGTTAGTTAGTTAGTTGTAGTTTTTTTTATATGTGCGGTTGTCTTGACGTTCATGGCTTCATTGGTTAAATGCTGATCATATCAATAATAGCTATTGATCTTCCCTCTGAAATGAGAAGAAGTGAATGCTTTGTAATTATTCTCTTACATGTAGCTGTGCTGCAGCTTGCTTCTTCTTTCCTTTCAACTCGAATTAAATACAATTCCAATGAAAGAAACAAAGCAACATGCCCCCGTTCACACCACACCCTGCAATATTACTGGATTCAAAACATTGAAATTTTGATCTTTTATCCATTTCTGGAGTTTTTATAATTGATTAAAGAATTTATTGTAGGTAATCTCAATCGCACTTTCAATTTATTAAACTTCCCCTTTTTTTATGTATGTAGAATGTAGCCAAACAACCTATTCCGTATATGCAGTGACCCTTGGGCTTCACACTACACCGGCCCGACTCATTCAAGCCCAATAATTATATTTTAGTTCCTTCTAGAACATATCCAGAACTTTCACTCTTCTTCAGTAGAGAAACTGTCTCCTTGTTACCAGGGTTCTTTCTATCTGCGAAATAATTAATTTTAGTCTCTCATATTTATGGCAAATTGAATTAAACTAATCTATAATAGGGGGTTTTGCCCTTAATGCCCCTGTGTCGAGAAGATACCTCTTCATTCCTTCACACAGCCGCTGACGCCCCGACCGATTCTGAGACGCATTCGACTCTTAGCCCCCGCCGGAGATGTGGTCCAACGGCGGGTCCCGGCGCGCTATACTCCTCGCTCGCCGCTCTCTTCTTTCCTCCTCTTCCGCCGCTCAATCCTCACACGTAAGTGTATTTCTTTTCGTCGATGCTTTCGTTGTTCTGAGCTGCTCTAATTGTTTTGTGTTATGTACGTTCCATGGAATTATTTGACGGTGATTCGGTTTTTGAAATGTTTGTACAGTCGGAAGGGTCGCAACTGCGGTTTATATCTGGAATTTGTGGATATTCTAGAATCAATGGCAACGGAGACTCTGGAACAGGTTAGTGACCGACTGTCTTATCTAGTATCATTTTGTAGCAAGTCTTAGAATCGATTCGCTTATATGTTGATTTTGCCGGAATTATGTCAGTACCACAATGAAATTAAAAAACATGAACTTCATTTAAGAAAGTTTAGATAGTTTCACTTGTTGGAGAAAATTTGGCAACTGAAGCCTTCTTTACTTGTTGTGTAAAACTTAGTGCCTTCTGCTCTGGGGTTATTGTTGAAAAGATTATGACAGTAGTTTTGAGGTCTAGATTTGGTCAATACCTATTAACGCCGAACTTCGGGTTGCATGTTTGTAGTGGTCGTATGAGAAAATTTGCATTATCTTTTGTATGTGCAGTGAAAGGAAATAATGGAATGTGTGGTGCCACTTCGCGGGTTCACTGTTGCTCAGTTAGGCCTTTCCATGGTAGGTCTACTACCTTGAAAGTCACTATTACGTCAAAGTAATTTCCGGAGTGCTTTGGCTAATGGATGTTTCTGTTTTGTTACTTGGTCGAAAGGAACACGCTCGATGTTGGCAAGAGATTACTATGAAGTGCTAGGGGTCAGCAAGAATGCAAGTGCTTCAGAAATCAAGAAAGCGTATTATGCGGTATGTTTAATTTCATCATATATGCAACTGTTCCATGCATAGAAGCGATAACTAGTAATTGATAACAGTAGAAATGTAAGTAGTTTCTTGTAAAACTTCACAAACTATGTATTGGTATGCTTGTAGTTTCCTTCATCTCTTAAAATCGCCTCCTTTGTTGGCTCTGATAATATTTTGAATCATCTTCCTTTGTAGTATGATCAGGGTAAATACATTCAGTTCTGCTCTTCTATTTATGATTAAAGCACACAATTATGTGGATTTTGATGGATACATTTTGCACATCACAAATTATGTTCACCTCACAATCTCTTGTAAGAGAATGAAAATGTTCATCTTGTACTTTTATGCCATATTCATGATTTGGATGGATATTTGACATGTAGATTGCTAAGAAGCTCCACCCAGATACAAACAAAGATGATCCTGATGCTGAAAGGAAGTTTCAGGAAGTTCAACGTGCTTACGAGGTCTTTTAATATCTCCGGAAGCATACTTCTTAATTTACTGAACTTCACTTTTCTTGTTATTGCTGTATTCTGTATGCATGTATTTATAATTTGCAGGTCTTGAAGGAAGAAGAGAAAAGGGCACTTTATGACCAGGTACTCTCCCTTCGTTACTCTATTTCTTAGCATGTTGTTTGGGCATAGTTTATGTATGTCTAGTATCTATGTCTACATAAATCTACATGTTCAGTGGTTTGGATTAATGTTGTTATGTGGAAAAAATTGAGGCCTTCTGTTACTGATGCCAAGGAGGATTTAAAATACTTGATTCATTTAAACGCTTTTGTAATTCTAGAACATGCGTACCTAGGCTTGTCACTGAAGAAAATAATTCAGAGTATGAATGTGAGAACTAACACAGACTAGATGACTCCTTGATCTATCAAATTTGGGCATAGCTGACTTTGATCAACTCCATTAGCTATCATTTCTTTTCTTGCATGAGCAACAAATATTTGCCAAAGATAATATTTGATATGCAGCAGGTTGATACTACTTGTTTCGCTTGTAGATCATGTCAGGTCTTGTTTATCAAAAGGTTAGGTATGCAGTATGGGATGGTTAGTGGTAAGATTGTAGAATCATCTGCTTATATTTCACATTGGATGAGAACGTCTACTGTACAGTCCCTTGGTTGCGATCATTTTTGGAGTATAATATCTAGTGATGTTTGATCTATGATTAACCAGATGTATCTTATTAGCTAAATGCTTTTTGGATGGAGAGTCCTGAACTTCGTTTGATATGTAAAGATATTCTTCATTTTGATAAATTTTCATCATCACCGAAACTGGTGTAAGATTGTGCATTTTCCTGTTGGTAGTGATTCCCAAATTATTTTTTTATACTTTTAAACCATTTCCTTGCTGGCTTACCACAGCTTGGTCCTGATGCATTTGAACAAGCTGCTGCTGGAGGCGGCCCTGCTGGTCCAGGTGCTGGACCTTTTGGTGGGGCTGGATTTGGTAACCCTTTTGAAGACTTCTTTACTGGTGGTGGTGGTGGGATGAATGATGTATGTAAATTTCTTCAAGCATGATCTTTTTCCGCAATATGCAATTGTAAACTGCATGCTGTTTTATGCTCGAGATTGTGATATAGTGCTAGTTTAGGAGGATCGGTTATGCTCAGCATTCTTCCACTGGAGAAATGACAAAGTGTTTGTCATATTTCTTCTGCACAATGAATAATAAGAGCGAAATGTGGTCGTTTCCTCTATTGAAATACTCTTTTTAACAAAAAAAGTTCTAATGAGGCATAAAGGGCCATTGAAAGAAGACAAACAAAGTCTTTATTATCTGGGAACCTTGGCTGCAGTTTATGTACAAATTTGGTTTTATGAGTACTCCCTTTAACTGGCATTCTGGAAAAATAGTTCTTGTTGCTACGTAGTTCAGAATCAGTGCCATCTTTATTAAAGTAGGGTTTAGAGATCTTTTAAACCAAATTATTTTGGTGCCACGAAAACTCCTCATTAAGATTCTAATTTGACTAGGCAACTTACATTTATGCAGATATTTCAGGCTTTCTTCAGCTTGTGAGTAGAAACATAGCCATCTCTTCATTGTGTATTTCCTTCTTTTCATAGTTTTGTTAGTCTTTGGTCAGTTTGCTATTCATTTATTTGTTAGTATACAAACTGTTGTATAGATAGCAGATTTATATCCAAAATAAGCAATTTTGAGTCGTAAAAGCAATTGAGAGCAATTCTATTTACGTAGTAGTGCGCGCACAAAACACAACAAGAACCCCACCAAAAAAAAAAAAAGAAAAAGGAATCCTAATCGTGTATTAGGTGTACAGTATCTCTGTGGTTGTTTGATTTTTTTTTTTAAAATTTTTTATCTACATTAACTTACAATTTTGCTTTGTCTGCGGTGTTGCATGTTCAAACTGGGAGCAGTTCTTCAAGAACATTTTCAGAGATAGGGATTTTGGAGGACAGGATGTCAAGGTTTCTTTTTTCCTACAATTTTTCTTCTTATTATGTATTAGGTTACTTTTTGTTCATTAATCCTTTTAATATGTTGTACTTCTTGTAGGTTTCGCTTGAAATATCATTCATGGAGGCAGTCCAAGGCTGTAGCAAAACGATTACCTTTCAAACTGCTGTATCTTGTGAAGCTTGTGGTATGATGACTTAACCTTTTATCTGAATTGAAAAGTCTCATACTGGTTTACATTTTTAGATAGAAAATTTTCTTTTGCGTAGATGGAACTGGTGTCCCTCCTGGAACAAGACCAGAAACATGTAGGCCTTGCAGAGGTTCTGGAATGGTGAGAATCCTCTCAGAAATTCTATGATAGAAATTTCCAATTTCCAGCAAGGAAATTTTGTTTGACTTCTTCCTCGTAGACTTGTCAACCTTGATGGTTTTGTACATAGTGTATGCAATGCATCGTACTCTTTATTTGTGCTAAGTGGAAGAGAGTTTTTAACATTATCTTGCGATTGTAGTGGCTGGTTACAATCTAAAGAGAATGTCATGACATCTGCCAGACAGATGATATATATTTCTGTTTTGGCAGATATACATGCAAAATGGTCCATTCAGATTGCAGACAACCTGTACGCATTGTGGTGGATCGGGGAAGACTGTAAAGGTATAATTCCTTTCACATCCTTACCAGTTGTCATCATATCTTAACAGTCCTCTTGGAATCAACATGTACCATTAGCTGTCAATTTGATAGGGTTTTGCTTGCAAATTGTAGATATACTCCATTCAATCCATTATAGAAGAGTTTGCGTGTTTTACCATATTTGGGATGATGTGAAAGCGTTATCCAATTAATGTTTAATATCTAGAATTTTTTTATATCATATAGACAATTTTAAGTTGTTCCATCCTAATTTTTGTACAAGCTGGTTGGCTCCGACATGCTTTATTTAGTTTTCCTGCAAATCTAGTTAGGACATTCAGACACCTTGATCATGGAGCTGGCTCTATGTTTCCTAATATTATCTGGTGTAGATTTTCAAATGAAAGCGAGCATTTTGCCAGACATGCATCATTTTGTCATTTCCCTAGGATGGAATGTTCCAGGATCTTTTCTTTCCTGGTCTTGGCAAAACTTGCAATTTTTGGAACAGTACAACCTTGCACAAGGACTGGGTCCAACAGCTACTCGGTCCCTTATAATTTCATGCAAAATCTATTCCGGATGCAGATATTTGTTAACATATTTCCCCTCTCAACTTTTTGCTATTTGCTTTTAGTAAACTTCTGATTCGTGTATGTATACTGATCAGAGCCTCTGCAAGTCGTGCAACGGAGGGAGAGTCGTCAAAGGAACAAAGACGGTTAAGTTGGACATTATGCCTGGTAAATTTGATATATTGCGTACCTCTGTTTCTTTTCTCTTTCATTATTTTACTGTGCACAGTTATTCAATCTGTGCCATTTTTACCACTTGCTTTTGAAAATGAAATAGTAATGCTGTAATAGTTGTGGAATCCATGCTGGTTCAAAAAAAAGAAAATATGTTGTGTTTGTTTAAAAGGTTCTTGTGCCATGAAATTCTTAGGTTTTGATATTGTAATTTGGACAGGAGGAAGCTCTCACATCTTGTATCTGACAACTGTTTCTTTCTGTTGTATGCTTTACAATGACAGATAGTTTGGAATTTTGGGGCAAGCAGTTTGTTTGTAGTGTGTCTAGTGCAGTAGTTGTGATTAAAATATAGCAAAACTAACTCCAAAGACCTGAGTCGTGAGGTTGAGCACTTAGCTTTTGAAGTAATGCTCCAGACAAGGACTCTCTCTCTCTCTCTCTCTCTCTCAACCAATTTTTTTTACTTATAATGGGATGTTCACATGCTGATGACATTTCTTTTGCTCACCTTTTACTAATTTTGTGCTTGTTTTCTAATATTTACTGTAATGAACAATGGATTTGCTGAATTATGCTTATCCTATTATATGCATAGGCGTTGATGATAATGAAACCATCAAGGTCTATAGAAATGGTGGAGCAGATCCTGAGGGTAATCAGCCTGGTGACCTTTATGTTACTATTAAGGTAGAACACATTATTGTTTGCTATGTGATGTTAGTGTTAGTAGTCCCTTTTAACATTTATCAATTTTCTTCTTTTCAGGTACGGGAGGACCCTGTGTTTCGCAGAGATAAGGCTGACATCCATGTAGATGCTGTTTTGAATGTCACTCAGGTAGTATAATGAATTCACTGTTAGTACTTTGCCGTACATCAGCATATGATTTGGTTTCTAGGCACACGCATACCTATGTAATTATTCTTAGCACTTTACCATTCACAAAACCCATGTTTTTATTTCTAATTATATGTGTGTATGGACACATACACGTTTATACCTATTCTAATATGCGTGGATTCTCTGCGGATGATTTTGGCTCTCTCTATGATAGTAGTTGAAACAATATCTTAGGAAGTGTGTTATAAACCTGATTTGGTTATTTTTATTTCACTTGATTGCTTAGCAACATGTGAATTTCTTGTAGGTTCATGTTCTTTGATAGGCATGTTAGATTCCATAGCTTCAAAGTAAGTTATATGCACTTGGATGTTTTTAGCACAGTTTTGCTTAAACAGTGCTTATCTCTGAATGTCAGTTATACAAGCTGACGGACTTGTCATCGAAGTTTTAAATTTTGTTTTCACTAAGAGATGCCACTTGAACTAAGTGCAGGCAATTCTGGGTGGAACGATACAAGTCCCGACACTTACAGGTGATGTTGTGCTTAAGGTTCGGCCTGGTACTCAGCCTGGTCAGAAAGTCGTCTTGAAAGGGAAAGGTACCTTCTTTCTTTGATGAAGCTTGTTCCTTAACAACATTGCCTGACGAAGTTTATTTCCTTGATCGGCATTGTGTAGGAATAAAAACAAGAAGCTCTGCCTTTTATGGTGATCAATATGTCCATTTTGATGTCTCCATCCCTACGTAAGTTTGTCTTTGTACTTTATAGCAGAGTACCTCTTAGCTTTATTTTGTTATGAGAATTTTCTTGGAGCCCTCTGACAGGGCTTAAATGAGGAACTTGACAACATCGTCTATTTTCTCATCAGGAACTTGACACATAGACAGCGGATGTTAATCGAGGAGTTTGCCAAAGAGGAGCAAGGGGATTATGACAAGGGCGCTGCTGCTGCTGGGGGATCAAGATGAGTGCATAATTGAATTTGTATACGCAATAACAACCAAACCTAAGAACAGTGTAGTTAGAAATTTCGTAAGGTAGGTGTACGCTGCAATGCCGTGTTTTGTACCTTAGATGTGTGTCAAATGAATCGTTATAGAAGTAGGTGGTCATTCATCAACATGAACTTGTTCATTTGAACAATCCATAACGAGGGAAGCTGCATAGGTTTTTTTTTTTTTTTTTCCCCCAACATGGCTTGGGTTGATGTTAACAGGCTTGGTCGTTTTGAGGGATGTTTTCTTCTTGATCTTTTCAATGCTGTATACCTAGTGACAAAAATACACATGAAAGTGCTTTGTGATAGGGACGAATTCGGTAACGTTCACTGAAATATGACTGACAAAGTTGTAACAAAATGGAGACTCTCTAGAGGTTATGGATGTGCTTCCTGTGCCCCAGAGAAAGGCTTCGCATAACGATGATATTGTTTATAGAGAAAGAACGAAGAATTCACCACGGAGTTGTTTCACAAGCTATTTCTATTCGAAATGTGACAGCTCCTAAGAATTGCTGCGTTATTTTTTCGTGCAACTGCTGAACTCCTTGCTCCTGATAAATATGTATTCATCGTCTTTCTCTCCTTCTTGCCGGCTTATGATTTTTATTACAAATAGAAAGCGATGATTGTATCATTGTGGATTTATTCAATTTCTTCAGCCGCTTCTCTTTTTAAATGAAAAACAGAAAGCTCGAGCCGTTGGCCGACTCTTATGAATTTGTTCTAAAGATTGAAATCTGTGTTTCGTGAATGACTGGAAAAAGGGAGCGACAAGAAGAAGAAGAAAATGAATTCGAAGGTAGCCTTGCTTGCTGCTGCTTTTATTGTGATTGAGAGCCGAGCACCCCACCTTCTTTGCTCCATTGTGCCATCAAATGCCACTTATTAATGGCATTTCTAATGTGTTGAATAGTAAGGAAGAAGCAAAATCGAAGATTTATAATGTTTCATATGAAAGGTATTTCGGTTTTGGGTGCGAGATTGATTAGGAAACATCCAACAAGCTTGAAGGTTAGTTTAGTTCTACCGAGTTCTTGCAATACAAAGTACTTTTGCTTGACAAAAAGAGTACTCTGGCCACATTCTTTGCGTGACTTGTTAAAGGAGCAAATCTAGATGTATGTTCATCTTCCCACTTGAGAGCTACATCTAGTTGTAAATTAAAGTGCAGGACGCATCTTGGAAAAGGGTGTACTCTAATTTTGCTTGGTAGTTTTGTTGTTAGTGTATGCATGTCAACTGTAGCAATGTATCTTCTGATGATTAATACTAGTATTTGCACACAGATACGATATAGCAGAGCACAAAATAGAGATGCTACTACATTGTGATCCTACTACATGATATACTTCAAATTAAAAATTAGTTGCTGATGACAAACGGCTTGTAGTTGGCAAACGGATACGATATACTATTTTGCCAACGTATATCTCTGCTTCTCTATTATTCTTTTCTAAATTGAATGCAGTTAAAAAAAATTTTTAATTTTATAATGCTTATAGCTCGTTTAAGATTGTTTAAAATAAATTCGTTTTATATAAATAAAAGAAACTTCTGGTGATTTTTTTAAAATAATTTTTTTTAATTTAAAAAACAATAAAATTAATATATCCTATAGATATATTAATAGGTCCCTGTTTGGTTTTGGGTTTTCGAAGAAGAAATAAGCTCAAGCCACCTGGATATTTGACAGCCTCATATTTACAACTAGTACAAGTTTTACGGGGAAAAATTTATGTGCAACAATAATCCTTAATTTTTCACAGCAATTCTATCAATTGTCCAATACACAAAAAAATAAGTAGTCGTTTCTTCTTCTCACAACAAGAAAAGACGAATCTTTTCGTTCCATGTGTACAAGTTGCATTAGCTTATAAATTCTTTTTCGACATTTAGTGGATATTCAAAAATACTTATTAAAACAAAATTTTGCTGAAATGAAATATATTTTTAAATTTTTTAAAATTAAATTCTATTTTTTATCTTAAAATAAACTAATAATAAATAATAATAAAATTTTACGATATTTAATTTTTTTGTACATTCTAAATTTATAAATAAATTTATAAAATATTTCTCAAAATTTTTTAGAAAACGTGAAATAAAAATTAAAATAAAAAAAAAGAAAGTAATAAGCACTTCTAAATATAATTTTAACAATTCACTTGTATAATACAACAAACTAAACATTAATTTTACTTGAATGAGACCAGCTATATGAATCCGTCGCCACAATTCTAAACTAAGTTAATTTGATCTACCATTTTTTTTCAAAAGTGTTCAAATATAATCACATCATTTTTATATAGTGTAATATTTTTAGGTTTATAATATCTTTAGGTCTCCGAAGATATGTCCAAACCATCTAAATCTATCTTTGCTTAACTTATTCTCGATCGACTCAATAACTGCTTGTTAACATATATTTTTATTTCATATTTTATTCATTCTAATATACGCACATATTTATTTTAATATTATTAGTTTATTATTTTTATTTTATAAATAATTTTGATCTTTAATAGTCCAACATATACTATCGTATTATATAACAATGCAGGTCAAACGATTGTTCTACAAAACTGATCTTTTATCCTTAAATAAAATTTCTTATCGCATAAGATTTCGATAGCATCTCACTATTTCATCCATCCTATTTTAATTTTATGTATCAAATCTTCAATTCTTTTTCTTCTTATGGATAATCAAAATTAAATATTTAAAATTATTACTTTATAGTACATCACAATTCTATATGGTAAAAATATCATTATTTTTATATTTACTGAAATAACAATGTATATATTCTATTTTAATCCTACTTAATTAAAGACTTTTAGATTATCGGATACTACTCCAATATTTCAATTTATAGTTTAATATTTTGTTTGTCTCATCAAATATAAATATGTCATCAATGAATAACATACACGATGATACATATATCCTAAATATTCTGAGTCAATTCATCCATTATTAAGACAAAAAGGTAATGACTTAAAGCTGAACCTTGATACAAACCTATAGTACTATGAAACTCTTTACAAATATCACTATTACAATACACTCTACTGATTACTCTATCGTATATATTCTTAATGATCTTTAATGATTAGGTATACCTCTTATATAAAACAACAAAAAACAAAAAAAGGTGAAAGAGCTCATATTGTCTTAAAATGCCTCCTCTGGAATTTCTTTTCGTTCTATTTACTTATTATTTTTGTTTCTGTTGTATGAAAACTACTCACTAATTTATCCGAACCAAGTGTGCTTGAAAAGTTTTCAACGAAAAGGTTATGCGAATGGAAGAATGTCCAGCGCGACTTTCTTCAGTGATGGCATTTGGTCTTGCTCATGCAAGCAGATGTATCTTCCACCAACTTTTCTCAAAACTTTCCATGGGCCAGGATAAGACCTACAAGAGATTGAAACTTCAACAATTAGTTTGTCCATATACGGCTAATGAGCTAGAACAATCAGAATTTTCCTACAGAAACCAACTGGTTTGAACTCTCACATGATAATTATAGAATCCTTTTTGAACTACATGAAAAGAGGTTGCCAATTGATTGCCTATACTTTTCATAGAGACTATCCACAAATACTTCCCACTACGATTTCTTCCAAGAACTAGTATCACTACATTTTTAAAAGGGTGCATCTGATAAAGGAGATCTTGAAAGAATTGGCAATGCTTTTAAAAGGAAGCGTGGAATCCCAACCTGAATAAAGTTCCTCCTTTACGGCCTTTAAAATTGTGAATGTAGTATGCAGTCTCTATCTTTGGCAAGAATGTCTTGGTTAGAGCTGCCAGCTTGGGGTAAAAGAACGACGGGTAATCTTAGCCTATTAAGGACAGTCTTGATACAGCTAAAAGAAATGCTTAAGTCTTAAAATCAATGAATAGTAATCATGAAAGGGATACATCCACTCCGTATCCTGTCCAACTCTCCGTTAAAGATAATTAGGCTTCTAGTAGTGCTAATGACTGCCTCTTTGTAAAGTTCTTCCACCACAAGCATTTCTGTACAATAACAAATTCATGAAGTTAGAGGTAAGCTACCAGAGAAAAAGCATTGAACATGCAAAGAGCTACCATTAACATTGAAATATGGATATGCGACCAAGAACATTTCATCATCTGGCTTCACATGATCTCCCATTTTGACCTTGGAGACAAAAACAAAATCCTCAAAAAATGATGGTTTTGTTAGATAATCAAGCTTCAGCATAGTTCCTTCGAACACTGTTTGTTTTGCAAAATCCACCTCATTTGCCTCTGGAAAGAACTGAAAATTAGAGGGGAGAAGAACAAAACCCAGTTAACAAATATCTGATCTTGCTGAAGATCACGCTAATGTAGTCTAGCGAGTCATTTTCACAGATTTACTTAAATGTATATGATGTATTGGGGAAATTGCATGGTATGTCCTTATGAAAACACATCACCACTAATATACAAACTAACTTACAACTCTGGTCCGTGTAGCTTTCTCTGGGACTACAAAACGACCACAGAAGTCCCACATCAGTTGCATACTCTCCGTCATTTCATTCCCTCCTTCTCCATCACCTAAATTTAGAAAGTAAACGGGCATTGATCAGGAGTATATATGCAAGAATTCAAGTTAGACTATTAGCAAATCGATAAGATAGAGGACCTGGGACGGATTCCAAGCCTGAAGGTGGAAACTCAATCTCCTGTAGCGTATGCATTTGAGAAGCAGCAAATTAATTTCAAAGATGAGAAGAAGCTATCCCTTCCCTCATATGGTTCGTGAAGTGATAATGAATAACTCACCAATAGCTGCTTGCTGTCACTGAGAGCCAATTCAGTCGCTAGTTTTGCCTATGACAATGACCATCTTGGATTAGAGATTGCGTAGCATGTATACACCTTCTACGATTTACATACTGAGAATTCTAGCTAGAGTAGAATGACTAAGAGGAGGCTGCAAGAATGAAGCCATGGGTACTGACTGCGTCTGGAGGGCATGGTAAGAATGTCACTGGGAGGAACTGAAGAATTGATTATTCAAAACCTAATTACTGAACAAGATTATGAAACTGAAGAAAGTTTTCACAACAGACACTCAATACCTGATTGAGCAACTCTGAGTAATCGCGAGGGAAAGCGAAATCCGAAGCCACTGCTCCTCTGCTGCTTCTGGAAGAAGAATTAATTGCTCGATTCAATATCCCATTTTTAGCCGGTGAATATCTATTTCGAGCTCTAATCGCCTTCAAATATTCAAAACACAATCAGGAAAAACAGCACTAAATTTCATAGAAGAAAAATTGCAAATAAAAGAATATGTTGAAATGTTAAACACAGAACGATCCATCACCTGATTGCTGGACAACGGAGAGGTAATCATCATTATCATCGCTGAAGACGAGAGAATCATTGTCTTTCTTCTCTGTTTTCCAAATTTTTTAGCTTTTCCAAAATTTTGTGAGAATTTTTTCTCAGGAATGTTTGTTTTTTGAAAAATATCCGGACTTCAGCTATTTAGTTACCTCATCCGCAGATTTTCAAAATAATATAATTGATTCATATTTTTTCTTATTTAATATTTAAAAAATGTGTTACTAAAAGCGTGTTTCAATCTAAGAGCTGATTTTATCGTTTACTTAAAAATCACATTTTTAAACTTATTTAAAATAAAATATATTTAAAAATTGTCAAAATTTTATTTTAAAATTCATGTTTTAATACTGAATAAAATTTAACAATTCAGTGGTACTAAATATTTGTAATTTTAAATTTTTATAAAGCAAATTTAATATTAAAATAAACACCTACTAAGTATCGCCAAGTGAATTTCAAAATTTTAAAATTAAATAAAAATAAAATTTAAAATAATAAATAAAAATAATGTATAAAATAATATATATAATAAAGTTTCGTGTAAATATAAAAATAAGTTTTAAAATAATAATTGAAGTATTCGGTTATCATTGGAATAAGCCCCTAACTCAAGCCGAGCCGAACCGAGCCGAGCAAGGTAAAAAGCCGAGCCGGGTTGAGCTCGCGAGAATCACTATAATAATTACATTATTATAATATAATTGTAGAGAGTTTGGACTTTGGAAATTGGAATGATAAAATCAAACAGAAAAGTGTAAACCAGAAACGAAGATTGTTATTATTAAAAAAGAAAAGAGAAAGGAAAAGGTATAAAGAAGAAGAGGAAGTAGGCGGGAGAGCTAAGGCTGCGAGAGATCGAAGAAAGAGAGAGAGAAATTAATTTCTTCGAAAGATTGGTTTATTCGATGCCGACGAAATCTCAGGCGACGGATTCCTGCTAATGCTTCAGCTAGAGATGTGATTTTTGAATGAGGTTTGAGGTTTGTGTTCTTATTAGTATTAGCTTTTAAAAAGTTCTTGTCCCATTTCAGGGTTTTATTCTTGTTTTAAGGGCTTGATCTCTGGGTTTAGATTGTGCTGATCTTTAGAGTTTCTGTGGGTTTACGGGCAACTGATCAACTAATTGTAGGTTCTCTTGATTATATATTTCGGTGGAGTGCAATTTGCGCGTTGAAGAATTTTGATTTCTGGCTTTTTTTGTGTAATCTACATTACGCGTTGAAGATTTTCTAGTCTAACAATAGATTATTTTTTGAATGATTAGCCTTTCGTCAAATGTAATTGGCTGAGATTACAATTTTTAGGCAGTTGTTGAACAACTGGAGTTTAATTTCTGAACTCATCAGTCTCCAACAAGATCAATCTATCAACTCTAGACAACATTTTCTGGGTTGGGTTAAATGTATCTTAGTTAGGATAACACAAAGATTTATTTGTTACCCTGTCATGTTATGCACTTGATGATGCTTTTGCTGGGTTCTGCTATCATTATTTGTATCAGCTTGGGTTCGTTTAACATTATATAATCTTCTCGTTTTCACTGGCATGTTGTAGGAAATGGAACAATATCTTGTATCATTGTAATATAATCTTATTCGTTCCTGCATTTGCTAAATAAACTAAACTAAGACTCATTTTGGACATGAATTCAGGCTGGAATTGGAGTCACTCTGCATTGAAAGTTGGATTTTGACATAAGTATGAGACCGGAAAAAAATGGAACCTTACAAAGAGGAAGGAATGTGAATAGATTTGACACTCAAGGGCCCAATTGGGTCCTCATTGCAGGTGGTGCTTTGCTTGGGACGTTGTCCATCAGGCTAGTATGCAAGCTTAAGCAGGCCTTTGAAGCAAAACGGTCAACTAATGAGAGCAAAGGTCGGTGCCCTCTTCCTGCAATCCAGTTACCGTTTTTTTATGCATCTATTTTTGACATTCTAGTTTTCTGTTTGAATAGGAATTGGCAAAGGTGCACCTAGGAGAGGTCTGGGAGCATGCCAATCACATGCAAATTTTCACCCTTTTGCTCAGTTAAAGGATAGATGCTGTAATTGTAAATCAGGTGATCTTTTTATTCTGTATTTTGACTCACTCATGATGCTGCTGCCTGCTGCTTTACATTGCTCCAAAAGTTAGGCTGTGCAGATACCATCTTCCTCCTCAAACATGTCTTTCTTATCCGAAATGCACTATCGCACTGTGATGCGTAACTTGTATGTGAGGGTTTCCTAATCTCATTCGCTTTTAAAAAATGCCTCTTGCTTAGAGTTACCCTTCAAGGTACCTTGAGCCCTTAGCATATGGTAGTTGAAGTACATTGATTGTTGTATATGAGCTGAGTGGTTATCCACTATGGTGAAACAAACATAGGTTGGCTCAATATTGAACTGATCTTATTAAGATCCAACTTTTAGCTTATCAATTGAAGTTTGAATTGTTAATAGAATCTGCTAGCACCCCAGATCCTTTCAAACTAAGTACAAAGGAGTGGACTCTGAACTTGCAGTTCTAATAATAGGTATTTAGCACCTGATACTTCCGTGGGTGATCAAATATGTCATGTATAAATTTGTGATCCGGTGATTCAGAGCTGCTTATTTGTTATTAGTTTGTAGTTTTGTTTAGGCAATGACACACACTCTCAACATTAGGCAATGCATATTTTATAGATATACAGCATCACATTCTATCAGTTTAGTAGAGTTTAACTTTATGCTTTCAGATTTACTGCTGTTCAGACTCTTGATTTGCATCAGTCTTCATTTTCTTAGAAGCCTTGAACTAGTGTAGTCTTCTTGCATAATCTTTGCCTTAAGCCTTCAATCCGCAAGTAAGATGACATGACTTGGGTGCAGGATTTTGTCTTTTAATGCTGTGTTTATTGAGGAATTTAATTTCTGAACATTGTCGAATTCATCAAATTTGATACTTGTATTTGTAATAATGTCTTTAGAGGAATTCATGCTGCGACATTTATGCTTTACTGGTACCTTGCTACAGAATTGTGCCAACTTGAACTGATATGATTTCATCAATATGTGGCAGGGCTCTCTGGAGGTTCAGTGGAATCAAAAACTGCCCAGGAAGATGCTGATCTAACTCTTCCCCTAGTGAATGTTTCAGCAGTAGAATCTATTCAAAGAAATGGAGTTATGTGGGAATCATCCCCTGATAGGCTTGAGCTGCAACCGAAACCGTTTCACCGCTCAAACAGTTCAGATTCGCCCTGTTTCTCAGAATCTGGGTCTGATATTTATACCAAAAGAGAAGTCATACAGAAGCTACGTCGACAACTTAAAAGAAGGGACGAAATGATACTTGAGATGCAGGAGCAGATCGCAAACCTCCAGAGTTCTTTAAGTGTTCAAATGAATCACTCTGCGAATCTCCAGTCTCAGATTGATTCTGTAACCCGAGATTTACTTGATTCTGAAAGAGAAATTCAGCGGCTCAGGAGGGTTATCGCAAATAATTGTGTTGCTGAGGCTGACGCACCAGAAATGCATGTTAACTTGAGCAACCGGAAACCAGGATCTACAAATGGACACATGAATGGATATCTTAATAGTGTACTTCATGTCGAAACGAATGGCGTTGGAGTGGAGAAAGGACAGGGAGATGAGGAGAGGGTTGAGATGTTGAAGAAAGAGATTGGAGAATTGAGGGAAGTGATTGAAGGGAAGGACTTCCTGCTACAGAGCTACAAGGAGCAAAAGATAGAGCTCTGTGCTAAGATTAAGGACATGCAGTTGAGGCTTGACTCACAGATGCCGAGTATATTGTAAGACTTGGATACAATCTGTTGTCCTTTCTGTCATGGTTTTGGTGTTCGACAGTGAGATGTTTGTTTTTTAATCTAATCTTCCCATCATCCTACTAGGTTTCTCTTCTGATTCAGTTTCTCTTGTTTGTATAGTGCTTTTTAAATGCAGTTTTGCCTTTACCAAAAATCTTCTTTACGAGTGTGGACATGGTCTGAATGTGATTAGTGTGCAGCAGTCAAGTCGTTCCATGATCAAATAGGGTGATGGAAAGGTTGTTGGATTTCCTTCATCGAAGAGGCGTTGCACAGGTATCGGTTTTCTATGCAAGAAGCTGCTATCCATGCCGCAGGTTTGTAGTTTGGAATGTGTCAGCTCAAAGTAATGATAGACATACTTGCTTTCTTTTGCCTTAACATAGCAATTTTATTGAATTCTTTGAGCAAGCGAGAAGCATCTGTATGTCTGCTGTAAAGTTTTCTTGGTAGCTTGCTAGGAGTTTTCTGTACTCTGATGATCGGAGTATTTTTCAAGTACTTTCTGTGGTTGTAAACAGAAGCAGATTTATTCTTTGTTTGCCTACGAAGAAAACTTGGCATATTATTTACATCAAGCAGAGTTCTTGTGGGTATACCGTTGAAATGTATTGTACGTATTGAATGAATGATAGATCTTTCATTTGCTACTCAAATTAAAAGTGCGTGCTTGCTTTCGTGCTTGTGTAATTTTTGAGATACGATTTAGAAGTAAATAGCAACTCGTTATCAGTTTGTCATAGCATGTTTTTATTCTTAACTTCAATCCAAGCAAATAATTTTAATTTTCTCATTCTTTTGTTTTGAGAAGTGTTTGCTACTAGCCTACTACGCATGCGTAGCCCTTCAATTCCGCTATTTTTCAGAGTAAGAAACCAAAAACACAAAAAAATAAGACGCTTTTACAGGAACTATATCGTAAAACAAAGGAAACCATTTTTCAGTAAGCACCCTCAACGTTTGTCATTGTCCGGGAATGCAACTGAATCCCAGTAGAAAAACTTCGAGCTCCGGCTCCGGCGACAACTCCAACTGTGAGGATAAGAAACAAATTTCTATAGTTGAGATATACACGCACTGTGAAGATTCTTATAGAGTGATTGATTTCAGTGAGATTGATTAATTGATCTATTCGAACCAGTATCAGATCCACAGAGAGATCCGGAGATTCATTGTTAGAGATTTGTTTTCTGAATAAGTGAATTTATAGGGCGAGTGATTCAATAGAGAGAGAGAGAGAGTGATTCAATAATCCAGAATCAGATTTAGTGGGAGATCCTCAGATAGCGTGAGAGAGGGGTTGAAGGTTACAGCCTGGCGCCGGAGATGGCGACGAGGAGCAGAACACAAGTGTTCAGGAAGTATAGGGACCTCTACGAAGCGTCCGATCGCCAGCAACTGCGTCAACATCCGGCCGCGGTGGTACTGGAGGACCTGTTGTCGAGATGACGTCACTGCTTCACCCTAACAGGTCTTACACTCTGCTCAGCACCGACTCCAGGTGCATGGAGGTGTGTAGATCGATCTCTGTTTTTCGTTTCTGTTGTTTTGTAGCAATTGTCTTTTTGAGAGAAATTTTGTTAATCTATTGTTAATCTACTGAGATTTTTTTACCGGTACTCGTTTTATTATCCCTAATAGTTGATGGAAATGGAATCTAGTGCTTTGTAGAGCTCAACCTGAGAATGCATTACATTGGTGTTATTGCTGCATATACAAGTTTTAGCGGAGTTAATGATTCATCTTCTGTTCTTACATTTATACTGTTTGTGGGAAAAAATGACGAAGATGGAATTAGTTCTAGGTGAAGCTCAGCTAGTAGTTGTGATTTGGATTATTGGATTATTGGAAAATGACTTAGTCCAAGTTATTTTGTTGCTATAGTTCTTTCCAAGTTTCAAACTGGACTTATATGCTAGTAGTTCCTGATCTCGTGAATGTGTGTGGACAAGGAATTTGTGCTAGATAGAGGCAAATGCTGGTTTGTCATGGAGAAAACATTAATGCTTTTGGTTTTTCTCCATGAAAATGTTTTGCAGGTCAAGTATGCTTTTACTATTAACATGCTTGAGTATTCAAGTAGTGGTGAATTCGAGTCTCTGAAAAGCTATAACTAGCAGGAAAGCTGATTGCTAGGTCTTTGCACTATATTTACTTGCTCTGAACTTGAAATGCCAGGAGCTTATGAGAAATGTATATGTTTATGATTGTTTCTGAAGCAAATAGAAGCTTGCAGATGATATTCCTTCAATTTCATAAAATTATATGAAAGATCTAGACTAGATTTTAAGAGGTCTAGTTTATTTTGTGCAGCAGAGGGCAACTCGCGATTGGGTTACCTCCAGCTTGGGTAGATGTTTCTGAAGAAATTTCTGCAGATATACAACGTGCACGGGTGAAAATTTTCGAGCTGGTAAAAGCCCATGCCAAAGCTTTAATGCCATCTTTTGGAGAGGGGGAAGAGGACCAGCTCACAATAGAGGCTTTGACACAAGAGGTAACAAGTTTGTTGAAGATGTCCGAGAAAAGGCTCCAAAGACTCTCTTCAAGTGAAGCTTCGCTAATGTTCGAAAGAATGTTCAGGTAGGTCATGTTGTTCTCGTGAATTGTCACTCACTTGATCCAATATTCTATTATCAGCATTTCCCTTTGCAAACAACTCTCGAAAAAGTAGACCTATGGTAAGGTGCTGTGAGATTAGTCCTCTCTCCGTATAGTATTGCTAACCAAACCAATATTGAGCAATTTGAATTTGTGGCTGACATAATTTTAATGTCAAGCTTCTCTGACATTATTCTGAAGCTTGTATGAACGAGCATGTAAACCAAATTTATATAAAGCTTCTTTACTGTCTACTGATAAGTGCCATCTAAAACTGTTATCCAGGCTAGATAATTAGTTTTTATGCAAGTTCTTCTTCAAAATAATGCTCATTATGAGTCCACTAATTTTCAGGCTGAGAGAACTCAGAGAAAGGGGGGAATGGTGATGTGTGCCACTGTTCTCATGATAATGTGCTTCATTATGCTAGTTCTACTCGTCCTCTAAGTCTATATTATTTTGACCACAAGTTAGGATGTAAATAATTGATGTAATTTTAGTGGTGTGTCCTGCATCATTCCTTCATTAGAAATGAAATTCAGGTAGAATATTGTCAAAAGCCTGACAATGCAATTACGCCTTATAGTTGTTCTCAACCAAGATATCAGTTGCATCTCAAGAAGTTCGTCTTGGCTGTGAAGAGGTTTGGTTCTTTTGGAGGAAGACTTGGTGCATTGTCTCCTCTAACAAGTCAGCAGTGAAAGTTAGTTTTCCTTCTCTCTGTCATATTTAGCAGCAATATTCTCGTCGGTATTGGAAGGAGCTCTCTTCCACCATCATTCTTTTTTTTGTAAGCAATATTCATTACTATGAGGTTTCTGCACTTTTGCATGTCATTTCAAAATGTAAAAGATGACTTTTACACTGCCTCCCTTCTTTTGCAGAAGGGAGGAAACCAGCATTTTATCATGCGGCTTCTCCAGTTGTTTGGTTGATACCGAAAGAACCTTGCAATCATATGCCTACACCTTGTGCTACGGTGATGTCTTCATTTTTCCTTTCTATTTCTGACCAGGCTTGCAGAATCTATGAATTCGTTGCGCAGAGAACTTTTTGCTGAATATTTGATTGGTGAAGATTCAAACAGCAAGTAACATTCTTATTTCTTTCGTTTTGCTTTCAGTGTCCATATATCACATGCTGGAAGAGCAAACACCAAAAGCCACACACAGTACCATAACCACCGTATGAAACTCTTCTACAGGCACTCGCTTCAATATTTGTTATAAAGAGGTGGCACGTTTATTTTGGGGGGACCAGGAGCACAGGTGTTTACGGATGCCGTTTGTTCGTTCACATGAAAAAGGTGAAAGTTTCTAAAACTTCAATCTCAAAATAAAAATAAAAAAAATAATAATAATAATAATAAAACTTAATTTCCTTGATAATCATCAATGTAATAATGCCGTTTGCCGAAATCAAACATCAATCTAATGCCGTTACTGACATTTTTGCAAGTTTGTGCCGTTACTTGTGGTTGGAACTTGGAATTGGAAGTAGAACTACTAGTGTTTGGCGCTAATTGATGATGTTGTGATAGGTGTGCAAATCAATGCGCAGGTTTTACGGTGACACAAATTAGGGGCTGTTTGGTTCAGCTTTTCCCCGATCCTACTTTTCAATTCTTCATTTTATATTTTTCAATACATATTTTATAAGTATATAAAAAATTTATTTAAAAATTTAGAAAGTGTAGAAAAATTCTATTGAGTGAGATCTTTTTATTACATATTTTTATTATTTTTTTGGAAGTAAAAAAATTAGAGCTCGTTTTTAAAAAAAAATAAAAATATTTTTCATTTTATAAAAATTCCATTTCATAAGTAATCCCAAACGGCCCCTTAGTATCGGAACTGGGATGACCCTTTTTTTCTTTTTATTTTTATTATTTGGATAATAAACTCGCGAACTGGGCTGGCTGGCATCTTTCTAATGCAAGTACATGCATCAAGACGCAAATTGGAATAATTTATTAGACGTTTTGGCGGCGGTGCTTATATAAAAAAAAAAAAATTCGTAAAAAAAGTTTTTAGATATTTTATTTTAGAAATAGTTTAAAAATAAAAATATATGTATAATTATTTTATAATATATAATTTATTTATATTTTAAAAACTTATTTTATAAAATTATTTATTATTTTGTTTAGAATTGAAATGAAATTTTTTGGACTGAAAAAGCACTCCCAAAATGCAGTATTAATTACGTTGGAGCGGAGTAAATTAGAAGAGGGTCCTACTACGCAAATGGAATGCAACGGATGCAAATTACATGAATAATTCTACGCTCTCCTTACAAACTCTCGACATATAATCCCTATATATTAATTTACTTTTTTCATAATAAAGTTTTCAATATTTGAAAACTTTGGATCATGATTTAGACATCATTTTTATTTGCAAGATAAAGAATTCTACACAATTTTATACTTGTATATCAAATTTGCTTGCTTTGCTAAATTGAGAAAAACTGTATGATTCAACTACGACAAACGGTAAAAACTTAGATTATTATAAAATTATGATGTTGGGATCACACTCTAAGCTAATCGTTAGGGAGTGCTTTTGAAAAAAAAAATTTAAAAAATAAGTTTTTTTAGTAAAATAAATTAATAATAACATTTTATAATTTAAATATTTTTATGTATTTTTTAATTTTTTAAATAAATTTATAAAATATTATAAAATTTATTTAAAATATAACATAAAATAAGTTAAAAAAACCAAAATGTTATAAATTTAATGTTTAAAGTTCACTGAAATAGTAAATTGTCATTTAAAACAGAAGATTTTTGAAGGATTATTTTGTTGGAATGCTTGGAGACCATTGAACGTTTCTTTTCTTCTTCTGTATTACTGGCTCTACTGTGAACTATATTAGAACGGAGGTTCAAAATCTGTAGTTTGTAATAGAAAGCAGCGTACGATAAGGATGGCGGTTGCTGAAGGGACAAGATACCGGGTGTAGGTGTTTTAGGTGCTCGGGAGTCGGGAACAGGCAGCTACGCTGTCTCTCCCTTCCCCAACCAAGTCGAACCAAACCAAACGAGACCAAAATCCTTATAGTTTCCTTCTCCCTCTCTTTATTTATCAAAATTAAATTTTATTACAACGAATTGTTATAAGAAAGTGGAAACGCTAGTAATTCATTTGAATTATTTCCCAACTTTGATGATAATTTATTTTTTTCTTTCTTTTTGGACGAAAATTTGATGATAAAATCACAACACATTGTCAATTTGTACGAAGAATTTAAAATTTAAATGTGAAAAGAAAAAGAAATCGCTGTCCTGTCTTGTCCTTACGCGAGAGATACCGATCTGTTTCGATCTATAAATACGACAACATTAACTTCATCTCTCTTTCTCTCCGCCGCCCTTGTTCTTCTTCTTCACTTCTTCACACCAAATGTGTTCACCGGCGGAGCACCACATTGCCACCACCGCCTCTCAACTTCGTCCAAACCTAGCCTAGAGATTCACCGGTCTTCAACCACATTCCAACCCATTTCTCCTCTCTCTCTCTCTTTCGAAAGTTCTAGAAGTTACTCACCGGCGAGAACCAGATCGCTTGTTATATAAAGCAAGGAAAGATGGGGAGTGTTGCGGTGGCAGGGTTTACGGCAGCGCAGTGGGAAGAGTTGGAGAGACAAGCCATGATTTACAAGCATTTTGCCGCTGGATTACCTGTGCCCCACGACCTCTTACTCTCCCTCCGCCGTGTTCCGGCTACTTCCGCCCCCACCGGCCTGCAGAACTCTTCTTCTGGTCCGCCGCCGTATTTCTATCACCCTAGCTGTAAGTTCAATATCTTTCTTTCTGTTTGATTTCAGTTGATTTGTTTGATCTGCGGAGTGCTAGTAGACTCCGGCTTGTTGTACTCGTTGTTGATGTTGTTCTTCTCATTGGTTATGATTTGTAACGTAGACTGGTATTTTGTTGTTGTGGATGATGATGTTCTACACTGTAGCTGTAGCTGTAGTTGTAGTTGTAGTTTAGTTAACTCTTACGAGATCTGTTTCTCTTTCAGTTGCCACCTCATTTATTTGATCCTTAGATGAAGTTGTGGACCAAAAACATTTTTGTGGACTTGTAAGTCTGTAGATCTCTCTCTCTCTCTCTCTCTCTCTCTCTCTCTCTCTCGATGTCGGTTAAGTTGGAGTGTATGCATTGTTTTTTGCCGTGTTGCCTGCGTGTAGATTAATGCTGTATGTAGATCCCTCTAGAGTTTAATCTTGTGATTTCTAGCTCTCCTTCTCTACTTTTCTAGCTGTGTCCCTTTTCTTGTCAATCGATTAGATTTGCAGGCTGCAAAGAAGCATAGTTTGTCAGTATTTCTAGCTCAGCTTTCCTTTGTGTTGATTCATCTGATCAGCTAGTTATCTATCAATCATGCCATTCTTCGGATCTCTCTGTCAATTGGAGTCGGTCCCTTTTGCATGTGGAACATTGGGAGCATTATTCCTTTGATTTTACTCTTGTCGGATCTGTTCCATCACGAAAGTAGCACCTATTTGATGAATTGGAGTTTAATTCTAGTTTTGAGTATTTGGAGTTCCCTTGGTGGGCAACTTAAAAAGTTAGGGTCTTGGCAATTAATGTATCTTGTTCTTTGAGTTACTTGTTCATGCAGATTATTCTAATGTTTATTCATTTGGTTGACTTGCGTGAATGCAGTGGGTAATTTTTCTTACTACGGGAAGAAGTTGGATCCAGAGCCTGGGCGATGCCGGAGAACAGATGGTAAGAAGTGGAGATGCTCCAAAGATGCCCATCCTGACTCCAAGTACTGTGAGCGGCACATGCACCGCACTCGAAACCGTTCAAGAAAGCCTGTGGAAAACAAAACTGTCCCTCTTCCTAAGTCATCCACTGTGACTATGGCATCCCATTCTCCTATAGAGAGTGCTGGGAATGGGACAGGAAGCATCACTACCATGAATCAGCAACTTTCTCTCAGCCATCACCAGGGTTCTGGACCTGCTGCACTCAACACTTCTCTGTGGTGCACAAATTCTGGTACCTATCGACTTGGCAATTATAGGTACATATTTCCTTACTCCAGTACTAGCTGATAATTTGGAGCACATAGCGATGTTAGTATTATCTAGAGTAACCTTGTTATGTGGAGAAGTAAAATAGATGCTATCTATCTAGTAATAAAGGACATTAATGTTGTGTGGAGGTAGCTATTTTGAGGTAGATATACACACTCAAATTTCGTATTGCTTGTTCTAGTATAATTCTCATCTGGTGGTTCAAGAGAAAGGGGAAAAAGAGCTAACTTGCTAACAGTGCTTCTTCAAGAAATAGGTTTTCCTTTATAACATTTCTTGATTCTGCATCTTTCAAAATATTATCCGTTTATGTTCATGTTGCATCAAGAAGCACTTGATTTTTCGGAAGTCTGCATAAAAACCATCTCGTTTTCATACATTGTGTGATTGACATAATGTGACTTTGGTTTTGATGCTCTACTTTGTGCTAGCATCTTTGAAATTTTTCTTTGTTTTCGTTCAGTTATTTCTCAGTTTTTTACTTGAATATGATTACTCTGTGAAAAGGGCTATCTGTTTGTTGTCTTGCTTACTAGGAAAGTTTTCATTAGTTGTTTGGATTGTTTTTATGCTCTTGACATTGTAATTTGTAGGCAACTGCAAGGATTTCAAACTGAAGTCAATGAGCACAGCTTCCTTTTAGCTGCAAATAAGGAGGCAAGCGCAATAGGCTCTTCTGTCAGTAGCTCATGGGGCCAGATGCCATCAGATGTCTCATCGTTCTCTTTTTCAAACCTGAGAACAAGTTCAGGGCTTGCTGCTAATTATCGAGACTTCTATTCGCCCGAACTTGAACAGTCAGTCAGCTCTTTCTGCAAGCAGCAGCAGCAGCAGCAACAGAAGCATAATTCTTTTCAGGGAAGTGGCTACGGTTCACAGGTGAAGCAAGAGAACCAGCCCCTTCGACCTTTCTTGGACGACTGGCCTAGGACGAGGGATCTGTGGTCTGACATGGAGCACGACAGGTCCACTCAGAGTTCATTCTCAACAACACAGCTTTCAATTTCGATCCCAACTGCGACAGACTACACGAGCACAAGTTCAACTCCTAAGGGCAGTGCCCCTTTGTTTTTAGGGATCGAACATTGAATGAAGCTGTTGGAAGGCTGCATGTTGTCTCTACCTTGTGTTATGTCTTTGCAGAACTAATATCTACTTTTATGAAAGAATGGTGTACCCTTTTGGTAATAACCTCTCAGCTTGTATGACTGTTTGTAATGCTTTTATCTAATGTTATTGCTTTTTAAAAAAAGTTTCTGTTTGCCTTTGTCCAGTGGAAGAGTGATGGGTTTTTTAGTAACCAAGTCATTGCAACTTCAAGCAGCATGTAGCTTTCCATCTGTGTGGATTATCGTTAATTCATAAGTTAGACGATCTGCTGATACGGAAGAAAGCTTGTATTAACATGTCTGTATTGCAACACACTGATTGATCCTTCCATTATATATATGTAGATTTGAATTTTCTTAAACGGGTTCGGATCTAGTATCTCAGCAACCCGAGAGTTATTTAGCATTTCTACTTTCCTCTCCGCCCAAAGCTAGAAGTAACTCTCGTAGTTGAATTATTCTTTGGGTTTGTTTGGATTATGGGTATGGATGAAGATGTTTGACAAATCTTCATTAAAAAAAAACGACCAAAAATTTTCTTCTTTCTCTTTTACTATTTCATAGTTAATTATGTACATATTAAATTGGTATATATATAATGACAAAAAAAAATAAATTTATTTTTTTAATTTATTTATATTTAATATTTTGAATTAAGACATATTATTTTATTATAATAATTTAAAATTTTATTTTATTTAATTTATATAAATTTTAATTAAAATAATAATAAAATTATATGATTATTTATATATTTAATAATTGATATAATTTTAGATTAGTATAATAAAATTATTTTAAAAATAATATTAATATAAATAAAAAATATATTTGAATTTTTATAAAAATTTTACTTTTATTATTCATTTAGTTATTTATCTATTTAACTCACCCAAAAAGATTTGAAAGCAGGAAGTCGCCATTGATGAAATCCAAAGCCTCCCTGCTTTACTGGTACCCCTTCTTCTGCTTTTTCTAATTGTTATTATTGTTATGATGATTTGTTGTTTGTAAAGTAGTTGATTGTCGAATTGGTGGAAATTAAGATTGTTTTTCTTTTGAATCAAAATTATGACATCAATCATTCAATCAAAAAGCCAGCGCGTTTGGAATAACGTTTCAAACGCTTACTTTTCAAATTTTTTTTATTTTATATTTTTTATATATTTTTTGTAAATATATAAAAAATTTGTTTAAAAATTTAAAAAATACAAAAAAATTTTATAAAATAAAATTTTTTTATTACGTATTTTTATTATTTATTTTTAAATAACAAAATAAAATTTATTTTTCAAAAAAAAATAATATTTTTTATTTTAAAAAAATTTTATTTTATAAATAATTTCAAACGCCCACCGGATACGGTCTGCTTCTTCTTTTGTTTTGGTTCAAAAAATTAAATTTACTCTGTGCGGCATTTGAAAAGTCTTGTTATAACATGCAGAACTTTATTTTGTCTCTTCAGAGTTTTTGGTGAGTTAAAAATCTGAGAATGCAATATGAAGATGGAATCTTCATCTCTGAACCCCTCCTTTAACTCCTTGTTAAGTTGTGCCCTTTCTCTCTAATGAAAAAGGCAATGCCTTTCTTAACAGAACATAAAAGAAAATGGAATTAAAAAAATAATGGGAGTTCCTTCATGCAATTAATTGCACAACTGCTTTTTTTTTCTCAGACGAATCTCAATTCTTCTGAATAATGTTTCTTGCTTACAAGATTTTAAAAATAAAAAAAACCTCCGACTGAATTTATTGCAAATCAGACCTTTATATTTTCATATTGGAGAAACCTGGTCTTCCCTGTTTCCAATCCGAGCTACTAAGTAAGCAATAACGACCAGGTTCTATAAACTAACTAGTACCTGCTTTAAATTGCAAAATTGATTATCGAGAAATGTTCAAACCCCGCGCCCCCACTCTACTATAAATAGATCCCCTGCATTCCACTGTCCCTGTTGCCACTGCAGAGCGAGCGAGAGGCTTTAGAAAGGGAAAGAGATGAGGAAGAGATCAGGCGCAGTGGCGGCAGCAGCGAAGAAATCAGCAGCCAAATTGAATGCAATGCGTTCTCCTTCATCGCCACCACCACTGCTGTCGTCGTCAATCGAGAAGAAGAAGAAGAATAACAACAACAACAGCAACGGCGATGATGATGATGCCTTCGGGTTCCGTGTCTCGTCGTTCTTCTATAATTCCGGATCTAAGAAGATCACCGCCACAGCAACGAGTATTCTATCTCTTCGCCTCTTTTTTTTGTAGTGATTGTATTTTTAGCTCGACTTTTGTTTCTCTTTGGGTTTTCCTTTTTTTTTTTGTTATTTGTTCCCTAATTTGTTGTTTATATCCTCTTAAAACGGTGCATGATAAATCACTGGAAATGCTAGTAATCGGTCTGTGATCTGTCTCATCACTGTAGTTTGTGTTGTTGTTTCATCTCCTTGTTATTTTCGTTTTTGTTTCTGTTCGGTTCTCGATCTTCGTTGTTCTTTGTGGTCGATTTCGTAGTTTGTTATTTAATTTGTTTTGTTTGATTCTTTTCAGTTATGGCCAGCTGAAGCTAGTTGATTGTTTGTGTTCATTTCGTTCTTGATTCCTTGTTCACGGCTCGTTCGTTCTATAGATTTCAGTTGTTTCGTTTGATTCTCCATTTTGTTTGTTTGTCTTCTAGCTACTACTTTTATGTTTGAGGATGATTGATCGTTCCTACTTGTTGTTCCATTTGATCATTTCGTTTACCGTCCAAGTTTTAGTTGGTGGACTCTCTGTTTATGTAACTGTACCTGCAGCAGCCGCTAAATCGCCGACAGTAACACCTGTTGTGGTTACTGTTTCCGATCTGAGAGAAATGGCATCATCTCAGACAGAGGTGTTGAAGCGCCAGATGGAACACTGCCACGGCGAAGTAATCAAGGAGATTGATGCCTCTTGCTCCAGACTATCCAAGCGGCTCAAGGTTTTACTGCTCCCTTCATTGCTGTTTATTTCAAGTCTTGATTGATTTGGTTGGTCTATAAGTTGTTGAAGTCTTATGGTGAAATGTTACCGCAAGCACTTGAGGTTATGTATCTCACTTACTAGATCACTCAGTTGTTTCTCAATTGAATGACGTGCTTTGACTGGCTGTACGTTGAGATCTGAGCATTTAGTTTTAACATTTAGGAGGAAATGTGAGTGGTTTTGCACTCTGTTTTGCCTCATTATGGAATATAAAGCTTAACTAACCACCTCAATGCTGTCCTAATCAGGATATTAAGAGTTTAGCATTTTGCATTATTTCAGTTGGTTGATTTAAACAGTATTTAGCAGGTTATCCTGTTAAAAAATTAGATTACCTGTATTGGCTTTCAGTTAATTGTAGTTTCCATTATCAGGTTTCCTAGTGCTACATAGTATTCCTTTTTTCCTAGTGCTACATAGTATTCTCCTGCATGCCAACATCCAGGCATTCATACATTCCATTAATTTTGTGGCTTCCTTTATATACCATGTCCAAGAAAGTTTCTTCCTGTTATGGAATACACTTTTGGAGGAGCTTAAACATAGGAGTTTGCTCTGCTAGAATAGATATGAGTAGTATTCCTTTTTTCCTCAAAACCGATGAAAACGCCTTCCTAAAGTAGATTCTTTATATAAAATTCAAATGCATACTTAGACCAGCACGTGTATATTATAGAAAACAAGGAGAGATCTTTGTCCTCTTCTTCTTCTTCTTCTTCTTCTTCTTCTTATGAGATAGGACTTGTATTCTATACATTAGACACACCTTGTTTGTATTTTCAACTATATCAACTATTTTGTGTTGAATACCCCAGCTTCAAACTCAAGGATGTATGCAACTAATAGAAGAGGCAGAGAAGGATTACAAGAAGATGACTGACAGGATAACAGAGAGTACAGAATCAATGAAGGTGCTTCACTTGGACCCTTCTATCTTCCAATTGCAGAGCACTCTTTGATTTCTTGATTTATGACTTTGCAGTCTGAATATGAGGAGTTCATCAAAGAAGTACAAGCTTCTGCAGCTCATGGTATGTGCATGGATAAGTTATGATTGTATACTTTATCTTAGAGAATGCTATGATTGTATACTAAACAACAAACTATAAAATATGGGTCACTGTGAATGTGTAATTATCATTTTTCATTCATTAATGTTATCTACCCATCAGTAAGCAAGGTCACCATCCTGGAGCTTTCAGATAGAGTCGAGAAATCTATAGATGCTCTACGCAAGAACTACCGGATTCCAGCTGCTCAAAAATAGACACGTTGGTTTTATCTGGTGCAACTTTGAGATGGTATGCTTACAGAACTTTGCCCTTGTAGTATCTACCTACACGATTTCACTGTTTGAGTATGTTTTTCAATCTCCAAACAGTGAACTGCTTGTTATGTCATTAAATATATTGGTGATTTTAACCAGTTTAGTTTACATAAACTCAGACTTCATATTGTAAACATCATAACTCAATGCATGGAAACTAAATTTTCCTTAAAAACAAGTCAAGCTTCACATTCTACTGTTAGTTTTCTCTGGCTGCATTCTTCTCTCTTATGGCTCCATTTTGCATGTTTCAAAGGGATGCGCCATAACCTATCTGGTTGGCAAATTATATTTTTTCAATTCTTCTTCTCGTTTGACCCCTATCAGAAGTGCTAAACGTTATGGTTTTATGTTTGGGTTGGGAGATGAATCTTGGGAGGCATCTGAATGGATACACGTAATTGACCTATTGCAGTAATCTCCATAATCAGATATCTCCCTCCCGGCACATTTTTCTCTTGTTCGGTTGTGATGACAAAGGTTATAACATTTGTTAAAATACCTTATTCCTAGGTTCCTCTTTCAGAAGGTTGGTTGATGATGGGATATTGTTCTGTCTCTTATATATCTTGCAATCTGAGAAAAATCTTGAAATTCTGCTTGTCATAATTGGTAGACTTATAGCATAAGGAAATATAAAGAAAACCTGTGTTATCAACTTAGCATTTCTTCTTTCGAAGATAGTATACCAAACTAAGACATTATGCATTTTGACTCGTAGCCAAGGCTCCTAACTAGCTTAATATTATCTATAAACTTACAGCTACCAAGTCTGAAAAGTAAAACGAGCTTTGAAAACTAAAGCAACCAGAAATAGAACTACTTGGTTGGTTTGTGCAATTCAGTTTGAATGTCTAAACTTTGCCAATAAGCAAACTAAAAGAGAAATTTCAAACATTCCATACTCTAAGATAACATCTTGTGTATGAGTAAGAAACGTAAAACACATGTATGATACTATTAAAGGTCTAGTTTTGGTCTGCCCTGACCGTACATAGTAATGCTGGACTATAGAATTTTGAGAGACTGAATGCATTTTCTTTTTCTACCATTTCTTATTCCTCATATTACTTTTATTGTTTTCATACCTGATAGTCTTGTTCCATTCATACCGCTTCTTTTCAGGGAAATTAATGCAACACCAACATTCAGCTTTTTAAACATTATCAGAAGGTAAGACGTAACCTCTATCACCCTATTTTTTTCGGTTTGAAAGTAGTAAGGTAGTTCTTCCTACTAAGATGAGAAGTTCTCTCTGAAAAGCTATCCAGTTGTAGCCATGAATATCTATGTCTTGTAAGTTTGTTCATAGTATCCTTGTTGTGGTGCATGCTGAACAAATCTTTTTCGACTTGTATAAGTAATTTCCTTGTTACTAGCAAGTTAGATTGTTTCTGTTAGAAAATGGCTCTATACTGTAGACGCGAGGATGATAATACAATTCCATTCAAGGTGCAGCAAAGCATAACGATTTGCTGAATAATAAATGTTTAAATGAAATCACTCCCACAACCTTTGCACATGTGCCTACTAGTTCCTGTATGTACAAATCAGTTATTCAAGCTGAGTTCCAGAACATCCGTCTGTTAAGGCGACAACATTCACTCCCATACGACTGAATCCAGAAACCCATTATCATCTGCCATCACTCCCAAACAATCATCTGCTACAGTTACTTGTAGAAGTTCATAACTGCTTGTAGATGGGAAATCTTTTGGTTCCTGATATAGCTCTGAGTACTGAGCAAAATCTGGCATGGAGAATTCCATAGCGTCTAGGCTGGAACAGTGTGGAGCAAGATCAGTGATCTCTTCAAACTCAGGTAGGAATTGACCACGTAGAGAAGATGGGGTAATGCCCACATCTGTAGAGTTGTTGTTAGCGTAGATTTGATTCTGGTCTATGAACATTGGCTTAGTGCATCGGGTAGCCGTAGTTCGGATGACATTGACTTCTTTGGCACTAGATTTCCCTCTTAGTGATCTCTTGCTTCTGAAAGTATCGTAAGGGTAACTGATAACACCAGCGGCCTTCTTCTTGAGGTAGGTGTTCCAGTAATTCTTTATTTCGTTGTCCGTTCGGCCTGGCAACCTTCCTGCAATCAAAGACCATCTGCCAAGAACAGTAGTTTATAGGGTGCTTAATTTGGTAAACTAGGATAGTTTAAGGATGAACATTGAGGGATATGTTTACCTGTTTCCTAGCAACTTGTGGAGTCGGATGATCAAGTCCTCTTCAGCCTCACTGATGTTGCCCCTCTTGATATCTGGTCGTAAATAGTTCAACCACCTCAGTCTGCAGCTCTTGCCACACCTCTTCAATCCTGTTAAAGAACTACTTTCTGTGATTTGCACAGTTAGGAATCCAAAATCATATTTTGTGTGCATTCTTGATGCCAAAACTCGAAGAAACTAGTCTTTAGTGGACACCTAAGAGAAGTTAGAAATCCAACGTCTTTCTTCTTGCTACGAAGTTGGCCGAGAACAAAAAAACAAAATGAAAAAGGTTGTTGAAACTACTTTGCTACTGACCTGCTTTTGTTGGTACACTCCGCCAGTTCCCTGGACCGTGAGCTTTGATGTAGTCTGAGAGCAACTTGTCCTCTTCACTTGCCCAAGCTCCTCGGTTGAGTCCTTCCTTAACACTGCAAGCCTTCTTTGATGACATCTTGACTTGGGCTCAGCGATCAGGCCTTTCTTCAAGTGTGCGATGGCGATCTTAATTTGAGGAATCCACAGCATAAATAGCTCAAACCTTTGAAGTCTTGATTGGGTTATTTCCAGCTATATAGGCAGTTGGCTTGAAATCATATTAGGACTATAAATTGTATGGGGTTCCTTTGCGTAATGCTTGAAACATCATCTTATCATGCCTCATCTGCAAGTTTGAAGGAAAATTCGTCATGCAAAATGATCGACTTGTCAGTCTGCTTTGTGCACTGTTTTCCCAATTTAGGAAGTCCTGCATATGTATTATCTTAGGATTTCAAGTTCTCCAACCATCACACATGGAACATTGAATTTAAAGAGGGAGTAGAGAGGTCAATTAAGCTCTTCTATAGATAGCAGGTTTCTTGTTTGAAGTTGACATAGTGGCGATTCTGTTTTTGATCATTATTTATGATCATACAGCTCAGATATTACTACCATAAGGAGTTGTAAGAGTCAGGAGGTAATATCCATAGCTGTGCCCTCCAATTTTCCTTTTTACGGTTTAAGCCCTTAACTATTTCTTCTCATTCTCTCTGCCACATCTGCGAGAATCCTGTTCGAGTATAAACTTGTAATGAAGAGGGACACCACTATAAACTTTATGTTGAAGTTAGATGCTTTATCAGGCATTATAATTTGAATTGGTAACTTTTATGGAAATCCATTACACTGTTGATAATTGGAGTCTTGAGTCTCGTGTTAGAAATTATTCCATTTTGTTAGGAAGGAACCCTACCATTTAGCGTTGCTCATGCCGAGAAGTTGTACGCTTCTGTCATCGATACTCAAAAAGGAAAGCTGTTTGTCAGGGTGTTTTGCTTTTAAACTCAGGTGGGAACACAATCTTCTTGATGCTTGCCGCCTAAGCTCGTAGAATTTGTAAGGAAAAGCTTTGATTGGATGGTGTTACTCCGACTTACAAAGTGATATTTAGATCAAGTGTTTCAACGAAAGTAGATCCGTGTAAGTTGTAGACTAGAGTCGGGAGGTAAACAGCGGCACTAATAGTTGCAAGACATGTATCATTCTTGTAAGTATTCCTCTAAACTTTTTTAATAGGAAGAAAAGGCACTTGGACTTTGATTACTGTGAAGCTTCAGCTGGAGAAAATCACTTCATTCTTTCCCATTGAGCTTCCAACTGTTACTTTCTTCTCAATGAAACTAAGTTCGGAAATTATTTTGTGTGAAAGCGTGTAGAGGGCATGAGGCCAGAACACACAGCTGTTTCATTTTTACATTTTGGATGACGTGTTCTTGATTCCGAGTAAAATATTTGTTGAGAACCATTTTTACATTTTTACATCCAGGCTCAACTCTACACGTCCTACATGAACTACTTAACATTTGCACAAAAATGTAGTTCCGCCAAAGCTTCACTTTCAATGTACCACGATATCCATATTAAAAACTTCTCACATGTACACCAGGACACCACAAACTTCACATCAAGCGCTCCCTGCGGTGCTGCAGTGACTATGCAGATGCTTCATTTATTCACACAGCGTATAAAAAGTTAAAACGGAACCGTTATCATCAATATACAAACACGAGGAATATTCAAAATCGTAAAACATTAAACAGAAGCAACTCGGTGGTGTTTATTCACACAGGAAAAATACCAAGACATAGATTATTGCATCATTTCTCGTACAGATGGATGTCATTCTTCAGCCTGCAACCTTCCTGGAATAATTCCTGACAACAGGGGGCACTCCATTCTCACCAGCATGCCACCCTCCAGCTTTCATCAACCGTGGGGGTGGCCCAGACTGTTTACCAGGGCCCACTTTCAGTCTTGCGAATTTCTCAGTGGCATCAGCAACAGCGACACAGTTCAACGACTTCGACGGCAATTTGTCAGCAACATCTGAGGCCCTTCTGGTGTTCCTAGTGAGATATCCTGCTCCAATGAAACACAAGGCCATAAACTATAACAACTTTTGCAGCGTTGCCTTGTACTACTACAGAGATAGAAGAGTACAAAGAAAAAGCTAGAGATGGTACTTGCCTGGACTGTTCCTCGGGGGTGGTGGTTTATAGCGAGGCTGCTTTGGACTATATTTGTTGGCAGGTTTCTCAATCTTCTCGGAGTCCTATTTATGTGCAAAAAAAAACACAATCAGCCACCACGCAAAAACACGACTGCTTCCAAAATGAAGAACCTCATAAGCTGCTAACCTGATAAGCCATATCCAGCTTTCTTTGAACACCTGAAAATAGGACAAGCATAGCACTTTGTCATACATATTAATTGAGATATACATGAAAGAATTTAAAGAACCCATACTAATAGTCCTGTTTGATAGAATAACTTCTTGCAGATAGACAAATAGTAAGATAGAGAGAGAAATACCTGTTGCCTTCAACTTTGATGAATTTAGGCTTTTGGAAGCTGAGAAACTGCCAGCAATTTTGGAAGTCGATAATGCTCCAGTGGAGTATCTTCTGGAGCTCCTTTGCTCAACAGTTCCCTTGGATCCAACTGGGTATAAGAAGGTCAAGGACTGAAAGATTAGAATAAGCTTTCCAAAAAAGTGAGGAAATGAAAGAAAGAAAATATGAACAAACCGGAAGGTGGTGTCTTTGGCACTGCAGAAGCTTTAGCGCGTAGGGATGGAGGGGCATAGACGCATGACTGTTCAACAACATGAAACATATCAGGCTTTCTGGTGGAAACAAAAGGATTTGACATATGACAGACAGATAGTTTTAAGGAATTAAGACCTCAGAAATACTCCCAGAGTTCACTTACCTTAAAGAAAGGATGCTGAAGAACCTCTGCTGCAGTAGGCCGTTTCTTGGGATCCCAAGAACAAAGGGACTGCATACACAAACATCAATCTCAAACAATATTAGGCAAAGATCCAACTCGGTTCTCCAAACCTCGAAAGTAAAGCACATATGACTTAGAAAAAATGAGAGGTGATCTTATGAAAACCTGGACTTACAGAAATAAGATCAATTGCTTCCTCACTAGCTGATGGAACCAATGTTGACAGATGAACGCTTTCAAACTGGAGGAAAAACCAAAAATTAGTAGAAGCTCAAGTTCAGTAAGTCTAAATTTGTGGTGAAGAAAAAGGAATAACTAGCATTTTTAACAAGTACTACTATGACAACAGTATGCAGGCTGCCTTCTAATAATAATATAAAAAGTAAAACCTGTGGGAATTGATAGTTCATGGTATCTGCAAGATGTAGTCCTTCAGTCCAGGAGATATGGTCTGGAGAGCCAATTATGCTGCAAATTTTGTTTATCTCATCCACCTCACTGCAATTTAAGAGAAATCATCACTTCATGTAAGAAAACCCAAACTATGGCATGGACACAGGAAAGGGAAAATGAAACTTATGTTCTTTTAGAAAAAAAGAAAACAACTTCTGGAAGAGTGACACGCACAAGGTAACCATTTGGTAATGGCATAAATCTATAGCCACTAAATTGTTGTTAGTCTTTGATAATCCTTGGTATACGGGCAGAAATTTTTTAGTACAATTGACTATCCCGAGTTGATAACATTGTACAAAGAGAATGTTTATGAAACATAGACCGACGAAAGAGTATGGGCCTGAACATACTTTAGACCAGGAAATAGAGGATGCAGTGTGAAGAGCTCAGCCATGATGGCGCCCATTGCCCATATATCTGAAGTTCAATGAACAGACGTGTTACGAAACAAATTGAATCACAATGTCATCAAGCTTCAATTGGAATCAGTGCAACTCACCAACTGCATAATCATAAATACAGGACTGCAGCAAGACTTCTGGTGCTCGGTACCTCAAATAATTTTAACATAATGTCAATCACGTAAAAAAGGAGGAAAAAGAAGATGCCCTAACTACGAACATTGCAGCATTTGCCACCCACCAGCGCGTGGAAACATATTCTGTATAAGGTGGCTGAGCAGAAACCTCTCGTGCAAGGCCAAAATCTGCTACTTTTATGACATCTTTGGTAACTAGCAGGTTCTCTGCAACATCAAAACGATTTTTTGTCAATTATCATCCAGTGATAACTTTATTAAACTAAATAGTCCTTTATTCACACTGCACAAAATAAATGAGATTGACATGTTTGCATAAAGAGCATTAAGGGCATGTTTCAAATTGAATGGAACTCCACTTTCTCCCGCCAGAATTGGAGTTCCACTCACTTCCTTTGTTTCAATTACAAATAGAACTAAGAATTCGAGTTCCCAGTTCCATACAAGTGGAACTTAAGTTCCACTATATTTCTTATTTTCAATTCACTTCCAACCCACTTCAACAATCAATTAAAACATAAAAACTAAACTCCACTTCCACCTTATTTTTCAAGAAACTTCACTTCCAATTTTTCACTTTCACGTAACTCAGTTCCACCAACTTGAAACACGCCCTAAACAGAAGTCGGATAATACATCACAAATGCCATGAAGTATGAACCCTACATTTATGCTTCATGTAGAGTTTCAGGTCTCATTGTAACTGATTGGATTAAAACTATGCATTTGTCGATGCTAAAATTATGTTTCACTTCTCTTTTTCTACATGAAAACCGATTCATCATATTAAAAGAAGGGTTGATAATCCAATTATAACTCTTCACAATTAAAAAAAAAACCATCCTGTCCTGAATCTAAAGAAATATTCCAGGATACCAACAAACAACATCAACCAATTATCATAGAATGACCATACATGAACCTCTAAATATACAACAGCAATATGTATGATTACCAAACATGAACTAGGTAGACAGTACTGTAGGAGATTTACCAGGTTTGAGGTCACGATGAAAGTAGCCTTTCTGATGCATGTGAGCAAGGGCATGAAATATCTGAAAGCACCAATTTCTGATTTCGACCTCCGAAAAAGGCTTACCCCTATCTTTCATAAGTTGGTAAAGATTGCAGTCCTGATAGATGGAGAGCCAAATCAATAAAATGAGGCATCTAATCGAGAGAAGAATAAAACCAGGCTGACAAAGACACACACCATGTACTCAAACACAAAGTACAAGATGTCATTCTCTCTTATAACCTCCTTGAGCTTTACAATATTGGGATGATTCATCCTCCGCAGTGACTGAAAATATAACCAATAGCATCACCATAGTGACAAAAGGGACAATATAAATTATAGCCACCTAAAATTACCTTTACTTCACGTAAATTCATACACTCTTCCCATGAATAATATTTCCTTTTCATTTTCTTGATTGCAACCTATTTGATAAAGAGATAATCAGAGTAAGTATAACTATGCAAGTAAAGAATGGTTTACTACTCCCCAAACGAAAAAGCCCAGTTGTCTACAGAAAGCACATACAATTTCACCAGTTAGCTTGTTTAATGCTCGCCATACACTGCCAAAAGTTCCATCACCCACTTCCTTAATCAACTTATACCTGTAAGTGCTAATAAGTTATGTTCTGCACCATGGAACTTTAAACTATATATCAAAGAAACTCACCTCTCCATCCTTCTCCAGAAACACCAACAAAGAAACCAATCTCCAAATTATTAACGATGAACACTTTCAGTAGAAAAGTGCTTAAATAGCCTAGAAGATACTGGCATAAGACTACGTAATCCTAGATACTAAGTTGAACTTTGAAACAGCAGGAAATACTATGGAAAACAGTGGTTCCTGGCTCTATTTTCAGTACTTTCTAGTAGAAGTAGAGGGAAATGAATCAAGCAGTAGGCACCAACTTCAAAGGAACTCATTTTCTTTTCCTACTGGAAAGAGAATGTGCACAACACCAGAAACCTACAAACAGATTGAGTACACAACTAGCCCTAGAGGAATTGACTCAATGGATTGCATGAAACAGCAGCAGAAAAGAAAACAAAGCAGGCTGAAGCTTCTTTCTTCTTAGTCCTGCAAGAGTAGATATCAGCAGTTAGCACATAATTAGAACAAATTGTCACAGAAAGAGGTGAAACATTTCAAATGAGCATGCACACATACTCCACAGATTATTTCTTCTAAATCTAGCTCCTGAAACCTCATACAACCTCGAAGCAGAAGTTGCATCGGGTATGCACTGCCAAAGGAAAAGGTGTCGGACCATGTTGAAAAGAGACCATGAAATACTACTAAATATTGCAGATAGCTTACTTGTATGAATGTTTTCCAAGTTCCAGACCAAAGTCAGAAAGAAACATCTGGCCGCTGTCGGTAGTCATAGAACAGCACTTTCCCCCTATGTGCAGTTGACAAAAGAGACATGCAGGAAGTCCCCAAGCACAAGAAACCGCCAATCAACAACTTCCCACAAGGAAAATACTTGGCATAAGGGACAGCTAGTCCAGAAGTCCACTTGCTCCATGCCTTGATAAAAATAAGTAAGGCCCCAGAAAAACAAAAGGACACAACCTAGGAGGGAAGCAAGTAGCATAAAAAAAGTTAGAACAGGATAATAACCTGTGAAGGCAGCAAATTTCTGTTTAAGAATAAACATCCTCCAGAAAAATGTGCTTGTACTAAGAAACCATGCATTAGAAACTACGACGCCAAAAACTATATAAGAAGGGAGTATTAGTTGCGAAATAAACACATATGGTCTGTTGATTCTCGCTTCCAGTTACTTATTCCAGAATGCACCAGTCTTCATATGGAGACACATGCAAAGAACACATTGACTAAAACTCTTTAATAGAATTTTCTCATGAAACTTTATACATGTAACTCAAGATAAATATTAAAACCGAAGTATCTCTTTAACATGCACAGCCAACTGACTAAAGAAACCAAAAAATCCTAGAGGAAAATAGGATTTTTAGTTATAGTTTGTAACTTTTTTTAAAAAACAAAAGATTGTGCGACTTGCAAGCTTGTTCCTATTTACAGAAGAAGACATGAGGAACTGGACAACTAAAAACTAGATAGCAATCAGACTAAACATGCACATCCGCTCCAATTCAAATTTCAGCACGCATAATCCAAACAACTTGCACGACACAGCATATATATAAAAGAATAAAAACAACAAAAAAACCCCCCTAAAAAATCAAATGTAGAAAGTTCATTTTGTGCATCAACATGAATGCAAACCATTGTGACAAGAGCTAATTAACTCTGTACGGATTGAGAACAATGCAATAGGACAAAGTAAATGCACAAGAAGTCGGCAATACAAGCAGTCTGACTGATTCCTGGAAACAAGAGCTAGAAAGCAAATGCGTCACAATCATCGCCAGAATAACACAACAGGTTCATTGAATGGAACCATGAACTCAGAGAGCCTACCATAAGCAACAGAGCCTCCGATTAATACCCCCAAGCCAATTAAAATTCCCTGATGCCCAAACAAACCAGAATCAACTGGATCTGATCGAAACCATCAGGATCAACAGAAACAAGCGGCCGATCAGATCCTCAGGGGGTTCTCCAGTCCCATATCATAACGAATCACAAATGCTTTTTATCTCATCCGAAATTTTAGGTGGAACAAGATGCCCGATCGCTCTCAATGGATCAAAAGCCCACGAAATTCTATTAAAATTACGCGTACTACCCTTGTCAGCACTTGGACGATCGATTCGGACAGAAATTAGGCTCTAGCTGGTTCTCTGACCAGCAGAGCTTCTCTCTACTCTTTAGATCTCAACATCAACAATCTCCAGAAAACGAAACAAATATCGAAACAAAAGAAATCACGCGCAGAGAGAGAGAGAGAGAGCTAACTCAATAATAGAATCTGACAAAAACGTTTACATCTCTCCAGTTAGACTAATCGACAAATAGAAGAAATCAATCAATCGAATTAAATTGAATAAGGAACAATTTCTAAAATCAAAACTAATCCGAAATCCTTCCAAGTTCCCAAACAAAAAATAAAACTGGAGGGGAAGAGTAGAGTACCAGGGGGCCTTGCGGTATACGCTTGACTCCAGCGCCGCCACCACCACCACAACTTCGATCTCCGCCGCCGTCTTCCTCACTAAACAACACTACAACCACAACTCCTTCACAAACTTGAACTATAAATTATGAATCAGAGTGGCAAGAAAAGAACAGTTCTCTACTAGCTAGATAGAGAAAAGAAGAAGAACAACAACAAGCACAGAAAGTAAGAAAAGAATCTAGAGAATAAATGTGAGAAGATTGAATGAGCGCTGAGAAACCGGCAGCGAAGATCCAGCGCTGTTTATATGCATGACAACAACAGACAGCTGCTTACTGGGCCCTGCTACAGAGAAATGGGCTTTTAGTTTCTGGGGCCCATACCTATTGGGACGATCAAAGCCCATTACGTTAGAAGGGTCTCATCCTCATCGTTCTCTTTTTTCTCACTCGCATAAACCCTTATCACCATTTCTGTCCTACTCTCTTCAATCAATCGAGAGAAAAAGCTCTTCGTTAAAATTTCCAAAAAGAAAATTGAAAATTTTTTTGGGTTTAAATGTTTCTGAACAGCTGAAGATTTTAGCCTCGATTGCCTGAAGATGGCTCGAGGAATCCATCTTTTATCCAACTCGATTCCTGGTATTCACTAGCTCATTGATTTTATGTTGCTCTTGCTGTTTCTTTTTGTTTGAGAATTTATTTATTCTTCCCCTTCGAGTTTTGGTTGATTGCTTTAGTTGAGCTATAGTTTATCTATTTGTGCTGTTAATTTCTTGTGAACTTTGTATTGTCGATAATCAAGCGGTAATTATAATTTTGTGTAATGCTGCGGTTTGGTAATTGATAATAAAAATTACTTTTTTTAGGTATATTTTAGTATAAGGATTTCCATTTAGGGTTTGCAACACATCTAGAAGCAGCTGTAGAGAGCATAATCTTGTCGATTGGTCACTTATTTTAAGATAATTTATTTATAATCTATTGAGGCTTAGTTTTGATAAAAGACAATTGATTATTCTTATGATGAATGTATTATTTTGTTTGTCAGAACCTTCAATATTTCTTACTTGACTAAGTCTTGTAATCCATTCATATCTTTGATGGACTTCATCAAGCTGACTGACTTTTTGATGCAAAGCTCTTCTGCAAATTAATCAGTAAAGGATTCTGTAGATATCCTACCCTTATGAAATTGCTGTTGCCTTGCTATAAATCAAGGATGCAAGATACATTCAAAATTCTTCAATTTGTTTTGGTGTTAACTGACCACATAGAAAAGTTTTGAGTATTAACGACGTCAACGTATTTCTATGAAAAACTTTGACAAAACCCTTGAGCAAAATCATGTGAACAAATTCTGAGCGAGTGTGAGTTCGTCTATATATAGGCAAAATCACTTTGCTTTCCAATCACATCCAATTTTGTTAATATCTATCAAGTAACTGTTAAAACACCGTCTTTCTTACCCTTATTAGTGTATGTATTGCTTGATATTTCAAAAGCCACATAAATTTCACATAGCTAATCAATTTTTTAGATGTCTTAAGAGCAAACTCCTTTTGTTGTTATTTGTTAGTAGTAGATGTGTAACAAAATATCTAAGTATTTGTGGGTTTTAGGAATGGATTTACCTATCAGAATGGCAGGCACTAAGAACCTGATACGGCAATTGACTTGGATGTAATGAGATCACTTAAATGATTACATATAGATTGGCTCTCATTGCACGTTATTTTCTTTTACTAGTGTATAAATCTACCAGCTGTTTAATTGCTGGTTGATAGAATTGCACTTTAACCTTATTGCAATATCTGCTTCTACAGGTTGTGTGCCTGATAGACAATCTTTTCATTTGAATGATTTTTCCAAGCGAGTATCAAACTACTCTCCTGGTGGTGGTCACAGTATCTTGTGGTCTAGTGATGTGTTTCTAAATAGGTATCAAGTACGTGGTTCAAGGAAGGTTTCCTTTGCATGTAAGGCTGTCTCTAGAAAAAACCCAGATTTCTCAAGGCAAAACAAAGGGCAACCACGAGGCAGAAACAGGAAGCATCAAGATAAAGATGATTCTGAGATTGTTGAAGATGTGGAACCTTTAACATCCAAAAACGGGCCCGTTCCTTCCCTTACTAGTAACCTAAGGTACCAGTCTACTGCAACTCCGGGTCAGCGGGAAAAGGAGATTGTTGAGTTGTTCAGGAAGGTCCAAAAGCAACTCCGAGAGCGTGCCGCGATTAAGGAGGAAAAGAAGATTGAGGCTTCTCAGCAAGGGCAGGGTGAGAGAGGTACAGTTGATTCTCTTTTGAAGTTGTTGAGAAAACACTCAATGGATCAAAAGAAAAGGGCTAATGCTGAAGATGACATGGAGCTTGATCAGGCAGAGGCAAAAACTCCTCAAGCAGATGTTCGAAGAATAAGTTCTTCTGAACCTAGAAACAATGCTTCAAAGGAGGTTCTTAAAGCTACCCAAATCTTAAATAACTCTCCTCCCGAAGATGCTCGCAAAATAAATTCTTTTGAATCTAGAAATAGCGCTTCCAAGGAGGTTCCTGAGGCTAACCCTATTAGAATCAGCAGGCCTGCGTCAAATTTCATACGCAAATCTCCTGTTCCGAAAATGAAATTTCAGCCTATATACTCAGCAGAGGAGAGTGCTGATACTGATTTGAAGTCTCAGGATGAGGATAAAGACAATGAAGTTGAACTGGACCAAGAAGTAATACCTTTGGATGGGGCTGATGGCATGCTTTCAAGTGATGCTTCCAATTTTTCTGATACAGAGACCTGTGAAGAAATACAACAATCGTTGGAAACAGATGCTACTGACCTGAGTGTCATGAAACTTACTGAACTGCGTGAACTTGCCAAATCTCGCGGTATCAAAGGATACTCAAAGATGAAGAAAGGAGACCTGATCCAATTACTAAGTAAAACTGTGGTGCAGTCAGGCTAGTTAGGTGGTAGAGAAGTTTTGCTTGCAATACTTTTTGTTTCTTCAATGAAGGTATCCGTGTTATTGTTTTGCTGCAACTCTTTGGTACTTTTAATGGAAGTAATGAATTGAATCGTTCTTTTTGCACCTAGATGAGAAGAAACTTAACACATTCTGTTGAATCCTTCTGTATTATAATCTGTTTAATCCTTGGCTACTGTTGAATCCTTCCCTTATTCTGCATCTTTACGCTTGGCGTCAAACGTCTTCCTCCTTTCCGTCGTCCTCTAACGTTACTCTGAATTCTTTCCCATAGGATTAACATAATATATCTTCTGAATTCTTGAGTGGGAACAGAATCTTTCAGCACCTTCAATTAAGTAATTCGCAATAGTTCGCAGTCCAAGTTCAACGTAATAGATAACCAACATCAGGATATTTTTGGTTCATGAACTGCAAAACGTTCGAAAATTCAAATTCCCAACTAATGCAAGGTAATTTCGGTCAACCGACAATAAGGTACCGATGGTAAACAAAAATCCGGTGCGATTGGTGCTTAACTTCGACATTTCTTTGCAGGACAGTTATTATTACGTGTTGTCAATCAAGCAACAGGCACTTGTCCAAAGGCAACTCCGCTCTGAATGATCGATTCAGGCTTCGAGTCGTGCCGTAAAATGTCGCCGTGGCCGATCAGGTCCTCTTGCAGATCGAAGTACAGCACAGGTTTGCTCCGTGTCTTTTCTGCTCCTTGCACTTGATCATCTTCTCCAAAGTAGAGACTTCCCAGTGGGAAATTTGTTTCTGTTTCTACATACTCAAGATTCATTGACCGGAATTCTATTTGCATGTGATGATTTTGATTGATTCGTTCTTCACAAGAAGAAGAAGAAGAAGACGAACAACAACAACAACAGAGAAAATAAGAAAAACCTTCTATTGGAATTTAATTAAACCTAGACTTGAGAGTCGATAAGAGGTCTGTACTCGATCAGCTACTTGATAGCCAGGCCACAAAATCTTTCCTCTTCTTTCTTCTGTTGTCCCGCTAAAGAGTTTCCTGCCATTTGATTTCTACTCCTTTGTTGACTCTCCCGCCAAAAAAATTTAATTTTTCCCGCCAACTTTCTATTCTACCGCCGCTAAATAACTATCAATCAACACCGCCGACTCTTCCTCGTCTTTTTCTTCTTCAATTCAGACTTACGCTCTCTGCGAAATTTGAAAATTCTTAATCGTTCCATCTTCGTTCTTGTAATTCACAGATCTCGATTACCAGAGATGGTTGTGGCGCTAGGGCCGGGACGATTCTACGGCAGCGTTCTTCCGCGGCCGAGATTCCATCCAGACGGCAAGCCGTTCGATGAAAATCGTGTCGATCCTCCGGCGCCTGTGATGGATCCATTGATCCAATGGGCCTGTGAAGCACGCTGGTCCATGGGTGGTCTCAGCTTCGATCGCCGCCGTCTTCAGGGCCGCATCGAGGGGTCCGTCGTTCGTCTCCGTTCCCAACAAGAACTCCAGCAGAAGAAGAAAGAAGAGCAGCCACGCACAAGCCCCTCACGGGACTCTGCAGTTGGTGACAAGGAGACGGTCCGTGTCACGTGTGCGTCACGTGACTCTGCTGCCGGCGTCGACAAGAAAAAGAACGCGCAGCGGTCAAGTGACATCTCGTCGGAGTCCGAGTCAGAGATGGAGGAGAATGATGTGAAGAAAAATGTTAGCACGTGCCGGGCACGTGAATGCTCGCCGGTGGAGAGAGAGAAGGAATTGGTAGCTCTGAAGACGAAGTTTCTCGAAGAGGCGAAGATGAACAGAGAGAACTGGAAGAGGAGGGCAGCGTGTATGTCGCGTGACTTGGCCGGAATTGCTGCTTCTTCTTCGCCGCCGGAGATGGTGGTTAAGAGGCGGAGGGTTAGGAAGCTTGGCAATGAGTTCGATTGGATTGCGGCGGAAGAAGGGCGGCAGCAGTCTGAAGGTTCTGTTGAGATCGAAGAGATTGTGGCTGAAAGTGTTAAGATATTATAAAGCATTATCTAAATTAGTGGTACATAATGGTTAACAAATTAAATATGTATTTATATTGGAATACTAAAGGATTAAGGAATATAAAACATCATTCATGATATTGGAAGGTTAAAGAAGTTAAAGCACCTAATGAAGGATAAAAAGTCAAAGGACTCAATTAGTGGAAAATTTTGAAAGTTTAAAAATCTTTTTGACACCACTATATATATGGGTAAGAATTACTTGTTTGATGTATCAATCACACCATTCCAATATCAAGTGTGAGAGTTAGAAAAAAAGTATTCTAGTTAGAAGTTTCACTTAAAGTGTAATACAAGAGTTTGTAATTGATTTGAATTAGTGATTTTTTTGAAGGCTAGTTTGTCTTTCCGTGAGGTTTTTTTCGTTTTTCCCTACGTAATTTTTTTTTCTTTGTGTTTATTTTGCTCTTTTTTCAATTCTCATATTGCTTCCGCAAGATTCTTTAATATGTTTATATTTTCGCTGCGTCTATCGACAACCGAACACACTAGCTATTTCTAACAAGTGGCATCAGAGCTATTGATTTGTTGCGATGGCTAGCAAGTACGAGATTGAGAAGTTCAATGGGAGCAACTACACATTGTGGAGAGCAAGGCTATTGGCGGTCCTTGCAAAGGAGAATTGTTTGGGAGCACTAGAGAATCGGTCAAGTGATCTTCCGGAGAAAAGATGGCAGAAAATTGAGCGAAATGCTTTGGCACACATTCATCTTACCTTGGCCGATGATATCTTGCTGAGTGTACTGGAAAAGAAGACCGCAAAGGAGGTATGGGAGAAGCTGGAAAAAACTTATGCTAAGAAGTTACCGCAACATGCCATTTTCTTAATGAGAAAGATGTATTCTCTACGCATGTTGGACTCAGCTTCTGCTTCAGGACACTTGGGTTCATTGGAGGCTTTGTTTTCTCAATTGACAACGTTGGGAAAGAAGATAGAAACTAATGAACGTGCCTTGATCCTTCTACAAAGCCTTCCCGATTCCTATGATCAGGTAGTGATCAACCTCACTAGTACGACTGATATAGATTCTCTTGTTTATGATGAGGTAGCAGCAGCTGTTCTTGAGAAAGAAGGTCGCCGCAAACGCAAACAAGAGATTTCACCTGTTGGGCACCAAGCTGAAGCTTTATTGATTGCACAAGATAGCTTGGGCAAGAAACGGAAATTCAATAACGGTTCTGGACAGAAGAAAAACAAGCGACAGGTGAAGTGTTATGCGTGTGGAAAGTTTGGACATATCAAAAGAGAATGTAAGACCATAACAAATAAGGTTGGAGGTACGGATTCCTCGAAGTCCCTTACTTGTGTGGCGTACAACTCTGATGATGGTGAGGCTCTAGTGGGAGAGACGGTGGTTGCGTCCAAACTCTCAGATGACTGGATCTTGGACTCGGGAGCATCCTGGCACATGACTTCTAGAAGAGATTTGTTTCATCACTATAAAGTTATTTCTGGAGGTGCCGTGCGGATGGAAAATGGACAAGTCTTTGAAGTTGCTGGAGTCGGTTCCATCAAGTTTAGAGCAAATGATGGAAATGTATGCATCATCAGTAAGGTACGTCATGTACTTGGTCTTACAAAGAATTTAGGACAATTGGATGACCTAGGCTGCAAGACTCGTGTTGAAAGCGGGATTATGGATGTCATTAAAGACGGGCAGAAGATCTTGGAAGCTGAAAAGATTGACTCAAACTTATATAAGGTGCGTGGGGTGACACTGACGCATGGAGAAGCTTGTGTTGCATCAAGCAACATTGAGGATATCACGCGAGTGTGGCTCCTGAAATTAGGACATATCTCGGAACGTGGTTGAAGATCCTCAGTGATCGGAAGCTTCTGCCAGGATTATCCGTTGTAAAGTTACCATTCTGCGAGAAATGTGTCACCGGTAAGCAGCATCGGGCAAAGTTTGGGAGATAGGTCAGTCGATTATTCTCGAAAAACAAACTCGGTACAGTGCCCACAGCAACAAGAGCTTGCTTTCTTTCCCCATTGATGGTTTACCTAGTGCTTAGGACATCCGGAATCATCTAACCTAATCCACACCATTGACACCACCGCTATAAGGCATGATCAGGCATGCAATGGATTTATCCAGTTGTCAAATCTGGATCCCAAGAGCAGATCATCATCTGTAAACTGGATTGAGTTTTCAGAGCTAAAGACAAACTTCACTTGATTCACTCGGATGTGTGGGAGTCACCGCAACTATCTCTTGGTGGTGCTAAATATTTTGTTTCATTTATTGATGATTTTTTCAGGAGAAGTTGGGTATTCCCAATCCGAAGGAAGTCGGAAGTCTTTGAGGTGTTCAAGTTCTTCAAAGCCCGGATGGAACTTGATTCCAGCAGTAGGATCAAGTGCCTTAGATCGGACAATGGTGGAGAATACAACAGTGCGGAGTTTGTTACTCTCCTGGCACAAGAAGGAATAAAAAGGCAGTCAACGGTGGCTTACACGCCTCAGCAGAATAGAGTAGCTGAACGATTCAATCGAACACTAGCTGAGCGGGTACGTGCTATGCTACAAGGGGCTGGTCTGCCACATAGTTTTTGGGCAGAAGCAGTCAAGACTGCTTGCTATGTGTTGAATCGTATTCCTTCTACTGCCATTGATTTGAAAATTCTAATGGAATTGTGGACTGGTGCCACTGTTGATTATTCTCGTCTGTATATTTTTGATTGTCCGGTGTATGTGATGTATAATGCCCAGGAAAGAAACAAACTGGATCCAAAGTCCAGAAGATGCCTATTCTTGGGATATGCTGAAGATGTTTTGGGGTATCGTTTATGGGATCCCATTGCCCATAAAGTTATCTTCAACAGGGATGTCATCTTTACGGAGGACCAGCTGCAAAGAGTGACTGATAGCGATGATGCAAGAGAGAAGGAGGCATCACTTCCAGTGATGACCACATCGGTACTGGAGGAGAATGATGAAAAAGACGATCCTAATCTGGAGCCAATACTAGCGGATGAGCACATAGAAGAGGATGGAGTTCCCAGGCCTACGTCCCTTAGGCGTTCAACTCGCAAGAGAAAAACACCTGAGAGGTATGAGGACTATTTTATGGAGTCACCTCAATCTGTATATTGTTTATTCACAGAGGAAGGAGAGCCATCTTCTCTCAAAGAAGTGCTGGAGAGTTCAGATGCGTCTCTGTGGATGGAAGCTATGAAGGAAGAGCTTGAGGCGCTTCATAAAAATAGGACATAGGAGCTGGTACCTCTACCCCAAGGCCGTAAAGCTATTGGAAATAAATGGGTCTACAAGATTAAGAGAGGCAGTAATGATCAAGTAGAACGGTATCGTGCTCGGCTGGTAGTGAAAAGCTACGCACAGAAGGAAGGGATCGACTTTGATAAAATCTTCTCTCCAGTGGTACGTTTAACAACTATTCGTGTGGTCTTAGCACTGTGTGCATCATCGGATCTCCATCTTGAACATTTCGATGTGAAGACGGCGTTCTTACGGAGAGCTCAAGAGGAGATATATATGTCCAACCCGAAGGCTTTGCCGTTAAAAGCGAGGAGGATCTGGTGTGTCGGTTGGCCAAATCTCTTTATGGGCTTAAACAAGCACCCGCGGTGTTGGTATAAGAGATTTGATTCTTGTATCGAGAGCCTTGGATACAAACAAGTTAGTCTCGAACTCTTGTGTGTACATCAAGAGATTTGAGGGAGGTGAGTTTGTCATGTTGCTGCTGTATGTGGATGATATGCTTGTAGCAGGTCCAAGCATAGATCGTATCCAACAATTGAAGGCTCAACTGGCTAGTGAATTCGATACCAGGACTTGGGGCGTGCAAAAACGTAATCCTAGGGATGCGAGATATATGGCGAGATAGAGGCAATAGAGAGATTGGTGTCTCTCGGACTAGCTATCTGAGGAAAGTGTTCGAGCGGTTCAACATGTATGGTGGTAAGCCGATGTCTACCCCACTCTCTATTAGTCTCAAACTATCCTCTTTGTTATCCCCTAGCTAGGAGCAAGAGAGGATAGAGATGTCTCGGATACCATATGCATCAGCAGTGAGAAGCCTAATGTATGCCATGATTTGCACTCGGCCTGACATTGCACATGCAGTGGGAGTGGTAAGTAGATTTATGGCATGTCCTGGCATTGAGCATTGGAAGGCGGTAAAAAGGATCCTTCGGTATGTGAAAGGAACCTTAAATGCTGCATTGTGTTACAGAGGATCTGATTTTGTTGTCAAAGGGTTTGTTGATGCAGACTATGCGGGTGATTTGGATAGGAGGAAATCCACCTCTGGTTATGTGTTTATTCTTGCAGGTGGTGCTGTCAGTTGGTGTTCTAAACTGCAGTCCGTGGTAGCTCTGTCTACAACGGAAGCTGAGTATATGGCAGCAACACAGGCATGCAAGAAAGGGGTCTGGATGAAGAGACTGTTGGAGGAACTTGGGCAAAAATATGAGACTTTATCTCTGTTTTGTGATAGCCTAAGTGCATTGCATCTTGCAAAAAATCCAGCACTTCATTCCAGAACAAAATACATAGATATACAGTATTATTACGTACGGGAGGTGGTTTCTAGTGGGAGCATTGATATGCTCAAGATTTCTACCAAAGGGAACCCTGTGGATGCCTTAATTAAGGTGGTAACTCTTGACAAGTTTTTATTTTGTAGATCTCTATATGGAATCACAATGGAGAACAGCATTAGATGGGACAAGAAAGCCGAAAGGAAATCACATCAAGATAGCAATGGAACCGAGGGAAGATAGATAACGGTGTGAGGTAAAGGAAGTCAGCTAGCATGCGTGCTAGCCCTGCTCCTCTTAGTCGTATCTATTTTCAGTGTCATCAAATTTTGACACTTACGTATCGGTTTCTTGTTATTGTTAGATTGCAATTTACAAAGTGTCTTTAAGTGGAAGATTTGTTAGATATTATAAAGCACTATATAAATTAGTAGTACATAGTGGTTAACAAATTAAATATGCATTCATATTGGAATACTAAAGGATTAAGGAAGATAAAACACCACCCATGATGTTGGAAGGTTAAAGAAGTTAAAGCACCTAATGAAGGATGGAAAGCCAAAGGACTCAATTAGTGGGAAGGTTTGGAAGTTCAAGAGTCTCTTTGACACCACTATATATATGGGTAAGAATTACTTGTTTGATGCATCAATCACACCATTCCAATATCAAGTGTGAGAGTTAGAAGAAAAGTATTCTAGTTAGAAGTTCCACTTAAAGTATAATACAAGAGTTTGTAATTGCTTTGAGTTAGTGATTTTCTTGAAGGCTAGTTTGTCTTCCCGTGGGGTTTTTCTCGTTTTTTCCCACGTAATTCTCTTGTCTTTGTGTTTATTTTGCTCTTTTCTCAATTCTCATATTGCTTCCGCAAGATCCTTTAGTGTGTTTATATTTCCGCTGCGTCTATCGACAACCGAACACACTAGCTATTTCTAACAGAAAGTTCTGAAATTGAAGTGTCCCTGAGGAAGAAGAAGAGTGTTGTTACTGAGTGCCCTGAAACAGAAGCTCCTGTGGGGGTGGCACAGAGGAGGAAGACTTCGCCGAGGAAGAAGGGTGTTGGCGAGAGTTCTGTGATCGGAGATGCGGCTGCAGTGACACCGAGGAGAACTTCGCCGAGGTTGAAGAAGAGTAAAACTTTTCCTGAGAGTCCTGAAATCTGAAAGCTAGCTGATTTCTAGAATCATTTCTATGTCTCTAAAGGTGGTGTTTTTTCGTTCTAGTGTTTAGAGTTAAGCTTGCTTGTTTTTGTAGCAAGTGCTAATTTTTGTAATAGTAAAACAGAAATATGTAGACGCGAAGGTGATGGATACTGAATGTAAACCAAGACATTCAAGTATCTTCCCCATCATCCGAAAAAAAATATAAGACTGATAATATACGACCCGATTCGAAAACGCGATTCAAAATTGACTCATTTAATTAGAATTACGATTAAAAAATTTGATCCGAATAAATATATGAGTTGGATAGAGTTGAACAAATCGGACTCGGTTATTAAATGAATCGATTTAGGTTAACTCGAAATTAATTCACTAATTCGAATTATTATATTTTAAAAAAATATTTAATTTTTTCTTTCTATATATTAAAATATTGACATAAAAATAATCAAAAATAATAATTTATAAATTATTAAATTATATAATATTTATAAATAATTGTTATTTTTATATTTTAGTAAAATAGTGTAAGATAAGAATTATAATATTATTGAAAATATTACTATGTAGATATTTTTGTAATGATGAATTTGAATTTTGTATAAAAGTTTTTAACAAAATTTTGTTAGATAGCTATGTTTATCAAAATTTTTATCAAAATTATAAGTATGTATTTTTAATCATAAAATTTCAGTTGTCAACACATATTTTCAAAAAATAAAAATAAATTCTTTTGGATATTCGAAGGATCGATGAAGATATTAAATAATGCAGATTTTGACTGACATTCACTATATTTCGTCAGTAAAAATATCGTGCACTTTAATTACAGCTGATCTTATAATTTCGCTAAATTTTAAAAATATAAAATAAATAATTAATAATTTTAATTATTAAATGAATCGATCCGAATTTGATCTGTTATTAATAAGTTGGGTTAGGATTAGATAATTTTGACCCATATAAATTTATGAGTTGGGTTAGTATTGAACGAATTTGACTCGATTATTAAATGGATCGATCCGAAACCGACCCCCGAATTTGAATTGTCACTCCTAAAAAAATGTAGTAAAATGAAAAGTACTCAGGAGAGTTTTAATGCCACCAAATTTACTTGCCATTTCTAAATTTTAAATATTAAAATTATATTTTATTTCATTTTTATTAAATTGAACTTTGTTTTTATAAAATTTATTTTAAAAAACTCAATTTTATGTAATTTTTATGTGATTAAAACACGTTTTTTTCTTTGAATAGTTGAAGCATTTCAGAACTTCCTACAAAACAACTTCACAAAGATGACTAACATAACACTGACATACAGAGAGAGTTACAAGCGCCTTCACGCAATTATTAGTTCTGAAGCTAAACCATCAAGCTGTACAGAAAAGGTTTAGATACAGGTTCATATAAGACCGTAAACTCAAAAAAAACAAGCACCAGCAAAAAGTTATAACAAGGCTTTGCTTCACAGCATAATGAAAAGATCTGAGCATTCTGACGTGCTGGAAAATTTTCTCCTAGTGGCCAAAGCTTGAGTGACTTTCTCATTACAAGAGCTGCTTGATTTATAGCGCCAAAGTCTCGGCAGCAGAATCATGCTCTGGAGCAGCTAAATTAGGAAGGTCGTCATTTGCTGAGAATCTCAGCCAATGTCTTTTCTCCACGTACCTCAGGCAGGGTTGCAGAACAAGTCCTACAACGACAGCAGCAAAGCTTACCAACATTACCTTGAGAGAAGCAAATGCTAGAACCACACATATTAAAACTGTCGGAGGGATAACCATTATGATGCAACCAACTGTTCCGAGAGGTATCTTGTACGGTCTTGCTGCTGCAGGATGTGTAATCCTCAACTTTATAAATGCTATGAATTCCAAAATCATTCCAAAGCAGTAGAGAAAATTTTCAGCGGCGATGATCTCTTGAAAAGTCAACCAGGATAGGAGAATAACACCAGAAGCAGAGAATAAGATCCCAACAAGGGGAGTTCCGTGGCGCGACCTCCTTGCAAAGAATTCTGGAAGCATCCCTCGCTCTGCCATGCCGAGAAGTTGATATGAGTCGCTGCTCATTTCAGCCATGAACATTCCCATGTTGGACAATGCTGCAGCCCCTTGGATCCACCCCCTCAACCAAACACCTCCAAGAATTTTGGCGATATCAGAAAAATAGCCATCTGTCCATAGCTCTCTGTCAAGTGGGACAGCTCCTGTGCCGGCAAGAATCGGGTACAAGTACGAAATAACCACCAAGATAAGAGCATACAGAAGTGCCTTCGGAAGAGTTTTCTTCGGGTTCTCCACCTCACCTGCCAAAGTACTGATTGAATCCCAGTAATTTAGGTTCCAGAACAATGTGTTCAAGTACAAGTTCCAATCAATATTACTTTGATCAACTGCAAGCCAACGTGAAGGCTTTAGTTTCGGAATAGCAACAAGGCCCAGAACAACGAAGGGAATAAGCGAGAAGACACCAAGTAAAACAGCTACCCATCCAACTATGGTCAAGCCCCTGTAGTTCATATATGTCAGTGCAGCTGTTAAAACAAGAACTGCTGCTGTCCTTGGAAGTCCACTGCCTAAGGCGGGAATAGCAGACTTTAGATAGTCAAGAAACAGGACCGGATACAAAGCATTGTCAATGACGCCACTAAGCCACTTCATCCAACCCTGCTGAAATCCCCAAAATGGACCCAGGGCAGAAGCAACCCACACAACATAACCCCCATTCTCAGGGAACATTGTTCCCATCTCAGCAGTGATCAATGCTTCTGGTATACTCCATATGATTGGAAAGATTAGAAAGCCAATTATGGCTAAAAGGGGTCCTGCTGCTTGCACTGTATCCTCTATACCAAACGGACCACCAGATACTTCATAGAAAATAAGGAAAATCAAGGGCACAATTGAGACCCTCCTAAAACTATCAGCCCTTGGAGATTCTTCAACAAGACCTTGGTATTCAGGCTCGCCATTTCCCCTCATCTGAATAGAAGCACTGCGATTGGCAGCAATGCTTCTCAGTTTCTGCAGGCAAACGAGATGATAACATTATACCTCATAACACCCTCCAAAACAGTTACAGAGCATGTTATAAAGAAAGAAGAATAGTTACAGTATAAAAATGATGTGAAAAACTAACAGAATGATACTTCCAAAAACAATTCCAATTTCAGCAACAACAAAAGTAAGCACACATTTATTAGCATTGATAAGGTGTTACAGGATGTATATAAACAAGACCAAACAATAAAATGAGTCTACTCTAAGAACACTGGTTAAAGTAGCCCATGCAAAGTTAAAGATGGCTAAACTACAAACATCTAGAATCTCTTGACATCAAATTTGTACATTCATATCTAGGACAGGCCTACATGTAACTTACTCTTCTCTCTTCAACAGAATCTATCGAGTCATTTACCATTGTCCATGTATGGTTTTTGAGCATGCCTGCACATACTGCAAGAAGAACCAAACTTGTCACCTTATTTGATTCCAGACTAATGTAGACTAAGACATCATGAAATGGAGTAGGTGCAGGATGATGAGCTCAATTATTGTATTTTATAGGTCAAGTGTTGGAAATTATTGCATTAGAATAGGTTGCTAATGCGGATAAAAACCAGTGAGATAGCCGCTTTCGCATCTAACAAGATGAAGTACCAGCAATGATACATTAAAGTTAACACGAAACCTGTAGGAGCGTAGTTGATCCTACAAACAAAATCGAATGGAGTAACTAGTTACAATCAGACCATATATATTAGTAGGTGCGGAATATATATATATATACACAAGCAGAGCTATAGATGTATATCTTCCAAGCTTCTACCATTATATTTTGATGTGTAGAACATCAACTCTCTTCAATCCAAATTTCTACAGTATACTTTCTTGCAATGTGTTTCAGCATATCATGGCACGCAATAAAGGAAGTCATTGCTTGTTAACATCAACTCCAAAGTAGTCTCCAGGGTTCAAAATATTCAACAGACATAAGTATAGCATTACCCAAACCGTCAGTTCCTATATTTCTCTTACTTCAGCAAATACAAATTTTCTTGTGATGTGTTTCATAAGATCATGGCATGCAACAAAGGGAGCCAGTGCATGTTATCAACATCAAATCCAAAGTATTCTTCAGGGATCAAAATATTCAACAGACATAGGTATAGCATTAACCAAAACCGTCAGTTCCTATATTTCTCTTACTTCAACAAATACAAACAGATAACGAATAAAAAAAAAACTTAGTTAGCTAGTGGTTCTAAATGTAATGTAGAACTGATTTCTAGCTTCAAAGTAGCAAACAAGCTCAAGGGAATTAACCACCAAAAAAAAAAGAATCTTCGAGCTTTATAAAAAACAACAGCAGTAACAGCAGCAACGACGACAAAGGAATGATCTTTCTAGCAAAAGATCCAACTTTGCGCACTGAGAAATCAAACAACCGAATAACTATGAGACATTCAAACAAATTCGTCGAAGAAGAAAAGTAAATCAAATGTTGAGGTAAACAATCCAAATAAAATCCCAATAAAACCCAAAAACAAAGCAATTTTCCCTAAACATTATACCAAAAAAGTTTGAAAAATTGGGGTAAACAATATAGAATTTCAGACTCGTGAATCTAAAAGATTTATAACTAAACAATTACAAATTTATATGGGAAAAGAAACGTTATGAACAATTTTACGAACCATTTATTGGCGGAGAAAAATATATTTCCACCGCCGTTGTGTTGTTAGCCGGAAAGCTCCATTGCAGACGTTTGACTTCAACCAAAAGGAACCCCAAAAAACAGGGACCACACAGGTTTTTCACATGGTAGTTGCAAACTAGACGCACCCAGAAATTGAATTCATAAAACGGACCAGTGCAATTTCATAATTTAAAAGAAAGTCTACAAGCAAAAGAATGACTTAAGATTTTATTTAGAAAGAGTAGAAAAAAAATAATTACCCAAAAAAACGAGATTAGAACAGAAATTAAAAGGAAATAGCAAACCTTTCTAGATAGAAAAGAAAACAGTTCCTTTCCTTCTTCAGTACTTCTTTCTTCACAGCTCTATCTATGAAGTGAAAAAGCAAAACGAAAAACTGAAGCTAAATGCTCAAAATATTCGCTCAAAAAAATGACCAAAACAGCCCCACCCCACAATTTGTTCCAAACTTCCAATAAGATTCAACACGCAAGTCTCGATTTCGTGAACACGTAGTAGCTCAACATATTTAATAAACTAATAATTTAAAATCAAGGCCCAAATTAAAAGACCCACAGATTTACGGCCCAATTATATGCCCCAAAAGAGGCTTAACAATATAAAGCCAGCACAATTAACTAGTTCGAATTAAACAAAAATAATTTTAAAAGTAAATAATACTAATTACCTCTTCACACTCGCCGCTGGTCGCTGCTTCAGCGGGTGAACCGGATTGAGTGTTCTGCTTAGACCGGTGGGGTGAATCCTCTGCACGAATCTCGGAGCAATCGGCCGGAGACAGTATTTCATCGCTTGTAGCACGAGAGGAGGAAGCTGATGTCATCTTAGCACCGTCCATTTGTGAACCAGTTGTCGAGATGTTTGAGTGTATGATTGGACTCGTTCGATTAACAAAAATCATTGCAGGTAATTGGGCTTATATCGCCCAATTACACAAATAATGAAAGATCGATATTATTTTGATGGGCATCGGGATGAAATCTCGACCGCCCATTGATAAGCTAGGGCTCAAGTTTCAGTGTTCCCTTGAATCATCTCTCTGTTAGTTATATAATAGTTCTTACTCGCCGCTTTCTCCTGAAGCGTGAGCAGTCTTCATTCCAAGCTAGAAAGGTTCCATTTTTGCAATGTCATTCTGTTGTTGTTGCTGTTTACTCGTTAATGCATAGTAGTTCGTGCTTCTGTTTCTATTTTGCTAGCAATTCATTGACGTCGTTGAACTCTTCGATGTGTTCCCATTGATGAAATGTTGATGGTTTGTTTTGTTTCTTGCCGAGGAGATAGATATGAATCGAAGCTTGTGAATTGTATCTGGTGCCGTTGTTATTTAACTACGATGTAAAATAGATAGTTTAGTTTAGAACATTTTTTTCTTTTTAGGAGCTTAGCATTTAATGTAGAGATGTGTTATTGAGCTGCAATCCGAATTCATAATTTAGTTCATAATATAAAAGTGTGTTCCTTTGCTAAATAAACTTCTGTTTCAGGTGTAAATTGTTGAATGCTGAAGCTAGAGGAAATCTAGTATATTAGTGATGCATCTATCTCTTTTGCTTATAGGTAGAAAGCAACTAATGAAGAACTGAATCATGCGATAATCATAAGTGGAGTGAGTCTTCATGCGATAATCTTTAGTTATACGTTGATTGTAGGAACATGGTTATCTGTTTTGGAATCTGTTTTGAAATCTGCGAGTGACTCTTCTCTCTTTTTATGAGATTGTTTTATATTAGCCGGAAATCAGATTTGGGATAAATTGTTAAGCTTGGTTAAATGTAAGCATAATAGTTTCTCTTATAATTTACAATCTATCATTGATATCTATTTTTAATCTGAGATAACCTGATTGATTGTATACACTTGTTTTGAAGCGGGATATGTTAGCTGCAAAATTGTTGTGATGAGGCATCCATCTATTTGTTTAAATGAGTCTGTGGTTTCTTGTGTTGTAATGTAGAGTGTGAATGACTGTGAATTTAATAGGTATTGCTCGACTCAAAACTTGCTTTCCTGTTCTTTTATTTTTCTTCAAGGTCACAGTTTTTTGTTATTTCTGTACTGATAAAGTAACTCAAGGTTCTGGTGGTAGTCCAAGATTAACAGTGCTTGCACACGAGCTTGCTACCTGTGTATACTTGTAGTGTTTTAACTGCCTGTTCTGAGTTATTGGTTGTATCTACCATAGGCTTTGTAGCAGTTAATGATCAGTATGGATGTATAAAAGTATATTTAGTGTCGGTGAGTGTTAATACGCAGCTAAGGGACACCCTTGGTTTCAACAAGTTGTGCTTGTATATGTTTGATTGCCTGAAACCAGTCACTTTTCAAAGTAAAATAATTATGTTCTGTGAGATTTGCTAATATATATGTGTATTGAATCTGATGGTGTTTTCTGTTATCAGCATGGAATCCCAGGTGAAGCTAGCCGTTGTGCAGAAAGTGATGGGACGGACTGGATCTAGGGGGCAGGTGACTCAGGTTAGGGTCAAGTTTCTGGATCAAGACCGGGTGATCATGAGGAACGTAAAGGGACCAGTCAGGGAAGGAGACATTCTTACCCTTCTGGAGTCTGAGCGTGAGGCTAGGAGGCTGCGCTGATCAGTGTTTTTGCTAGGCAGAGCTTCTGCAATATGGAATTTGCTTTAGCTTTCTCATGAGTTCTTTTGACTTTCTCAAGGACTTGCCATCAGTATGTTTGAAAACGTCTTTAAAGTACCACTCTTGTAAGACCTATGTGATACTTCATATTATTAGGCTCATAGTGCTAAGTGCTTGAGCTATACTGTTTTGTCTCAGGACCTTGACTGATTAATGTCATTGTGGTGTGAGTTGGTAATGAATCATGGTTGAATATTGCTGATTATTGAGTTTTTTATTCCTGGATTTCATTAGATTATCTTGAGCAGGAGCCACTGTTTTCCAGTTATATTTTCGTATGTTGATTTCTGGATATTGTTTGGTTTTATGACTTTGCTGTTAAGTATTTTCCTGATTATTGGGTCTATAATGTAAAACTGTTCTTTTTGGTTTTCTGGAAATTCTTTCGAGGAGTCTGCCCTGTTCCTCGTATGCTGCCTTTTCTTTCTTCCATGAAAGTTAAAGAGTTACGTTATGATGTTTGATGAGAGGAAGTGAACAACTCTGTGAAATAGTAGTTTGTGAATATTATCTTATTATTTCCTGAATATCATTGTAGCGTACGTAAATAACTGTCTTGTGTCTTCTTCTTCTTTTTGTTGTTTCGAATTGTGTTGTTTAGCTATTGCAGAAGTAACAGAGATAGGGGGCGTTTGGGCAATTCCAAACAGCTCATTTTTTAATTTTTAAATTATATATTTTTAATATATATTTTATAAATATTTAAAAAATTTATTTAAAAATTTAAAAAATATAAGTGAAATTTTTGTATTATATATTATTTTTTTTACATAAAAAAGATAAAATTTATTTTTTTAAAATAAATAAAAATATTTTTTTATTTTAGAAAAATTTTATTTTATAAGTAATTCAAAACGCACTTATAGATTATTACGAAAAAGAATTTTGCTAAAAGCCTTAACAATATAATGGACGGATATTCCTCTCGTATAAAGTTGCTTAAATATTCTAGATAGATTTTTCTTTCTTTTTTGTGAGAGAAAAAATTTCAGGGTGGGTCAAAAAAAAAAAAAATTTAATTAACTGGTGCCCGTTGTATAAGGTGAAGGCCCACGTCTTCGCACAGCAAAAGCGTTTATCTCCGTTAGCAGCACAAGTAACGGAAAAACAAGGAGAGAAAGAAATCAAAGATAAAAGGCATGGGTCTCCAGGTATGTATTCCTTCCCTAAATTGATTAATTAGTAAGTTTTTTTTAAAATTTTTATTTTATATATGTGTTTGAGGATTTGTATGGAATTCGATCGAACGAATCTCGATCAGAGCAAATTTGTAGTTTTTGTTTTTGTGAATAGCTTTGGAGAAATTAAGCATATTAATTCGTCAGTTTTGAAAAAGGTGAAACCGAAGCTTTTCGAATTGAAGATTAGAGCATGTAGATTTGGATATTGATCAGAAGAACGATGAAGATTAGAACTTGACCAGTTAGAAGAAGAAGAAAAAGAAACTAGAGACTATAGTATTCCTTGTATGTAGTAATATTATTATTAAGTTATTATTTCTGTTGGATCTCTTTCAGAAAATCAGATAGCAGTTTCTGATAATTAGATGATTAAGACAGAAAAGATAGGCACACCAATCTCAATCCGGCTGTTGTCTTGCTTTACTAACATGGCCTTTTGTGTTGGTTAAAGTAAACGGAGTAGCAATCTAGATGCTAGATGTAGCTACATGCTTGTTAAAATCAAAACAAACTTTTAGTTTTCTTTGCCGTCAGTATTCAATCTACTGAAAACTTGGTGTTTCATTTGCACCTTTCTGAGCACACTCCTGTTCTTCCGTAAATATCTTCTGGAAATTAGATTGTTTTCTGGTTCTTGGCTTTGTATTTGCTTTTTCATACTGATTCCACTCAGATGGGGATGGCTGCCCTTCTCTGTATATAAAGAAAACATATGTAATGATCATATGTCGCTGAGTTTGCAGGAAGAGTTTGAAGAATATGCTGAGAAAGCCAAGAGTTTGCCTGAAAGTACAACAAATGAGAACAAGCTGATCCTCTACGGGCTTTACAAACAAGCAACTGTTGGACCTGTCAATACCAGTAAGTCAATGCTCATATTAGTGCTAGGCTTTTGTTCAGAAAGCCTTTTCAGAGCAAGCATGCATGAAACTATTAGTTCTAACATAACCATTAGGCGTTCGTGGGCAAGCATGTCGATCTTGGAATTGGAAAGTTCAATCTGATAGAAAAAATGATTCTGGTTTAAGATTCTGCTCGTGCATTGATTTAGCAAACTTAACTGTTCTCTAAACCTACCTTTTTGGTATGCTCTATCATCAATGCAGGCCGCCCAGGCATGTTCAGCCTGAGGGAGAGGGCAAAGTGGGATGCATGGAAGGCAGTTGAAGGTATGGATATGCTCTATCTATGCCCAGTGTTATCTATTCACTTTGAGCGACTAGATTGCTTGCTATAATTTGCCATCATCTTCTTACAGGGAAATCAAAAAAGGAAGCCATGAACGACTACATTGCTAAAGTCAAGCAGCTCCAGGAAGAGGCTGCTGGTTCCTGAATTAGTCTTATTTATGTCAATAAATGTGGAAACCTAGTTATACTTAGAAGGATTAAGTGTTCAAGTTATGCTATGCGAAAAACCTGATCGGAAGGTTGTTAAGTGTGCAATTTCATGTTGTACTGCCGTACTGCTTTGTTCTACTAATCTCAATGCTTGAAGTAACTTGGTGGTGCGATGCTGTTCAAAGCTGTGTTGCAAGACTCGAACAACAGCTGTCAAGTATAATTTGTTCGCCGTAGGTGATCGCTGTGATCAATTTGAAGCTTCCGAGAAACATATATTTGTTTTCTGTTAGAAGCGGGTAAAGTTCATAACGCCTGCATTGTGAAAGACGAGCTCAGTTGGAACTAGGAGCCATTGTAAGGCACGAAGAACATCGACGACTGCACCTTAATTTTTTCTGAGACGTCTAACCCTTTGCGTTCCAAGATCCAGGCAACAACCGGTTCAGGACCTTGTTGGGGGAGCCATTGGTTCATCTCCATCCTATAGCCTGTAAAGGAACTTCACAGTAAGTAGCCTATGATCTCATCGTCGCAATCGTCACCGATGGACCAGTTTGATACAAAACCTTCAAACCTTCTTTTGATTCCGCTCTGCCAATCGTTATATCACGGTAATAAGAAACGGATGGTCCGTAGCATATTAAACAATCGACAACTCTTTATGTGCTGATCTCAGTCTGTAATTCAGTATGCATACATGAGTGTTGTAAAATATGCCAGAAGATTCAGTTTTCATATTGCACAAAAAAGAAGGTTTTTCTTACCGAAATCGTTCGAATTAGAACACGAGTACATGCTAAATAGAACAAGGATACGCCAATATCCGAGTTTGCAGTAGTAACGAACTTTGCTAAGTAGTCACCAGCAGCAACATCAATGGGCCTACTAAAACATTTCTGAACAAGAAGATAACCAGCAGTAACAACAACGGTATCACAATCGTCACGGTGATGAATTACTATCAAGATCAACAGTATTCGTATAACAGCAGCAACAGATATTGCAACTCTGCAAAGTCATATGAACTAGTACTCTCTGCAAGTAGTTGTGGACCGAAGATGAACATAGAAAGAAACAGCACTACTAGTAATGGAACAACAGTCTAAGGGCTAGCAGTAGTAGTCTTCATTATCACCACCTTGAGAGAAAGATAGAACCTGCAGTTTAGTGAATCAAACTCGATTCAATGAAGGAGGGATGAAGTAGTAGTAATAAAACGTAGAGGTTAAGCTTTTTTAGTGCAGCTTTAACTACCAGTACCAGGCTAGTTTAGTTGGAGTTGTGGAGATCGATAAATTAGTTTATCTATCAGTAAAGCATTAATAATTCTCATGTATGTTAGAATAGTAGTGAATATTATTGTTAAACAGAGTACCAACTCCAGACAATAGTCTTAATTCATTAGAACATGAGATAAATAATATAGTAGCAAACATACCGATGGAGAGATGTTTGAGGAGCATTCATGTCTGAAACCAATGTTCACTGAAACATAGAGTAGTCGAGACCGTCTATGAACTCAGATAAATCTGCTATGCTGAAATTGCGAGGCAATCCTTCAAGTGATACGTTTGTGATGTTTCTAGAGGCATGAGAAGCTTCTTGGGCACTGAGTTGTTGTGAAGCTACATTGCTTGGCAAACTCTGCGAGCTGCTGGATGGTTTGTCGATTGCTTTGCCTGTAGCCAACGCGGAAGGTCTTCCAAGTTGATAGATAGGTGCAGTTGGATTCCATGAAAATGTGTTACTGCAACGGAGATTAAATCGTAGAGCAATATCAATGAGATTCTGCGAACTTTATGCAGAAATATATGTTTAATTTCCTTCATTTCTACAAAAAAGATTTGCCAATTAAATCTTGAAGCAGATGAAAGCTGGTGAGCCAAAAGTCAATGTAGTTTATCGCACAAACTAACAATTGATGAGAAAATGAACTTACTGTGCCGAAGTTGATCGATGCAGATGTGGACTTGATGATCCTATTTCCATTGGAGTAAACAGTCTATGTTCAGGAATTGTTCCTGCCACTGTAGGGAATCTTGAAACATTCGTATATGGATCTGCAAGGAAGATAATTTATTTACTAGAGAATACTTGGTAAAATCTTTTACGTGATGATAATATGAGGATCTGCTAAAGAATGATTTCTTGGAGACAGTAATAAAAAACTTACTTTGCGGCATATGAGCTCTAGTTTGAGAACTTGTGAAGGGATCATTGTACGGAATAAATATGCCAGTATTGGTCTTTTTATGGTGTTCCTCTAACAGATTGTTGAATTTTTCGATCTGTTCCTTCAGTTTAAGTCTTGCTCCATATGCAGTGAAGAACTCAGAATTTTGGTCTGCAAGCCTTCTCCAAACTGTAACATTAGAAGCAATAAAAATCATTTTCAGTCTCATTTCATTACGATGTTATGTGCAATAACTCTGATTCAATCATTCAGTAGATTATAAGTAAAATCATTCTACATTTATAGTGACATACATTACCTTCCATAGTGATCCAAGGATCGATATTTTCGTCTTGCTGAAGTTTTTCTACCACTTCCTTCTTGCTCATATATGATAAAAGGCATAATTCGATTCTCTGCTTGACCTAAATAGACAAAGGAAAATAAGAACATGAAACCACAGGCTCAATTTATAATGGTGACTATGAGAAATAACAAATTGAACTTCAGCAAGCAGTGCTGTTCATCATACTTTGTCTAGTACTTTCTGGACGCTGGCCTTGTTTACAGCTTGAGAAGTTTTTGCGTTCGAAGATTTTAGCTGAAAAGAGCTTCTCCTGTTTGGTTTCTGAGGGGCCTGTACATAATTAGAACTCATCCAAAGTTTCAGACAGTGCAAAAACGGAGAAAACAATGAGACTGACTAAATAGTCAGCTAACTTTAAAACCTTCAAGTAATGAACTTTACCATATTTTTTATGCAAAGGATGCAGCTGTCAGCAATAAGAGCTTGCAAAAAATTCTCTACTGTGCATTGTTGAGTAAAATACCTGGAAATAAATGTTGAATTTCAGAAAACATTCAGCAATTTGTTCCAATTCCAGAAATGAAAATGAGGATAGGCATTATAATTCTTAAACGAGAGCGAGAGAGAGAAAGGCTGTTATGGCTAGCCATGCTCCACAAGTATTATCAAGAAGTTCAATTTTCCCTTTTTCTTATTCTGGAATTTGAAGATATACCTATTGCATGGATGAGATTTCAACAAATTCAAAGTATATGCATAAAACTAATATGACAAAATTAAGAACAAAGTACAGAAAAGGAAAAAAAGAAGTCTTTATTCTACTCTGTAGATCTTTAATGAATCAGGATTCGTTTAAGTTGATGCAAGTGTCAAGCCTGATAAATTGCTAGTAAATCTGAGCAATGTAATAGAAGTTAAAACTTAGTGAAAAACGTAGATCATGTTCCGCACGAAATTACCATAAAAAAGTCCCACTTAAGACATTAAATTTCTGGAGCAATCAACATTCTATATCAATAAAGTCTACCTTCCCAAAATTTTCCACTGCAAATTGAGACATACCTTGCATGCATGAAACCTCAACAGATTCTGGTACCAGGCATGATAAACTCTATCCGTTGAGATTAACTTTCTCAAACTTCACTAGAATGTGATGGAAATTAAAAGAACAACATAAAACTCACGTCTCGGCAGTTCACAGGTTCTACATTCTGAGAAGAGAAAACATACCTTACTCCAATCTTGTAACAGACTAGTATCAAGGATGGAAAAATCTACCCCTTTCAAGATCGATGCAAACTTCAGAATGATAAATGTGCAAATGAGAAAGAGAAAATATGAAAAGCTATGTGGAGGCTTTCAGTTTTAGTTATATGTGGCAATGATGCAAATAACAAAGAACGACGAGTGTCACTAAACAACAACTACTATTCATTTCATGCCTTGGAGAAGACTAATGGCAAATATGTAAGTAACTTGCTCTACCAGGGACAATACAATCATTTCACCTTTGAGAACGAATATTACTTTCTAACCATTTCCATAGAGGGGGAAAAAATGTCTATATGAAATGCTACAATTAGCACAGTATGGTAGAATGCTGCACTTTAAATTGCTGATTTATTTTTAGTAGATTGGAATCATTGAAGGACGTAGACAAGCAATGCGCCCACACCTGCTATTCCAGCTACCAATCCCACAATCACTCCAATGGGAGAAAGTTTGCCACCAATAGCCTTCCCTGTGTTTATGTCGTAACTGGTAAATCTCTTCTTTGGTGCATCGCATTGACACACATAAGAATCCGGCTGAAAAAAGTTGAAATTATGTTAGGCATTGTAGGGATTTAGATTAGTGAGACAAAAAAGATGAATGATGCACAAATTACATAGCTGTTGCTCATGATGGCCGTAACTAATAGGATTGCAACATTTGGTTTGTTACTCAAGTCCAACAACAACAGACTGGCAACAAAACTGTAGTACACTTGAATAAGGGGAATAATTAACTCAAGCTTGCCTGTTCATCAAAAGGTTTCTGCAGTGTGCAAATGAATCCACAGTCAAGGCAAATGTGTGTTGCTCTAGCCTGAGATATAATACAAGTCATATTTTTTGGAACCAGAAGTAGAATTCAAACAGGATAAAAGCTTGATGTAATATCATAACTGAATAGGACCGTGGAATCGTGCCTTTTGTGCTTTGGTTAATTTTCGACCAGAGCGAGGTGGAGCAGGTCTCTTTGGCAAGCATTTCACATCAACATCTGCACTTCTGCAGAAGAAGTACAGACATTACCCATTTTAATTAACCAACACTGGTAGAGTATAACCCTACCAATTGTTGAGAAATTTCGTTATGCACAATTATTGCAACAGAATTTGGAAAGAGTTTGAAATACTAATGAAAGTTTTGCCAATGATACAGGAGATGGGATGAAGATATTGTCTCAATGTGCTGTAGGCAAAGATGCAATAAAAATACCTGCTTACAACAAAGTATACAGAGTCTGGCTTTGCTTGGATGGCAGTTTCGGTGAATCCTAGCTTGCCTGCAGGCCATAATTTATCACCAGAAAGCTGCTCGTGTAATGCACTCGATCACCAGCCTTCAGTCCAGCCTTTGCTGCATTTCTGCCACCTTCGACAGCCTGAAATAAACAAGTTGAAGTGGCTGATGAAGGTGGTTATAAATTCATAAGGTTTGTGCAGCATACTATGTCAAGTGAAATGATAAAAAATAGGGGGAACCAAGAAGAACTCACAGTTATAATGACTCGACCTCTGGGCTTCTGCCTAAGAGAAAGTCCTAGTGGCTTGTCGACCTCAACCTCTATTGTCTTTGATGCCTGCAGTTCCTGCATTGATCTCGAGTCCCCTTCTCTTCTATGTCCTCCTTCATTCACCTACTACAGACACTTTTTCTGCATCCAATAGTGCCAATCAATGGAAAGCATTCTTCTGCAAATATCTATGCCGAAACAAATTACTGAAGTTTTACTTTTTATGCTTTGTCTGTCTAATCCACAAACTGATAGTCTTCTCAGTTAACTGGTTTAAGCAATTGTCCATTCAATTTTGCATCAGCTTCCAATGAAAGTAAAACAACTAGTGGAGGTCACCATAAAAGCAAAGAAAGAATTAGCCCAGTGATTATAAATCTCAATCTACAATCAAGTAAACTTGAACACAATCAATATAAGTAATCTTCAACAAGATCTTGCTGCAATAATGTTTAAGTCTCTTACTACATGTAAATAATCACACAATAGAGCGTGGGTCACAAGTTTTGCAGATAACCACTATCAGAAACAACCGTTTAATCCGAAAAGCACAAGAAAAACTTGTGTTCTATCCAAAGAAGAATATTTTTTTCTAAAGATATACAAAGATCCAATTTTTATGCTTTCTTCATGTAATAAAATTACTACCTGAGATTGAGGAAAGACCAATGAATTAGTAGAACTAGAAGTAAAGCTTCTTCTTCTGAGTGGTACCTTCACAACAATAACAACAGCAGCTGCTGAAGACATTGTTCTAAACTACTCAACACCAACTCCTCCTACTGTTGTTCTTCTTCTTCTGCCTGCTTCCCCAACAGTTTCTTCTCAATTTATTTCATATATTATAATATTAAGAACAAAGAGAAAAACAACAACAACGACACAAGAAAATGTTGCGAGTATGTAGACAATATTGAATTAGAATTTGTTTTAAATACATCAAATTTTAATTCTTTCACAAAATTTAAATTTAATTATTTTTATATATTTTAATTATTACTTTATATTTTTATTTATCAATTTTATTTTTATTAAAACTAAACTTTAAATTTTATTTTATTTATTTCAAATATCATTTCGATTTTTTGTTATCGAATTCTACTTGCAACTGAATTTCAAACAACTTTTTATAAAACCAATTATTTGAAGTTAAAATTTATCCCGGATTCGGGTTTGTAAATAAAAATGGGCTTACCAGAATCCGAACGTTTAAGCAACTGAATGTCATCGTTTAATCTGAGCCGTACATCTTCCTGGAGATTGTTACATCCCGTATCTCAAGCATTTCTTCGTCGTTTTTCTTCCATTCCTTCTTCTCTTCCTCACCAATGGAGTTCTCCCGCTTACGTTACCGCCGTTACTCCCGCCGTCAATTTAAACCCCTCTTATTCCCTTCTCCTTAGCGCCGTTATTTCTGTTAACTCTTTCTGTTCTCTCTACCATGGTCACCAACGTCAGCGTGACTATCATCTTCTTCGCCGCTACTCTTCTTCTACTTGTCTGTACTTCTTCCTCGACCGACGAAGTTAACGCCATCAGCGATCTGTTAACGGATCTAATTGATCGACATGAAACCCAACTCCAGCGACTCGAATCCCTAATCGATTCTCTCTCTTCTCTACTTTCCCGTTTAGAACCGGCTACTGCCAGTAATCTCCCTTCTTCCTCTTCTTCTCTTCCACCGGCTGTAGTAGGTCATCAACAATACGGGGTTGGTTCACCTGCTGCAGCAGGTCATGATCAACAGGGCGGTGGTTTACCAGCTGTAGCGGTGACTAAGCATAAACCGGCTTGGTCGGACCGTTTCGTGTTCACCGCTGCCGCCAGACTCGATAGGTCTGCCGCTGCCACGTCAGCAACAGCACTGCCGTACGAAGATTCTATCGAGGGACCCACCAAGTACTTCGCCATCGGTGATTCGTTGGGGCGGTGTTTCGTTTTCTCTTCGGCGGGTGATTTGTTACTGAGTTTGCCGACGTTTTCAAACTCTTCAGTCACTTCTTTACTCAGTTACTTCAAATCGAGCGGTAAAAATGAGAGCTATTTGATTGCTGGGCATGGAGACGGCTTCATTGTCGCTCATAGACTGTTTGAGCATGCGGCGAATGCCGATGATTGGCTTGTGTTGTCGCTTGCAGCGTCAAGAGTGCTGTCAAGGAGTGGAGAACCTGTTGTGGCGTTGGAGAGTTATGCAGCCGGAAGGACGAGGTATGTGGTTGCTGCGGAAGCTGCAGGAAGGATTAGGGTATTGACGGAGAATGGGACACTTTATGGTTCGATTACTGCATCTACCCGCCCGCTTGCTTTCCTAAGAGTGTAGGTTCTACCATTGCTGTAAAATGTTAGTACTTGTTATTTTTTTTCCTGCATGATCACATTTTGATGCTATGCACATTGTTGGATCCAGTAATAATCTCTCACATTTGTGAAATTCCTAATGTAGATTCTCTTGTAATTTGCTGGCTTAGTCTACAGTGCTAGTATTTTTTGAATTCTTTTTTTTTTTCATAAATGTTATGTCGCAATCTTAGAACCTAGGCTAGTGCTATGTTAAGTGCTTGTGCTTATGAATCTATATTGGGAACTAGTATTATGGTTTTGTAAGTGCATCTCTACAAGTTTGTCATTTCTGTAAAACCTATGATTAAAAGTTGGATATATATAATTGTTTCGTTTTAGAAGTACTTCTTTTTTTGTGCTTTCTAAGAAATTGTTTTCACATCAGCCTGATATTGCGGTGATCATGAGTAGCATTCTCTACTTCTTATTACTACCTTGCAAGCTGTAATATTAGATGAAACTTTTTTGCTTTAGAATCACCTAGATGCTGGTTTTATCTGATCTTTTATGAGATATATATCATTTTTGAATGTGGTGTAAGTTCTAGATTCCATCTTTGGAAACCAGTCATTTTGTTGTTATATGAAATTGTGCTCCCTTTTCTATTCTGTTTTGCTTTTTATGTAGGCTACATAACTTACTGATAGTCTGCTACATTTGGCAAATAGTTTTTGTTATGTGGTTAGTGCCTCCTGCATTTTGTTAAATGTTCTTACTCCTGTGTGCAGATTCCAGCAACAGCGCCTCCTCTTGCTCACTGAGACTGGTGCTGCATCATTGGACCTTCGCTCTATGTTCCTCCGTGAGATTGACTGTGATGGCTTCAATGGCTCCCATGTCACAACCTATGCATTTGATGTGCTTGAGCGCTCCAAAGCGTATGGCGTCACTGCTGCAGGTGACCTTGTCCACGTACTTATCCTTGGGGACTCTGCTGCAAATATCAAGTGCCGCGTCCGTGCCATTCGCAAGGCTGAGTTTGACAATGGCCCTGTTGCCCTCCAATCTATCAGAGGCTACCTCCTAGCAGTCTCCCATGAGAAGGTGATGGTGTATAATGTATCAACCCAGTTTTACGGGCGTGTGGGTGCTCCTAGGCCACTATTCTTCGCAACCATTCAGGAAATTAGGTCATTCTTCTTGAATGCAGATGCTTCTGACCCTCAGGGATCATTACCATCATCTATGGCGAAGCCACTCATTGCTGCTGACAGGGATAAGCTTGTCATCTTGGGGCTTGGTAGTGGGTACATTGGCATTTATAGAGCAAGTTTTCCTGTTTACAGGGTTCAGACTAATGCAGTCGTGTGGAGTGCTCCAGCTCTGTTGTTCTTGCTTTTCTTGATTGGGATATGGCAAATTTATGTGAAGAAGAAGGATTCTTTTGGCTGGACCCCAGAGGAGGCCTTTAATACCACATCCAATTCTCCCCCAGGCAGCCTGTTAGGTCCTGCTCCTAGTGACAGAACTTTTGGAGATTCATCGAGGCCATCAGATCTCCGGGATTCGAGGTCTTCTGGGCTTAGAGGTCCAACAAGAAGGTACAGTTCACCTCCTCGTTATGGTGGAGGATCCGGTATTCCGTTCAGGTCCTCGTCCTCTGATTCTGCTTTTAGAGGAGCAACCGATCTGAACTATAGAGGCCGAGATGCATCACCCTTTTCCCAACGAAGAGAACCTTTGTTTTCAAATACCCAACCTGTAGATGACCATGCTGATTGAGTTGTTATTATCCACATTGAGAGGTCTCTAAAGCATTCAGCTTGCGGAGATTGGGGTCCTCAATCTGTTTTTGTGGTATTGTTTGTCATTTCTATTTCGTTGTGACGTTAATTTGTTGTAACTGGAATATACGGCAACACGGCCTTAGGAAGAAGTCAGCACACGACTGGAAAGGTGGTGATTAGTAGCTTGAATACGTCCTTGTTGTACTGTTTTATGAATGAAACATTAGTGTTCAATGATAATCAGAGATGCGTTAAGGCCTTTAATGGATATGTAAGTAGTATGTGCAGAAGTTGTTTGCGGAATCTATTGAAGCCGCATACAAGTATACGTATCAAAGGAAGGAATCCCTTGAGATCGACAACCTGCTCTGGTACCACTTGGTGAGTTTGGACAGCAAAGAAACGTTATTATCTGTTTCATGCATTTCTGATTTGGATTGGAAAACCAAAGAGAAAAAGAAACGCTTCAAAATAAATTCATAACACCGAAGATTCCTCCTACTGGGAAGAACTTCATATTACATTCTCTTTCGGTAACACGACAGAAAACCTCGAAGGGAAAAACCAGTAGCCATGCATGCTACTGGATCCATCAACAAACCAAATTGAAACAAGAAAGAAAGAAAGAAAAAATGCATCGGTTTACGGATTACAGAACTAGTTATATATAGAGAATAGATTAACGAGGAATGAAATCAGTTTTCAGTTGTCGTCCTCCGTAAGCACGTACTGCTTAAGGATCTCGCCGCACTCAGGGAGAGGTTCTGATTTGAGGTAGCCGAGAGGGTTGGCGTAGCGAATGTCGCTAGACATGCCGCTTTCCTGGGTCAAGAGCACACGGCCACGGTCCCTTCCATTGCTAACCTCATTGCAGTCAGGTCTGGGGCTCTCGAGCAAAGCAACCTCGCAGATCTCTTCCTGGTGATCGTTCTCGATCTTGATAGTGTAAGTACCTGTCTTATCGGTCACCGCCTCTGCGTGGTGGTGTACTTCGTCACTGTCGATGTGGCGGCATCCAACTCCGATCTTAGCACCTGCATTTGAACATTGTAGCACGGTTAAAATCAGGATAAGTAATACAAGAGTTTCATTTGGTAGACAAAGAATGAGTCGATCAATCACCTTCGATGTATTCGGTGATGTTGGTTATCTCGAAGCCAGCACGGCAGGTATCGCAGTAAACGCGACCCTGGATGGTGAAACTGGGAGGAACGGTAGCGTAAGCTGCGACAGCGGAAAAGAAGAAGACGGCGGCGGCAACGGCGAAGAACTTAGAAGCCATTATTGTTGTTCGTTGTCGCAAGAAAAGATTGATCGAGGGTGTTGTTTGTTGTTGTTATATGTAGAGTCGGAGTGTTTGAGGAGAGCCACTGGTTTTGCTCCTACAATAACGGTAATTAACTAACGGTTCAAACGCTTTCTATTGACTTTTTCAATCTTGTTCGTTTCGTTTCTTCTAAGTAGGCCTTTCAGTTATAAGGCCCATTAAATAAATAGGCTTGATATTTGCTTGGTTTGGGTTGAAGGCCCATGAGTGAGATAATTAGCATGTTGATTAGAAATTTTGTTGGTAACAATTTAATCTCTTTCTATTTCTTTTAGAAATACTAACAATTTGTGCAATTATGTAGCCTTGACTTTATTTTAGGAAAACAAAAAAGAAAAGAAAACAAATTGTTATTAGCTTTTATAAGAAAAGTTTTTATGATTGAGATAGGAGTTTTTCTTTATTTTCTTTTACTATGAATAATATTTGATTCGATGTTTTTGATGGCTATAACAATAAAAATAATAAAATTTGGAAATCCAATACATGAGACAGCATCCTGCAAAGAGAGCGGAAAAGAATCTTTGCACGCATGAAGCAAGATTTGATTTTGTTTACAGATTAGAAATTAATAAAAAAGACCAAAACTTTCCAGACATTCTTATCTCTCAAGTCCGTTTCTAATTCAGTTTTACTAAAATTGAGCTCAGTAAACTTCTTTCTTTATATTTTCTTTTTCTTTTCTTCATGTTTTCCTTGAAACTCAACCACCAACCAGCGAGGGTGTTGGTTCTCTTTTCTTTTCACTTTTCCCCATATCTGCACAAACAACACCTCTGTAAAGTTAAGAGGAAGATAGAGGAGAAGATAGCTCTCTTACAGATTGCTTTCTAGAATTTTCTTGAAGAAAAAAGAGTTAGTTTAGGTTTTTCTTGAAGATGGAGAGGAAGGTTCTAGTGGTGAGCGCTGTGGTTGGGTTTCTTGGTTTGCTCTCTGCTGCTACCGGGTTTGCTGCAGAAGCCACTAGAGTAAAGGTTATTTCTTTGTTCTTTTTTTAGAGAAATTTTCTCTGAATGATTGATTAGAGTAATTTTTAGCGATTCATTTGGGTTAAAGGAGTGAAATTTACTCTTATTTTTTTCTGATCTGTGGTTATTCTGAGTAAAGATAACTGGATTCTTCTTTGCTTTTTGTTCTTTTAGAATTTTCTGTGAAGAAAATTTCATCTGTGATGATATTTTAGTTGTTCTTGGCTTGTAATAATAAAGGGAGGAGAAGAGAATGATCCCGGGAAAAAACAAATGAAGAATGTTTGTTGTTGTCCTTGTGCTGGTTTGACTTTGAACTGTGATCCACATGATTTCAGTTGGCTTTTTGTTTTGGTTTTGCTTATAGGTATTGTTCCTGTAGAAATGAATTGTTATTATGCTACATGTCTTAGCTATGCAAGTGCAAAAATGAATTTTTATTGCTTTTAAAATGTTTTTTTTAATCAGGCTTCTGATGTAGAAACGTCAACACCGGGTGAATGCATATACCCTGCAAGCCCAGCTTTAGGTCTTGGACTAACTGCAGCAGTCGCTCTTATGTTAGCTCAGGCCATCGTCAACACAGTTGCTGGGTGTATATGTTGCAAGAGAAATCGTAATCCCTCGGATTCCAATTGGACTATGGCGTTGATCTCCTTCATAATTTCTTGGTAACTTTTATATCCTAAATTGATCGCTTAAACCTTCTCTACAGAGTTTCCAAGTAGTTTGTTAGTTTCTCAGTATGCTCAGAAATGATTTGGTCCGCATGTATAACTAACAAGGGTCCCTTGTGAATTTATACTTGATATAAGTTGGTGCTAGTGCTAATATGCTGTATCTGTACTTGAAAGATACATATGGCATTTTCGCAGTTTGGACATAAGCTTGTGGAATGGTGAACTAGGATTCTAGTGTTACTTATTCTTTTTCATTTAGGAATTCTTTGATCAGTTGAGGTGCTATACTATAACAGAACTCCTTTTCTTTGTTGATGAGTTCGACCTTGTTATTAGAATTGCGAAGGGATTTACAGAAGGCATGAACAAAAATGCTATAGTTAATTTATTCTTAGCAGAATCTGGCACTGAGGTCATTAAAAGAAATTGTAAAATACAGAATAATAATATTGCTCTTGTGGCTATGTATTTCCTTCTGAAGACATTTATAGGCATGTGATACAGTAACGTAATGCCTAACTGAATATAAAGTTATTTTGTAGCGTTATTGCCTCAATATTCATTCAGGTAGGCCATAGTTGTCATAGGGAGCCTTTTGTTTTAGAAGTGTGATGTGCCTCATTATCAAACTGATCACGTTGAATGCAATGGGAAAGAAAAATCTATCATGAACCTGAGAAAACTTGTTTGTCTATTGGCCTGAATCTGTTCACTGGACTGAGATAGGATTTGGGAGTAGTTACCGAGGCTTATGAAGATTTTCATATTATGCGTTATATTCGATATAATTCTTCATGCCAGTTTATGCGCTCGAATACCTGCAGGGTAACTTTCATAATTGCATTCCTGCTGTTGTTGACTGGAGCTGTGCTGAACGATCAGAGAGGTGTAGAGAGTATGTATGTCAACTACTGCTATGTTGTCAAGCCGGGAGTATTCTCGGGTGGCGCGCTGCTTTCTCTCGTCAGCGTTACCCTTGGGGTTGTGTATTATATTACTTTATCAAAGTCGAAGAGCGTCCAGACGTGGGGCACACAGCCGAATCAGGGCATTGCGATGGGACGACCAGTGATCCCTCCACAAAGCGACCAACCTGTTTTTGTCCATGAGGATACATATAATAGACGGCAGTTCCCGTGAAGCTCCACCTGTCTCATCATTCACTGGGCTGTTTTGAATTGTTAATATAGTGGAATCGTGAAGCTAAAAGGGTTCCTCGTCCTAAGAAAAAAATTAGTTTGTAGAGTTTTGTTAAGTATGTCTCAGTCTGTATTGTAAAAGAAGGCAAGAGTCTAAGTTCGTGCAAATTTCTGCGAAATTTCTTGGTTAAATTTATGAGATTAAGAACAATATGCTAAATGTAATGGAGAAAATCTTCGTTTCATTTTTGGTTCGAAGTTTAGACGCATGTAAGCGGTGAAACTTCACAATGTTAGAAGAACTTCTGCAGGCTTTTGGAAGTGATTTTAAAATAAAAATCTAAAACAAAATTTCACAATAATAAAAGTTTTTATATTTTTTAAATAAATTATATAAAATACTATAAAATTTACAAAAAAATTTAAATAAAAAATAGTATAAAAAGGAGTAGAAAAGTATTTTTTTCTTCAACACTCCGTAAAAAATTTAAAGAAAAGAAGATCATAATTGTAATCGTGTTTCAGTACAGCATTACATTTTATTTCAACCGCATAATACATAGTGCATCTTTTATTCAAAATAGTAATATAATTAATTTATTACGCGAACGATCGAGAAGAAATCAGATTTTCAATTGAAGGTCCCTCAACCACGGCAACTGCGCGTATGTGCTCTGTACTTGTTGAGGCATTGGAGGTAGCAGGGACGCTCGTTGAGTTTCTTAGAGCTTCTGCGGCACTCCCTCGCGCAGCCTTCGAACGTTTTCTTCGAGTGCGTGAGACAACTCTTTTCTTTTTTCAGTTTCTCGTGGTCGCCTTTCTTCAAATGGTTTGCAGACGAGCGGCGAGCACCGTCAATAGTAACGATGGGTTCAGTGCTAGAGGAATCTACGATCGACGCAGTCACCGACGCAGACGGACCGTCGGCGTTAAGGATTGCGGCGGATGCCGGAGATGCAATGAGGAGGATGACTAACATGGTAGTGATCAAAGGTAGTTCCATTTCGAAAACTTCGCAACCCGCTTTCGAAATTTTTAGTCTCTTAATTTGTTCTGGTGATTTAACGAGTGAAGCGAAGATGTGTATATATAATATAGGGACTGGGGAGTGATGCACGTTGGTTTTTGTCATGAAATAACTGTTTTCTTCTTTGCATGTTTGTGAGCATGCAAAGATTCTCTTGCTACTTCTACGGGCACACAAACACCATGAAAGACTTCACTTTAACAGCAGGTTTTCTAGATTTTTTTTCTTTTTTTTTAAAAAACTAATTTGAGATAAAATTGATATAAATTTTACTCATTTCTTTTTTTATAAATAATGAAAGGGGGCCTGGGCCAGGAGATAATAAAGAATTTCCATCTGACGTAAAGAAGAGTCTGGCCCATAGTACAATGGATCTGAGCCTTGTTGCTAACAGCCCAATATAACCACTTCAATACCCGCGCTTTTTCTTCCATTTCCCACCATTTTTCCTTCTCTTTTTCTCTTTCTTCGCTCTCCGGCGGCGGCGGCGATAGAGATCGAACCTAACAGCACCACTAATTTATTTAATTGAAAGATAGATGGAAGAAGAGACCATGGAAGAGTTCGACAAGAACGGGTTCTCCGTCGAGGCCGGTTCAGGAGTTCTGAGAAGATGTAATGCTAATTTCTGTTTTCTTTCGCTTTGATTTGGTTTCTTTTTGGTGTTGATTTCTGTTTTTCTTTTTGTTTATAGGGGATTTTTCTGGTTTGACGTTTTGCATAAATTTCAAGATGAGTCCGGCAGAGTTGGTTTCCCACTGGGAGATTTATCTCAACAGGTATGTTTTCTTTTGAAAAATGTTAAAGTTTTTAGGTTTAGAATGAAATTTTTATATTTGCTGGTTCGCTTTATTGATTAAGAAACTAGAAAATCTCTTCTTTCATTTAAGTTCTAATTATGCATAGTGTTGCTAGATGATGTAGTTTTTTATTGAGTAATTTGATGTTGATTTTGTCTGTGAAGTGTTTCCTATTTGTTTCAGACAGCTAGAACTATTAACGGTAGAAGAGGCACAAATGGATGGTTTCTTGCCCCATATTCAGAACGATGTGAAGGACCATCAAGGAGGAACAGAATTTGCATGTTTACTCCAGTAATGACCTCGATATGTGCCACTGATTGTCTTGCAAGTTGTTAAAAGTATCACTGAATTCATGATTTATGCTTTTATCTCCTGGGTGAGTGTGAATTTCCTTTGTTGCAGGCTGTTAAACAGCGAGACTGATAGCTCCGTCAATGGCGTCCTTGATACAAGCAAGTACTCGTTATGAGAACTCACATTTGGACCCTACATCCATACCTACAATGGATGAGAAACAATCATCTTAAGAAGAATCAGATGCTGCCATTGCCCATAGAACTTCTTTTTGGACAACTAATGAGCAAATTCACATATCAATTCACTTTCTCACTGTGTCAGGCATGGGGGCAAGCTGGAAATGCTAAACCAACTCAAACCAGTGAAGCGATGGAAGATGATGTAATTAGGAAAGTTCAGCCTAATGGAAGGTGCTCTATACAAGTGTGCTGTTCACAACCAGAGCCAGGTTGCAAAATCATGTGCGATATATTGGAGATCAGGTAAATAGTATGCTCTCTCTCTCTCTCTCCAGTAAATGAAGTACACTGCAACATGATATGGCTTTAGGTGTACGGTCTCTTTATTGAAGACATTGGTTCTCTTGTACTCATTTATGTGTTGGGTCTCTTTCAATTGGATGACTTCTCTAGGGCATGTTATTGTAACTATAGAATTCCCTTTTTGTGGACGTTCAGGTTTTATCTGTTGGTGAAGATAACAGCATTGAAGCTTATGTGTGAACCCTGGCAGATTAGACAAGGGCATCTCAGGTGGTACTTTTGCAGAGCTCAAATACAACCAAGATCCGCTATCCGAATCTAAGTTGGCTGGCTGGTGAGGTAAACAATTAAAGCGCAGGCCAGTCAATGTAGCAACAACAGTTCATCAGAAGGGAAAGTTCAAGTCAAGAAAGGGAAAGCTAGACTGTTATGCTGTAATTCCACCATTCTACAGCTCCTGTAGGTTAGCTGAAGAGATCTTGCAAGACCATGTACAAGCAGAATTTTGGCGGTTCTCTTACTTGCAGTTCTGCAGTATGTACAAGGACTGTTGAATGTTTGTCAAACTGTTTCTGTGACGAAGTTCACGGTAAGCCTATGAACTTTGATGAACATATATGTATGTATATATACTCAAAAAAAATTGGAACATTTGTGCAATACTGCTTTGGCTGTTGCTATATGATCCAATAATAAAAGGTGCATATACCACTTGACTTTTACTATACAAGAAACTGTTGCTTTTTTAGGCATTGAAGAACTCCGTGGGACACCTAAAATATTTTCCCAAGTATTTGAATCTTCAACACAGGATCCGCAACGAAAAAAGTTTTATATCCCAAAAGAATAAAACATACAGATATGGAAAGTTTAATCTCTGAGGAATAAAATAAAAATGTCTGTCATGTTTTAGGTTAATCATCATGTTACGTAAATTCAATACAACATGACGAAGTTCCATTATAAATTTCCCTTATAATACTCTTTCCGCTGTAACAAAATTATTACATAAATTAGTAAAAGAATGAACCCGCCTCACCCCATCCATTGTGCCCACATAAAAAATTGGGTTACACCATCAGAATCATCGTGAGAAAGAATTACCAGATAATGCACATTTTACACTGCTAGTGATGAACGCATGGAATATATCACGAACTCAGGCATTTGAGCCAACAGCTCAAAGAATGATAGAATAATGTACACGTACAATGCAGGCAGAATTAGCATGGAGAAGGCGAAATCTATGAGGTCCATGTAATGATAACTACTATTGCTGAAACTTATGTGAAAATGCAAACCTTGGAGGAAGGGTCATGAGGGGCTCATCTCTGCAGTCGCCAAGAAATGCAAGGCCCAAAGCATAACCCAAAGCTCGGCCAACTGAAACAGCCACTGCATTCCCGACTTGACGATACCTTAAGGAGAAAAAGCATAAACTTTCTTCAAACTATGACTCATAACATTTTGAAGTTGATAAATAGGTCATGTATGAAGACTTCAACGAGCTGCATACAATACTTGTACAAAAAAGCCACAAAACACAAAATAAGATATACTAATACCTTTGCTTGATGTTGCCATAAAATCTATAGGAGTCGGGAAATCCCTGTATCCTTGCACACTCTCGTATAGTTAACACTCGGTCTTGCTCAGGATGTATAATGACCTGAAAAGTTACAATTCCCAATCAGTAGAAAATATGCTTCAGCAGTAAAAATTATTAATGCAAAGAGAAAAGGAAAGACATCCTTGAAGAATAAACTCTTTTTACCTGGTTGTGTGTATCAGGTATAGTCAGGAGTGTTGGCACAATCTCATCCCACCAAAGCCGAGCAAAAGGTCTGAAAAAAATGAACATTAGGAACTACAGACAAATGCTACTGAAGAAAAACACTCCATAGCAAAATCTGAGAACAAACTTAAGTGATTTCCCATCCGAGTAATTTAGAGCATAGTCAGGAACCTGGGAAGGAAAAGCCAATCCACAATTTAGAGGTTTCTCAAAATAATAAGAACCCTTACTTATAATCTAGAGAAAATGGAGATACACTTTTTTTCTATACACTAAAATTGCTCTATATTGCAAGACATCAACTCTGACCAGTGGCTTTCCAGAAGGTAATAACATCCGTTTCATTTTCCGGTCGAGCTTGGCAGTATTGTTGGAATCAACCACAACACCAGGTAGGTCTCTATAGTTTGCTCCCTAAATATTAGAAACATAGAGCACGAGTAGCTTATATAATCTTCTCAAAGGAAGTAGCATCTTTTAAGTATATACTCTGCACAGCATAGCCATCGAGATGCCTCAAACTAACCTTTCTTTTAGGGATTTGACAGACTCGCAAATAGTCATCCTCAAATAACTGTAGAGGCTGATGGTCATACAGTACACGTTGATAAACCTGTGCGCCATCTAGGAATCCCGACATGGCAGGATAATGCCAAAAGTTTCAAATAAATGTGGGTAATGGAACATATAATGCTACTTAATCTCCTCAAGCATCTTTGTAGACAATCGATATAAAAAAGTACATGTGATTAAAGTAAATGTGCTAGGTGCAAAGTTGAAAAAAGCAATGTGATAGACAACTACATATGCAACTAAATCTGCTATCATATTTTGTCATACAGGGATACATACAAGTACTCATTAGAAAAAAACAGAATCTTCGTACCTATATTTCTCTAGAAAATATTATAAAGTAATGTGGGTCAGTCACCTTGTTCCTGATGATTTATATCAAATAAGGTAGCAAATAAAATAGAGAAATGAAGTGAAAAGCAAAGTGGATGTATTTATAATTTGACCGAAAAACAAAGAGAATGAAAAGGATATCAGAGCAAACTTCACTGAAACAGATAGCCACACCACATACTTGCTTTGAAAGTCCTGATGTATCTCTGGAACTCTGTTTGAGGACAGCTTTCATATTGCATCTTTCCATGAACTTCATAATTTGTTACCTGTAAGCAGGATAATGATAAATGACCGAATGAAAACTAAAATAATAAGCACTGTTACATTACTTACTGCAGGAAGATCTGAAAGGATGTCCTCCAGAACAACTTCTTTGTCCAGAACCCGGTGCTGACCTTCATTGTAGCCAACAACATTCCTCTGAATAAGAGTCTAAAGAATTCAGATACAGATGAAGCTTCATAAAGCTACCAAGACAAAGCTCAGATGTTCGAATAAGATGGAAACCAAGCATCTCTTGGAAAATTCTATTTTCAACATCTGAATACTGGGGTTTACTTTTTACTTTCTTACAAGGACAGCTATGAATGTGTGAACAATTTAAGTACAAAGATCTCCTCTAATCAGACTCTTACAGGGATTTGCAACAAGGTACCTCGAATTCAACTGGAGATCCACCCTTCAGAATTACTTCATGCGTAGGAAGAGGAAATTGGGGAAGTTTCTGCAAATGATATAACAAAATTATCGCACGAGCAACAAGATGAAGATTCATGATCATCTGAAGTATGCCACTTGCCTCACCAGGATGACAACCCCACAAAAATACGCGCAGGCGAAACTGTGGGAGCCCATAGCACCCAGCTGCCATTATACCGAGCCTTGCTTGGTATCTCATGCCAATTAAACGGCTTAAAGCATAGCGTCCAAGACTAGCCTCAGCAAATTTCAATATATCAGCAACGTTTTCCATGAGGACATACTTAGGCTTTAAAAACTGCACAATATCCATAAATACAACAATTTGGCGATTTCTTTCATCTTCGAGAGGAGCACTGAAGTTCCTGAAACGATTGTAACCGCTAATACCTTGACAAGGAGGACCACCACAAACAACATCTACACATCCCTGAAATGTTACATGCATAAAGATGGGATTCCCAAATATTAATAAGGATTAAACCAGCTGCTTTGAAACAATCAAATAGCGTCTAGCCTATGTCTATTTTGTAAGGTCAACTTTAATAACCACAATAACATCTGTAATACTCAGAAACATGTATTACTCAATAAGATACTCTTAGGAATCCATTCAAGCATAAGACTCCAAATGGCTATTGAAGCAGGAAGCCCGGAATGTACCTTGCAACTACACTACAAACTACACAGGCGCGCAGCTGACAAACATTTGCTAACACAGTTGCTACCCCTGATGGCTATTATTACTCTATCTGTTGAGCATGCATGTCAATGTCCTTGTAATTTATAAGCAAAAGTTTCATAGAATAGAGATAGTCATAGTAAATGAAAAAGGAAAAGAAATATCTAGGAAATCTTACTGGAAGTGGCAGGATCTTTGACTTAAACCCTTCAGTGACAAATTCTTGTAGCCGATCCTCACAATTACTAGACATATATAAAGTATTCACAATCATTAATTAACCCCTATCATCAGAGAAAATGCAAATGAGAATTGCTCCAACGTGCACCTTAATCCTTCACAGGGCTCCCATGTGTCTTCACTAGGTCCATAGCCTTTCCATCGCACCTAAACGCAGCAGACATGTTGAAGCTAAAGCTTTTATATATGGTAAGTGTATGAAATAAGGGAAAAACAACCACAAAACATGTTGGAAGCAATTAAGATGGTAATATTAGCACACAGTGCAAAAAGGAAGTCATTGTACCTTAAATTTCAGACCACGCTCTCCAACACCTGTAGGGTCACCATAGCATACACCAACTAGCTTCAGAACTTCAAATTCTTCATCTGAGGATAGGCGCTTATTTTTCTTGTTACATTGCGAGTTTTTTGCACTTGAGCTCCTTGACTGGCCTCCTTTTTTATGTTTATCAACTCCAATAGCATACTTACAGCAAAGCTCCTCCCAAGCCTTTAGCAACTCGAAAAAATCTTCTGCTGACTCATTTCTAACCTAGTTCCAAAAAAAAATTAAGGCCCAAAGACTAAAATCCAGTTACATGAACCGGCAATTAAAATACTCAAAATGAAATAACAGGACTAAAATACTTGAGTTTCTGGATGATTTAGCTTCAAACTTTGACATGCAGCTGCATCGAAATCAATGGCCCATTGCTAGAACAACAGAAACAAGTCAATGGTAAAGATGCATAAATGTAACTGGTAGATAAATGAACATGCGCAATTCTGAAGGATAATCTCAATAAGCATACTAAATTAAGATTTAATGGAGCAAGACTTCAATAAGATACTTGCCGTCACAAGTTCCACACCAGAGAGTTGTGCTCCTAGGCAAATGCCAGTAGACATTCCACCACAACCAGAGTATAGGTCCAACAGCACTAACTTTTTGGGTTTACTGCTGTGATATTCAAGAAGAAGCTTTTCTCTGCTGTCGACAGATTGATAGGATGAAGAGTAGTTAGATGAGAAAACGTTAATCTTTTCACCAATTTCATCTGCAAAATGACAAGGTCAGTGAGCTCATCAGTCTGCATCATAGCTTTAGGGCCAAATACTACCAGGCAATTGTAGGAGTACAGAAAACATTCTAAATTCTCTTTTAGTAAGGGATCTAACAGAAAAGTTTGTCAAGAAAGCTTCCCAACTTATGGATCACTGCAGGATAACTTTGTAGATAACCATTAAAGTCTTGTGGATTATTACATACAGATGTAGAGGTAACTAAATTGTAATATTAGTACTAAACAGAAACAAAGAAACAAAATGGAAGAACGGGTTGTGCATCATCCCCCGTAACTTATAGGAAAGATAGTAGTTGAGCTAAACTAGATCTCTGTTGCCCCAGTTCATCGATTATTAACCTTTATTCAATTATCTTACCAGTTTCTATAGTACAAAATGTAGAATAGTCCACAGAATATTTCATGTCGAAATAATAGTATCCTGCTGGAATAGAACTGGGGGAGAACTCTATCTGCAATAAAAAAGTGACCTCATTTCATAAGTCAAGAAATCTAACTGCGATAACTATGTGCTGTTGCATTATAGCAACAAAGCAATATGACTGGATGTTGTACAAACCATTGTAGCTCACTGCACCAACAAAATAAATAAGCAGCAATCAAATTGAGTAAAATCGACTTGGTTCAATCACTTACGCAAGTAGATAAACAAGTACTTCTTAGCAATTTAATTAACCAGAAATCGACTTGACAAGACCCACTCTCACAACTCAGTGACGGATGAAGTTAAAGTAAAACATGAAAAGCTCAAGAATAGCTGCAATGGACATATAAAAAAATCAGGTCCATAATTTGTGTAACGGAGGCACTCTGCTTCACAGGTCAAACTCAAACTTAATACTGTCTTCTCAGATGCACATAATTATTACTCCAATTCTCTTGTGCATGTGAAAAATGATCATTGTTTCTAAGTAATGCATCCTCCTTTTTGGTTATTCATCATATAGTAATCCATATATATGGATTAGGGACAAAATATATATGCTTAGTACTGAGTTTCCAAAAAACCAGTAAGTGTACCCAAAATATTGCATTGGTGATAGACAATGCGATCTTCCAGCTAGACATAATCTCAACAAAATGCCTATTCCATGATTAGAAGTATCCTGATTTTCTATCTTAAACATTTCATTCCAATATGACTATGTCAGCTGGGTACAGCACTATCTTGTTAAGAGAGACAATTTCGCCGTACAACAAGTTAGAATTTATGACCAGATAGCTAGCCAACTGAACAGATATATTTTGTTGTTTTAGTATGTTTCCTGGGGTATTAGTATGTTTCAGAACTTTTTCTTTCCCTTGTGACCAATGATTTGTTGTCCCTAAAGTAATTGTAGAAAAAATATCATAATACAGCTAGTTCTACGTGTTCCAAAGATCATGGAGATGAGATGATAAAGTGATGAACTATGCATTGCAAGTCTCTACTTGCAAGAGGTCAAATAGTGTAGAAAAAACTGTCTGAAAAATCATGGCACAAATAAGAAACAACATGCTTCTAGATAAAATAGAAATGAACCAGAGTCACCAAGCTTACACAGGGAGACACATATAGGATTTTGACTTTTGAAACAATGCAGTCCAGTAAGTTATCATTCACTAAATCTGACAAAAATAGCCGCTTTGTGTCATGTGAAGCTGCTTGTTGTTTCATAACCTACAATCAGCAAAGAATGGAACATAAGCAAAACAAATATACAGCTTGATTGCTTGCCTGTAGTTGACCAATAATATCTGTCACTGCATGAATAAAACACATACCCCCACACAAGCACATAAAGAGATAAGAGTAGTACAAGCTTACTGTATCTTCGCCCCTGAAGAACCACTGGATGGTGAAATAGTATATTCCTTCTGTGGTTTCAAAAAATTCCAAAATACGCCCCAGATAATTTGACTTACCAGTCTCACCCTGAATGGATTGCAAGAATCATTAGTATGCTAATATTTTCCACATAACATACTGATAATTAGGATAAATAAGTCTGTCTATTAGTAGCAATGGATCCAAAAAAGACGTAGCAGCTTACATTGGTAACACGCCTTGAAATGATACTATTTTAAATTAACACGAGTTCTACGATAGGTATATTTACAGCATACTGATTCTTCTGTTTGCGGTAAGAAGTAGTTAAAAAGAGTTTAGATTATTGAGAACAACTAGAAGCACAAAAAATGCTTATATTAAGGTTAAGACACAGTGGGCAAATGCCTGTTGGTAGTTAAGAACCTTCAAGACAACATCTTACATTGGTAGATAGTAGAAACATACTTATTAGTGAATACTTAAGTATGTTTCTTAGTAAGCCTATCTAAACGGAGACTAAGCCTTATTCCATTAGGTAGGGTAAGCTACATTGATCATTTCATGCCATTGTGCTCTGTTAAACTTTTGCATATTACTGTCCATAATAAATCTATAAGGATATCGACTTTTTCCAACTTTTGCTATGATATTATCAGTTGCAGCTCACAACAATGCCACATAATAAGTGGACACATAGTAAACAGAAAAAAGAACGTACTCGATACTCATCCTAGATTCATAAGGCCAAAAAACTTTGTGCTAACTTCAGCATCTCATAACAAAATGGAAAGCCATAAAAAGCTGGAACAATAAAGCTTAGTTAAACAGAAACAACAATCTAGAGCTGGGGATTTGGTGCAAAGACTGAAAGAGCAAATCATACATAGAGACGTGTCTAACCCAAGGATAACAAATGTAGCATATTGGATGCCATTGCTAAAAATTTGGAAGTAACTAGGTGCCCACAAGGCAGAAAGATTACAGTACCTATATCAATTATTGTGCACATAGTCACTATACTATCTCTCTAAAAAATATGATTAAACAAGGTCATATTGTCAAGAAAAATCATGATTCCAAGGCCTGCAAGTTGAGCAGATCCCAACAAAAAGACAAGAAATTTCCTTGTATATCTCAAATTTATGTATCAATCATCGAATTCAAAAAATCAAAGTCCAAGAAATACAGTTTGGTGCAATAGATACCAAAGAAAGCCCTTACCTTCACAAAGGCACAATCACCGAGATCAAATATGTATCCACATATACTAGCCTGTACATAATGGTGTTTGACATTTGAAATGATGTCCTTCTCATCATCATAGCTGAAAGAACAGAAGATGGATGGAATTCAGGCCCAGGAATGAGATCATAAAGAAGCTAGACGAAAAGACAGCTACTTACCGAATGCTATAGCTCTTACATTCCTTCCCTTTACCCTTCAAAAGTAACAAGATCACAAAGTAAGACAAAGGAATTCTTTGAAATGCATAATATGCTGGACAATACATCCTCTAGAAGACTTTTCCTTTGTTACTAAAAGTACTTAACTAAACAAACTGTTGTATCTTTAGGTAAATTGAATGGAAATTCCTTTTGCCAGTATGTACCAAATATACAGTACACTACTCAACTATGACTAAGTGTGACCTCTGATATACAGCTGCATTATAGCATGCTTTTCACCTATTGCAGGTTAAGTCATTCGCAAGTGGACAATAAAAGTTTGAAGTAGAACAAGAAAAGGGAGTTAGCGTCCTCTAGCAGTAAGTCTCTTATGAAATCCCGACCTTGTAGTTCACAGGCAATAAATGACTGGAGTTAGAAACCTTGAGCGTGCAAAGCATGCAAATTGTTGCACTTTTAAGTTTAACAGAGTTCACAAAGCCAAGGAACTGATGTATGTTACATTCAAATTTATATCCCATTATTACATATCCTGAAGGAAGAAAACCAACTTTTGAGATGGCAACTCAAACATTAAGCATTGTGAACAGGGACTTGTAATGTTTGCTATGCCACTTATAGCTAAGAACTGCGGCTTTACCTTCTCTTTGTAGTGATGCGGCCACTTTTCTCTTGCTTCTTCCTCTGGCACAGGATCCCCGACAAAGAATGTCATGCCATTAAGATCACTTGGGTTCTCCAAAGCTGAAGATGCCTTCACTTTAACTGACAATTTTGACTTTTTAGTAGGTGGTGTGACTACTGATGTAGAAGACTTCCTATTAGCTATACCTTGAGTGCTCCCTAGTTTGTCTTGAAAAATTTTCATGGTTATGCTGGTGTTCTCAGCTGTGGTAGCTCTAGATGAGCGCCTAAGCCTTTCAGTCTCCAGCACAATTGGAACTAAGTAGCAATTTCTGTGTCCATTTTTCAAAAACAAATCAGGGGATGGCTTTAGCATCAAATCTGAACAGGATTTCCTTTTTACTGCAGGTCGTTGTTCAGGAGTGCTCTGTACTTTTGCTTGATAATTCTCCATACTTGTGTTCGTCTTCCTAGCCGTGGAAGCTCTAGATGAATGCCTCAACCCTTGAGTCTCAAGCGCAATTGGGCTTGCTGAGCTATTTCTGTGCCCATTTTCTAGACAAGATTCAAGAGAAAGTTTCGGCACCAAATCTGAACAGGAATGCCTTTTTGGATGAGGAATTTGCTCGGAACGGCTGTCTAGATGGGCTTTGAAGTTCATCATACTTGCTGCAGTCTTCCCAGCTGTGGAAGCTCTAGAGGAGCGCCTCAAACCTTTGGGTTCAAGTTCAGCTCGGACTAATGAACGATTTCTATGCCCATTTTTCAAACATGAATCTTTAGATGGTGTCAGCACCAGGTCTGAACAGGATTTCCTTTTTGCTGTAGAGCATCCTTCAGAGGGCTTTCCTAAATGGGCTTTATAATTCATAATGGTTCTGGCAGTATTCTCGGCTCTGGAAGCACTAGATGAGCGCCTCGACCCTCCTATCAACAAATCAGCTGAAACCAAGGAGCTATGTTTACACCTTTTCCTAGGAGAAGACATGCCTGGTTTCCGATGGGTTTTAACAGGTGGACGATAAGCCTTCAAGGCATCAGGTGTAGTTTTCGACAACTCCGTATAAACCTTCTTATTGTGAACTTCATTGCTAAGCTCAGAAAAGATTTTGTCCAGATGGTTCTGATCCACGCTACTAGCTTTAGATGTTGAACATGCTTTCAGTGTCCTAAAGCTCAAACAACCATTTCTTGGGAAAGAAGTTGAGTGCTCTTTCTGAGCATGCACCATACTGTCATAAATGGAGATAAAATCCACCTGACTCAAAATTTTATTTGAATCCTTAGACATAACTGTCAGTAGCTGGTATTCAGCATTCTCCTTGCTCTTTAGACCACTGCCATTCAAACAGGATCCATAAGGCTCACCAAGCTTCAGTGGCAACAGAATTCCCAATTCACCATCATATCTCGCAATGAAATCCACCTCACACAGGTCGTTCTTCCAGTCCTCAATTATCATACTCAGGAGATTCACATTATCGTGAGCCTGGGTTCTTAAACAACTTTTGTTCAATCCAGAAAATTGACTAGGCTTTAACATGGATAAATATCTACGGAATCCATATTTTTCAAATTTAGAGTCAATATAGCTCAAGTTGCGCTCAAAATCCTCAAAAATCACTGTTGGTTTTGGGGGCTGATGTCGAGAATAATCCTTCATATTTAGACTGTTGCTGCTTAATACAGAAGGCTCACTAGGTCTTAGGGGCAACAAGACTCCTTGATCTCCATCATATATGGAAATAAAATCAACCTCATTCAAATTGCTATTTAGATCTTCAGGTATCATTATCGGGAACTCCTCTTTATCAAGATCCTGGCTTTTTAAAACAGTGTTGTATGCGCCAGAAAGCTTGCTATGCTCTACCATGGATGAGAATCTTGTGGTGCTACTTTTTACAAAATCAAAGTCCAGTTCGCTAACTTTGTCCTTCAAATCCTGAAGAATCCCTGCTGGCTTGGGGCATTGGCACTGAGTATGATCCTGCATCTTTGGACTGTTGTTCCTAAATCCAAAAGGCTTGCTAGGGTCCAGAGGCAACAAGACTCCTCGCTCTCCATCATATATGGAAATAAAATCTACCGTACTCAGATGGTAATTTGAATCCTCTGATATCATTGTCTGGATCTGGATTTCAACATGATCTTGGCCTTCAAGAACATGGTTGCTTGATCCAAGAAGCTCATTAAGGTTAGGCGAAAATGACATAACCAAGCCGTTATTGTCCATATTTTCATTATCAGCATTGCCAACCAAATTCTCATCATCCAGAACTCTCTCAAAAACATAATCAGAATCGGGAGCCACTGGCTTGAGATCAGCATTGTCTTGCTCAGAATTTACCAAACTCTGACCCAAATTGCTTGAATTAATCAAAGAACAAACTTTGAATGTCCCTACGCTCCATGACTCAACATTGTCCAAAACTCTCTCACAACTTGGCATAGTCACCCTGTCTTCCAAACCGTTTTGTTTGAAATCCAATAAATTGCCATTTCTATTGCTGAAACATGACTCAACTTCCTGACAGCTAACTAAATTCTCAGCAACTCCATCTCCACAAATCACGTAAGTAAACATTGTCTTTTCAATACCTGCACTATGTAGCTTGGTATTCGTTAAATCAAAATTCAAATTCCCCACACATGGTTTCAGCTCATCACAGCTGAGAAATTCACCATGTTTTACAGTTCTCTCAACTAAGACATCAGAATTTGACACAACCTGACCTCGCACTGATTCAAGTAAATTACAATCCATAGTGCTCAAGCACGGTGCAACAATCTCACAACTTATGAATTCACCAGTATCAACAGCTCTCTCTACCAATATCGCAGATGATGAAACTGTGGCCTCAAGATCACCACTACTTTGCTTAGAACCCAATATATGATGATCAAAATTGCCAGAACACGACTCAACTTCATCATTGATGATCAACTCCACATCCTCCACAGCCCTATTGCCAGAGAACTCAGAAGCCAATGCCGCTGCAAGAGGATTAGCATTATTGTTCTTGCAATTCAATGAATCATGATCCACAGAGGTCAAACATGGTTCAACTTCCACACAACTCAACCCACCATTTTCTACAGCAACTTCATTGAAACACTCGGAACTCAAGATCCATTCATCAGAAAACATACCCTTTTCCTTTCTATCCGTAAAACCACAATCCGCATTGCTGGAACAAGCTTCAATTTCATCACACCTGATTAACGTGGCACCTTCTTCCAGAGCTCTCTTGCCAGAGAACTCCGACTTTGGCACTCCTTTATCAAAATCTCCAGCAATCTTTTTCTCCTCCGAAAACCCATAACCCACATTGTTTGAGCACGGTTCAACTGAACCGCAGCTGAGAAAACCACCATTATCGACAGCTCTCTCGCCGGAGAACTCCGAATTCAACACCATGTCGTCATAAGCAGCACCGATTGGTTTTGAGATATATGCAATCTCTCCAAATCAACAAAGATTTGAACTGGAATTTGTAGTTTTTGGGAACTAGGGTTTTCGGGGAAGCTGAAACGAAACGAACGCGTGCTCGAAAGAGAGAGAGAGAGATTATTATTGCAAGGCGGGAAGATAGAGTTTTTAACCTGTTCAGGTTAACCGACAAGGTAATTAGTATCAAGAGTTACCTTCTTATGTTTTATCTTGAACGGCCAATTAAGAAGCCTAGCCCATTAGCCCACAACTATTCATTACAAGAGTCAACGTTCCTGAGAAGCCGTCGGACCGGAACCTGAACCGCGTTTGATTCGACTTGACCCGACCCATTAGTTCAGGTAACTCTTGAAACGTGTCCGTTGCCTCGTTGCGAGCGCGTTCCTTCCAGACATTGACGACCGACACGTTCCTGTATCCTAGACCACCAACAAATCAAATCTCTCCTTAGATGTCAACGGCTAAGATTGACTTGGACGGTTTTTGTTTTACACTATCCCTAATTTTTCTAACTACTTCGATAACAGAACCCTCGGCTACTGACTATTACTGCTTTCATTTTGCGGAAAGCTACTTGAATGGTATTGGATTTACAAATAGGACCTTGACGGCTTTCATTCATTTATGACTTCTAGAAGCTTTTCTTCTCAGTGACTGACTGGGACGGTGGTGAGATTTCTAACGGCAGCGGTACAGTCACCGGTATGACCTGTTTTACGACATAAGACCACCTGTTATCACTATTGCAATGCATGCATGGTCTTGCAAACCAACATAAAGAAAAATATAAATTGAAATTTGCAAATATACTCCTATATTACATTCAATGTATGAATTAACGTGTTTTATTTATTTTATTTCGCTTTGGCTCCCACTCTTCCTTCTTCTTCTTCTCCGATGAAGGAAGAAAAACAGAAACAAAGCAAAGAGCCAAAACAGAAACACGGACAGAATTAAAATCCCCCAATTGGTTTTTCCAGCCACCGCAGTAAATCTCACCTCTCTATTTTTCACTGCTCCCATTTTTCTTTGTTTCTTTATATTTCTAACATTTCTTATTTTGGTTTCAAGATAAACAAAAATTTTTTTGAAGAAATGTTTTCGCCGGTGATCATTTCGTAGTCCGGTGAACCTGGTACGATTACCGCCCTTCTCTTAGACCTCTCTCTATAATTTTCTCAACAACGTTTCTGGGAACACAAAATTTATTCCCAATTTTATGTATTTTTTGAAGTTTTGGAGAGATAGAGAGAGAAAGTCTTGTTATTGGCTTTCTATATTTGATTTTCTCTGAGAAAGAAGAAGAGAAACAAGTGAATATCTAGGGAGAGAAGAGAGATAGCCGGAAACCGTAGGGAATGGCGATCTCGGGTAGCAGCGGTAGAGTTTGGTGATCTAGTTGGTGGCAGGTTGCAATGGGAGGGACTGCGGCGGCGGCAGTTGAGACGGAGGAAGAGAGTGGTGGAGGGATACCGGTAGATCCGAGCGTGGGAACCATCGTTTGGGTACGGCGAAGGAACGGGTCTTGGTGGCCTGGAAGGATTTTAGGGCCAGAAGAGTTGCCGGAGTCTATGATCATGTCACCGAGAACCGGAACACCTGTTAAGCTCCTCGGGCGCGAGGATGCCAGCGTGTGAGCCCTCTCCTCTGTATACGTTCGCCTGATTCTGGATTTACCTTTCAAGATGGTTCTTTGTTTGCTTGCTTGCTTGTTGCTTGATTATTTTTAAATTTGTAATTTTTGCTGCTGCTTTAATTTAAGATTCAGCAAATGTGGTAAATACGGTAATTTGATTAAGTCTAGAGTGATTTGTGCTGCTTTCAGTTCTATCTTGCAGATGTTTTTGCTGATGCTTATTGCTTCTGCCATTGTTAGTTGCCATTGTTAGTATTGGACTCTTTAACTTCAGTGGCATGTTTGTGTTTTGATGTAGGATTTCGATCTTTATGTGCTGTCAAATCAATTTATTGGTGATATTTGAAGGCTATCAATACATGTACCAGTTTAAGCTATTGATAGAGTTTTCTTGTAGTATGAAATTATCATTGTGGAATCACAAACAGGAGCTTTATGTTTCAATGTGTGAAAGGAGATATTGTATCCTGCAACGTGGTATGCCATTTTGTCATCCACAGTTTCTTCGTATGGGTGTTTCATAAGATACCACACTACCTTTCTAGTCTCTATCACATGACTTTTAAGGGAAAACATAAACTAGTCTCTATCTCTCACCAATTAACTTGTTTTCTTGACAGACTTTTAATTTAATACTCAGATCTAATCTTTTACTGATCCTTTCACTACCTTTTCGCCTCTTCTTGTTCTTATTCTAAATCACTGTTTTATTGTTTAAAGAGTTTCAAAGAGTTTTTTATCGTTTTGGAATGGCAGTTCAAGAGCATAAGCCGGTCTGAAATATGTCATGGCGACAAGAAAAAGGTATTTGTGATGCGTAATAGGCCACTGGTGTGGTTTCTACTTAAAAGATTAGCATGGAATTGGTAATTTTGTTATTTAAATCACTTATTTCTTTGGTAGGATTGGCTAGATCCTTCTTTCTTAGATGGAGTGATGGTTATTTGAGTGGTAGCCTAGTAGCAAGGCCAATATTGAGTTGTACTTCATATCAGTTGATTGTATGCAGCTTGAGAAGCTCCTGATTTACCTTTACTAGTGTACCTCTGATTTCACCTTTTGCTAATTGATTTTGTAATTAGACGTGCTGTTGGTATATGTCGGCTCTTTCAGTAACGTCGACTATCTAGAAACCCGCTCTTCTTCAAATTTCTAGATCTGATCATTTCTTACTACTTTGGTCATTCAACTTATTCCATGTAGTCTGTAATGATCTCTTTTTTTCAGGGACTGGTACAATTTGGAGAAGTCTAAGAGGGTTAAAGCATTTCGCTGTGGAGAGTTTGACGCTTGTATAGAGAAGGCTGAGGCTTTGCAAGGCAATCGAACAAGAAAAAGGGAGAAATATGCACGTCGAGAGGATGCTATTCTTCATGCTCTTGAGCTCGAGAGAAAACAAGTAGATGAAAGAAACTCGCATTCATCAGTTCTTTTGAAGAATGTAGATGGCAGGAGTTTGAATGCTTTTAGAAGGGGGTTAAAGAGGCATTCTTCTGAGGCTAATAATAGCTCAGGTCATGGTAAGTTGCTCACGAACAAGACTCGAGTGCCTTCCAAAAGAGAAGCCTCATTGTTTGCACAGGATGATGCGAGCAGGTATTTTGATAAAGTTAGAAGCAGCAAGAATCCCAGCTCAAAGGATGATAATTTGGAATCCTCAACTCGAACCAGGGGTCTACAAGGTTTTGGCCGTCCCATAGCTTCATCTAAGAAAAATTTATCTCAAATTTCTACCCGAGAAAGTTTACAGAAATCATATGACAGCAGTTGTGATGTCCTTCCTGGTACTTCAGGTCAGTTTGTTGCTTCCCTTAGTCATTCTGGTGATGGCAAGAATTCATCGGATATCAAAAGAAGAAGGTTGCAGGGAGGACTTAGCGAAGGATCTCTTAAAAGGCGTGATAGGCGCCGGCCTCTTAATCAGGTTTTGCTGAATAGTGCGAAATTGCCCATTTCAAACACCTATCCTGATGATGGTACTGGTATCTTGCCAGTACAAGGACGTGATAGCTTAGGGGCCGTAAGCAGAAAAAGGAGCCACTGTGTCTATCATCCAGCTGATTCAGATGAATCTGTGGGTGATTTAGGATGTTCCTCTGAACAACTGGATGCTACAAGTCTTGGGATGGATGACAGTCTTCAACATCCTGATTCTTCATCTGAGGAAACTGAAACTACATTGTCTGGGATGATAGAAATGGATGATTGTAGTTCTTCTGACAGAGAGTTTTCAGAACCTGAGCTTCCTGATGTGGATGATGACTCACCAGGTAATGTTTTCAGAAGGGTTATCCAGCGCTTACTTTCTAAATGCTTGCAATGTTTCTTGCAGTTATGTCTAGCATGCTATCTTAGTTCCGCCTGAAAATAACCATTTAGGAGATTCTGTGGCTGCCTGTAGCTATTACTTTCTTCTAACATATTTTTGCTTTGCATCTAAACCAAATAATTTTTAGCAGATTCTACCTAGTGAGCTAAGGCTTTATTGTTGCTGTTGCTGCTGTCGTTACTGGTGTTGTACCTATACTAACTAGTTTTCAGTGCATTTTAGGGTAGTTCTTTTCTCACACAGCTGTTCTTTGCTTTAATGTCTTTGATTGGTTGCTGTTAGGTTCTGGAAAGCATGTTATACCTAGTTCCTCAGCATTCAATGTTCGAGATAAGCTTCACAAGATGAAAGATGAGGGCATGGAATATGAGCCTCAATTATATTCCTATGATCAGTCTGCTTATGCTTCTGGCGAGACAGGAGTATCTAAATGGCATATGAAAGGAAAGCGCAACATTAGAAATTTGGCAAAGAGACCTGTGGATATAGGAGACAACAGGGGTGTCATTGCTTCTGAGAAGTGCAATGGCTCCTTTGAAGGGTCACTAAATGAAAGTAGTTTAAGAATGTCTAAGAAAGAAAGAACAGGATTTCACAGGCAGAGGACTTCAGGATCATTGCCGTACAGTCAGAGTGATGAGTTTGATGATGATCTCTTTGATGACGAGAATGGAATAGATAATAATTTTGACCATAAAAATCCATCTCAATATTCAAGGACCAAATTTCCTTTGGCATTTAAATGTGGTGCAGATCACAGAAGAAGCGATTCTAGCTTCCTAGATTCTGAAGATGATTCTATTGGGTTATCTTCATCAGTTTGGGAAGTCGATGGATCCCATGCTGCTAGGAGGGGATACTGGGGATATTCTGGCCTTTGTGCTGATGGTGTGGAAGATGTGGTTTTAAAGGTCCAGGCTAGCAATACTGGGTCATCTCATGGGGAGCGTCAGCATGTGCCCTTGGTGTCCTTGATGAGCAGATTGAATGGCAAAGCAATTGTCGGTCATCCTGTCCAGATTGAGATATTGGAAGATGGTAGCACTTTTCAACCTGCTTTCAGAGCTGGTGGCTTTCCTGATGAGAACAATGCTACTGCACCCACATGGAGGACAGCTCGAAGAACTGCTATGCAACGAGTTCCCCGTGCTAATCCAGTACGATCAGAATTACAGGGAGAAGAGCGTGCGTCTATTCTTCAGAGTACACATTATCTTAAGGAGGGACACTCTGGTCGCTTCTATCAAGAATCCAGGTTCCCTAAGAAAAGCGCTTACCATAAGAAATCCGGGAAAAAGGTGAGCTTGTCTAACCAGAAAACCAAAAAACTATCTTCTCTTGCTTCAGAGCAAAGGCATGTGGAAAACGTGGATGTTTTGGGTGGATTAATTAAAAGGTCAGGAACGGTGCCGCTTGTGACTTGTGTACCTGTAAAAGTGGTATTCAGTAGATTGTTGGAGTCTATAGGGAGGCCGCCATCAAATTTGGCACATCAAGCTGTAGCCAGAGATCCATCATAGGCTCGATTGCTTTGCATGTCAGGTTGTGATTTTTGCTCATTAGTTGGTCCATTTGTGATAAGCAAATTTTCATAATTTGGCGGAGCGAAGGTTGACAAGTTCAAAGCTCTTCTTTAGTCGCTAGTCGCTAGGGAAGGTGCGATCTCATATCAAAAACATTGTAAAACTCGTTCTTCCATTACCTTTGTAATGTATCAGCTAGCAAGAATAAAAAGAAGAATGAAGACTTGATAAGCGGGGACGGAGACTGGACTGGTCTAGGGTACCCCCTGAAAGGAGGAACTACTCGCAATCCGAAGGTGTGCTTTATTTTGGCTTTCGGATAGGATGACTCTGTAAAGTTACTAACTTCAGGTTTCAGTAGCTTGTTTAGTTTGGCTTTCAGCCATTCAAAAAACATATTTGTACCCTGCAAAAAACAAAGAAGAAAATTGATATAGAAATTATGTAATTGAGGAGGCAACACCAAAATCCTTCGTCTTTACTTTTCATATGCGAAAAACATTTATTAGTTAATCAATTCCTTCTTTAAGGTGGGAACCCAAGTAAGAGGGCGTGTTTTATTTTACTTAACTCATTTTTATCAAAAAAGTAAGTTTCAATAATTATTTATAATTTATTTTCATAATTTTTTTAATAATTTATTTTTTAATCAATTTTTTAACAAATAAATAAGTCCTAAACGAAGCAGTGCGTGAAGTCGTGAGGACACTGATGTTTGAAGTATTAATGCGTTTAAATTCTGTGTATGTGTTTGATTTCACTTGACGCTCTCATATACCTAACGAAAACATTATATATTTCGGCAATCTTTAGTATTACAATTTTTTTAATACGAAAATTATTTTAAATAAATTTTTAAAAAATAATAATAATAAAATTTATGTTATAAGTTTTTTTATATTTTTAAATTTTAATAAAAAACATAAAATTAAAAAAAAAAAGTTAAAAGATACTCGAATCATTTGTCGTACTAGATATATGCCGGTTCAATACGAATGTAGAAGTTAGAAAACCCACTAGTACTTGAACAATAAAGTAGTTCATAATTTTACAAGGTCAGATTAAAAATATAAATCAATAGAGAGCAACATAGAATTTTGGTCGGAAGTAAAAATTCTTCATGAGAAGTTATTGAAGAAGAGTAGACCATTTCTACAGGAAGCATACAAGGTAATCCAGTAATCCCTCTACCTACAAAGCCTATCATCCACCCAAAAATCATCATTACAAAATGCAAGAAGGAATAATAATAATAATAATAATAATAACCACAAACTTTTATCTATTATAAATAACACCAATCATCAGAAAACCAACAAAACAAAACAAAAAAAAGAAGAGAAAGAACAAATTACTTACAAATAAATTCTTCAATAAACAATGGGAAGGCTCTCGCCATCGCTTACTACCGTTTTCCTCCTCGCCGTCGTTCTGCAGTCATGCAGTTCAGTATCAGGGCACAACAAGACGCGCAACAGCAACGCCCCTACGCCGCCGCCGGCGCTACCCAACCAACCGTCTCAACAATGCGAAGAATGCCAAGCGCAAGCGTCCATGGACGCAATATTCGCTCAATGGATTGCTTTCGTCGGGAAACTTGCTCTTCAGTCTATGTCCCTTTACCCATGTCCTTTACTAAGAGCAGCGTCCCAGGCAGTCCAGACATTAATCGTTTGCAAGAATCCTAAAGCCGGCGAGTTCTCTTCTATTCAGGCCGCCGTTGATTCCATTCCACCTATTAACTTCCAACGCTTTGTCATCAAGATCTCTGCCGGTGTCTACACGTAAGTTTGTACTCTTTTACGTACGAAAGTAACACCGAAAAAATATATATATATCTGAAGTTCGATGTTTCGCGGCTCGGTGATCAGGGAGAAGGTTTACATTTCTGCACAAAGGGCTTTTATAACGCTTGAAGGAGAAGGAGCAGATAAAACAATCATCCAAGCCGGAGGCGATCATTCGTCCAACCAAGGAGAATTTTCTTCTTTTGTTCTCGGCGTTAATGCGCCTAATTTTATTGCCAAAAACATCACCTTCCATGTAAGTACAAATCTCTCTCTCTCTCTCTCTCTCTCTCTCTCTTTCTATATGCATAGACATGAAGAAAAAATATTCTTTTTAATTAATTGGTTCGCTGATTTGGTAAACCTGGCCGATCGATAGAATGTTGCGTCGGAGGCGGCGACCTTAGCCGGAGTAGCAGCGAGGGTGTCCGCCGATGCGGTGTCGTTCCTAGGATGCAAGTTCTTGAGCGCACAAAATGCACTCTATGACCACACCGGAAGGCACTACTACAAGGATTGCCACGTTGAAGGTGGTTCCAATTTTCTATTCGGACAAGCCCCTTCCATGTTCGAGGTCAGTTCAATGGCTCTGATTTTTCCCTAAAGATGTACGTAGTCTTGTACTTTAAAACAATTGACACGACGAGGATTGGAATTTCCTCTCATATACGTAGGGGTGTTTCCTGAAAGCATCATCAGAAGCGTCAGGGGAAGTTAACCTGCACCGTTCGATCGGTCTTACAGACAACTCCGGCAAGTCTTTCAATAACTGCAAGGTCATGGGAGCTGCTCTTTTCTTCCTTGGAAAGGCATGGGAGAGCTTCTCAAGGGTTGTCATCACAAACTCGTACCTGGATAACATTGAGATGCCTAAAGGCATTCAAGGACATGACTCTGCCCTCTTCCAGAAAGGCTTGTAAGTACCCTCCACAACTTCTTGAAAGAAACACTTCATCTGAAAGCTCAAGTAGCCAAACTTCTTTCGGCATGAATTAACTGCAGAAATTTTTATTTCAATTACAGGAATCTGCTTTTTGGTGTTCACCAGTGTTCTGGACCAGGGTTGAACATTGCAACCAAGAAATCATGGGCGAAAGAACTCACAGCAAGCCAAGTCATGCCTTTTACAAGCCTCGCCTTCATTGAAGGCCATGCATGGGTTAACTTCTGATAAAATATCTTCTCCGCTTCCGATCAATGCTTTTCTTCCTTTTACTTGCTATTAGGAAAGAGAAAAAGTCCTTGAGGTGTTAGGAATTTTGTCACCCAGGCTGCAATGATCATTGTTTCTCTTGTTCATGTTCAAGTAAAGATATTGTAGTGCTTCCCACGCAGGGTAGTTGTTGTATCTGAGATGATACTGAAACAATATTCAAATAAACTAACTTCAGAAGTATACATACAGTGTGTCATTGATAACATTGTCACAAGCAGCTTTCTTTTAATGAGCAACATTTGAATTTCTCATTTCTTGTTTGGAAAACAAAAGTTGAACATGTAGAAAAAAGGGCTCCAAATTGTTGGCAATTGAAATGTTCATCCACCCTGAGCTGCCTGCTACGAGTTCAGATATCAAGCAAGAGATCTTTCAAAGTCAGAATTCCAGCTTCTAAACTGAAAGCAAAGAAAAGAGAAAAGATAATATAGTCAATCCCCAAATTGAGTATTATTTATGCCTTAGAGCAAGTACCCGTACAGAATCCAATGCAGAAGGTACCTTCTTGATAGCATCCTCATCGACAGAAGCATCTCGTCTCTCCCTCAGGGATGCAATTCGATCCTTCATCATCTTGTTCTGCTCTTCACACTAAATGAAGAAAAACGATATACATAACTTGAGCTTTCCATAATACATTAGTACCCAACTGATATAAAAGGCACCGAGTATATAAGCTTGATTATTGACTCTACTGCTACTTATATTGCATGTGTAAATAAAGGGGCAATGCTGCTTGTATCTGCATTACAACAGGAACCGTGTAGCAAGTATGTTCAGAGTAAACTTCATGGTCAACCTTTTCTTTCAGTGTTGCTCGAAACTTGGAAGAGGCAAAAACATTCTTTTACACATTTTTAAAGAAGACACCACCTCTCCTACAGAGTTCATTCAACATTTTAAAACTTCAGGCGACCATGGTAAATCTGAAAAAGATGACAGACCTTCCATCTTATGGCATTAACAAATGTGACTCATGAATTCACCACGAGATTTCAAAATTAACCAACTTCCAAGCAACCAAATGATACCGAGCAATTAAGCACATGTTGAGCAATCAAGCATAGAGCCTGACCAAAATACTGTTTAGGTCGTAAACTTCTGCTGTTAGAGTTCCCGAACTTGATAGACGAATGCCGCAGTTTGGATATTACCAAAACTTGATAGAATGCTTGCTAAATAATGAACACTTCATTCATTAATCCAGCTATCTACTTAAATACACGGACACTAAAGAACTAGTATTTAAAATACCTTTGCTAAAAGACTGGTCAAGTAATCGATTTCATCCTTCTTTGCTTGTGACAACTTCTCCTTTACATCTCCAAGGTTTGTCCTGGTTTTATGCAGGTTCAGGATTGTCGTTAAACAAGTTGATAACTTGACATAAATGCAAACAAGACGGACATAAATGATAAAGGGTGGACGATATAGACAATAAGAAGCAGTTAAGCTATATATCCTAGAGCACAGCATTGATCTTTTTTTTAAATCTTTTTTCAAGTTTACTTACTTATCGGTTGACAGAACATCTAGATTATGCTCCTCCACTAGCTGTTCCACTTTGTCTAGAATGCTACTAACCTGAGATGAATACAATTTTAATGAAAGAATATTTGGCAAGTCTTTCCAATATCTTAACGACAAAAAACATGCAGGATCCAACGATTTCTTAAGTTGTCAAGATTTCTTACATGGAACAACAGAATTACAAGATTACATATAATAAAATGTTTAACTTGGAAAGAATTGTCCAAGCATACCTTTGTCTCTTGACATATAGATTCAAATTCCTCCTGTAAATTAAAAGAAAGTTACACTGATTACAACTAAAAGAAAGAGACTTACTTTGGTGATACCAAAATATCCTTTTAACACGAAACCTACAAAATAAGCATATCTCAGGTAATTGCTACGATTCAAGGTCTGCAAAAAGCTGTCTTGCAGGTGTGATCTAAACCTAAAGACGTATGCCTCGCATATCCTAGACAACAAAAGGTACAGTTGCTGAAGTTAGAATGAAGAATAGTCTCACCTCTACATTCTGATGCAAGGACTTGATAACCTGCAAAAGACCAAGCACGCTATTAAACATCCATCTTTTCAACTTTGCATGTGAACATCAGATGAAAAAGAAATCATCGGTAAAAGAAATCAGATAAACAGTAACTAAACGTTTTTCTCGCTTTAGGATAATTGCATATTATGTTTACTATATTGAACTATCGAATTTGTTTTCCAAAGTGGAGTAACACATTTACAGCTGATATAAAATGAAAATTGCTCTAAGCACAGAGGTTGACCACAAAACTGCAAATTACATTCGACAAATTACAATTACCTGAACAAAAACACGGTAAATGCTTTCCGCTTCTTCTTTGCTACACATCGGAAATGCCTTCTCCACATCCTACAGAAGAACCAATTTTTGAAGCGGAGATGCAATTACAGATTTAGTAACACATTTCAAAATGCCTGTTTCAGTAACTACAGTTTTACTGATGGTGACCAAATCAGCAACAACAAGAAAGAACGAAAAGAAAAAAAGCAAAAAGAAGAAGAATAGAACAGATAGACCTGTTTGGAGAAAGCGGTGAGGAGCGGGCGAACACCGAGCCGAAACGATTTTGTCAGATGTGCGTATCGAGAGCTCAACTGCTCGCTACCTCCAACCACCATCTCTTCTCTTCTGCAGACACAGACTGACAGAGAAAGATAAATTTTGAATCAGAAAATTACATGATCATCACAAGAAATTGTTCAAAGGAGATTAAATTTTTAAAAGGATCTGGCAAGAAATCCATCGATGAACCTCTAATTTCATTCGTACTTACGAAAATAAAATTTTTTTTTTTAAATACTGGGAAGAGAAAAAACAATCCAGCAAATCTACTGAAGAAAATTAAAGAAAAAGATCGGTTAGAAAATGAAGCGAAAAAATTGACCAATCGAAGAAAAGACCTGGATCAAACCTTCGTTCTTATTTTTCCTTCTTCAGATTATTTTAACAATAAAAAAAATTAAAAAAGAAAGGAGGGGGAAAGAAATCGAAACTTATTTAGAATTTGGGTGAGCTCGCGCTCAGTTCGATCGATTCACCTCTTGGAAACTAGACAAACAATGACTAAACTACCCTTCGTTTAGTTATCTTTCAATCGATCAGTACTGGGCGAGTCTTATAGCCCAGCCCAATAACAATAGCCTACCAGCCCAGTTGAAAAACTTAAAATTGTGAAAGTCAAAACAATACGAATTTTCCATTTCTTTTTTATTACTATTGGTTTATACACTTATTAACGAACATCTCAGCAATTATTTAAATTCGGAGCCTCTACTTATATTGATACGTAGTTGTGTAGTATAGGTCTGTTCCTGAAAAAACATTTGACTATAGGTCTGTTCTTGCAAAGATAAAACTCATATGTGCAAACTGGATCAATTGTGAAGCCCAGTACGTTTTTTTTGTATTTTATTTGATGAGCAAATTATGTGGCAGAAATATTTCCATCTAACTAGACATCTATTTTATGTCAAAAAAATTCTAATAATAGTAAATTAACCTAGGCAATATTTGTATTAACCATGGAGTAATTTTTTAAAAATTTAACTAAGGAGCTAGTAAGAAATTAACACTAACATCACTTGTCGTAGAGTTGCTCTATATTTTCTGCATCTGTTTCTCATTCTGTAGAGTGTTTATTTATTATCTTCAACGTTCTACTGACTATATATTATATATAAGTATACAGTATACGTAGACGTATCTATGACGTCAATACTCTACTACGTTTACGTAATGGTGAGAGTAATAATCACCGGTCGGCGACAGCTTGCACGAGGAACAATATTCATGCATGAAGCTCGATCTGTTGCAGGAGATCAAATTAACAGTCTACTAAATTTGCTATCGATCACCGGCCGGCAACAGCTTGCAATATTTATACGAGGAATAATCACGCAGCTCGATCTGTTGCAGGAGATCAAATTAACAGTCTACCAAATTTGCTATCGATCACCGGCCGGCAACAGCTTGCAATATATATACGAGGAATAATCAGGCACGCAGCTCGATCTGTTGCAGGAGATCAAATTAACAGTCTACCGAATTTGCTACCGGTCACTCGCCGGCGACAGATTATTAATTGTTAGCTGCGAGGGACTAATCATGCATGCATGCGTGCAGTTCCAGCCGGCTACAGGAGATCAAACTAACAGTCTACTAAATTTGCTCTCGATCACCGGCCGGCGACATGTCAGTCGCTGTTGATGAACGATCATCTGGATCGGAAAATGTTTCACATAAATAATATAATGTAATTTTCGTGTGATAATAATTGTGACGCAGTGTCTGATCCTTCCTTCTTCTTAGCTTATAAAGAAGATCGACAACTATTAATTTGCTGTAAATAAAATGTTTTGTTAAATATTATTTGCAGATATCTTGGCAAACACATTCGGCCGGAATCGAAGAAGATGAAACAACAAACGCACAGCCCTTTAAGGGAACAAAATTTACCTAATTAAGCAGGTAATTTTTTTTAAAAAATTGAATTCTGCCTTGTGTATATCAGGTACGCATATACCGAAAATGTATACACATACGAGTAGTGGCAAATCCGTAATACTAGTCTACTAAGTTCATCTTAATATTAATTATTTATGTAGTGTTTGAAAATATCTTATAAAATAAATTTTTTTAAATAAAAACATATTTCAGATTTATTTTTTTATTTTGAAAAATAACAAAAATAAGTGTTAATAAAATTTTATAAAAATTCTTATACTTTTTAAATTTAAAAAATTATTAAAAAAACTTAAAATTAAAGGTTAAAAAGCTTATTCAAACGTGACCTTATTAGGCTGCAAGCCTGTCAGAAGAATTACCAATTGCCCTGAAATTTAAAACCAAAAAAACGCTTAATTATCACTACAGAGTTTTACTTTATATCAAACTAATTGAACAATCATCAGGTGAAGTTTATAACTAACTAGAACTTTGTTAATATGTAAACACTTATTCACTAGTTAATGAATATCAAACTCTAGCCTAGCCTAATTACCGTGATCATATTTTCTTTCTTTCTTCGTTTACTGTTCATCAATCAACAATAATCAAACTTTAACCACCGTAAAAAATAATGGTGGCTAATCCCAACAACGCCAGCGGCAGCGGCAACAAAAACCAGAAGGGAAAAGCAACGCTTAACGAAGCAGCAGCAGCTGATCATCAAGATGATCAGAAGCAGAAGAAGAATAGGAACTGCCAAAAAATGATTGCTGCAGAAGAGACGGGCGAAACAAAGAATGCAGAACAACAGGACGATGAACAAGATCAAAGAGAGAATGCTTTGGTAGAGAAAGAAGCGACGGCTGTTTTCAGTGAAGATGTTATTGAAGAGATGAAGAAGATGAAGGAAGGATTGGTGGAATTGAGATTGCCCAAAGGGTTTCAGTTCAATCCTGACGCAGTTGAACTGATTCGGGATTACTTGAGGGTGAAATTATCTGGACGGAAGCCGCCGTTGCAAGATGTCGTCTTTCTTGACGTCAACCTCTACGACAATCACCCTGCTTACCTTGTTGGTATGGTCTTTTATTTAAATTTCCAATTTCTTGAATCAATAACGTCGATCGGTTTTGTTTGTTATCTGAAGGAAACTTAACTGTTTACTTTGAACAGGGTCTTTCACTATTGTTTGTTTGTTGTTTAATTTTTGTTTCTGATGTGTATAAATTGCAGTAATTTCATAGCAAGTTTTTTTTTCTTCGATGAACAGCAAACCAATTTTGTAGTAGAAATTTGAAATTTGTTGAAACAATTGATTTGTTAATTTCACGTCGGTATAATTAAATCTTGCAGGAATTTCGAATTCGTTCAAAGGAAAATCATACTTCTTTACATCAAGATCACGCAAGTACCCGAACGGTTCTCGTCCCAACCGTGCTGCTCAAGGAGGTTACTGGAAGCTTACCGGAAAGGATAAGCCGATCGAAGTAGATGATAAACCTCCGGCCATCGGTTTTCGGAAGGCGTTGGTGTTTTACCAAGGAAAACCCCCTAAAGGTACCAAGACTGACTGGATCATGCATGAGTACCTTTGCGCTGACGAGGTTCAGCAATCTTACAAACCTTCCGACGGCACTATGAAGGTACGTCTATGCAAAAACCTTTTCTTCATTACGCTTTTGATGTGTTTCAGATGCATAGATATTCATGTATGCAATGTTCGGTTGTTTGTAGCTTGATGATTGGGTTCTATGCACAATCCAAAAGAAACGCAAAACCAGCAACAAAAGGAGCAAAGAGCAAGCACCGTCGAAGCTTTGTGAAAACGGTAGCGGCAGCTTTGGACCACACACGCTAGCACTGTTACAGTCTAATACTGATTCTTCCCAGCATCTGCTGGACGACAGCCGCAATGCTCCGCGGATCAACAATAATGACTGCAGAAACATCTCTGAAACTACCCTTGAACCATCTGCCGTTGGTGAGTATCAAGGTCGAAGACCTGAAAGTTGCGTTGTTCTGCCAATCGGTGATATCCGGCCATTCTGCCAGCAGCAACCTGGTTATGGTGTTGATCTGAGAAATATACCACTGAAAATCTCTGCAAACTCCAATCTTCAGGATGAGGAATATTTCATGTCTCTTCAGGATCAGATCAAACAACAGCAATTGCAGCAAACAGTAACATCTGCTGGTTATGGCACTGCAGAGAGCAGTTATATGGGAGCCATGCATAATGGAACTCCTAGGGATCGGCAATCGGATTACGACATCTTCTATGATATTCAATCAAAATGTTACTATCGCCTTCAGGACCAACTGTTTACAAATGGACGACGTTCAGATTGCAGCAATGTATCAGAAGCCAGCTGCTACTACCAAACAAGCCAATGGACTAGTGATCCTCGAAAAAGCACTGATCAAAGGGGAACCTTGTACAATCAGTATCCGAATTCCGCTACTGACTGGCGTTCGGATGAATTGGCATCCATGCTCAGGGGACAAGAAATAGGCCGGAAACAGTCAGCTCCGATGCTGAACTGCAATATTAATCAGTACAGTACCAGTCAGTTTTCGGGATTATATGGAGGACACTTATGCCAACCGCAATCATCATCCTCATCAGTAAATTGGAGCAACCTCTGTCAGCACTATCATTGGAACAGCAACAATCCGTACGGCATTTCACAGTCCCGATCCTTATACCGAGGAGAATTAGGCCAACAACAACAACAACCATCATCACCACCATCAATCTGCAATGATTGGAATGTCCTACTTTCCGATGGTATGATTGGTACCGCACAAGGAGGATACTTGAATTCATCTGGCAATTCTGGTAAAATTCCAAATGATTTTGCAGCAACGATGGCTGCATACGGTGGTGGCCATGTGGACGGGCGGTGGTTGGTGCAGCAAGGACAATATGATTCTTATGCTCCATTTCCTAGTGAACAATCTTCGGCCTATCTATCTAGTCTACACCGACCGCCAATGGCCAACGTTGTGCCAGAAGAAGTTCATAAACCTATAAATACAGCAAACTTTCAGGATCAGAGATTTCCTTGAGAATCATAAGCTGCTTTCTAATATAAACTATCATCTGTATTGCATCTTTTTTACCTCTTGTAATATTTGTTAATCGTTGCGTCTCATGTTTTGCTGCAGAAACATCTAAATCTTGTTCACAGAAGAGCATAATATACTTCTTCAAGTTAACCGATGAAGTTGCAGATGTCAGGCATGGTTTTCTGAAGGCAAGGACGGGGATTTTTTTCCACCACCTTATGTAATACACATCCGGAAAACGTTTTTTTTTTTTTTTGTACTTCATATCTAGGAATATAGATAGAGTTCTTTCTTTTTTTTTTTGGTTATAAATCGTAGTGCATTTCTTTACTCAGCGAGTGATTGTTGCAAGAAATTTTGCTTTCAACTACTAGTTTGCATCTGCCATGTCTGTACTGTATTTTGGTTTACCTGTTGAAATTACTACGATATTCTGGAAGCAAAATTTTTGGAGTTCATTCACAAGAAAATATATACATATAGAATATAGGTAGCTGATAATGTGTATTGGGTGGGTATTTACACTACCGTCTTCAACATGAGGGACCTTGATTTTGGGGAAGCACAAATTTACGAAACTTGTTTTTAGGGGACTTATATTGCAGACTTTTAGTGAACGGCCTTCCTTCAGAAAAGGAGGAGGAGGATTGTTGTTATATTCTCCATTCTTTTTATTTTTATTTTTTTGTTTTTTCTCTAGAGTTGTCGATTCCTCTGTGCATCTAGGGTTTCCGGTGATCTATCAACCGGTAATCTTCTCGATTCAGTAGTTGTAGGTGAGAGATCGATTGCTTACAACTCTATCTCTTTCAGCTTCTTATAGAAGAGAAAATTGTTTTTCCGGCTTGATTTGGGTTAAAATTGCATCTGTTTCGTGAACTACGATTGTGATTTGTGTTCGATCTGGTGTTTAGAGAACTCGTCTAGGGCGAAAAAAGGGTGTCTTGGTCGCTGTTTAGGAGAGACGATCTTCTTAGGTGATTTGACATTTTGATTCATACTGCATTGTTTCTTTGGTGCGTGATGTGATTAACAGTTTTGAAAGTTGTTCATTTTTATCCTAATAGAAGTATCCCTGATAGCGTTTATTTGTATAGGAGTACTTTTTGTTATTTGTTAGCAGATCCATGAATGAGTTAGTTTTAGGGGCCTAGACCTTGTTAAACAAATTTTGTTATTTGCATGAGTTCGTTGGCCCCTGGATATGTTATGCATGTAGTATGTGTGTTTTGATTCGTGATGGTTATTTGGAGTGCGGCTGTGGATTATTTTGATGAAGTTCTGGTATAGTTTATATGCAACTATGAATATTTGTTATGTGGTTTACGTTAGGGGTTACCGTTTCAAGTCTTGTATTAATTTTATTCTTGTTGCTTGCATGTTCTATGCATAGCTGAGAAAAATATCTTATATGTGTGGCAATTATCACTACTCTCGTGTCAATTACCTGATGTTGCCATCCACCTCATATTATATTGTTTGAGATGCTTGTTCGACTTGTTGTATGTTTATTTATCACGATCGAATGCAGAAGGAATTGTTCACATGGTATTTGTATAATTGTTGATATTATTTCCTTAGATACTTGTCAGATTTTGGACATGATATTCCATCTATCCATGGATAACTTTTTAACTAGAATGCACCTTGACTATGCTTTGGAATACACCAGAGATTTTTTGTAAATTCCTGTTGGATGGCAAAATAGGGTGACTTTAGAGACCCAGGATTCGTATTCAAGGATGTTGAAGTTGTTTGCTTTAGTAAGATAGCGACTGTGTATGTTTGGCGAAGTATAATTCATCCCTTCAGTCAAACTTCTTGTTGACTGAATGTTTGTTCTCAGTATGAATTATAAAAATACGTAAGACCCTAATTTATGGATTAGGAATGACTTTTAACTTTTTCTGTCCTGTAACTTTAGGCATAAACTGCTTACTTTTTACGAAGACCACATGCTCACATTCTTTTAGATGAAGGAATTGTTGCACAAGTTGTCCACATATATAGTTGCATGCCATCTCTCATGTTTTGCATGACTTGGATGTTGAGATGTGCTATCATATGGATCAGGTCTGTCTAATAGATGTGCAAGTGAGGTTCCATTTAACACAATAGTTGATTACAGATGGTTCAACGCTTGCGTTGTTTTGTAGCATATGACCTTACTCCTACTTGGTTCAAAAGTTGGCGTGACTATAAAAACTAGAGAAGAAAATGGTATGGAACAACAATAAAAGGCAATTAGCTGTTTAGCTCGGACAAAGGTTACATGTATCCTCAACTAGGTAGCTTCAAGCCTTATCTTGGTACTAGTGTTTTTTTCCCTAGATGTAATTGCAGAAGTGTCGAGTGCTGTCATAGCAGATGTAAGCTTGTTGCTTCTTCTTTTCCATCCTGATATAGTTGTTGAATTTCTTGTATTGGTTTCTGTTCTTGTAACTCTTTGTCAAGCTTTTTTTTTCTTTTTGATGGGAATGACAGCTCTTTTCTTCAAATGACTCATGAGGCTCAGGAGTTATAGCTTTCAAGGTTGTATATGCAAACTTTCTGGCTTAAAATGTTGTTCAAATGTATGTAGACTTTCGAAACAATGAATTTTATGTCAGCATGTTGGTTGTTAACATACTTTTGCAGAACTTAGTAGTCATATGCTTCCTTTCTTGAAACTAGAGCTTTCATAGAATATATGCTCTTTTCAGTTTAGAGATGGCAGCAGCAAAGATAATTGGAGCTGTAGCGGCATCATTTGTGGTTGCGTACGTCTGCGATACCTCCATTTCTGACAAGAAGATCTTTGGAGATTAGTGGTAGGACAGACTATTTCTGCGAATATTAAGAACATTCATATGTGATAGGTTACACTGATATAGTTCTCGGGCTGTTTTGGTTGTTGAATATAGGGACTACTCCCAAGACAGTTTCTGATAAGGAGTGGTGGGCAGCTACTGACCAGAAGTTCCAGGCCTGGCCAAGAACTGCTGGACCGCCAGTTGTTATGAACCCTATCAGCCGGCAGAACTTCATCGTCAAAGCCTCAGACCATTGAAGATGCGGCTGGGTTGTTTCTCGTTTTGAAATTTTCGGTTTTTCCACTATGAATTTTTGGCAGTTAATTTGCCTTCGAATTTGTTCGTAACTCACAGGATGTAACTTGGTACTTGCATTTCGTACGAGCAGTGACCACGACAAGGCGTTCACTTCTCGTCCATTCATCAGTCAATAATAAGAGCCGTTTAAAACTTTTACGAATGCTTATTTTTAAATAAGTTTATTTTTTATAATAATATACAAATTGTATAATATATAATTTTTTATGTTTTTTAAATTTTAAAAATTTATAAAATGTTATTGTATGTAGTGGTTTTTTCTCTAATAGATTTTATGTGCATGAATTATGCGTTCCCTTCTGTTCAGATTATGTAATCTTGCCAAATAAAACTTGCATTAGTAGCGAATCATGCCATTTTATAGTCTGTGAGGGGAAAAAAGTTGGCGATAAACATAACAAATTACGCAAAAAGGCTCGAGTTTGCAAAAACTCAAAACAAAAAAGACATTATATTTGCTCCGTTTTCTGGATAGCGGGACGCGTGGAGGTCTGTACTTCACCGTACTATCCAGAACCTGTGCTCTGCTTTGACGTTGCGAAACACACCGGCCTTTGGGATATCGAAAAGACAAACGCCGCGTGTCCAAATTCGCTAATGACGCAATTGCCCTTTTAACTTGGTCGTCATTGGAGTGGGCAAGAGTAGAAAAAAGTAAACAATCAAAGGCGTAATATGGTAATACAGAAGGCCACGTACAATAAAATATAAATACATGAGAGGGGAGTGAAGTTATAATAAGCAGAGAAACGAAGTGAAAAGCTATTTTGTTCTTGTTCTGTTTCTTCTTCTCTCTGAAAATTTGTCTCCATTTTCAGTTTGATTAATGGCTGTTAACGGCAGCAGTTGTATCAAGTTGACGATGATGAAGAAGCTGTTGATGATGAGCTCGACAATAGCTCCAACAAGCAGTATTGGTACTATTCCGGCAAAAGTTCTTGGTTCTACTGCTTATCATCAGTTATCAAGGTAACAATTCTGAAGACGAGGTTTCCTAGAATGATTAATTATTTGCCTAAAAAAGAATGGATCTTTTTGTTTTCTTTTTTGGTTCTTGCTGGTGTTTGCTAGGGATTTCTATAAATGCTTTTCTGACTCTGCTGCCGTTGACATTTTTCTTGTTTTTCCTTTTTGTGAGATCTCTGTCATCGGTTCAAAAGATTCAACCATGAGCCCTTAAATTAGAAAATAAAAATGATAATTTTATTTTTGGTTAATATTTTGGGTTAATATGATTAGAAAAAGCAACATGCAGGAGGACAATGCTGACCTTCTCTGATACTTGCAAACAGTTGATCAGCTGAATTTCTAAGGATTACAACAAAACTTCAAGGAAATTAACTGTCATCAGTTTGAATTAATAGGATTTGATATAAAAGCGTTTTGTCTGTATTCAATCCTTATCATGTTCTTAAAGGTTTCAATCAGGAAATTTTTTGGAGAAAATGATATATGAGGGTCTTTGAAAACTGGTTTTGTGTGAATTTCTAGATTGCAAATATATTTCTACAATCTTTTCGATGGATTGCTCCTGTTCTTGTCGGGCGGAATCATGAGAAATAAGCTGCAGCTGTACCGACGAAGTGTGTTATGGAACTAGATATCTTGTCCCGGGTTTTTCATGGTGAATGAAGAATGTCCTGCTCTAGGATTTCGTAGGTCGTACCGTAGTTTAAAACAAACTTTGGTAATTAAGATTTCGTTCAATTTTGTAGGCCGGTAATATTCCGTGGTCGGTCAGCAAAGATAATAGTTGGCACATTTCTGCCTATCTTATGTTTAATTCGTGCTTGCAGCTTGTGTATCTTTGTCATGTTTATCCGGTTGCTGTATGACATTTAGGTCCTGCAAAGTTTCCTTTGAATGCATAAGCAGGTCTGTCATGTCCGTCTTCAACCATATGCAATTCTAGATTTCATCTATATAATGTCGAGAATTTCTTGACCATATTGCAAGAACAGCGACATGATCGATCCGGTTTACAGGAGGACAATGCATGAGGTTTCATTATTATATGAGAAAAACATTGATGAGGTTCCAGTGGAAGACACGATCTCACGAGCAACCAAGGTAGTACCTGATGAACTCCTCGGTGCAGGTCCCTCTGAAACCACTTGGGCCCCTCACCCAGAAACTGGAGTCTTCGCTCCGTCAGATGAGACCGGTGCAGTAGCTGAAGTCTCTGCGGAGAATGGCGGCGGACCGAAATCATCAGTGTTAGATGAAAAGGCCTGGTTCCGGTTGTCGGCTGAGGACGTCGGTAAAGAAGAGGTCCGCTGACTTAAATCAGCTCAGCTGTTTATTTTGTTTCCTGTTGTACTCCGTTTTTACCGTTCCGTTCTACTATATTATAGTGGAATGAAACGGATCTTAGAATTGCAGGCTGCTTGTAGTTTCTTTTCTAAAGGCCACGAATGATCGATATGATGGAGTGTCAACACTTGAAGACAATTAGCTGATATAAGTAACAATTATAGGTGTTCGGAATCCGGCAGCAACCTTGCTCGCAATTTCCAGCCGGCAAAAGGCAAAAGCACGTATGTCTGGTGTAGTCCGGCCGGCGGCTAACCTTGCTTTCCGGTGGTAGTCTGTATCACCAACGACCAGTTAATTGTAGAAGGCCATACTTGAAGGCATTCGCCTGGTAAAGAAGAAAAATTAGAAGAAGACGACTAATAGATCAAAGAATCGATAAGAGTAACATTCACAAATGTCTATTTTGCATCCAAAACTCGGGTAGTAAACGAAGGCGAGATCTTTTAAAAACAATGTTTTAAAGAATAAATATATTAAAGAATATAAATATTATATAAAAGAAACTTTTTGAACTGTCGTAGTTGGCTGGCTCGTCGGTGAGTTATTAAATAAGACAAGAAAGTCAACTGCAGTCAAAGTACAATTTTTCAATTTTGTATTTTTAAATAAATTTTTTCTATAATATTTTATAAATTATTTAAAAATATAAAAAAATTTATTGTAAGATTTTATTATTGTGTGAATTTATTTTTTTATAAAAAATTAGAAATAATAATTTAAATTTGTGAATTAATTCGGATCAAAATTATCAATTATATTTTAATGTACTCAATAATTAATTAAATTTAGACTAATTTATTTAATAATTAAATTAATTTTATTTTTATACTTAAATTTAAGTAATATAAAATTAATTAGAATGAATATTGTATGATATGTATTTTTAATATTTTTATTTTATATTTATAATATTTCAAAAAATTATTTTTATTTTTGTTTAAAACTATATAATGACTTTGAAAATTTATATAATAATATTTGATTAAAATTTTGATAAATATAGCTAACTGATAAAAGTTTGATAAAATTTTTTCATAAAATTTAAATTAAAAAAATATCTATGTAGTAATATTTTTGGTAATATTATAATTTTAATCTTGCATTATTTTATAAATACAATACAATCATAAAAAATAAACGACTAATGATAAATATAATATAATTATAATAATTTATAAGTTATTATTATTGATTTATTTTTATTGTCAAAAATTTATTATATTGTAAGAAAAAATTGAAATAGTATTGTGGCTTATAGGAATGACAGTTCGAGTTAATGGGTCAATCGGTTTTATGTCGATCCAGATCAATCAATTAATAATCAGATCAAATTTATTCAATTCTAATCTAATTCGTAAAGTTATACGGATTAAAATTATCAATTCTAATCCGAATTAAATAGGTCGATTGTGGGTTAAATTTTTAGATTGGATCATATATTGTCATCTAAATAAATAGAGCTCATTTTTTTAAATAGAAAAAAATCCTTCTATTTTACATAAGTACTTTTATAAGCACTCTTAAACACTCCCAAATATTGTCACAATCAGCTTGATATTATGTGACACAACTTGATCTGTTTTGGTCATCTATCTATAGTTGTTAGATTGGATCCGACCATCCGGATTGGTTCAGAAACCATCGATCCGGATGAAAAATTAAGTACTGATCTACAAACGAACTGTCTGTGTAATTGACTCATTTTGATCCACTTTAATTCGATTGACCCGTTCTTTCGGGTCAAATTGGGTTAAATAAAATTAAAAAAAGTAAAGTCATGATATATTTGATGTAAAAATAATTATATAATAGTCTTTTGCTAAAAAATAATATATATTTTAGAGTTTGCATTTGAATGTGATAATGAAAATTTTTGTTATGTCTCATTTGCAAATAACAATTATTAATAATTTTTAAGTTTTTATATTATAAAATATTCTAAGTCAGATATATATATATATAAACAAAAAATTTTGTTATGTCTCTTTTAGATTTAGATGTTTTATGACTCCATCTTCTTTTAAACACCTAATTTATTTAAATAATCTTTTCTTTTTCTTCACCCTTACGGTGAAGACCATCTAAAAATCACCTTACTTTTCCTCCCGAAGGCAAGCTATCTTAAGCAGTCCTTCCCTCCTTACGATCAATCTTCGATGATAAATATCACCTTGCATTTTCGATCGTCAGTTCGTCACCATTGTAACTGCTTCCTTATTCATCTCAACATTAACCTCCTTACCTCTGCCCGCCACTGGCGATCACTATCAAATCCCTTAGTCTGCTTTGAAACATGTGAATTTCCTCTGCCAAGCTCACCGATGCGTTTGTGTTATCCGTTTTGTTCCTGTCCGCAGAAATCAAAAGTAAAAATAGGACAGCAAGGGAGGAAGAGAAAGCCCGAAGGTAATATGGAGCGGTGAAAACAACGATAGCAGACTAGTGGAGAGGTGAGGTTTCACTGATTCTGTTGGTAGTACTCAAACAATTCTCTTTGTTATTATTATTATTGGTGATTGTGATGATGTAATGATAATAATATATTCAACTTTTCTGTAATTATTATTGATGTTTTTGTTGGTGGTGATGCTATGGTGGTAATACTCTAATTTCTCACTATGGTTGTTGATGTTGTTATTGGTGGTACCATAAAGACAGTAGATTTTTCATTGTAATTGTCGTTATTGGTCGAAAAATAACTAGATTTCTCACGGTGATTATTGTTGTTATTGGTCGGAAAACAACATCGAGGATGCAGCTTTCTTGCTTCAGTCGACACTTTAGTATTATTGGCGTGACAGGCCATTCCAAACACGGTTGACCCGAATAGCTCTTCGAATCAACGTCGAATACGATTCTTACAATTATGCATTTATCAGCATACATAAAAAATAACTTCATCCGGAATTTAGTTGACATATTTATGGTGATTTATATTTTTAATTTTATTTACTAAAAACATGTATAGTTTAAATTTTTATTTTAAATAAAAATATAAATAAAATTCAAGTCATACAAGCATTATACATATAATTTTGTTAAAAATTAAATTTATAAAAAGTTTCTTATTTAAAGCAATTCAAGATGATCCCTCAATGTGATCACATTGTGTTAAGAAAAAGATACTAAAATAAAGAATTATACTCCATTTTCTTACTGAAAAGAGGATATATTCTTCATGCAAAACTGATATAAGTGGTGAGTTTCACACATTACCAATGTAAAATGTAAATAAAAGCAAGTATTTAAAAGATGACATTTTTTGCTATTCATAGTAAATCTACTTATTAACTTATTACAAAATAGTAAAATAGCTTTTTTGAGTAAAATGATGAAAAAAGAATACCTTCTGTTCTTTCTTGCTTTCTTGTACCTATCTCTATCTTTCTTCTCTTCTCTGTGGAGAGACAGAGCGGAGGAAAAGTAAAGTTCAAATCTTTCATTCAGATTCCAGGGAAGATTGAACGAACAACAGGTACCAAGTAATCTTTTCTGCTTCTTCATCATCTCAACTGTTCTTTCGTTAGGATTCAATCTCTCTGAATAAAGAAATCTCAACTTTAGATCAGTTCTTGTTTTTCTTTTTCCTTTTAATTTAGGAACTGATCTTGATTGTTAATGTGTAAGCAATCCAATCTTGTGATTGAGTTTTCAGGAATTGTTCGGTCTGTTTTAGATTTGTGTTCCAAGTTAGTAATTGCTTATTTCAGTCTTGCTCCAAAAATCAAAATTTTAAAGCTTGTATCGGTTGATTCTTAAATTCAAAATTCAAAAGGGAAAAGCTTTGATCCTGTTTCAAGCCTGAATTTCTGATCTTTTCTTTTGTTGTAGGAATGGAAAAGCAACCAGTTTGGCAGTTAGATTATGGAGATGTTCCATTATTACCCTTGATTCTGTGCTTCATTTAGTATCTGGAGGATTGAAAGTTGAGAGTGGTGAATCAACTAGTTTACCAATTTTAATCCAAGTTTTCAATCTCAAATTCGAGATCTTCTGTTGTAGGTATAGAGTTCTGGCAGTTGGGTAATGGAGATAATTGAATGTTTCACTGATTTCAGGGTTCCGTTTTAGGAATTGGAGGATTGCAAGTTAAAAACTTTGAAAGTGGTTGTGGTTGGTTCTTTGAGGGAATGGCCGATGAGGCCAATCAGAGGAGGATGGATTTGAACCTTTACTTGGGCCTCCCTCGATCTCCCGGTCGCCCTCGCAGCACCGAAGATCTTGGTTCAGACCTTGCCCTCGGCTCGATGCCTGTGGCGTCATCCTCTTCAGTTGTTCAGGAAAGCATGGTGGAACCTTTGCCTGATCCCCCACCGCAAATTGATGAACACATCATTCCTTCTTCCGCCATTACTGATAACGAGAATCGTGATGATTTTACTTTGTATGATGTATTCACAGAAGTTATTGATGTAGATTCCCCTTCTACTCCTCTCAGTGCTGCTGCATTGCCAACTATGCATGACGCAGATGAACTTACTCCAACGCCTTTGTATTATCCGTCAGTGTTCGAAGCACCAGTAAATCCGAATACTGAGTTCTTGGATGGACCGTCACCACAGCCACAACCATCAAGGGACCTTCTGCACTACCCAGAATTCCGGTTCAGGAGATTGATTGAATCTAGTGACCGATTGCTAGTTAGGAGGTTGCAGTCTTCAGTAGTGCCGTACAGTGGCGATAGATTAAGGTCTGCAGCTACAGGCTCATTGTGCAGCGCAGAACAGCTGCTACAGGATATAGTGAGTACGCCAAGGTCAATGAGAAGCAACGGAAAGGAGAAAGTAAGTGCTGATGACTCGCTTGTAGAAGATTCTGATGACACTGGGGAGCAGAAAAGAAAGTCTATGGCAGATTTCGATTGCAATATATGCTTAGATGTGGCGAAGGAGCCTGTTGTTACATCTTGTGGTCATCTTTTCTGTTGGCCGTGTCTGTACCAGTGGTTACATGTTCACAGCAGCCACAAAGAATGCCCTGTGTGTAAAGGAGAGGTGGTAGATGCGAACATCACTCCCATATATGGGAGGGGAAGCTCAGGGGCCACTGGAGAGAAGTCTGAGAAAAATGGGGATATGTGTAGTCCTAACGTCCCACCGCGGCCTCGAGGCCAAAGGCATGAAAGCTTCAGACAGCAGTTGCAGCGTCCTCTTTTGAGGAGGTTTGGGGAAGGAGTCTCTTGGAGGCGCATTTTTGATGAGGAGATGCCTGGCCAATCAGGAACCGATGGAAATCGTGAGTCAGGACTGCGGGAACTGATCGAATCGCATCAGAGAGCTTTTGCTAGAATCAGGGAGTGGAGGGATGGGAGAGAGAATGGGAATACTGAAGGTGGGCCTAGCGGCCACAATAACTCAGGGCAGTTGAGAACAACTACTGCAGCCCCTCATATAGCTGCGACGAGCTCGTCTTTTGAAGATAATGATATTTGGGAGCGGCTATCGCTTAGAGGATTTGGTCTCAGTGAGCGATTAGCTGCAATATCTGCTGACCTTGGTCGGGTTGTCGAGAGGCTCGGTGGCAGTACTGAGAGGCTTAATCGCAATCGTAATGCCAATGCAGCGACAGCTTCTCCATCTTCTGCCAATCCTCAGAATTTGGAACCTGACAATAGCAGGGTCGCCACGGTTTCTGCACAGGCATCTGACCAGGCCTCCGCAGCTTCAAGCACCATTGCAGTGATAGAGGGAGATGTCGCTGCTACGCCACCACCTGCAGAACCTAGCGCTGCAGGACCTTCGAGGACCTCGAGAAGAAGAGGAAGGAGCAGAGGGTCGTCCTCTTTGGATTGCGATGGGACACTACATGAAAGGAAGAGGAGAAGGCTGAACTGAGTAGGTATGTTATCTGTACCTCAATGTACTGCTGTTCTAATTAGCATTTCCCTAGCCCTAGGTGTATAATGTTCTAGGATCAGATTACACAAGAGGTATCTGTCTTCAGATCATCCTTATTGTATGCCTCCACTCTTTGCATTGAAATTGTTGATCTTTATGATCTCACAGGGTTCTATAATGTAGAGCAAGTAAGTGAAGAAACTCTCACCATTCTGTAAGTCCTTTTTTAAAGTAAAATTTTATAAATTTCGCTGCATCCGGCGGTGATGATTTCAGAATGCTTGTTTTTCATTGATGAGTAGTAGATCGTGCTGTCTACAATCTGCTTGCCTTAAGCAATGCCATAGTTAAGAGTGAAGTCCTGCCTGTTGCATGGTAGAAACTTGCTAGTTCCAAGTTAATGGCCAGGCCAGTTCACTGTGGAATATACATACAATACAAATTGTATGAAACCTTTTGGACTGGGAGAAACGGTAACTTTCTGAAATCAATATTGAGATTGCACATAAACACCAAATTGATCATTCTTGCTTGAAAGAGTATGCGAATTTTTACAATAACCAATCAAGCTAGAGTTCCAACTTTCAACTTATTACATGTCAGAGTAGTAGCAACAACAACATAGAGTACAAGGATCTTCCCTCAAATCAATCCAGACAAGATACTTCTTGATGAAATAGGTAAGGGTCCAGTTGTAAATCCCTAATATATGAATGAAAAGATTTGTTTTCCCATGCTTGCATCTGACAAGAAGAAAAGTTATCTACACCTTCAAAGTGCTGATGACTGATATGATCAAAATCTTCCTCATCCGATGCAAAAAGTCCTCATTCCACCAGGCTTGAAAGTAATTCAGCAATCAGATTGATGTTGGCATGCTATGAACAATATTTCTAAGTTTTAGAAGACAGTATAGTTTTTACTTCATGAAAGTTTCAAATTGGAAGTTTGTTTGCCCTGCTCATTACATAGTCCTTCAAAGTACAGTACCATCACATTGTTGCTCGCCAAGCAGTAAGTTGATCTTCTGTGACCTTCGAATGTTCAGTGTCGCTGTGAAGTTTAGTTGCTCCTACTTTGGATTTGAAGAAAAGTAAAAGGTCATGACTTCATACAACCGCTCCACAATTGTGAAAGTTTGCTCCCTTTCATTTAAGAACATGTAGACGAACTGTTTTGGTGAAAATTAGCTCAAAAACTGAATTGAGAAATACAATAAGCAGTAGATACTCATACTTGCATTAGTAATGCTTTGCTCTGACAAGCTGTTCCAAACACCCGTTCAGCATCACAATCTTATTATTGCAATATCAAAGCAACAAATTTCATCTGCCCAATCACAAAATGTGATAATACACCTCTAGAAGTGCAATCATTTCTCCAATTCACTTACCGCACTCACACATGGCATCCCTTGCTGCCGATGAAGATGACTTCAAAAAGGCCGGTGGGCCATCTGAGAGTTACTAGCTTGCACCTCCTGCGGATCTATCCAGTCACATTGATTCATCAATACAAACCTTAAGAATTGCATTCTTATAGGGCTTACGATCAGATACTTTCTGAATCCCTCTCTGTGACTGCTTCCAATGAGTATTCAATTTTGAACGTACAGAGAAATGGCTACAAGTGCAATGCTGCTGACAATAGATTGCCGTGGTCAAACAACCTTCGAGTTCCCAATATATGATCAAGTTTTGAATTGTTCTATGAGTCTCAGAAGACTGTACGTTTCAGCATCTGGGATCGCACCTCCAAGAATCATCCTTCTCAACAAAAATGGATCGTAAACCTTTGCCTTCACATGAGCCTTTACAAGGGTATTTGACACAAAGGTATACCTCCAATATTTAGTTTCCTTGAACTCTTCAAACAACTTCTTCGTGCTTTCTAGATCACCAATTTCAGCAAACTCCTCAGCCAGCATATGAGTAGTTTCTAACCAAGGTATAGATCGTCTTACCTGAAAGCTCACAGTCTCGTCCTTAGCCATATCCATGGTCTTCAGAGCTTCCTTCACCATTCCTGCTTTCAAACAACCTAAGGTGAGGTGCCGATATGTGATGGCATTTGGCTTGCATCCATTTCCAACCATTTCTTTGAAAATAGTACATGCTTTATCCACAAGTCCATGCCTGCAGAATACAGACAGAATGGAATTGAAGTGTTTCGTCTGAGCTGCTTGTACTTGAAGTTTCATCTCTGCCCAAATTTCTTCTGCTCTCTTTATGCTCCCCATTCTCCCCAACGCTTCCACTGCTAAAAGATAGCTTTTAGACGGGACATGAGGAAGTTCTTGTACTGATTTCCAAGTCCTATCTAAGTCCTTGCCTTTTCCCAAGTAACCATACAACATAAGCAAAATATCCAAGGTAGCCCAGTTATTCCCTGTTTTCAATCTCTCAATTGCATCAACATATGTTTCGCATACTGTGTACAGTCTTGCAACTGCATGTGCAAGTGCCAATATCCCGTAGGTAATTTCATTCGGTTCAACATTCGAATTCTTCATTTGGTCAAACGTCTTCGAGAGACCTTCAATGCTGTGTTCATCTGCTTCGATTTTCAAGAGGATGTTGTAAGTCGAAGGATGAGGAGGAACACCATCAGCCTTCATCTGAGTGAGGACTTTCGGTATATCTTTCTTGCGGCCTGAAGAAGAATGAAGAATTATCAAACGATTATACACATAAGGAGAGATTCGAAAACCCAACTCCCTCATCTTTCTCATGTAATCCAACGAACGCCTGATCAAACCATCCTCTAAACAAGACATTACGAGGTTGTTGTAGAGTAACTCATTATGATACTGCTGTGGAATTCGGAGAAACAAACTTTCACCACGGCTCACACCATGAATTTTAATTGTGAACTCCAAAAAGTATGCATAATCTAGATCTCTCAACTTGTATGGCCTCTCCCTGACCACCCACTCCATAAGCTGAATGAATGAAAGAACCATTTTTTTTTATCAATCAGGAATACTTGTTAATTAGTTGTTAATCATTTTAAAGATACTCTACCACAATTCATACTACTGCAAAGTCATTCATTTGGATAAAACTAAGGCATGATCATCAAAGTTGCAATTCTCAAATAGGAAATCAGACATTCAACTAGTCTACAATTCCGTCAAAAAGAAAGCAAAGATTAGTACTTTTTCATAATTTATTTTATACAAGGAGAAGAATTCCATTTTTCCTCAAAATGAAAATTCCAAACTAAAAATCCTCAAGAGCTACTACAACCCGATAGAAAACCACTGAAAATTTTCTAAAAGATTGAATCTATTTCTGATCTTAATTACTATTCACAAGAACAGAACATAAAGAAAAGTAAATGTAGCGAAATTGAAAGGGACAAAAAAATAAAAGAAGAAAAAATACCTCAAGAGCTCGGGAGTAAAGCTTGAGCCTTCGGAGCCTGTTGATAGCGTGGAAAACATCACCCCTCTCCACCGCGTTTCCTTCCTCCATCCACCGCCGCACAGCCGCCGAGGCCACTTCACTCCATGGCAACCTCTCCACCATCGAAGACAGTGTCCTTCTCTCCACTGTCAATATTCCCGTTTCCTGATCTCCTCCTTCATAGGTGCTCGTTTCCCTACAACACGAGCTTGTTGGAGAAATAGAAGAGATCGTTCCTTCTTCTAAGACACGCGTTTCGCTATCTAATTGGGAAACGGAGAGAAAGAATGCGCGACATCGAGGGAAACGGAGAAGTAGAAGAAGAACAGAGCGCCGGCTAGGTGAAAACATTTTGTTCTTGCTCTGCTGCTTCTCTGATGTTCTGAGAATCTTTATTAAGATGTGATTTGAACTGGATCCGCCCAGGATAGCCCGGCCCAGATAAGCCTTCAGAAAGAACTTGTCATACTTCTCAAGTGCACTTAAACATGCTATAAGATCCTATATCAACATATTATTATAACTAACTTCCAGCTTTTAGGAAGCCAATAAATATCATCAAAAGCTGGAACTGCTACTGAATAATAATAATATATTGATTAACTTGCTAATAAATTAAATAGCTTTACATAAATAAGCAAAAACAAGGCATCCTCAGTGCAGCAGGGGGAAACAACCAACAACAGCAGCAACAACCAAAAAGTAACCAACCCCATGAAAAAAACTAAAAAACTTGTGCTGCAGTTCGATGCCCTTTGCCTGAAAACAAAATAATCACAGCTCCTAATAAAATCTACCCGGATACTTTTCTCCCCCGCTCTTTTGACTGATGTCACCTTGCAGAAGGTGGATCTAATGCCTGGGTGCTTAGAGATGGATTAGATGAGATGGTCGGGAGAGTGCCATTCTCCTGAGGAGGCGTTGCTCCCCATTTGGGATCGGCATCCGTTGGTTCTACCACATGAACCGCTCCGTCGCTCATTCCTAATGCGATCTGGTTTGGCTCTGACGGGTGAGCAGCTATCACCATGGGAAAAACATTACCGCTGCTGTGAGAATAAAAACATCTGTTAAAGATGGTAATTGATTATTGCAATATGTGATGAACATTTGTCAAGAATTCTTGCCTATTGACAGGAGAAGGTATGTAGGAAGATGGTGCTATTCGACACCTGAGCCTCAAGCTTTCTGCATCGAAGACTCCTAGTGCACCATCACAGAATCCAACATACACCAAGAAACCGTCACAAGAATATATCGCGCTTGAAATGGGTGCTGAGAGTGCGTCTCTTGGAGACCACTGCATTCCGAGTAACATCATCATCAAATTTGTCGGCAGTCAAAAAATATTCAAGAATGCAGATTACTGAACATATCAAGGATGGGAAAGGGGAGATACCGAGTGCAAGCATTCAAGTTTGGTCTCATAGATGGATATCTGGGTTTCATGGACGACTAAAATATGGGTTTGATCATTGTGAAACTGAACTCTGGTATCCCCAACTAACGGCGATGATTGCCCAGAAGGTGCCTGGATATATCTCGATTTCCTCTTCTCCCATCCGTCGATGCTCCATACACATAACTGTCATTGTAGATTGAATGATAGGACAATCATCACAAACAATTAGACAATGTATATCATCCTTAAAGAACAATGACGATCTACTGAGCTCTCTAATTCAAGATATCTGACTTAGGTGAGAAAGCAAGAGTAAAACAAGGCCTATGGTTAAAGGCCTGCTTACCTGTGCATCAGCTCCTGCAGAGACCAGAACATTCAAAGACTGGGAGAAAGCCAGGCCTGTGATCTTTTATTATGGCCCTTCAACTTTGTTTTCACCTGCGAAGAAATGTAGATAGCTTGCGAGAAAATTCATAGGAGGAACACAAATCTATTCCAGAATAGCAAGGAGAGTCAAAGTTAAGACAGACAACCTCATCAATCCGCACATTGTATATTTGTATTGTGGAATCATCCATTCCTATAGCGATGATGTTGTTATCTTGAGGGTGAAATGCTAGAAAAGTGGTTGCAGGTGGTGGAGGCATAAAAGTAGTCATAACCTGAGAAACAACACAATTAGTCTCAAAAGGAGCACTAGTAATAAAAATATATATAAGAAAAAGGAAGTAAACAGAAGAGTTTCCTCAGTAACTAGATACCTTAAATGTCATCATATTGAATAATGAAACCTTTCCGCCGGATGCAGACATAACATAAGAGTCATTTTTAGACAAAGCTATGCATGCAGTTGTATCTTCAGATTGGTTACTTTCATTGATGTCATTGGTCATGAGTACCCCATTTGGTGGTTGCCACATTTGAGGTGAAACCGATGCGGTTGACTGGCAGATAAATGAATTTATTAATTGAGGAAATTAAGTTACTTTATGTTAGTGCAATCTGATGCTACTAACCTTTCCAGATGGATTTCTGTCTGAGCGTTGCCATTTCCACAGCTTATGGACACCACTAGAGAAAAGAGCCAATAAAGCAAGACCAGAATTTGTATACAATAATCGCACAACCTGATGCAAAACAACATCTTGTTCAAGCAAATCAACAAAGACATATCTAGGGACTTCGTTATAAAAAGGGGATAATCTTTTAATTAGAAATCTAATAGTGGTTGTTTCGTATGGCTACAAACACCAAGTATTTATAATCAATCAAACCATCTGCAGACCATAAGTACCTTGTCCATTTTCCCTTCACAAATAAGAGAAAATACACTTCCAAATTCATTTAACAAGGCATCTTGGATTTAAAATTAAGATTGAACAGATAACAGAGTTCCTGAGATAACTTGTAATACCTTGCTACTTGGTGGCGTAGCATCCGGCAGCCTCAAGGCTCTCAGAAAAGCAGAGTCAACGATTTCAGCTAATTTCCAGCTCTTGCTCTTCTCAGCATCCTCTGGAATTCTTGGTTTGACATCTGTCATCCTGCTACTCTCCATACTAGTCTGCACTTGTTTAGAGGATTAGATTACTTTAGGCATTAGAAATATTTTGCTGATGAATTTACATCATTGCAGTAAACTGCAGATTTACCAGGCCGCCCATAGATACTGCAGGCAGGATTCTATCAGAGCGTTCGATTGAGGCACTTAATGCACCAGAAACATTTGAAACACCACCCAAAGGATTAATTATTGATGGCTGCATACAACAGAACCTACTAGAATATATATTCCAATAATTTGAGACAAAACTGAAACATGTCGAATTCCATTAGGACAAAATTGCAGAATTTAGGTACCACAATTATGTCATAGAAGAGCATACTCTTACCTTGTTAACCTGTTGAGAAGAACCTCTCGATGCCTCAAAAGCTCTGCTCTCAAGCATCCTCAGCAATCGCTGACCATCAGAGTTTGCTAGAATCTTGATCCCATTCTCACTTGTAGTTACAGCAAGCAGTGAACCTTCCTTATTAAATCTTAGACGAGGACTTGCCTGTGATATTCGGAAAGTAAGTACAGAAGCTACAAGGCTACACAATGTTTAGTAAATGGTTTGAGAAAATAAGCTTTTACTGACAGGTAATCTGCCATCAGCATCTGTTGTAGTCAACACATTGGTACTGTCCATATCCCAAAATTTAATCATGAATTCATCTCCAGCAGCTAAAAATCTGTTTCTGGTTGTGTCAAACTGGACAACACCTGATGAACGTTTCCTGAAACCAGTGTACGTTCTTGTTATGGCCCCTTCTGTTTCATTCCACTCAACAAGATGAGAATCACCTTCTTTGCTGGTTCCGCAGGAAAATAACCTGCCAACACCATGTACATAAGAGGTGATAAAACTAGAAGGGTGGTGTGCAACATGTAAGAAAACACTAGAATATCTCAGCCCAAATTAAAATTGATAAAAAGCACTTCAACAAAATAAAAGACGTTTCCGGCCGTTTTTTACATAGTTAACCATGAAAAAAGCAACATAATAGAAAGTGCTACAAGACTAGAACTTTGACCTCGTTCCATCTGCACTGTATGCCATTGTTGTGCACCAGAGTCCCGGAGCATCATAATCAACTCGAGAACCCATACAATCATACAGCCATGCTTTGATTTTCCCATCGACAGCCGTGGAGAAGATAAACTGCAAACATGGAATGTCAAATTCCAGAGTCATGAGCAATATCATGTGATATGCATGCATCTACCATTTGGAAGCACCATGAATAACCACAAAATGAACCAAAAGATCTCTAAAAGGTAAATGTAACGAGGAAACCAAAAAAACAGCTAGAAGAAGGAGACACCTGAATCGCTTCCTTGTAGTGAGGGCACAGAGAGTAAACAGGTGCTTCATGGCCCTCAAAAATATATTGCCTCTGTCCTGTAATAGCATCCCATACCTGCAGTTGGCACAACCTTCATTAAATGTCCAAGCATTTCAGCTTTCAATAGAACAGGGATAGTTTCAGACCCCAAACAAGAATTACTTCCATCCTCACCTTGATTGTCTTATCATCACCACATGTTATTATTGACAAACTCTTGTTAGGATGAGCAAATGCAATATCGTTGACCCCACCAACATGAGCATCAATCTACATAAACAGAAATTGAATGAGTACGCTAAGATTACCAACCACTAGCATTATCAGAGACCACTCACTTCCAATTGTTGCTTCAACTCGCCATTTGGGATAAAAGCATACGTGTGCACAAGGTGCTTTGAAAATGCAACACCTGAAGAATCACAAGGATCGCCTATATAAGAGCAAAATATAGCACATGGCTCCAGAATTCAAGCATAAAGGGCAGTCTATATATCACAATCATATAAGTTGCATTCAGCCTACCAAGCATACTGCCATCAGGATTCCACAAGCATCTATTTACAGATATGGCAGCATCCTTCACCAATGCTGCCTGGATATCAAATTATCCTCATCAACAAAGCGGTGAAACATGAGTTGCACAACATGTTGTAGTGATGATACAGGGAGCTACTGCAGTGTGCCTTAATCATTACCTGTAAATTTGGTGAGCAAGATGAAATATCCCACACTTTGAATGTCTTGTGTGCTATCCTCTCTCTAGAACCAACTTCCCAGATAGCAATATCACCAACATTTGTTCCAACTGTATGAAAAGATGACAGCAAAGGAGAATAAGAAAAATGCGAGTACTTAATACAATATAAAAATCAAGGTAATATGTCAATGCATCACAATTATTTAACAATTGTACCAGTGGACATAATTTACCAAAGAGGTGATATAGCAGGGCATACCTAGAAGAATTGTCTGTTGCAGTGGATGGAAGTCAAGGCTCATCACATTAGAACCTTGACTTAGAGTACGCGCAACAGCTCTTGGGATATCATCTTGCGAATAAACGTTACTTGGATGCGGTGGGCCAGTAAATGATACCTAAGGCAATAATTTGTTCAGCATTGCGAGCTTCATCAAATTTTTAATAGATAGAAAAACATAAGCATCACTAAACCACATCAGCTTGTCCCGCACGCATTCTTTTCATTAGATGCTCTGATTCAGCAGTTCGACAATCCATCCCTGGAGCACCACTTGGTGTTCGTGGGTGCTTCATAAAAGCAGCTGACTCGACAAGAGAGTAATGTGTTAGCACAAAATCATGTTATGATAGTAACAGGTTAAATTTCAGATCGCATCAACAGGTACAAAGGCCTCTCTTCTAAAGATAGGTACCTGCATTAGGAGGTTGCACAAGACCATGCGGTCCTTGTGCAACAGCAGCATGAGGCAATGATGGATTAGCACTTGACATCCACCCAGCAATGGTGCTTGCAGCTGGGGAAACAACTGGCTGGAATGGCTGCATAAGGACAATTTGAGGTATCCCTCAGATATGAAGTCATATGAAATATGTTTGCAGATGCCAAACCATTACACTCACTTACACTGTGAGCACCCATTGGCGGAAATGCCCCAGTTTTAGGCATTGCTCCAACAAGTGGGCCATTTGCTGGAGGAGGAACACGTGCTCCATTAGCTGGAGCACATGAGTGGTCCGTGAAGAGCGTTTTAATATCTGGATTGGGTCGTGGGTTCTTGCAAAGCTGGTGCTGCCAATTTAGACTACCACATAGAAAATAAGTTCAATATAACAACTAGAACGACCTCCAAACTTCCACATTGAAGTGCTAGAGATAAAACTTTTAACATTTAATGCAATTATCCATGCTACTTAGGGCAAACACAGAGATATCATTCTACAAGTAGACAAATATACCAGAGTTAAAGAATGCAATTGTAGCAGTCGTGTTCTGCTAAAATGCTACTCAATTTGCCTAGACACTAGATGTTTCAAGGGATGATGATAAAGGTGACAAGAATAGCGCACCTTTGGTTGATCAATGTTCTCAATCTGGATGCTTTAAACGGTGGAAAAGTAAGTTTGTCCCTAAACAAAGGATTAGCTTCGATCAGCTTCTTAAGCTCCATAAGCATGATACTTCTTGCGGATTTTGTATCTCCATACTTGGAAAGCTGTTCGTTTTGCCTGTACAAGTAAACGCAAATTCGTTGGTACAAAATCACACAAGTGACAATATTGTTCCAAATGTAAGTTCAAGAACTGTCAAAATCAACCTGAAGTTCTCAAGTGTCAGCAACTGAGTGATCTCTTTGAAGAGCTCTTCATTGAAAGAAGCAAAGACCTTGAGGTCCTTCACAAGTATCTCAACAGCTCTTGCTCTATCATGCCTGAAACAAACCAGATAGCTGACTAAAGTCATGGCTAGTTTCACCTACTTAGTTAAAGTCCAAAAAATTGTTTTTTCAATAATAAGCAACCTGTCCAGTGCTTCAAGATACTTCTGCTTCCTTATCTCAAAGAAGATTTTCATGGAATACCGATTGTCTTCCACTTTAGTGAATCCACCAAGATATCGCTCCACCTCATCCCATTCTCCCACCTGTACGAGATCTTCAAAATGTTTCATATTGAAATAAAATCCAGACTCCTGCTCCAACCTGAAATCAAAGAGCATTCATCCCAAAAGCCACTCTTTCAACAACATTTCAAAAAACATCCAAAAACATTGCATTCCTCTTCATGCGGAAAGCTGATTCTAAGAAAAAAGAAAAAGAACTTACTTGTGAACAGTTTCCTTGAATTTCTCTTCATCTAGAAACTGCAGTATCAGGAAAACCAGTTCCCTGCTTAGGGAAGACATGGTACCCGGGATTCCTAACCGCTCCAGCTCAACTCCGTTCTTTTTTAACTAAAACCTATAAGGAAAAAGACCAAATTGGCCTAGGAACCACTTCCAAGAAAAACTTACTACTTCCTCACTGAATCCAAAGCTACCAGCAGCCAAACAAGACTTCAACTCCTTAATTTGACTCCACTTTTCCACAACAGAATTATTATTTTAATTATACTAAAATATTTATCCAACAATATTCTTCCAAACTCCAGAGATCTGATGTCCAATTCGAACAACGAATCAAACGCCCCGAAAGAGCTCGATCAACATATCTTCACAAGTTCATATCATTTTCCGCTCAAATCTTACAAAATTAGAAAATCACCGAAAAATCTTCCTGAAATCACCATTACAGCTACGATTTCAAACTCTGTGTTGGATCAAGCTCGATTTGAACTGAAAAACTGCTCGTCGGGACAGCACAACGATTCCAGCACCGTTCTGTAGCTCGATCGACGACGGAATATTTTTTCAAAAACTCAAAACCAGCTGAAGATCAAAGATTCAACGATCTAAAACCAGATTTTTTGCAGATCGATAGAAGATTTAGGTAAGTACTAGGGTTTCAACCCTCGCTGCTCTCTCTCTCTCTCCCCCTCTGTCGACTGCTGCGCTCTGCTCTCTCTCTCGGTCAATGGTTTATATAGCGTAAGGTTCTCTATCTCTCTCTTTTCTCACCTGTCCCCTTATTTATGTGATCTGTTCATCTCCATTTTACCCTTCCAACTTTCACTAAATTAGTATATCACTACACTTCCGAACGTCCAACAACAAGGGCTTTATGGCGAATATTATATAACCGTGTAGGGGTAAGTTTGGAAATAATCAGTGTCGGTCTCAAAGAGACTCGCAAGGGTAAAACAGTCACACGCAACTTTACAGGATTAATTTTTGTAATTTATTGGACTGTTTCAATAGTTTCCACGTCAGCTTTCCTCGTACCCACTACTACTTTCTGTTCGGTAGTTCTTAAACATACACCAGGATTTATTCAACTTCACGCTCTGGACAGCCTTGCGGAGTAAGAAAAAGGCGTGAAGTTGGAGGAAATAATAGGGTGTGGGTAACAAAAGGGTAAACATGGAATGAGAAATTACTGAGATTGAGTCCAAACAAAACCTGTCACTTTCATGTGCAGTGCGCTTGGGTAGCTGCCTACTCCCAAAATATAAGCAGATTGACTTATCACATGCTAAATCATAAGCTACATTACGTATCAGATAGGTGAGATTATTTTCTTTAGACCGTGAGATGTGACTGGAGACCAACAAAAGAATCTGACACGTATCAGCTGACATACTGCGTGCGTCGCACGTGCAGCAAGGAATTAACGTCTCTGCCCATAAGGAGTTGAGTAAATTATGTATTTGTCCTTTGAATTTCTGATATGAATAGTTAGAAATATACGGTGTTTGAATTTGTGTAGGGGTACGATGGTCTTTGAGTGGATATGGGTTGGTGGAATGCACTGTTCTTATAAAAAGGATGTGATTCTGAAATAATTGTTTTTAATAAAAAATTAGCAATTTTTTTCAAAAATGTTGATTAAAATATATGACAAAAATGTATTGTATTCAAAATCCGTGTTAAAGAAATACGAGAAAGCGATGGTTTTATGAAATGCAACATCTGGAATTGATATCTTTGGAGAGATGTACGGAAGTATTTATAAAATAAAATATTTAAAAATTTAAATTTAAAACTAAAAAATATGTTTTATAAAAAATATTATGAATAAAATAAATATGCCCTATATGTGAGAATGGGATGAGCTGGGAAAGCACGTGACAAGACAACGGAGATCATGCTCACCGTAAAATGATATTTGACATTACTTTAATTTATTTATTTTATATTTTTTAAATAAAATTTTAAAATACTTATAGTATTTTAATTATTTTTAATAAAAACATATTATATCAGAATTTTATTATTTTTATTTTTATTTTTTTAAAATAAAAAATAGAACTCATATTTTAAAACTTTTCAAATACACTAATTTTGTAAAAACTAATTTTTAAAAAAACTCTCAAATATTTAAGTCCCTTATTTTCTTAGAAAAATAATGAACTTTTTCCTTATGTAAAAGAACTAATGAACAAACTAGACATCTTTGAAAGGGTGGTATTTATTTTTGTATATTACTATGTACAATAATTTTTTTCTATATCAACAAATAAGTAATAACAAAATTTTAAAATATAAATTATTTTATATATTTTAACTTTTAAAATAAAAATTTATAAAAAATTATAAAGAATTATTAAAAATACTAAAAAAGAACTTTTAAAACACTTCCGGAAAGCGGCCTACATACTACCGTTAATAAGACGAGCACTGCAGAAAGCACAGAAAGGGCACAGTGAAATTTAATTCCGATTTTACCCATTTTTTAATATTAAAGAGGAACGTGAATGTCATTGTCAGAAATGAAAAGCACGGATTCCAAACCAAACTTTCAAACAAGACAGTGGGCTCTTCTTTAATTAATTGTGTTTAAAATTATTTATGAAATAAAACTTTTTAAAATAAAATATTTTTATTTTTTTTATTTTTAAGAAAATAATAAAAATATATAATAAAAAATTTTCATTATATAAATTTTTTTACACTATTTAAATTTTTAAATAAAATTTTTAAATATTTATAAATATGTATTGAAAAATATAAAATATAAAAAAATTAAAAAATAGTGTTTTGAAACGTGATTCCAAACGTGCTCAAATTACCCCTTAATATTTATTCGTTAATGTAAATATATTTTTATAAAAATTTTGCTTAATGAGATAATTATGGCGTAAAAATCATTTAAACAATTTAATGAAGTGTTCTTGTTAGTGGACATGCATGTTGATAACTTAATATTCATAAAAAGATAAGTAGAAGCTCTATATTGAAATATTATAAACTTGTTATAGTTTCTAGTTTTTATAACGACAATATTAGAGGATCTATACTGCAAATGTTCCTAGAACAATCTTCAAAGTCTCAAAAATTTCTTTCGCTAGTTCGATAGAGATAGAGGGAAAAAAAACCGAAAAAGAAAAGAGAAGGAAGGTTAGAATGATTCTTGCCGTACTCATCTCTAACGGGGAAGGAAACATTCTCGTCGAACGGTGAGATCCAAATCCCTAATCTTTCATGTTTCGAGGAAATTTTTTTTGGGTTTGTTTTCTGTAGTAATGATTAGATCTGGGGGTTGATTGTTTGATGATCCACAAACACAAAGGATCCAGGATTGTGTTTTCTTCTTCATGAAATTTACTTCTGTTTGTTGTTTTAAGCTGGAAAGCAATTATCTTTTTAAGAATTTTCTTCTGAAATCACTAAATTCAATCTTTTAAATATTTTTCTTGTAAGTTCGATTGGTATCAGCAGCTTCTAAAATTCATAACTATTATCAAGAAAATTCCAGCAAAATATGTACCAGACAAGGATTGGAACTACGTCTGTAGGAGTGCTTGCTTGAATTGTAATTTGTTTTTCTATGGTTCAACAATCAGCGTAGACATTCCTTTCTCTTGATGAAAGTTTCAATTCGAAGTGTGTTTGTTGACGCGTGACGGCTTTGTATTTTGCTTGTAGCATGTATGTGGGATAAATTGTGATATTCTCAGTGTTTTTGAATTTTTTAATGCTTAAGATATCATCTTATCTTATTTCTAGTCTTACATGTCATCTAGATTCAGCGATCTTTGAAGGACTGATAAATTTGACAAATTGGTTTGACCTTTATATTTTGCAGCTTTCATGGTGTTCCATCTGAGGAAAGGCTGCATTGGCGGTCTTTCCTAGTAAAGCTTGGAGTTGATAACCTGAAGGGAGCTAAAAATGAAGAGCTTTTTGTTGCTTCACACAAGTAAACAACCACTCCCTAACTTTATTATTATTTATTAACTTATGTTTGTATTTAATCCCTCCTTTGTGTTGCAGCTTTTTTTTTGTATACTAACATAACAACCCATTGAAATTCAACTTATGTGCATTTTCTTAGTGTTTAAACTTGAAGCATTCATAGCAGTTCTGATTCAAGTTTTGATCGGCACGAAATGCTTGAACTCTCTAGTTTGATCTATTCATGAAATTCATCTGGCATGATCATATTTAGGAAAGATGTACACTTGTGCTAGATTTTTTCTGAGCATTTTGTTCTGTTTTAAGATAAAGCAACAGAAAAGAAGAGCATGATGGCTTATGTGTGCCCCACCACTGACCAGACCCTGTGGGATCTAACGTGATAGATGTGATTGCATTTTTTTCCCTTGAATGCTTTCTTACAATAAGAAGGTACATATTTCTTGTATAAGTGCACACATTCTGCTAAAAGGGCGTTTTTGCTGTTTTTTCTTAAAACGACAAGAAAAAGGAAGTGACCATTTCTTCTTGGAATGCCCGTAACACCTACTATAAGAGTTTAGGTATTGTGGTCTAAGTTTAACCAAACCTATATGAACAATAAACTTACAAGTTTCCTAATGTTCTGATCGTTTTAATTTACAACAAATTGCCAGATCTTGGTGCATGCAGCTTGCCCAGATTAGTGACTCAAAGATGTGTCCTTTCTTTTGACAAGGAATGCTTGGTTTAGGATGCATAGCCCTTGATCTCAAGCATGCATTTTTTAGATGATCAAGCATCAGTGCATTGGCTTCTAACTTATGAAAGAAATCGCAAGTTTGATTTTCACTATTTCTTGGTGTTAATTTTGTCTTTTCTTGTTTCTGAAGGTCTGTTTACATTGTTTATACGATGCTTGGGGATGTCTGCATCTATGTTGTCGGCAAGGATGAGTATGATGAACTTGCATGTGAGTTTCATTGTTCTCGTTTGTTGAGAAAAGAACTAACCTAACATTATTTAAGTTCAACTGTATGATGCTATTGTCTCTTTTTTTTTTTTTTTTTTGGAGAAGTGGCAGAAGTGATATTTGCGATAACTGCTGCTGTCAAGGATGTATGTGGGAAGCCTCCAACTGAGCGTCTGTTCCTTGACAAGTACGGAAGGATATGCTTATGCCTTGACGAAATTGTTTGGCAGGTAACTTTACCATACCAGTCCTCCTAGGAAGAAAATATTTTTGTTTCTTAACTCATCATAAATAGATATCTGCATATATGTTTCTTGTTTTTTGACTTTATATTTCATGGAGTAGGGATTGTTAGAAAACACAGAGAAGGACAAAATCCGGCGATTGATAAGGCTGAAACCTCCTACAGAGTTCTAAATGTCTCACCTACTCCAGGCATAATGTTCCACTCGACTCAGTAACCAGGATTTCATTGTCGTCTTCGTTGAGAGCAAAAATTACTCAGTGGTCTTGGTTTTTGTCAGAAGAATACTTTAACTTAAGAAACCATTCCTGTATTAGTTAGTGGGTAGTTGGCTTATGCCTTCCATGTAATGGAATAGTTTGTAAGCATACGTACGTGGTGGAATTGTGGATGTGAATCGGAATGGCACTAGTGGTTTTGCCGGAGTGTTTTAAAATAAGCAGCTTTTTTTAGTGGAGTTTATTTTGAAATTTATTGAAAAATAGATCTTAAAATTATATATATATATATATATATATATATATATTTATTTATTATTCATCTGTAATTTTTTAAAATTAATAAAAAAATTAAAATATTATAGAAGATTTATAAAATAAAAAAAAATTATCAGACCAAACTGACGGAAGACAGGCAGCTCACTTTCTTAGCAGGCGTGTCTAAAATCTTGAAAGGCATCTTCCCATTCAGAAGAATTCCAGCAAGGAGGCATGGACAGCTTTTTCCTCTCCTTAGCAGGCAACAGTAACACACTAGCAGTGCCGGGATATCAATATTCAAAAGCAGAGAGATCGTTGTATAAAAAAAAATTTAAAATAGAAAACAATAATATTGAAATGCACCAGCCGGGAATCGAACCCGGGTCTGTACCGTGGCAGGGTACTATTCTACCACTAGACCACTGGTGCTTCTTGCTTTAATAGCTTTATAGCTCTAGGAAAATTATAGTACTAGTCTGTACAAAATGAAGTTTTGGGTGCGAAGTTCAGCAAACAATAATCTGACGAACTAAAACGATGCAGCGTTGCTGCGCCGCTCTGCTCACCCGCCGGCGCCTTCTTCTCTACTCCTCCGCCACCGTCACCACCGGGGTTAAACAGATATCTTCTTCCTCCACTCCCATAACATTTCGGCGTTACCAAACAATTCGTTCTCCATTTCCACAACGACCTGAAGCATTAAACACCGAACTCTTCGGTCCCCGATGCAGCTCTCCCTTCTATCCCCCCCGACTCAACCTCACTGTGGGTCCTCTCTCTCTCTCTTTCTCTCTCTCTCCGTCTCTTTCATTCTGCTACGATTTGTTAATTTTATGTGCATGCGTGTGTGTTTTTGTTTGTTTAATCAATTGATCGAATTGATTGGTGGGTGCGTGTGTGTGTGTCTCTGTTGATAGCCTAGCTTGGTCTATTTCAATTGAATATGCATCTGTGTCTCTGTGTGAGAAATTGATTGCTTTCCATCAGCAAAATTCTTTTGTTTCCCTTTTTTCAGTATTTTTCATGGAATCCGCCTGTTCTCTTATGCTATGATTTGATTGTTATTTGAGTTTTAGAACTGAGATAATGATCAACTTCCGGCTGTGGGACCCACTCATTATGCAGGTGAGGCATTTCGCAACAAAGGAACGGTCAAGGGCGCCGGCAACACCAGTCAAATCGAAAGTCAAGAAATACAAGCTCAAGTCTTACTCGTGCGTTTGCTTACTTCATTAAGATTTAATTATCATACTTTGAGGCTGTATTGATTTGTTTCTCTTCGTTTTGAAAATGCAGATCATTTAAGTTCAGGTTTAGGACAATGAATGACGGGCAGATTAGGCGGTGGAGGGCTGGCAAGCGCCACAATGCCCATTTGAAGGTTGGTGTTGTTTTTCTCCACTCAAGATTAAGAATTAGGAAGGAGTTTAATGATTTTTGTGCGTATGATGGAAGATAGACATGCTTCATTGCAGTTGTCTTTATATGTTGCTTGTGGAATAATGTAAAGGGTGCTGTTGTTTGTAGTTGAGGAAGCCTGATTTCTCAATCCCTGAAAATTTAATGAACATGTGGCTCTAGAGTGTCTGATCCTAATCAGAGTGTTGATCAATCACAATTCTCTTAACATTTGTCATCCTGTTGTCTATCTACTAGCACTATCAACACAGTTTTTGATGCTCTTAATTCTGCACATACCAACACAGTATTGATTAGTCATTGAATCATTAAGGTAGGTACACCATCATGTCCAAGGTTAATACAATGCGGGTCATCCCGTGACTGTCTTTTGGTCCACCCCCTTAGTTTTGTTCATAAATACCCTTGTCGGAGTTTTTTATTACACATTTCAATTAGTTCATCATGGCTAAATGCAGAAACACGTAACTCTCACAGCATCTAAAGTTTTAGTTCTCACTGTACTTAAGAGACAAGATTCTAATAGTTAGCGATAAGGAAGGCTTGTTCTGCTGGTTCTTTTCTACAATTCTACCTGCATATAAAGTATCAGTTGCCTCCTGAAAAAAAATATAAAATAAGAATAGTCCGCTCTTTGTAGTTTACTCTTCCTATCTTCGACCCATCTTACTTTTTTGTTATACTGTTTTGAGGATTCTGATAGTCTTGAACATTCTCCTTAGCAGGACTTGATCCACTAACATCTTTCATCTGAAGCGAAGATTTTTTTTATTATCTACATGCTGTTTCAGAGAATATCGTTTAACATGGCCCTCCTTTCATCGTCACATACTAATACTCAGAATATCTGCTGTGGAATTGCAGTCAAAGAAGTCGAAGCGGAGGCTCCGCAGGCCTGAAGTCGTTCATCCAGCTTTTGCAAAGGTGATGAAGAAACTTAATTTCTGCGGTTAGTAAGTCTACACTTCAAATTCCCTCATCAATGAAGGACATAGGTCAAAGAAGCCGCTGCTGCATTCGCTTTCTTGCTTTTGCAACCCCCTTAGATTTTATTGGCAGCAAAGCTGAACATTGCCTTAGTAAGCTGTGAGAATTTCTATTGTCAACATGGATCGACCACATTCGTCAGTTATTTTTTGATTTAACTTTTCTGAAGATGTTATTGGCGTGAAGTTATTTTCCAAAAAAATTGGCCAATATTTGGAATTCCTAAAAATTTAATTTTGTTTTAACAGCTTCTATGATCTTTCTGAATTTCCTAGTTGTAGCTACATTCAGCTGCATGGTTGCTCGGTTTTGTTTTCTCATTAACCCTAGTTTCAGTAAGATTTTCTCTATGTCAATGTAAAATGCAACAAAACGTCTTGGAAATTTTCTTGTCTATGAAAGTTCTTGTACATGGTTCTGCTTCCGTAGAGGAGAAGCTCAAAGGTAATGATGGGCAATGGCCATGATGATCTGCTGGACCTCGTCCTCGAGCTTACTTTCAACCCTTTTGGATGCCAACTGTTTCATCTCAACGTGCAAACTGTGCATATTGACCTCCACAGCTGTTTAGAGTAATTGAAGGAGATAGATATGGTCTTGAATTTCTGTCTCCGGCCTGGCTTTCGAGTTGCGATGTCCCTTTTCCTGTGGGTACTCTTGTGGATGTGTGATCTTTAACTCTGATGAAGAAGATTGTGGTTTGGTCATGGTTGGTCTTTTTTTTAGGAAGATGCTCTTTTCTCCCCAGTTCCTAGCCAGGTTCGATTGTGATGATTTTGCCAGAACAGGTCCGTCTGAAGTTTCTTTCTTCCCATTACTGACTGCAGTTCTTGATTAATCCTTGACTGTGTACGTCCTCGGACGGTGCTGTTCTTATTGAAGAATGTTTCGTTTAGGCCTCGATTCGGCAGCAGCAGAAAGATCAATGTGACTACGCCAGTGCCTAACCCCTTCTCGGACGGTATTTCTTCGCCGACGCCGATATGGTTCACTGCAGACTTCACGCATATTACTTCATATGCGTTTTCTGATCACATCAGCAAGGACCTGTACGCATTCGCGTGCGCGGGACATATCTAGGTAGTTACTTGTGAGAGAGTTCGGGATCATGAATTTCTCCTCGTTTCAGTTAAAATCTAAAAAGAATTTTAGATGATTGATGCAATTCGGTAGTTGTATTATTACCAGTTTTTTTAAATTTGAAATAAGATCTTTTTTCTATAATGCTTGTAGAACCAGCAGCGTGGAGCACTATTTGCAAAAATGTACAGAATTGAGAAAAAGAACCCATAACATCTGTAGGCACTGCTTCTTAGGAGTCAACAGCAGCAACTGCTCTCTTTTATCTGTTTCAGGAGAAAACAGAATCAAATTGCTGTCAGCTAGCAGAGAAAGTTAGAAGTAAACATTTGTTCATTGATGCCATAACTGGGTATCCTCAAAAAAAAAGGTAAAAGACACTATTTCACCATTCAATGCAGAACAAGACTTTTAGTTATCGAAATATATTAGTTTCATCGATCATAAATTATTTCCACATACCAAATCTTCAATCATCTGCAGTAACAAGTAAATTTGCATTTTCACAAACTCTTGAAACATAATAGAAGAAAACACTTGTGTTCTTTCTTCCATAGAATGAAAGCAAATGACTGTGTTACAAAAAAGTCTGCCTAGTTTGATGAAGAAGTGAATCATCATCCCCTACCACCCAATTATCACAGAAGCTCAACAATGAACTACTCGATCCTTCAATATTATTATTATTATTATTACTATTATGATCATCTTCTTCTTCTTCTGCACCACCTACTGATGATGATGAGAACATCAGACTCACAGGATCAGACTCCAACTCCTTAAACTGTTCGTCAGAAATCATCAAACCGTAATCCCCACTCAACATATCTTCGATTAATCCTGCTTCTTCGCTTTTAATCGAAAAACATGCGTGATCATTATTCTTCGAATTCTTAATAACCTTGTCATCATCATCATCATCATCATCGCTGGAATAATATTGTTTCTCTGAGGAATGATTACTAAACTTGGTTTTGTTGTTGTTGTTGAGAATGTTGCAGTTGATGGATGACGACCTTGTGGAACCGGCGAGGGCATTGCGGTGCGTTGGCCAAGGATGGTTGTGTTCACAAGTGTAGGTAATGACTAGCATCGTTGGATCAGTCCGGCTACGCTCTACTTGCTTTCCTAGCTGAGCACCCCTTTGAACTGCTGCATCTGTAGTAACCCCTGATCATCGTAACGCTATATGAATTAATGGTGGAAATTAAACGATATAGGAACTACATATGAATATCTGATATCGATTTTAATTAAAATAAAGAATTAAAATAAAATTTAATAAATAATAATGGTAAGGAAATACAATCACTGGCCTTTTATTATTGTACAATCAACCAACCAGCTGACTAGACCAATAAGTAAGCCCGGTTTAGAGATTGGTATGTGGATCTATTTAAATGGGCCTTCATCTTTCTCTGGGCTTCTCTAATTGGTCACCTTCTAGTTTCTGGAAGCTTCTCACAGAACTCCAAAATACTTGGACATTTTCTAATCGACGGCTGAGATTCTTTTCGTTTGCTTCGAGATGGTCGTTTTGAATATCGAAAACCCTTCGGAGCCCAAAATATAATAAACCTCATCCATTTCTCCCGGGCAGTTCCTTCACTCGCCTACAAAGAAAATCTTTGAGAGTGACCGAGCCTTGTCTTCTCCAGCTCCACCGTCATTACCCAAGTCCGAGCTGAAATTCAGGCCCGATTGAAGCTTTTGCGAGGTAAAGTTGCAAATTTTCTTTCCGTTAATGGGTGTCCTCTTGAGATCAATTCGGGTGTTTTTTGTTTTGTTCGGAGAATGATACCAAGTTGGTGAATTTGTGTGAAGTGTTTGTGATTGAAATTCTGATGAAGTTTTAAGTTATTGGGGTAACGGATTCGGATTTTGCATAAAGGAGAGGTTTTGATTCATTTCGTGTTAGCTTTTCGAAAAGAATTAGAAATTACACATGCTTTTGGGTAATCAGCTTTAAGAAAAGCAGTGGGTTAGATTTTGAGCCGGTGGAATATTGTTGTTCTTCTTCTTATGTTTTTCATTAATAGTTTAGGGGCTGTTTGCAGTAGTTAGATTTATCTAACATTCTTCACTATGAGTAATTTTGCCCGCCGATTTTCTCATGTTTGAAATGTCAAAGATCTAATAATGTTGTACAGTATGCAGTGTGTTAACAATTGTTTAAAACTACTTTTCTGTTGCAATGTTGTAGATGGAACATTGTTAGGATGTGAATGAACTTAGCTGGTTTTTGCTAATAATGTTACAGCTCCTTGACATCCCCATCCACCTTTTTGAACTTTATCAATTCTAGAAAATTGTCTTTCATCATTGTTGGAGGTACATGGTAGGGACGTAGTATGGGGAATGCAGCTATCTGTATAGACTATTTTTGAATAACTTTTCTTAATTTTGTTGTCTCTGCAGGATGGCTTCAACTTTCAGCACCATGTCAACAGTTGGAACCATGGCTGCCCCCAACTGTCTTACTGAGAGATTCTCGTCGGTGGTTTCTATATCATCAACTTCTCTTCATCGTAGAAGGCAGAACAGGGTTTCACTAAAGAGAGGTAATATGAAGGTTAGGGTGATGGCCAAGGAGTTATACTTCAACAAGGATGGTTCAGCTATTAAGAAACTGCAGGTCTGTTTCTTGATCCAATGCAATCAAAATAATCTTTTTACCTGGTTGCATATTTAGTATCAATTTATTCATGTTGTCAGACCGGTGTTAACAAACTGGCGGATCTTGTTGGAGTTACACTTGGTCCCAAAGGAAGAAACGTTGTGCTCGAGAGCAAGTATGGTTCCCCTAAAATTGTCAATGATGGTGTCACTGTTGCAAAAGAGGTATGCTGTGTCTCTTAAGTACAGCTTGTTCTCGTGTATGACCTGTTGGCTGACCTCTTGTTATAGTTTGCTACATGCAGCTTCTCGTGCTTCCCTTTTGCCTATCTCAGTTAACACCTATGCAGCATGTATTGTACAAATTGGTCAATTTTTAGTTGCTAGTATCATGATGAGGCTGCACTCTGATGCCCATTTCATTTATGCTTAAATTCCTTGCTGAAACTACTCTTTTTGAATGTGTCGCAGGTTGAGCTGGAGGATCCTGTAGAGAACATAGGGGCTAAGCTGGTAAGGCAGGCTGCTGCAAAGACTAATGACTTGGCTGGAGATGGGACAACTACTTCTGTTGTTCTTGCACAGGGCTTAATTACTGAAGGTGTTAAGGTATGTGATATATTTTCATTACAGACAGCCATTCTATTATCTGGACAGAGTTGCTATATCTCAATTTATGTGGTTGCAGGTAGTTGCAGCTGGTGCTAACCCTGTCCAGATCACTCGAGGCATTGAAAAAACAACAAGAGGTTTAGTCTCTGAACTCAAATCAATGTCTAAGGAGGTAAGTACATACATCTTGATATGGTGAATGCCATAGGATTTGCTATATCTACTGAAACCATGAATTTGAATTTCCTAGGACTTCTGTGTCACTGTCTTTTGACATTGATGCCTGCTTTTAGGTTGAGGATAGCGAACTTGCAGATGTAGCTGCAGTGAGTGCTGGAAACAATTATGAAGTAGGAAACATGATAGCGGAGGCAATGAGTAAAGTTGGTAGAAAGGGTGTTGTTACACTTGAAGAGGGAAAAAGCGCTGAAAATAACCTTTACATTGTTGAAGGGATGCAATTTGATCGTGGCTACATTTCTCCCTATTTTGTCACCGACAGTGAGAAAATGTCCGTCGAATATGAAAACTGCAAGGTCTGTACGTGTCACAGTCCTTGTTACCATGTTGTAACACTTAGTTTGAAAATACATTTAACTTTCTAACCACGATTGCAGTTGCTTCTTGTTGATAAGAAAATCACTAATGCAAGAGATCTGATCAACGTCCTAGAAGAGGCTATAAGAGGAGGATATCCAATCTTGATAGTAGCAGAAGACATAGAGCAGGAGGCCCTTGCAACTCTTGTTGTGAATAAGCTCAGAGGGGCTTTGAAGATTGCTGCACTTAAAGCCCCTGGGTTTGGAGAACGAAAAAGTCAATACCTTGATGACATTGCCATCTTAACTGGAGGTTTGGAGCTCTGCTCTCTTGTTACTAATAATTCGAAATATTAAGTGAATCCGGCTCCCATAAATTGCTTCTTACTTTAAAATAAATTTGGACACTTTCTTTATAACTTCTCGTTGGTTTTTGCAGCTACTGTTATCAGGGACGAAGTTGGATTAACTCTGGACAAAGCAGGGAATGAGGTTCTGGGTACAGCTGCCAAGGTTGTCCTTACAAAGGATAGTACCACAATAGTTGGTGATGGGAGTACTCAAGAGGAAGTGAACAAGCGAGTTGAACAAATAAAGAATTTGATTGAGGTCTATAGTTAACCGAAGACTTCTTCATTACTTTCTAACATATAATTGATCTTTTGAATGCTTCTGTAAGCAATAATTTGCTGTCATCCGTGCAGGCTGCTGAACAAGAGTATGAAAAGGAGAAGCTCAACGAGAGGATAGCAAAGCTAGCAGGTGGTGTTGCTGTTATCCAGGTATGCCGTCGGTGCAAGTGGATACGACTTGTGATATAAAAGAATTCTGAACCTTGGCAATCACATTAAACTTGTGGAACTTGATGTTGAACTTTTACAGGTTGGCGCGCAAACGGAAACTGAATTGAAAGAAAAGAAGTTGAGGGTTGAAGATGCTCTTAACGCAACAAAGGTATACCTTCACTATTGTCTTGGTAGATCCGCTTTTTACTATTTTTACTCTTGTAATTCATCACAGCGATATTTTCATATTCTATTCTATCTTCTGTGCAGGCAGCCGTCGAGGAGGGAATAGTGGTTGGCGGAGGGTGTACACTTTTGAGATTAGCATCAAAAGTTGATTCCATCAGAGATAATCTTGAAAATGATGAGCAGAAGGTTGTAGATCTTAAACAATAGTCGCTTATGTCCTTAAGCTCCTTTGGCTTGTTATTCTTCAAAATATTTATCATTGGATCATTATCTTTCAGAAGAGAATGCAAAATGAGCAATTGAAACTAATGCGCTTTGTTAGAGCTAGGATTTGATTGAGTTTTTCTTCGAGATTCTGAATATTCGTCTGCCTCCTGGATGCTGACAGATTGGGTCTGAAATTGTGAAGAGAGCTTTGAGCTATCCTTTGAAATTGATTGCTAAAAATGCTGGTGTCAATGGAAGTGTTGTTACTGAGAAGGTATATGTACCTCCAAGCTCCTGATTTTATGTGGGAGTTTTGCCTTCATGCAAGCATATGCTTGTCAATATCTTCTGTTCCTTTTTTGTTGATATTTAGTTGTGGACACCATCTCATTAATACTTTCTCCTCAGGTTCTTGCAAGCAATAATCCAAGATTTGGTTATAATGCTGCTACTGGAAAATATGAGGATCTGATGGAGGCAGGGATCATCGACCCTACAAAGGTTAGTGTTAGTTCTTGGTTCACAGCTCGTTCTATATATATTTTTGTGAGTCACAGATGGTAGATCTTTTTCGTTTGTAAACTTTAACTTGAAAGGAACTGTTAACCTAGAATGTTACCTTGATAGGAAGTGTTACCCTTAGGATGTACTTAATTATGGATGTACCGGAATTCTTGTTGTCCTCTTCGCTTTCTGTGGTTAACCAAGTAAAAAGATTCTGGAGTTTGAGATTGAGGTTGGAACACATCTGTTGACATATCGACTCACTGTATTAATCCAGGTTGTGAGATGCTGCTTGGAACACGCTGCTTCAGTAGCTAACACCTTCCTTATGGCGGATGTGGTGGTTGTTGAGATCAAAGAGCCTGAACCAGTCCCTGCTGGCAACCCAATGGATGGCTCTGGTCTGTGTTCTCTGCTTTTTGCTAGTTCTTACCTTTCCAAACTCTATAATCTATCAAATGCTTATTCCTGTACTTTGTGTGTGACACCAGGTTACGGCTACTAGTGTGATTGATCTTTACAACGCAAGCTTAAACATATGCATCAACGGTAGAGAGAGCACGGTATTTTCGTAATCAACCGAAGCTATAGGAATTCTTTCTTTTATGGGGAGTTAGAAGACGAGGGATGTACTACCTTTTAGCTTGGTTTTTAAATGAGTTGTTTAATTCTGCAACTCAATGGAAGTTAAAACTTTGAGCTGAAATTCGATCGTCAAAAGAGTTGCAGGGATGTTTTCCTTTTTGTAGTGATGATAAAAAAAACATTGCTAGCTTGATCATGATAGCTTCCGTATCTGTGAAATCTTTTGAGGGGCTAGATGTATTGAAATGGTTCTTCATGGTTCAAGTTTGTAAATTAATTTGATCACAGTTAGTAATGCAAAAAGTTGTTCATGTCAAATTGTTAATGTTTCATGTCTGTCAAAAATACTGAATTCTATCCTCAATTGGGAACAATTTAGCAAATACGTCCGATCTTGCAAAATTTTATAAACGAAAATGAAATAACTAAATTCACTCAAGCCGAAGGGGTTTTAGAAATAAGTCCTTCTTAGTTTGACTAATCTGTTATTTAACCTCGGTCTGTTGTTAAAGGACTCAACTGTGAAGCAGCACCAGCGGCATTACAAACCATGGCAGCTGGAGCTCCCCCGCCTTCAGGTACCCCTCCGCCGAAGATCATTCTCGCTAAACCTACCTCCTTCAACCCCTCTGTGCCTGATCCCTCCTCCGCTGCTGCGATTCCTGGTGCTGGTGCTACCGTTGTTCTCCGATCACGAGCGCAGGGAAGCAGCGGCGGGGGTACTGCTGGTGGGTCTCTCAACTTGCTCTCACCCGTGGTTGATTCATGGGAGTTCCGTGTCGATCGTGCACTACAGGTACTCGAATTCTCCAACAAAGAGCCTATCAAACTTTGTTGTTCTAGCAATTTGGTTGTATGGAAGTTTTCAGATATGTAAGTTGAATTAATTGTAGTAAGAGTAACTTCCTTTTTGTTTTCTTTAGAAATAATATTAATGAAGTGGTTCTTGAGATTGCTGTTCGTTGACATTATAGTGTTTTTATATGATGTTGAAATGCTTCGAGTATCAATTACCAACCTTATAGATATCAAATTGGATTCATCGTCTCTTATGCAGTTTATGACTGACAACACGGACTTCAAAGTGATCGGGGTCATTGGTCCAACTGGTGTCGGCAAGTCAACAATTTTGAATGAGCTATATGGCTATGATGGAAGTACTCCTGGTAATGATAGTTGTGTAATGTTGAGAAAAAAAAATAGCTTTTCTATGTGCTATTTTACTCAGCATGTTATTAGGTTCTTCCATGTTGTAGCTCATCGTAGTTTCTTACATAAATAATAGATAGGTTTGTAATTATGGAATAAAATGAGCACAAAAGGAAGATGTACTTTGTGCAAGTTTGGTTATTTGAAGGAGGACCGTGATTCTGTGGAAATGAATTGCTTGGAAAGTTTTCTGTGTTTCTCTGTTTTCCTTGATAATGGCCATCTAAACTGAGTGCCACCACATAGTAAAGCTTAAGAAGCAAATGCCAAAGGTTGAGTAGAGGACAACCACTGGAAACTGTTTGCAAACATCTGTTATACATGTAGACCTTCTGATCAGCGTACATGATAAGTTCTCCAAATTGAAAGAGGTTGGAGACCCTCAAAATAAGATTTTCTACAAGCAGTGTTTGTAATATATCATCAGTAGTTCATATTATACATCTCATAAAATGCATACGAGGATTATACAACTCAATCAAATTGTTATGAAGAAAATGCATTTTGCATTTTCTTCTTAATGATCATAAGATGCTTAAGAACTAATGGAATAGAGTTGTTTTTTGATGCAAAATTCATCACATGTTTGTTGGTGGGATACGTATAGCCTGGTAAGAGGAGGGAGATAAAATTACTATCAAGAACTAATGAACTTATTAGAGAAAATAAAGGGACAATTATATAGTCTCATTGGTAGACTGTTTAGCTCCTCTAGAGATATCTCTAGTCTGCATTCAAAAGTACCCCAAGCCTATAATCTACCATGATTTGGACTCCTACCAATCTTAATTCCTAAATTCCAGCAAAGCATGATTGCTGTTACTATGCAACGGAGTTATACAAATTTCGGCCACAAAATTTTCAGAAAGAAGTGCTTTTTTCCTCATTAAGCCACATGCGCTGTGGTTACAATTAGTTTTAAGAAAGGAACTTCTTCTTTTCGCGATAGTTGGGCAAATTCTTTTCTGTGCGCGTGCAGACTCAAGCTAATTTCAGGATGTCATTCCAGGCATGCTTCTACCTTTTCCTACACAGACTGATGAGACTAGAGGACTGGCAAGACACTGTACCACAGGCATAGAAATGAGGGTTTCTGCAGAACGACTTATACTTCTTGATGTGCAGGTATCTTCTTGCATAGTAGGATGCTAACTAAACCTTAGGCACAATAGATGGCTTTTTAGCTACAGAAATCTTGTATCGTATCTTCTTTACGGTTTATATTTTTTTAATGGCTTCAATAGTGGATGAAGTTCCAAAAGTAACATTTATAGGGATGGAAATGCCGTCTTACCATAAATCTTCGAAAGCAATGTAATGGCAACGGTTATACCATAAGAAAACTAAGATAATAACACTTTGTGGGACTCTGAGCAAAATATACTTTCTACTTTAATTGCAAATACTGTCGTTTAATTGCATCCTAAGGATTATTGAATTGCATTGTGACTACCGGCTACTGCTGTGTTTTGCTTTGTCGCGGCTTACTTTAGATTTGTTCTTCCTTGGTAATAATCTTTTCACTTGGATGCAGCCAATTTTTAGCCCTTCAATTCTGGTTGATATGATGAAACCGGATGGTTCATCAGCAATTCCTGTATTGGCTGGGGAGCCCTTAACAGCAGATCTGGCTCATGAATTAATGGGTATACAGGTGATAATTACAACAAATGAATAGTGTTGAAAGATTCTTTTTGTCAATCTTTGGAAACTGTCACTCTCATTATCTTATTTGACATGGTGCTATTTTTCTTTTCTTGCAAGGACCTATTCTAGCTTGGCATTTTCCTGGCTTCTGTCTGTAATGTTCTGATTGTTGCCTCTGAGGGAATTCATGACCTTAGCATGTGGCAGTTGATGCTAACGGTCTGCAGCATATCTATTCTTGCGTCTTATATCTATATTTTATAGTCGGTTCTCCTTATTTCTTGCAAGGACCTAGTCTATATTTCTATTTTTCTGTCTAACTTTGTCATGATTGTCATTGTGAAAGCTAGGTGATAGAGCCAATCATCTTCTATCAGGAGTTCTCTTTTTCTTGGAAATGGAATTTGCAATGTTCAACTGAAGGTAATTAATTCTGATGTTTTATGTTTTTGTAGGTTGACTTGTTGAAACACGGGATACGAGATCCATCTTCAATAAATGCAGCATATCCTCAAGGTTTGAGTACTGGGATAGACAAAGAGAGCACACTTAGCATGCGTCCTGCAAGTGCAGATTTTTCAGCTTCACATATTTTCGTTCATACTAAGTAAGGCATATCTTTTGCAAATTCTTTTTTTCCCCTAGGAAAAAGATTGTGACTTGGTGAATTCATAAATTTTGCAGATTGCAAGATCAAGAGATGTCCCCTTCTAGCAGGATGTTGATGAAGGAGGCTCTCTCACAATTTTTTAATTCTTCACTTAGTAATGTAAGCGGGTGTGGAGATTTAGCAAAACTAGAGTCCGATTTGTCCAGAACTATCAACAACCAGGCGTACGGATCAGATGCTACAGGACTAGACTTGTTCCTCCTTCCTATAGAGCTGCAGGATACTTCAGAGAAGGCGCAGTTTGCAAGCTTCCCTTCCATGATTGGGAAATTGCGTGATCAGGTACTTCAATTTTGTAAGTACTAGCTTTACGTCGATACCATAATGTAGGTGGAGTAAGTATATAACTGGTGCTAAACCATATAAGTTAAGCAGAATGTCGGATTGGATTAGAATCACAATGGCTGCAGGATTTCTCTGAACATGATTATGATATTTTATAAACTGACGTACATTCTGAAAATTTTCGATCAACACTTAAATTGTTTATTTATCTTCCTTTTCTGGTACAGATACTGGCAATGAAGACTCACCCTTTTCCAAATGTCTTATCTGAGCGGGAGTGGCTAAGGAATTCAGCTAAAGTATGGGATCTAGTAAAGAAATCTCCTGTTATAGCAGACTACTGCAAAACCTTACAGAACTCTGGATTATTTAGGAAGTAACCGACTTGCTGAGTTTGCTGGAGCTTGATTATCACTATCAGGGTGAAAAATGTGCGAGTGCAAGAGTTTTGATGGTTATTACAGATTTTCAGCTCTTTTTTCTTAGGGTTTCAGTCTTTGAGAAGCTAATCTTCCAAATTGGCTAATTGTAATATTATTTGCATCGAGTCTAGTTCATTCAGTGGGAACGACAGTTGCCAGTATTAGGCATTTACATTCAATTCAGTTCATTCAGCTTGAATTCTTCAATCTGGTCTTCCTAGTTTTTCATTCATTTGAAAAATCAAGTAGCACTCTACTTCAAATCAAAGAAAAGTAGCAATAAGCTGAACTGGAGTTTGATTGAGACGATATTCATCTCTTATATGATATATATTGTCATATTTTGAGCTTGCCAAGGAAAAGACTTACGATTACATTACAGGTCAACTAAATGAATGTGAGATTACAACAAGAACCGACATACTACACAAGAGACGAGCCTCTTTATCGAAAGCTAAGAACATTAATGGCAAAATTGGCCAATTCTACTTCTATGAAGCTTCCATAAACTCTCACATATTATGCACTATTGCTAAAATCTTATACATCAATAACCACCGGATCTACTCGCACTTGATGGAACGGTAAATGTGCCGCACAAAAAGAAGAGAAGCTCGGAAGCCCACAGTTCCAAGCATGAGGAAGAAACCATAGCAGATGCAAGCCATATAGCCGAAAAAGAAAGATGTCTGCATAAAACCTGACATGTCCGATCTTGCGTGGTAGTAGTACAAGCAGTAGCAGAATATGAATATACCCGTAGATCCTCCGCAAAGAACGGACCTGAAAAATAAATTTCAGAAACAGTTACCAATGATATTATAAAAGCAGCGTTTGCATGGTGTGATTGTTTAAGGAAATGATTGTTAAGAAACGGACAGATTCTTTTACCTCCACCACCATTCATGATCCTCAACGGCAAGCTGGAAGTATGTCAATGCAACAGTGATGAAGGCCGTGACGATTATAAGGATAATAAAAACAATGAAGAGAATGCTGTAAATTGTATAGATTTTGTGGCCCCACACACTAGCAAAGATGTAGTACAACTCGATATAAATCGCACTGAAAGGGAGGAACCCTGCCATTGCCATCTGAGGAATCACGCCTCTGTACCATGGCAACTGAGGAATCTCTCTCGGATACTTGGTGGTGCGGCAGGGAGCTTGAAACTGCGTCTTGCTGTTCTTACCAGCAACACCTCCCAATATGAGTAATGGTGCTGTCACCAAAGTCCATATGAGAACAATCACAACTATTGTACCAAAAGGTAAAGCTGCAGTAGCGCTGTAGACAATTGCGACGGTGTTCAAGAAGCAAAATGTCAAGAACAATGGTCCGCAGAAAAGACATCCAGTCAATAGCAAATTTCTCACCTACAACATCATACATCAAAGAAAAAACTTTGATGAAAATACAGGGTTACTATTGGGGATTCAATATCTAGAAGAAGCACTAATCTTACCCAGTTTGTTCCTTCCATTTGCAAATAGAACGAAGTGGCAGTGTAGCCAGCAATACCCGATGTAAGAGCATATATAACTACGAGAGCAGTAAACAGAGCTCCCCTGTTGTACGGGTAGAAGACACCAACGAGTGCGAGGAGGAAGATGAAGAATGCACTACCATGACAATAATAAACATATTAGGGTTAAGGATCGTAGTAGGTAAACCCTTAGAAAGAAGAAATAGAGAAATGTGGAAACAGCATCTTACAGAGTCAATAGCTGGGTTCCAGAACCTACAACTGCAGAAAACAACGACTTGTACTTTGGGAATCTGAAGACATCTCCATGGATATATTTCCATCCAGTCTCCTCCTGGTCCTCAAGAGATTCTTCATCGTGAGAGTACCTTTTAGTTAAAACAATCAAGTTTATTTCAGAGGGATACCAGTGACTTCGTATATCAAAGTCATTATTAGTAAGACTAGCTCCTTACTTGATAAAGTCATTCTTGAGTACGCGCATGAGAATGGTAGCAAGGAATCCAGTAAGAAGCAGAACGGTGACGCATGAGTTAATAATTGAGAACCAGTGGATCTCCAAATGCCGAGGCATCGAGGATGTCTTTGAATATTTCTCCATCCTCTTCTCAAAGGGAATATCTGTTTTCTTCCATGCAACAGAATATGAGAAATCTGCATCAACTTCCTTGTCACTGGTAATATCGACAGACAAACTGGGGTCAGTCTGAACATTTATTTCAATCACACGGTCGCCATTGTAGGATATATCAAAATGGATGTGCTTGAAAAGCAAGTATTTTGCATCACTCTGATCAAGTTTGTCCTTATCAACCTTTCCGAGAAATCCCCAAAAAGGCAAATCATCATAGTACATCTGAAAGTAGTAATCCTTTGATACTGCATCCCTAAGCTTTGCAACATCTTCCTTTGAAAGAGTTTTCTTGCAAAAGGTTTTGGACTGCTTCTCCTCACGAAACTTCAAATCGTAAGGAGCCCCTACAAGACGGTCACCATTCAAAACTTCCCCAAGTGCTTCCTTCTTCTCGGTTACTTTCTCTGCATTGATTAGATAACCTCATTCCATGAAATATGTAAATTTAAAGTGCTAATGATATTAACAAGAGCATATGCTGAAACAAATAGCAAACCTGGCGCACAAAACGGAAGATCGTAGTAGCGATACGTTTCACTACCAATGCAAAAAAAAGAAAAGATACCATGAGTTATATTGAGCAGAGATCAAAAGGAAAATAAAGTAAATCTAATACTAATATTTCACCCAGGAATAACTGCTTCTTAGTTCATATTAAGTCTCATTCCAGTTTAATTAAGTAGTTGTAATGCGACATACATCCATTAATGTTAAGTAATATTAAGCATAAAATCAAAGCTCAACAACTGTCTGTACTCATATCTTTTACAACGAAGACCCTTTGGTCAGTGAATATAGACATAAACATGCTCAAAACTGCAGAATGACCACATACATAGTCTTCAGATCTTCAAAATGTTCTTCAGACATGCTAAACCTATTTCTATCTGTTATCGTACCTACACAAACTATGCATCAGTCAACTAATGCACTACCCTCACCACATATGGGGACATTCATTACATCAATCCAAGCTTTTATAATAAAGCTCAAACAGTTGCATAAAAAGGAAAGGCTAGCAACTACTGATTTGCAACAGTTGGTATTAATAACGCATGATCTTTCTCAAGCAACATTTATGTACAAAATCACGAATAGAACAAACATATAACAAGCCAAATTACAAAAGATCACAAACCAAAATGCAAAAGAACTATCATTCGGCTTAGCTTTCTTAATGGAATGAATCAACATTCTTTAGATTGAAAATCTTCAAACAGTTCATGCAGTACCTTGGATTGTGAAAGGGACCAACTTTATTTGCATAGAGAGGGACTGAATCCCCTTCCTTGTACTTGTGATCTGATCCGTCTCCCTTCACTTCCGATAAACACCCAAACACACAAACGCTCAAAACCCACAGCCTAACAGCTCCCAATCTTCTCCTCTCCATCATTACCAAACCTTTTTAAAAAACCCAACAAAAATATCAAAAAATGCCTTGAATCTTTTAAAAGATTGGATTTCTCTACCCGAAACACTCCCGTTTGCCTTCACTTCCCAAAATGTCTCCTTTTTGCCTTGAATTCTCAACAAGATCAGATCTTTCTGCTAAAAAATGGTCTACTTCAACAATTTTAGATCTCTCTCACATAGAAAGTATGATTGATAAATCTGTAAGCAGAGTAGGGATTTGTTACAGATGAAAATTGATAGAATGGGCAGGTTAGATCTAGTCCAAGGAGAGGAAAAGTTGAGATCTTTGACATAAAAAGATTGGATTTATAATGGGAGATAGGTGCATTGAGATCCGAGAGGGTTGGGGAGTCTCAAAAGTTTTCTGTGGACTTGCCGTCTCCTCGTCGTTGGTTGTGTTTGTTAAATGTTCACCAAGATCTAATCTTTCTATCTAACACTTTCCTTCAAACTTCAACCAAAACTTCTTGAAACAGAAGCAGAACAAAACGGATGAATATTTATTTTTTTCTCGGTTCAAAAATGAAAAATAATTACTTTATTACATTTTTCTCCACTATGTATAACCGGGCATTTTTCATTATTAATCGCCTGATAATGCAAAGTCGATTCTTGGTGCCTTATCATGCAAATATTATTAGATTGACTTTTTTAATTAAGGCATAGCTGCAACAGATAAAAGAATAAAAGCAAGCGATCGTTGACTTTCTAAACATTAGGTTCCGGAAGAAGAAGAACAAAATAAAAACATGAGAGTTGTCTCGGTCAACCAAAGAATAATAAAAACAAAAACTTGAAAGATTTTCCATAGACTTCGAAGCTGAATAAGGTGCTATCACTAGAATTTCTAGTATGATAACTGCCGGAACTCTCTTTCAATCGGGCCGGCGTCTTGCGAAACGGTTGTCTAATTAGTGGAAACTCTGCGAGAGTCGGTAACTTGGAAAGACGACGGAGAAGGAGAGACGGTGGATGAAGTCTGCGAGTGAGTTGAGCATTTGAACAACGACGATATCAGGAAGATCGGACCAAACAGTAGGCGGCAGACGAAGTAGATCGCGACGATGTATGGCGGCGCCGGTGTTCCTCTGATTCTATCCGGCTTCTTCACTGATCTCTACGCTTCAGTGGAGTTGCTGTTGATTCGAGGAGACGGAAATGAATTAATGAAAAAAGATCTAACTAACAGAACAGCAGCCCAAACCAGTCAAACCAATCGATCTGTTTTAAACTCTAAAGGCCCACTTGCGGGTCTAAGCTTAGCCCATTAACATATCTAAAGTTCATAAACTGCAAAAAAACCAATACTTTCTTGCACAAGTGTTCTTAGTTCTGCACTTTGAACTGGGACCCACATAATTGTATCCTCATTTCCGGCTCATATTCCATAATTAAGAATAATAATTATTAATCTTTCCTTTCAATTCGTTCCATGTCAATCAACAAAAAATTTCTTCGATTCCTCTTCAAATTCTCCGAATTCTTTTCATTGTTTCCATTTCTTGCATCTCTCGCTTCACCCGGATCTCGCAATAACAAGCTGTAAACTTTTTTGGGTCGGTTTCAAAATTCTGTTTTTTGGTATCGATTTCATTCACAAATCTTGAAATCTTACTGTTGACTTAGGAAAAAGAAATTGATTTTGATTTTGGTTATGATTTCTGGGCTGGAGAATCAGCGGAGTAGTGCATCTTTCCTCAATCTGGTTTGGATGTTTGAACATTTTGATCTTGCTGATTGAATTTCGATGGTTGAGGAGTTAGTGACGAAGAAGATTTTTGAGAAGAAGAGAATTGGATTGCAGTGGTGGTGCAGGGAATGGGTTTTGATTATTACAGCATTCTGAAAGTCAACAGGAATGCAACTGATGAAGATCTCAAGAAATCGTACCGGAGGCTTGCGATGCGTTGGCACCCGGATAAGAACCCAACTAACAAGAAAGAAGCAGAGGCAAAATTCAAGCAGATCTCTGAAGCCTACGATGTATAAGCTCCATTTCATGACCTCTTTAATATAATTGCTCTGATTTATCTCTTCAAGGAATAAGAAATACAGTGAACATAAGGAACAGTCACTTGCATTTGTGTTGCTATTGAGGAGACCCTCAGTTGAACTCCTGCGCGATGATGGCTTTAGTGGAAAAGAAAACTTTAATTGCTTGTAGCTGATAATGCAATGAGAATTGTTAGCTATTTAGTTTAACGTGTTTGGCATCAAATTAGGTTTCCTGGAAAATCTGTTTTCGGTCCAACTTTGGAGTGAATTGATAAATTAAGTACCTTAGTCAAGTAAACAAATTTTCTTGTATTAGAATTAGTTTCTGATAAGGAGCATTAGCATCCTGTTCATGAGAAGTTGATGTTGTTAGTATGTTGCATTTCTTGCAACATTTTGTGTTTGAGGTTTCAAAATATTTAGCAGACTGGTCTAGCAGAGTTAGGTGTTTCAGATTGTTATATGTTATTGTTTACAGTCATCTCTTTCTTTTCTCAAAATTTCTCTTGTAAGTTTTATGGTTGGCAATAAGTTGATGGGGATATGTTAAAACAGAATATACTTGAATTAAGTGTTGTTTGCCTTTTACTGATAATGATGCAAGGTCATCTACGTCATAGTGCTCGCTTTGCTGCACTTGACATCTTTGTCCTAGTTTGTTGTACTTGAAGAGAGCTCTATTTTCTTTGGAGTATTTATCCGTGCACAGAGATACATGGTGCTATAATAAAAGAATTTTATTCTTTTCAAGGTTGCTAATAAGTGGTGCTGGCGATTGCTCTGCAATTAGCTCCACCACGTGTGATTATTTCAGAGTTCCATTTTAACTTGGAGTTTGTTTAGTGTATTGCATGAATCAAAGCTGAAAGCTAAATGCACTGAGAATGCAACACTCCCAAAGATGGAGCAATTTCAATTGCTTATTATGTAATCGATTTTCTGTTTCAGGTTTTAAATGATCCTCAAAAGAGAGCAATATATGATCAGTATGGAGAGGAAGGGTTGAAAGGCATGCCTCCACCTGGTTCAGCAAGTTCAACTCCATTTGCTAATGGGTCAAGCGGTCCTAGAAATTTCCATTTTAATCCTCGAAATGCAGACGACATATTTGCTGAGTTCTTTGGAAGCAGCCCCTTTGGGTTTGAAACTTCTGGACGTTCAAAATCAATGAGGTTTCATACTGATAGTGGCTTCGGTGGGTTTGAGAGCACCTCAAGAGCAGATGCTGGCGGAGCTGCCCAGCCTCGGAAAGCACCTGCTGTGGAGAGCAAGCTTGCATGCAGCCTTGAAGAGCTGTATACTGGATCAAGGAGGAAAATGAAGATCTCAAGAAATGTTTTAGGCGCGAATGGGTAACTTTCATTGGACTTTTCTATACGAAACTTTGTTTGTGAAAGTAATTGTCTCCTACTTGTAGACATCATATAAATTTTAACTATTTATAGAAACACTTAAAAGCTCTTTATTCATGGTTGCAATACTAATTACTAAGTACAATGGTCTTGCTTTACCATTATTTTTTCTTCTGGTGCCAGTTGTGCTCTTTTAAGTTACTCCATTTTCTTAGTCACACTTACAGTATAGTTTTTGTTGATTTTCTTACCCTTAAAGTTGATGATATTTTCTGATATTTTGTTGATAACACGCATAAACTATTTTTCCCCAACTGCATAATTCCTGTCATAAATCTTGTTCATGTATGGAACATATATTTAAATTTTTAAATTGATATGTTTATGAAACTTAAGCCTGTTGTTTGTTTTTTCCCCCCTTTTTTCTGCTAGGAGGTTAGTGCCGCTGTCTGAAATCTTGACCATAGAGATCAAACCTGGGTGGAAGAAAGGGACAAAGATAACATTCCCAGATAAAGGCAATGAAGCCATCAACCAGCTTCCGGCTGATCTCGTCTTTGTGATCGATGAGAAACCCCATGAAGTATACAAAAGGGACAGGAACGATCTCATTATCCACCAGAGGATATCACTGGCGGATGCATTGGCAGGCACATCAATCAACCTCACTACATTAGATGGTCGCGAACTTGTGATTCCTCTTAATGATGTCATCACACCTGGGTACGAGATCAACGTCCCAAAGGAAGGTATGCCTGTTGCAAAAGAGCGCTGCAAGAAGGGAAACCTAAGAATCAAATTCGACGTGCAATTTCCAACAAGGCTTACGCAAGATCAACGGACAGCTATAAGACGTATTCTGGGCGGTTGATACATGAGCATACTTAGAAACTAGTCATAGGCACTTGACTTTTTCTTTTTGGTCACCATTTTTGTTGGTTAATAGTAACTGGTTTTGGTGATTACTTGTGATGGTACAATGATTTTAAATGTTTTCGTTTTATTTTGTACATGACAAATGCTCGAAAAAAAGCAGAATGCCTGCCGATAGAGTAATGGTTTTGAAAGATAATGTAATTGATTTATATGTATTTGAACCCATTACTGTTTCAGAACTTTATTAATTAGTGAAATTTCTGAAGACGTATCTGTTAGTGTTGTTACCAATACTTGCAAGTTTTTATTAATTGTGATGATAGGTAAATGCGTACCTATCGAATCGATAGATAATTTGCTTTCTTTTTATTTTTATAATTTTTAACTAATTTATTTGTTTTTAATTTAATATTTATTTTAATTAATATATGTTAATTTTTATTATAGTAATTTATAATTTTTTTATTTATTAATTTTTTAATTGATTTTAATTAGTAGAGAAATTCAAAAACTATATGATCATTTTTATTAAATTATAGTTAATTTATCATTTTTATTATATATTCAAATATTTTAAAATTAAATAAATATTTTTTGATCGGTACTTTTATTATTATTTATATTTTCTTTATTTTTATTTATTAACCATGAATCTAAATATAGCTTAAGAGTTTGTACGAAACAAACACTTAAAAGACATTTTCCTCATATTTCGTTTATCTTGACATAAGAGATTCTAGGTTTCTTCCACTTGGAGCAACACTTTTATGAAAAACTCCTCAGAGTTTGCATATATGCCAGAATACTCTATTTTCGTTAAAGACTTGGTAGAAACTGGCCATTATATAAACCCCCCCTCATTTCGCCCGACAAACCACCTCTCTCTCGGTGCAAAATTCAATCTTTCGTAGCACAATTTCGTTAGAAGCTTGAACTTTTTCTTCCATATTACCGCTTTTTGTTCCAAAGTTTAGATCTTTTTCTACCTTAATTTCATAAATCAACAACAAAGATTGAATCTTTCACCCTCCACACCTCTCTTTTTCTTCCATTTTCTGTTCCAAAGTTTGAACCTTTTTCCTCTCCGGCCTCTCTCTTTTCTTGATTTTGCCATTTTGTTCTGAACATTTGATCTTTGTTGTATCACGACAACAAAGATTGAATTTTTTCTTGTAATTCTTTTTTTATTTGTCCTCCCTGAACAATGGAGGAAGCATCACTGAACCTGTTGAGAACAGCACTACCATCATGGTTTTCACCAGAAACAGGGATCTACGTCAGCAAACACCCACCAAGAAATCTTCCACAAAACCCTTTCTGCAACAGTGTCTCATACATTTTTTCTCACCAACACAGTGGAACGACAGCACTGATTGATTCACAATCTGGTTTTTCCATTTCGTACACAGAACTGCATGACCTTGTTCACTCCATGGCTTCTGGTCTTCACCAACTCGGTGTTTCCAAGAACCAAGTTGTTCTTCTCTGTTTGCCCAATTCTGTTTTCTACCCTGTGATCCTTCTTGGTGTTCTTACCATTGGTGCCATTGCCACCACCTTGAGTCCTCTCAGTAGTTTTGAAGAGATCAAGAAGCAAATGAGCAGGTGCGAATTAACCCTTGTCTTTGCAACAAAGGCGAATGTCAGAAAGTTTGATTCATTAGGGGTTCGAATAATTGCCGTACCCGAAAATCCCAACTTTGATCCACAAGCATTTCCTTTATTTCGCAAACTTATCACCAGTGATCCAAAAATGGCGCCGAAGCCTTTGATCAAACAAACAGACACTGCAGTATTGCTGTTCTCTTCAGGCACTTCAGGGCAAAGCAAGGGGGTTATTCTAACTCATCGAAATTTGATTTCAATGGTAGAGTTGTTCGTTAGGTTCGAAGCTTCACTATACGCTAGAGACCCTTGGAAGAACGTCTACCTTGCGGTTGTACCGATGTTTCATGTCTACGGTCTTTTGCTTTTTGCGATCGGGCTTTACTCACTAGGCACTACAGTAGTTGTGTTAAGCAAGTACAATGTGGATGACACCATTAGAGCTATTGGCAAATTTGAAGTTACGCATTTTCCTGTAGTGCCGCCATTGTTTGGAGTTCTTGTGAGAGCCAAGAAGGCCACAGGGTGTACGTTGAAATCTCTCCTGCAAGTTCAATGCGGTGCTGCTCCTTTGAGGCCGAGCATTATAGAGGAGTTCTTGAAGGCATTCCCTCATGTTGATCTTATTCAGGTGATATTTCTCTTCCAAATGCTGACAATTTTTTTTTTTTCATTTTAAAGTATTGCCAGCATAATTTGTTGCTCGTATCAATCTTTCAGCTAAATTCCAAGATGCTCAATTAGAATGAACTATGGAAAGCATGAGCATCTTATCTTATGCTTTTAGTGTGCTCTTTTCCAATTCTTTTTGATGAACTCTTTTCTGAATATTTTCGCACAGATATGTCCTCTGAGTTTATTACACATTTCTTTTTAATAAAAGAAACTTCACGATAATTCAGACATCTGTGCAGTTGAATTCTCTTTTAAAGTTAAATGTCCGAATATGTATACGCTGCTTTTGTTCATGAGAGCGGAGTTCCTTGCTATCTTTAGCTACTTTAATATGATAAAGTTTTATCAGTGAACTTTTTCTTTAGTGTGTTTTAGAAGATGCATCAAAGGTGAAAAGAAAGTGTTGCAAGTTGCACCAGCTGTAAACTTCCACAAAGTGTTTTTTAAAGGCTTCTTGACCTTAATGGAAGTGAACTTTTTTAACTTGAGCGTGGTTCAATTTGATCAGGGTTATGGGATGACAGAGTGTACTGCTGTAGCAACCCGAGGTTTTAATACAGAAAAATTCAAGAAATATACTTCGGTTGGACTGTTAGCTCCAAACATGGAAGCAAAAGTGGTCGATGACCTAACTGGTTTGCCCTTACCCCCTGGAAAGAACGGCGAATTATGGCTACGTGGACCAGCCATCATGAAAGGTAATATAATCTATGCTGTAGTTAATACATTAATATAAGAAAGAACTCAGAAGGACTACTCATTCTTTCATGTCCTTGAACTTGAACAGGATACTTACAGGACGAGGCTGCAAAATGTCTAGCTATCAACAGGGATGGCTGGCTGAAAACGGGTGATATAGCACATTTTGATCAAGACGGATACGTACACATACTGGACAGATTGAAGGATACGATCAAATACAAAGGCTTCCAGGTAAAGCGACTTTGTAATTAATATACAATTCAAACCGATTGCGACTAAAATTGTAGCCAAATTGCTAACTGATCTCCTGCATCTTTAATAAAAAAAATTCTTGCTTGCAGATAGCACCTGCAGATTTAGAAGCTGTATTGATCACACATCCTCAAGTCCAGGATTGTGCAGTGGCGTCGTAAGTTTGAGAAATAAATTAAAAGATACCCAACAAATTGTTCATCAAAATTATCTAGCCTTGTTATTATATAATGTGATCTCTATCTTATAGAGCTGAAGAGGAACAATCAGGCGAAATACCAGTGGCATTCGTTGTCAGATCTGCAGGTAGTGTTCTGACTGAGGAAAGAGTTATGGAATACGTAAACAAGCAGGTAAAAAAAACACATGCATCGGCCATCAGTACTATAATTACAATTTTATAAATTCTTCATCACACTCTAAACATAAGGTTTGATATCATCACCTCCAATTTCTGATCCTTAATTGATAACTTTTAGGTTGCTCCTTACAAGAGGGTGAGGAAGGTAGTCTTCGTCAGTTCGATTCCAAGGTCTGAAGCAGGAAAGATTTTAAGGAGGGTTTTGAAAAGCAACCTGCAGAGCATCTCAAAGTTGTAGTTACGAGCAAAACAAGGCAGTATATCCTCGTTCACAATTGCCAAGAACCAGCAAAAATTTGAAGATTTGAATTTGATAACTACAGCAGTGAAGATTGCTTGTTCATGCATAATTGCATAGCAAACGCTGCCCAGTACTTGCATATAACATTCAAACAGAACAAACTTAAATAGTTGTTTACTGAAATAGTTGCTACTCACCAGCTACAAGTGACAATGAAATGATTTAAAAAATAAAGCCGTTCAACAAAATAAAATAAAAGCCTCAGCGTATTGTTTGACAAGCAAATATTCTATTGCAAATAACACAGCTTCCGTTGCAATTGATCACACAAAAACAATTTTGTTTGTATCTTACTAGTCACACCATCCAAGGCAGCAAGCTTTAAGCAACAAACCATGACAACCCATTTTCTACTACAAAGCATCAAAAAGTTACAACTAATTAAGCCACCAGAATACCTTGCAGTTTCCAAACAATCTACCTGATTGTGATACAATCTTGCAACTATTATGCACAGCTAACCAGTGGAAAAGAAGATCTCAGAAATCAGTCTCAAGTAGTTTTACAAGGCATGGGATAACCACCGGATTGTAGGTACCGTTAAACCAAATATGTAGAATTTTGAACTTCAACTCTATTACTTCTCGATTGTTTATCTTCATTTGCGTCCTCTGAAGTACATGTAAACTTTCTGTGACAAAGGATAAAAGTAAATTTAAGCACAATGTACAAGCAACAATGTTAAATTACAGTTTACTTGGAAATTTTCAAAAGAGAAAAATAATGTATGATATAGTGTATGATATTGCATTATCATACATTCTATGTGTCTTCATGAGTCAACATCATACAACTCCAATATCATAGTCCACTATCATTTCCGGAGTTGAAGATGATTGATAGCATATAAATTTGTGAAGTTGTTCATGAATATGGTATCAAGGACCCAATATGATCTAATCTAACACACAAAACGCTTGGTCTCTAAATGCATTATTTCAATTCCTTTCTAGGTTGATCACCACATAAAGTCATATGTTTATTACGTAACCAAGATATGAAATTTATACAGCAAACTGTGCTACACATCCAAATTTTAGGCACCACTGCATGGAGTTGATATATCATTTAGCAAATTGTTAAAAAGTGATAGAGATAATGTATGCAATAGAAATTGCGATTTTCAACTGTGAATTATAGAACTGCTCACTCAAAAAGAAAATTTCCAAGTCAATCATATAGTATATTATGGAAGATGACATCTGAACGACAATTGATCACCCCATGATGCAAAACATGAGAAACACAACTACTCATGCATAATTATTAATAGCTAAGTACTTATATCACTGACCTGAAGTACCCACAAGCTCAACAATATCTCCAAGCAAAAGAGCCCAAACCCAACAAGGTAGAATATCTGAAACCACCATGTATATTATAACGTAATGGCCACCGAGGATAAAGAGCTATCGAGGACAGATACAACAAAAGCAAGTTGGAATACAATTTAAAGAAATTAAGCTTACCCCAACCATCACATGGTCGGAAAATGTGTCAATGGCTGCAAGTATACCCCTGAATACATAGAGGAAAATCCATATCATAGACAAGCATAGCTCAAAACAAAAGAGCAAAAAACGTCGTCTACAAGAATTGGAGCTAAATTAATGGTATTCATCTAACCGATAATTAGTTCAATAACAGTAAAGTCATAAGTGCACTTATCTTCTACATCTCTAAGCAAGAGTAGTACAACAACGAGCTATCAAGCGCCAAAAGACAATCACCAGTAACCACCAAAAGCAGGTTGTGGGGGATTTTACTGTTGCATTAGGCACAACATACTCACAAATAACATGGCCCACTAAGATCACTGACCAAACAACAAGAAGCTTTGGGTATAGTTACTGAGTATGCCGACTGTTGAGATACCGAATCCAAAAACTACATATTCAGAGGATAACATGCAGCAATGGAACAATTTGCAAACCTAAGGATTCGTTTAAGAACAGAAACAATGGTTGCTAGTTCAGTTAAAACGCCTCTGCACTTCAACATGATCAGTTCCTAGGTAAATGTGAGAGCCACTCAAGACTTGGCACATTTTAAATGGTAAAATAACGGCAAGATAAATAAACTCCAAAATAAAGATATATGCTAGTATAAACATATTGCTGAGGAGTACTTACGTTAAAGATTTGCCATGAAACACAATCGGAGGAGCAATAGCAGCGAGGATGCAGAATCCAATGTGAATCTGTCACATAATAATGATTGCCCAGTTGTTAGCAATGCTGAAAAAATGGGTAGACCAGATATAGCTTATCATAAAATGCAATCGATAATGAGAGCTTACGAGGTACCAAAGGAAAAACCAGCCGAAGTTCAGAGCGCTGTCCGTCCTGCTTGGAAAGCAACAATTTCAGAATACACATCAACAAAGCAACAAGCCTCCTACATGCATATGATGAATCAAAGAATCATCACATTCAGGAAATGATCAAGGAGTAAACCCAGTGTAACATGAAACTCATTCACTGAACACGAATAAACTGAACAGCGAAAGGATGGATCTACCTCATCGCCCGATACAAGGGTCTGTACCAAAGTACATAAGAAAGTGGACATCCAGAAAGTGCATAGATGATTGAGAGCAAAAAGATCTTCACACCTGCAGCAGAAAGAACATTAGACCAGGCAGTTGAGCAAAACTTCATCCAATTTGGAAGAAGATTCATACAGTAGTTCATGCTTACCTCCTCCTCTGATCCAGCAGACAGTTACAGCAACAACATTGAACACAAGACACAGAACTATACCTGCAGGTTAAAGAAATATAAAGATACATTTTTGACAAGCCAAATTTAAGCAAATAGTACTAGGTGAATTGCCCAAGCCATCGAGTCAGTTCCACGACTATGCATATCTCAACCAATAAAACAAAATTGCAGTGACAGCCTAAGCAGAGATTTCATTCATTAAAAAGATACAAATCGTACCAAGCCAACTAGCAAATGCTAGATACTGCAACCTTTGTGCATGTATCGGAATTTCTTTGGCTATGTCATGGTGAATAATTGGGAAAAAAGGGGGCCAATTTTTATCCTCTGTTGGTACTCCAGCTGCATATACAAGTGATTAGCATGTATTAATCAAAACTAACAAACAAAATTACTAACCTCGGTTCAAAGCTTCTTCCCTCCTTTTGATTTCCTAATAAAACCAAATATGAAAAAGAACACAAGAGGGCAGGTAAGCGATTGAACAATTTGAAAAGGATAGGCAGGTAGTAGTCAAGTGAACACAACGCCTGCTGTTGGTTGTTTAAAAACCTGCTCTCTTCTCTTAAGATCTCCTTCCCAATCAGAGAGCTCCTTTGCCTTTTTCTTTGAATCCTGTAAGACCCAGAGAATATAAAAACATGCTTGCTTCTTTTATTTTTTGGGGGTAAGAAAAGTCTAAACATTGAAATGGCATACATTCATTGAATCAAGGGGAATGTCAACAGTTGCGTCATGCTTATTGGCAAAAGGATTTGACAGCGATGGAAGCCGCGATTTCGACCCAGTCTTCTGCATACAGAGATACATCAGCACTAATCTCACAATCACATGAATCACTAAAGGTTCATGAAGGAAATTTCACATAGAACTGAAAATCAAATTTTAAGAAAATAAAAATGTCCAAACATATAGGCAATCAAGCAAATCGTACGAATAGTTTTCTAACAGAGAGTAAATTTGTTGCGAACAGTTTGTTTCCATTTTTCGACTTCAATGTAGATGGACTTCCAAATTTCTAGTAGACCACCCTAAACCAGTGACTTAACCACACTGGTTCTCAACAGAAACTCAAACAAACCTCGCCCATGTTTAAGCCATCGCCAAAGATTGCACAAACTGTCAAGCACCAACCACGTACCCCAAAACAGTTCAAACATCCAAACACGACTTCCACCGATCAAAAACTTCCAAAGTTTAAAAAATAAAAACAAAATGTAGCAGTGTCTCTCCGTCCAACCTCGTCCAGATCTACAATGTTCTATTCACAGAATCTACCGAAATCTACAAAACGGGAGAAAAAAAAACCCTAGAAAAACTATTAAAAAAACTATAAGAAGTTTTTAAAAAAAGAGATTTACCGCGAAGGGGTTAACGTCTTCTTCATCGAATGGATTAGGATCTCGATTCATTTTCTCACTCGAAATAGCTTCACAATGTTAGCCGGTTTTTCGAATTTGAGTAACAAATTTTTTTCTTTATTCCGCTCTCTCACGCTTTCGTTTGCCTTCGAAGAAAAAAGTTGAGCGAGAAAAGAAATGAACACAAAATTGATGTCCGTGATTTTTCAATTTTTTATAGTCGGTTGTGTTCGGTTACCACCCCACCAGGTTGGCAAGGTGGCCTGCGTTTTAAAGCTTACCCCTTGATAGTTTGTTATCTACTATAATGCCACTGTATAACAAACAGGCAAGATTTGTTTGGCAAATCAAGGAAACTGAAATTCAGATTTACGGATACGGACCACCTTGGAAGTTGGAAGTGATATATTTTTTGCGAGAATGCCACTATGTAAGGCTCACTGATTTTGCCAATGTAGCACATTAGAATAACATTAATCAACAACAGACCACAAGAGAGAGATTTGCGGTTTTTAAGTTTTGAAGAAGTTGCTATAATATCAAACACGCTTTAGCAACTACCATTTTACTTTCTAAGTTAAAAGAAAAATTGTATTTTTTCTGACTTGTTTTTTATAATTACAGAGACTTAATGGAGTGAGAGATTTCATTTGAGCTTTCAAACAATCCTCCGTCACCGTCCGGTTGGTGCCGGCTGTTGGAGTGTAAACTTCAAAAGGTTGCGTAGCTTTGCTGAGAAGCTTCACGTTGTTGATTGAAGGGCTGTTTGAAAAACAATTTTTTAAAAACAATTTTTTAATTTTTTAATTTTATATTTTTAAATTTATTTTTAAAAAATATTAAAAAAATTTATTAAAATTTTATATATAATTTTTATTATTTTTATTTTTATTATTTTTTTAAAATCAAAATAATAAAATTTATTTATTGAAATAAAATAAAAATATTTTTTATTTTTAAAAAATTTATTTTATAAGTTTTTTCAAAAGACGGCCCTGCGATTGAGAATACACCACCAGCTTAGATTTTTAAAAAAAAAACTCTTCATGCGGAAATCTACGCTGATTTTTATTTGAGTCGAATCTTAAGAGAAACAAGATTCCGAGGCTGTTGGGGCTTTCATTATTTCATCTTCTTTTTTATTTTTGTTTTTCAAAAATTTCTACACTATTTTTTAAAAATAAAAAATAGTAAGTAAAATTTTTAAAAAATAAAATAAAAATAGAGTTCAGTATTTATATTTTAATAATTTTTAGAATATGTTAAAAATTAAAAAATATAATTATATTAAAAACTAAGCAAATAAAAAAATTAAAATTAAATTTCGCATTTAAAAATAAAATTTTAAATTTTTTATATAATTGAAATATATGAACTATTTAAAATTCAAAATTCAGTAAGAAAAAATAAAATTATGGTATTTCTAGGTCATGGCAAAACCTGATGGATGACTGTAATGCATTCGGAAATCAGTCAGATCAACTGCTCATAATAATCTCTGTATATATTACCTATTTGTTTATAGATCAATTGATTGTTGTAGACTTGAAGTAAGGTTGTTTTGCAAAACAGCCGCTTTCAAGTTCTTAAAAAGGGAACTCCTGTATAAGAATGGTTTACAAATTCATAGTTCTAAACTTTTAATACCAAATCTTTTCTTATATGCTTTATTTTCAGATAAATTTTTTATAGCTATTCTTGTTTTGTTCATTATATCACTTTAAAAGGACGTTTAAGAATGCTTATTAAAAAAAAATTAAAAAAATTAAAAATTTTGGTAAATAACGAACTTAATTTTTTTGATTAAAAAATAATAAATTATTATTTTAAATATTATAAAAATTTGATAAAAAACATTCAAACATCTTCTTAGACTTAAACAACCAAGCAAGTGTATTTTTATAAAAAGATATTTTAAATATATTTATTATTATTTTTATTTTAAAAATATTTTTAAAATTATACCTTTTGTGGATTTGAATTTAAAAAAGCTAATAATGATGTTAAATCTGATAAGCCCATCAACATCGTATCTTTAATAATAATAATAATAATTTAAAATTTTATTTAATAAAATAAATAGAGTCAATCTACTTACCAAATTACAAATATTAAGTAAAAACTCTATAATATAATATAGTATTAATTAATTAATTTAACAATTCCTAACTCAACAAGACTCGAACAAGTCCAACACCTTAGCAAAAGAAAAGAAAAAAAGGAAATTAAAGCTCTCTCGTTTTCTTATAAATCAGTCTCATAATCCAAAGGCCCCAAACGAAGACAGATCAAAGATCAAATCTTTCGCGCACCAATCTCTTCTCCTTGTATTTTTTTTCAATCGATTGTTGATTGACTGATTAAGGTTTCCGATTAGGGTTTAGAAAGATGGCCGGCGGTAGCACTGGTGGTGGAGGTGTTGCGGCGTTGGAATACGTGGAGTCGCAGCGGGAATCTAGACCGGAGCTTGCCGAGTGGTATGCGGCGTTGGCTGATTTGTATCAGAAGAAGCTTTGGCACCAGCTTACTAACAAGCTTGATCAGTTCCTTGCCCATGCTCTCGCCGCACAGGTGAAAATTTTTCTTGTACTTTTTTTGTTTCTAGGCGTTGGTGTATTGTATTTCAGGGGTCAGATGAGTTTGGTGGCGAAGTATTTTACCCAACTTTGAAATTTTTGCTTGGTGTTATTAAGTATTCGACAATCGACAAGGTTTTTAATGTATCCAGAGATCTGTTATTGATTTGGGGCTGCTCATAAATTTTGGTATACTAATCCAGTTTATAGCGAAAATTGATCGATTGATGTTGCAAAGATTTGAAAACTGACTGTAGTTTGAGAAGTTGAGGTAGTATTACTGCTCGTTGGATCTTGGACACAATAATGCGCTGAAATTTCAGATTTTGTAACTAGTTCGTGCTTTTTTTTTCTTATTATTATTATGGAGAAATTGCAGATTTTGGTTGCAAATTCGATGTAGACACTCTAGGATAGTGATCTATGGCAATGATCGTTTCTCTATTTTTCAGGCACCCCTTGATAACTTAGCTGAGCACAATAGACTTTGTCGATTCATTACACCAATAGACATTTCTAGGTTACAAGGAATAGAAGAATTGAATTTGTACTGTTTTTTGCAAGTTTAAAAACTAGGACATATGGGTTTTAGTTCTACTTTATGCTGACAAATCTAGCTTGTGAGATGATTTGATGTGTTCAGCAATGTAGCACCATTTATCAGGATTTTGCTTACAACTGGGAGTTTAGATTCAGTGAGAAGTATGGAGAACACCTATGGGCTATGGTTGAGATTCATGGGGTTTAGGATTGCTCTTTTCTTATTCGTGATGGGTTTCTACATGTTACAAAAGCTGTTCCATCTAATTGTATAATAATGAACATGCACCTGCTATTATAACTGAAGTTCTACATCTTTAAGATAGTCCTTTCATGACAGATGTCTTCTTATCTGGATGATATCTCAAAGTTTTATGATGTACAGCAGCCAGATGTCTTTCTCTATAGTGTCTCAAAACTTGATTAGATTCAATGGTATGTTATATTGGTATGGTTGCTCATTCAAGAAGCGACCTTGCAGGAATTGCTCGTTATCTACAAACTGAGTGCTAAAGTTCTTGCAATTTATTCTTATATCCACTTCTTTGATAGGTATCTGATTAGGAGAATGATCATAAATTAAAATACTTTGTTTCCATGCAAACTTGAAAGTTGGCAAGTTAGGCTTTCGCTTGTCCTATCTTCCTTGAAGCATATCAACAGTTTTTGCATTGGCCTGAAATATCCTCTTTCTCACCTTTCCTTTACATTTTGTCTCCAGGCGAGTGATGCTTTGATTCAACTGTATCACAACTTCATTACTGATTTCGAGACAAAGATCAATCCCCTCAAGCTTGCACATCTTGCTGTGGTTGTATCGCGTCAGTATCCAGACAAAGATGCTGCTATAAGCTATCTTGAAGGGATCATAGAAAAGCTTCGTGCCACTAGAGAAATCCGCATAGAGGAACCTGTCCTTTATGTCAAAATGCAACTTGCTGCATTCAATCTTGAGAAGGGTAACCATAAAGAGTGTAAGAAGCTCTTAGAAGAGGGGAAGACTACACTTGACAGCATGACTGATCTTGATCCATCTGTCCATGCTAGTTTTTACTGGGTTTCGTCCCAGTATCACAAGTCCCGTCAAGAATTTGCGGAGTTCTACAAGACTGCCCTTCTGTACTTGGCCTATACAACTGTGGAGTCTCTTTCAGATTCATTTAAGCTGGTACAACTTGTTTCTTACAGTTTTTTGTTAGAAGAAGAATGAAAATTGACCCCTTATCGTATGTATATGATGGTTCGTATATGATGTTTCTTTTTCCTTTGCCTAACATCGAATTCCCTTCTTTTCTGTACTCCCCATGACTGTATCTTGTACATAGGTTTTTCTGTAGTTAGAAAGTTAACTTCTGCAAATAAATTTGACTTGTAGATTGGCCTGCATATAATTTCTGCTATGCCATCAGTGGTGATTCTTAGACAGTAATGACGTTAGCTGATGGTGGTGCCTGAAGATGCTGAGATTTGTATTTTATTTCTCTGGTTTTATGAAATTGTAGGCATTAACCAATATCAGAGTCACATTTGGTCTAGTTTTATTGTATTTACTTTTGATACACTTTCCACTGGGCTTACTGTACTGTGAACAAATATTACTGTGCACGCATTCGCTGTTAAATTTGATAGCGATGCACTTTTTTGGTACTGTTTGGGTTTAACCTTTTTTTTTTTCTTTCACTTTCAGGATCTGGCATTTGACTTATCTCTTTCTGCATTGTTGGGGGATAACATATACAATTTTGGAGAGTTGTTGGCTCATCCAATTGTAAGATTCTTTTGAACTTCCTGGCTTTACTTCTTGATTTAAATTGCCTCACTCAATCATATTATTTTGTTTAGAACTTTGCTCTTTTGTAAGCCTTCAAGCACATGCTTGCTTATTTTGTTTAGCTCTGCCTCTTGTCATTCTTCTCATAATTTACTGTTGAAAAACATACAGGTGAAGAGCCTCATTGGAACCCCAGTGGAGTGGGCCTATCATATACTTGAGGCTTTTAATACTGGAAACTTAGTTCGTTATCAGGAACTTTGCCGTGTTCATAACGCAGCTCTAAATGCACAACCTGCTCTAGTAGCCAATGAGAAAAAGCTGTTAGAAAAGATAAACATTCTTTGCTTGATGGAAATAATATTCAGGTAAAAGTTTGTTAGATGGTCGGGGGTTGTGGAGAACTCCTCCCTTAGTATTATCTTGAAAATTTTAAAACTATGTTTTGCTCTTTGACTCACTTTTCTTGTTTCTTGGCAGTCGACCATCTGAAAACCGGACGATACCATTAAGTGTCATAGCTGAACGGACAAAGCTTTCCATAGATGATGTGGAGTATCTTCTTATGAAAAGTCTCTCTGTAAGTAAAACTCCTTTTAAATATTTCGATAAATTGTTTATGCAGATTTGTAATTTTGATTCTTTGAGCTTACATCAGACAGTAAGCTGATTCTTTTAGCAAAATATCTGTGTTGTTTTGTTGTCCATTTTCTTACTCTCTTTGTCTAGACATCAACATATGTAAGCTTTTTTCATGCGCTAGGATCGTGAAAGTTATGTGATCAACTTTTAAGTAGTGAATCTTACCTGCTGCACTTAAGCTATTAGAAATCGACAACGCTTGTATGTAGTGTGTTTAGCCAACAAAGGTTTCTAGTCATGGTGAATTGTGTTGATACACTTGTTCAGTTATATGTTCTAAGTTTTCCACATTTTTTCTAAACCACATCGAGGCATACTTGTCCACTCTTTGCATATAGCGGTTTATGGTGTTGCTATTGTTCATTTGTTTGTTAATGCCTCATTTGTTATCACCATAAACTTGACCCTTAGTTCTCAACGAATTTCAGCTCTAGTTTGCTTCCTGTTTAAGATGATGCTTAAGTGACTATAATTTTTGCTGTAGGTCCATCTCATTGAAGGAATAATCGATCAAGTTGATGGTACAGTGCACGTCTCATGGGTCCAGCCAAGGGTTTTGGGTATTCCACAAATCAAAGCTCTCCGTGAACGTCTAGACGGTTGGTTGGGCAAAGTGCGCACGGCGTTGACATCTGTTGAGGCAGAAACGCCAGATCTTGTGGTGTCATAATTTCTTCTTGTATAACTTAATCAAGTGTCCTTTGTATCAATGCACGACAAGAGGACAGTGGAGAAACTGCTACGTTCATGCAACCTCTTTTTGGATTTCAGTCAACAACCTGGTCAGAAGTGCATTTAAGGCAGCAGTATCTGGATGCTGTCAGTATGTTTATTTTTTATCTGTTCTAAAAGCGGAAACTTAATGTTATTCTTACTGTAAAAGTTGAACAAAGAACAGAAAACAGCTCGTAGATCAGCAACATTGTTTATGAGTTTCAGCAACTTGCCCAGGTTGTGGGTATAAATGTTAACATTTGCTGCTAATGCACGGAGGTTCTGCTTGTTTTTCTTTCTTATATTTTTACGGTACTGCTGTTATGAAATTTGAACATAGCAAAAGCTTTTGTGAACATTTTTCTTATGCGACTTAACAGTTGTGAGCTATTATGAGCATGTAATTCATCAGCGTCTTTTATATTCTCGCATCCGTTTGCAAACAAAGGAAATTATAAAATTTGCTAGCAGCTTGCTTGAAATTTCACTGCATCTCAATCATTCAAGTTCATAGTTTGCACTATCTGTTGATGTTAACTATAGTCTTCATTTCAAGCACGATTTGAGCTGGTTGTGCAAGCTTAATAAAAGCAATGCAGTAGTTTAAAAGGAAGATCAGAGCCCTAGATGTGAGAACGGCTCAGTTTTTCTGGTGGTTCCTTAAATGTTAGAAATCACTGAAAGATTCTATGATAAAATAAAGAAATGGTTCTTCTCAAAATGAATACCTGGGATTCACCGTCTTTATTTTCAGTCATATAAGGCAATAACCTGGCAAAGCTGGCTTGCCTTTGCCAATCCCGATCTTCATCATGTACAAGTTCCTCAGAACTCCAATCAAAAGAAAGATAACATGTCCTTCTCCCCTTCATGCTGCCTGCCGTCGAGGAAATATTACGTGGACATTCAACGAACTTAACATCAGATGGAAGACTCTGCAACTTAATTTATCACTGAGCACAGTTTTTGCTGTTATATGGCTTGGATGCAACTCTCAGGTTTCTTAGAAACAAAAACAGTTACCTTTGATTGCGTTGAGGATGCTGCTTCTTTGCTTTAAGATTGTCTTCCCAGAAACTCCTACAGATGAACATCGGCACTCAAGAAGACAAAACCATCAGGTTTAATAAAATTCATTTGCCATTTCGAAGAAGAAGCACCTTTATTGGCAAGGCTTTAATTTTGTCCCTCATCATAGTCCTACAGCATGTGATATCAGGCTTCAAGCCTTTCTCTCAGCATCAAGAAATGAATATAAATATAGAGGAAAATTTGCAAAGGAAAGGATACACTTTCTTGTTCACTTGTTCTCATTACAAACTATCGAACACCCGAGCATTACAATATGAGCATGAATGCAAAATGAATCATGCAAACAGTAACAACAATGCCGAAAATATACAATCAGTATTATTAGTGCATTCTCTGCAGCACATTGAAAAAAAAAAGAAAATGAACGGAAATGTACATCTTGTTATTCTTGTCTGACATACGGTGATGAACTGAGCTCTGTTGTACTGTAAAACGAGTCTTCCTGGTTGACGTACTTATCATCTTTATCTTCTTCCCATTTTAGAACTTCCCGTATGTACTTGAATGTTTCGTCAACTGTAACGCGATCTCTGGCACGTGTTTGCCATACAAAGAGTTTGCGGTTTGTGTGCGAGTAGTAGAGGTCTTTGAACTTCATGGCAATGTAGTAGTAGGCTTGCGCCGCTAGGGCCTGGTTGTTGTGGTGAGTCCTGACAGGGCAAAAGTCACTGAACCAATCGCAAACTGTGATTGGGACCTGGCTGATCTTTTCTTCAAACAAGTCGTACTTGTTGAGGACTAGAACGAACGGTGTGTCATGGAAGCATGGTTGCCTGGATGATGTTGCACAAGACAAAATTCTGGTTTAGAAATTCATAAAGGAGAAAACAAGCAATTTGCAAAAGTAAGAGATAATTGATTTAAGATGTCAGAAGAGAGACTTGAGTGACTAGAACCTGATTGTTGTCTCGAAAAGATCCTTGCTCAGCAACATCTTGTTCATGAGAGGTCCAGTATTGCTGTTCGCTGAAGGTCCAAGTTGGTCGTAATCACTGAGAGCTACACAAAATATCACCGCACGAACATCTTCAAACATTTCGAGCCACTTGCATCCCTCATGCATTCCCTTGGAACTCACTCGAATCAATTGATATCTGATAAAAGAAGATGTGTGTCACAAGCTTCACAAAACCTACTAGCATGCTTATCAGAAAACGAAAATTGAAATTGCAAATACTTGATCTAACACTTGATGAATTGAAAAAATGTACTTTGTAAGAGGCTGCGTGTGAGCATCAGGATTATCATTATATGGCTCTGACATTGGACTGTGGTCATCAAGAGAGAAATCAATGAAGGCTAGCCCATTTCCTCTTGTCAGTCCTTCCGCATATATTATATCCTTATCAGAAGGCTCGTACTCATTACTTGATATTTCAATCGCCTGAAAAGGACACACAGCTGGTCAGAGATGCAAATTCCCAGTTCATCCATACTAATCATCGATAGTTGTGAAAAGAAACAACTTATGAAACTACAATTGCTGCAGAGATGAAATACCCGGCTTAAGAAGTACTCTGCAACTTCTGGAAGAAAATGAAGCTCATTTCTTCTCTTGTATGTCTCTTGTATAGCAGGATCTCTCCACATCTCATCAACAAGTGGAGCATATTCACGAGTGGCAGCAGGAAAGAACGCATCTAAGTCACCCATAGCTATGATGTCCAACAGCCAATCAGAGAACTGCTTCAACTTTCCATTGATGGAGTAAATACAGTGATTGGAGCTATTTGATTCCCTTCCTTCTCCACCTGAAACTAGCAGAATAAGTTACTATTAAGCTAGGTCAATGAAACAAATTTTTTCTTCTAAAAAATGAAACAGCATTTATATGATCAAATTCATTAAAACTGGTCAGAGATAAGTCAAGGTAACATCCAAAATGCATAGCTCTAAGTGGAGCACGAAATGCATAACAGCGAGATATTCTCTTAAGAAATTACTAACAGGCACAAAAGAACCATAGATGCAGAAGAAATCTAGAAATTCGACATACTCTCTGTTGAATTCTGGTTGTGCAAGGACTCTTCTTCAAAACGCTCCCGTCCTTCAAGTAAAATGCTTAGATATTTATACATGTTGCTCTGAATCATTAGTTTCATATCTTCCATTTCTTCTTGAGTGAATCTACTTCCGTATGAAAACTTAGCCTGTCAAGCCAGAACAAAACTATCATCAATTGTAAGCTCAGAAGAGCGAAAATCAATAAGCAAAAGTGGCTAATGAAAGGTATGGTCTTCACCTGCTTGAAGATTGTGCTTGTACCAGATCCTGCAGGTCCAAGTAGCAAGAGCTTTTGAATCCTTTTTGGCTCCAAGTACTCGGGAACGGTTCTGCCAGAATAAGAAGGAAGCTCATCCTTTGTTCCAATGGAAGTAGGAGGCACTGGAAGCGACAACAGAGAGCACAACAATCTTGTTGATGCCTGTCTAGCAAGGAAATAAAAATAATGTTAGGAATGCATGCAATAAAGATAACATAATGCAGAAAATTCTAACTGCATAGAAGGAAGTTCCCCTAATAAAAGGATTCAGCTTGTCATACATGCACGTACCTTCTCCCAGATTCTCCCCTTTATATTATTCTGGCCTTCTTCCTCATAGCGGCCATCATCATAGACCCAAAAGTGGGTATCACGTGGACACTGCACATTTGCCAACTGCATGCAGAAGACAAACTTCTCGATTAAAAGATTGCAAAATGCAGAATGTTTATCTCAACACATTAAACTATATAAGGGTATGACATGGTCTTGGCAATATGGCACTTGGATGGTTCATAATGTAGATTCTAAAGCCATGATCAACTACAATGTTCTTTAATCAACGTCTATAGTAAAATTCTTACTTTCAGTACCCTCAGCTCAATTTTTGTTATCTCCCTCCCGTTGATGAAAACTTGCGTGTTGCCGTTACTTGCATTAGCACTAAGCTTCCCACTAAAATTTAAGTGTGAACTGATAATCCTGTCTGGTCTCTGCCCCTCCTGTTGAAAAAGTAAACAAAAGTAGAAAAGCATAGTCAGTTGCAAGACGCTTAAAAAGTAAATTCCAATGAAGAATGGCATATAAGAGATGAAAAGCAAGTGCCCTGCCTTTCCCCAAAGTCCTGATTCCTTGTCATACCAGTATCTTCCTGGCTTCAACTTCTGGGGAGGAAAAGGACAGCTGAGCAATTCTGCCATCTCTTCAGGTCTCAAAGGGTATCCATTCACAATAAGCTGCTCAGGCCGAAGCTGGTTTGCGGCGCACTCTTTCTCGGCTTTCAAAATTTGTCCAACCTCTAAGGGGCTAAGTGACTTCGATAGCACCTTTGAACCCTTACCCAACTTAGACCTCTTTGATTCGTCTATAGGCTTTCCTATACAAGTAACGCATTTTCTCCCCTCTGGCATTGAACCCATTGCCCTTAGCACACAGTGGCGACAGTACCATGCATCACAAACCAGACACGCCTCTTTGCTCTCCCACTTCCTTTTTCCACATCTACAACATACTCTCTTCCGCTTATCTTTCCTGGTGACACCAACATACTGAGGAGAATCCATGCTTTCTTCATAGAGCCCCTCACTAACAGCTTTCTCAACAGGCTCAAATGTTACCATTGGCACTCTTTTCCCATCGTTCGAGACAGCCAGCGTTTGCTCCCTGCCAGGGGAGCTATGAGCTGGGCTTGGCGATCCTGACTGTGATCGAGAAGAGAATTCCTGATTGTTTTGGAGGACAGAAACAACAGATTCAGAAATGCCCAAACCATGGGGGCTTCGTCCAGGGGAATTTGCCAGGCCGTTAGCGATGCGAGAGACAGGCAAAGGAATTGGGTCAACAACAGGTGGCGTAATTCCATTGACTGACAATCTTTGTGATTCTGAGACTGCCTCAGCTGTTGGGATAGACTGGTAGCTCAGATCAACAGGATCTACACGGGGAAGGCTGTAGGGCACCGCAGGGCCAGTATACTCTATAGCGATGGAGTAATCCAGGTTTGGGGGTGCATCGGGAATCGGAGTACCTGGTGGCAGGATCCTTCTCAGCATTTCCTGCCAGCTAGTTTTCTCTATAGTTTCTGCCATTTCTCTACTAGTCTTGGAAGAAATTGGGCAACAATCTTATAATCAAGTACTAATCAGACAAACACAAATATAATCAAGATCCTTTCCTCATGAGACACCCAAAAGCTCTTCCAAAACTATTAATTAAAAAATGGTGGCACAAGAATACCTCAATTGATCACCTTCCAGCAAGCAAACTACCGCTGAACAAACAAAAGCTCTTTCTTTCAAGTTTACAACGACAAATCCAAGCTAGATAACTGATGGGTATATAACCTACACATCAAATTAAATACTAAATAATGAAATCCAGCTGCTAAAAGTCCAACCTTTTCCTGGTCATCCAATCCAAACCAGCTCAAAATCAGTTCAAGGTCGAAACTTCACATCAACCAAAGAAGAATAAGGACCTCAAATTGAATACCAGATCTCAAAACAGCTACACGTCTTTGAATTGAAGGTTTTTGCTGATATTTTTCTTCGTGGTTTGTTGACCTGAACAGAGATGGAGGCGGTCAAAGGCTATGCAAAAACTTGAATTTTTTACTTTTTTCTTTTGGAAGTAGTTTGAATTGTTGGAATAGAAAAACAAAATAATTCACAGAAGAGAGAGAGACAGAAGGGAGAGCGTTGAAATTTTTGGGAGAAGAGGAAAAAAAGAGTGCATTTTTGGTTCTAGAATCTTGGTAGTAAAAGTATTTATTTTCTTGAAATAATATTAAAAGAAGCTAAATTTTAGAAATATTTTGGATTCTAAATCTATATTTTTGATTCATTTTTTATTCAAATTTGCGATTATTTCTCTGTTCTTTAACTATCTAATTAAATCTTGAAATTATTAAAAAAGATAAACTTGTTAAAAACTTAAAACTAAAGATATTCAAAACCATCTTGAAAGTATAAAATAATAAAACAGCCAAAATTAGATTGGATAAGGGAATACATATAGGATATCCTACTAAAGAAACCCGACCCATTAAAGATTACCCTAATAGAAAATTCAAGAAAGAAAATAAAAAAGTTTTTCTCTTTGGGTGAATTTTCTGTATGGAGTCAATATAAGTTAGGTGATTCTTCAAGAACTAGCGAGTTAGGTGAGAAACAGAAGAAGAAGAAGAAGAAGCTCAACTCAAGGTCCGTGCTCTACACTCTCTCTCGTATTTTCTTTGTTGTTTATTGAAAACTATGATTAAATTCTTTGAAAGTTGAAATTTTTATCTGGAAATCAATATACAGTTTCTATTTTTACTGATCTTGTAGATCTGTTTGGGATTTTTCCATGCATTTTTTTTTGAATTTTGGTCAGTGCTCTATACACTTTTGAATTTTGTTTAAATAGTTTTATCTGAGAGTTGAAACTTTTACCCTAAAATCAATGGAAAGCTTGTGCTTTTAGTGATCTAGTAGATCTATTAGGTATGAGTTGTGATTGATTTCTTAGTTGGTGATGAATTATGTTGATGTTTTCATTTCGAAATGATTTGGTGATATTCAAGTTATTGCTTTCTATTAACTGATTTTAACTCTATTGCCATTTCTCCCTATTCATTTTGTGCTTAATTTAGATCAAATTTCAGTAGTTTCTTGTCCACTAGATCTGATTGAATTTGAGCTGCACCGATAGTTCTTTACCCGAGCTAGAATTCTTCCAAGTTTTTTTGTTAAATTTTACCTTTTTTACTCATCAATTTTTAAAGCATCAACTCCCAAAGGTTGAACGTCCATGAACTTGAACGTCATGTGCTTAATTATTGAATTTACACCATAAACTTGAACGTCCATGAACGGATGGTTGAATTCATAACTATATTTTATCTACTTAATCGAATGCGTCAATTATCGGATGCCTAATTGTGCTCATGATACGTATAAACAGAGAATAAAAATGGCTAGCCCTACAAGAATCGGTCTTGCTGGTCTTGCTGTCATGGGCCAAAATCTTGCCCTTAACATTGCTGAGAAAGGCTTCCCCATCTCTGTCTACAACCGAACAACCTCCAAAGTTGACGAAACTGTTGAGCGTGCTAAAGCTGAAGGCAACCTTCCGGTTTACGGCTTCCATGATCCTGAATCATTCGTGAAATCAATCCAGAAGCCTCGCGTCATAATAATACTTGTGAAGGCTGGTGCACCTGTTGACCAAACAATACAAACTCTCTCTGCCCATATGGAGAAAGGGGACTGCATAATTGATGGTGGGAATGAGTGGTACGAGAATACCGAGAGGAGGGAGAAAGCTATGGGAGAGCGCGGGCTTCTCTATCTCGGAATGGGAGTTTCTGGAGGAGAAGAGGGCGCTCGTCATGGACCTTCATTGATGCCTGGAGGTTCACATGAAGCATACAAGAATATTGAAGACATCTTGCTTAAAGTGGCTGCTCAGGTTCCAGATAGTGGCCCGTGTGTGACATATGTTGGAAAAGGTGGATCAGGGAATTTTGTCAAAATGGTCCATAACGGGATCGAATATGGTGACATGCAGCTTATAGCTGAAGCCTATGATGTGTTGAAATCAGTGGGAAAGCTTTCGAACCAGGAGTTGCAGGTAGTTTTCACTGAATGGAATAAGGGGGAATTGCTCAGTTTCTTGATTGAGATCACGGCTGATATTTTTGGAGTGAAAGATGATAAAGGTGAGGGTTATTTGGTCGACAAAGTCCTCGACAAGACCGGCATGAAAGGAACTGGAAAATGGACTGTTCAGCAAGCTGCTGAGCTATCAGTAGCTGCTCCAACTATTGCTGCTTCTTTGGATGCACGATTCCTCAGTGGGCTGAAGGAGGAAAGGGTCGAAGCAGCCAAAGTATTTAAATCTGGTGGCTACAGTGACATTTTGAATGAACAGGGTGTAGATAAAGCGAAACTGATTGATGACGTTAGGAAAGCTCTATATGCGTCAAAAATCTGCAGCTATGCGCAAGGCATGAATCTGATAAGAGCAAAGAGCATGGAGAAAGGGTGGGATCTCAACTTAGGAGAGCTTGCAAGAATCTGGAAGGGCGGGTGCATAATCCGAGCCGTGTTCTTGGACCGCATCAAGAAGGCATATGACAGGAATCCTGAACTTTTCAACCTTCTTGTGGATCCAGAGTTTGCAAAGGAGATCTTGGATCGCCAAGCTGCTTGGCGAAGGGTTGTCTGCTTAGCTATCAACTATGGCGTCTGCACCCCTGGCATGTCTTCAAGTCTTGCCTATTTTGATACGTACAGGAGGGAGAGGTTGCCTGCGAATCTTGTCCAGGCACAAAGGGATTACTTCGGAGCACACACATACGAAAGGATCGATCAGCAGGGGAGTTTCCACACTGAGTGGTTCAAGATAGCACAAAAATCAAAGATCTGATTTGATCTTGGGCAATCCTTTCGCTTGTTCTGAGAAAAATAAAAGTTGCTACTGCAACATAGACCTCTGGTAATACTACTACTGTTGCGTGTAATGTGGTGTTTGTATAGGAGGAGATTTAAAGTTTTCTGGCTGCCACCGGGTATCGACGTATGCCTGTCGTTCTTGAATAACTTACTTGAGGCTGTTATGCATCTTTACACTCCGGATTCTAGTGTCAAGACAATTTTCAATCAAGTTGTTTCTGTTTCATGAGACTAAATGTCTTATGCATTACATGTGTCCTTATTTATCTGTACATCGTTTGGAAAACTTATTGCCTTGCTCCACTGAAGCAAGATTGTAGACACATGTATTAGTCTCAACAAGGATTTGTAAATAAATCTCACTACAAAATGTTACAGAAAAATTCGAATCAGTAACTGTAGCATCTCTCTCTGTGTCATCTTCAAGATAACAATACGAACGATTCAATCTGAGAAACATGAAACGGTAACTAAGTACAAAGCATAACGCGTTTTGCATTTTCTGGACACTTAGAGGTGGGACAATGGTCTGGTGAACTACAAACCACATTCTTGTTCAGAAAGATTGCTAGTAGTTGTGCTACTTGTATAATGAGTTGCTTCTCCTACAGGTCAAATAGCAGGAGTGCAGGACATGTTCAGTCACATTCTTGATTAGTGCTTAACTTATATGCATCAATGAAACACCAGCAGATGCTCGCCTTGTTGTTCGAACGCCCTTCTCTAATGCAACACCATGTCGGTTTTCTCATGATCCCATTTCTCCTTCAGAAATCTGTTCTCCTTCAGAAGAAAGAATCATTAGAGAGGAGTGTAATGTTCCTCCCATAGACTGCAGCACTGATATCTAAACCACTTCCAATCTTCCCTTGAGCTAAGCAATGAGCACCTTGGGAGATGATATGAACTATGCCAAGGTTGTCATCAAATAACCTACTTCTATCTGCAGTATTGGCTGAAACCGGGAGATTTACAACTCCAAGGTAATGAGCTGAAGCAGCAACTACTGATGTAGTCATAGCTGCTGATGAGCCTAATCCAGTTTTTGCAACCTCAGGTTTAGTAGATGTCCCCTTAGACTCCTGTGCATTAAATTGGATTGATGCAAAAGGTGGAAGTGATTCAAGAGATTCTGCTGTCAAAGGAAGTCCGTGCGCTTCAATGTGGAAGATCATGATTAGAGTTAAGCCTCTAAACATATACAAAATCCTGGAAACTGCAGTAACAAGGAAGTAGTCGTCTTCACATTCATCTCACTTAAGGTGTCTACAGATCCATTTACTGAACAAATGTCTAAATAGAAATTTGGTTCTAGATGATCAAATAGCATATAAAGCCATTCATATGACCAATCATATACAGCCACAAATGAGATAACATCCCTGCTGTAGAATACCTGATTCCTATAAGAGGAAAAGTCATTGCTACCCAATATTGTGATGTCAAGACCTGCATAACTAAGCCAGGTGACCATTTGGGAAAAAAGATACAAGCTCAGACAGTGAAAACATAAACAACAGTCTTAAAGCTTTCATAAACTACCTTGCAGTAGTAGTTTACATAATGCTTCCCTTTTTTCCTTGTAAGATAAGCATTCCCTTTGAAGTAGCCACCTCATATTGTACAGCTTGCTCAACAAAAGTTTGCAGTATCCCTACAATTTTAATCCCATGAATACTAAGTTTCATAAATGTCATATAATCATAATTTTGCCAAGGACTCAAGGGGGAAAAAGGATATCAAACAATACTTGCCTCCAACAAATGCACTGTAAGTGTTGAATCTTGAGTGACAGCTTATATGTGGCCTCCCTCAAATGTTGTGGAGAATTTGCCATCACATCTATCCACAACTAGAAGAAAGCCAATAGGGCAGAATTTCTAAAGGATTAGTGAAGAGACAACCAAGAACATGCAATTCCAAAAGTACATCTCTATATGCTTCATAAATGTAAGAAAGAAAACAGATACAAGCCCAGCTCTCAGACTTGACCTTCCCATACAATGGTCAGACAATAGCATAAAAGCGAGCAGTTGTACTTATTACAAGACTCAGATTTGACCTCTCCAAAATGAGGTATCCAAACACTCTGAACATAAAACACAAACATATTGCTCAGCCATAATTCCAATACCAAGGTACATCAAATGAACAATTGGCATGATTATGAAGAATAGAGTAAACATTAATGCACATGCTTCCTGCAGCTACAAAGAAATGCTACTATTAGCAGCGAGTAACTTTCAGCATGGACAAAAACCAACTTGAAAGTTGCTAAGATAAAATCTTAAGGATGCAAAACAACAATAAAAACTCATCCAACAAACTACAGACACATAACAGGATCAAAATAATATTTTAAAATATACTTACACTTCCATTCATTGGACAACTCCAACCTCAAAAAGAATAGTAATAAAGAATAATTTACAATCAATCAATCAGTAAAAAACAATTTCTTGGAATCACTTTTGATCCAAAGAACCATTCTTGGGATTCAGAAAAAAAAAGATCTTAAAATGGGAAGGCACCAAAATATTGAAAACTTTCTGTGATCATTGATTCTCACCGATTCAATTACCAGTAGAGCTAATTTTGCTCCAAAATTGAAATCTTTGATGAAGAAAGAACAAACTTTCAAGAGACCTTGATTTTAATTTTACAAAATCAGTCCACCTTTACATTAATAAGCTACTTATACTACCTTTTAAACAATTGCAATATCAAGTGTGAGTATTAGCATAACAATCCAACTAAAAACAATTCGAAAATGGAGAGCCCGTGAAGTATTTATATTGCATTTTAAATCCCCTATAATGACGTTTAAACTCGTCATAATTGATTACAATATTATTACTTTATTTATAAATTTACAACTTAGGTCCACAAAAGGACTATAGTTTTATGCATAGCCCTTAAGAATAACTATTTTTCGTATAAGTCCTCTATCATATAAGTCTTCTATAACGGTTTTTTAAATCCTTGAAAGAAAACCCAACCAAACCCCTCGCTGCCGTTGGCCTTCTTTATCTCTGTCGCCGCTTCTTCGAGGCCTTGAAATTTAACTGGTCCGCTTTCTTCATCTTTCTCTCGAAATTTCTCTCTAGATAGATCTTTCTAACTTCAATCAATCAAATGCTATAGATAAATAGACGATATTATCAGAGATTGAGATTAATTGGCAATCTCAACTTGTTTCGATTTCGATTAATCAGCACTAATACAGAAGCAGTAGCAGCAGTAGTAAACCCTAAGCGATTTCAATTCTGTTCTCAGCTTGTTAATTGAACAATCCAGAACAGTCCGTTAGACGCTGTTGCACTTTCTTTCTTTCTTTTGGTGTACAAGGTAGAGAGATTGCCTCCACTCTCTTGATTCTTTTCATCCAATTTTAGCAGCGGTTTCCTGTCTTGCTCGACGGTTTGTTTCTGTTTGTAGGACTGTTGATGATCTTAGCGGTGTTGGGTGTCCCATAAAGGCTCAAACTTTCTTGATTTTGCTAAGATCTACTAGCAGCGCACAATGTATTGTCATGCCTTGCAGGTGTTCGATGAAATGGTAGTTAGAGGTTTGAGCTAAATACGTTTTCCATGAATGTCATTCTTGATATGTCTGTTTAAAGTCCGAATTTCGAGAAGGCAGTTACCTTTTGGAAGGAGATGGTGCTGCTGAATTTTATTACTTACACTATAGTTGTCAGTAATCTTTGTCATGCTGGCGATTGGTGGGGTGTTAAGGTTGTCTTGAGAGAAATGGGTGCGAAAGGGTCTAGGCTAAGTGAGGGAGTTATATGGTTTTCAATTGTTTTCGTAGGGCAGGGACGATAACAGGGTTGTTGCAGTTGGGCTTTATGGTTGTACGGGTCTCTGGCTCTCTGTAGCATTCTTGTCAGATTCGTCAACTTGCTATGTAGAGCAGTAGAGTCCCTGGTGAGTTGTTCAGGAAGATGGTGGAGTACGGGTACTACCTAGTGTTATTACTTATGCTTCCCTTATTAAAGCGTATCTTCTTGATTCTCAAATGTATTATAAAGAGTCATGATTGTTGTATGCCATGCTTGTAGAAATGTGTGCCCCCAATTTGGTTCTGTATAATGCTTTAATGAACTCCTTGCATAAGGCAGGTAGACACACTGATGCAATCAACGGTTTCATTGGGTTGCATCGATGAAACTTAAGACCAGACTTCTACGCTTATTGTCTCTTATTTTGTTTCCTGTTCATCTGGAAAATTGAGTTTGTTTCCAGGTTTAGTAGAGGACTTGATATTTCCCTGGATCTCATGTCATGTAATTATTTTCTTAGTAACATATGCAAGGCTGGCTTTGATATGAAGTAGTGAAATTTTACTGTGCCATGCTTCATAAGGGTTGAATGCCCGATAGCTGTACATATACTGGTTTTTCTAGGTGCATGATGCAGTCTGGGGAGAATGGATTATGCACTGTATGTATATCCTGATTGCAAACCATTCGTGATCCTTAAGGAACTAATAAAAGGGACCCAGCACAATATCACTTTTAGACTGTTTAGGGAAGCGAGGTCCTCAAATTCTTGTCTGATGTGCTTACTATACTTACTATACCATTGTTCTCCAAGGGCTACTCAGAGATTATATGCATGAAGAAGCTAGGAGCTTATATAAAGAATTGAAGCACAGGCAGTTTCTTCCTTAGTGTCATACTTTGGATAATATTGCTCTTGGGATTTTGCAACATTAGTTATGTTAATGTGTGAACTGTCTATATAACTTCTTAAAGTGGCCATACACTTTTACTTAGAGGTTATTACAATTTCCATGTACAGTGTTGACTGTTATGCATGCCATGCACTTTGCTAGTAGATTCTGCAACCTTGAATGGATTTACTACTTACTACAACTAAGATAGATAGTAAAGAAACTATCCATTGGCTGTTGGTCCTTTGTTTATGATATTGCTTTAAACTGTTCCACCTTCTTTTAAACTTCAGTTGCAATCTGAGTTCTTGTTTTTTTTCTTTTTTTCTTTTTTCTTTTATGTATTGAGCATGTATCGTCTTTCTAGCATATCTAGGTAAATATCAACTAGAAGCATGGTGGAGCTTCTGTTTGAGGACATTTTCACTGTAAAGAAGATAAATCCTGATGGGAAGAAGTTTGATAAAGGTTTGATTCAGAATTTATTTTCGTTAATGTCTCAGCCTAGGAAATCTACTTTAGGTACTTTGTTTTGATGCAGGCTTTTTCTTTTGCAGTCTCTCGGATTGAAGCTCAGAGCGAGCAGTTTGATATGTTTATGCAGCTGGATGTGAACACTGAGATTTATCCTATGCACGTCGGCGACAAATTCACTATGGTTTTAGCTCCAACACTGAGTTTAGATGGAACTCCTGACACTGGGTATTACACTCCGGTATGATTACTGGTACTTTCTCGTTTTGATTACTAGAATACCAAATTGGTGAACCTGTCAGTCATTATGCAGATAGTGAAATTGTCATACTTTTACGGAAGAATGTAAGGATAAATTAATGTATTAAGTACTTAGAACAATTAATTGGTTATTCAGTTTTCTTGACACTTTTTCTCTGAAATTGACCTTTGATGCAAGCAGAATACTTCTGATCCCAGTAATCCTGTAAACATAAGAGTCACATAAGTTTTGTAAGTTCGGTAGATTCATTCAGGATCGCATTCAGACCCTTGGTTCATATTGTTACATCCCTACTAGTGAGCTTAGAATGCTGGAGTCAAACTATTTCTTGTGCTGAATATGTTGTTATGTTAGGCCCCAATCAAGAAGAGGCTGGAACATTTTTTGCTGTGCAATGAATTTTAGTTCCAGTCTGTTACTGTAGATCATGAGGCTAAGAGAGCACAGTAGATGCATTGTCTTTTTCTGGCTTTTTCTTCATAGTAATCTTGTTTGGTCTCATACCTAGCATCTCATGTTGCTCTCATGGAATTCGTTAGCTTTATCTTGGCAATATCCATAGCAGTTACTTATGGAGTACTTCTATTCATCTACAGGGATCAAGAAAATCACTAGCTGACAAATTTGAGTATGTTATGCATGGAAAGCTCTACAAGATCTCTGAGGAGAGTTCTACTGGGCGCAATGTTAAAGTGTATGTATCGAATTTGAATTATTCAATTTACATATTTGGTAAATTGTGTAGGCCTAGGCTCGCAATTTCAAGCACAGAGTCTATCAATAGATGCCAGATATATGTTCTGTCACAGAACAACAGTAATAAGGTTGTGACAGTACTTATCGTTTCTCTATGCGTGCACACTTGTTAAGCTGGATAACAGCTTAAAATCAAGCACTTACAGTAAGCCCATCCGCATGGTGCCATAATGGGTGAAGTATAATTAGTCGGATCATAAGCTGGCAGCATATCTTACTTTCTGATGAATACATGCTAATAAGCAACTTAAGCTTTGACATATTGATTCTTCTTCTTCTTCTTCTTTTATTTTGATAATATATATTAATTCTTCTATTTAATCATATATCTGGGAACGATGGTTATAGCCTTTATGTCTGTTTGCTATTTTAGTCAACCTTTACCCTACCATAAATTGATTGTGGTGCTTTTCTTTTTGGTTCAGTGAGATATATGTTTCTTTCGGAGGCCTTTTGATGTTACTGAAGGGGGACCCTTCCAATGCTGCCAACTTTGAGCTCGACCAAAGGTTGTTCCTGCTGATGAGGAAGGTCTAAATCATCTGAAGCTAGCGGAGGAATTGTTACCTGCAGCTTCCGATTCCGTTAACCCGCACCTGCCAAACTTATCTGCCGCTGTTTATTATCATCGGATGTTTCAAGGCTTTAGTGTTACCTGTTATTAGAAGAAATCCTTCTGTTAGTAGTGTGGTACAACTTGCCTTGCATATAATACTGTTTTGTCCATTCTACCGCACTAGTTGTTGTTCTTGATGAAGAAGCCTGTTAAAACCAGATTTAGAGGGATATGCCACTGCCAAAAATAATAATGATTGTACCATTCTGTTCAAGTATTTGTTAAGGGCTCTATTACTGCTAAATAATATAAATTGCAAAATGAAATCTCTAATATTCATCTTCAGAATCAATAAAGTGAAAGGAACAGTGAGTCTGCGATGATGCTCAAACTCGTTCTTCTTGCTCTATAATGCAAAATTAAGTAAAAAATTACAAAATGAACCTCTAATATGCATATTCATGAATCCCCACCCTCGAGAAGAAGACTTCTCCACTCTCCAGATATCGAGTTCGAGTGAGAGAGAGAGCGAGAGCGGAGTGAAGAATAATGAACTCGAAAATCTCTGAAGAAGAAAACGCTGGAGTACGCCGGCAACGGCAGTGCTGCATCTCTCACGAGTTCTACCGTGCTGCCACGTCAGCAGACCCCGCCGCTATCGCCGTCGTGGAAGCAGCGAAGGATCCTGAACTGAGGAAGCGCGTTTCTGAATCGTTTCCCCCTGTATACGAGGGAGACGAGCGTTTCACGTTCGTCGATCTCGTCTGTGCTGTTGAGTCTCTCAGCCGCAAACTTCGTCGTGTTCTCGGCGGCGGGGATGATCCGGACCTTCTCGTTCGGTCTACAGAAGGTTACTATCTCTTTCGTTTAATCTCTTCTTTCTAATTATTGAAAGAGTTATGGAAACGCGTTGGGAATTCATGGGAAACGTGCTTGAATTATGAAATGGGAACAGAAAGATTCCTTTTTTGAGTAATTTAAGCTGTGCTTTTGCTTTATATTATTATTATTATGTAGAAGTAATGTGTAGTTTGCAGTCCATTGTTTTTTCTTGCGTAGTTCACAACTTTTTGTTGCGACTCATCCATTAGGCATTTAAATTTTCGTTTTTTGCTTGGTTTCAATTGTAGAGACAACGCCAATAGTGTACTTGGATGATATACTCTTCAATTAATTGAGGATGTTGTTTTGCTTTTTGTGTAGAAGGAAAGCATAGTTTGCAGTCTTCATTTGACGAAGAAGTGAACTTAGCAGGCACCTCGCAACGCCATCCTAAGATAGTTGGTGTTTATATTGGACCTTCTGTGGAGTATATAGTGGCTGTGCTTTCTATACTGAGGTGCGGTGAAGCGTTCATGCCACTAGACCCCATCTGGCCTGAAGATCGAATTTCGTATGCTATTTCTTCTTCAAAAGCTAGCCTGGTTATCAAGAAGCACAAGATTTCTTATTTAGAAGAAGATCAAGAATTGAATGGGGCTTATTTTGTTGAACACTGGAGCCCAGTTCTATGTATATCCATGCAATCATTGATTAAGGAGACACATGGGAATTCAGAGTTAGTGTGGCCATGTGTGGCTGAAACCAAGAGAAGTTTCTGTTATTTGATGTATACATCTGGCTCAACTGGAACACCCAAGGGTGTTTGTGGAACTGAGACAGGTACTTCTTCTGCAATGACTCAAAAGATTAGCGTCACGTATTGAAACCATATTCTCTTTCTCAGGTCTCATGAATCGATCTTGGTGGATGCATGAAAGCTTTCCCCTCTACAAGGAGGAGAATCTGCTGTTCAAGACATCTATAAGTTTTGTGGACCATCTACAAGAGTTCCTTTTTGCCATATTGACTTGTACACCACTTGTCATTCCTCCTTATCAGGAGTTAAAAACTTTTCCTTCACATTTAGTTAATTTTCTTGAGGTAAACTTTCTATTTGAAGATTTTGGTGTTTCTATATACCGTCAATCTATCATTTTTGTGATTGGTCAACCAATTGTTATTCCTCCTTATCAGGAGTTTAAACTTTTCCCTTCACATTTAGTTAATTTTCTTGAGGTAAACTTTATATTTGAAGATTTTGATGGGTCTATATTGTCAATCTATCATTTTTGTGATTGGCCAAAAATCTGGCTGCAGATGCTCACTTGTTCAACTCTTTTCTTTGTGCTGGATCCATGCTTGTTAGATTTTTTTGTCACAAGGCATGCATGAAGAGCAGTTCTTACTTTGGATTTACTATGCTTTGCAACTATCCATGATATAGAGACTAATATGCCAATTGTTTATTATTTGAACTGTCAATCTTGAAGCTTGGGTGTATGTGTCCTTGTAATCATATGTATTTGCTTGCTAGTAACCTAACATTAAATGGAATATACCTTGAATTGTTCATACCATCTTTGTCAGTAGATGCACATTGGATTTTCTATGATATCCTTTTCCTCTCATAGTTCTTATTTCAAAAAGGCTTCTATATCCTAGTTTCTTGAGGTTACTTATCCCTGTGTGTATTTCGAATTGTGACTGTCCTAACTCTTATATGTATCATGAGGGAGAGTAAAGTTGTCTTCTGGCTTAAGGATTTATAAGCACTAAATAACATATATCTTAGTATTTCGAATTTTGAACACATGAAACATTAGGGAACAAAATCATGTTCTGTAAGGAGGAAGAGCTATTGTTTTGTGAAATTTACATCCAATGCCAGGACTGAAGTTTCGATTTTTATGTCAGTGTGTTCAATACTTCAGAGAAATCAAATCTGCACCTTCAATTGCTAGTAACATTTCAAAGGTCACCAAAAACGATGAATCCTTCATTCTAAATAATCATTTTCTGGTGCACATTTATGATTGATTCCTCATGTTACTCAAAGTTTTCTGTTGGTTAACTAATATTTTAAGACTTTTTCAGGCTTACTGCATTTCAAGGCTTGTCTCTGTTCCATCATTGATGAATATGATTCTTCCTTCTTTTGAAAAATTACATCTTCAGATGGCCTGCAATTCAATGAAAATATTGATTCTCAGTGGGGAAGTTTTTTCAATATCTTTGTGGAGGGCTCTGCGCAAGATTTTTCCAAGGACCACTATTCTTAATTTCTATGGGAGTACAGAGGTCAGCTTTTGTAAAAGTTTCAGGTTTGTCATCTAAGTTTGTAGTTTTGCAAATAGATACGTTAACTGATATGAATGCTTTTATTCAACTAAGTTCCACTTCTTATAAACTCTATGGAATTTAGGTAGTTCATATTTATCATATTCCCATGCTTTGTTTTGTCATTCTGATGGCTGTGGACATAAAAATGCAGGTAGCTGGTGATTGCACATATTTCAATTGTGAAACTTTACCTGATATTCTATCTTCACAAGCATTGAGTAGCGTACCTATAGGAATGCCAATCGCGAATTGTGAAGTTTTTCTTGTCAGTGACGACAAAAAGTCAGAGGAAGGGGAATTATGTGTTTCTGGTGCCTGCTTATTTTTAGGCTATTTTTGTGAGGGTGATAGAGTCAACATTGATTATGCTCCAAATCCCTATAAAACCGGTGATATAGCAAAGCGTCTGCAAAGCGGTGAATATATATTTCTGGGAAGAAAAGACCGCACTATAAAGATCAGAGGACAACGAATTGCTTTGGAGGAGATTGAAAGTGCTTTACGAGGCCATCCTGCAGTTGGTGATGCTGCTATAATTGTTCAAAACACGAATGGGGAAATCACTTCTATTGAGGCTTATATTATTCCAAAATGTATGGATATATTCCACGAAGGTGACGAAGTTTATTCAGGAGAACATGATGTAGTTGAGAATTTTACTGTTTCTATCAAGTCATGGCTAGTGAAGAAGCTTCCACCAGCAATGCTTCCTACTTCATATACATATCTTCAACATTTGCCTGTTTCTGCTTCTGGAAAGGTTGAGTATATTTCTCTCAGACGTTCAGCTCCCACCAACAAGTGTCTTAGAAATCTACATGAAAGAAGCACTTCCACAGATAATCTTTTGCAAATAATTAAAAAGGTCTTATTAATCTTTCTCCTCTTTCAAGCTTTATGATTAACCTAATTTCATGGCTTTCATTTGCTAAGTCTGAATTCATTGAATTTTCCTGTAGGTCTTTTGTGATGCATTATTGGTTGGTGAAGTGAATAGCAGGGACAATTTCTTTATGTTAGGTGGAAATTCAATCTCAGCTGCTCATGTTGCATATAAACTTGGAATAGATATGAGACTGCTTTATGTCTATTCAACTCCAGAAAAGCTTGTAACTGCTCTAGTAAATGGAGAGAGCTCTTATATCAGAGAGACTGGTCGCACTGATGCTTTGAAGAAAAGATTGACAGCTTCTAAGAAAAGATTGAAAGTGTGTGACACTAAGTTTATCTCCTTAGTTAGGAGTGAACATGAGCAGAATAGCAGATCATTTGCAGGGCTATTGCAGCAACATTCTGGAGGGGAAGTCAAAAATCTTGACCAGGAAATTGATGAAAACCAATTGAAAACTGATCTAGTAAATGTCAGTTCTACTTTAAATGATCATTCATTAATGAAGCTAGATTCTTTTTTAACTCCATCTCCTCAAAGTACAACGTTCGTAGATGATCATGCATGGCTTGCAAACTTGTCTTCTTCTGTAGCATGTTCAATAGGCCGTTTCAACCAATACATGTACAAAGGAAAAGCTGACCTTACATATGCACAAAAAGCTTGCCTGACATTGAAAATTCCAAAGAAAGGATGCCTTTCAGAAGTATGGAAAGTCCCACTCAATTCATGTGTGGATGCTTCACCCTTGATTGTACTGAAGGATGGAAAAATCTCTATGTATATTGGTTCCCACTCTCACTTGTTTCTTTGTGTCGATGTCTTGAGGTAAGCATTTCAATTAATATAAAAAAGGTGAATTTTGTTGTTGTTAATTAACTTCAAGATGTTTAAAAATAAAGAAGCTATCTCACGTGCTGGTAAACAGCATGTCATTTAGTAATTTTTGTTGAACTATTTAAATGCCCTAGTCTGTTCAAACTTTCTAGTGTTACTTATGACGGTGTACGAATTTACTTCCATACTGTTCAGTGGATCAGTTTGTTGGGAGGTTATGTTGGAAGGTCGTGTAGAATGTTCTGCAGCAATCGCTGATGACTTCATGGAGGTGTGTATGAGCACACAGTATTAGCCTAAGTTTTTAGTTCTCTTGGTCATGGTCCTTTTTCCAAAATAATTGACGGTCTGAATTTTTTGTTAAGGTGGTTGTTGGGTGTTATGATGGAAAAATCTACTTTCTAAACCACTCATCAGGCAGCATCATTTGGGTATTCCGAACAAAAGGAGAGGTACAACTTTACAAATGCATATCTTGATCAAGATTTCTCTGTAATTCCTTTCAAGAAAGACATAACAAACAACTTTTTCACCAACGTCCTGCCTAAGTAATTTCACTAAGTTTGGCTTTTTCTCTTACCTTTTGGCACTGGAAACCGCTTGTGCAAAGTGAAAGTGCATTTGTACTAATAAAGTGCATTTGTACTATCTCAAGAGCTTTATTTCCATAAAGAAACGCACTTATCCTATCACTTTCTAACAACTTGTACTGACTTCTGTTTTAAGGTCAAAATGCAGCCACTTGTGGACAAAGACAGGCATCTTGTTTGGTAAATGTCTGCTATATCTTTGTGTTGCTTAAGTTTCATGGAGTTATTAAGTGTTGGCTTGTTGCACCTATCAAGAGTTTGATATTGTATATCAAATTTTTACCAAGCTTACTTTATTTGCATTATACCTTCACATAAGGTAGACATATTTGCCAATTGAGTCGATGTTTTGCTGCTGGCATGAGCAGATATTGCAGATAACTAAAACTGCTATTTGGCTTTTTTACATACCTTGCTTGTTTCAGTAAATTAAAATCTTATTTCTGTAAGGGTTGCCTTCAGTTATACTTGTAGCAGTTACTTTATTTTTTTAAGACCCATTGTTTGTAAAACCCCAAGTTAGACACAGATGTTGTTCACCTTTCTGTGGTTGCTGTGATGTCAAAGATATTTCTGACACATGCATCTTTTCTGGAGTAGCACACCATCTCATACCACATGGGTTTCTAACCTGTATATTTGTTCTTCTATTTATTGGACAATTTAGTGTAGTTTAGTTTTAGTTTTCTTTTGTAGATTTCCCTTGGAAGAGTTGTGTTTGCTTCTGTCCTAACATCGAACAACCTACAGGTGTGGATCACATGATCATTATCTATACGCTCTTGATTACAGGGAACATTCCTGTGTATACAATATTTCATGTGGCGGTAGTGTGTATGGAACACCTTGCATTGACAAGGTTTTTCCCTTCCTCAGATTTAGATTTCTGATACTATATTAGAATTGTTCAATTTGATTTTTTGGTATATGCTGCAGCTTACATAGATTAGAGTGTATCTACATTTTGATTTAGTTTTCTCAAGAATTTATTGTTAATTTGTCAACACTTTCTGTAATTTAATTCCATAGACTTTTATGGTTAAGGTTCTTTTGGTGGTACTATCAGGAGAAAAAAATTAGGAAGTCTGAGCTGCTGAACTTTACAGTTACCATTAAGTTGTAGTTTCTTTCCTTTGTCTTTGATCAACTTTTCTTTGTGATTGCAACTTTATAGGACCATAACAGGATGTATGTGGGATCCACTAGTGGCCGAGTCACTGCTATATTATTGGAGGTATGAAACTGCATGAGATGCTAAGATGCAGTGATATGGTGAAAGTTATGATTATATAATTTTGGATTTCAAACATCCTGACAGAGGAAATCACCTATGAAAGTGATCAAAAACCTCATAAAATCTCCTGCAAACCATCTTAATATGAGCATTATGTACTTACCTTGCATTTCAAGCTCAAGTCTTGCCATGTTAGGGTGTGACCTATCTCTGTCGTTGGACTGGGTATATGGCAGCAATAGAAAGGAATTCACTTAAAAGTAGCACTTTAGTGGACAAATTTTGCTTCTACCATCTTTCATCTCAGAGAAATGTTAAATTCCATTCAAATACCTATTCAGTTGCATGTCTTGCAGCTCATATGGCTCTCCTAATCTCTTGAAGGTTGCAGGTCTCACCCTACAAACCCATATGGCAATATGAGTCAGGAGCACCAATTTTTGGATCTTTATCCTTTGATTCTGAAACAGGGCATGGTACGTAATTATGCTGTCTAATTGTTTGTTTCTCCATTTTATGTAAATTACTTCTCAATAAGAAGTCCATGTTCAGAAAAATCTGTTCGAATGAAGAGACATGTCTTATATTTTTACATGTCAACTTCCTCACAATGCACCTGCTTGTGCAGTCATTTGTTGTTTGGTAAATGGACAGGTGATGGCCTTGGACTCAGTGGGTTCAATTATTTGGAAGGTATGCGTTCTTTTTCCGTATGCTTTCGAGTCTGAAGTGAGTTTTTAATGACTTCTACGGAATTTATGTAGGCCAACTATTGTTTAATGTCTCTTAAGAAGTATAAAATTCGATTTATTCAATTTTTTTTCACATGATGATTATGTTTATCAAACCTGATCTTAGGCAATTACTGGCGGCCCCATATTTGCTGGAGCTTGCTTATCACATTCTCTTCCTTCTCAGGTATACCATTCTAATATTAGTAGAACTTCTTCTTACTATAAAATTACTAAAAACTTGTTCTGGAAGTAAGCTTAATAAGATATCTCTTGCTCTGCAGCTGTGAATAAAAAGAAAAAGGTCAAGAGCCTTTATCATCGTTATAATAATTTATGAAAATATTGTTCCGGTCAAGCTTAGTTCTTTTTGCTTCCTGTTGTGCTGATGGCCAATTCTTTTTTCCATTCCAAATCCTTATTACTGTACTGCTAGGATGGTGTTTCTTATTGTGAAGATAAGGTGCAGAGACATTTGTTTTTCTATTTATTCTTCTTCCACTGTTCTGCTGCCAGACTTGCTAATCCAATTATGCATATTGGTTAACTCTTATTTTCTTGTCAGTGTAGGAGAGCTTGAATAGTGGGTCTGCAGCATACTCGTCTAAAAACTGATATTTTGTGTGCAACATTGCAGGTGTTGGTATGCTCTAGAAATGGCTATGTTTACTCGTTTCATATGGTAAGTTGAATTCAAGTTGCGTTATCTGTAAACCTCATACTGGTCTTTGAATGCCTATATGGCAGCAAGAATTGGAGATGATTAGAATTAAAATAGTATAGAATCTTCAAGGAAAAAGATGCTATGTACTCTTGTTATTTCTGCAGACTTGATTACACCAACTTTGGTTACTTGTTCCATGTACATACTTCAGTTTTTGTACTTGTTTGCAAGTGGAAGATACCCAGTTTGATTTGCGTTATAATTATAGAGCAGAAGTGGACTAATTCCTTTGGGAATGTGCGCAAGTTGACTTTCTATTTGTTCTGAAATCTGCACTCGTTCCAGGAGAATGGGGTGCTACTGTGGGAATTTGAAATTGGAGACGGTATCTCTGCTTCTGCTTTTGTTAATGAGCATGTAAAGCTGATCTCAGATTCCTCATGCCTATGCTGCAGGTACATGTTAAGAAAGTTCAAGTACTCACATTTATTCATTACTAACTTATCAATGCCTTTTCAGCTTGGCTTGCATTGCCACCAGTTCAGGGAGCATTCATGTGCTTAAAATTAACACTGATGCAAAGAAAGAGAAAATCAAAAAGGTAGATCCAGAAAATGAGCTGGTGGAAGAATTTGCAAAATTGACCCTCCCTGGCGATGTTTTCTCATCCCCTGTGATGGTTGGTAGACGTATCTTTGTCGGATGCAGAGATGATTATACATATTGCCTGACTATCGGTCTTTGACTCTATACTACCACAATTTCACAAGGCGCAAGTGTTATGCACACAGCCAGCTAGCAGGTTTTTCAATTTTAACATAATCATGCTGTAGAGAACGCAGCAGATGTATTTGATTTGACTGCATATTGCTTTACATTGTTGCAGCATTTTAAATACTTATGTAGTGCAAGAGGCTAGAAGCTAAAGGAGTGCATTCTTCGTCTCAGAATTGTTCATTCAACCACATGGAGATACTGAATTAGTAAGTTCAAAGTATTCAAGGCAAAAGCATGATTGACGAAGGTAGAAGCAGATATTGTTGCGAAGAGCCTTAGCATCACTTATGTTGATATCTTGGACAAGAACAGATATCACTATATGTCGACATCAGGAAAAGAATGTTCATTTTTGGTACTTCAGCTGTAAACTCTCGTCTTCAGAGCTTGCAACTGTGCATGAGTTCATGCGGTTTCAAAATCTGTGCTTCATTTATCTGGTTGGGTCAATGTAGTTCTTGAAACTGAAAGGTTTGCTGTGCAAAATTCATGAGGGTTCCTATAGCTGTACTAGCAGAGAAGCTGTGTCAACATTTCCCCATACTAAACCAGGTATAGACATCAACTCAAAGGTAAGCAAGAATATTTTTTTATTTTCTGATGGGCTCTATTGGATAACATTGTTTCTGGTTCTGTTTCTCACCGAAGTTACGCAGATGATAACCTGCAGGTGATGAAGATTGATAAAGATATCTCCATTGCAGTTCAGGAGATGCGCAGGCAAACTACTTCACATTCATCATGCTGATGAACACGGTGCAAGAAGCTGCCCTCTAATTGCAACTTTCCTCACGCCAAATGATCGAGTTTTCTCATGATCAACAGGTTTCCTACTGCAAATGGGGTTCCTTGAGTTTGTACTGTGGCATTATCAATCCCTTCACGCTTGCTGTGCAATGACATGAAGCTTTGGCCTACTGCCACAATAATTCCTACTTGTTTAAGAACTATGCAGTGGAGATAGCAGAAGGCAAGATTCTCATTTCAACAATCTTAGGCTTGTTAACATCAGTCTGTGCACCTCTGGACTAACTTTCCGCTGCCCGAGTTGGAGTGCTGCAGACAAAGACGGCAGTGCCTGAACCAGGAACAAGCTCTATTCATCATATGCCTGCTAATGCTTAAGCACCAGTGCAGGATCCATTCCCAACGTTTCACCAGCATTGCCAGAATCCCAACTGAAAGCCCATCTCCAGTGATTGATCCGGTGGAGAATCTAGCTCTGGCGCTGGGTGTTGGCTTCATTTTCCTCATTTGTTGCACTTGCCGTGCTTGCTGTTGCTTCTTTTATTGTTGTATAATGCTAAACAATGGACATTTTCCAATGTTTATAGAAGTAATTATTTTTGTTTCAGACACGAAAAGCTTCAATATAAACACCCTGTAGTAGATGAAATCGCTATATAACAAACAAATGAAGTAATGCTTAACACTGAAATGACAAAGAAGAAAAGAAGAAGTAATGTTTCCTCCAGTCCTTCACTCTTCATGATAGCAGCCAAAAATGCTTACCAAGAGGACTTGAAGTCTGAAGTAAAAAAGTTTGCAAACCACCTGAACAGTTAATCATCTCAGGGAAAAGTGAAAGACCCACCGATTTGTGACGACGCCGAGCTAGGCGGATTGATCGCCACCCAGAGCAGCGAAATGGTAATGGCAACAAGTCCTGACCATACGAACACGATCGTTGGAGCTCTTCCTCGTCTTCCCATCAACCCCTTAGCAAACGGGTACAAATGTGCAAGCACCCAGAAGCTGAAAAACACTCCCCCTAACAACTTGCTCCACTGAGGGATTGCGCTGTATATAGTTCTACTGATCCCAACTGCGATAGCTATCAGGTTCACCATCATGATAGTGACTGGAGGAATCATCAACGACGTCCATTTGACAATGTAGAGGTCCGCAAATTCGTCATCCACATCATCACCAGCAGACTTCGAAGTCAGTGTGAAGGAGATTTCAATACCTGCGACCACTTTCAAGATTCCCTGCAAGACGGCTGCAAGGTGTGCGCTGGTCCCCCCAATCAGCCAGAACTGCTCATTGCGCCACCATTCCTCAAGATCGATTCCTGACCACTTGATCTCAAGAACAGCAAGCCCGCAAAGAAGGAGAGTGATGGCAAGGAGATAAGTTAAGAATGTTACGTTGAGAGTCTGCACGATGAACTGGCCAGAGAAGAGTGATAGTGCAGGGAGGAAGCAGTACACAATGAGGAAGATTGAGGTGAATGGGTAGATTCCAACGTTGAGGTAGGCGATCCTTTGCAGCAACTTCATTTTTCTGCTAGCGAATAAAGCATTGTTGCGAGAGAAAAAAATTTCGACAGAACCTGTTGCCCATCTGAGAACCTGGTGGAGCCGATCAGTGAGGTTGATAGGCGCTGTTCCCCGGAATGCGTCAGGCTTTGTGACACAGTAAACAGACTTCCATCCCCTGTTGTGCATCCGGTAACCAGTGACAACATCTTCTGTAACTGATCCATAAATCCATCCAACACGCCTACCCCATTCGGTCTTATCTTCATACCAACATGATATCACACTTATGGCCTCTGCCACAGTAGATGCATCGAGAGGTTGCCGGGGCAATGTGTTGAGACCAGGTTTCCGACCATTCTTCACGGAAGGGTGATCGGCAAGTGGTCGCCCTTGAATTTCTGCTTCCAGAATTGAATCAACAAAGACACTTGAGTTACCAAATCTCTTGGGAAAGGTAGAAACATTCATTCCCCCTTCATCGTCATCACCCATTCTCAAAGCCCGTGTCTCCTCTGATGCTACAGATGAGGAACTCCTCTTTCTCCGAAAGCAGCAAGAGCAAAACCGGTTCTCATGGTCCTTTGCGCGAGGAGGATCAAAGCCATAGATTGCCATACGACGAAATAGACACCCGGTGCCCACATAAACAGGACCCATGAGACCATCCAATGCACGCATGTTCACATCAAAGAAGACAGTGTTGTGGTTAGCATAACGATCAGAAGGATCGATACCCTCAAACCGCTGAGGGAACTGGACATAGCAGATTCGATCTCCTCCACGGTCCATCATGAAACACATACCCTCACGGAATGCCTTAGAGTTGTAAACATAGTGATCACAGTCGAGGTTGAGGATGAATGGGCCATTGGACATAACAGCAGATGCACGGACAAGAGCATTCATCGCTCCAGCCTTCTTATTGTGGTCATAGCCAGGGCGTTTTTCACGAGACACATACACCAGCATTGGCAGGCGGATATCAACGTCGGTGAGATCAAGGAGCCTGCCTTCCTCATTGTCCCCATATAAAGGGTCATCGCTTGGAGGTTTTAGCATTACCTACACAAGCAACATAGAAAAACCTTTACCAAAATGGCACTAATCCAGTACACTAGTACATCTCAAAATGAAAAATGCCTTAATAGAAGTACCTGAATAATTCCAGCATGATCACCACGAGAATGCTCAGAAGATGGATTAATCCACGTGCCTGGCCAATGACTGTTATCCGCCATCCAAGTTGCTTTTGGGATTTTAAAAGGTTCAAGTGGCTCATCACCTGCTAAACGCCGCTGCCTCTTCATAGCTTCCATCTCCTCACGGGCATGATATGCGTCTGACCTCCGTCGAATAGAATCAGGTAAGCCATTTATACGAACTTTGAATTCATCATACTCACGTTTCACTCTTCTTCGATCCTTGACAAAATCAGGGCGCACTTTGTTCTTGTAGGGATCCCTCTTCGAGTTGAAATAGCTCTCTGGATTTCTGGGTTCTATGTTATGTTTGCGGCAGAAAGGAACCCAAATATTAGCGAAGCTGGCAGCCTCAGCCATTGCTTCAAATGTCAGTAGAGCACCTCCATCATCAGAGACATAGCAGGAGAGCTTTTCTACCGGGTAATCAGCAGCAAGGATGGAAAGTATCGTATTTGCTGTTACCAAGACAGGTTCTTTTTCAGGGTCAGCAGTTGAGACAAAGATATCAAGCCCTGGAAGATCAGATTTTCCAGTGGGGTTGTCAGGGCTAGGAGTTTCAAACTTCTCTTTCAAAACTGCAAGGTCAGTGGCACGATTGATAGGGCAGAGTTTCGGGAGCTGGTCTAGAATCCAGGAGAAAGCAAACCATAGCTCGCAGACAACAGACATTCCCCATAGCCAGATTGCATCCTCATTCTTATGTTTAATTCTCCATGCAAGAAACAAACCAAGGAAGCCCAAGCGAAAAAATACAAGAAGCCTACAACGAAAATGAGTGCATGATGTTAGAAAGGAAAAGCATAAATGAAAACAAGCAGTTGCGTTTCTTGAATCCTATTATTAAGGTGGAGGGCAATTATTCGTGTATAGAACAAAGTGCCACTCCTTCTTGATTGAGAACAAGCATATAACTCGTTTAGAACAAAGTGCATAACGAAACAGCACATTTGTCATCTCAAAATAAAAGAGATTTGAGTTATTGTTTACAAAATAACGCTGCACTGAATACCTATGTGCAAGAGACGCTCTAAAACATTCTTACTAAAGCAAAGGTCATGACACCACAGTTAACAAAAATGCTCAGAAAAAGAAGGTCAAAGAGAACACTTCAGCAAAGCAACTGACCATTTTTAGCAATGCATATCTAAGAGAGACGCTACACAATCAAGTATAGAAGTTACGGTATTGGTTACATTGAGATGAAATTATTACCTATATGGACTGATAATGGCAGCAGGGATGCTTAGTTTCCGGGTCAAAGGCCTCCATGGCTTATTATTTAGCGCAGATGGCTGGCCAATTCCATTCCCTCCATCATTGCCACCCCCATTCTCCTTGGGCCAAATAGCATTTCCATACCCATAAGTTCCTTTTGTCTCAAACAGCCACCGGTTCTGATCCCAATCCCCTGTTTGACTCCGCACGAGATGTTTAGCTGACCGCACAATAGACAATCTTCTCTCCATTCGTGACATGCTTCCTGGTCCAGGAAGAGGCAACGGCCCGCCTGTCTTTGCACTAGCAATCAATTCATCATGGTCAGTTGCCCTGTATGGCTCCTTGCACCCAGGACAGATTCCACCAGTCTCCCTAAAGCAGTCGGCACAAATCTTGTGTCCACAATCGCATGGCAAGATGTCGTTTCCACGCTCGTCACTCATTACCTTGGCATCACACCCATCCAGAGAACACTGTGACCCCTTCGCCCCAGCCATCTGTGGGTGTGCAGGCTCTGAATCGATCACCTTGTCCATGAGGTGAGCACGAGTAACACTGTTGAACCCACCAGTAAAGAGAGAATTCGAAACGTATTGCTCCTCAACCTTAGCCGAGATAGAAGCGTCTGTGGAGGCAAGTTCAACAACAGGCTGATTGTCAGGAGTTGGCGGAATGTGGACATGATAGTTTAAAAACTCCTTGGAAAAGTCAACGCTGCCAAGTTCGCTATCGAGGTCATCATGAGAGTAGTTCACATAGCGACCTGAACTTGTCCGCCGAGCAAATGTTACAGTGGGCGCAGGAGGGAAATTTGCAGCATTGTCGCCAACGCTGGAAGCAGGTAACTTTGCGGATCGACTGCCCCTTAGATTGGAGGCCATCTTTCAGCCTGATGAAAGGGAACTCCCTCTGAGACAACTCCCTGAGATCAGTACACAAAGATATCAAAATTGTGAAAGCAATGCCAAGCAGTCAAGAAACTGTGAATCCTACAACTACATTGCTGATAAAAATCATTGGAGGCAATGCTATTAATCAATAGATCATATATAGATTAAAAATCTTTTATTACAAAAAAAAGTAGTGCACTAGAAGTAGTCAAGAAAGGGTCAAAGGAAGGTAATCAACTTCAGCTAAGTAGTTCAAAAATCAGTATCACCAACTGGTTGCTAGCAGAAATTTATTCATGGACGAAACAGAAAAGAATATTGAAAAATGCTTACAACATAAAAGCAACAGGATGATAAAAGCCCAAAGGTTTCTCTACTTTCTAGTGGTAATTCAGTTCAACCTCTCACCATCACATCGCTGACAACTTTATTTTAAAAACCCAAAAGAATTTATTCAATAGATCATGACATTTTACTTCAAAATCACTCAACTCTAAGCAAACGATATACTTCAGCCTGACTGCACCCAAGTATTTGGGTCCAGTCAGGCTGAAGTATATCAGCAAATCAACCTGAAAATCAAGAACTTTAACTCCCGCTTCTCAGATTCAACTAAGAAAAAGAAAAAAAAAGAACCAACTTCGCAACTTCGAAAACCAGGTCTACCCAAAAGATAAAGAGAAAAAAAAAAGGGAACTTGCATAGATGACTAGTGAGACGCGCTACATATAAACAAAATCACCAAAAGAAAAACTTAATTTCAAACTTTTCACAACCTAAAAGGAAAAGATTCAAACTTTTAGCCAAAATCAAGCTATGAAATCACAGATCAAGAACCTTTACCTCTTTAAATCTGCACTCCCCACGTCACAGAAATAAACCACAAACAGCAACACCCTCGAAGATCACAACTTCATCTTCAACATTCAACACAAACCCATGTCGAATTCCAGCTTTAATGAATCTGCCGCTTTAGGTTTGGTAAAAGATGCAAGTAGTGGTGTTTGGTTGCTCTAATGGTTTCTTTCTTTCGCTTTCTATCCAATGTAGAACAATTGGGGAGTGATTGGTCGATTAACCAAGATGAACGAGTAAAACAGAAACCAAACAAACAACACTAGAGAACAACAAAAAGAAAGAACCAAACACACTACTCTATAAAAATCCTGGCTTTATAGTGTGAATGTGAAAGCGCGTTTAAGAAAAAACACGCGTTCTTGAACAAAGCCAGCGAAGTTAAAAGATGGAACTTTTATTTTCTATCTTCTGTAGCCGGAAAGAAGAACGAACGGTTTGTTGCTTAATTAATTACTCTTTTAATTTTGTAGAACGAAGTTCATATTATGGGAATTCGAAATGTTTTGAAATTTCTTGAAGATTTTCTGTACTGGCTAAAGTTTAAAATGGAAACTTTTTTTTCTTTCCCAACTTTCGAAGGAAGGAGACAGATAACGCCTGTTGTCTAAACAAATGACCGTACGGTGGGCACATGATTGCATAAGTGACCAACATGCCCTTACGTTAATAAATTGCACAGTTCAATAAATTCCGAATAACTAGATAGGCGCACGGTGCGAAGGTTTATATAGAGGTGAAAGTGATGCCGTGGCAGTGGGCCCACTTATAAGACACGTAAGATGTGCGTTTCAGAAAATCTCCATGCTGACTGTCGCATATTATAATCCGTTCGATCTCGAATCTACGGCTGTTAACAACTATCTTCTTTACAATATCGCAATGGTGCGGGAAGTTTCTTTTTAGTTGAATGCAGGATTGTTTTTAAGCCGCTAGGGACCGTTTAATATTGTTTGTTTCAAAAGAGTTTTAATTTTTAATTTTATATTTTTAGTATATTTTTATAATATTAATAATTATTTCAAAATTTTAAAAATATAGCAAAGTTTTATCTAGCAAAATATTTTATTATATTTTTTCAATAAAAATTAAATATATATTAAAAATATTTTTTATTTTAAAAACTTTTATTTAAAAATCACTCTGAACGCCGCTCGATATTTAGGCAATGGTGTACGGCTGGATGGTGCAGAATGAATACCGTCAGAATTAAATTGGTCAACCTTATTGCCGGCACATTTGAAAGAAATTATAATATAAAAGATTTTTATATTAAAAAATTTCTTTTATTTTTTTAAATAAAATATTTATTTAAAAATAAATAATAAAATATTTTTATATAAGTATTTTGTAATTTCCAAAATTTTATATAATTTTTAATATATAAAATAATAATAAAAATAAAAAATTATTATTATTTTTTTAAATGATTAGTCTCTGATAATGAATGAAGCGTTATAATTTCTGACTATTCCAAGTTTTGCATTTTAATTGAAAGAAAATATTCAAAAGCTTTCTTGTTTTTAATTGGGTGGTGGTCATCATCAGTTGCGCAATCACCGGCCCGGACCAGATCGGGGTCCGTTTACAATCACATGTGGGTCCTACATAAGCACGTGCTAGTGTTGGACTCGAAGCAGGAGCGGCATGTGCTTCTAATCCCCTTCATCATTTTATATAATTATTTCAGTCTTCTTAACTTCACACACAATTTAACTGCACTTGTTAATTTAAAATTTAAACTACTCTTTATTAGTTACGACTAAAATTGCACAAAAGCTCATATAAAATAAAATAACACACTATATTTTTAACAAGTTTAAAAATAATTTTTATATTTTAAAAGTAAACAAGTTAATTTTTTTTTTTTGAAGAATGGAGAATATTGAAGGATTTTTATAAATAATTTTTAAAAATTATTTTTGTTACAATTAAATTATTATAAAAGAAACTAACTCTTTGATAAAAAAGGTTATTTTTAGGATGAAAACTGAAAAAAACCGAGGCGTAGTGTTCCAAGCTGCTAAAAAAGGTTTCAGCAGTGAATGCAGGAAACCGGAACAATTGCCTTTCAGCAAGGAAAAGACGGTAGATAAGAAGAAGTTCCTGAGGGTAGTTTTTAGCAGGATCGTTGGAAGTTGAAGGAAGACATAATACGAAGCGAGCTTTCCACAAGAAAACCGATCAGTTCTAACTTGACAAACTTAAGTGCAGCTGATGATGAAGGTAAGTTTGAAATTGCTTATAAAATAAATTTTTTTAAAAATAAAAAATATTTTTATTTTTTTTAAAATAAATTTTATTTTTTTATTTTTAAAAAATAATAAAAATATGTAATAAAAAGATTTTAATATATAATAGTTTTTTACATTATCTAAAATTTTAAATAAATTTTCTAAATATTTATAAAATATATATTATAAAATATAAAATGAAGAAAAGTTGAAAAATTGTGTTTGATATACACTTACCAAAGTTGAGGTGTTCTTATTCTATTGTGTTTAATTTTCTGTTTTATGTTGGATGAATTCTGAGAACGTTTGCCGTTTGGAAGTCAAAAAATATATTTATTCTATTTCGATAAATAAATTTTATTTTTTATTTAAAAAAAAAATAAATAAATAATAAAAAAAATTATAATGTAGAATTTGTTTATATTTTTAAAGTTTAAAAAAAGTTTTATAAAATATTATAAAAAAATTATTAGAATGATGAAAAGTATTTAGTAAGCAATTTAAAACGACCCCTAAGAATAGAGCTGTTTTTTTCCCCAATAAAGTTGTTGCATTAGTAGCTCTATTACTGTAAGATGGTTAATGTTGTCTTTGGCACGAATAAGGCAAGAAAGTAAATAGCTCTAGCGGTGGCAAATCAGGCTCCTGACTCAGTTCTAAATCGATCTATATAATAGTTAGATTAAAATTATTCAATTATAATTTAATTTATTTATTAATATGGATAAAAATTGTTAATTTTAATTCAACCTATTTAATAACCGAGTTAAATTCAGTTCGACCTATTTAATAATTAAAATTATTAAAATAAAAATTATAATATTAATTTGTAATAATAATATATAAAAATGAGTAATTATGATATATCTAAAAAGAAAAATATTAATTTTGATAAAATTTATAAATTAAGTAAAAATTAGTTAAATTATGATAAATTAATAAATATATATATATATATACAAATTAATTTAAATTTTTTACTATTATTTTCTAATTATAAATAATATATACTATATAAATAAATATATTTATTAAACGGAAAATTTTTTTAAAAAAATTATTAATAAAATTTTTATTTAAATTTTTAGATCAATTTTAGGTAGACTTTTTTTCAAAAAATTTGGATTTAGAGGTTAGAAATTGTCACCCCTAAATAATTTTTGATGCATTATACAAACAGTAAAATGACATGGATTCTTTAGGGACCAAAATGTTGTACAAGCATTTCATTACATTCTTGGAAAAATCAGGAAAAAAAATATATAAATACAGAGAATCCATTTTCATCACATGAATCTCTTTGGTTGAGATTCATTTATTTGGACATAAAATGGTTCAAAATGAAACATTATACTCGTTGATATACAATAATTACTCCGTTACAGCCTTACAATGAGTCTCAAAAGAAACCTTGACAGCTTGGCTCTCCCACTCTGAACCTTCCCACCAAGATTCAGCAGCCTTGATGGACAATGATTTGTTACTGTTGGCCATCTCTGGAACGAAAGGTAAATGTTTTAGCCTGTTGCATTCATATATGTCAACTGATCTTAAATGGTGAAACTTCAAATCATGTCGATATACAATAGATAGCCTGGGAAGGTCTTTCAGTTCTAAAACTTCAAGGCTAGGGAAGATATCCGCTGGTCTTCCATCCCTTTGAGGACTAGGATAAACACCTTGCAATCGAGGGCAATCATCAATTCCTTCCAGTTCATGACATTCTGCCACAGTTAGATATGCAAGCATTGGCAACCGCAAAATCCATGATAAGTTCTTCAATTGAGTGCAATTTCGAATCTCTAGAACTTGGAGACTTTTAAAACATGAAGCTGAGTCCAATCCATCCCAGTCAATTGTCAAGAGTCTTGTTAAGGATTGCCACTTCATAACTTGTAATTGCTGCATAGGAAAGCCCTCTCCAGAATCTGAAGGGTGAACACCTGTCACCGCTAGTTTCTCCATATCACAACCGATTAACTCCAGCTCTTGAAGACATTTGCTCATGTTGCTTCCTAATTGGTCAAGGGAAATGGAAGACACATTCACCATTTGCCATATACTCAGCCATTTAGTAGGAAATTCATGAAGGATTTGAAGACTTCCTTTGTCACGGCATTTTAGCCCAAGGGCCTCCAAACTCATTTTGCCTGGATTTTTAACTGATTGTAGGTCTACAGAAGTTGATGGAAACGCATCCAGTAGCACCAGAGAAGATAACTTTGACATCAATTTGCCAGATATTGTTTCTACCCGAGTATGTCGTAGCAGAAAATACTTTAACCTGACCAACTTTTTCAACCCCTTTGGCAGTTCCTCTATATCTGTATGTGACAAGTTGAGATACATTAGGTTCACTAGAACGCCGATGCCACCTAGAAGAATCTTGAGTTTTCCTTGAGAATTCTTGATAACTTGTGTTAGTGATAGATCTAAGTATGTAAGGGCTGTCAAGTTCCCAAAGAAGCCAGACGGAAATGCATCACTCACTTTTGTTTTTCTAAGTATTAGTGCTGAGAGCCTTCTACAAACACCAAGCAATTGTGGTAGTTTGATTGTATCTTCATCGACAATGGATACTCGTTCTGCAAATTCCCAGTCATTCTTTGATGTACTTCTTGTCATCCACTGATTCTGTCCTTTGGATCCTGAAGCTATCCAAATTGCCAAGTCACGCATAATGCCATGCATTTTCACTTGATAATTCTTAAGTGATCCGTGCTCCAATAAACAACCATTCAGAAGGGTTTCAAGGGACTCATCTCCTCTGTCATAAGCTTCATTGATATTGTTGAAGTGTCTTAGTAATCCAAGCCCCATCCAACAACAAATTAGTTCGTCTTTCTTGATATCATCATCCTCAGGCCATGCCGAACAACTCAAGAAGCATTGTCTTAGAGCGTCTTCCTCCAAGATATCATAACTTAAATTTAAAATAGGAAACATGGACTGCTCCATGCCAGAAAATGATCTAGGTTTTAGCTTTTGTAATTTTTTAACAGCATAATCCCATTCTGTAGGACTTTCCACGGAAGACATGGCACGACCAAAAACAACAAGTGCTAAAGGCAACCCACGGCATTGTTTAGCAACTTCTTTTGCTAGTTGTTGTATGTATTGGTTCTGGCGGATAAGCTCTGATCCGTTAAGCTCATGATCAAACAGAGACTGTGCATCTGCATTACTTAAGCACTCCAACTTTAGTACTCTTGCTCCCATGAACCTGCAAACTTCTTTAGATCTTGTTGTAAATACTACCTTCTGCTTTCGTCCACGTGGAACTTGGATTTCATCAAGATTCAAATAGTCCCACAGGTTATCAAGGAGCAATAAGAAGTCTTGATTTTCTAAAAATTCGAAAATAACACTTTTAGGGTCTTTCCCTTCGGGTAGAAGTAGATTTAGCTGCCTAGCTATCCCATCTTGGAGCTTGTTTTTGTCAAATGGTTTTGGTACCTTAACAAAGATTACAAGCAAATTTTGACTGAAAATGGTTTGCGGATCGTCACGAGCAATCTTTTCAATGGCTTCCAAAAGTTTAGTCTTTCCAACTCCTCCCATTCCCCAGATTGCTACAGTGTCAACATGATCATCTCTGAGATCAGTAAGGAGCTTCTTCTTGTACCATTCTAAACCAAACTCTGCTGTTGTGCTGTGAATTTCTTGGGTATCACAAGGGGCAGGAGACTCCGATCTGACTTGGTCCACAAACCTTAATCCTCTGTTATCCAAAATGTTTATCATGTCTGGTAAGTCTTTGGATCGTCTGCCAACCTCATAATCTGTCTTCACTCCCAGAATAGAAGGGAGCCTCTTCTCGTATTTACTGGAAATCTCATTCACTTCTCGTTCAGCATCATTCACCTGCAAGAACAACTCTTCTGATCAACCAGCAGAAAAACAGAATGAACACCACCTAGGGGGCTCTAAGTATAATAGAACCTTACACCTTATAGAAACCATTGATTTAGGAGAGAAATTAATGTTTCAGTTGTTATGGAGAACTTATAAAATGTCATTGGCTGGCATATTGCTAGTAGAAGACATTACTAATTATAACAAGAAAACAGGTCATCTGCGACCAAAACACCAGACTTTCAATTGTTAGCGATCGAATTAGCGTGAAACGTTTTCCTGGTCGCTGATTTCACTTAACAATGACCAGCCTTTTGTTTTCCGATTGCTGTTAACAACCGTAGAGAACAAAGATTTTGTTGGTCGTTGATTCCACTTCTTGACGTGGACCACATCTTAAGCCAAAGCAACTTTGATCTAATCTTTTTTATAAAGATTTTACTAAAATTACATCACTCTTAGTGAGTAAAATTATTATTATTTAAACTACTATTATACTTTACAATTAATTACACTAATATATTTTTAATAAATTAAACAAGTTTTATTAGCTAGTAGTTTAATTAGAGTGTGTTTACCAAGCTTATAAGATCACTTGTTTTTTTTTTTAAAATTGTACTTTTAATTCATTTTTAAAATAATTAAACATCAAAATTAAACTCATTTTTAGTCAAAATTTTTACTATCAAAATTTGAAACTAAGAATTTTACTTTTAAACTCACTTCTAATACAAAATAAACACAAAATTAAACTCACTTTAAAACTATATTTTTTATTAAATTCATTTTGTAGAAATTCATTTTCAGATACTTAATTTATAATTTTGATAAACACGATCTTAGTCGCTCGCCGCAGAGACGAAGCTTTTTCAGTCACCTAGAGATGCTCTTTAACGCCTAATTGGTTGCTAATCAACTAACAGCGACCAACTCCATTAGTCGTTGTTGGTATTTGAAAAGTGTTTTTTTGAATCAAAGATATTTTTATCTTATTTCGATAAACGAGTTATATTATTTTGATTTTCAAATAATAAAAAAGGTCTTACTACATAAAAAATTTTCATACTTTTTAAATTTTTAAATAAAATTTTATAAAATATTATAAAAAATTTATTAGAAAATATAAAATAAATAATTCAAAAGCTGTTTTTCTAAAATCTGTTGCCAAACACACCCTAAATTTGTCTCTGTTGATCTTCAATTGAAACTAGAAGAATATTTAGCAATTTCCCTAAACCTACTACAATATTACAGAAGTTTTTTATTTATTTATTAAGATATAAATTGTACTTAATAAGATCATTATATACATATAGACAGAATAGAGTCACATAGTATTTTTATAGATACATGGTGCACATACCGGTCAAAAATAGCTTGCAAGATCTTTAAATTCAATTTCTACTATTGAATATGGAGAATTATGAGTTGAAAACATGTTAGTAAAATTTCAAATCAATCGGAATACAAATTGAACTCTATCGAAACTCTTCATCAAAATGATATATATATGGGTGAGGATAGGGGCACCCCACCCTTAAGGGCACTTTAGGGCACCCCCTTCTAAAAAAATGTGTAAAAGTTTTTAAATATAATCTCCACCGTTGGATATGAAAAACTATAAGTTACAAAGACGGCGACAAAATTTTAGCTCAATCGGATCATGAATTAATCTCCATCGAATTTCTTTATCAAAATGACATTAAAAAAAAAAAACATTTTAATGAAAATTTATTATTTATATCATTTGATCAAACGCCGGATGAAAATTGATTTGTATTCCGATTGAGTTGAAACTTTGTCATCATATTTTTTACTAATAGTTTTTCATATCTAACGGTGGAGATTGCATTTAGAACTTTAGATTGAAAAAGGTGCCCCTAACGTGCCTCTAAAAATGGGGTGCCCATATCCCCATCCTATATATATATTGATATATTGTTAGAAATTATAAAGCCACTATGTAAATTAGTGGTTCATTAGAATGCAACAAAATAAATGTGTATTCATATTAGAATGCCAGAGATCAAGGAAGACAAACCATCACCTAAGAAGTTGGAAAGCCAACGGTCAAGGATTTTGAAATATCTCTTGAAAGATGGAAAGCCAAAAAACTTGAACAATTAGTGGGAAGATAAAAGGACAACCGTTTAAAAATTAAAGAGTCTCCTTGAGGCATTATATATATTAATGAGAGGCATTTGCTTGGAAGAGAGAACAAGATAGAAATGAGAAAGGATCATTCTTACATCAAGTGTGAGAGATATAAGCAAAGCATTCTAGTGAGAGTTCCCATTTAAAATGTAACAGAAGAATTTATAATTGCTTTGGTTTAGTGATTTCTTTGAAGGCTACTTTGCCTTCCCGTGAGGTTTTTCTTATTTTTTCCCACGTAAATCTCTTATTTTTGTGATTGTCTTACTCTTATCTCAATTCTAATATTGCTTAAGAAAGATCCTTAAATGTGTTTTATATTTTCGCTGCGTCTATCGACAACCGAACACACTCGCTATTTTCAACAAGTGGTATCAGAGCCTTAGGTTTATGTATTGACAATTAAGTACGAGATTGAAAATAAATGCAAAATAATGGCAAGTAAGGTTGGAGGTGTGGATCTCTCGAATGTCACTTACTTGTGTGGCGTACTGATGATGGTGAGGCTCCAATGGCAGAGATAATGGTTGCTGTTTATGACAAGTCTTGAAATGGCTGGAGTCAGTTCCATCAAGCTTATAGCAAATGATGGAATGAGATGCATCATCAGTAAGGTATGTTCTATTTTTCGTCTTACGAGAAATTTATTGTCTATAGGAAATTGGATGACCTGGACTGTAAGACTCGCGATGGATGTAAGATCATTGAGGTCATCAAAGACGGGTTAGAAAAAACTGAAAGGTTAAAATGATCAACTCAAATCTATATAAGGTGTGTGGGGTGACACGGGTGTAGAAGATGCTTATATTGCATCGGACAATATTGAGGATATCACGCGAGTGTGGCACCTGAAATTTGCGCAAATCTCGGAACGTGATTTGAAGATCCTCAGTGATTGGAAGTTTCTAACAGAACTGTCCGAGATAAAGTTGTCATTCTGCGATGAGTGTGTCACTGTTGAGCAGCACTATGAAAGATTATGAGATCATTTTCAGTTTAAAGACAAACTCGATTTGTTTCACTCGGACTGGAACTTATATGTTTCTAATCCGAAGGAAGTCGGATGTTTTTGAGAAATTCAAATTTTTTAAAACTTGGGCGGAACTTGATTCAGCAGAAGGATTAAGTCCGAAAGATGCCTATGGCATGCTGAAGATGTTTGGGATATTACTAATGGGATCTCACTGTCCATACGGTTATCTTCAGTAGGAATGTCATCTTTGCGAAGGACCAATTGCAAAGAGTGACTGAAGACGATGATGTAAGAGAGAAGGAGGCATCACTCCCAGCGGTGACCACATCGGTACTGAAAGAGAACAATGGAAAATACAATCATAATCTGGAGCCTAAACCATCTGATGAGCACATGGAAGAGGATGGAGTTCCCAGGCCTACATCCCTTAGGCGTTCCACTCGTAAGAGAAACACATCTGAGAGGTATGAGGACTATTTTATGAAGTTATCTCAATCTGTATATTGTTTATTCACAGAAGAAGGAGAGTCATTTTCTCTCAGGGAAGCGCTGGAGAGTCCAGATGCGTCTCTGTGGATGGAAGCTATACAGGACAAGTTTGAGTCACTTCATAAAAATAGGACATTGGAGCTGGTCCTTCTGTCCCAAAATCGTAAGGTTATTGGGAATAAATAAATCTATAAGATCAAGCGAGACGGAAATGATCAAATAAAACGGTATTGTGCTCGGCTGGAGGTGAATGACTATGCCCAGAAGGAAGGATTGACTTTGATGAGATTTTCTCTCCAGTGGTACGTTTTAATGTGGTCTTAGCGCTGTGTGCATCATCGGTTCTCCATCTTAAACAGTTTAATATCAAACAACATTTTTGGACGGGGAGCTTGAAGAGGAAAAATATATGGTCCAGTCAGAAGGCTTTGCCATGAAAGGCAGGGAGGATCTGGTTTGTCGGTTGACCAAATCTCTTTATAAACTCAAGCAAACACTGTGATGTTGGTATAGATTTGATTCTTGTATCCGGAGCCTTGAATACAACAAGCTGGTCTCAAACTCTTATGTGTACATAAAGAGATTTGAAGGAAGTGAGTTTGTCATCTTGCTGCTGTATGTGGATGATACGCTTATTGCAGGTCCAAGCATAGATCGCATCAAATAATTGAAGACTCAAATGGCTAGTGAATTTGATACTAAGAATTTGGGGCCGGCAAACAGAATCCTAAAGATGCAAATATGGCGAGATAGAGACAACAGAGAGATTCGGCTGTCTCAGACTAGTTATCTGAAGAAAAGTATTGAAACGGTTCAACATGTATGGCGGTAAGCCGATATCTATCCCACTCTTTATTAGTCTTAAACTATTCTCTTTGCATCCCATAGCCAGGAGCAAAAGAGGATAGGAATATTTCGGATACAATATGCATTAGCAGTGGAAAACCTAATATATGCCATGATCTGCACTCGGCCTGACATTGCACATGCAGTATAAGTGGTAAGTAGATTCATGTCATGTCCTGGCATTGAACCTTGAAAGGCGGTGAAAAGAATCCTTCGGTATGTGAAAAAAACTTTTAATGCTGTATTGTGTTACATAAGATGTAGGTTTATTGTCAAAGGATTTATTGATATAGACTATGCAGGTGATTTGGATATGAGGTTGTTTTTAGTGGGAGCATTGATATAATCAACATTTCTACCAAAGGGAATCATGCGGATGCTTTAACTGAGGCTGTAATCCTTAATATATTTTTTATATTGTAGATCTCTGTATGAAAGCACAATGAAAAACAGCATTGGATGTGACCATTGTCACAAAGAAGTCGAAAGAAAATCACTTCAAGATAGCAATAGAACCGAAGAAAGATAAGCAACGGTATGAGGTAAATGAAAGTCAGTTAGCATGCGTGCTAGTCCTACTCCTCTCAATCGTACATATTTTCAGTGTCATCAAATTTTGACACTTACGTATCGGTTTCTTGTTATTCTTAAATTACAATTTACAAAGTGTCTTTAAGTGGGAGGTTTGTTAGAAATTGTAAAGCCACTATGTAAATTAGTGGTTCAATAGAGTGTAACAACTTAAATGTACATTCATATTGGAATGCCAAAAATCAAGAAAGACGAACCATCACCCAAAAAGTTGGAAAGACAACGATTAAGGAGTTTGAAACATCTTTTGGAAGATAGAAATGAAAAAAATTTGAACAATTAGTGGGAAGATGAAAGAACAACCGTTTGGAAGTTCAAGAGTCTCCTTGAGGTATTATATATATGAATGATGCGCATTTGTTTGAAATAAAAAACAAGATAGAAATGAGAAAGGATCACTCTCACATCAAATGTGAGAGATATAAGTAAAGCATTCTAGTGAGAGTTCCTACTTAAAGTGTAACACAAGAGTTTGTAATTGCTTCTGGTTTAGTGATTTCTTTGAAAACTAGTTTGCCTTTCCGTAGGATTTTTCTCGTTTTTTCCTACGTAATTCTCTTGTCTTTGTGATTGTCTTACTCTTGTCTCAATTCTCGTATTGCTTAAGTAAGATCCTTAAGTGTGTCTTATATTTCCGCTGCGTCTATCGACAACCGAACACACTCGCTATTTCTAACATATATATATATATATATATTGTCAATTTTAATTTTTTGTATTATTTTGATCAAGAGTTTCGATGGAGGTCGATTCGTATTCCGATTAAGTTAAAATCTTAATAACATATTCCCAGCTCATGATTCTCCATATACAACGGTAGATATTAGATTTAGAGATCTCGTCGATTACTTTTGATATATATGTGCATCATGTGCGTATAAGAATACCATGTGAATCTATTCTATCATATATATATTCATATATATTTATCTATATACAGAACAAGTTTATTTTTTAAAAATCTAACCGAAATTCTTTTTCATCAAAAGCAGCTTAATTAAAACAATCCCCAAGGATCTCTAACTACGATATTAGTCTCTAAAGCCTTCAGCGAGTAAAAGTTAATGGAAGACTTCGTAGCCAAATTGTTTCGCTTCGTGATCATTTTTTCTTTTTGGCTATAAAAAAGAGTGCAACAGCTAACTTGCCCTCTTCTGCACTATATCGAATGCCTCATAGGCATGAAATTGATAGGGTACAGAATAGAGATGAGACAAAGACACTACCACGAAGAGGCTCAAAGTCCACACAAGCGTGTATCACTTACATTAGATGCCAGTGAAGAAAAGCCACGAACAGGGCATAGTTAGAAAGTCTTAGAGTTGTAGCTGAAGAAGAACTCCAGTAATGTGGGACAGTTATGTTAGAGCAGGAGGGACTAGCTAAGTTAAGTAGTAGTGTCTCACTCGTATTAGGAGACTAGTGTTTGAGTGTTATTCAAATAAAGTTCCTTAGGCAGGAACATCTTAAAGTCCATTTGAGACTCTTGAAACCTTGTAGCTTATAATAAGAGTCATCCCAACCTGAGAGAACGGGAACCAATCAGTATTTTTCTTTTAAGTTTAGTTTTGGTACAATTTCTTTTCAGCTTTCAGTCAGTTCTTTCTGTTTATTGTTTTCTTTCTAGCTACTACATATCAAATTAGTATCAAAGCCATACACCTAATGGAACCCAAGGCATTTAGTTTGTCTTCATCACCCCAATAACCAACATCACCATCTACCACTTCTGCAGTAAAAATTTTTCAAGTACCAAACTCACCGGTCACTACAGAGGTACCTCATAAGGAGCCTTCCATTAAGAGAGCAATTTTATAAATTTCAAAGTGAGATACAACAATTTATGTTTGAAGTAAGATAGAATATGCTCAACACAACCCGTTCTAGTCCAAATCAAATCATTACTTCACCATCTCCTTCCACTACCACAGAACCACCAATGATTATCACCACACTTACTCTTGCAACTATGGCACCCTTACTAACTACCACAACAACTTTACCCATTCATACTATCGAACAGCCAAACATCTCACCCACTTGCCACAATCTGGCCCCAACACCAATCTATCTATCATCAAAACACCCTCTTCTTGTAGAAACTCAACTTCACATTGCCAATCCAATTACACCACTAACCGATCTTATCCATTATATCCATACACCAACACATCCTACAACCCTAGCACACTAGTAAGCCATCAGCCGTTCGGGCCATATCTATCCTTAAATTCAGCCGAACTATACTCCATCCGAGAGAGGTACACGTTCCCTAATTTCGATAGACAAGTACCGCAAGAGTGGATATACTCTGCAAAAAAGTATTTCAAATATTATCGCATACCCTTGCTTAAAAGAATCCACATAGCTGCCATGCAACTACAAGGAGAAGCGAATTGTTAGTATTAAAATTTTGAAAAAGATAAGCCACACCATACATGGGAGGACCTGATTGTTGCTATCCAGAGGAGATTTGGATCATCTGTATTGGAGCATCCCGATTATGTTTTAAAGTAGTTTACCCAAAAAAGGACAGTAGCGAGTACTAGGTGGTGTTCGAAGATTTGCTCACCTATTTATCTAATGCTTCAGAAGATGACTTAGTGAGGCTTTTCTGCGGTGAATTATCTCAATCAATTGCTCTAGATGTAATGGCAACACATCTCACTGTTCTACAACAGACTTACACATTAGCAAGAATCTTCAAGCAGAAGCTCAATCTGGAATTGCATATAGCAAGATCTGCCCACTATCACCTAGCTATCTCAGCTAGGCAGCCTACGCCAGCCACATCCACTGGCTTTCAGCAAACATCAGCTGTTAACTAGAACTAGACGGCTCGTTCTCGGCCTGCTGGATTAACCGTAGCAAACATCAACAATCGCAGAGCAAAGGGGCTTTATTTTTATTGTGATGCGAAGTATGAAAATAGGTATAGGTGCATTATTGGACTATACTCCATTGCTGGCTTAAAAGAAGAGGACCTCTCCTGGGAAACGCCTCCAGAAACCATGCCTCAAGAAGACGTAACTCTTTTCTTGAGTGCATTGACTAGTCTAGTAGGACTCCAAACCTTGCGTGTCGCTAGAAAGATAAAAAAAATAAGAAGTATTTGTGCTCATAAATTCATGAAACATTCATAATTTTATTGTCGAACAGTTTTAATTTTTTAAAATTTTTGAAAATAATAATAAAATTTTACTATATAAAATTTTTTATATTTTTTTAAAATTTAAAATATTTTTTAAAATACTTATAAAATTTTTTTAAAAATATTTTTAAAAAGGTATTTGTTGATAAATAGGGAGCAGCAATGTCTTATCTCTGCATACCTTTCCGAATTACCGGCAAACTTCTCCTGCGCAGCCATGATATTAATATTTGATTATTTGATATAGTATTCTTCTAACATTATCTTATAGCGATACGGTTAGGTGTCGAAGAAAGAAAATTGGACGGATTTGGTGATTCTCATTCAATTATCTGGTGTTCAATGTCCACACCTTTCCCATTATCGCCTTTTACTTGGAACTTGATTGGATATAAGTTCCAAACTTTTGCGCGTAGCAAAGTTTTTGAAAAGAAGAAAAGAAAAAAAAAATTTGCAAAAAAATTACTATATCTACATATCTGATGCATAAATATAATTAATTATGTTACCTCATCAATCCACTGTTTGCAAACTGGCGAATTTGCCAGCGAGTTGTATCTGCGCTCACTTCGTGCCCTTCTAAACGCTTGCTCGATCTCCGTTCGTTTGGCTTTCAGACGTTTCATGGCCGTCTTGACCTCCTCTAAGTTATCCTTGGCGTGGTTGACGTAGCTGACTGGCTGCGCTATCGTATCGATGATTACTTTCGACATCTCCACGACCGACAACGTTATGCTCACCGGATCAGACATTGTTGCAAAGCACTCACTCTCTCTCTCTGCTGCAAAGGATTTGCTTCAAGACAAGGGGGGAAGATTAATATCCTACTAAGAGGATGTGAAAGATAGAAAATTTGACATAGCCATGATTAAGACGTGTTTATTTGTTATTAAAGTCAACTATCTATAGAAAATGTGAGAGATAGAAAATTTGACCTAGCATTACATGATTAAGACGCGTTTACTTTATTATTAAAGTCAACCGTCCATAGAGGATGTGACACAAAAACTTTGACCTAGCATTATATGACTAAGACATGTTTATCTGTTATTAAACTCAACTACCTATAGAGGATATCAGAGATACAAATTTTGACCTACTATTAGATGATTAAGACGTATTTACCTGTTATTAAAGTAAACTATTATAGAGGATGTGAGACATAGAAAATTTAACCTAGCATTAGATGACTAAGATGTGTTTATCTGATATCCTCTATCTATAGAGGATGTGAGACATAGAAAACTAGGGTTACGATTTACCTTAAAATAAATTTACTTTTTTAAAAATAATTTTAAAATTTTAAATGAAAAAATAAAAATATTTAATAAAAAATAAATTTTTTTATAAATAATGTATTAATAGTAAGTTTTAAAATAAATTTTGAAATTTTTTTTGATAAAAATATTTTATTTAATTTTTATTTATTTTATATAAAAAATAAATTTGAAAAAGATATAATTTATAGAGTTGGTAAACACGTCCTTAGCATTAGATAATTAAGATGTGTTTATTTATTATTAAAGTCAACTATCTATAGAGGATGTCATTATGTGAGACAGAAAATTTGACCTCACATTAGATGATTAAGACATGTTTATCTGTTATTAAAGTCAACTATCTATAGGAAATTCTATCTAGCATCTAAATGACTACGACATAACTTATCTGTTATCAACGATCAATGTTATCTTCGTTTTAACGAAACAGAATGGTGATTAATAAAGGCAATGCCTTGCCCAGTCGCATATTCTCCTCCGCAAGAGCAATAATAAGGAAATTTCAATAACGTGACTGTGGAGCAGTTGCCGCCGACTAAATACATTAAATGGGGGAAATTTTTAAATATCTTTCTTATATTACATAATTTTTTATATACGTTTTAATTTTATATAATTTTGGTATGTGTTATATTGTATTAACGAAATCGTAGTTATACATATACAGTGTGCTTCATATAATTACTCGTCTCGTACACCTTCTCCATTCCAAATGTTTGGGCATGTTGCTGCGGTCAACTGTCTTGGTGAGCTAGCACAAGCCTCTCCTTTCTTTTTCTTTTTTGGCGCTATTGAGGTTTTTTTTTGGTTTTCCTTGGAGCTCGCCGGTCTTTCTGGCAACGTTCAAGTAGTATCTTTCAGCAAGTCTTCCCGTTGACTTTGATGGGAAGCAAAGACTAATAAGGCATCCAATTGTTTCTTCATCCTTCTTCTTCTTCTTTTTTGTTTTGATATTCGATTAACTAAGATCTAGCTACGCCTTTCCTTTCCTTCTCATTGAATCGACAGCAAAATGGCAACGCTGCTCCAGACATTCCTTCCTTGTCTCGTTGAGCGTCTGGAGGCCGACTGCGCCGAGGAACAAGGGGCTTCTCCACTTTTATTCGGGACCAAGCAACTCTCCGTGAATTTGAGAATGTTGGATTCTTATCTAGCAGATGCTGAAAGGCAGCAGTTTGAGAACGAGGCTATCAAGGTCTGGCTGGATGAGCTCAAAGATGTCATGTACGACGTCGAGGATTTTGTTGATGATTACAAGAAGTACAGCGATCGACCGCCGCTGCCGATGATTCCTCTATTGTTGTTATCAACACTTACGTCGACGTTACGTGGAAGGTCTATTTCACCGACTGAAGGACTCATGCCAAAAATTAATGAACTCAACCGAAGGTTGGATGACTTGAACAAGCAAAGGGCCGCTCTTGGTCTTTCTGATAAGAGGGATCCCACTATTGCAGGGCCCATGGAATCACGGAACACATCCACATTAGTTCTGGAAAATGATTTTTTTGTGGGTACTATAGAAGATGATGCTGGGGAGTTGGTTGAGAAGCTGATCAAGGAACACGACAGTAGCAACATCAACATTTACGCAATCGTGGGTAGGGGTGGAATTGGCAAGACCACCCTTGCTCAAAAGATATACGACAACCGTATCCTGGAAGCAAACTTCCGGAAAGTATGGGTTAGAGTCTCCAAGGACGATGATATTAATGGGATTAGGATCATGACTGAGATCATCAAAGGTGTGCTTGGTTTCACCCACTTTATGTTGACACCTGACAGGGAGTCGCTTCAACTAGACCTTCTTGGAGCTGTTGAAGGGAGGAGGATCTTCCTGGTCTTGGATGATCTCCCTGATGCAAGTGTATGGAATGAGCTCTTGCGAGATCCCTTGTCTACTGCTGGTGTAGGCAGCAGAGTCCTAGTGACGATTAGAGATGAAGGCGTTGCTCTGCAAATGGGAGCTGTGTTCTGCCATACATTAGCCTCATTGTCAGCTGAAGATGGTTGGTCATTATTGTGCAAGATTGCATTGCAAGGTGCTGAAGAAAAAACAGTGCAAAGGTTAAGGGAATTTGGGATGCGGATTGTTGAGAAATGTGATGGTCTTCCATTGGCTATCAGGATGATTGCTGGAGTGTTGGGAAGCAAGCGACCACTTCCATCTGAGTGGGAAAATATTCTTCAGGACCGAAAATGGTCATTCAGTAAGCTACCAGAAGGGGTCACCGGAGCACTATATTTAAGTTACGAAGCCTTGCCACCGCATCTCAAACAATGCTTGTTGTACTTTGCACTATTTCCGGAAAGCCATGAGGTTCAAATAGATGAGCTTATTCGCTTCTGGATTGCCGAGGGGTTTGTGAATGTAGTTGATAAGAACAATCTGCTTGAGGAGACAGCAATTGGGTACTTCGGTGAGCTTGTTCAGAGAAGGATTTTGCAGTTTAACGCTCTGAGAACTCATTGTAGAGTGCACGATCTGTTGCTCTCTCTTGCTCGGAATGTTGCAGGCCATGAATGCTGGGTTGCGGAAGGAAGAAGACTACGATTTGGTTCAACAGACATGGCGCAGTACAAGCAGACACAAGAAGTCCCACGAGGATACAAGCAGACACGCCGGTTGTTAAAATTACGGCGATTGTTTATCACTGCTAAAGAGCACCTCATGCTTACTGAAAAACTTCAAACTTCTTTGAGAACCCTCATTGTCGGCTCTTTGCAGGACATGGGCTTTTTTGTTGTACCAAGTTCATGGTTTTATGAACTAAATCATCTCAGGGTTTTAAGTGTAAATAATTTCTGTATTGGGAGGGGTCTGGACAATTCCATCTTCACCCTTGTACATCTGAGATACCTGGACCTCAGTCATACAGATATTGTGGAAGTTCCGACGTTCGTAAGCCTTCTCATATATCTGCAATTTTTACTCCTCAATGGGTGTAGAGGATTGCGCAAACTTCCCATGGAAATTGGATATTTGAGAAATCTAAGATGTCTCAACGTGCAAGATACGAATATTACTCAGATGCCCAAGGAGATTGTAAGGCTCGATCTCCTTCGCACACTTCATGGCTTCGTATTAGCGAGTAACATTAACATTGATTGCAGCACTGTAGAGGATCTGAGCCATCTCAAATTACTCCGTTCTTTGTCCATATATAAGTTGGAGAAGGTGTCAAGCATTGCAATGGCAAGAGAAGCAGACTTAAGAAGAAAACCTTATTTGACTAAGCTATTCCTAAGTTGCTCATATGGTAAAACCTATTGTGAAGTAGGAATTGAGAATTTGTTTGAAGAGCTCTGCCCTCCACCATGTATTGAAGAGTTGAAGATCCAAAATTACTTCGGCAGTGCATTTCCGAGATGGTTAGTGAAGATGTCACCATACTCCTTTCCATTTCTGAAGGATTTGAGGCTTGAAGGTTATCATTGCAAAGAATTGCCACCATTGCGGTTGCTCCCCAATCTCACTGTCCTCTGTGTCTCTGGCATAGGTCTGACACACATTGGACCTGAGCTATTTCTAAAGTGTTCTATAACAGATGAAGGTGGACATCCTTTATGTTCCTTTCCCAATTTAGAGAAGCTTACTTTTCAAGCCATGCTGTTCTGGGAAGAGTGGTCTTGGCCTGAGGAACAAGAGAATCTACAGCAAGTGGTATTGTTACCTAGGCTCAAACATTTGGTGCTCGAGTACTGCTACAAACTGAGATCTCTTCCCCATGGTCTTCTTAATCAGGCCACTGCATTGACCTCGTTAACCATCAGCGATAACAACACATTAGAAGTGATTCATACCTTAAAGCATATCAAGGAGCTGGTGATCAGTAACAGCGGTCGGCTCAAGAGAGTTGCGGAGCTAACTTCACTTAGAATTCTCATCGTTTCCAAATGTGAAAGCTTAAGTTATCTGAAGAATCTGCCTCAACTACAACATCTGGTCTTAGATGGTTTGGTCAAAAAGTTCGAACAGGTTGGAGGCACTGTTCTATTCTCAGGTTCCAAAGATGAAGATATTGAAGACGAACTAAACCGGTCCGAATATGAAGATATTGAAGACGAACTAAAATGGTCTGAAGATGAAGATATCTTTGAAGTAAAGACTCATGGAAGCAAAGAGTTGTCACAAAAGTCCGAATATGAAGATATTGAAGACGAACTAAAATGGTCTGAAGATGAAGATATCTTTGAAGTAAAGACTCATGGAAGCAAAGAGTTGTCACAAAAGTCTGAATATGAAGATATTGAAGACGAACTAAAATGGTCTGAAGATGAAGATATCTTTGAAGTAAAGACTCATGGAAGCAAAGAGTTGCCACAAAAGGAATTACTTACCACACGGAAGGGAGAAAAGAAGTTGCCCGTGATATCTCATAGCATGCCTAGCTCATCGAAAGTACAATCCGAGATAGAAGAAGAAGTCCAAGAACTGCCAGTTTCTCAAAACATCTCCCACCAATTGAAGGTGGTGGGAATGAGACCATACCTACAAAAGCTCCTTCACTATCTAAGAAATGGTTCAGTTGGTATGGTTGGAATTTGGGGCGAGAGTGGAGTGGGGAAGTCTACACTTTTGCAAGTTGTCAAGAACTATTTTCTTAAGCTTGGCAGTCACGATAGTGATAGAAGATTGTTTCAATACATAGTATGGCGTATGCAGTCAAGAGTTGGTATAGAAAGACTTCAAAAGGACACTGCAAGTGATCTGAATTTCAATCTATCAGATGATACTGCTGCAGAGGCCATCTTTCAATTTTCAAAAGACAAAGAGGTCTTGTTCCTCCTTGATGACCTAACGGAAGATTTTTATTTGAAGCATATTGGCATGTCACACCATCAAAAGCATAAGGTGATATTTACAACAAACTCCGAAGACTTACTTATAAAACTGGAGGCAGAATCATTAAATTTGCAAAGATTGAGCACATTGAAGGCTCATTCTCTGCTCAGACATAATGTCAGGAAGGATACACAATCTTCTGGTCTAATCATACATATTCAGGGGTGGAAACTAGCAGAAGAATGTCATGGATTCCATCTGGCTCTTGTTATTGCAGGACGAGCTCTCTCCATCGAGAAAGATGGTCACCAATGGGATGATGCTCTCAGATTACTTCAGAGTAATCAATCCATCAACATTTCAGGTATCGAAGAGTCTATCTTTCCACTTTTCAAGTTCACTTATGATCGGTTATCAGATGACACTTTACGAGAATGTTTCTTAAGTTGCTCTCTTTGGCCCGAAGATTACAACATAAGAAAAGAAGATCTTATAATTTTTTGGATGATGCTTGGGTTGATAGAAGAACTAGATGACATCAATAAAGTGTACAATCAAGGATATACTATTCTTGAAACACTTGAACAAGTTGGCTTGTTAGATCCTGGTTTCGATGACAGCACAGTTAAATTGGTAGACATAGTTAGAGATTTTGCTGTCTTGTCAGCCCAAAAGTTCAAAGGCCATTTATGGATCTCGAAGGCTGAAATCCTAGGTGAAGCATTAGGAGATTCAGAAAAGTGGGAAAAAGCCGAAAGAGTCTCTCTAGTTGATCTTGCTTTAAAGGAGCCACCAAAGGAGCTTCTTTATTGCCGGAATCTTTTAACATTGATGCTCAACGACAACAAGCTGAAGAGGATTCCGTTGGAGTTATTTCAAGGCATGAAGTCCTTGACTTATCTGGATCTGTCGCATACTTTTTTCGAAACGTTTCCCAGCAGTATTGTTTCTCTAACTGAGTTGAAATATCTCAACCTTTCATCAACAAGCATCCGGTCATTACCTTTGGAGTTGGGTAAGCTAGAGAAACTGAAGTATTTTCTTCTACGACACAACGACATCGGAACAATATCTACAAGTCTGATATCAAGATTGTCATCGCTTAAAGTCTTAGACATTTTCCCGAATACGAGTATTGAGGTGGAGTCAGAAAAAGAGTTACCAAAAAATTTGAGAGCTATTGGGATGGCTTGCTTCAAAACAAGGATGCTCAATCTGCTCAATAGTTTGCGAACGAGATGGCTTAGAATATCATATTTGGAAAACTTGAATTCTCTTCAGCTCAATCAACTTGGAATCAGTCAAGAGTCAAGCCTTCAAGAGTTGGAGATAGGCTTCTGTGACAGCTTGACCGAAATAATAGTACATACAGAAGTAGAAGGAATGCTACCCCTTAAACAGCTGCAGATTATGAAGTTGATGTTCTTACAAAAGCTTCACAAGATCACATGGGATAAATCAGTACCAGCTATGTGCCTTCAAAACCTTAAAATCCTTGTCATTTCCAACTGCTCCGAATTGAAGAATGTTACATGGGTGTTGCGGCTACCTCGCCTTGCTGAGCTTAGCTTACAAGAATGCAAAGGAATGCAGCAAGTTATTGGTGAGGAGGAAAATGAGTTTCTCAAGAAGCAAGAAGCAGAAGATGAAGCGTTTGTCAGCCTGCGAACCCTGGAATTGCATAGACTTGAAAGTCTGTATAGCATATGCAATCATCTTCTGACTTTCCCATCACTGGTATCAGTTTCGATAATCGAATGCAGAAAACTAAAGCAATGGCCTTTTACATAACAAGTTTGTCAAGATACAGGCTGATGGTTCATCTTGGTGGGACAGTTTGAAGTGGGAGAATGAAGACACTAAGGAGGCTTTTCAACTGATGTGTAACTTGCCTAATTTGCAGTAGTTTAAAGCTGCCTCCGTCTGCTTGTCAGCAGTATTGCGGCTTCCTTGTGGTCGCTCTACCGCTTCTCTAAAAAGGTGATTTATCCTTTATCTTTCTCATTTGTTTTAGAAGCTTTAAGTTGAAATATCTTTTAGTAGATAATAAAAGGTGTTGTTATCTGTTGTTTATCATGGCTGCTAAATTTAGTTTCTCTCCCTGAAAGCGAGTAGCTATTATTTGTTTTGTGCAATTCACTAGTAAAGATAAACACAATAATGAGCTTCATCGAAGCAGATACGGGGAATGGCGTTTACAATTTACTTTATGTTTGCTGTCTACCTCTTTTGCAGGATGGCAACCAACTGCTACAATTCATGGTAACTCAAATGACAAGGAAATGAAATCAATGGTTAACTTGACAGGTTTAAACACATGTTGCAGAGAGCAAGTTCTGGATTTGATTGATCAGGTTAATTTGATAGCAAAGCAGGCGTTGATCGGTTTATATATATAAACAGTTTCTACTCTGCAGCTTTTACTTTCATTTACCGGCGTATAACATTTCCAGTTTCTACAAAATTTTGGTTTCCTTTACTGTACTGTACTGGCTTGAGTAGTACAACTGTTGCAATTTTCTAAAGAAAATTTGTAAGCTGTGTTGTATAGGTATATATGTAGTTTCTTGAGGCTTGTCTGTAACATTTTTCCTGCCACCGTGTTTTGCCTCTATGTAAAATTACAACTACTTCATAGAGCGTTGATCGTAATCGAGTGGGTTTAGAAAGTTTAGAGATTGATATTGTCTCTGATGCACTCGCAAATAGTAATTGAATTCCCTCGCAAACCATTTAAAGTATTGAAAAATATGCTCTAGGGGCATTGCAAATTTGCAATTATTCTTTATAATCATTATTATTTGGAGTCCAGATCGATAACATTACAAAATCTATATAATTTGTATTTAATTAAAATACTCGCCGTTATTTTTATAATCTACGCTTTCTGTTTCGAAAAAAGTTATGTATTTAAAAGTTTTTTGAAAAATATTTTTTTAAAACGTTTGATATTTTAATTTTATTTTATAAAAATAAATAATAATAAAGTTTATAATATAAACTTTTTTATATTTTTAAATTAAAATTTATAAAATATTATAAAAAGTTTATTAATAAATATAAATTAAAATATATTTTTAAATCAGAACGCACTTCTAAAAGCCTGAGGCGCTTAGTAACTACAGCAATATAATAAAAGGAATTTCACTTCCATTAACTTTGATACCATATATTACTAAAGATTACAAGCAACATGTAACTGAAAATGGTTTATGGATTAATGTTCCTTTTAATAGCTTTTAAAAAGTTTGATCTTTCCAACTCCACCTATCCATCATACTTCTGTACTGCCAATATTATCATCTCTGAGATAGCAAGGAGCTTGAACATTTTAAAACCAAATAACGTTGTTGTGTTATGAATATTTTTAGTATTTATTTCAAATACATCAAATTTCCCTTTTTTATCTCAAATTTTAAATTTGAATATTTTACGTATTTCAATTATTATTTTAAATTTTATTTTTATTAAAACATAATTTTAAATTTTAAATTATTTATTTCAATTGTCACTCTAAATTTTATTTTTTATTGAACTCTACTATCACAAATTTTAGTTTTGCGACATTCCACTACGATGAATTTGTCCAAAATTTTGTTCTTGTCCGGTAGGTTTTAGGCTCGTCTGCCGTCGTCATGATTTGTCCTAAGACATCATTTATAAGTATTTAACATAAAAAGTTTTTTTGAAAAAAATTATAATTTTTAAAAATTAAATTAAGTATTTATCTTAAATATAATAATATATATACATATAAATAATAAATTATAAGTACAAAACTTCTATATAAAGTAAATTTTGTTTATATTTTAGATTTTTAAAATTTTTTAAAATTATAAAAAATTTATTAAAAAATTATACTAAATTATAAAATAAAATGAAGTGACAAAAGTGGCAAAAGCTGAGAAGCCAATGGCAGTTCTCTTTCAATATCATTCACCTCCGACAAGAACACTTCATATAAACTAGAAAAACGGTTATATCAATTGTGATAAATTAGGATATTTAGAAGTGTTTATTAAAAATATTTTTAAAAATAAAAGATATTTATATTGTATTTTATAGAATAAGTTATATATTTTTATCTTAAAAATAATAATATTTATAACATAGATTTTTGTATATTTTAAAATTTTAAATAAATTTTATAAATTATTAAAAGTATGAAACGAAAACTTAAAAAATATTTTGTGGAACTCTCCTTACGCGCCCATAATCTGACACCGGATGAGAGCCATCGATGGAGAGAAAGTTCATATTTTTCTATTGTTATGGACTTATAACATTTCAAATCTAGATGGCCATTTGATAACATTTACAAAATCTGGATAATATTTAATTGAGATATTCACCTTCAATATTACTAATAATCTGCATTTATCCTTTGAAAAAAGTTTGGCATGTAACAAGTTAAAGAATAAAAGTTAAAATTTGCGTTATTGCATATGATTAAAACATAGCAAAACCTAATTGTAATAATATTAGTAATAATATTAGGTATAAATGCAATTAACTTTTAACTTTAGTTTTAGTACTGATGTAGTACCAAAGTTTTATGAGATTTTCGCATTAACTTTTTTGTTGTTTTACGTTTGTAGGAAAAGTCACCACCATTGAAATTGAACCTGAATTTGTGATAATGTTTAGACGATGAATACTAAAATTTATTTGCAATAATTATTGTTGTGGAAGGACTTGTTGGCTGAACTAACAAAAGGCTCATGAACAAATTTGGGCTTAAAACAAGCAAAACTTTGAAGGCCATTTTCAGTTCGCCATGAAACAAACAATCCACCAACACCTCCTTTTATTCCAAGAAATTGGGAGAAGTTTTGGTTCTTTTACAACAAACAACAGCTGCGAAATTGCTGCTGCTGTTATAAGTAGTTAAGCAGAATGCCGGTGTTGCTGCTGGGAGGAGTGAATCCCTCCACCTTCACGCCGCCGGTCACTGCTCGCCGGAGATCATTCTTACGACAGCTCTCTAAACGTGAGCTTTTAGTGCTGATAAAAAGTGCTTTTTCAGTAGAAAAATGTGATTTTGTGGATAATTATGATATCGTGGCTGCAGGCCGCTGAATTTGGTTAATTGATATGAAAATTTCGGAAATTTACGGCATTTTGAGGGGGCTTCTTCTTTATCATCTATTTTAAATTGGTTAATTTGAAGGTTTTCGAGTGAGTAACCGAGTGGCTTCGTTTAATTTATGTATGAAGTTAGTTGAACTATGCTGCTTGGTGTAAATAGCTTGAAAATTTTTTAACATGAGAATCGCTGTTACCAGATGCTTATGATCTGCTAGGTAGTTCAACATTTGCAAAGGAGTAGATCATTAATAGTACATTCTGTTGCATGCATCTTTGTTTCGAATTAAGCAGCTTGTAAGAATGTAAGTACTGAATGTATACATCTGTATCATCCATGTCCTTGTTGTTCATCTTGAGAAGTCCCGGTTAGTTGGTTGCATAGTGTTATTCATGTGATGCATTATGATGGGACAACATGGTGTTATTTACTCATTCTATCCTTTAACATGGAATTAATTGATTTAAGATTCTAAGATCAGGATTGTAGCTCAGTGGTAGTTGGGATAGTCGGTTACTGGTTAGATTGTCCTTTAATATGGAATGCTATTAGTTCGAGATGGTGGATTAGTTAACATAGTAAGAAAGGCAGGTTTTATTGGGTATCCGAAGATTCTAATCTGTTTACTAAGTAGGGTCTGAAATAAGCCTATAAATTGTGGTTAACTTTATCACTTTTTCCTTCTTTGCAGGATCTGTGAAGTGCTCATTTCTTTAAACACCTTGACTTGTTTACAGCTTTTCCTCATAAAGAAGACCTAGCTGTTAACATTGTTCACATGGCAAACTTCATATGTTGATTTAGATGTTAAATATTGACAGAATTTTAGCCTTTTCGCTGAAGGTGTCAGCCCATTGCTGTTATGATGTTTCATGCAGGTGATGTTTTCTATGCGAAGTGAGATGAGATATTGCCTGGTGCGACCGCAGTTGTCTCCATTTTGGAGGTTTTGGGAGTGAGGAGCATATGAAGAAGTTGAATGGTGAATCTAATGTCCTAGCAGTGAATATTGCAAAAGAATATGGTAATGATATCAGACACCTACCTGAACTTTCAGTTCTGTCTGGTTGTGACATCCTCCAACTTCTTCTCATTGCCATTTATAACTTGCCTGTGTGATGAACTGCAACTAAATCATTTTGTTTAATCAATGCCTTTTAATCCAAAAAGAAAAAACATTTGGTTTAATTTCAGAGTCAACTTGCTTTTAATCTGTAGTACATGGATTTAGTCTTCATCCTAGTTGTGTTTAATCGCAACATTTTAGTTCTGAAGCATAAGTTGCTCTATTATTGTCCTTGGTAGTTCTATGTACAGAATGCTCCACAAGTTCATTAATAAAATATGATAGACAATTTTTACCTGAACTTCTTCTGGAATGCAGTACAGTCACAAGTCGGTTGATGTTAGTTTCCTGTTATTTTTCATGTAGGAATCCCAAAATTCATTCTCATATCTGTGCATGACTACAAACTAACGCAATTTGTGCGTAATGTGGGTTACTTCACTGGAAAAGGAAGAGCAGAATCTGAAGTCTTTTCTAAATACTCCAGCACAGGTATATGTCAGTCTTATAACATCAGTACAATCCCAAGCATGTTCTTTACCCTTTCTCAATACATTGGTTATGTACATAGCAGTTGTTCTTAGACCGGCTTCATATACAAGGAGATTAGTAGAAGGAATTACAGTCCCCCTCAGACATATTAGGACGCCCATTTGAGAAGGTGCTACTAGCAACCGAAAACTTCACCAAACCACTATACTCGCTCCCTGGAGCAGACATATTTCTAGAACCACCTCTCAATGTAGACGATGTCGCATACGCAACAATTAACGCGGTCATTGATGATGATATCTTTGGTGTTTTCACAATCGAACGAATCAGAGAAGCTGCCGCCAAAGCTAGAGTATTATAGCAAATTTCTGATGGCGTCTAGAGGGCTCCACGGAGGAATTATGAACGAGTTCTTTTTTTATAAAGAGGGAAGGGAAGGGCACTGCAGAGTGGTCAGCAGTAGGCAGAGCTTTTGAAAGTTGTCACTGTGGGTTGAACTGTTTGGAAAAAAAAAAAAAAAAGAAGCTTATCAGTATGATTGATATAGCGTCTCAAGAAACAATCCCTTGATATTATATGCTTTTCATTGTCCCATGTAGTTTGTTCATCTTATAGGGTGGGTCTGTGTTGTTTAGACTGATTCATGGTAAGTTTTTGTATGGTAAAATTCTGAACTGTGCATCATGGAGTTGGGTCTTATACTTTTATGTACTTCATAAATCACAGGATCTACATTCGACTCGTCTCACTTGAATAGTACAATAAAGAACACTGTACATAAAGAACGGATTTTATAAAATAAAATTCGGTGAGAAATAAAATTAATTTTAATATGATAATTAAAATATATAAAATAAAATTTAAAATAAATTTTTAATAAAAATAAAATTTAATATAAATAAATTTTAGAATTATAATTAAAATATATAAAATAATTCGAATTTAAAATCTAAAAAAAGTAAATAAAAAATTTGGCGTCAAAGCAGAAAGCGTTGGAAATCAATCAAATCAAAGGAAGTGAGCGAAGACAAAGAAGAGTGACTTATTAGCCATAAACCCGGGAGAGTAGGTGGTCCGGTTCAATGGCCAAGCTGCGTACCCTGCCCGGTTTGTTGTTCGTCTTCTCTCTTCCCTTCTCAATCATAAAGCACTCGAGTACCAAATCATTCTTTTTCTTTCTCTTTCCCTCTCGTTACTTCTTCTTTTACTGTCGCTGCTTTTGTTTCTGATGATTCTGAAAGAAAGTAAAAACTGAAGAAGAAATAAATAAAGAAGTTCTTTCTCTTTTCTTTTTGGCTTCTGTGCCAATTAAATTTAATTAAAATAATCGCAAGACACGTCACATCATCACCCTATTTAAGAGAACACACAATTGCAACAATTTGCTGTAGTTTTTATCAAAACTTCGTATTTCAAACGTAATTAATTTTAATTTTTTAAATTAAATTTTAAATTTTAAATAATTTATATATTTTAATTATATAAATAATTTAAAATTTTATTTTTACATACAGAATTTTAATTGTAATTTTTTATTTATATATTTTTAATATAATTATATTTTTTAATTTTTGATATATTTTAAAAATTATTAAAATATAAATATTAAATTTTATTTTTACTTTATTTTTATTTATATTTTATAAATTTAATTACGAATATTTAAAATACGTTCTAAAACGGATTATATAAATTTTATTTTACCATGAATGATTTTAAAAAATACTCATAAATATTGATGTGTTTGTGTAGAGGAGTTGAAAAGGAGTCAATAGAAAGACAAGAGAAGGATGACTTCATTCTGACCAGACCAAACACTTGTTCAATTTGTTGGAAATATTTTTTTTCTTTTTTTCTTTTTTGCTCAGAAATGATTAAAATATTTTGGAGGATCTTCCTATTTTCTAGTAGCTGCCTATTTGTTTCTTGTTTTATATGAAGAAGAAAAAAGAAATCTCAAGAGTAAACTTGTCAGAAGGTAACAACACAAAGCAAAGGGAAGGAAAAAAAAATCAAAGACCAGCTTCATTTAATTTCCTTCTAATTTATTATTATTATTTTTCTTAGCTTTTTTATTTGAAAGGAAACAAAAACACATAACAACATAAAGAATGCAAAACTATAATAAATAGATTTTACCCAACATAGAAAGAAAGCATTGGATTCAAATTACGAAGAATAATGACAAACTTTTATAAAGAGCAAAAATCTTAGTGGTTTTTGTTCATTTTCGAAGATCTTTCTTGTGGTCGATATCAAGATTGTTAATTAACACGAAAAATTATTCGAGAGAGCCAGATGTATGTACAAAGACTGTTCTACGTTGTTTGTATTCCAATCGCAATATGAATTAAAAAATTTTCTTCGTTTTGAAAATTTTTTTATTATTATTAAAAGTAAATGACCTATATTAAGTATTATACTTCTTCTCTTTTTAATGAATTAGTTGTGCTTTCGGTTCATTACTTGATTCATGGTCTTCTTTTGAATTAAGGTATGTTTGATTTATGATGATGATGCTGATGTAAACCTAAAAAGCATGTAGAGTGTGTTTTAAGTACACAAAACTTATTTTTTTGGTTCAAAATTTGAATTCGAACTTATTTTTTATATTTCAGTTTGTCCCTAACTCATCTCTGATGTATTTTTTATTAAATTCAGTTTCGCTAAACTCATTTCTAACCAATTAAAACACATCCATAATGTTCTGTTCTTTAGAAGAAATATTTTTGAATACGATCATAGAGATCGATTTCTAATGAATCCTTATATATATTCGGCTATATCTGTTAATTCTTTCACGTATCAGTGTACTATATATGGTATGATCCCATACTTAAATGGTTAATTAGTAGAAAATTAAAAGATTTTAGGGATGAATAAAGGCACATAACAGAAGCTAATTAATAAAATGAAAATTTTAACTTTGAAATAAAATCATAGAGATGCATATGCATTTATAAGCTTTTTCTTGTGAATTGCAAAGAAGGAAAAAGTTGCATCAAATCTATAGATCTAGTTAAAATTGGGAAAAATATGTTACAGTACTCTTTCTTCCTTTCTGATTTTCTCTTTGTTGGGAAACTACAAAGCAAGCAAAAGCATCTGAAAATTAAAACCACTAATCCATCTCCAAAAGTTTCTTTCATTACAGACGTGATGAAGATTATTTCTCTATTAAATTCGGCAGTGAACTTTAAATTCTTTCCTTCTTCGCCGTTGCTAGCTGCTCGTGCATGTATCTAATCTAACACCAGGAAATTAAACTATAAGAGTTTTGTAGAGAGGAAAAAGCTTAATATTAAAGGTTAATCGATCATGAGATCAAATAAGGTTGGCCTAGGCCTAGAGTGAATTCAAGATTTGGCTTCGCCGGTGAGCTTGTAGTTTCAGATAAACACGACGACGAATTCAAATCTGATATCATCTCGATGCTGCTTCTTGATTGCACCTCTTTCTGCAAAACAGCAACAGCGATCGAAATCACGAATACAATTCAACGGAATATATATCATATCGAATAATGTGAATGTTTCAACAGATGATATAATAATCTTGAATTGATGTTAAAGACATTAATATGTACCTCAAATGAATGCATGCTCCCTACTGGTGTTAAATCCCTTTGATTTTCATGAAACCATCCTCCCCTACTGCAAAACACATCAAAGGAATTCTTTTTTAAAAAATAAATTTCATATAGTATTATGTGTCCAATTACTATAAACATTTTGCAGAGAAGTAAATTGAAGCTCAGAGGTAGCTTTATTCAATCAAGGTTGAGTACTTAATATTATAAACATATAGGTGTAGACATTGTAGCATATATATGTACTTGTGTTTGCTTTTCTTTTGTATTTTTCAGATTGCATGTGAAGTTTCAAGGTAAGTTTCACTAGAGCGAGAGAGAGAGAACAGCAGCTTTTTCAAAAGACAAGTTTTTCAAACCCCTGAATATCAACACCTATCGCTTTTCGTTTGACAGGTTTCTTATTTTTCTTTCTTTCCAAGTACTTCTTATTTTCTTTTGTTCTTGGAATGAGAGAAAAGAAACATATCATCAAAGACTTTCTCTCTTTTGTTTGGTTTTGTTTTATTGTACTGGTACTACTATTACTCTCCCTTTTGAAAACTGTTCAACATACATTATTGTGATATCATTACACTATCATATATAGCTAGCTAGCTTGTGTATGACATGTTTCTTCATTCAGAACAATATTTAAACAAGACTATCGTTATATATAAATGATGATTTCTAACTTGTCATGAATGAACGCTTGATTACTACATGGGTGTAGAAAGAGGGAATAATTAAATAAAAAGCAAAAGTTTTCTATTATACATATTGTATGACTTGCTTCAAATGTTTGATAAAACCAAGAAAGAATTTCCAAAAAAAAAAAAAAGAACTCACTGTTGAATGAAGCTTAATGAATAAAATGTTGGAAAAATAATAATGGAGAAGGTTGAAGATGTATTGTATATACCTAGAGGAATTGGTCCAAAGTCCGGAATTATTATGCTGAATCGACGATTCTGCTCGGTGAAGGTTATGTATGTCAAGAAGATTATCGTCTGTTATTTCTCCTGTCATCATCACCGAACATATATAATCAGCAAACCATCTTCCAAATTTCATTCAAGTAATTCTTTCATGAAAAACTTCGAAAGATCGATCGTGAAGGGTAGAAGAAACGGTCGGCATCTTTCACCTGAAGAAGTTGCAGGTTTATCGGTGTTCTTCACGGTCCTATACATCTGATCATCAAGGCCAAAAAGAAATCATCACGATCTATAAATTCAAATTTTAATGAGCAACATTAAAGTTGATAAGTTGACTCGAAATTAAAGTAAAATTCAAGAAACGCCGAAAGAATTTTAGTGAATAGTGAAGTATGTTTTGATCTGTAGTTAATCTGCGACTTAGCTATCTATTCCTTGGTAGTCTAGTTTTGTTCCTTCTAACTTCTAATAGTTTCAGAACTATTCAAGACAGAGATAAAAGAGATAAAAAGAGAAAAGAAAAAGGTATAAAAGCTTGCTTTTCTGTTCTTTGAGAAAGCTCTCAAGCTCAAAAAGGTTAAATCTTTGAACTGAGAGCACTAAAAGAGAGGGAGAGCATTGAAGATAAGAGAAAAACATTTTCAATAAAGCTTTTCTTTCAAGCATTGATCGGATCAAGAAAACAAGCTTTCATAAACTCGGCAGAGAAGCTAGCTAGCCAATTAATAAAGATAACCAAAAAAAAATTAGACAACTCCCTTTTTAAACTTATAACAAAAAATTCAAGAGTTTATTCGAGTGAAGTAGTGTTGAAAAAGATTCAATCTTTAATATATGTCTGAATACCTGCAAGTGAGATTTCACATGAGCTAGAGTGAGATCCTTCACATCCATCAGCTCCAACACCGACTTGGGCGTCGCCCCTTCAAACAACAATTCCATCAACATCTCTTGTGTACAGTTATGTATCACTAAGCTATATATAGCTAGAACGAGAAGAAATAGGTAAGAGATTTGAAACCTACTCTCATGGCCTCCTAGAAGCTCCACGGCATGAACGAACCGAGCGTGAAGCGTTGCAGTCCACCGCATTCTCGGAGCTCTCATACTTCTTTTAGCCGGAAAGCTAGGGAAGAATCTTGATCTCGCCGCAGCAGCCTGCATTGCATAAGCATTTGATCCACCGATCATAGAAGAAGAATCACAGAACTGCTGCTGCTGATGTTGAAGGTAAGGCGAGTTCGGCGGGTTGTGGTAAACAGGAATCCCTCGTATCGGTCTCAAATAGCTAAGATCGCTACTGTGATGGCGATGATGATGGAATCCTTCATGAAGCATCTGGTGATGGTGATGGAAATGAAGATGGTGATGAAGGTTATTAGGATCTACTGAATAAGAAGGTGCAGCAGCGTTTGGATTGTTAGCTAAATTCAAACCGAACCCTCCGATCACCGACGACGGTTTGGAGCAGCTGCTGCTTCTACTAGCGTTTGTGGTAGAAGAAGGGCTGGTGTTATTATCTAGCGCAGTTCTCCAAAACCCTAAATGATCATCTGCTGAAGCAGCGGTTGTTGTTGTTCTTGGATTTGTGTTGCTCGGTGGACTGATTTGGAGCGAGAGATCAAGCTGTGGTGATGGAAACAGTTCCATTCTATATATGAAACCCTGAAAGCAAAACTCTTTCTGTTATTAGCAGAGCGCGCGAGGGCGATAGAACGGGAGAGCTACAAGAAGAATTTTGAGTGGAGTGCTACAATAAGAATTTTTTTTGCTTCTCCGCAGCAGATAGGAGCAGATGTGGTTGAAGAAGAAGAAGAAGAAAGAAAAATAGAAAACAGCTAGTTTGGTTTTTTTTTTGTTTTGGTATAAAATGTAACTATTGATGAATGTTGTGTTGTTAATTACCTGTTTTAATATTTTATACTTGTTAAGGTACGTACGTAGATAGTTTGTATGGATATATTGCGACAAATTATATGTTGTTATTAGTATTAGCAATTATAAAAATTATGTATTAATTAATGCTCTGGGAGGAGGACCCCTGATAGGGTCCCTAAATGTACTATTATATCTGATTGCTACGTTTTCTGTTGCCCGTTTGACAGTATATTTTTTTTAAAAATTTAATTTTGAAAATATAAACAATGATGCGTTTTATATTTATTTTTTTTAGATTGAAAGAATTAAACTTATTTTCTAAAGAGTTTTCAAATAATATTTTATTTTAAGCAATCTAAAAACCCTACAGTGCAGAATAATTATATATCAAGGAGATGAAATGAGCACTACATTATTTTGGGGCGTTTGGGAAAGCTTTTTCTAAACATTATTTTTAAAAATTTTATATTAATATATATTTTATAAATATTTTAAAAATTTATTTAAAATTTAAAAAATATAAAAATTCTAGATAGTAGATTTTTTTATTGCGTATATTTTTATCTTTTTTTTAAGTTAAAAAATAAAGTTAATTTTTGAAAAAATAAAAATATTCTTTATTTTAAAAAATAAAAAAATTCTATTTTATAAATAATTTCAAACGTTCGTTTTGTCTATAAAACATTAGGTTTTAAGTACATACATATGTATATGCACATATGCATGCATGTGTCATTGTTTTTTATATTGACACTACATATCCTAAACCCCCCTTCGCTATATATAGAGGCCGTTTATTTTTTTAGAAAATAAATTTTTTATTTTTTATTTTTAAAATTTTAAATAAATTATTTAATATAATTCGTTTCTTAACAAAAAAATATTTTTAATTTAAAAAAATTGTTTTAAAAGCATTTTCGAACGTATACATAAACTCTTAATGCCTTAAACCCCAACAAGACATAATACAGACGTAGCTAGCCTTTCTCCAAACAGTTCTTTATCGTCACATGCATTTTATATATGTCTTATTATTCGTATTGCTTACCAAAAATTTTAAAGTAATTATTTTAAAATATTTATAAAATAAACATATTTTGATAAATACGTAAAAAAATTTATATATTTTAAATTTTAAATCAAATTATAGACTATTTTTAAATATATACTAGAAAATTGATGAAATATATATTTCAGTACACTGGAACTCCAAAGAGTCGAAATAATTTATACTCGTTTCATCTTATGACATCAAAAAAATTATATTATTAAGGGCTTGTTGGGATGAATTATCAATCTCAATAAATTCTTTTTCAATTCTATTTTTATAAAATGTTTTTAAAATTATTAGAAGATACAAATAAAATATATGTTGTAAAATAATTATATATATAATTTTTATTTTTAAATATGTATAAAATAATATACTTAAAAAAAAAATTTAGAAAAGTTTTTTTTGATAAATATTTCTAAACAGTTTCCTAAATTAGAGAGATGTGCAACCGGCTTTTAAATTCAATCTTTTTTTCTCCTTTTCTGTTGCCACACATGGGTGCACGAGAAAATTCCGATACCTTCATTCCCATTTCTCATTTTCTCTTGCAAGCGCATATATACTTTACCCTTTCTTTTCTTTTGTTTTTTTGTTCCAATAACAAATAAACGTTCAATCTTTTGTGTTCGTTTTTGTTTTTGTTTGAAGCGGGAATTTTGTTTTTAATCTTTCTGAGAGCTTCAGTTCATGTACAGTATAGTGTGGAACTGTGTTTCCATTATTTATGGTCAACTGAACCCTAATCAGTGGGAGCAAAAACTGCAGTGATTCTTTAATTAAGTCGATAACAACCATTTCTTTTTTCTTTTATGTATCCAATCTTCTATAAATAAGCTTTCTTTTTATAACAAAAAACGAAGACTTTGCATTTTGTCCGACTTAGATAGAACCTAGCTAATACATAAATAATTATTGTATTTTATGAATAGAATAATATATATAGTATTCTCATTTAATTAAGCCGATAACAACCACTTAATAATTAAGATTTGTATTTTCATTCATAGTATTCTCATTTGTACATCTGTTTCTAATGAATTCAAAATGGAGGAAGGTATTAATGTGGTATGGTTTTACTTTTGTTCAAGTGATTTACCAGAACCTACTTTTAGAAGCTTCGCGTTGTACAAGAATAACTACGGTGGTATTTGAGAGCGTTTGGAAAATAAAATTTTTAAAAAAAAAAATTTTTTTTTAAAAATAATTTTTTTTTTAATTTTAAAAAATAATAAAAAATATTTTATTATGTAGATTTTTTTATTTTAAAATTTTTTTTATATTATCAAATATATATTAAAAAATATATAATTAAAAATTAAAAATTATTTTTTTCAAACGCAATGTCAAACGGGCTATTGCATCAAAATTAGTTCATAGTGCATTATCAGGTGAGACAACAAATAAATAGAAATACACCTGCTGTACTTAGGAGACCGAAAGTGATTGGTGATGAATTATTCTGCTAAGCTTTTCGATCTCTAACCAGCCTTCCCTGTGTAAAAAACATTACTCAAAATCTAATGTTCACAATCACCCTGTGTAATTTTAATACGACTCTAACTATAAAGGTGCTTTTGACATTGCTTTATAAAAAAAAAAATTTTTTTTTTTTTTTTTATTTTTAATAATTATTTATTTAAAATTTTAAAAATTATAAAAAGTCTATATTATATTATATTATTATTATTTATTAGTTTTTTAAATAAAAATACTTATTCTTTAAAATTCAAATAAAAAATTGAGATAAGAAAAAAGAGATTACAGAAATTGAGTTTGTGAAACAATTGGGAAGGAAATTCTACTGTTTGTTTTCATTGGGCAGAGAAGTAAATGGCATTCATGGCTGGATTCCAAAAGGACAGAAACCTGCACTGCACCGCGCCATGTAATCTTCACCAGAAGTCAGTCTTACACTCGCTCACCCAATTGCATCGATTTAACAGAAACAACAACAACAGCAGCAGCAGCAAAATTAAAGCCATCTTCCCATCTATTATGTATCCACATAGCAGTGCGATACCCTAGCATAGTAGTTAGTGCTCATGGAGAGAAGAAGACACACAAAGCATTCAATTCCCCTATCTTCATTCATATCTGTTATCGTTTTGCATTCTATGTTTTTTATTGCAACCACATCCCATCACACTACTACATCTTAAGCATGCTCTGCTTCTGTAAAATATATGCAACATCTCTCCAACCACATCCCTTCACAAGTTTGCTACCGTAGAAGGAATGTATTATTTATTTTAGTAATTATCCTCAGTTCTTTTTGTAATCTACTCACAAGTTTCCTAGGTGTGATTCTTTCCAACACATATATACCTAGCTAGAGGGGCCATATAACTATTCTTCTTCTAATTAATTACCTTGGCAACCTTTCTGACACCATTTCATCATTGTTTCCCTTGATCCATCAATGATATGTCCATGAGTAGAAAAGCTTCGTTCCTTCTTTTTCTTGAGGATTCCCATGGGGGAAGAAAGAAGAGAAATAAAAAAGACATTAGCAATAAAAGCAACTAGTCCTTGTAGTCGCTGGGTGGAATTTAATGGCACCACGTACATTGGAATTCCAACACTTGTGTAAGTCTGCATCCTTGTTGTCTTACCAGAAAGTGTTTATTAATGTGATTGATGGCTCGAGACACTAGCAAAGAGGTAACAACAGAACACGATGCCAATGCTGAGCAACTGATGTACATATTATATGTATATAGTTTTTTTGTCCTCCATCGGATATCATGCAGTTTCAGGCCCTCACAATCTTCTTTCTCAAATAAATTTTTAACGCAGGCAAACAAATTTGCAAATCAGAAGGTGCAAATAAATTCAGTAGTTCACGAGCTTCACACTTGAAAAAAGAAAATGATTATGGAGACCCTGGATAGACAAATCCAATATTTGACTAATTGAGAGATGCAAAAGAAACATACAAAAATAAGAAAAGTCTCATGGGTAGTTCAAGACATACAAAACATGGATTAGTATAACAGTGGATCAATCAATGTCAACACTTTGGGGAAGGTGGACTTAGGACCGAAGTTAGCATGTTTTGACGAAAGTGTAGAAAATTCTCATGTCATTTAATGTGTTATGTGGTTTCCCTAGATCAATGTCTTCTGGTGAAAGTGAAACCAAGATGGAATCTTCTTGGTTGCATTAATTATAATTTGATGCGGTGCTTGATTTTGAATTGTGTAGCTATTTTAAGTTTAATTAGTTTGTCTCTAACTATGTCAGATCATAAACTATGTAAGCAATATCAAAGACTATTAATGTGCTTCTAAGATTAGAAAACTCCCAACATAGGTCTAGCTTGTCATATGCTAGTGTCAAAACAAATATTTTGCAACTTGCTAAGCTAAAATTAAATGCTCATTGAAAAAAGATTCAAATTTCAACATTGAGTAACCAGCTTCGAACACACATATATAATTCATGTTCATCTATCATGTCAACGTAAACAAGTTGTGAGACTCTTCTAATCTTTTAAAGGCATTAATTAAACTGCGAACGACAAACAAACAAAACTACTGTTATGTTGTATGCTTGTATTTCTTTCCAACAAGGCCTCAGTCAGCCTTGGCTAATTTTAAGGCTCACTATATCAATTTCGACACCTTTCCAAACTCGAATTTTTAGTCCACCATCACATCATCACAAGAACCAATCTACCCAGAATGTAACTTAAGCTTATATATTTAAGTGCATCACAATTGAACGACCATATATCCATATTCGAGTCAAACCACTTTCAGGCATTCATATAGCAAAACATTTAACATACATCAAAGCTGTGGTATTATTTTGGCAGGTGCTATGTTTCTCAATAGACAATTAAGAGGTGCTTAACAAAGCCTGAAAATCAATTAACGAACTATAGATGAGAAAAAACTGGACACAACCAGCATGAGAGTTCAATCAGCTATGCATGCAGCACAGTAGCCGCTGCTGTCGACAAAGTCCCCGTGATAAGCTTTTAAGCAAATGGAAGGCGACAGTCCATCTAAATTATGCTCATGCTGTTCTTATCACTGGCCACCACATTAAAGAATAAAGTGATAAACGGGGACAGGCAATATAAGCTTCATGACAATCTTCGTAAACATAGAAATTCTAGGCTTGGTAAAATGAAGTTACGTTGGAAAATATTGAGAAGACAGTGGGTCGCTATACAATTAAAACTTGTCCAATGATCTCTGTTCACTGACCTATCTATGACTTGACTAATCTATCTAACGTTCTTACGAGCATACCTATTATAATTTGCATATGTCAAATTTTGGAAATTACTGAAATGTTTTTACATGGCTACATAATGTGGAAAATCAGACAATCTCCACAGTTTGCATGGTCTCCTATATATTCTCCGTTTTGTAATATCGAAGTCCGAAAACTGTAGGCTCCAACATATTTAGAGGCCATTATGGACCTATTCAGTGTAGATCATTTCAAACAATATTGGTTGTGAAAGTGATACGAGTAGCAACCACAACAAACAACAAGCCAAACGCATCCACAAATTCGCAGAAAATTTACCCAGTCATTCATGTTCTGACTAACTCTACAAGCATGGGTGCCATGCAAGCAGGTGGAATTGGACAAGCAAAGGCAAGTTAATTCCATGCAAGCAGGTGGACAAGCATGGATGTTCTGCTTCCTAAATCCCATAACTCTTCACAAAATCCGTCCATTCTTGTTAATGCCCATTCATCTGCAGTGGAGAAGTGCCAGACAAAGTTATATCTGTGGATGTTTGGCAGTGTTTATAACACTAGTTTTCATTCCCTAAAACTTTCATATTTTTTAATAAACTTTCTATAATATTTTATAGAATTTAAAAAAAAATTTTAAAAATATTTACGAATTGTATACTGTATAAATATAATTTTTTTAGTATCTTTCTAGTCAAAAAGTCAAACTTATTTTAAAATTATTTTTCATTCTAAAAAAATATTTTTGTTCTAAAAATACTTTTTATTATAAACACTTAAAATCATCCGAAAAACAGGATCATTTATGTGGAACAATGCAAATGGGCTTTCAATTAGTCCAGATGAGGCCCATGAACCCTATGGGTTGTCCGTAAAAAAAAATTAAGTAAGCCCAAGCACTTCGTTGGCAAATTTCTTAATACCTCTAAACAATGCAATATTTCTCAATGGGGGTAAACATTGTTATTATATTTTAATAAAAAGGGTAATAAGGTAAAGAAACTGTTGCGCAGCATTGAGTTGGTTGGCGTTCTTCTTCTTCTCACTCTTTCCAACCGCGTTCCCTCCTTCCTCCTTTAAACTCGCCACCCAATTTATAGATCATCTTCTCCAAAACACACACAAAGAAAAACAGAATATCAGAGAAATAGAAAACAAATCGTAGCAAAGAAGAAAAGAAGAAGAGAAGGCGATTGTTGATACATCAACGTTTGTTCATACATAGATTGTTCGATTGCGTTGCATGCAGAAGTAGTAGTTCGTATCCATTTTGGTTTTTGGTTGAATTCTTTTATATGTCATGGGTGTTGGTCGTAGTACTGACTCTGCAACAACGGCGACAGCGTTGCTGTTCTTGTTGAGCTTTGCGTCGATGGTGTCAGGGTTAGAGTTCAATATATCGACGTTGTCGTTTGATGAGGGGTACTCGCATCTCTTCGGCGACGGTAATCTCGTTAGGTCGGCTGATGGTCAATCTGTTTCTCTCGTTCTCGATCGGCGCACTGGTTAGTTTGCAAATTGATCGTTTAATCTTTCAATATTTTTGCAACTCTGCAACTCTGTTTTCCCTCGTTTTGCGTGATGCAGTAAACAGGGAGCAGCGTGTTTAATTTGTTCTTCTTGTCTCTCTTAGAAAATTCTGTTTTTCAATTTTTATTTCCTCAAATCGTACAAAAAAAAGTTTGGATATATTTTTTTTTCAAGTTCTTAAGTCGAACGGAGAGAATATTGGGAATTGAATCAAATTTATTTTTTCCGGTTTCTATATTGCAACAGGTTCTGGATTCATTTCATCGGATCTGTATCACCATGGATTCTTCAGTGCAAAGATCAAGCTTCCCGCCGATTACACCGCCGGCGTTGTCGTCGCCTTCTACGTAAGTGCTTCTAGAATCTAAGTTTAACATTTTTCTAACAGTTTTGCTAACACTTTGATCGATATTTATTCAAATTTCAATTATCTGTTTGATATTAGAGCATTCTTTGATTTATTGATTAAAAAATTTTCCACCATAATTTTCTGCAACCTTTTTAGAACAGGAGCGTTCCTTCTCTTTTCCCATGGCGGTTGGAGTTCTCGTGATAGTGGCATTATCATAAATATTTAGTACCTTCAAGGACAATTTTCAATGACCTGTGTATCTTCCCCCGCATTGTTCTTTTAATTAAATTATCATGAGAGTAATTCTGATAAATTTTGATTATATATTATTTGATTACAATACATTGATTGCTCTGTTGATAATATTTGGACCTAATTAAAAGTTAATTACAGTTTCTGCCCCCATGAATAGGAAAAAAAAAATAAATTAGTGTGAGAAACTGTTTCACCTACCAGGCATTTAAGAGTGATTATAAAATAGATTTTTTCTGAAATAAAAAGTATTTTTATTTTTTTTGAAAAATGAGTTTTATTTTAGTTATTTTTTAAAAAAAATAAAATATATAATAAAAAGATCTCACTTCGTAGAATTTTTTTATATTATCTAAATTTTTAAATAAAATTTTTAAATATTTATAAAATATGTATTAAAAAACGTGAAATAGAAAAAAATTGAAAAGCTGTTTTTGATAAGCAATGCCAAACGCAGCCTGAAACATTTTTTCTTAATTTCTTGTTGAGGAATATTGTTGCATTAACTCAATGATCATATGAGTTTGAGTCGTTTTAAATTCATGATTGTTGAAAAAAAAATTTATTATAAGAGAAGAAACACAATAATACAACAAAAACATTTTTGGCTTGTAGCAATTATCATATGGAAGGATTTGTACCAAAAAAAAGAGAAAAGCTATTATATAGAAGAGAAGATTGGAATATTATCACCAAACCCATGTGGTCTTTGCTTCAGTATTTAAGATATTGTGGAGTTTGAATCCTTTTCATATACTCAAGTTCAAATTCATATATAGCATTTCAGTTGTGTTGAAGAAATTCAATTTCCTATCATTTCCTTCTGAGGTTTAAATGCAGTCGTTGGTGGCTATGTTATGGTATTCATGAATATATGTTAAGAGTTTTTTTTTTTTGACTAGATTATATATGCATATGAGTTTATATCTAGTAATAAATTCACCGCTAATTGAAGCAAGTCATGAACATCTACTACTTAGCGATTGCCTGCCAGTTAGGTTGTTAATAGAAAGTTAACTTTTGAAATAAATATTTCTAAAATTTAGTCAAAAAAAATGGCTTGCAAGCACAAAACTATGAGCATGGAAGTGGACCATATATGTCGAGGAAGACCACATTCACATGGGTTTGGTGATGATCTCTTCTGTTTATTATCATTGCTAACCAGTCAAGAAGTATCAAACTTTGCATATAAATATAATGGCAAAGTAGTTGTAGTCTATATCTAAGACACTTGACTGTTTTTCTAAAATCCTATTTGGTTTCTAAACCTGGAAACTTCAATTTTAAGAATGCAACATTTTGCTTGTTTCTCTTAGTTAGGACCAGCTTGTACACCACATGCTAGCTTTTGGTGATCATTAGATTATGATCAACAACTTAAGTTTGCAGGTTTCTCAACTTAATTGTCTCTGCCCCTCTTAATATGATATGAAGGGGTTCTTCTCTGTTTTAAGCATTTTGCAATTTGTTTGCTTGTCTCCTGTTGCTGTTGTCCTTCTGTCTCTAATCTTTTTCTGATCCTTAAAATGCTGGTAAACATGATTGGTGATTGTTTTTACTTGATTGTAACTGGATCCACGGCTGTCATGTTTATAATTTCTTGAGGTTACACATAGTAATCTAAATTGATTGGCACCAAAAGCAGGTTTTTGCGACTAACATTATTGGAACTCTAATCCATCGTCGAGCAGAACATGTTGAACTAACAGTATGTTGTCTAGTGTAAAAGGGATGATTGATTGAATAAGCGTGGGTTGTGTAATATGCAGACATCAAATGGGGATATCTACGAGAAGACGCATGATGAACTAGATTTCGAGTTTCTGGGCAATATCAGGGGAAGGGAATGGAGAATTCAGACCAATGTATACGGTAATGGGAGCACCAGTCGTGGTCGTGAAGAGCGATATCTTTTCCCTTTTGATCCGACCAAGGAGTTCCATCGTTACTCCATTCTATGGACTGCGGAGAATATCATGTAACATAACGTTCTCAGCTTTCTCATACACTCCTTATCAGTTTTGTGTCTGATTGATCTGTTCTTGTCGATTCGCAGCTTCTACATTGATGACACGCCGATCAGGGAAGTTCGCCGGAGTGATGAAATGGGTGGTGACTACCCTTCGAAGCCAATGTCAGTCTACGCTACCATATGGGATGCCTCCACTTGGGCGACATCCGGAGGCAAATACAAGGTCAATTACAGATACGCTCCCTTCGTTTCTGACTTCACCGACCTTGCCCTCCTCGGTTGCCGTACTGGTCCCACGCAGGACATTCCGACCGAAGAGCAATGTGCTGATGCAGATGCTGAGCTGGATGCAACAGGGCTTGCTATAATGACTTCTGAGAGGCGTCAAGCATTGTGGTCGTTCCGTGAACGGTACATGACGTACTCATACTGCTACGATGACCTACGGTACCCTGACAAATTGCCAGAGTGCAAAATCGTTCCATCTGAGAAACGCAGATTTCGTGAGACCGGGCATTTGAAGAATGGCATACGTAGACGCTCTAAGAGGAGGAGCAGGAGTCAGGTGGCTGCCGAGCTCGATATGCAGTCTGAAATGTGATTCTTGATTGTGGATAGTTTTGATTGGAGGTCTGTTGCTGTAAAGGAAAGAAGAAATGTGGTTGTATGTATGGTTTTGATTACAGACTTCATTCATCATTCTTTTGTATTTGTTAATTAAGTTACTGAGAGGTATATAGAAAAGGGAATATGAATTTTTATTTTCATGATTCTCAGCTAGAGTTAAAATAGTTTACTGAATAAAAAAAGTCGTGTTTTCAACGAACCATTTTTTGTTTCGTTTTGGTTGATTTTGCACGGTAATACACCCAAGGGATAGTGGGGGTTATGTGGGTTATCCATAAACCAAAGGAACGGTTCATGTATAGGAGACTGGACGATAGCGGTTTCCATTAGGTCAGAACGTTTCTCAAATAAATAACTAAAACTGTTCGATTTATTAATACAAAAAACATAAATGCTTGAAATTCACCCATACGTGATACGTTACCCTATCCATATACAGAATTCCTAGGCCATCAAAAATTCAGCCTGACAAGATGCAATGTAACATCGATCCAATACTGTAGAGAAAACCAACCGTCTGACTCGATATGAATTTTACTGAACATTCATCATTCGGTTATAAGTTTCTAACAGGCAAGTTTCTCTTCCACTGGATATTCACAGGTCGGTGTGACACTTGCCACTTAAAAAATCGACTACTTGTGTGACAGCTTGATCTAATGCTGCTGTCACGGCCACCAAATTCTGCAAGAACTCTTCTGCTGTCGGTTTCTCCCCATCGACAATGTCTGTTACAGCTTTTATGAAAATTGCTGGGACCAAGAGCATGTCCGCAACATACGCCACTGCTGCACCCTGTAAAGAAGAATATGTAAGTTCTACCTGCTTGTGCACACAAATATGTCGAAAATGAGTTACGACCACCATAAAAACTGCCTAGCACTCTCAGTAACTCTACAAATCAGCACATGCAGTAGGAACAGATGATTTAACTGCGATCATCACTTAGATTGCTAACTATCAGTATGCATGAGACTTAATTCCTTCTAAACATCCACGCGGGTCTATTGAAACCTGATGGCACACTTTCGCAATACAAGACAGAGGGAGGGGGGAAGAGGAAGAGATTACCTCCATATCCTTGACCGTGGCATCATTTGCAAGAATCGATGACTCATCCTGTGAAGAGATATCTAAAGAATCTCCTGTAGATAACTTGCCAACCTAAGAAAAGAACACGACAGGAGACTTAGTTTCCCTAAAAAGAAATCTTCAGCATAAGCTTCGCATATATAGTATTCCCTCGTAGAACTGCAGGTACTAAAAACATTTAAAAGAGGAGATTGCAATATACTAATCTGTTAAATGTACTCATATAAATTACCTTAAAATTAAGCTGATTTACGAGGTTTGGAGTTGAGAAGGTCTGGCGAGCCCCTATTCCATACTGATCAAAAACCTGCACTACCAGAAGCATTAGACAAGCAGAACAACCATTTTTTGTTTTTTAAGAAAAATCTTATAACCATAATTAAAAGGTTAAGTGTGTTTGAAACAAGAAAGAACCCACAAAATAGCTATTCACAAAACCTAGGAAGAATTGCACTCTGGCAGTGAAAAGCACACTAACTCCATCTAGACCTGCAGCTTAGCCAAGGCAAAGCTTTTTGCCAGATAAGAGCTAGCAAAACCTCTTTTCACACCAGATCAGCAGCATCAACTCCTAAAGATCAGCCTACTACTTCTTTGGTTTGACAGCACAACTTCTACATTTAGGGCGTGTTTCAAATGCCCGTAACTGAGTTTCATGAAAGTGAAAAGTAGGAAGTAAAGTTTCTTGAAAAATGAAGTGGAAGTGGAGTTCAGTATTTGTGTTTCCATAGGTTTTGATAGTATGTTGAAAATAAAAAGTATAGTTGTATTGGAAAGTGTGCAAATAAAAAAATTAGAACTGGACTTCCGGTGTGGAAGTGGAGTTCTGAGTTCCTTATGTAATTGAAACATATGAACTGTTCGGAACTCAAAATCTGGCGAGAGAAAGTGGAGTTACGGGCATTTGAAACACGCCCTTAGAGACTCTTAGAAACGTTGAAGTGATGTGACACCTCTCTTTAGGTACTAACGAATGGTCAGTGAGAATACAACACACACCAGGTTGTTTGCATAAAGAAAGAGTATAGATTATTTGGTTTGCAATAATTCTGTATGGAAAACAGCTCAATTCTATATGCTATTTTAATAACAACTACTACGGGTTTCCCGAGCATCTGTCTATGCATTTATTGAACTCTATACGTCTACTTCATATATGGTTGGGATGTCACTCACCAAATCCTTAAAATGGGCATCCCATCTAGAGAAATGGCTTGAGAGACCTTGAAAGGGACCTTGAGAAAGATTAGAAACTTTATTTATGCTTTTCTTGTCTAGTACTTTATGTATATAGCTAGTAAATTTAAGATTTATAACAGAAGATGCCTTGACAGAATCGGAGGAGCTTGTTGCAAGTTCAAAATATATTTGAAGTATGAAAGTTCTTTCTACATCCAGGTTATGGCCTTGACATAATTGACTACGACAGCTTCTGAGTATAGCTGAAATCTTTCTACAGGGAGGTCAGCATGTCCACACTACATGCCATCCTAGGCCTGATTATCTAGCAGAAATGCTTGATTAACTGCTCATCGACCATGATCCCAAAGGTTTGGAGATTGAGTTGAGATTTCTGTAGTATGAAGATGGTTGTAATATCAAGAAGCTATCATCAACGAAAAACAAGCATACACCTCGAAATACTTGTTTCAATGCCTATAGTAGGATCATATCATATAGTTGTTGCTAAACAGTGTGCATATACATTTACTAACAGCACAAAACAAACTGAAATAGCATGCATAGAATACAATTTAACTTGAAATAAGGGATCATTAAGGAAAAACAAATACACTTAAGATAGCACACAAGTGATAGGATACAGTGATCTTGTTCTTACAAATAAATTAACTAAGATATTCATGCACTTACTGGTATAGGTATCCTCCTGTCATGGAAAGCTACATCAGAAATTACATACACATCACCAACACATGCTCCTTTCGCCTGAAGAATATCAACAATAAACAATTCATCTCAACAAATTGCAGAACCTAGGCAGGAATAAGGCCAGATGACAACTAAAACACTAGGCGAGATTCGCGCTTATACATAAACTTATAGCAACAATACATACATGAAAAAGCATATAAAGATATACATGGAGCTAGTGTAAACATAACTAGCTCATTAAACACTTCGAAAACCAAAAAAAACATTCCTAATGGAGTGAGTAAACAAACTACCTTAAATCCACCCGCAGTTCCTGCATTGATAATGAGGTCTGGTTTAAGCGCTTGGATAGATGCATATGTAAGAAGTGATGCTGAAATCGTGCCTACACTATCAACACCTGAAATAAATTAAAGAAAAGAAAATCAGCCTATTAAATGTGCATGATCTGTGGTATAGTAGTTCAAAAAATTCCACAAAACAGAATGTTCTTTTTGCTTGCACGAATCAACTGATTTGATCAGTTTTGGATAAAATTTATATGTGGTATAAAATAATATTATCATTTTCTTTAACAAGTATCCTAATTCATAATAGCAACAATCTAATAATGCAGTTTCTTTGAATTTATTCAATAGAAAAAGAAAAAGACTAATATCACAATCTTATTACAGTAAAATCCTACTGAAGTTAACAGTCCTTATTGTTATTAATATCTCTTGCAATTGCCAGATATCAACTTTATTTGGTAATCCTAGATGCTTCGGCTAGAGGCTAGAACATCAGAAAAAAATTATCAGAAGGTTTTATAATATTAAGATAAAAGAGAATAGACATACAACAGTTTAAAGAGAGCATATAAACAAGATATCTACCTAAACTGCCAACTTATAGTTGCTCTAGTTAAATGCTTACCCAAGACTAAGTCTTTCCCTGGCCATACTAAATTTATGTTTACGCCCTTATACATGCCACCATATCTGACCCAAGGAACTCCTTTAGGGAACCTATCAAACACAAATGGAAATTCAGTAGAGATGAAATATGTCATAAATGGCAGGCCAATAATCTATGCAACAACTGAGATAGATATACGGCAAAAGACTACACAACATAAGCATGGAACCCAAAATATGTCAAATCAGACTGACATTTAACAAATAGATGCATGGTCAGCCAACAAGAGCAAGATTACCACACACAGAACGTTTTATGATCTCGCCGCAACGAGTACAATAGATGACAATGAATACTATCGAAGTCCAATTGCAAAGTACATCACGCTACCTCCATTCCATAATACAATCAAAGTCCAATAAATAACATATGTAGCTTTTACGCGAACTTTCTCAGTTCAGTTATTTACAAGGACATCATTTGATTAAGGGATAAGCCAAAGCTGCATAAACTTAACTCTTAAAAGATTTCATGCGCAAGACTGCAAGTATCTGTTTGAGTCCATCCATCTCTGAGCCATCAACTAACTCCATGCCATATTTCTTTGCTTGCAAGTTAAAAAATTTGACTTAGAACAAGCAATTCTTGCTACCTGGATCTCAACTTATTGTAACGCAGACACCATTGTGTACACATGCTGTATCCTCCATCACCAACTGTTAGGATGATATGACATATACATTCACAAATAGATGCAAAGCATGCAACAAGCCTACAAATGCAACAGACTTTATTCATAGTCATGAAACCCTAATGAAAAAGTCCACATAAGTCCAGTCCAACCACCGAATGAGTTTTCATGCAGCTGATCTTATTCTGAAAGGCATACTACTCTCCAACACTAAAATAGCAGAAATAACAAAATCATCCCTGGTCGCCAGTTATGCCTATATCTAGACAAATAAATTTGGATAAACCATTCAGAAGACCTCAGAACACCATATTTTTAGTCGTCTAATACCCATATTTAAAAGCTCCAGTACATTCATGAATACATGGCCCAGAAGCATGGACCAAATGAAGCACCTGTATGCCTACATTGATAACTATATCAAATGAAGCAGCTTTAGAACTCTGTTACATTGTGCCTGGCAAAAGGTTCAATTAAGAGACAACCAGTTGGGATTGAAGCACTCAAAGTACCTCTTGTAACAACATTGCCAATTTCATCAGCTAAATCCATATAAAATATTGCATACTAATATAAACAAGACAAGAGATTCCACATATTACATAAAAATACACTAGGAATGGGAAAAAAATTTAAAAAAAAAACCAATCACCAGTGCGAACTATCGAAAATATATTAATGAACACATTATAATGGACAAAAGACGCACACCAAAATTTAGAAAAACATTTTTAAGTCCAATTACCTCTAATTAGCACTGCAATAAATACAATACAAATGTGCCAAATTATACTATAAAACACAGTTCCAATAAGAACATTCCTCAATACCACATCAACTTAAATCCTGCTTTGAAGAAGCAACAAATCCTACATCAACTAATTGTACCCTTCCAAGCATAAGACTCATCTATATCAACTGACTCAATGAAACTACATCACACATTCATCAAGCAGAATAACGACACGATAATTAGAAGAAAAACGTTATGAGATACTTACGGAGGATTTGGGTCTTCAATGAGGTCGAACTTGTTAACCAGCGGCAACGCCTCCGTCTGCATCGCTGCCCAAAAACACAAATCAACAATCAATCCATCAATGACTCCATCAATCTTCAGGAAATAATAAGAAGAAATTCCAGTTCTAATCAAGTGAAAAATAAGACATTACAAGCGAGAAATTGTACCGATGATGATGAGGATGGTAGAGATAGGTTTCCCTTCACCTCTGCCGCTGCTTTGATTGTTATTCTCCGCCGCCACTGATGGCGGCTCCACGGCGGTGCTCTTCTCTGGCGACGGCATTCGAGAGAGAGAGGGAGCGCTACTGTTGTTTTTTTTTTAAGCACTCTAATGTTTAGCGATTTTGGGGGCTGATTGGAGGAAAAGACATTAATATCGTCGTAATCAACTTATGCATAGTTCATCAAAAACTTCTCTTTTTTCAAATGAATTTCTCTTCAATCATTGAGTTATATATCAAGTAATACAGGTAACTGTATGCATTCCACTAGTTACCTAAAAAATAATAATTAATAAGTACACCAATCGTTGAGTTATGTATTGGCCTAAGTTCCAATCTGTTCAGCATGGAAGTTGCGGATCAACAAAAAATCAAGGTCAGAGGAACGCGAAGCATTGACAATTTGATATCTTCTGTAGTTCTATCACCCTAAAATGAACCAAAACTAGCTCAGATACTAATAGATGGCCTTAATAAACCAGAAAGAAATAGTCAATATGAAGTTTCAATTTTGCCAAATCAGAGCTGTAACACTAATGTAACTGTGAACTGGAGAACCAAGTTAATATAATACAAAGTTTCTATAGCTGTCAATTGGTTGATCCTTTCTCACATATTCAGAACTTTACTAGATTAGTTTTTGGGCGGTAGCCACCACTTGGGGCTGATAGAACTGAGCTAGTAGATTCGATTCGATGAAGTTTCACTGACAACTTGAATTAAGCCATGAGAAAAATCGTCGAATTGTTAATTCATGACAAACATAATCTCCTTTGCAACTCCTCCACAAGTTTATCCCTAGAAATTTCTTCTTCTTTGTTGGCATCTATGTTCTTTAGTTTGAATATACTGCTGTTCAGTTCTGATTCACCCACAATTACCATCCAAGGAATTCCAGCTTGTTTAGCACGGGCAATATGGGTCATGACTCTTTTATTTAAACTGTGTTCAGCTTTGATTTTCGCATCCCAAAGTTGGCTGACCAGCTCTGCCGCCAAAGCCACATCCTTCCCCAAAATAGCAACAAGAACTTGTGTTTCTGTAGCACGAATAGCCTGTGAACATGCCAAAGTCAGTAGCAGCAGGAGCAAATGGCTCTGGAAAAAGGAAGAATATAAACAAGAAACTTTAGACAGATTACACATATAAGTTTCCTAGGTCTTCCAAGCTTCAAAAACTTCATAAGAGTCGAACACTTACAGCACATCAATTCTTAAGGTCTAGGCACTCTATTAAACATATATGAAGTACATGCTTAATTATGTAATGGGTACTGTAGAGGCAAGCACTATATTTAAATTCCCTTATAATCTACAGTCTAGGTAAATTCTAGGTTCTGTAACACAGATGACTTTTTCAGCGTCTACCACCACTTGCATTATGCCCAATTTCTATCCCCAAAGATTCATGAAGACATCCCTACGCCACTTTAAGGATACCATAGAGAAGTACGGCGTTTTAATATATTCTCCATAGCCCAATAAGTTCTAGTACCAATCATGTAACTTGTCTTGCAAATTTATATTGTATTTCCAAAGAAATTCAGAGAGTAAGACAACCTGGCTACGGTCCTTTTCAAGTTGTTCCATTATTGTAAAAACCCGCTCAATCCCCAAGCTAACTCCAACTGCAGGAACCTGCTTTCCACTGAACATTCCGACAAGATTGTCATAACGCCCACCAGCTGCAATGGTTCCCACCTATGTATGTAATAGAACACACAAGCTCAGTTATTTGTTAGATGAAAGAATGATCTATAATAGAGGTAATATCCGTTATTAATAAAAAAGGACTAGCAACCCCAATGGTTGATTTACTCTAAGAGAACGTAAAAAGCAAAATGATTGATATGAAAGTATGAGTGTCAAGGTTTCGAGTTTTACCTGTGTAGCACCTTTAAAGACAGCTTCGAATATAACACCAGTGTAATAATCAAGACCTCTAGCAAGGCTCAAGTCAAAGACAATTTTGTCTAGACATCTTGCCTTGGAAAGAATGTTAAACAAGTTCTCCAAGTCATTTAGTGCACTTGAAGAAGAACTATTTTCCAAAAATGGGCTTCCCTCTTTCTTCAAATCTGCCAAAATTTCGAGCGGTGATCCTCTTTTATTCACAAAGGAGCCTATCTTATCAGCTATCTCAATAGCTAACCCTTTCTCTTCCACCTACCACAATCAAATAGTCATTTTTATGAGAACATAGAAATGTTTTGGCGGTTGCAACAAGCAATCGAAATATGTAGGTTGGCATAGTTGAAATAATGAAATTGTAACACAAGTAAGCACTATCTTCTTTTATATGTTTCGAAATTTCACGCATACCAATTCCTTTTTAACTTGGTCAAATGTTAGCTTGTCTAATTTGTCAACGCTTGAGCAGACAGTTCTGAATTTTTCTGGAGGGACACCACATATTTCAAACATTCCATCCAATACCTTGCGATGGTTCAACTTAATCTGCAAAGCATAAATGAATTCCAGTAAGATGATGATTTTGCATATAACAATGTTAAAAATTATACGGGAATATTCTATGCAACTGATCAATACCATGGGTAATGCAAGAGTACAAGGAATGACTATAGTATTCAAGGAAGCAAAAAAGAACAACTTTTTAAAACATACACGTGGAAGACACCGATTCTCCTACTGCTACAAATTACATGCGAACATATGAGGCGTCTTGGAAGTTAAGAGGAAACCGTAAAAACTAGTAATTTCTCCTAACATTCTACAACTGCACCTGCATGAATTTTTACATCATGGATTATTACCTTCCAAAGTATACATTGCAAAATTACGCACATTAGAGCATAAAGGCAATAGCCTCTTTAGGTTCTTTACAGGTAATTAGCTAAGTCTATCTAAAGAACAACATTCCTTCTATAATTACACTTTACCTCGTAATCACCAATGCTTAATTCATTCAGCAACTCTGTTAATATCCTGATGACTTCAAAATCAGCCTCCATGACTTCATACTGCCCAGCAATGTCAAAATCACATTGATAAAATTCCCGATACCTCCCTTTAGCTGGGTTGTCTCTTCTATATACTTTAGCAATCTGATACCTCTTCAGTGCACTGAGATTGTTCATGGCAAGATACCGTGCAAAGGGAACAGTTAGGTCATATCGGAGAGAACATTTTTCACCACCCTGCCAAAAGAAGTTAAAAGGTCAATTCCCTTCCATATTGTGTACAGGCATACTGGACCGGGTAAAAAAAGAAAGGTAACTAGAAATAAAGATGCTAAAGGTTACTAGACCAGATTAAGCATAACCAACATCAAATCAAACATATACTAACCCCAAAAAAAGGTAAAAGTATTCTATTTGATTTGACGTGAAATTCATAAATCTTTTCCAAACACAACATATTACCTTTATCAAGTTAGTAGGGTACAAAAAGAGATTCTCTATTGCGGCATAGCGAACTAAGGTGTGTAGGTTCAGGCTTACCCAGGAGAAAAATATTCCAAGTGCCAAGACACAAAGATGTCAAAAAAAAAAAGTCAGACGAGATAGAAAATGAACTTTTCTAAAAGTTTCAAGGAAGCTCATTTACATGTAGGAGGCCATGAAGTTCCTTTAGCAGATAAAATGAAAGTTTCATCGAAGAGGTAAGAGGAGTTTGTCACAACAGATTGCATAGTTCTCATAGGCGAAATGTTAAAAGATTAAAAAGTTTTAACTCGATCATGAAGGAGAACAATTATTAGTGTCTTAATCAGATTATTAACAATTCTGAAAGAATTACTAGTCAATGAACACAGCAATCTACTATTATAGATGCTGAGCATGGCCCAACAGAAAGTAGATAAAACATGTCTTAGATGTAGTGATGCTGAATGAAAAATTGAAGCAGAAGTACTAAGGGTTAACTATGAAAGTGTACACAGGAAAATGGAAAGACATTAGTCATCAACCCAACGAGGACAATGTTGAGAGGTTTATACTATGTTTAGTCAGTCATGTCTTGATGAATGAAAAAGGACAACAATAAAGGATTATATTCACCTAAAAAGCAACAAATGAATACCTGGTCAGCAAGGTCATAGATGAGTTTTGAGTCTTCACCATACTTTCCCATGAGAGTCTCTCGCAATTCAAAGACAGGTGTGTCCAATGCCGTAGCTCCGTGTCTTTTAAAAACACCAGTAATAATAGAGAATGCCAGTTCCCTTACGGCCATTTGTTCTTTTCCAAAATCACGAGTTCCCTATGCAAATATGCATACAACACTCTTAGCTATAGAGAACTGCAGTACAAATTAAAAATATTGAAGTTAACCTATATAAAGTAGTATGTCATATTTCCACAACCAAGCATAGTAGAGAATTAAAAAGAAAATACAGAACCAAATCCTCAAGAAATAGAGAGCTGCATTGCAGCAAGCTCAAAGAAAACAGTCGTCTTTAAACAAAATGATTCTTTACTACAAGTCAGACATTAAAATTGTATTCATAACTCAGGAGCTACAAGATAGTTCTTTCTTAAGCTTAGCAAGAGTACTTCACTATAGACACCTTCCACATGTTATCAAAAGATTATGATGGAGCTGAGTGAAGGTCTCACCTTTGGAATTTTGGGAAGCCTCCTGACTTCATTGCTCTCCACAATCTCCTTGATTTTAGTTAACAAAGTATCCACACCAGTATCCTTAGGGTCGAAAAGCAAAGCTAGCTGTTGCACCCAATCGTAGAGCACTAATGACTCTGTGACTGGGTTCGTAACTCCACCGCCAACTCTTTCTATAAGAAGCTGCCTTATGACAGATGTTCCCCTTCCTAAATTCTTCTTCTTTTTCTTTTCACTTTTCTTATCACTTTTAGCATTCTCCCCGTTCACCTCCTTTGCCCCGGACAGGTTACTAGTGTGTGGTTTCTCAATGGCTTCATCACTTTCCATAGTAAACAAAGCCAAAGCTGCCTCCCATGCAAGCACCAGCCTAAGTTTCCGTAGCAGTTCATATACTCCATGCAGAAAAGCAGAGCAATCCGACTTGGAAGCAGTCTTCACCACAACAGCACAGTATTCTTCTCTCATACTCTCTACCTTCGGACACCCTTTCTCGAAAACCTCAACAGCCTTGAATTTTCTACCTGCATCACTGATGGAATCAAGAATCAAGACCATCCTGCCAACACTACTTTCAGCTGCATCCTGAATTGCCTTTGCCAAAACCAATCCAAGCGCCACCAAAACTTCCTCCTTCCCGCAATTCCAGCCTTCTACAGCCTTCATCTTCACCTTAAAAACTGAGTTCAATTCAACCCTTGTGCGATTATGTAACAACCTCACTGCCTCCCGGAAGATTCCATTCACTGCAGGTATCCTATTAATAAATTCAGAACTATTCTGGCCCGTAAGTTTCGATCCGAACAACAGAACCTTCATATCTGCCGCCACATCAACTTCATCCTTCACATTCAGGCCATCGCCTGACACAACCAAATCAAAATAATCAACCAAACCCCTCGCTGCTTCACATGACAATGCTGCCACTGCATCTAAAAGCCTCACTAGTGCTGAAGCGCAACAATCCATCATTGCACACAATCCAGCAGGAACACAACAAGATCCCTCGATCACTTGAATTTCCTCATTTGTAACACCGATCTCATCAAAATTCCTACTACTGAGCTGACATAGAGACTTCATCAGTGCAACCGGGGAACCAAAATCGATCGAAACAAGTTCGATCCCAGATTTCAAATCTAACATTAGAATCTCTTGAACGAGAGCCGGGATTGTAGAGCGGATAGCGGTCGAATCAGTGACGAGGAGCTTGTTAAGGAGCACAGTTAGTACAACACGGCACTCTTCAGCTGAGTTTAAATGTACGGGATATGAGGTGGCGGAAGAGTTGACGGCGGAGGGTTTAACGGTGACGGAGGAGAGTTTGTCGAGAGCAGATGAGTCTATTTGAGGAATGGATTGGGAATTGGCAACGGAGTAAGCGGCGGAGGAAGAGAGAGTGGAAGACTTTCCGCCGAGTGTTACGGTGGTTGACGGCGGGGACATGGCTAAGCGCAGCGGAGCACGACGGCGCCGGACAAACGTCACAAACCTACAGAGAGAGCGGAGAAGGAGAGTGTTGGAAATAAACTAATTAATTACAAATTTGTGGATTGTTTTTAGAATATTTTCAGTTTTGCAGTATAGGCCATGAAAATGAAAAATAACTAATTGTTGGTTCATTTAATATATAAGGCCCATGTGTTAGATAAAAGTCTATTAAGTTGAAACCCATACGACATGGGCTGTTGCTGGGAATTTTTCAAGCCCATTTAAAGTTTCTCCTAATCACGAGACCCACGGCACAACTCCAAATCCATCAAAGGCAAAAGACGAAAAATTTAACCCGGGCGAAGCAAATCGCCGGCGACGGAGGAGAGCAGGGGCAGCAGCGGTAGAGATGGTGCGACGGAGCGCGAAGGTTGAGTTCGATGAATCACCGCCGGACGGATTTGACCCGAACAACCCGTACGGTGATCCGGTAGCGATGTTGGAGATGAAGAGCATTTGGTTCGTGAGAAATGGATCCAGATCGAGACGGCGAAGATAATCAGGGAGAAGCTGCGGTGGTGTTACAGGATCGAAGGCGTCAATCAGCTACAGAAGTGTAGGCACCTCGTTGATCAGTATCTCGAAGCTACCCGCGGTGTTGGTTGGGGCAAAGATCACCGCCCCTATGAACTCCACGGTAATTTGCTTCTTGCTGATGATGGTTTTTGGTTTCGTTGAAGGATCACTTGCTGGAGTCTAAACCACTGGTTTATAGTTATGATTTTGGTTTTTTTTTTCCGTCTGATTTCGTACCATAGTCGTTGCTGATTTGGAACTGCCGGTGTTTTCGATGTTGGGTTCATTTCTATCACTTTGAGATTGGGTTTGGCACGGAAAGATCAGTGAGCTCATGAACTATGCCTTACTACTTCTTTTGTAGTAGGATTAACGTAATCATTGTTGTTTTTGTTGTTGAGTAATGGTGTTCTGTCGAGTTCTGATTGTGATAATGGTTGGCACAGGTTCTTAACCAATTTGGGGATGTCGGTGTCTTGCATTATTTGTTATTGTGATAATATACTTGCTTTCCCTGGTTGGGGCATTATATCAGACTATGAATGTAATTTCTTATATAAAGTTCCTGCAACTCAAGGCTAATCAACTGGTTCTTTTGTCTGTATTTAATCATGCCTAACCGCATTTTTAGCTACCATCATGATCCAGTTGGTCTCTTTGCTGCATTTCTTTTGGAGCATGAAATGCTGAACTAAACAAGTTTCATTTTTTACTGTTGCTGAATCCAGTCTAATTATGGTAAAAGCTCATTGCCTTATTCTTTATTCTGCAGGCCCCAAGAAGGAGGCACAGGAAGCCTGAGAATGGGCATGAAGTTCTCCATCTAAGTAAGATTGCTTTGCCATGAAATTTGGTTTTGCTAGTTCTGCCTCAGAACTTTCACTACCAACTGTACTCAACCATATATTCATTATAAATATACGTTGGATGGCTTTCTGATAGCCCTAGGTTGCTGGGCTACAGATTATTGGAATAATAACAAATACGCTGGTTTGGGCGTCTGTTAGGATTGGATATACTGCCTTAAGCTAGTTAGGATGAAGCCTCCTATCATGTAAGCTTGATTTTTATTGTTTATTCATTAGGTATTAGCTGGCTGCTGAACGATGCTAGTACTAATTGGAAGGATAACTATCAGTTACAAGACTTTTCTGTGCCTATGAAATTGTAGTAGGACTTTTTGACAAAGATAAATACATGTAGTATCTACAGTGATTAGCCACAATTTGAGAAAGATTTTATTTATTTTATTTTTAATGCTGCAATTTGTTACTCATGCTTAATTTCTAGCAATCCACATAATTGCTGTCTTTTCTAGTATTTGTAGCAAACAAATGCTTGACCCATTCTATGGATCTTAGAAACTAATATTTTGTCTTTAGATGCTTTAAGCTGTTCCTTTTAACTACCGTTTCAGGCTAGAGTATATCTTATTTGGAGATCTACCTTTCTTCCTTTTCACTCTTTTCTAGTATCAAAGAGGAAGACTTGCCAAAATAGAAATTATTGAGAATCTTGGTACGATTTGAAATTACTTTAGCTTGTTTGATAGTAGCTCTTAGGTTGGGGAGGACTATCCAAGGGGCCAGATGAAGATCGTTTTTACCTGTTTGTGGCCTTATTCTCATGATTGATGGGACACGGGAGGTTTGATCTGAAAACTTATCTGTAAAAGTTCAAGTGGTCAATGAACATTTTATGTCGTGGAGTCTTGATGCATAGCAAAAACCTAGAACATTAGGTCAGAAGAACTTGATATTCCCATGATTGATACACTTGTTGAGTGCTCTTCTTAGAAATTCTTAATATGCACGATTATGACTTCCTTGAAATCAATGAAATTTTGAAGTAGGAATTCGTTGCTTATACTTTAGAAAGAATCATCTTTAGAGCTTAGGCGTTTACTTTGGGAGGTCTTTCCTTAGACCTTTGTTGCAACTCTCCATACCCTTCCCCAAGGTTGTGAGTTCCTTTGTAACACTGATACCTTATTGCCAAAAGTTCAAAATGCATACCAATAATCGGAATGTGATGTATTCCAAATTTTCTGATTTGACATAAAGTGTATCTGATTTTCTTGAATAGCCTCAAGTACGTGATGATGCAAGGTATATAGAATGTTTTCTATTGAACTTCTAGTTGCTAATTTCTATACTTTCATCATTATAGATGCTGCCTTACCACCCTACTGGGTACCTACTCATATTTTCTATTGAACTTCTAGTTGCTAATTACAAACAAGGTCGATGTTTGTAATTTCAGGTGATTTACGTCCCCCGTTGGAAGCAGAAGAGTTAAATTTGCTCGTCTGCTGAACTCTGTATTTTGCATCGACCTTCTGTATTCTTCATCCTTGTAATTTACCTCTAATAATGGATTATGAACCAAACTAATCAAATTCCTTGCTTGATTTTACTGAAAAGTTGGTTTATTTCGAAGTCAAATAACTCCCTATTCTCAATCTGATTTACTAAATTTATGCTTCTAACAATCTTTGAACGGATTAAGATCACGTTACTGATATTAACGTATACAATCGAAAAGATCATTCCTGCAATAGCTGTGAATTAAAGCTGTTTTTCATTGGATATAATGAAAGTGATGCACTACCTGGTCTAGAGTACATTAAAGCTTCCAAATTCTATGATATCTCAGAATGGGGAACATATAACAAGATCACTAATCTATAGGTTCATTTGGTTCCTATTCATCAGCATCAGCAGCAGCAGGACCAACAGAAGCACTTGCTTTTGCTGCTGGCACAGCAGTTGGAGGTGGGATTTGGCCGCTAAGATATTACCTGTCAGTATACGGCTAAATGTCCTCCGCAGCTGAAGTATTATAACTGAATTAACGAGAAACGCAAGTGTCAACAACTGAGTTCGAAGTCTTTAGGCATGAATTCTGAACTGAAAAAGTTATTCGGGAGGCTTACCGTCCAAATGGGTAAGAGACATTTCCTTGCTACATAATACATGTGAAGAATGGCTTTCCAGATAGTCGTAGACCTTCACCTCGTAGCACAGTGGATCATCAGACTGAAGCTCGTCGGAGCTTTCTGGTGGGAAACACGAATTTATAAATTCGCCAGTTTATATATGTACTTGTGTTGCTGAACTGCAGCCAAAGGTTTCAGGGAAAAAGTTGGCTTTGTATTATTTAACGAACCAAAATTCGTGTAGTTATCCAGTTTCGTTTTCTTTTTTAGTAACACCACTTGAATGCATGTCTGTTGTAGTATCACTATAATTTCTTAAGATTAACAAACACTTTCAACTGTTTATTCAACTCATTCAAACTTCATTGATGTGTAAATTCATTCCCCTGTTATATGCAGTTGCATGATAACTCTTCTACAACAGCCATGTTAAGACAGTAATAAAACAGTCGAGAAAACCATCTGTAAGTAAAAAATACATTTGACGGAGTTAATAATTAGAATAAAACCAAGTGGAAACTACATGTCCAAATTTTTCATACATGTGCGCATTACATTAGGATATATTAATATTGCAGGAAATACGTCCTGTACAAAGCTTCTATCGGGTATTTACTATCAAAAGAAGCCAAAAAGGAGACAACGGGCAAAAACTTAGTAGTGCAGCAGAAACCATAGCGATCTGCTGAATCAAATACTTAGGCAAGACAGACCGTTCATGCAGAATTCTTGAAGGCACAAAGAGATTCACCAGTTCTATATTAGCGTCTGGGTTCTGATGCAAGAAGCCCCATCTGTTCCGTTAGATTGGCCATGTTTTGAGCATTGTCCCGCCTGCCATCATGGTCTGGCTGCATTTCTGTAACATCTTCCTGCATACCGGAATCAACCTCATCTGTATCACCTGAAACCGGACTCAAGCTTATGAACTGCTCCCAAAAGGAATCATTGATATCAGGAAGCTTATCATCAATCACAACATCTTCAGCAGAGAAGCCGTCAACACCAATAGGCATAGAAGCATCCCTTCCAGAAGTGACTGGGTTCATATATACTCTCTCTGGATCAGAAACCATGAAGTTATTACTTTGTGTTTCAATATTGCCGTTTGACACCACTCCTTGCATTTGCTGAAATCTTGGAACCACCTCAGGAGCTGGAGGACGAATGCCCATATCTAGCAGCTTAGATGTCGTGCCCGCATCATTTCCCCTGGGTGATTGGATCTCAGAAAGTGAAGATGAGGAAACTGCCGAAAAACCAGAGCTCACAGGCACATGCTGGGTAACTGAAGCTGCACTGAACTCGGCAATGGTGACCCCTGAGTTACGAGAAGTCCTGCTATCCATGGTATTCATTGAAGAAGGGCCATTATCAATCAAGAAGCTACCAGAGCTGCTTAAAGAATCCATCCTGGAAGATGTGTCCATCTTTAAGATCTGCATCAACATAGACTTTGCAGCTTCATTTATTAAAGGCTGAAATTTAATTATCTGGCCATCAGGTGAAAGGCTTTCATTGCCAAGGCTCTCTTGCTTAGGTAATCTTCTTTTCTTGCTTCCACTAGTTATGCACCTATTGCTATCATTCTGCACCAATTGGGCCAAAAACCCAGGGTTTCGGACAGCCTTAGCTAGAAAGGACATCATCTGTTGCTGACGCTGCTCCATACCTTGAAGGCGTTGCCCCAAGGTCTGTATCTGGTGGTCTGTGGTCTGCTGCTGCTGCCTCAGCCTTACCAGCTCATTCATGAGTAAGTCCTTATCCCGCTTAAGCCTCTCAACCTCTTCCTCCAAGCCAAACTTTCCCACCTCAATCGCAGCATTGACTGGTGCAGTCTGTGCTGCAGGCTGTTGTGGTTGTGCATGAACATGTGTGGATTTCCTTCTGTTTATGGTCTTCAGCAAATCTCTCTGCCCTCTTAAGAAACCTTCATTTGCAAATTCCCAACGATCAGGGTCAACTTTCCTGAAACCCTGAAGAAGATTCAAAGCCAAAAATTGGAACTTCTAATCACTTTGATGGAGCAGCAAAAGCATTAATCAGGAAAAACTAGTAATTCCGATGAGACTATTAATACAGGTCAAGTTCCAAAGGATATCAAGATTCTCAACCTGTGAATGAAATGACATTAATATAGGAAGCATTAAGATGAACTAAGGGTCTTAACCAGAGTCCCCAGTCAAGGACAAAGGACAATTTCAGCCAAGGGCCTGGTCTAGGACTTTCTTGGCCGAAGTCCTTACCTACTTGTCTAAGGGCATGTTTTAATTGCCACTGAACTGCACTTCTTCCCTCCAAATTTTGACTTTGGCACTTCACGTGTTTCAATTGCCACTATGAACTTCACTTCCACTTCCCCACCTAATTCTCCTTCCACCAAAATTTTATTTTAAACTATACTTCACGTGTTTCAATTATCATTTCGAACTCTACTTCCACCGAACTCCACTTCTTATAAAATTCACTTCCGTGAAACTCACTTCATTTGATTGAAACAAGCCCTAAACATCAAACCCTAGTATTTTTAGACAAAAAGGCCTAGGTTTAGTTAAGATTTGGTTTGGCTAATGTATGTTGCGAAGTTGTGCTTGGATAAAGTTGGAATCATGATGAAGGCGGTGATCAATATAACATGCCTTCATTACTTAAAAAAGATAATGTGCTTTGGAACTCACCTATGATGAAGTTGGAATGAAAATTCAAGTAATCAGTAAAATTCAATGCTCTCATTTAATCTCCAAACAAGAGAGCACATCACCTATGATGAAGTTGGAATAAAAATGGTTGTGTTAAGCAATGGTGATGGTAGGTCATCCATTTCTGGTTCAAATTTCAACAACAAAAAGCTATAATCAGTTTAACAGCTTAAGAACCACTGATTTTTCTCCATGCAAAAGCCAAAACAATTTCATCGCATGGTTTTCGTTCAGAATATAGTTTTTAATAACATGGTTTATCTAAATCATAATATGCATTTAATGATTGAAGCTATACTCAGTTCATCAGCTTAAGCGCCATTAATGTTGCTCCACACAGAAAAACTTCAACACATTTTTTATATCATCCAGAACATATCCATTAGCTACATATGAATTTGTTTGCAGATCCCACTACATATTGAGTTGTACGTACATATTAAGGAGTTCTCAATGAGGAGATGGTTTCTTGAGCTACATTTAGCAATACAGTAAATTTGAAGGTGAAAATAATGGCTACCTACCTCAGCATCAATACAGGAGCACACTAATCTAATAACACAAGCAGCAAATAATGTACAAATTTCCTCTACTTTAGAACATATAAGGATCCAAGAAAAGGACAGAACTGTTAAAGATAATCTAATATTTCAAGAAAAAAAGTGGAAGAACCAACATCAAATCCAGAACCCAAAAAATACCTAGAACTGTTTTGTAAAAAACTGAGTATAACTATCAACTACATAACAATTTGTCACTACTTAAGGTCTTAGCACTGCTGAGCTTTAGTCCATTTCATATGTTGGCCTTGTTAACAAACTTTTCACCAAGCAGCTCAGTACAAGATCGCTTATGATCTCATAAACTTCTCCTCCAAATCTATTACTTAATAAGGTCATAGGACCAGTACAACCTTATTTTCAAACACATCAAACTCAAAAAGATTAGACCTACAAATTGAACCATAATCGATCGATCCAACCCTCTCTAAGTGAAGATTTTAACAAACAAAACTATAATTAGACTTCAATTGAATCATAATAGCAAATCACGTACCAAAAAAAGGTTATAAAATGCTTTCTATTCCACAACAAAATCAGATAGAAAGAAGAAAACGCCAGGAATTACTATTATTCTAGAAAAAGGCAAGCGTCCACTCGTTCAATAAGGTCAGAAAACCTAAAAAAAAGCCGAAAAAGTCAAATATTTACAAAGAAAGGCGACCTATCAAAAAATTCTGAACAGCGAAGATTTTCTCAACAACAAAGATTCAATGTATTCAGCTAAAGATTACAATTATTTAAAAAAACAAATATTTTTAAAAATTCAAAAAAAAAACAAAATTGAAATTCGAGATATGAGTAAACTTTCGAATCAAACAAAGACCAGCTTTGCTTGTTTGCTTGCTTACATAGGTATTGAGCTGCCTCACGAAAGAAGAGAAATTGTTGTGCTTGAAATACTTGGGAAGTAAATCCCTAGCAAACTCCGGTGGACTCCAAACAACAAAGCTGTTATTTGCCGGTCCCCAAGAAACGACGGCGTCAGTCGTAGGGTCGTCAACCATATCGTAAGTCTTAGTTAAGAACGGCGGTGGACCCATAGACACCGCCATCGGAGAACTCCCCTCCGCCCCCGCTGCCGCCGTTGCTCTGCCGCCGCTCGCCATAGAACAACTGTGAAGAAGAAGAAGAAATAGAAAAGAGACGGCTCGAAGAAAGAAAAGAAGAGACGCCCGTGGACCGACAGTTATATTGCAATATTTTGTCCTCAATTATTTTCGGTTGGCATTTTAGGTCCTGTTTTGTCGAATATGAATAATAGAAGTAATATTTTGCAATATTTTATATATTGTAATTATTCAAAAGATAATAATAATTAGTAGCTACTCTTATTAACTAGGAGATTAAGAGTTATCATTACTTCAGTTAGTTAAGCGCAAACATAAAAATATTTTTTCCAAAACGTATAAAACGGCACGATACAGTGCATTAGCTGCTTGTGTACTAGTTCTCTTCAAATTTATTTTAAAATTAAAATTTTATTTTAAATTTATTTCTAAATATAATCAAACTATAAAAATTTCTTACCAGCTAAATCTTACATCAGAAGCTGATAGAAATCGCACGTCTTGTGCTTTGATTAGAACATAGAATAAGTCGCAACATAAGTTTTACCACTACCGTCCTAGATAGCAAATGCATATTGTTCAATCAACGTCCAAAAAAACTCTCAACTCTTTGGAGAAATAATTCATCAAACATTAAGGTAATACATTATACTCTGAACATGTACATATAGTTTACAATTTCGAAATCACATCATCCTAATTTCTTGGACGTTTCATGAACTGCAGCTTGAAGTACATAATCAATCAACAGCCATTGTTTCTGAAGCATCGCCAGCACCGCTGATATCACTAGTCTTCTGTTCTTCAATTGCCATCTGCAGTTCATCTGCCATGTCCTTCTGCTCATCTTCAATAGTATTCTGCAGTTCCTCCACCTATAAAACAAAAACTAGTAAAAACAATCACAACCACTGACAACTGATTCGCGCAACATATAAGGATTAAGTAACTAGGAAACCCGCTTATACTTTCTTGATTGACAAGTTAAGGGAAATTCTTACACAGCTTAAATATTCAAATTGAAAGTAATGTGCATTTAATGGAAACAAATTGACAGATAAAAAGCTATATATGCATCAATGATATGCTTCAGTAGGAATAAAACTTGAACTAACAAGTGTCCTAAGTACTTATGTCAACAAATGATAAAACAAGTATCCAAACTCACCACATGCAACAGCAAAGAAAACTGCTTCTTGCGAAGGTCCAAAGTCCTTATGCATGCAGCATTCTCAGCCTCCAACTGAGCAATTTCCTTCTCAAGGTCCGAGATAATCTTCTGAGTCTCAGACCTTGGAGGTTGAGAAGCAATAAGCCTCCTGATCGCCTCGCACTCTTCCTTATGCTGCCTCTCAATTTTGCTCTCCTCAAGTTCTTTCTTCAGATTTTCAATGTCTGTCTGAGCCTGAAATATTTGTTTCTGGATTTCATCCTGCAACTCATTAAAACCTTCCTTCTCAGGGAGGTTTGCTTCAACAACTGCTTTGCTTTTAAGAAGCGGCAGTTCAAATGTGGCAATCTCTTGTAGGAATGCCTTATAAAGCCTTCGCAGTTGACATAATTATCTGCATCCTTGTCGATTTCAAGTGCAAAAGCTGTGAACTTTTTCTGAAGCTTCTTGAGCGGTGGTTCACCTCTGGTGGTTGTGGTTCGGGTCAAGAGCCTGTGCTTTATTATTGTATCATCTTCAAGAGGACCAAAGGCATAATGAGAAGCCATCTCTTCTTTCCCTACAATTTTTCGTCCTTTAACTGACATATGGTTGATCAAAGGTATCAAACAATATTTCTGCACCCATAGTTGAGCATAGGTAATGTTACAACAGAAAATGATTCACCCATAGTTAAAAATTCATAAAACTGCTCTGCATTTTACATTCAAAATAATAACTTTGCATCTAAAGTAACAGGTGCTATTCTAAAACAAGTTTCTTTCTATTCAGCACTTCACAATAAAAAGATGGAAGCAACTACTTCTCTCAAATTGCCAGAATCATTTCATAAGAAACATTTCAAGTTCTAGGTTGTTGCCTACCTTTTCTACCTGAAGTCATAAAGGCAATTTCACTAAAATCAAGTATATGGACTACAACCAAAACATTTCATGTCCTCAGGTTCTACAACTAACGGATTCTAGCAAACAAACCTAACTTGTATGACATATGCAAAGACTGTATCAAATTCTAACCTTTTCTTCCTAAACTCACACAGATAATTTCTCACAATTCAAGCACATTAATTCCACCAAATTACTTCTTGAACTTATATACCAAGCGTTTAATCCTTTGTCAAACCTCAATTAGTCAACTGTCAAAAATTTACACGCAGCTGCTTATCACCTGTCTTGCGCATTCGCATATTAAAAACGTTAAAAATTTTCAAAGAAAGATAACTTTTCCACTCTATCGTTCAGATTTACGGAAAAGAAATTCTATAGAAAAAGAATTTCCCCCCAGATATCATATATGGTCTATTAACCAACAACAAAGAGAGTTTCCCAAGTACTAAAATTTGTTACAGCTAATGAAATCAAGAATCATGGATCGCAATTCCCAAACAGAAATTGTTTCACGAGAGAAAGCAGTAATCAACCACAACAAAAAAACAAGAACAAGTACAAATCAAAACCAAAGAGAGAGAGAAAGTTCGAACCGTTTTCCAGTCAGCTGATATAAGCCGGCGGAAATTTCCCCTCTGCTACAATTGCCGGCGTCGGCGAGACAGTGTGAAGAATTTGAGAGAGTACCAAAATTCTGAAAGTGTTGTGTTGGGTTTTGGGCCTCGACTTTCATGGATTGTGCTTTGTTTTCTAAACATCCGCTACAAAAGCCTCGCAAGAGATGTGCCCATTCCGAAATGGTCACCATTGTTATATATCAACTACAAGTCCATTCGGCATTATTTTCAAAAAATATTTTAAAAAATTTATATTATATATTTATATATATATATATTAATAAATTTTTATATTTTTGGTAAAATTTATTTAAAATTAAACAATATTATATATTATATAGTTTCTTATTATTATTTAAAATATAATAAAAATTATTTTTATTTTAAATAAATAATTTTTATAATCTCTTCAAAAAATTTTATTTTAAGGAGTTTGAAAGTCCTTATAAAATAAATTTTTCTTAAATTGATATTATTTTTATTTTTAAAAAATTTCAAATAAATTTTCTATATAAAAAAAATTATAAAAATATATTAAAAAATGAAAATTAGTGTTTAGTAAACGTTTTCTCAAGCGCATCCGAACCTGCATTACAAGAAGTTAATTTTACAAACTGTGTACCGTATTCCGATGACTGCTCTCTTCATCTAACATAACAGTAACAACGACAAAAGGAAATAATTGAGAACACAAATTTGCGCGGAAGTAGAATTTCCAACATAATGAACAGTTTTGGATTATAAATATGAAATGGGCCGGCCAGAACCATTTATATTCCCGTATTGCACATCGTCCACAAGCGAAATTCCAAAAAAAAATTTTCCACGAAGCTTCTTAATTTTTTGGAGTATGAAAATGTTTCATAGTTATAAAAATGGTTTTGTTATTGGAAAGGTTAACACTACTACTAAATCATGTGACGTAAGCAGCGATGGCGTTAGTTGATTGATGGTCACCTTCAGGAAAAAAAGAAAAACTGTTGTATTTTAGCTACAAGGTTTTACCTTAGCAAGTTCTTAAGTTGCAGTTTACCTAAAAGATAGTTTTAGTTGATTTGATTTTAATTAATTAATTCTTCTATTACCTTCTCTAGCTTGTCTTCATCATTTGATCTTATCTTCTATATGTTTGAAATTAATGGGAACAAAGCTTGTTGAATGTCATTGATCCTCTAAAGTCAATTCAATCTCATGAGATATAGGACTTGCTTTTTCTTTTTGTTCTTCTTCTTATTAAATAGACTAAGTACAAATTATTGGCATGATTTATATCTATAAAGACACTTTGCTTCATCCGCATTAAATATTTTAGAAAGAAAATTGTTAATTAAATTGACCTGCTGAATCTTGTCATATATATAATTAACAAGGGATTTGTTAGCACGTTAAGTTTTTATATTATTTGTTGGGTAAAGGGGAGATAAACCGATTATAACAGAAATTCATATATAAAAACTGGGGGGCGTTTGGGATTTTGGGATTACGTATTCAAAATAATTTTTTTAATTTTATATTTTTCAATATATATTTTATAAATATTTTAAATTTTTATTTAGAAAATTTATTTAATAATTTAAAAAATATGAAAAAATTATACATACTGACATTTTTTTACTATAATTATTATTACTTTTTTAAAAGTGAAAAAATAAAATTTATTTTTTCAAAAAAAATAAAAATATTTTTTATTTAAAAAAATTTTTATTTTATAAATACTTTTAAATAGTCCCTAAAAAATATGAGGTGAAGCTTTTTTGTTAAACAAAAGTCAAATTACAGTGATGGAAGCAAAAAAAAAAAATGTTGGCTGAGTAAAATATTTTTAAAGCTATAACTAAATCGAAGATTAATAAAAGAAAGATTTGTTTTTGTTTATCAAACTTGTAATGCAATTCAAAATTTAATTCTCAGCATTTTGTTCTTAATAAATTTACAAATTTAATGTTGGAATTAATTTGAGTCAAACTTTCTTCATAAGCACAAGGAAAAAAAACTTTTAGGAGTAGTTAGAAATGGTTCTTACAAGTAAGAAAACATATATTTAATAATTGAATGACTTATGTAATAGATAGCAACATACTTCCATGGTATTAGTCATTTTCACATTTAATTTTATAGAACCCTTATTTAAGTGCAAATATTTATTCCATAAAGTCTTGTGACCACAGATCCTTAGAAGAAAAAATGAATAAAAAAAACATTCCCAAAATTATCAAGTTTAATTAACTCTAATTGCAGGAAAGAAACAAAGCCACAGAACCTTCAGAATATATATTACTTTTTTTTTTTTTGACATAAGAAACAAGCAGGTACAAAATTTTCTTTTTTTTTTTGCTTGCTGCCGAGTTGGAAGACCTTAGGTGCGTTTGGCATACTATTTAAAAAGTTATTTTTTAATTTTTTTAATTTTATATTTTTTAATACATATTTTATAAATATTTAAAAATTTTAGATAATATAAAAAAAATTTACGTAATAAAATATTTTTATTATATATTTTTATTATTTTTTTAAAAACAAAAAAATAATACTTATTTTTCACAAAAAAAATTTTTTTATTTTAAAAAAATTCAAATTTTATAAATAATTCCAAAACGAACCCAATGTTTGAAACCCAAGTGGCCTCTTTAACTTTTATCCAGGTGTCCTTCCGCAAGCCTCAACCTAATCCTCTTCAATTCTATCAAATCTTTTTCCTACAAAACTTTCTCGAACATTTCTTTGGTAATCTGTAAAGCAGCCATTGTATATTATTGCATCATTCCTGAACTGCTCGATTTGACATTCGACGAAATCCGAAAAAGCAAATCTTTTCATAGATTAACTTCGCATGAAATATGTAATATACAAATTTCGAAAGAACAAAATTTGAGGATACTGAAATTATACGAAACCGAAAATAATCTGCATGGAAATATATACTACAAAATATACGAATGTACTTGTTAATATATCATCCGTATATGGATGATAGTTTATAAAAATATATTTCTGAAAATTAGATGAACGTAGAAAAACAATGATAACTAAAATTTGAATTAAATTAACTATTTTTTTTTAAAGGAAAAGCAGAGTTATATAATAATTAATTGTTAAATCATGGGTTCTGTTCATGACTTCATGAAGATGTAGATTTGTTAGTTTCCCACACACAATGCCTGCCTGCTTCGTGTTCCTCCAACCCCAAACTAAGCTAGCTACCCTTATATAAACATATTAAACCCCCCCTCCTCCTTTCCCCTTCCCTCAATAATATTAATTAACACCATTCATTCATTTCCATTCTCTTCTCTCACTGTAAGTGAAGTCTTTACATATATAGATATATTACTTTTGCACTACCATCAAGATTTGCTCTTGCTGTACTGCACGTACATGATCAGAGATGGGGAGGACTCCATGTTGCAGTGAAGAAGGGTTGAAGAAAGGACCATGGACTCCGGAGGAAGACAAGTTGCTCGTGGATTACATTCAGAATCACGGACACGGGAGCTGGAGACACTTACCGAAGCTCGCCGGACTCAATCGGTGTGGAAAAAGTTGCCGTCTAAGGTGGACCAATTATCTGCGGCCAGATATAAAGAGAGGCAAGTTCGAGGAAGACGAAGAACAACTCATCATCCATCTCCATTCCATGCTCGGTAACAAGTAAGTGTTATAAATTAGATACTTAGTTTAATATCTATATAATTAACCACAGTGATCGACGTCAATATACATACGAACTTCATCATCTTAATTAGCACTAGCTTATATATGTACAGCTGTCGGACAGAGGTCACGATGATAGATTGTGTTTTGTGTGATATGTAGGTGGTCGATGATTGCAACTCATCTACCAGGGAGGACGGATAACGAGATCAAGAACTACTGGAACACACACCTCAGAAAGAAGTTGCTCGGAGCGGGCATTGATCCGGTCACACACCGCCCGAGAACCGACCTCATTACGTTGGCAGGAATCCCTAACTTGCTCGCCGCCGCTGCTGCAGCTAACCTAGGCAACCTACCCAACTTATGGGAAAATCTTAAGCTACATGCTGATGCAGCTCAGCTTGCAAGAATACAGCTTCTGCAAACCTTAGCACAAGTTCTTGCACCGTCTCCAACTGCTGCTACGACAACTACTTCTTCATCAGCTACTCTTGATCCGTTAAGTCTCTTGAGCTCTTCAGCTTCGCTGCTTCAAAGCAATCAGCTAAACGAAATCATTCAGCTGAAAAACCAACTTCTAAACTTCAACAACAATCTCATGCCAAGTTTGATCACTCCACAGCAATCAAATAACAGTTTCCCTCAAGATTTAACGATTAACACTAGCTATGCAATAGATCACACTAGGCAAGATCTGGATAATAGCAGAAACAAGAATAATGCTGGCAATATTGCTAGTTGTGTTCCTGCTACTCCAAATTCTACTGCAACACCTTCATTGGTTTCGTCGCCGGAGAACACTACTGCTACCGGAGTCGATCAAACGCAAGAGTTCATCAATTCGATCAGCAGCGATGTTTCGGTGACTTCGAAAACTTTTGATCCTTGGGAGGAACTCAAGCTTGATGACTTGGCTAGTGAATTTGGATGGAAAGACATTTTAGAGTAAGCGAATTTTTCTTTTTCCAACTTTCACACATTAGATTTTTATTTTTTATTTCATTTTTTGGTTCCTTGTAATCTTTCTAAATTTTGGTTAATTGCTGATTGTTTGGAACATTTTTTTTTTGTTGCAGCCAAGTTTCTTGTTGGAGCAGGTAACATGTAAAAGGATATAGAGGCAGAAACAATTGAAGTGGATTTGTAGGACTTTGATCACTAGATTTTAATAAGTTTTTGTTTTTCCTTCAAACTTTCATCAGTATTTTTTTTCACACTTCGTCAGAAAGTTACACAATGTCATCGATTTGTTCATGTATACAAATTTTCTTTTTTTTTTTAAAGAAAAAAATAGCTTGTTCATATATATTACAATGTTCATTTGTATTATATGATCAGTTAATTGATGTACACTTAATATTTCCATTTCTAATAAAGATTTCGTATCTTTGTTTTTCTACTTATTATGTTATCCAAGCATGCGCTCATAAATTAATGTTCTTTTAGCTTGATGCATAAAGAAAAAACCTGATTTAATCAAGCTTGTTCAAGTTCTTAATTAGTATAGTTAGCTTAGCTAAGAGATGATGATGAGCAATGGAACTGTTGATTGTTGAGAAACAGTTAGTTGTTGGTGTTTGGAAGAATTAGAAACCCAAAAATTTTTTTTTTGCAGGTTCTAGCAAGCAAAGGAAAGGAAAGCAAAGCAAAGCAACGCAATAATAGCACGAGTGAGAACGACAGCAATTAGCGACATTATCGTTATTAAGTGTTTCTGAAACTGAAGAATTGAAGAAGAAACAAATAACTTAGTTATAATTAAGGAAGGAAATTATATATATAAGCTTATTGTGTTTATGTATATTAATCCTGGGCAGATATATAGATGCATGGTTTGAAATTTAATATCAAGACAAGATATTTTGAGGGTTGTTTCGAGTGCTTGAAATAAAACATTTTTTTAAAATAATTTTTATTTTTATTTAAAAATATACATATTGAAATTAATGTTGTATAATATTTGTGTTTTTAAAATTATTAAAATACAGTAAATAGTTTAATTAAAATTAAAAACTGAAAGAAAATGATAAAATGAAATGAAAAATTTTGATAAACAACTTTTTATATACAGGAGAAGAAGCAATATTATATGAGGACAAACATGTGCATATTTTATAGATATGGACACTTAGTGATTGCAATCTTTCATTTTTACTAATTAATTTATTCAAAATTTTGTTTTTTTAAATAAATACAAAATTAAAATTTTCTAGAATAATTTTATATAAATTAATTATTTTATGGAGGAAAACAATAAGAGTAGATAGCTATATAAGTCAGAGTATTAGATACTTAGTAGGTGGCCACTTGTTAGTTTGTTTGGACACAAGCAAAGCAAGCCATTGACTCTCAATAATAATAATAATATTATTATTATTATTATTAAAATTTTGAAAAATAGAAGACAGAAAAAATTTGATGTATCTATTGAGAACAGTATATATGAATACAACTAATAAAATAATAGTTCCTAAGTTAACTAATTAGCTAGTCAATTTTGAGTCAATTTTTTTAATTGTAATTATTAATATACATGCTAAAAGTAAGTGAGAGCGTGAGATGAATCTTGGCATTGCTTATGGATACTTTTTATTTTTTTATTTTATTTATATTTTTAAATAAAATTTTTATATAATTTATTTAATAATTTTAAAATATAAAAAATTTATGTTCTAAAATTTTTTATTTTGTAGATAAAAATAATAAAAATTATTTTTAAAAATAAAATAAAAATATTTTTTATTAAAAAAAATTATTTTATAAGTATTTTCAAACGATCTCTAATTATAGTTAATTCGATATGATTCAAATTAATAAAGGCTAGCTACACACATCATCACTCATTCTAACTTTATACGCATGCACTTAAATACACTAGTAAGTATTAATACAAGTAAATATATATCTATAGTGACTCTTGCGGACTTAAGTAGAAAACTTGCAAAACAAGATGTTAACTGCTACTTATGACAAAGATGTGCTTAACTAGTGTTTAGTGTAAGTAATTGAAAGAAGACTATTCGATCTAATGCATACAATAATAATCTCACTCTTGATTTAAATCAAAACCTTACTTACAGGATTAAATTATTGCCTGAAGTAGTAAACAAATCAAAACACACACACACTGCTAGCTAGCTACTACGACTGAACCAATCACCTCAGATCGAGCTTCATATACACAAATTTCATGAAGTATAGATTCACTTTAAAATATGGAGAGCTCTCTGTTCATCACTAAGTGCATATAAATTAAGTTAATTAAGAAACTAGTCTAGTCTTACAAGGAATACCAAAGATAGAGATTTAGTTGGTAAACAATTAATGGACCTACAAAGAAAGGATCAACCGATCTATACCTAACAGGAAAGAGTCTATCTATAAAACGTTTGGTTTCAACTAATAGCTAGCTTTCATTGATCATCGATCGTTATATATTATGCAAATTAATGACAATAAGTAGTGATGAACTAGTTAAGAACTAACTAATCCTAGCTAATTGTATTCTAAAAGTTTAAGGAAGGATAAAAATATCTGGTGGAAACAAATGAAACCTGGCAAATATTAAGAGGGTGTGTTTTGTTTGCTTAAGGAAATGAAACACCAAAAATTGAAAGGTTCTGTAAGGCAATTAATTGATGTAAAAGTGAGAGAATATGTACGTAATTGGTGTTGGAGATTTATTTCTTTATTAAATTTCTACTCAATAGATTATGTATGTATTTTTTCTGTCATTAATTGAATCGAGTCTTAATAAGCGATATCGATCGAGAGCAGGTAATCGGTGATTTCCACAAGGCATTTATAATGATGATATCATCTCCAAAAACGGAGGCAACTTACATGGATTCGAAACTGCGCTCTGTTACTTCCTCATGATATTTTCTACTACACTTAAATTTTTTTTGTCTCACAATCAGCAAGGAATTAACAATATGAAGAAACAAAATTTTAGAAAGCCTTCGTGCGCAAATTTAAGAAGCTATATAATATTAGATTATTTTCATTATATGATTCCTTTAAAAAAAGGCGAAAAGAAAAAAACTAGCACTACAATTATGTTTGCAAGAGACTTAATTATCTGAAAAAAAGGCTGCCAACATTATTATCTGAACCAAAACAAGACGCACCAGCAAGTGAAGCAGTCCTTACTTAATCTATCTGATAAGAACAAATCACTCTATTTTGTTTAATCACTTTATATAAGAACATCCTTAACACCTGTAATCAATTTGCTTAATAGGTTATTAACATAAATTCTTTACTAATGAAATGATAATATAATCCATCTCTGGTGAATCATAATATTTTTCTCTCATCAACTTTAGGCACCCCCGTGCGCCGGCATCAACAAGACAACAACCCTCTTTGGATCGCATGCATGGGGAAACCCTTCTCCGCCATTGCTTCATAATTAACGTGAAATTGAAGAGGAGAATAATGTTGAATATAAAAATACTTTGATGAGCTTTTAATTAAACAGTTCATAAATAACTATTGATAATTCGTCATTTAGTTTAATATAGTTACTATAGTAGTTATGTCCGAATTTATGAATAAGTTATGTTTAGATTAATGAAAAAGTTATGTTCAGATTTATTCTAACTATCATAAAAAGTTATGCCAAAAAACTAATGCCAAAGAGATAATTATCAACCGAAGAGTTGCCTTAACGAGTTAGTTATTTAGTGAACTAGCTATCAAAATTTTTTTTGTATTCTATTTATATATGTTCCAAATGTGTGAAACTTAAAAGAAGAATGCAAAAAAAAAAAAAAAAAAAAAAAATACAAGTAAGAAAATAAAGTTATAGGCTTACATTATAATCTCATCAGATAGTGATATTTTTTTTTTTGTATGATCATATCACCGTGATATTTTTTTTCATTTTTTTCCATATATATTTTTGTATTTATGTGATTTGACTTGTTCATTTTTAACAATTTTAATTTGAATTACAAAATTTTAGTGTGTGCTAAATATTTCGCTGTGCTATTTTTAGTTCGTGCACACTAACGTATTTTCAATAAATAACACACTACTATTCACAACAGGGGAAGAAGAATCTAGAAGAAAGAGTAGGGAGAGAGGTTAATAACCTATTAAGTCATGTAATTAGAGGTTTGATCATGGTGTTTACAAAATGATTAGATATAAAATGAGGGGTTGTTCATTCTTCAGAGAAATTAAACCTGCTGTACGGATGGTGTTATTTTTATCTTGCATGAAAACTGTGACAGGTTTTTGGTTTCTAAATGCGCCCCTCGTGTCATTGCTAGACAACAAGCAGTGTTGATGAAATCATATCATCAGGTGCTTCCGCATTCCTTCAAGCACAGTGCTGCTAGTTAATTAAAACTTAAAATATATATATATGCGTACACGCTGCATAAAAAATAACTAAGACGCACTTAGAAGATGTAGCGTAAGAAACGAATGTTAAGTGAATTCATCCGTCTACCATTATTTTGGGCCATTTATAAGTTTAAAATAACTCTATATTGTTTTAAAAAATAATCACATAAAAGAATTAGCCAGCAAAGAGATTGTGGATGCATTTAAAATTACTTATAAAATAAAATTTTTTAAAATAAAAAATATATTTTTTTATCTTACAAATTTAATAAAAATATATAATGAAAAGTTTTTATTACGTAAAAATTTTTCTACACTATCTAAATTTTTAAATAAATTTTTTAAATATTTATAAAATATATATTAAAAAACATAAAATAAAATAAAATAAAAAAGCGACGGTTGGAATTGCATTCCAAACGCACCCTGTGTTTAATTTTGCACGCTGCTGCACTTGAGGTAGGTGCCGAATGAGTTTATTCAAAATCCATCTAACATGCATTAATGAAACGGAGAGATTGAACTAGTAAAAAGTAGAATCACAACTACTACGTTCCATCATTAGACATTTGAGATTGCTTATAAAATAAAATTTTTATAAAATAAAAAATATTTTTATTATTTTTAAAAAATAAATTTTATTTTTTTTACTTTTAAAAAAATAATAAAAATATGTAATAAAAATATTTCATTACGTAAAATTTTTTTACATTTTCTAAAATTTTAAATAAATTTTTTATATATTTATAAAATATGTATTAAAAAATATGAAATAAAAAAAAATAAAAAAGAAGCTTTTGGTAAGCAATCCCAAAAAAGGCCTAACTGGCAGCGCCTACCTAAAGCTAGCTGAAACTTGAACTATGATCCATTCAAATGGCTGAACCTCGGCCTGATGCAGCCCACTGAAAAGGAAATCACCTATTTGCTACTGTCAAATTAATGCACGTTCATCATAAGAGTAACTAATAAATAATACATTTCCTTGCATGCAAACTTAAATAATACTAGGCAGTTCTTCCAACTGCCTTCCTTCATCGCTAAAGAGAGTCAAAACATACAAACAGAAAAAGTGAGCAAAATTTTACCAACACAAACATAGAGGAAAGACTTCCAAAATAGGGAATCAGTCGATGAACTGACATGCCAATGCCGTTGGAAGGGGGCAGACACCTCATTGCAGCTAGACTTGAGCCCAATGTAATTCTTCAGAACTAAGAACTACCAAATGTCAAAAAATGAAAAACCAAGAAGGAAAAAAAAAAAGAATGCATGGACACTAAAGCTACACTGAGACTTTGTAGTAAAAATTTCTGCTCTGACTGATCAAATTCACCATCCAATGTGCATAGATATCTACACTATGCATCAACTTAAAAGAGAGAGCTACTGCATAGACATATGCTTCTATATCTATATGCATTAATCTGTATGCATGTACCAAGTAACATCCATAAGTTCCCCGATAGGTAATAGTTAGCTAGTTGCCTTCAAATTTTACTGAACTCACCTTGGAAAGACATCTAGATTTGAGCAGGAAGTTTGACATCAACAACATCTGTGCCCTATATTCATTTTCAAAGTTGAGTTGAGAGGGGAAAATATAGAAAGCAGTAAGATGCCACAGTTTAAGCAACTTGGCTGTTGGCACATCCAAAAGTGCTTAGCAGAACTCCATTCACAAGTTCTCTACAAAAGTAAGTCCTTTGAAGCAGAAGTTCCTAAAGACGGAACACAATGCTATGCTACTAAACACAGAACTATTCTCCAATTTCCAAGATCATAATAATCAAGTCTTCCAGCATCAATGCTGCATAATAAAACATAAAAATGGTTGTCCAATTGATACCTCACAATAAATTACTCTCATATTTAATCTTATGCAAGCCACAACTACAGTCAACTAATTTTCAGCTTAATAAAATATGGTGGATAAGAAGATATGGCGATGATCATATAGAGTAAAATTTATTTGCCTTTTGGTTGAAAGGGAGAAAAAAAATCAAAGAACTGTAATGGAACATAGTTCTCAAGCATGGAAAATGCCATGTAGCAGTATTTAGTAAAATTCACAAGAATTGAAACATACCCGCTACATTAAAGCATAAACCTTGCTGGAAAAGAAGGATCAAAGCTATACCTACCCCTAGTAATGGAGCAGAATTTACAGGTCCAAGAAAAACCAACCAACCGAATCCACCCCTACTGCGCAGGAAAAAGAAAATCTCGAAAAGCAGAACAACCAGATTATTCTCCGCTTTGTTGCCATATGCCTATTACAGCCACCCTGCGCACCACCACTACTACTAGCCAAAGCATCCTCATACACTAGAATATCATCTTCACATTCCAGCACCACCACTACTACTGTGATTGTTGGTCACATCCTTCCCTTTCACTTTAATGTCTCCTCGGGTTTCATCTGTTCCAGGAAGCTCATTAGCCCATGCATAAGAGTTCACATTCACTTTCAGAATCTTGCAAAAGAAATCAGTAAGAGCCATCTCGTAGGATTGCATCTTTGCATATCCAGGGAAGTAATTGATGTCAATGACAAGGTAATGGTTTCCAGCCTTGACATCACGGATCATGTCGAAGTTGAAAAGGTGTAACCCTAAGGCACAGTGCAGGCCTGAGGCTATCTCAGTTAGGAGACTCATAGGGGGTAGCTCAGCATCCTTGAGGTCCTCAACATCGGCACCACCATGGTTGGTGACATTGGACACCTGAGAGAAGGAGACTGAACCCTGCTCTACAGCAGCAGCAGGAAGCTCGCCAGAGACATCAGGGAGGGACCGACGCCGGACACACTGGACAAAGTCACCAACAACATATACCTTGAATATGACGCCACCATGGTTGACAAACTCCTGGAGGACCAGGGGTGGTTTCAGCCCAAGGAGGCCCTCACGATGGAATACAAGAGCCATTTTATGGGACTTGGCACTGCCATCAGCAACAAGGGGCTTGGCAATCATTGGGAAGGTAAGACCAGAGAGGGATTTTGGGTCTGCAAGAGCCTCAGGATCATAGACAACAGCCTGGTTTGGTATGCCAAATGTCTGAAGTGATAATGTCGAGTGCGGAAGCTCAGAGACGACCTGGAGCATGGACAGCCGGTTATGGAGCCGCTCAATTGCTTCTGGTTGATCAATTATTGGGATCATGGGGTACCTGCAAGCACCAAAACAACATCAGCAGCCATTTCCAGACATGGTTTCTGAGATTTTCCAGAAATAATTTCCAAGGGTTTCCAAGTTCACTTCTGAAAACATTATAGCTTCAGTTGCACAATTTCCATTAACACATTCATAAACAGAAATACAAAGTTTTAATGCATTCAAGCAACATCCATACTAGACAAAATCGGTAACAATTTTAACGCATTTGAAGCAGCACCCATTCTCGACAAAATCGGCAAAAAGATAGCGCGTCTTGTGACAAAATCCCAATACGTTAAAACTAACTGCCAACCCCTCATTGACTTATAAGATATTTGCAGTAAATACATAATAGTACCACCAGCAGGGTTTTCTTCCAACATTCAAGCAATAATGTGGATCATCACTACATCTCAATTTCTTCTTCCAAATACATGCATGAATGACCACCAGTTGAACTCATTGAAACAAAAGCCAGCTCAACCTCTTCTTTCCAAATACATGCATGAATGACCACCAGTTGAACTCATTGAAACAAAAGCCAGCTCAACCTCTTCTTTCCAAATACATGCATGAATGAACATAAGTAGAATTCATTAAAACAAAGAGAGCACAATTTCTTCATTTTCTCCCTTGAAACAAATGATATCAACGGCATTACTCGAGTATTCAGAATTCATTAAGATTTACTTCTTAGCTTCTACATTCTACTGAAAACGAATTGCCTTAGATAGATAGATTGTTTTGATGATAAGCCACTAAAAAACAGAGGCAATAGTCAAATACATGCGCACACATGGACGTAGAGAGAGCTCTTAAAAAATGAAGCAATTCTAGAGAGAAGGAGAAGAAGTTGATTACCTGAGAGCGAACTCACGGAGCTGTTGCTTCCAATCATCACCAGGCATCTTGTGAAGAACGGCATCGAAGGGCCCTTGTTCCACCAGCGGCACCGCCAAGTCAATCGGGAGAAGATCGATACCGCGTGATGCAGCGAGCCGCAGCAGTGATTCCTGGATGAAGCTCTGCCGCTTCTTCTCCTTCAGAGCATACCCGATCGTGTACTTCCGCTGAGAACTTGACAGCTCTTCAGATGCCGCGGCCGTCGACAGCATCGTTGCAGAGAAGAAGGTATCAATCAACGATTTCTTTCACACAGCACAGTAGCATTTCCGGACAAGAATCAATCTAGGGTTTTCAATCGACGGAGACTCGAAAATGGTTAGGGTTTTCTAGAGAGATAAAAAGAAGTATCGAAGTTAGAGAGAGGAAGTGGAGAGAGAATGAGTCGGAGAGACGCCGGAGCTGAAGCTATTTATAGACGCCGGGATAGTTAGTTAAGGTCACCTCCGCCAGTGAGATTACCGCTTGGGTATTTTATAGCACGGGGTCATTATTAAGGGATTAAGGTTTGTCGGTTTGATGGTAACTATATTAGCTGAGGGGTTCTTTAATTAAATTAAATTGAATGATTTGTTAGAGATTGTAATCGAATTTGTTTAAGAAGAAAACAAGAAAAAACCACGTCCTGATAATTAAGCGAGAATATGTCAGTTATTCTTTTTTTTGGTGTCTAATCTATAGAATTATGTACTCTATTCCGTTACAGGAAAAGGTTTAAGAGAATATTCACCGGTGCTTATTATCAAAATTGCTAACAATTTAGTCCAATTATAGTAACTAAATTATTGACGCACATAAATTAGTTACGTATGCGTAAAAAATAAAATATAAAATTTTTTAAATGAATTAGAAATAAAATTTATTTTTATAAGTGAATTAAAAATGAAATATAATAATTTTTAAATATAAATATAATTTTTATTTATATATAGAATATATAAATCGTCTGAAATTTTAATTTTAAATAAAAATTAAATTCGACATTAAAACTCATCCTTAGAAGTTTTACTTTTTCAATTTTTAAACTTATCACATAATACTATACTAACTTTTTTATATTTTATCTAATTTTCTTTTAAATTGCAAACGGTTTTACAAATAGATTAGGTGCGTTTGTTTTTATTTTTTTTAACAAAATTTTTCAATTTTTTATTTCATATTTTTTAATATATATTTTATAAATATTTATAGAATTTATTTAAAAATTTAAAAAATATAAAATTTTTTTATATAATGAGATATTTTATTATATATTTTTATTATATTTTTAAAAATAAAAAATAGAGCTTATTTTTTAAAAAAAATAAAAAAATTTTTATTTTAAAAATTTTTTATTTCATAAGTAATTTCAAACGCGATTTTAAAATGATTGTTCGGAAGCATATTAATATTATTTATATAAAAAAAAAAAAGATATCAATTTGAAAGAAATATATGAAAAACACGAATAAATAAAATAATTATCAGGTAAGCTGTCATGGGCCGGATGAAGTTCCTGTTATGGCCTTCCGTTAGTTTGACCGGTTTATGGGCTGGTCCTTTTGGATCTTATAAACGAGTGGTGCTTGAGCTGGGTGCTTTCAAACTCGTTATTTTTTATTATTTTTTTTTTCTTGGAGTGATCTGTTTCAATGATTAACAAAAAGGATAGAAATTTTTGAATGCTACTTATAAAATATTGATTTTGTCTTGATTAACACCAAAGCAGATGCCGATAAAGTGCAATTTGCTCGATTTTATAAAGCCAATCTTTAACTTTAGTTTGATTGTTTGATATTTATTTAGAATATTAACCTTGCTTGGTTTCCTAGTCCAGAATGTGCTCAAGTTTAGTATATTCTTCTTTTTTACTATCTAAATTATTGATTTTCAAAATCTTAATGACTATCGATATGAAAATATTAAAGAAGCTGCAGAGTAAAAATATAAAAATATACAACAATCGTCTCACATGGATTTCATATAAAAGTTACGCCTCAGAAAGATAACAGTAAAAACTATATAATCTTTTTTTTTTTATATCCAGTGGGATATGATTTCAAGCTTTTAGAAACCGCCGAAGAAATATTATTAAAAAAATATATTTATTGGCTATATAGATTAGAAGCGTGAATGCACTTGGTGGCAAAATCATTAACTTAAAAAGTAATTACAAATTATTAATAGCTACGTATTGCAAATTATTTCACAAATTATTTAATGGTAAAATTTAAATGTTAATTTTATAATAAACCCCTTAATCTTATTAATGGCAATCCACATCTATTCATCAATTAATAAGTTGAGGAATTGAAAACCAATCCAAGCCTTGGAGAGGAGAGCAGATATGGGAAGGGAATGTAATTCTTCCCTATAATTTCCGATTAATTCTCAAAAATTTTCGATTCGATTCATTCCCAATCTCCCTCTCATCCCCTAAGAAGTTCTTCCTTTTTTCTTTCAAATTTTTTCCAAATTTTTCCATATAAAAGTTCAGAGTTTTATAGGTAGGAAAGTTCTTGATTGATTCTATTGCAGCATGGAGAGATCGGCGACGGCGAAGATAGGGTTCCAGCCGGTGACGGCGGCGGCGGTGGTGATGTGCTTCGTGGCGGGGCTCGCCGGCGTTTATTTTTCAATGCCGGAATCAGACTACAGCTTCCTGAAATTGCCCAGATCACTTGAAGAACTCAGAACCCTCAGGTAAATAAAAATTAGTTTCAAGATTTTGTTTTGGTTAGTTGTTGACGGATTTCGTGGTGTTCTGAGACACGGGTATTGCTTGAAATTGTTTTGTTTTTTACATGATTGCTATATGTTGCTTTAATGCCTACATGAAATTTAGGGATTTCAATATTCCTGAAGGGCGTAGGCTTGATTAGGTTTTCGTGTGCATCATTTTAAACGATTAACTGCAAACATAATTGTCTTGATTTAGATACAAAGCTCCTGCTTTATGTTGACTTGGCTTGATTGCATCTCCATTTGTTAAGTAATATGCTTTTGATTAACGTTTCTAGCTATTAGTAGGAGATGGAGTTGTATCTTCTGCTGGTTATGTAGTGGCGCAAATATGCAATGGAACAGTGAAAGAACAATTTCATTAGTCATTTGGAGAACGGGAATGTTCCTGTGGACTGTAATGCCAAACATCAAGTGACCATTGCAACACTTTATAACACCTAGCTCTGTGTTGGGCTTCATTAAAGTTTTAGTTGAAGCAAGATATGTTTGATAAAGTTAGTACAAGCTGAATTTGTTGGACCTTGGCGTTCACTGTATATGTTTCTCAGAGCAATATTACACTTCAACCAGCATATTCGAGGTCATAGAAAGTAATCAAAGTACTGTTACAATTTTGGCGTAAAAAATGTCAAGTCTTGTGCCTACTCCAATGCAAAATTTAGGGGGCACTGAGTATTTTAGACATCATATATGTGTTTCTGTCATACACTTTGGTGTGCTAGCTAGTGTAAGGTCTACAATGTTGTAGCTATTTATTCTGGGAGCATTGCGTGAAAGGGCGTGTCATATGTGTAGTTTACAAGATGTAAGATGTTAGTGTGTAGTATAGCTAGTGAAGAATAAAATGTACTGAATCTTGATTTCTCGGATAACAATATGATATCCATCAAAGTTTGAAGATATACCAAAATCATGATCCTGTTTCCTAGAATACTAATTTCACAAGAATCCTTCAGAAGGATGTTTCTTGTGTGTAGTTTACAAGATATAAGACATTAATTCATATTGTATCTAGTGAAGAAAATATTAGATATTTGAATCCTGACTTCCTGAAGAACAATATGATATCCAACACCCAAGTTTAGGATGTACATAGACACAATCTTATTTCTCATACACTAATTCTACAAAAATCATATGCTTTTCTCCTCGAAGACGCAGCATGCTAATTTCTGAAATGATATTGGTTCCCATATTTTGTGTTCATTTAAGAATTCTATAGGTGACGATCGTGCTTATTGCTTCTTGCCATTTGCAGGGATAACCTTGAGACCTATACTAGTGACTATACTTTACAGGTTTTGGTGGGATATTTCGCTGTCTATATTTTTATGCAGACCTTCATGATTCCTGGCACCGTATTCATGTCACTCCTAGCTGGAGCCCTGTTTGGTGTCCTCCGTGGTGTCATTTTAGTTGTCTGTGCCGCCACAGTCGGTGCATCTTCATGTTATTTTCTGTCAAAGACCATAGGCAGGCCCCTGGTTTTTTCATTGTGGCCTGACAAATTAACATTCTTCCAAGAACAGGTAAATATCTGCTCTTTTTTCTTGTATTATCATAACCTGAACATTCTATTTTCGGAAGGCTAAGAATGGCTTATATTGGACTTAAAACACAAATACTGATTTGGTTATATTGGAATATAGTGATGTTGCAGAGGAAAGCGCCTCCAGTACATTTATGCGAACCAGCTATGACATCTTATTCTTGTTTGACAAAACCATATCATCATATTATATCAACTACCTTCCTGAAATAGAAGTTTTCTTCTGGAGGCATTATGTGACTAATGAACTGTTGCACCCACCCATGCATCTTCTTGCAGGTGGCAAAAAGAAAAGACAAATTGCTGAACTATATGCTCTTCCTTAGACTGACACCTGCTTTGCCAAACACATTTATCAACATGGCTTCACCAATAGTGGATGTCCCATACCACATCTTCCTCATGGCAACCATCCTTGGGCTAATTCCTGCTGCATTTGTAACAGTCCGGGTATTCCATTGCCTTCTCGATTTATGTCAAGATAGAAATTTCTTATTCCTGCAATAACTGTTTTTGTTGTTTGTTTTGCAGGCTGGAATTGCTCTCGGTGAGTTGAAGTCGGTGGGAGACCTGTATGACTATCAATCTATAGCGACACTCTTCTTTATCGGGATTGTTTCAGTGACACCCACATTCATACGTAAAAACCAGCCATAGAGATATCTAGATATGTTCAGTCAGGTCACAGTACTCTTCAAGTCACCCTCTATTGTACGTACATCAAGACACCAGCTCGTTCACCACTGTATGCTGGAGGAAAAAATTGGAAATTAATCATGTTATTTTAAATGGTCTAGGTTTCTTTCTGCGACCAAAACAACATTGTAGCAAATGCTTCGATGTAATTTCTTCTTAAATGGCCATTAAATCTGTAGAATAGGGTGGCTAGTAGATCGCCCATTCTGTGTTCAGTAAGGATGCAAGCTATGAAATTTCTTTCACACACTTCATAATTTACAGTAGTTTGCATCCAGTTTATGCACAGCTGTTATATTTGAGTGGTACAGCACGTCCAGAGAGTTAGAAATTGTGTCAACCTCTTTGGTACTCTGTCATATTCATTGATCACAAATGGAACCCTTCACAGAATTTTGAAGGACGGTCCGTTTTTTGCGTTATACTCTTTGAGAATAGAATGATGAGTTAGTTGGACTTCACCGTAGAATGAAATTATGTTTACGTTCAATGCGGTAGACGTTTTTGCAGTGAAGTTGTACCTTAAAACTTTACCATAGGTAAGTTCAGCTTCCCCTGCTTAAACGTTTCACATGAGTACAGAAACCGTTCAGCTTCAGTGACCAAACGAGTTGCGAAAGAATCCCGCATCCCGCATGTAAAACTCTTTCCATAATATTAGTGGAGGCAGTTCTCATGATAGATGAATATGAGGAGAGCATGCAGTCGCAAGCTTTTTGCTACTGCAATGATGCGAAAAATTCTCTCTTTTTACCGTGGCTTCTATAATGATTTCTAAAGTTGATGCAGACACTAAAGAACAAGAAAGGTGTTTTTAAACCAAACATGCCAAATTGCCAGCGAACGACATGTGCTCTGATGATGGTTTTGGATATAGATGCTCTTGCTCTTGGTAGCTGGACGTGGACCCAGTAGTCATCATTCCTTCAGAAAGAATTTTAACAGGGAGACTTTGAGTTGAAGCTATGAGCTATCATTAATCATTACAATAAAGATTTATCTGAGAAGAGTTGAACTTTAGAAACGTAAATCGTTAACTATGCTGCATGTTTACTCTTCTTACTAATTCTTTCCAAGTCATACCATGTAAATCTTAATAATGAAAGAGAAACAAATCTGAAGCATTTTGCTCTGTTATATTACTGGAAGTGATCAAGAAGTCAGACGGGAAATGGCTTGACAGTATAATAATGTGCGGAAATTGATTGCAGAGAGAATATTTTGAAAGGCTCAGAGCACTCCATACGCTGCTCCGGAAAACTCATGTGGCATGAGAATATCTAATCTGACCACATCTCCAATTTGGGATGAGTACCACATTCTCTAGGTCCAAATAAACAGAAATATAACAACAAAAATTAAACAACTACAATTCAGGCGGTCGAAGTTGAAATTTATCAATAAGGCAAGTAAGTAAAGGTTTTGCGTTGTAGCAGAATGTAATCGTCAACAAACAAGTGAGATGTATCCTGAGTGTTGACAATATTGTTCATCATTCATCAGATGAGAACGAAGAACACCCGGACTAAATTCTGTACAACATGCCCATTTGGAATGCAGTTATGTAATGACAACTAAAACAAGAACACAAATTTTAAGGACAATGCATTCAGCACCGGACAGCACAATCACAAGAAAAGAATCCAATTCAATATTTGTAAATCACCAAGAAAGTCATAGGTCCGACCAAAAAATGTGACACCTTAAGAACAAACTATACAAGATGAACATAAGAAAAGTTTAGAACCTATTCATTCTTTCTTACAAATCTATAAGAGAAGAAATGATCAATAATCTATAGAAAGTATCAAAAGATAATAAGAACTCATACTGCAATTACAATATAGTGAAAAATCATTCACAATATACCTTGAGTTACTAAGCGATGATGGCATAGTAAGATGATCTAATTGCTATTCTTCTTCTTCAGCAAGCTTCTGAAATTGCCTAGGAAGATCTTCTTCTTCTTCTGCGTAGTTGGCGATCCTGATCCACGATCAATATTTTCATATGGAAGCTCATTAAGTTGTTCAAAACTACTTTCCTTCTTTGAGTCCAACTCATCATCTGCTGAAACTGACTCAGGTTCTCTTTCTGATACTATTACATTTGATTCCACTTGTACAGAATCTTTGTCAACTGCATCGTCATTATCATCTGGTTCCTCTATGGGACATTCAATGACATCTTCCGAAGGCATATCAGAACTAAATTTATCCGTTTCAATCTCATCTACGCTCCTCTCGGGAGATTCTGTTTCTGGTGGAGATAGCTCACTATTTTCCTGCACATTTTTTACTTTAAGATCTTCAAGAAATGTAGTCAATTCCTTAACTTGCTTCAGGAAAGTAGCCGTTTCTCGCATACTTCGTTCCATCTTCTCAGGATCAATCCTCTGGTACTCATTCTTGTTGTATGTTGATCTTTCCGGTGAATTAAAATTCTCAGCCTGTTCTTCTTCTGCAAACTCATTAGCCATGCTAACATGAGTGTCTGCCTGCTTGTGATTATCAGCTGCTTGGAAATCCTCTCCTTTTGCTGTCTTTGTTTGCTGCTCTGCTCTGTTCTGGGAGTCAATGATTTTGCTACCCCACATTTTGAGGAAACCGAGCTCGTCTTCTGATTTCTTAAGAGCTTTCACAAAGGTCCTTTCTTTTGCTTTCCATTCATCCTTTGAGTTCTTTGCTTCTGTCTCCATCCTTTCAGCAGCCTTCTTCAGGCAAACAATCTCATATTTGGCTTCATCAAGAATGACCTCATAGTTCTCCTTTGTATTCTTTAAGGTGACTTTCAATTCTTCTATTTCTGCACGTACATTCTCCGACTCTGCCTGCTTCATCAAGAGTAACTCTTGTGTATCTCTGGCTTCAAGAGAGGCTTCACTAAGAGCTGCAGATAAATCCTCAATCTCCTTCTTCAGCTTCAAGATCTCGTCTTCACTGACCTCAAGCTCCAGTTTTAAATGGTTCCTCTCATCCTCAAGGCTTTCAACACTAACAACGGCAGATTTTTCATTTGTCAAAGCTTGACTTTTGGCACTCTCCAGCGCTTTGATCTCTCCTCTTAATCGTTCCACCTCCCTCGCCATCTCTATTGCTTCTTGCTTAGCCATTTCAAGGCGCCGATCAGATTCCTCAAGATCTGAATTCTTTCTAGCTAGTTCAGCCTCCAAAAACCGAACTTGCATATTCGCTTCTTCCAGAGACCTAAGCTCAGATTTTAAGATTTGCACCTCCCTCCCCTTTTCTGCAACTTCCTGCTTAGCCATTTCAAGCTGTTGATCAGATTCTTCAAGATCAGAACTTTTCTGAGCCAATGCAGCCTTCAAAGACTCCATCTTTTCCTTGAGGACATCGATTTCTGCTTGTGCCTGCAGAAGTAAAGCGTTGCTCTCTTCCATTTCTTTCATTGCTGAGGCAAGAGTCTCTGATGAGGACCTGTGAGCACGCTTAGCATCTTCGAGCTGACTTTCCAAAGATTCTATGTTCTTCTTCAGCTCATCAACCAGCACACATGCTTCTGACTCAGCCTGCTTAGCATCACTGATCTCGACCTTGAGATCTTCAATTACTTCTTCCATACGAACAGTTTTATCCTCTGCTAACCTTTTCCTATCAAGCTCTTGCCTCAAAGCATCAATCTCAGCCTCCAACTTCCTGACTAACTCTGCATGTTCGGTGTTTGAATTCCTCACCTTTGGTTCAAGCAATTTTCTCAGACGGTTCACTTCGGCAGACAACCGCTCAGCTCTCTCAGCATTATTATCAGCAGTTTTCATTGCGTCATCAACACGTCTGAGTGCAGTGTTCTTGGCCTCGTTGGACACAATGAGCTCGTACTTCATTCTCTGAATCTCTTCCGTTGCAGAAGCCAAAGCCTTGGCGTCTTTACTGTACTGGCTTCGCATGCTTTCAAGTTCATTCAGCAATTCTTCCTCCTTTTTCTTAGCAGCTTCAATGCCTGCTTGCTCCAGCTCATCAGCCCGGACCTTTTCAGTCTCGATCTCCTCTTCTGCTCTCTTCTTGGCAGCAAGAGCATCTTCGAGCTTCCCATTGGCATCCTTCAATTCCTCAAGTGCCAGGGTCTTCTCAACCTCTACAGAAGCCAATCGCTCAATTGTCCTCTTAAGTTCTTCCTGGACAGAATCAAGCTGCCCCTGCAAATCCGAACCTTTTGCCGCTTTTTGCTGCTTCTGAAATTCAAGAAATTGTCATGTAAAGCAATACACCAACAAAAAACAAGCTCGTGCTCATTAACATAATATCTTCTATAGGGAAATTGAAGCTTACATCATTACTGTTGTTCTTAGAAGCATGGTGGCCATTTGCTTGCTTGGAATTGGCAGATTTTGCAGGTCGATCTATAGAATGAGATTTCTGTAGTGTAGAACGCAGATTCAAGTCCGATTTAGAAGATTTTCCTTTTTGTTGCTGGTTGCCTTTAGGAGTTGCAGGTCTGTACTTGCTATTCTCAGATGATCCAGATCTGCAAAATCAAACTTACAAAATCAAAACCTCTGAAAACAATAAAAAAATAATGTGATTCAGAAGTTCAATTAATTGTGTAATGAAAGGTATTGGAGTCAGTAAAAAGAATAAGTTGAAAATTCTTACTAGTCTAAAATGGGGGGTCATTGAGTAGAATTTCCAATATCTATCACACAATTTCATAAACATAACTAAAGAAAAATGAATGACAATAACAAATTTAAATGTCAGCATAAACACATGATCAAGTGATTGCAATGCAATCAGGAATCAATTCAATCCATTCAGCAAAAAAGAAATGAAAGGAGAAAGAGGAGAGATCCAGAGAACATAAGCAAGTTGAGATCCAAAGATCTCCTCTTGATATAAGATGATTGTTGGAATCCAACAAAACAAGTTGCGCATTCAGGTAAAAACCTTTAAGCAAAGAAGGGAAAAATGTCCACATTGACTCCAGGAAATGCAACATACACATGAGAAACAGGCAGCAAGAAAGAGTCCGAAAGATCTTAACTTTCATGATATTTGATAAAACCCATCAAGACCACTTCAAATCCATCTGAAACTCATCAAAGAAACAGAAAAAATCAGCACAAGACCAATCAGGCAAGGTGAGAAACAACAATTTCCATCAACCGAAAGATCTCTTTTTTTTTATTGTTCTAGAAATCCCAAGAAAACCCATGAGCAGAGCATCAATTCCTATCCAAAATTTCGCAGGAAATAAAAGTAACAGAAACAGAAATCCAAGAACACCCACGAATAAAGCAGCAATCTCCATTCAGCATTTATTGTAAAAGCAACTCAAAGATCTTTGACAATTTGATCACAACCCATTAAACCATTCACCAAAACAAAAACAAAATCTTCTCCTTCTTCTTCCATTATCAGCAAAGCAAAGAAAGAACGAAACAAACTTACTTAGATTTGGATGACTGCATTGTTTCTTCAATAAGCAGATAGAATTACAATCTATACAAAAAGGACTCAATCTTGTCTTTCTTTTTCCTTGAGCTGTTGTTCTTCACCTTCTTCTTCTTCTTCTTCTTCAACTCCCTCTAGCGAGAGAGAGAGAGACAGAAGAGAGACAATAATGTCGGTGGGGGTGAGGAGGGAGTTCAGACCACGATCCCACGAGGAGAGAGAAACAGAGACCACTACTCCTCTACTACCTTTCTCCTCCTACTACTACTTTAATAACTACTCAAATAACTTAGTTACGTAATTTGCTGACCGCTGACTCCACTCTCTTTCCCCACCTTCTATTCTTTGTCTGCTCTCCCTATCTCCTTCTTGTTTGTTTATTTCTTCCAAAAACACTTCGGTTACTTTTTGTTTCTTTTTTTTTTTGGATTATTTATAGCTACTCCATATTGCTAATGGCTTTACTTTTAGTAGATTTTTTTTTCATTTTTAACTTTTGGATACTCTAAATCATTATATTATGTAATATTAATACTTTTGTTTGTTTTGCTTCTAAGATACCTGAATATTAAAAAAAATAGTAATAATTAATGTGGACTAGTTGGTGTGCATGCATGCTATTGTTTATAAAGTTGGTGAGCTGTTACACATCAAACTCTCTTACAACAATACAAGGTGTCAATCCCGTAAAAGAATTAAGGTAGAATATGATTAGTAAAAATAGTACTAATAGCTGCTAAAAAATTTCTCACAGCTGTTGGATCTGCGCAATGCAAGCTGGTGTTTGCGTTTCAGCATTTAAAAGCATGAAGGCATTCACAAAATTAATGTATGTGCAGACATATTACATATGCTTTAACTAACTTACGTGTCTCGTATTAATTTAATACGACCCCAGCCAGACTCATGCACAAGAAACTGAAAAACAACGATCTCGCGATTGCATTATCAGAAATTATGCATACCAGTTCAAAACACAGCATAATGGAGGTGCAGGTGTAGGTAACCTTGACAAAAACCTCATCTTTTTGCTGAGCCTAATGTTGACAGAAGAGTGACGGTTAAGTAATAAGTAGCAGAAGAAACAAGGAAAACTAATTCTCCTTTCCATGAGTTTATTTTTATGGAAGTCACACAGGTGCCAAATTCATGCATCTCTCATGAATTATTGGCGTTGCTCTTCTTTGTGTTGTTACTATCCTAGTTGATTTCTTTGAAATTTTCCTTTTAATCTGATAGAAGCATGCACCTACAAAGAAATAGCGCGTAAGTATGCTGATATGATTCCTTGTGATGTTTCGTGAAACTTGGATCAAGTGAAGAAGCATAGAGAGAGGTGGCTGATTTGCAAATAAAATTTAACATACCAGAATTAACCATAGATTGGTACATTAAGCAAAAGGTGCGCAGTTTTCCTGTGGCCTCATGTTTCTCATTAAAAGGAGAAACAGGTTTTTGTAACCTTTACCCTGTAAACAACACATACAGTAATTAATGCAACCATCAATGTTTTATAAGGCATTTCAAGGAATATTACCAGATCATTTTAAGTCACCATTCCTAATCCTTATAAAGGTGCTCGTTTGATGGTTTAGAGACGGTATAATGATCACGAATTTACTCAGATCAAACTCCAGGCAAGAGGAACCAGGAAATACTTAATATACAACGCATTGAACTATCAAAAGACGCATCCAATCAAAAGACTTTGCTGACCTTGATTGCTTCCAGGTGGGCTAGTTGTGCATAAGTTAAGCCATATTGAGAGGAAGAAGAAGAATTACCAAGTCAGGTTTTATTTTTCAGACTAAAAAAATTGTAACATGTGCAAAACTAAATAAAATTGTAAGAGTCAATGGACCAACATTTCTAGTTTGCCTGAATAGCATGGACGAACAAGCAAACATAACCAATCAACAACAGGTAGTTAAATACCGATTTAGCTGTCTTACCAAGATCCAATGAAATATCAATTATCTTCTGAAATATGAACTTCTTTCCAGTCAGCTTATGCAATCAAGATACAATCCAAAAACTTGCGAAGTTTAAAATAGCTCTAGACTGCAAAATGGAAAGAGTTATATAGTCAACTTCACCGAGAGATTGGAAATATGAATTAGTGTAAGGTTTGCTCGACTAGAATAAGCATCAGAATGAATTTAAAGAAGAAGCTCTGCAAAGCAAGATTAGCAATGAAGGATACTACTACCCTGCACAGGTCACTAAAGCTAAAACCTCTGAGTTCTAATCAAAGCCACTTACAAATACTTTTATCATAGTCTAACAGCTACTGCAATTCAAACAACAAGAAACAGAACCAAAACTGTCAGACGAATCTACTGCAGGATCATATCTCCTTAAAAGCGGTAGGATGACCACGCAGGCAGAACTTAGGCTGCATTTTATTTACAATCAAATCAGTGAGACTTTATATTTACACAGAATACAAAGTAATATCTACTATGGAAAACACAGGCAGAACCTAATATTTGGTCAATGGATATTTCATGACCTCAATGGAGATTGAGGCTAAGTCACACATTTTGATCTATGAGCTAAAGTCACTTTTCCTCAATAACAAAAACTCCTCCGTAAATTTCTCAGTTCGATGTAACATCATCTGAACATGAGGGGAAGCTCTACGTAAAGGAGAAAGAAACTCATTAATCTCCCATTCACTCTGGAACAAAGAATCAATTAAGACGAAACTCTCCAACATCATTGCATTTGCAAGCACAGATTTTATGAGTTGCATCTCATTTTCTGTTCCCAGGAATGTGTGCACAATGAAAACCTTAAGTCTTGGTAAAGAATAATCAACTTCTCCCAGCTTCTCAAGAAGAAGGTGGTCTTCCTTTTCATAGTTAGCTTCACCATACTTCAGGAAATCATCTTCTGCATCCCAGTCATTTTCACCATACTTCAGAAGCTCATTAAGATACTTCAGAGACTGATATCTGTTAGAACTCATATCAGCATATGCATTAAGCAACTTATACTCCGGATACCATCTAGCATCTCGACCAAGCTGTAGGACAAAGTAATCATGTTTCAAATACATACTCAGCAACATTACACATATATAGCAGCAAAAGTTGGTGGACATACTAATATCCTCAGAGTTTCTAGCGATGGGCACTCTCCAAGATTGGATGTGAAACACTGTATTGCCTGAAAAGTAAACCAATCCATATGGCACTCCAGCTCCTTCAAGTTCTTGAATCTTGGTGAATAAATTCCTCTAGAGTAGTCCTTTGGAATCATAAACTAAAGAATAATAGATGGATTACCATCATGAAACTGTACCCACAAACTTCAAAAGGAACACCCAACACAGTCGAGCAAACACTAACTGTAATGAACCCTCTAACATGAATAAGAAAAAAAAAACTAGTGTACAAATTAAACCTTGACGCAAAAATGAGGTAGCAGAATATTAATCACATACCCGATAAAATAAGTGATCCACTTCCAATGTTCCAGTGCACGAAATAGCTAGCAGGAGGTCCAACCAATCCTTCTGGTTGTGGAACCTCTCATCTATAGTAAACCTCAAGGCAGCCATTGCTAAACAAGGGAGTTTCCTGCATGAAAGACTCACAAGGTTCCCTTGGAAGCTCATCTTTGTCAGACCAGGAGCCCTGACCCTCACAGATACTGGGTATATATCAGTCAACTGCAACACATGGAGTCTCTGGAGCTCAGAAGGGATCTCGAGGTGAATTAGACCACGGCAATCATTCAATATGAGGTGCTCGAGAAGCGGACAGCCAGCCAGAAGGTCTCTGAGATTATCATCTTCAATGGTGGCACCTATGAGTTCCAGTTTCTTGAGATTTGGAAAGCCACAGAAGTTAGATGGAACTTTGGGAAGAATCTTGGAGTTGATGTGGAGCTCAGACAGGTAGCTGCAGCAGAAGAGGGATGAGGGGATTGGGTCATGTGGCTCTCGCCAGTAGGCACGTACCTACACAAAATTGCAACATTGCATGAGTCAGCACTCCTTAAACAAACAATATAGTAAAAGCTCCCTCCAATTTGTCCTTGCAACTGTAAGTTATGTTTGCAAGACAAGCGATAAGCTTAAGACAGCTTGGTTCCAGAATACTAGGCACTGAAGGAACTTGCACGACGAAAACTATGTAGTCTTTTGGTAAGCAAGCAAAATTAGTACCAAGGAATCGTTCTGTGACCATTTACTAATAGTGCCCTTTTGCAATATTTTAAAACCAGAGACAGTTTGCTTAAAAAAGAGTTAACAAGCGTCCCATAAAACTCCGTAGAAAGGAGAAAAAAAAACACTACATTAAATGTAGTAATTGAGTAACTGATGGTAATATAATCTAGAAGCTGGACTATTGTAATGTATAGTGTTCTCTTGCTATGCAATCAATAATCTCATTTCAAAAGGCCTCAAAACAAAAGACAACATGGTTTAGCAATCATGGAACCCCAATAGAGCAAAATCACCATTCCCTTAAGTAAATAAACAAAAAGTAGATCTAGTAAATCAAACTTAAAGACATCATCCAATAGAAGTGCTACTTCATTGAAGATCTACACTCTTACACGTAAATTTGGATTTGTCAAGGACCCAAAAAAGAGGTAATATTTTGCGTCCTGCTTTGTGTTTTGTGCTGAGTCCAAATTGTATCACTTTTATTGGACTGGTTCATTTTACATTGAAGTATGCCCTACTTTGTTGATTACAAGACAAACAATGGGGAATCTACGGGGAAAGTCTACTTGATTTATATGCAATTACTTACAAAATCCAAACTCTGGTATCCATTCCATCATTGTTGAACTCTAACTAACACTTCACATGAAAGGATAATTTGCTCTAGAGCTAATTACAAAACACAACAAAAAGTAAATTAAACAAAAATCACTGAAAACATTATGCCATTAATATTACCAGATCAGATGACTACTTATTGCAAGAATATACTGTTCCATTGCTGTACTCTCTAACAGTAACTCTTCCGTCTAAGAGGAGACTGCACTGCGAGCAATTAGTAAGCACAACACAGTCTGCAATAACACTTGGTGTGAAACCCAGTCTCCAATAATGTCACTCAGCAACTAACTGTTGTAGACTTTTACAACAATACATTCTGGTAGATATATAGCCAAAAGCAATTATAGCAAAATCTTCAGCCTTATTGTTACGAACTCTAGTACTTCTGCAAGACAGTCTGCTGTAGAACAGTTAGTAACAATGTTACCTAACAACTACTTATGTTACCTGACAACTAATCTTACTCCACCAGGAGAACTACTTGTAGCTAAAAACAACAGTCGTATTTAATGAAAGCAATTACTAAGAACAACAAATCCGATTAAACAAAAGTCAGACAATGTTATCAAGCAACTAATAACACCAGAACAATAGAACTACTACTAATTACGACCGATATCTGAGTTGGCAGACCTGTAGATGGAGCTGGCGCACGGAGAGACGCGCAGCTTCTTCGAGCCAGCGAGAAGCAGTAGCAGCATAGGAACATGCAACTGTTTGAGAACACGACGAGGGTAACCATAGGTCAAGATCAAGGCTTCGAACAGGCTCCTTCACCAAGCAACGGTAGCGATGAACGGCGGCGAAGCATGAATCCACAGCAGCGATGTGTGCGGTTGCGATATCCGACAAGTCGTGGCAGAATTTCATAGTGAGCTTGATGTCTGGGTGATTGATCCAGAGGTATTTCCACCGCTTGGAGAGGATACTTGTGGCTGCACGCGATCTGGTGTCCGGAAGAAAGGAGAGGATTTGGTGGAGCAATTCATCTGGTAGTGAACTGATCGCGTCGGTAGCCATAGCGCGAAAACACGAAGAAGAATACCCAACTGGAGTGAGTGACTGAAGGAGAACTTGAACGGATTTCTGTGTAGAGTCTGTTGATTCAAATGGAAAAGAAGAACAGAGAGACTGAAGAAGAAATCAAGACGAAATCGAACCAACTCGTCTGGCAATTGAAGAATAAAGATAGTAGGATTTCTAAGTAAAACCTGTTAATCGAAGTGCAGATAGGCTTTCTAAGAAGAAACAGAGCTATTGTAGAAGAACAGATTTTCAACGTTGAGAATTTCCAACGAACTAGTTTTCAGCGAACAGATTCTCTTGGTGATTGAAGAAGAAGCTGTTGATCAAAGAACTATAACACCACGTGATGGGTGAAACAAAAATTCCAGAACTGATAGTTAAAGGCTTTGAAGAACTCGAAGAAGCAAGCTCGCAGCAATGGAGTGACTGAGGAATTCCGTCGAACACCTTGCGATTAAATGAATAAGATTCCAGTGATATTTAAATATAACATTTTGCACTATAAAACTACAAAAATTTGATATTAAACTACTCAGCTTCAATAGAAAAAAAGATTGCGAGTGGTCCATATTGCAGAATAGTTAATTCATACAATATTAATTAAAGCTTGATAAAGATAATTATAAGATTTTTGAGAGTTGACAAGAAACTATTAAACAAAAAAATTTTTAAGCAACAATAGATCCTAATTTGATTTGAATGTTTGAACTTTAAAGTCTTGCTTTTTGGAGAAACGTCGGTTACTGCATTACGGGTGCGTTTGGCCCAGTTCTAAAAATTATTTTTTAATTTTTTTAATTTATATTTTTAATATATATTTTATAAATATATAAAAAATTTATTTAAAAATTTAGAAAGTATAAAAAAATTCAACGAACTGAGATCTTTTTATTATATATTTTTATTATTTTTTGAAAATAAAAAAAATATAATTTATTTTTTTTAAAAAATAAAAATATTTTTTTATTTTAAAATTTTTTTATTTTATAAGCAATTTCAAACGCGGTATACATAATAACAGCATATCGATATTGGCTTGTGTTTTATGCACATATTCGCGTCTTACGTCTTTTCATCAATATCAACCTAGTGCATATATTTGGAAAATATTTGAAAGTAAAAAATTCAAATTAAAATTATTTAACAAAACTTTTAAAAATTATTTAATTAAAATATAATAAAATTTTATGATGTAAAATTATTTTTAAAATATTATAAAAATTTAATGAGAAACATGGAAGAATTTTTTTTAAAAAAAAAAAGTTGGAAACCATTCCCAAATATCAAACATCACCTTAGTGGAAAATATGGTTGTGATGCATAGACAAAGACATTATTCATAGAATTAAATAACAACTAAAATTCCAATTGCTTTTATGCAGAAGAGTTTATTCGCTGTCCTTTTATCAGCATTTTTGAATGAAATTTGTTTATAGTAAATAAAAAAACTAATTCATCATACCAAAGAAGATTACAGAAGAAAACAACGATTAAAAAATTTTTTTTATTATGTCTACGTAGACATAATATCCTTTGCGTATTTAAATATGTCAAAGTTTCTTCTTAGAATTTAGAATTGGCAATTACTAGGCTTTAGAGACGCGCATTCTAAACAATTGTAGCTAAAAAATAACAAAGCAAAAATAATAGAATAAACAATTCATCATTTCTAATTAAAGGAAGCCGGCTGTATTGATATTCATGCCATTATGCTCGAACTAAATATATCTAAATGAATAAATTTTCATCATATGCAAATGTCACCTCATGATATTTCTAGAGAAGGATAAAGATTGGGGCCTTGTTTTCAAAGTCCCGTTCTTTGCATGCTTGGCGTTTTAAAATTTATTTAAATGTCCTCACATATAGAACAGTACTTGGACCCGAAAAACAACTAGAAGAAGTCTTTCGAACCCCTCCAGAAGTCGCACTTCGTTGGCGTTTATTTTAGGTCCTATTTATTCCAACCATACGGTTTCTAACTTTGGTGTCAGATTTTTTAACGATTAGAAAAGAATTACAGATTATTATAATGATTTTGTAACAGATAAAACGTGTTTTAAATATTAGTAATTAAATTTTATTGTAAATGAAAAATAAAATATAAAATTTTTTAAAAATATATTGAAAGTGAATTTTAATTTTTATATTTTAATTATTTTTAAAATGAGTAGAAAATTTAAAAATAATATTATATTAGAGTTTGTAAATTAAAAATTAGATTTAAAATTTTGTACGTAAAACTAAAGTTCTCAAAGTTTTATACAAATAAAATAAATATACTTTCTGAAATTCTAATTTTGATAATTTTGATGAAAAAAAAAAATGAAAATTTCGAACTATTGAAACGTGCAAACCCAGTAAGTGATGTATTTGTCAGTGTTACTGGATCGGAACAGCACAAAACAAGTTTCATGCCTCAAGTCTGGTCCATTAAATTGTTGAAAATATGGCCCGTTAAAAGACCGATATGTTGCTAATTTATATATACATAAATATATATATACATATGTATATATCTATACATCTCTTTAAACTTGCAAAATCTTACAATCTCTTATGAAGTAACACCCTTACACGGCTACGTCAAGCTTTTAGAGCTCACTTCAGACAAATACAGGATGCTTCAATCTCTAGAGTAGGAACCTTCAGGGTATATTCTCTTTGAAAGTTGGCACCCAAGTAACAGTTCAACTGTGCCTAATCCTGTCAACCACTGAAGCATATTATAGATCTGACTCCGTCACCTAATCCCGGAAGATAATTTTATTTAGACCATCTTATAATAACTCATTTCCTTATTGTAAGATCCTTTTTTGTCTATGGTACTTGTAATTGGTTCTATTTGTCCGGCCATCTTCCTTATATTTTCTTAGTCTATTCTCTGTCCGTCATCAATTCTGTAGGTTCTCGGCACAATATATGAAGAGCTGCCTGCTGATGGCATTTTATTGATCTACCTTTCAGCCTCAGGTATGCATTTTCTTAGCCTGTCACATCATTCAGAGACACTGTTTCTAGGAGTTCTCTTTCTGGTAGTCCTGAGGAGTCTAACCATCCAGAAAACCCACAAAAGCAACAATGGAGATTGCCTGTGGCTGGGTACTCGAGGTGGTAAAGGTACTCTATGCAAAAATTTAGTGGGTTGTTTCTCTTACATTCCCTTGTTAAAGGCTCTAATTTTTTCTTATTGGAGATCTTTATGTTGATATACATGTTGTAAATTTTGATACAATCATGCACTTTCATCTTCAAGCTTTACTAATAGAGGTCCTCTTCTTTCCCTTGCAGATTCAAACTGCCTATACCCTTGTGATTTGATACCTTCACAAGGAAGCCTCTTTTCTGGTTGTTGATAGTAACAACAGTAACATGTTCAAGGTAGTTTTACTAGTGTAGTTCTTCTCATCAAAAGCTTTTGCATATAATATTTACATTTTATTATGAATATTACTGAAGTTGGACTTGCAAACACTTCGTTCGGGAAATGTTTGTTACTTCTCTTACCAATCGATTGTCAATGCTTCGAGACAGAAAAGTTGTGAGGTACTCAATTATTTTCCTTTGACAGCATGTCATTTTGAAATTGGAAAATCCATATGAATGTCTGCAAATATAACCGCAGAGTAACATTTAACATTTTCAAGACCAACAAAATGTGAGAAGAGTGATGCTCACAACCATTAACTGCGAACATCCTTCTTTCTTTTGAGAAAACTAGTACTAGAGCTTGTTTGTATAAAGAACCAGTCTTACTAATAGTTTATTGTCTGCCTATCACTAGAATATTGCATATCAGGTACTTGTGTGTTGTTTTACAGGCAATACATGGTGAAGAGGAAGGGGAGACAGCAGCCATGCGTCTTTCACCAACACTTGGTCATCGAGCTTGTATTCTGCTAATGATTCTTCGTAGAGCCATAATGGAAGTTATTTCACTATATTTCTTACCAATCCAAGCTTTTTGCCTTTTTGCTCAGAATTTCTTCGGATACTATGGATAAGGTTTATACTTTTACCTTCCTTCTACAGCTTCTGGATATACTCTTTGCTGCCTTCTGTTGTTTCGTTCTCACTTGTGCTGTTTAAATTAGGATAAATATGATAAATCTGAGTTACTTTCATCGTCACTGAATGAGTTGGCAACTATGTTTGATGACATCAGAGTCGCTTCAATCTATCTGGCGGAGGTCTTGGATGATCCATTCTTGAGGCTGTCTTCTTCTCAGGTTACCCTGTTGCATGCGAAACTACAGATTTACCATATCAGTATCTCATCTTTTGAAATTTATATAGGATCGCTCAACTTCTTGGGTCATTCTTTGCTATACGCAGATTTATATTCTGCCGTGCTGTTCTTGGACACTTTTCCCTAACTTCCCATCCTGAGGAATCCGTCCTACCTGCTTGCCTCACCTCCCTGAATCTGTAGATCCAGAGAGCCCTGTGTCAAACTGCAGTCGTGAGACTTGCGAGCTTCTTTAGTGTCCCTAACCAGTTTCTGATCACTGATAGTGCCGCTCTTCAGTTGAAGGATTCACATTTCAACTAGCCAAAATTTCAGTGGTTGTAGCCTTTGAACAATTATTGGAAAACATTTAATAGATATTACTGGAACTTCTTGATTCTCAACGTTGCCTTTGGCAATTAAAAATCCTTGGTTTCAGCCATGAGTCCAGCTAAAACTTGTATAGAGATCGATAAGATTGGAACGGACAATTATAGATTTTAATGCCTTTATTTTGGGTCGATTTACTATTCGCAAACTAATATTAGCCTTAGTGAGACGACTATATCTAGTTTTGGTGATGTTTATAATAGTTCGTAGATAAGGGTTGCTAACTTTTGCTCTTTGGAACTACAACTGTACGCACTGTGTATTAGTTGTCATATGTTCATATCACAGTTCTTGAATGCCAATGCCAGCAAGATCTGTTACCGTAGTTCCAAATAATGATTTATGCCCAATTTGATCGGTTGGAATAAGTTAAAAACCCAATATTAGAAAGCAAGTCTGTAAATTAACAGCAAGGATTGCTTATGCTATCTACCGATTCCAATCACAAAATTCTCCAACAACCATTTCAAAATTCCTACAACTACCATTTCTTCCATTCCATTCAAAGCTTTCAAACCGACCATATTCGCTCTCTCTTTCTCGTTCTTTTTGCTTCGAGAGGAGCCAAACCTCAAACCTTTCGGACTACGACGAGTCTGTCATGCCTTATGTGCCAACCAACCGGACATAGCGACTCCGATTTTGAACACAACTCATGGGCTAGTTGCCGGCGCTGCATAGGCCTTTGCCGGAGCTTGTCTTGCCGGCTCACACCACCATCGTACTATACTCATATACAGCATAGTGGGCCTTTGACAAGGAACGAAAGGTGCAGTGCTCCCCGAAGCGCTCGCCGTAGGAGAACTATTGAAGTTATAAGAAGCCCGAAAATGAATCAGAAAGCTGCAGCGGCAACGGCAACGGCTATGACTGCAATGTCAACAATGGAGCGTGATGGCGAGCCAAACCTGATGAGGAGCGGAGGAATGAGAAGGGATTGGAGCTTCGAGGACTTGCGCAGCGGCCTGTACTCAAGCGATAAAAACAGGACGTAGAATAAAACCGTTTCCCGTCACGCCTACAACATGATGCTTTTGCGTTGTGCTGTAATTTGATTCGGTTAGTGAAAAGGTAAATAAAATTGTCCGGTGATGAAATGTGCATGCCGTTGGGTGTCGAAAGCAAGCACTCTTTTCATAAACTTGTTTGCTTTGTTGTTGTTTGATTATTGTAATTTGTAACTAACGAGTTAGTTTTTACTTTTATTTTATTTTTTACTTATTTCGTATAATTTTTTCAACAAACATCAGCAATTACATAAAAGCATTTTATTAATTAATATTAATTTCTCTATCGTATCATTATCTTCTTATAATATAGTTGAAAGAAATTTAGAAAATCTAGATAGTCCACCAAAAGACATCGACGCTTTCTTAATAAATTTTCTGTTATGTTATAGTTACGTTAATCATAGGCTTAACTAAGTTATATTCTTTGACATTTTAAGTCCATTCTCGAGTTTTTATTTAAGAACCACTCTACATTTACGTATGATGACGTGAACTTAGCTTACACTCAAAGGTATTAGAAGTTGATAATGTTGAGTAACAAACACCTGATATATCAATAATTTTTTTTATATATTCAAATAGTTTAATAAATTCTAAAGTTTTTCAATCAACATTAGTAATTTGTACGAGTTGAACCGTTCTAATTCAAAAATAGAAAACCACTAACAAGTAAAATTATGATTTAAGTAGTAGACAGTTAAAGTCTTCCACTAGCTATAATTCGTTATTTATATGAAAAAAATTACATAAACGTTGAAGTTTATAATAATTCTAGACTAATTTCACACTTTATATTAGCAGTTGTGTATGTACGTATAAGTATGCACACTTTTATGTAGTTGTTTAAAAATTTATTTGATTATCGTGAATGTTGAAAATAACGAGTGTGTTTGGTTGTCGATAGACGCATCGAAAATATAAAACACACTAAAAAATCTTACGTAAGCAATACGAGAATTGATACAAGAGCAAGGCAATCACAAAAATAAGAAATTTACGTGAAAAAAAATGAGAAAAACTCCACGAAAAGACAAACTAGTCTTAAAAGAATCACTAAATCAAGGCAATTAAAAACTCTTGTGTTACACTTTAAGTGGGAACTCTCACTAGAATGATTTGTTTCTATCTCTCACACTTGATGTGAAAATAATTCTTTTTCATTGCCTATTTTGTTCTCTCTTCCAAATAAATACTTTTTATTCATATATATAATGCCTCAGATTATCTTTTCATCTTTCCATTAATTGTCCAAATTCTTTGGTCTTCCATCTTCCAAAAGATACTTTAAAGTACTTGATCGTTGGCTTTTCAACTTCTTGAATAATGATTCGTATTTTTTGATCTTTGGCATTCCAATATGAATGTACATTTAACTTATTGCATTTTAATGAACCACTAATTTATATAGTGGCTTTATAATTTTTAACAGTGAAGTCAGTTCAAATTGAACTTTAAAGAGTGCGTTAAATTTTTTTATTTAGTTATAATTAAAAGTAAATTCTTATTAAATTTTTGGTTAGAAAAATGGATTTGAGGAGAACTGAAATACGTACAAAGTTCGCCATTTTTATAAGAAAGTTTTAATCTTGGAAAAAACAAGTCTAAGGATTATTAATATATATAATTACTTCATTATTCATTTAATACAATATGATTTTTGAGTTCTTAGCAATAGCCAAACCATATATATGGATTTTATTAAAGACGTATTTTAAATATTTGTAAAAGTAAAAATTAGTAAATAGAGTTTTTAAAAAATAAAATAGGAGTAGAATTTAATAGTTATATTTTAATAGTTTCTAAAAATATGTTGAAAATAAAAAATATAATTGTATTAAAAAATATATAAATAAAAAAGTTAAAATTAGATTGCCGAATGTGAAAATAAAATTTTAAATTTTTTATATAATTAAAATATATAAATTATTTCAAAATTTAAAATTTGATAGAAGATAATTAAATTACACACATTTTAAATACGACCTAAATAGACAAACCCTCAGCTCAATCACACTTTCACCGCTGCCGCTATCAACCACTGTCAAAAAAAAAAAAAAAAAAAACAGAACTAACTTTTTTTTGTCTTTTTTTTTTATTCATTGTTTGTCTACGCAAAGTCGAAAATATGCCAAATACTTGGAAGTGGACCAGAGGAGAAGAACAACCCATAAGCAACCAACGTAAGAAAAGGAATCTCTCTGTTCTCTCTCTCTCTCCATCCAGTTTTTTCTTTTGCTTTGACTCCCAAATCACTTAACTCTCTCTCCCTCTCTTTCCAAAAGTTCAAGAAGCTCAACTTCATCAAAGAAACAAACAGCAAAGATCCAAATCTTTCTTTTTCTTTCTGTGTTCATCTTCATCAAACGCAGCCTCAGAAAGTATTCAATTCTCTCTTCTTCCACTTATACTACCCCATAATCAATACCAACGATTCAATCTTTCTTCTTCATTTGGGGGCCAAAATTTCAACCTTTCTTCGTATTAGGACCTAAATTTCAACCCTTACTTACTTCTTCATCCGGGCAAAAAATTGATTCTAACTTCTGAGTTTTAGAGCCAAAGATTCAATCTTTCATCCGGGCAGAAGATTGAATCTTCCTTCTGTGTTAGGGCCAAAGATTCAATCCTTCCTCTTCCTCTGTGGCAAAGATTGAATCTTTCTTGTTCCTCTGGATCAAAAAATTGTTTCTTTCTTCTCAATTTCTTGATTTCTGAGAGAAGAAGAAGAAGAAGAACAAGGGCAAGAAAGAAATGGAAAGAAACAATCTTGGAGTTAGCAAGACAAGCAAGAATATAAGAAAGAGCCCTCTTCACCAACCCAACACCAGCTTCAATCCTCAGACTCAAACTTCTTCATCATCACAATCGCAGCAACAATCTTCTTCTTCTGCTCCTCCACAGATCTACAACATCAGCAAGAACGACTTCAGAACTCTTGTTCAACAGTTAACCTCCCATAACCCTCCTATCCCTTCTAACTCCTCTAACTTCCCTAACCCTAACTACCACCATTCCCGCCCTCCACCGCCGCCTGTAGCACCACCAAACCCTAACCCAAATTTCAGCAGCTATCCTCCGGCAAGGCCGCCGCCGCCGAAGCCACCTAGCCAAAGGTTGCAGAAGATTCGCCCACCACCGCTCGCTCCAATCCCTCGAGCTCCACCACCACCTACGAACCCTAATCCACACCCTAATTTCAATCCCAATTTTAATCTTGGTTTGAATCCCAACCCTAGTTCCAATACCAATTTGAATCCTAGGGCACCGGCGGAGTCGCCGGTTTCGGCTTACATGAGATATCTGGAAAGCTCGATTATTAATTCTGATGGTGCCGTTGCCGGCACAGGAGGAGGAGGAGTTGGTGGTGGGCCCCGTACTCCGGTGGGATTGCTTCCGTCACCGGCGATGATGTCGCCCAGCGCGTTCTTGAACCTGGCTTCGCCGAGATCTCCTTACTCTCATCTGCTTTCTCCGAGGGGATCCAATTATCCACCGCCACCGTTTTCACCGTTAACTCCAAACTTTGCTTTCTCTCCGGGATTACTTGGGCCTGGTCCAGGGCAGTTGCCGCCTCTTTCCCCGACACTGATGTTCCCACAGTCACCATCAGCGTTTCTACTGAGCCCCAGGTGGAGGGAAATGTAGGTTCACAAAGAGTCCTGCTTTCACGGAGAAAGATTTGAATTGTGGCGTACAACAGTATAATCAAAAACATTTGTGCTGGGATATAGGGATTGAGTACGCAGAATGTATGAAGTTCAAACTTGCAGTTAAAGAAAAGGGTGCGTGCAAGAAACAAAACGGAATGACGGAGTTGCTCAGTGTGTGCGAGGCTTCAAATTTTGCAAGTTTGCATGAGAAATATGTTTGAAAGAAGAGAAGTGCAATTTGGGAATATGGTTTGGTTAGTATGGATAACAGACATTGCAGAAAATGAACGGAATTCAAGACAGCAGAAATATAGAAATTGTAATCTTGGTAGTTTCTGCCCATGCTGCTCGGAGATACCCGACTAGATGGAGACCAACGCAAGGTAGGTATATTAAATGCTTAGTAGATACATTGCTCAGTACTTTTGTGAATTAGAAGCTTCTTTCTTACTCTTTTCAACAGAAATGTATCTGTTTAAGATACAGCTTTCTGAGGTGTATAATGTTTATTACATTTGTTTTCACCTTTTTGAATAATATCCAATTAAATCTTACCAAATTGTATCGCCATTTTTGTTGGTGGGTTTAGCTCCAAGGTTACTCTTGTATTATACATTGTTAATACCCATATTTTGTGTCCATAGTGTTGGTTTACTGGATTACAGTTTTAATGCATCCTTTACATCTACTGCTTAAATTCTTGAATGATAAAGAGCTCAAGTTGTAAATTTCTCTTGATATATTTTCTTATGCTATTTGAATGTTTTCTGTGATGGAGATTTGCTCAAGAATGCTTCAGTTACCATATACACCATAATTCCAAGTGTCCCTTGCTTGTAGATGCATGGAGTACTCCTGTGTCAACCACTTGGCTTGATTGAACCCTGCATGTTCAATGTGCGTGCATTTGAGATGCATCATACTGGCATTATACGAACACATGAACACAGAAGAGGCAGAAAGTTTTTTGTTGTATCAATTCACTTCGAGTATCTGATTTTGTGAGATTTGTCTTTTATTTGCAGACGGTATTGCCTCTTTCCATGTGGGACCTATGGTTTTTGTGATATTCATGCATTTTTCTGTTGTGTATCAAGGGTTTTGATTGAATAGGGAAATTTGAACTATGTTTGTTGTGAGTTCATGTTAATCAACAAAGTATAAGAAAGTATGTAGAGCAAGTCTAGGGTAACGGTTAAACATTGCTAAGTAGATATGAGAAAGCCGTGTTTCTTGTAAGGGTGTGTCTTATGTGTAATAGACAATACAAGTTTGGAGAACTGACTTTGTGTATGACATCAATGGCCTGGTAGAAAGTATTGGGCAATGCTTATGTCTAGCACTGATCTCATTTTCAACTTGTATTACAGTAGCATAGTTTGGTTATTTCAATCTTTTTAAGTAAGCAAGGTATCATCGTTTTGATATTGAGTTCTTGAGAAATGAAGGTTCAAGAAGACAAAAGTATACTGGAGTTCAAGTAACAATAATTTGCCAGCTTCTTTGGTGAATTTCCAACCTTTGTAACTGCAGTTTTTCGTGTTAGTTTAGCTATTTGCTCTTGTTAGTTTTTTTGAGTACTTGAAAAGGTGGGTTTTATTGTATTAGCATTTTCAGTGAAGAATGTGTTGATAGAGGCTGGACAACTTCTACATGCTTTACATGTGAATACTTATTTTGGCAATTTGCCTTCTTAGTAGAAGATAAGCGTAGTAGTTCTGTCTGTGTTTACATGTGGTTAGGGTTTGATAGGGCTTTGTTTCAGTTGAAGTTGAAAGCTAGAATAAATTCTTTTTTAAGTTGGAGTTTAAAAAGAATGTATGTGTATCCTTGGTTAAAAAACAATATGAACTCCGGATATTAAATGATCAAAATATTCATGATTGTGAAATAATAGAAAAGATTCTTCTAGTTTAGTAGGCACAGAAAATTTTATTTAGTTAGCAAGGAAAAGCAAAAGCTCAGAAGTATGGGTGCGGATGCTGTTAACAATTCTACTTATTTTCAGCCATAAAGAATAGCTAAAAGAAAAAGAACTTTACCAAACAAGCCCTATAGTCATTTTGTGTTTTCGCTTGTTATTGTAGATTAATCTGTTTGCTTGATCTCTGCCTAGTGACTCTGGTTTCTTAAGGTGCTATTTAGAATTATTTATAAACTTTTTTCCATCCCAATTTTTATAAATTTTTTTATAATATTTTACAAAATTTAAAATTTTAAAAATATATAAAATTTTAAATCATAAAATTTACTTATTATTTATTATTTTTAAAATAAAAAATACAATATTTAAAATATTTTTTAAAGCACTCTCAAATATTCTAAACAATCTCAAACATTCTAAAATTTATTTTAAAAATATTATTTGTTTTAAAAATTTTTTTAAAGCATTCTCAGACATTCTAAAGATACCCTAGTTCTTTCGTTTATACTGCAGATAAAATAAGCGAGGCGATTGTTCTCTGCTCTAAGGTCATCTAATTTCTCTTCTGTAAGGTTATCCTTCGAAGTTCTGTGCTATGCTCTGATCATTGCTGTTTTTCGTTAAAAAGAGAGAAATGAAAGTTATTCTCGGGAAGACGAAGCTGCAGAATTTCGATATTCAAGCGCATGAAGCTCAAACAATTTGATGTGAAAACGAGAACAATTTTGTCTGGTGACTTTTCTCCTAAGTTTTGTATCTCGTCGGGTTGTTATGTTTCTGCTGCAATTGATGCTCTAGTGTACCTGGATGAAAGAGTTATGTAACTGAAGTGAACAAAGAGAAACAAAAATTAATAAAAAACCATTTAATATATATTAGTTAGCAAATACAATATCGCACCGTTCACTAGCTCCCAACTCACAACTACAACACCAAACACTGAAGAATACTACTAGCTCTCAATACTACTCAACGCAACATTGAATACATTCTACCATTATTATTAAGGTGCACTACCATTACCGCGATTAATTTCCTCCGTTGCCGCCACTGTTTCCGCTACTACAGCCGCTGCCACTGCCGTTACTTCCATAATACCGACCACCATATCCATAGCCGCCGCCACCACCGTATGCATAACCCCCACCACCACCACCACCACCACCACCATACGCATAGTAACCGCCACGGCTCGCTCCTCCTCTATACCCGTCAGTGCTAGAACCAGAACCACCACCACCGGAACCAACACCGTAATCATAGACAGCAGTTTTGTACTTCCCTGTAATGCCCCTCTTACTATTGGCAGAACTTGTGCTGCTGCTAGTGCTAGTGCTGGTGCCATGACCAGCACTGTGGGCACCAGAATTTTCAAGATCAGTTAAACGGTATCTAGCTGCATTGCAAGTTGTAGTCATTGTGGTAATGGCTATGCTCAATATAAGTGCAAGAGCAAATACATTGCTGGAGTTAGCCATGGAAGTTGTGTAGTTAATGAAGTTAAGGATGCCAAGTTAGTGTTAGAACGAAGGTTTATATAGGGGTGGATCGTAAGTGCATGGAACGCGGATGACCTTCGGAAGGTGGCGAACGACGGTGAAACCACGATGGAGGAATGTCTGACATGTGCACGGGTTCAGAAACAACATGTTCATTGTTCAATCAAACCACTGCACGCGCTCATGTTGTTCATTTTGGTTGAACTTTTAATGCATCACAAATGGTGTGTAGCAGCTTTCACTTCCACCAGTATCAGCACTACAAAATATCTTGGTGTTTCATGGACACTAGATCTCAGAGAGACTTGAATCAAAGAAACAATGTTACACACTGGCATAGAACCTTCACCAAATCGAGCTACTAAAAAAGTTAGCCATTTAATCAAGAAGAATTTGACAATCAGGTCCAAATGTTTTTGTTCAGCTACAGCTGATTTACCTCTAGATGCACTGCCTCCACTTTGTACCTTCTCAGCGAAGCTGATGGCAGCATTATTTCAAGCCAGAAAGAGAACCTTAGCTAAACAGATGCAGCCTTCAAGCAACCAAACCATATCGCAATACACACAAACCACTAATGAATTGGCAATAACAGACATTTCCCACTTATTTTCTTCATTTTCTATTTTTGCTTGATAAAGCAATCATTCTTCAGATGTACATCCTAAGGATACAGAGATAACATGATACTTCACCATACTGTTTTCTCTTCAAGTCCAGTTTGAAGAAATTAATATGGTAATAATTGAAATGGGGAGAGAAGCAACCAGATAGCATCCTCAACCCAAAATACAGTTTGAAATAGTTTAATAAATCCTAAACAGCTTTACTAAAATCTGATCAAGCTGTTTCAGGACGAACAATGGTTAGACCTGGTTCCGTTAATGGCTGGCACACCCCTTATTGCAGGGGATGCACCCCTAGTCATCTTGACATACTCCACATAGTCGCTATACTTCATAGTGTACAATGTGCTCTGATAGCGCGTGAGACGGATACTTCTGCGGAGAGAATCTGTGATCTGCCCATTATAACCAGCTTTCCTTATCAGGGAGTCAACTGTCCCCACTTCAGTCCAACCTGTCACAGGTAAACGTGATTACCCATGCAAAAGTAGATGCTCACTCACAAAAGTAGATTATCAAATTATCATATTACAGTAAGCTGATACTAGTAAAGAACAACACAGTATAAAAAGGTACAGCTCTAGGCATAAGGAATTCACAGTTTCTTGATCAAAGTTAATTAACAGATATAGTAGAATATTATAAAAGAACAACAAGGAAAGTATGAGGTTCACCTTCGTGAGCAGCCACCTCAGGCAGGTAAGTTGCACTTCGTCTAATGTTGTAATCAGGGTCTGTAAATTCGATAATTAAACCATGCTTCCCAATCTGTATAAAGGTTGGTTACTTGCATTTCTTCAGGAAAGACCGATTCAATGTTAAAATAAATAAAAAACAGCTGCCAGAAAAGAGTCAAAATTAGCTATTTCAGTTAAGATCTAATTTTATGATTTTATCCCTTTCCAAGAAAATACCCTATCTAAATAAAAAGTTATAACCACAGCAAGGAGAGGGAGGGGGAAAAGCAGAACTCCTCGCTGTAAATAGAACATCAGATGGTCATTTTCGTTTAAGCTAAATTACATGAAGAAAAAACCAAAAGGGAAAAAAATTATGTTGATTCGTGTTAAATATAAATAAAATAACTAACAATTATGACCTTCGTTTCATTATAGTATACCAGCAATTTCTATGCATAATAGGTTGATCACTGAAGCAGCCAATGAGTAGTGTAGTCAATTGCTTTATATTCTAGAGACTGCTAAATTTAAGTTAATGGAGAGAGATAGGTGGCAAACCTCCCAATCAAGGTAGTTGAGAGCAGTTTCATAGTCCGTTAAAAGAGAGACTGTACATTCTAGATAAGGTAGCTCCTTGGCTTGTATCGGTGGAAAGCGGCGATCTCTAAGTGCACTGCATGATAGGGAAAAGGTGAATAACACATAGAACCAAAGTTCTAGACTTCAACAATCTAAAAAAATACATTATTACATTATTGGCATTACGATCAGCTATAATAATGGAGAGTAGTTCAAATGGATAAACCAAAGCTTTCCATTGCATGCTTAAGAGAATGGAATAAGAATCGAATGCCAACTGAACGTCCCAGGACCCTCTCACCATGGTAGTACATCAACCAATACCCTACTACACACTCCCTTTTGTTCTCTAAGACAGTTCATAGCAAGAAAGAAGGTCTAGAAAGCGACCATACCAACACACACACACACACACACACAACAGAAAATCCTAACTTTCATTCATATATAAGATGATAAATGGAACACATAATTACAAATTTAAAGAAACATTGTTTGTGCTTAAATAGAAATTACCTAGATCACAAAACCAGGTATTAACAAGCAATATCTCCACTGTGAACCATACAATTATCCTAGATCCCACAAACAACTTTCCGCTCCTAATCCTTTAGCGATCAATAGGTATTGAAGATAAACAAGTGAAAAGTACCTAGTTAATGCATAATCCTTAAACCCATTGACTATGTGACGAGGTTCTAGAGTTCCAATGCACCCGCGCAGCCGTGGCTCCGCGCCATTGATAGCTTTCTTCCATGTAACAAACAATGGGCTGCCAACAAGAAGCACAAACAAAAAACGAACATAAAGTCAAGATACTTAACTGACACTTATATAGAGCATTAAGCAAATCTTATTGCTACAGCATTTTACTTTACACTAATGATACTCTAAGGGAAATTTTTCTACAATTGAGATGTGAAATCAATTAAATAGAAAATAAGAGATGCTAAGATATAAGCTTGAAATACAGACACGCTAAAAAATATCTCTTAATTTGCAAGAAAGCACTCTGTCAACAAAACGAGTATTTCTATAATGAAAAAGCACATCCAGCACTACTCAAGCAGCTAAAACTCAAAAGATCCATCAAAATCCCACCGTAATTCACAAAGACATTAATCAAGCAGCCGAAACTCACACGATTCACGCAAAATCCTTACTTAACTAAGAGAAAATCACAATCAAAATTTAAAAATAACAGCTTCAAATTGTCAATAAAAATAACTCACTTAAATTCTCCTGACAATTCAGATAAACACAAAGATATTGAAAGAGAGAGAAATCATACTGGTGTCCATCATCAAAAGCAGCAGGCGGAGTATCCTCGCTGTTGTAGTGAGCAACGAGAGTGTCGAAGCAGTATACTGCCATCTCTTTGTTAGCCGAAACCATCTTCTCCTCCACCTCCTGCTCTTCCGTCGCCGCCTCTACCTCGCCGCCGACGATCTTGCGCCGAACAGATCGCAATGTTTCTCGATCAATCGACGATCGCCGCCGGCGAGAGCTTGATTCCTCCGCCACCCCGCCGACAATCTTCCTTCAAACTAGTAGAACAAGGAATGAGAATCAAAGAAAGTTTGATTTTATTTTTTCTTCCTGCAAAGTTGGGTTATGGAAGTAGAGACAAGGGAGATTGACCATGTAGTCCTTATAGGTTTCTAGAAATTGCAAAGTTGGTAGGACTAAATCACCCTTGTATTAGATTTAATAATACGAATAAAATTTGGATACATACCTGCGTTCTTCCGAACTCAAGTTTTATATATTATACTACATGGTTAATTAATCATTTAATTTCGTTAATAATTATTGAAACAAGATATGCTCTTGTTAAGAAAATAAAATAGTACACTTTAGATGCAAGTGAGAGTGTTTCCATTTACGGAAATTTTTTTTTAATTAAATTTAAAATTTTAATAGTTCACATATTAATATTACAAAAAATTCAGAAATACGATTTTGTATAGAATTTTTTTTGTTAAATTATATTTTCTTATTTTTATTTTTTGAAATATAAAATTTTTCTCTACTTTTAATATTTTAAAGAATAATTAAAATATAAAATTTGAACTCTATTTTATTTATTTTAAAAAATAATTTAAATACAAAATTAAACTTTACATTCGACATATCCTTTAAAAATTTTAATTTTAAATTTTTTTAAAAACTCAATTATAAAATATTCTGAAATACGCCTTAAATTTATAATCCTGATAATGGTCAACAAGCGGGTGAGACGTTTAAAGCACAAGGACCAAAATATCCTCACGTTCTCAAGTTTCTCTTACGAATATGCCCTCCACCAACGCAATTATCTACAAAGAAAACTTGAATTTGAAGACTACTTTAAAACGATTTTTACCCAGGTAATTATTTTGGGTTTTTAAATTAGAATGACTTTACAAGCGGTCTAACTTTGCAAACACTCTTTTTATAAAATTCTTACATATATGAGGAAAAACTTTTTCCTTGCTCTGGCTTGAGATCGATTTTTTCAATCAGTTTTTATTCTTCTCTGCTTAAATTCTTCGATTCGATTTGGTTTAGCAGCTTGTGGAGATGGCGCCGGAGCCGATGGACGATGACATCATTGGCGATAACAAGAACCCTCGCCCCCTCGATGAAGACGATATTGCTCTGCTCAAGACCTATGTGAGTGATTAGTTTAGGGTAATAGCTTCGTTTTCCCCGGTTCGAATCCTTCCAGATTTAGTATTAACTGATGAGTTAGGGCTTGTTTGTCAGTATTGGTATCATTTTTGCTTTTGAATTTGTCCAAGTTTAGGGTTATTGATGAATTAGGGTTTTATTGATGTTAGGTACTGCGTCGGTTTACCGGCAACTGTTTTTGTGGTTACGTTTACTTAATGTTATCCAGTTTCATACGTTTTCTGCAGCAATTACAGTTGTATAGGATCGATTGTTCTCGATAGTGGCAGGAAGTTAATTTGTATTCTGTATATGCTGAATTTAAATAATGGTATTGCTTCTTGCCTTGGACGATGTGCACTCACTGATTTCTATCAGACTTGTTGTTTTTCTTATGAGTACAAATTTAGTATATTTGAGACTTTTTAGTAGAACATTAAATCTAGTGTGTTTTCTTATTTCATTTGCTTTTACTTTGTTTTCTAACAGGGCATTGGACCTTATTCCACGAGCATCAAGAAAGCTGAAAAAGAGATCAAGGACTTGGCCAAGAGGATTAATGATCTTTGTGGTAAGTAGTCCCTTATACCAACTTAAGTTGAAGAACACTAGCTCTTGTAGAGATTTGAATGAAAATGTAGCTTTGTACCACCTGTTGATGGCAACTTTGCGCTCATAACAGATCATGTAACCGAAAGAGGAAAATGAGGCAACAAAAGTTAGTGAAAAATCTCCTTGTATGAGACCGAACTATTTGGAACTATCCTAAGCGATTTTACTCATCGTACATGGTATGAGGAGCATAAAATTTGTTGGTAGCAAGTTGGTCAGACTGTCCAAAGTGAGTCTGAACAAATTTAACTCATGCTATGAGGATATCACTTGTTCAAATCTCGATCAAAACCTAATAGCTAGCCGTTCTTCTCCAAGTTTGTGGTCAAAAGGGTTAAATTGTTCTTCAAATTCAAATATAAGAGAGGACCATGATATTTTCAGCGATCTGGTTTCTGCGTTCTTTGAGTGAAGCGTTAAGTTGTATTTTCAGCGTTCTTTGATAATTCATATTGTATGAAGATATGGTTCGTGAATAACATAATGGTTTGCACTGATCCATGATGAAGGCCATTACATTTTGTGATTCTTGCTTATGTTGTTGTCTATTGAGCTTAGCTTTTATAATATATGGAAAGTTCATATACACCCAGCTGTAGTGGTTTCTTTGTACAAGTTAGTCTATTCTTACTTATGAAGTCATAGTTTCTACTAAGAGGTTCTGCATTGCTTTTATTCAGGTTTGTGATTTATATTGTATTTGCTTCAGGCATAAAGGAGTCTGATACAGGGTTAGCGGCTCCAAGCCAGTGGGATCTGGTTTCTGATAAGCAAATGATGCAAGAGGAACAACCTCTTCAAGTATAACCAGAACTATGCTAGCATCCTTTCATGTTTTTCTATACTTTTTCAGCTGGTGATTTTCCTCCTATTTTTACTAAAAATATTTTTCAAAGGTGGCCCGATGCACCAAAATAATTAATCCCAATACTGAAGATGCCAAATATGTCATCAATGTTAAGCAAATTGCTAAGGTACACTCATTTTCCATTGCAATCAATACATTTTTTCTGATTTGAATGATCTTTATGTAAAAAGTTGATTTTTTTTTTTTTCTGTTGTAAATATAGTTTGTCGTTGGCTTGGGGGACAAGGTCTCACCCACAGACATTGAAGAAGGCATGCGAGTTGGGTAAGTTTTAATCACATCTGAGTGTAATCTATAATATTTATACTGTGAAGCGATGTATGTTTCATCGATATGATGTAAGTCTTGTGTTTTTTTCAATTCATACGAGCTATGAAAAATCATGGCAAGACGGAAACTCTCAGTTCTTTTACCAGCCTTTATACATTTTTCTTTACATATAAAAGTTTAAATGACATTCACAATTTATGTTTCAGGGTTGATAGGACAAAATATCAAATCCAAATTCCTTTGCCACCAAAGATTGACCCAAGTGTTACAATGATGACAGTGGAAGAAAAGCCGGATGTTACATACAATGACGTTGGTGGATGCAGGGAGCAGATTGAGAAGATGAGAGAGGTATTGTAACGTTTTGGTGCTCTACTGCTTTGTACTTCATTGAAGTGTTAGAGCTATTGTGGGTTGCGGCACTGAATGTTTGGCTAAGGAGAGGGTAAATGTGCACTATTTTTTCAGATGTTTTAAGAATAGCAATTGGTGAAATGTTGCACTTTATCATTGAATTTTCATATGTATAGAGAAATTATCCAGATATTTAATTTTCTTACTGGTGTTAGTCTTGTTGGGAAACATAAATATGATTTTTGAACCACAGTAATATGTTGAAAGCTGAAGGTGCAGTAAGGCCCTTCTGGATTTCATATATAGCTTTTAGCTAGGCATTCGACTGCAGGTTAACTCAGTAAAAGCTGCTATTTTTGTAATTTTATGTTAGGAAATAATGCCTGCTATGGTTTTCTCTGTAGATTTCTGCGTTCCTAGAAATGTGAAAGTTCATTTGACTGGTCAGTTTTTAGCAATGTGGACAATGTCCTGGATAACTAGGTGCATCTCTAGTTTTGAATTTTACCTCTCTACTTCCTTCAGGTTGTGGAGCTCCCTATGCTTCATCCAGAGAAATTTGTTAAATTGGGTATTGATCCTCCAAAAGGTGTTCTGTGCTATGGCCCGCCTGGGACAGGCAAAACTCTATTAGCAAGAGCTGTGGCAAACAGAACTGATGCCTGTTTCATTCGTGTCATTGGAAGCGAGCTTGTTCAGAAGTATGTCGGGGAAGGAGCCAGGATGGTTCGTGAGCTTTTCCAGGTTGTTAAATTTTAAAGATGCTCTATTGATCGCCTTGTATCTTATCCATATCACAGTTTGGAACATTTACTCTGATGCTTTATCTTTCTGAATCAGTTTTTCAAAATCAAATTGGTAATCCTTTTGTTCATGTAGATGGCTCGGTCGAAAAAAGCTTGCATATTATTCTTCGATGAAGTGGACGCAATTGGTGGTGCTCGTTTTGATGATGGTGTTGGAGGGGATAATGAAGTTCAACGCACAATGCTTGAAATTGTTAACCAACTTGATGGCTTTGATGCTAGGGGAAATATTAAAGTTCTGATGGCAACTAATAGGTACAACAACTATTTTTGCTTTTGTACTGCAGTTTGCTTACTTCCATTTTACCTTTCTCCAATAATTAAGACTATAGCATTGTGAGCACCATGGAACTGATCTTTAGTTTTCTCACGAGTACATTTGTTTAGGTACATGAATCTGCATGTGAGCAAATCAGGTTAATCTTTGTTAAGGATAAATGATGTTTACTTTGCAGTTACTATGTTCTGGTATTAGATCAATTAGCATATTAAGGGCATCTTTGGCCATCCTACTCTATAATTGTTTTTAGAGCCTGTTCATGGAATATTCCTCCTCAATGATTGTCTGTTCATTCTCAATATTCTGTTTCTTCTTGAGTTCTTTGATAGGTGATATTTTTATGTGCTTCTTTCTAAAATTTCTCTAATTTGTTGTCACAATCTTTTACCAGGCCTGACACATTGGACCCAGCGCTCCTACGTCCTGGACGGTTAGATCGCAAGGTTGAGTTTGGTCTGCCAGATCTGGAGGGTAGGACACAGATATTTAAAATCCACACGAAGACTATGAACTGTGAGAGGGATATTCGTTTTGAACTCCTTGCTCGTCTCTGCCCAAATTCTACTGGTACGTGCTAGAGTTGTCTCTTTAAAGTGCTTTTAAGCTGAATATGGTAGTGCGTATCAACTAGGGATGAATAGTTTCTAGCAAGGATTGTCCTCGAGTCAATGATTGATATTGATAAGTTGATTGAAAGTTTTAAAGGATAGAGTCTTTAGTATGACCTCAAATTTGATAAGAGTCGTGGAGGTAAATCTAGCATGTATTGATGTTTACTATTGTAATCATGGACATCAGAGCATGAAGTACACATTACCTTATCTGCAATTAAGATCAGATGCATAACTTGTGCATTGTATCAAATGTTAGTTGCAAAACATGAAAGATATTGCTAGAAGAACATATAATGCAGTCTGTTGAAATCATATTCCCTTCGTGTTGATTATCATACTCTGTGAGCAGAAACGTGCCTTTATGCTTTTGTTAATGTATCTGATTTTTCTATGGCGGTGTGCTTTCTCCCAGGGGCAGACATAAGGAGTGTTTGCACAGAGGCAGGAATGTTTGCCATACGAGCTAGGAGGAAGACCGTAACAGAGAAGGACTTTCTCGATGCAGTGAACAAGGTTATCAAAGGCTACCAGAAGTTCAGTGCTACTCCGAAGTATATGGTCTACAATTAATGGAAGTCTTGTTTTGATTGACATTTGTAATGTTCTATTTTTAAAACTTGAACTAAATGAACCTTTGATCTTCAAATTGCTAAGGTATATCCGGTTGCAATTTACCTGAAACTGGTAGCTTCTAATTTCAGTTTTTAAGCTTAAAGGAATTTCTCATAGCCAAATTTTGTTGTAATTTCTTAACTAGAAGAAGCTGAAAAGAGAGAATGCCAATGGTTTAAGCTCTCTAGAAAACGCTGCTGCTACGGAGCTTTTCAGGAGGTGGTTATACTTCTAGCTCCTGATTTATCAATTCAGACGGACACGGTTGAACTGTTTGCCTACACCAGATTCTCAGTGACAAAATAGTAAGCTTTCAGTTTCTCTGTATACAACAGGTGCACTACCAGCCCTTCCTTTTGGCACCAACTGAACTGCCTTTGTTATAACAACTTTCAAGTTTCACTCTGCCTCTCATATATATATCTATATATCTATCTACACAAAAACACAAACAGAACAATAGTGCTTAAAAACTTCTACATCTTTCCATTCCTAAACATTCGTCAAAGGCGCAATTACCGAAACACTTCCCAGACAAAGTCACAAAACTTAAAGAAGAAGAGACCGCAGAATACTTATTAATGCATACATGGAGAAGATCTCTTCGCGACAACAACAATAAAACATCTTCACACCCCTCTCCGCCACTGATTACGTCACCATCTCCGGCATCGCTGACATCGCCATCGCATAACCATTGGTTAGATAGTCCGTCGGTGGTCTTCGTCCCTTTCGCTACCTTATTAACTTTCCTCCTAGCAGCAGCCTTCGTCTTCCTCCTTTGTTTTCTCATTGATAAAATCTCCGCAGCATGGCTGGAAACACACAACTCCTCCGGCGATCGCGGGCGTCACCATCCCTGTCGCCGTCGGTGGACAGGTTGCGGTCTTCATCCGGTTGTGTTAGACAGTTTCCCGGTGATCACCTGTCACCCCGGCACTGCTGACGTGGAAGAAGCAGAGGAGTGCGCCGTCTGTCTTTCGGCGTTTAGAGAGAAGGAAGAATGCAGACTTTTGCCGGTGTGCGGGCACGTGTTCCACCTCGCATGCGTTGATCAGTGGGTCATAGATCATGCCACGTGTCCCCTCTGCCGGTGTGATCTTTGGAAGACTCCACCCGTCCCCTCTGTCGCCGCCGTTAAAAAACCAGATGCCGGCCAGGGGATTCAAATTCAATCATCATCAGTGGCTTAAAAAATTCAATGCAAAGAGGAGGGGCAAAAAGTTTATGTAAATTAATCTGCTTTGGTTTTAAGTTGTGAATAGCTGAAACATGTATCATATTAATTAGGAATAGAAGGGAAAGTTTTTCAGAATTTCGTTCTTTCATGCCTGATATTCACAAATAACGTTGTAGTTGTTTGTTTGATACATATCCAAGTGGCGGTGAGCACTAGTGTAACGTAACAAAATATTTTATTTTTTTTAGGCAAAAGAATGAAAAACAATCCGTGATAAGAAAAGCAACAGATATAATTCTTTTAAAAGTTAATGTATAATAAAAATTTATTAATCATGACCATTCTTTTACTTTACTAAAAAATCAAGTGCATAGCAATATATATGTAACTATTAGCAAAGATAAAATCATATCAACATATATGTGTAATGCTTCAATAAAAATTTGATTTAAATAAAATAAACTTATCAATTAAGAAGCTTGAATAATGTATTTTAAACTTAATTAAAGTTTACAATTTTTAATCGTTAAGAAATTATTAATTACCATGTGTACTTACAATTATAAAAAAATTAAAAAAAAAGCTCATCTATGTATTTTTGTGTTGCGCAAAGAATACACTTTATTATTCGTTGAGCAAGTGCAAATTAAGTGTTTTGCTTCTATTGACTGATTGCTATTTTTCATTATTAAGTAGACGTTAAGTGCTTATGAAATAAATAAAACTTATTTGAAATAAAAAATATTTTAAAACTTTTTGTAAATAAGATTGATTTTTTTTGAATTAAAAGAATAAATTATACATTTAAAATTTTATAGTTTAATTTGTACTTTCAAAATTTAAAATTTATTATAAAAATTTATTTAAAATATAAATATATATATGTGAAATAAGTACTTAAAATTGACTCAAACGTTTCCTTGGTTATTATGAATGAATAAAGATACGTACATAATAGCTTTTTCAGCACTTGGTTTGGTTCATGATCTCAATTGACCATAGGGCTCAGTTTGGATAATTTTAACTGGATCCGAAATTATGTGAATGTTCCCTAAATACCGGCCCAAATCCGCATAAACGAATCCCCAATTTTGAATTAAATAGCATTACAAAAATCAAATGCAATAATTTCTTTTTTGTTTGAACTCATTTGAAATAAATATTAGTGGGCGCCTGAGAGTTCTTTTAAAGTAGAATTTTTCTGAAATTAAAAGTATTTTTATCATATTTTAAAAAATAAGCTCTATTTTTTTATCTAAAATATATAATAAAAATAAGTAATAATAAGATCTTATAAGGAATTTTTTTTTTTTGCTTTTCAAATTTTAAATAATTCTATAGAATATTTGTATAAGATTTATTAAAAAATATGAAATAAAATAGAGTTGTTGGAATGAAATACAACGTACTTTTAAACGCAATAAGATTTAGTGTAGAAATTTTGACAGTTCACTATTTGTTTGTCATTTCATTTTAGAAAAATAATTTGTTAACTTTTCAATTTATAATTTTTTATAGAATTTATTTTAAAATTTAAAAAATATAAAAAAATTTTATATAGTAAGATTTTATTATTGTCTATTTTTTTAATTAAAAGTAAAGCTAGTTTTTCGAAATAATTTTATTATTTCTTATTTTTATTATCTTTTTTAAGTAAAGAAAAACTTAATTTTAAAAATAAAATAAAAATATTTTTATTTGTAAAAAATAATTTTGAAAAACACTACCAATGTCCTTAAATAATTTAAAATGGATGCGAGTTTCAGTTTTGAAATTCCTCAAATAACGGCCCAGATCCACATAAACCGGGTCCCAACGATCTTTTCTCTCTCCCGCCCTTTTCTCTCCTCTCTCTCTCTCGTTCTTTCTTCTCTTCAACTACAATTTCTTTGCTGCCATTGATAGATAGATCGATTGATTTCATTGTAATCGAAGGTTTGGAAAAAGAAACAAAAGATGGGATTCGGAGGATCAATGGATTTGTCTCCGCTGCAAAAACAACGTGGCGATTATGTTCCTCAACTTCCACCTTGTCTTCAGGTTCTCTAACTCTTGTATATCTATTTCTTCATCGTTGTTGTTATTTTTTGTTTGGTGCAAAGTTTTGGTTGTGGTTTTGGGATACACAACTCGTGAAATTAACACCAGCTGTTATGATCTATTGATGTAATTAATCTATAACTAGCTAAAGCATTGCCTAAAAAAATCACTGATAGAGAAATCAGTTTTCGCAATCGATCCATTCAAACATATGCAAATCTAGTGAAGTTTTACAGAAATATCTTGCTCAATGTTTTGTACGATGTTGTCCATAATGTGTAGGCTAAATCAGTTTATTGCTTGATTTGTAGATTAACTGACAAATTTAAAGAATATATCATGAACTTTTCTTTTTGCTCTTAATTGTTCAGGGATCGAATGTCAAGGTTGAGTTTGGTGATACGACTACTGTGACCGATCCGTTGGATGCCCAATCAATCCAACGATCTTTCCCTCAAACTTACGGACAACCATTAGCACATATCTCGTGCAATAGTGCTCTCACAAGTGCCTCTAGCCCGAAAGAAAAATCACCGATAAGGTAATATTCGTCCATAGACATTGGACACTTTTGTTATTGGGCAAAAAAGCTCTAGTTCAATGCTTGTCTAAACAGTTGAGTTAGCACTATTGCAGCTATTGCTCGATTGAATGATAATTCTGTGGCGTATTGTTTAATGCATACCTTATCTAATCTCCTCGTGGTTTAACAGAGTTGGAGTTGTCTTTTGTGGCCGCCAATCACCAGGAGGACATAATGTTGTTTGCGGGTTGTATGATGCAATAAAGGCTTACAATCCGAAGGGCGCATTGATTGGATTTTGTGGTGCGTATGGGTCTAATAATGTTTACATTTTTCATTGAAAGAAGGATTTGTAGCATTTTAGTAGTTCTGGAGTCTAAGAGTAAGTCTTAGCTTTGTAGTTGATTTAGCTGATGTCGTACTTTTGTTACTGTCCTTGATACAGGAGGAACTGAAGGTTTGTTTGCACGAACAACACTGGAAATCAACGAGGATGTTGTTTCACAATATCGTAACCAAGGTACTCCTAAATGCAGTTTCCTCTTATTATTAGACTTTACAAAAGTCTCTTCTGTTAGAAAAGGGGGAGAAAAAAAGAGGTTGAAAAAGAACGCTGGTTTTCTCCCTGACATTTTGCTTCTTGATCAAAACCTCATGTCTAGAAGGGTAGCAGTTAGATGCTGCAAATGTTTCTACAATCTGGTAATGCTGTTGGGAATACCACTTTCTCAGAGGTTAGATGTATCATTATAATTTGAGAGCATGGATACTGTATACAGTTTTACGGTTGTAATCTCAAAAATGCGTTTGAGCAAGCGCTTTCTTATTGGAGTTTCAAAGATCTAATAATAGTTTTGTGTTCCAATGTATAGTGCCTAACCTGTTACATTTACCAGGGGGTTATGACATGCTCGGTAGGACAAAAGATCAGATTGCAACAACTGAACAGGTTAGAGCTGCAATGGATGCATGCCAGCATCTGAAATTAGATGGTTTAGTGATTATCGGAGGTAAACTTTCTCCAAAACTCACTGTAGTGAATGGTACTTGCTTCTTGGATCCATAGCTCAGATGACTTCACACTTGCAGGTGTTACATCCAACACTGATGCGGCTCAGCTTGCTGAGACATTTGCAGCATTAAGGTGCTCAACAAAGGTATGTACTTGTGCTTTTCTTTATGTCATTGTAAAAATGGAAGTATTAAATAGACAACAGAATGCAAACTACAGCAGTTGAAATATGACAAGGTCTTTGAATTTTGTTATTGTGTAGGTCGTTGGTGTTCCAGTTACCTTCTACGGTGATTTGAAGAATCAATTTGTTGAAGCAAACGTTGGGTTCGATACAGTCTGCAAGGTAGTATGATCTAAACATGCTTTCAAGCTATTTGCTAGACTTCCTATGTAGGAGAATTTCCCCATATTAGTTTGCAAAGGAAATAGTTCACTTTGGATTTTGGTTCAACCTGTGAGTGTCCTGACATCCCAGCTGATTAATTCCACGGAATTTTTGTCTCCACGGAGTGTTTGTCTCAAAATGCTATTGCTTTAGCAACGCTAGTTATGTTTAGCAGCTGTCCTTGAGAAATTTTGATACCTTTATGACTGTCTATTTCCAACAGTTGTTCTTTGCAACTTTTACAAGTTCATTCGAACTTATAAATAACACATCATCTCTCTGAAGACTACAATTGCAATCTAGAATTCACAAGGGTTTGTTCCAGGTGAATTCTCAGATCATCAGCAACACCTGTACTGATGCCCTTTCTGCTGAAAAGGTGAGAACTTTATTTTCACATAGTATTAGTTCCAAACTAAGAAGTAGCAACAGATGGCAATACCTTCTTATTTTGACAAGATCTTAACATTTCTGTTTTCCGGTTAAATTTTTATCAAAATAAAGTTGGTCATATTTCCAGTGCATGTTGCTGTTATCATAGCTTAAACTTGTAGCATTGTTGCTCTCGTTTTACATGATTAACTATTGACTTTCAGTACTACTATTTTATCCGTCTCATGGGAAGAAAAGCATCTCATGTTACACTGGAATGTGCTCTGCAATCTCATCCCAATATGGTAAGTAGATGTGAGAACAAACGATTTGAAAAAGGCAGCGCTATAATTCTCTAATACTGAGAACCTTTTGCAATGTGCTAGGCAATCATTGGTGAGGAAGTTTCTTCTTCAAAGCTTACCCTCCATGATATAACAAAAAGGATTTGCGATGCAGTTCAAGTAAGGGGAGAACAAGGTAATTTTCAGAATAACGCATGCTAGGGTTTTTTGATTAATGACTTAAATATATTGAACACATACCATTAAGGCTCATCTGACTGCTCTTATTTCAGGCAAGAACCATGGGGTGATTCTTTTGCCTGAAGGCCTTATCGAGTGCATACCTGAATTGTATGCCCTCTTGCAGGTAATACGGAGATAAAGTTTTTTACTTCTCTCTTTCACCAAGTTCATAGGGATATTATGTCTATCATAGTATGTGATAAATGTGGCAGATAATAAGGGAAAAAGCAGTAAATCTTGCAAAAATATTTGCAGTCTTTCTCTAAATCTTACAGGCTAACATGAGCGTTTATATTTCAGGAAGTACATGTGCTTCAGAAGAACGGTACTTCAGTTGATAACATCACAACAAATTTATCTCCATGGGCATCTGCACTATATAACTCTTTGCCACCATTTATAAAGAAACAGGTTCGGTTATTAGGACCACTTGAATGTTTGAAACAAGGATTCATGGACCACATGGCATACCGATGCTTTTAGGTGACTGAGCATCTCCATTTATGTTGCAGCTTCTTCTTTCACCTGATACGGATGAATCTGCACAGCTTTCTCAGGTGCATGGATGCTGGGAATTTTGTTGTTCTGCCATTTAATTTGTTTTGGCTGTAATACTAATTCCACGGACTCCATGTTGGTACAGATTGAAACTGAGAAACTGATCGCTCAACTAGTGGAGACTGAGATGGATAACAGAACTGTAAGTAACAAAAGATTGACGATCTATGCTATTCAATAACGTTGACGATATATGTATTTCTTAATTATCAATTGGTTTATATGAAATGGCAACTATTTTGTTTGATGGATATGCACAGAAAAATGGCACATATGAAGGTAAAAAGTTCAATGCAATCTGCCACTTCTTTGGATACCAGGCTCGAGGCTCTCTACCATCTAAGTTTGACTGCGACTATGCATATGTGAGAGCAATAACGTAGTGTCGTAAAATTAAAATGTTTTTTTGAAGCTTCGGTGGAAGAACTAACCGAACTAACTTGTCATCAAATTCAGGTTCTTGGACATACTTCATATCATCTTCTTGCCGCTGGAGCCAATGGCTACATGGCGACAGTGACAAACCTCAAAAGTGATGTAACAAATTGGAGATGTGGTGGCGCTCCATTAACAGTAAGACCCAAGCTTCTTCATATGTATATCCATGTCTCTTTGAAAATCAAGAAGGGGCATACACATTTTCTGTGTGAATTTACAAGAAAAACCTATCATGTCAAAATTGTTCTGGGAATTTTTGTGCAAAATCCTCGGCGTAAGCCTCTTATTACTAATTCACATGTTTGTGACCCTAGGCAATGATGAGTGTGAGGAAGTCATTTCGAGGTCCTGGGTCTTCAGTCATTGGGAAACCATCAATTCATCCGGCTGGAGTTGATTTGAAGGGAAAGCCATATCAGTAAGAAGTTGCCTATATTTATTCATGCTTATCTCAAGCACTTACATCAGAGTGAATCATAGAAGTACAATTACGTGACAATTTTCTGAATACTCGTGGACTGTTTGATGCAAACAGGGTGCTTCTCGGTGATGCTGAGAAGTACTTGATGGATGATTTGTACAGCAATCCAGGTCCTCTTCAGTTTAAAGGACCTGGTGCCGACAGCAAGACCATTACTCTTTGTGTCGAGGACCATGACTACATTGGTAGAGTGAAAGAAGTACAGCAATACCTTGACGAGGTATTACATCAACTTTTCATCCAACTTCTATTTATTTATTTTTTTTTTTCTTCAAACACAATTTGGCTTGGCGTTTTTGTGGAATAGATAAAGAAGATCATCAAACCTGGCTGCTCGGAAGAGGTTCTGAAAGCTGCACTGAGCACAATATCCTCCCTCGTCGACGTTCTTTCTTTGATGTCTCCCTCGGTAAAACACAGGATCATCTGATTGCAGTTTAACTTCAGGAAAAACTTTATTGGAATCAGCCCGTGAGTCTAGGAACTGATGCAATTAAATGATGGTAAATTTCTTTGATGCAAACAATTTTGTTTCATAGTTTTTCCTTTTCAGTGATTATGAATCTCATCAAATTTTGAGCTAGCCATGTATTATGAAACTAATTTCTTTATGATGCTATAATAAACACAGAGACGTAGTGTAGCTTATTTGCTTTCTCAATCTTTACCATGTAGTTTTAACTGTACATGAATTAAAGTAAAGAGAAGAATGGACTAATCGTTAATTTGTTATAATATTTACAACAATTAAGAAATAACGAAATGCAGAGAAGATCCAATAGTTCACTACAAGCTTGATTTGGTCATTTCATAAGCCAAGAAGCAGGCAGCATTGGCAGGAACACTTCTGGCCATGGCAGGTCCAAACCCTCTGTACAAACCTTTAACACCTTCCTTTGCCACGATCTTCTTGAAAGCGTCCACCGTACCAGAAAATTTGGGGTCTTTATAATCATCAATTTGAATCACACTCTTCACAACGTCCGTCGGGTAAACTGATACCCAAAAACATGCGCCAGCAAGTCCACCGGCGACTATAAGGGAACCTCTACCAAGTGTAGAAGTGTCCCTTCCGCCAGCGAAGAGCTGCTTAAGCGCTTCGTAGACACCGAACTGGCAGCATTTCCAGGAACCTCACGGGCTAATGTAGGAACTAGGGCTTTATGTAGGACGTGTTTCAAATATCCGTAACTTTATTTTCTTCCGTCAGATTTTAAATTTGGAACAGTTTCTATATTTCAATTACACAAAAAATTCAGAACTCCACTTCCACGTGCGAAATTCTAGTTCTAACTTTTTTATTTCTACACTTTTCATTACAATTATATTTTTCAATTTTCAACACACTTTCAAAACCTATTAAACACAAATACTAAATTTCACTTTTATTTTATTTTTCAAAAAATTTTATTTTCTATTTTTTATTTTTACGAAACTCAGTTATGGACATTTAAAACACGCACTAAGCCTCGTAAGCCGCCTTCTGAATGTACAGCTTGCTTTGCAACGTCAATTGGGCCACCGTATTTCACCACCGAAGAAGATGTTATAGATTCAGATAAAGCGCTCTGTGCTTGCAATCTGTTATATGATATAAGAACATGACACAAGTTTTTTCTTACGAATTCTTTCCTAAATCTGCAAATCAACAAAGCAACAAGAGGATCTACGACAAACCTGCACTTGATCAGTTCCGTCGGGCACGCGAGAAACGAAACCGCAACACCAGCTCCAGCACCACAGAGAACCTGCTGGTAAACAGTAAGAGGAACACCCGGCTCTGAACGTAAGAGTTTCTCCATCTACCCTCTCACTGTAAACAACAAAGCATTGAAAGAGGCAACAGTAGCAAGTGGCGGTCCCATGCCTTTGTACAAACCTCTGGGGCCTTCAACAGTCACCGTTTGCCGTACGGCATCCATTGCGCCGGAAATTTTGGGGACTTGCCCTGGAAGTGGTACAGGTTGGCTCTGAAGCTTGACTTTGATTGTGTCGAACGGGTGACCAACGACTAGCTGCGCAGCACTCCCGACGGTCCCTGAAGTCAAATCGTTTGCTACTTCCGCCATCTAGTGAATCCATCATAGTGTTGGATAAATGGAGAGTTCCAAGAAGAAACATAGATACAGAAAACTATTCAACCAGGATAGGAGAGGAAAAGGCTTCCCTTGGCTTTTGTTGTTTGATTAAGTTTGGCACAGAACTAACGGGGAGAGTGGTGTGGCTATTTATTTGGAAGAGAAAAGAGTTTAGTTATATGGATTTGAATGTTCAACTGGTTTATTGATTATTTCATGTTGAGAAGCAAGGCTGAGATGGTTTTTCAACCAGAGGCCATAAAATGGAATTTTCGCCTCCACAGAAAGACCAGAATCAGAGCATACTAAGGATTCTACGTGGAACAGAATCTTTGCATAAATATGTTGTGGATGGGGGTTTAGTTTGAAAGACAAGACGCAAATGGAACTCCAGGACTTCACACATTTGAAATATAATAAGAGTACTACATAAAATTTTACAAACCCTACAAACAAACACCACTAATTGATGCTGTACATAGAACTGAACAAGTGATTACAGATACAACATCGAGTAACTGAATCATACGAGCCTCAACTAGCAATAGCTAAAATTGGTTACAATATGAAAAATAAAAACTACAATTCATTGGTCAGCCATTCCTATAAAGAGTTACCATTAGTTGATGACATTCCATGCTAGGATAATGACAAGGAAAAATCTGTAGTTCCTTCTGAGAGCACAAGATGTCTCTCTTCAGGTTTTGAGACAATCTAATTTCTGGTAATGAAATACCTCAGCTCATCAACCACAGCTCTGTACGATGTGATCTTGCACTCAGCTGCTATAAACAGATCATGTCTGAACATTGGCTTTGTTTCCAGCAAGAATAAGGGAGATCTCCAAACCTCGGCTGAATGCTTGATTGAACAGAAACCGTGACTGGAATGTTGATACAAAAGGGAACCATGAGAGGAACCCCAGAGGTGCGAAGATAATCATGCCCATCCCAGCATCATACATTCGAGCAATCTCACGTACAGAGTTCCATAAGCCAATAGTCCTCACGAAACGTTTCCAAGTGATAGCAAGCTGTTCCATTGTCAAATTGCATCAACACTGTGAAATGCAACCATGTCTTAAACATGCTTAAAAAGTGATACTTTTTTCTAAAGATGACAAACTTACACATAAAATTCCCCAACCAGTAGGAACAAAAGCTAGAACGCTCGCAAACAAGTCGACAATGGACAGCTTTGTTAACACAACAAATAAAACAACGGCAGCAATGATTCCTAGGGCAGTTAACCCCTGTATGAACCTCATGACAAGCTGAATTTTCAGATTATATGTGAACACCTGCATATGTCAATGGGGAACAATCTCCAGATCTCAGAAATATTATAAAACAACATCCAGTTTACCTTGTCTTAGAAAAATTGATGTTTAATACGATAGCTGGCTCAATAACTAACCTTGAACAATAGGACCATGGCAAACAGGACAACCCAGGAATAGCCATAGAGCTGAAAGAAGAGAGAAGTATTTACAGTACATAATAGAACAGTAAATCACATCAGCAGATGGACTAGAAACTTTTTGGGCAAATTCTAAGAGAAACAGATTAATGGAACACATTTGGAATACATTAGCGTAAAAGAATCCGTGTAGGTAACCCACCCGAGGGATGACTGGTTGATTGTTTTTAGCTGCTTTGGGGTAGATGTTTTAAAGATTAATTAGCACAGTTCTAGCCACATACTGAGCTTCATAGAAAGGAGGAAAAGAATAGAGAGTCGTATTCACATTTACATTTTCCTTATTTATTGACTTTGTCATTCTAGGTGCAAAATGTGTGGTTTAAAGCTTTAAATAAGGAGCACATGAGTTGACAAAGGCATAATAACTTACCGCTAGAGATGTATTATTTCCTGTAAGATTAAGCTTGTATACAATGCCATACTGAAATATGAAAAATCTGACGCTCAGAATAGTTTCCAAGATACGCCCCCTTAACGTATGAATGTGCGCCTGCAGATCATAACATACATGGACAGTGAAAAATCCTGAATTCCAACGATCATCTACCTAGTAGAAAGAATATGCATATAGACTACATTGGTAGGAACAAAAAACAGGAAAATCTTATAATAGCCAGACATTTGTACAGTGCAGAATACTCTACCATAGTTGAGACAGAGTTTCAGCAATGTTTATCAAACCAAAGCATCACTCTTAGCCAATAAGGAAGACGGCACCAGGGTAAAGGAGTTGCCCCAAGAAAATAATAATGCTGACTTCGCACCTTACAAGCAAAATATTGCAGTTCTTACTTCCTATAAACTCATCATTTCTACGGTAGATGGATCCCAACTCATCTAGTAGGATTGTGATCTCACATGAAAATGTGAACCCAACAATTCAAATAGTGTCTCTGAATAGATCTCTAGATCCATGTATGACCTCTAAGCACGGCCTTTAGTTAAATCATGGTTGCCAAAAGGTGTGATGTCACCCTTGAAACAATAATCAAAGAAAAGTCAGTTTTGTGCCAGACTTAATTCTGGCACATTTCTATCTAAAATTGTTCACTATGCTCTATCCTAGTATGCAATCTAAATCTGTTCCAGTTCCAGGAACCTTCCACATCAAAAGAGTTCAACCCAACTTCAGTGTCTATTCTTCATCCTCTCCTTCCATGTCTACTGCCAAATCTTAATGACCACCAGATTTATTAGATTCTCTAGTGAACCATACCCATTAGGCATTAGTTACTCCTATTAAGCTTCTTCATTCTGTTTTGATACTTCGAAAAATTACTGCCATTAAACTTTTAAACCTCTTACTATGTCCATCACAACCTAGTATCATCCTTTAATTCTTTAGTTGACAAACAAACTGTTTACTATATTTTAGTCTCATAAGAAGCCCAGCAAATGTGTTTAGTCTTCCAATGACAAAGTATTGATAATTAAACAATGGAAACAAGGCTTGACGAAGGTATAACGAAACTAATGCTAAAGAAGAATACTTTAGAAATGAGCCTATACAAATCAGCATATACAACAGGCAGATACAGCAGATATCCGCTAAATAAGCATCTAAATACCTGCTCCTCGTCCCACCAAGATTCCCAACTCCTTTCCCCCTTTATTCCAACTCCACCCTTATAAAGAAGCCATGAAATCCAGTCGTCAAAGTCCTCTACAGTCCTGTTGAATTATCAAAATAACTGACTGAGATGAAGAATTCAAATCTAACCCCTATATAATCATCAAAGGCACTTAACTACTTCAAGTATTATTTCTAAACTGCAAATAAAATGTCTGAGACGCAAATATCTGAGTGGAAGCATGTGCATACAAACATTTGTTTGCAAGTGCCACTAAGAATTTTCTCACACCTCAAATAAAGTTTTCTAGCAGAACCAGCTAGAAGAGGAGTTTATTTCAAAAACTTACTTCTGCCATTCAAATCCTGAAGGGTTGAAGATATAAGGTGCAAAGAGCCACGATATAACTAGGAACCAACTACTGACAGTAAGGAGAATAAATGATGAGGCGCCACCTTCAGTATAGCCATATGCTATATATACTATCAGCAGGAGTGCTACCTCGAGTCTGTAAAAGGAATTGTTTTGGAAAGTGAATACTAAAAGAGTTAAATGGAGAGAACAAACAAAAACAAGAAAAGACATCCTGGAAAGGATCTGTACTTACGCCTTAACAAAGTGACTGCGTGAATAAAGCCTATAATTTTCAGCAAATCTAATATGGCGGACAACAAAGCCTCTTCCAGTTGCCCTATACTGTTATCAAATAGATTGAATTAGACAGCAGAAAGCAGTACAGCTATTTCTGTTCCAAATTCAAAGCACAATACTTACCTTTGCACCACCATGAAGAATAGTTCTTCCAAAATAGTGTGTTCTTGTTCCAAGGGAAAAAGTAAAGAATACAGCACACAACTGCAGCTGCATGGTAATGAAATCGAAAACAGCCTGCAGACTTCTTATATATCAGTACATCAGGGGAGAAAGAATTCCTATGAGCTAGAACTACTTCGAGAAACAACAAATCTTGAAAAAGCACTTGAAATTTGAGAAGACCAACTGCATCAGGATATATGTACAAGTTGCAGAGACGACTTAGTTACTGAAAGTATCTAGAATGACGATTCAATTATTACAGGTTCCCACAGGAAGAAGATGGTCAAAGAAGAAAAATGATTCCAGAAGAGGAAAAGAGCTTGCTGAAACTTATGGAATGGAAGGCCATGATATCATTCTACATGCTTAGCGTGTTAAGAGCAAGACTGTTCCATAAATAAGACCCTATCAACTACTGTTTAGCTGTGTTAGGCCACCAGTTCACCTACTATTGTTGAACACAACCATTCAATACATATCGCTGATGAGATCAGGCTTTTCTCGTATAGGCAATACCCAACTGTTGTCTACAAGACTAATTGTACATTATGGTACTTACTTCGGAGGAGCAACTCCTAAAAGACAATCTTTTACTACATAACTAGAAAAGCAGGAAAAGCAAACACAACTTCTTTCAATTTAAGCAAAGAAAATAAATTCCTGTGACACTAAAAGATGATAATGCAATTTTGTATTGACCTTCAGTAATCCTCGTTCCAGTATAAAACCCATTATCATCGGAACAGCAGTAAATATACCAATCTGAACCAAGAATTGTGCATTTAGAGCAGCATTAAGTGCAGTGTTCCTTAACATCCTAGCTCTCCTTGAAATTGCAGAATCAAGACCGGAGAGAGCCTACAAAAATTTGTTTGAATTAGAAAAAAAGTAAAACATTCAAGTCATTACCAAACAAACACAAGCGTAAACTGTAAGTTTGCAAACAAAATACTTCAGAACAAATGTTAATGACGGCATCATTGTGCATCTATGAGAACTGAACTTACAAGATAGACCCTCCCGTACAAGAAAATATAGACAGTTAGCACGGTCATCTGCAAAAACCTCGATTTCAGAACTGTAGAGACCTTAGTTGAACAGAATATAGTATCATGCAATGATAAAGTATACCATGGTGCAAACATAGTAACCAACAGTAGTGAAGAAGAATGACAGCATTCTAAAGAAGTCAAAAAGCTGTCCAATCCGATAAATATCCCTACTCAGAACCTGCTCTCCATTCCCGCCAGCCACTTTACCCTCAAAAAGAGCAATTTGGTTTAATCCGACATCCCTTCCCTTCCCAACCTATAATCAAAAGCAGAATGTGCACCATCAATAACTCTTAAGTTGTATATCTAGAATATCACAGCAAAATACTTCCATATCTAGCAACCTGAATATACTCATGGTGTGTGACATTTCCTTGTCGTAGCGTTGAATTAAATCCTGCAAGATTTATTCATATTATGAGATATCTGGAATGCATTAAAAAGCTAGTGCAATTTGATGGAAAGCCTGATATAATTATCATCTTCTTAATATCCTTGTTGCAGAAGAATAGTTTTTCTAGAGACTAAGGTCAGTCCTCAACAAGGATTATATTTGAGTTATGACAAAAGTTCCTATTTGTATACTAGAAAGCTATCAATCTTAAACACAAGTTATATGAGTAGTACTGCAATGATTAATCCTAGATTGGATGCAATCTAAGAACTCCGTATCAAATGAATTAATCATCCGCATTAGTAAAAAGTTAATAATTCATTGACCTATTACCTAACCACTATCCGGTTTTGGACAGAACAGATGAAACACATATCACCTTCCCAACTGAGAAAACTTCTGTCACGGTTCATCAATTTAAAGACATCTTACCACGCATAGCAGCTTGAAATAAATTTAGAGACTGTTATAGACTGATGATATGAAGGGCTGGCAATTTAACTGACAAAGAGTTTCTGGTCAACTCATCCAGTGGTTAACAGATTTTAAGCATGTTCCATATAATCAAGGATAGCAAGTAGCATGTATTGGGTGCTACATGCATCCCTCAACTGGAAGGTAGGATTACACTATTGAAGACAATCCATACCTCCATCAGATTGAATGGGCCAGAGGAGAAGCTAACAAGAAGCGAGCTTTGAATGACAAAGGAATCTGGTCATAAAGAATTTTCTTTCCATGTTTACAGTTATATTATCTATATCAGTTATAAGGGCACTCATCACTCCATCTTCCCACATGTGCTACAGAGCAGGTAAACTTCAATACTAGAAACTACAATCATTTAAGAAATAAATAATAACATGTCATGGATCCTCTCTTAAATTGTGAATCACTAGCGTCAGGCCTTCAAAACGAACCTGCGTAAATATCTTCACTGATATTTATTACACGAGAAGCCTTGCTGATCCCACCTCGTGTTATGTGAAAAACTCTGTCAAAGACATCTGGATGTCCATAGTGCATTCGCACCCTACAATAAGATAATACAGAGAGCAAGAAATATGTTAGAAAGACCTTGCATACAGTGTGCATGAGATATGTTAGAAGTCATTGCAGGGATAAGATCGCAAAGGTACATTCCCAACCACCTCCTTAAAAGGCAAGCTCTTTGCAAAAGAATATAGAACAAAGGATACTCTATTATGTTGCAACGAGAAACAAGGATACTATTCTATTTAAGTTAGAAATTTTGCCACAAGCCATCTTAGAACAGAGATGAACAGCCACTAAGCAAGCTGCATTATAGAACAAACTTCCAAATGTAAATACTGGAATAAGGAGCATGTTTAGCTTCGCCAATTAGTTGAATACCCGTCTTATATTGGATTCTTAAGATATCATAACAAAATTATGATCAAGATGCAGGTATTTATTATACTTCTCAACAGATATTTTACACCTCCAATGACAAATTAATATTGATGCAATCTCCCATCATGGAAGCATTAAAATGGAGACAGAAATATCAGACAACATATAACTTACTTCAAAGGATATGCCAAAACCCTTTGGCCCAGTGTAACAAAGCTAGTTTCTTGATTTGACATGAATGCTGCCAAAGAAGACACACTGACAAAACAAAACAAAAATGAAAATCAATAAGGCCTTGGAGAGAAGATAATTTGGAAAGCAACAAATAAGTGCAGCAGCAAATGGAAGTATAACCTTCCAGTAAAGACATGCTCTCTCACACCAAGGATCGTGGGACGTCGGATGCCATGATTTCCATAAAATTCTTCAAGAAGATTCCTCACTTTCATTGCCTCCTCAAGGTAATTATCCTGCATTTTGCAGATAACCTCAGCAAATATCGAGTAACCAATTATTACACAGGATATAAACTTTACATTTACTAGAGAAAAAGAGTTGACCTGTGGAGACTAACCATTTTCTTAGTAAACTATGAGGACATGCAGAGGCAGCAATGCAGAAGACTAGGCCGATATAGTCTTCTCTACTATATGTTCCTACAACTCTGACACATAACATTCAATATGATGATCCAATTGGATTTATATCAAGTGGATTTCACATTTTCAAATGAAAGATGATATGAGGAGAAAGTCTAAAGAGTTACCTAGAAACCACATTTCAAGTATTTATATAAGTTAAGTATCTTTAACCCAAGAACAGTGAATTTTACAAGTTGCCTATACCATAAAGACAGCATTTAAAGTGAAGGAAGAGAGTAAAGTTCAAACAGACAATTCTCTTGTGCTATATTAGCTTGGGATGTAGTAGCAAACATTATTTTAGAATGCTTGGGCCAGGAAACAGGGTTAATACCCTCTGCATGTCAAGGCAACTAGGCATTTATATGGAATTCTAAAAGTTAAACCCTTTGTGAAAAAGCAAATAATTTTATTATGAAATAACTCCAAACAATAATCTTAGAGAGAAGATAGCTAATGGAAGGTCACCTGATTCATATCGATTGTCTGTATTGCATCCCCACGTGTGAAAATTATGGCATGATTCTGGTTTTCAGGTTTTCCTTCTCCAAGTTTGGGATCTCCAGGTAGCTTAATTGAATAAATTTCCTATATAGAAAATAGAAAAGATTGTACAAACCTATACACAGTTTGTAGCAATTATTTTAAAAAAAACTACCTATGCTACAAGTACTGTCTGAGAAGTGAGGGCATTAAACGCACTAATTGTACTCTCCTATTATAAAGTAATGGCGGAAGAAGATAGCAAAAAGAATGAGAACAAAGTGGAGAAACAAGACAAGATAACAAACCTGACCAAAGACTGATCATGTGAACTGACCCTTTAAAGGACTGCGCAAGAATATTGCACAAGTCATGCTGCAGTTTTTGTAAGTTTGGACTATGAAGAGATGGTGCAAATAAGGAGCGATGAAACAATGGAAGAACTAACAAAGGGTTCTCAGTTGTAGTCAAAAACTCCAATTGATCAGCCAAAATAAAAGGTTGACAGAAATTTGAATGGTCCAAATCCTCAAGAAAACATTCTTGGCAAGACTCATTGAATACCTTGATAGACATTTCATGCCATTGCTAGAACAAGGGTGGTAGTGAAGTCATAATCTACAATTTCAGGTATCTACTGGATGTAAACTGGAATACTATTGCATTAAAGTAAAGTGTTAAAGGTGATCCATACTGCCTCTCCAAAACCGTGCAACTCAAAGATTTGAAAAAGTAAATTATTAGGTGTAAACAAATTAAGGGGAAAGGGAGAAACTGCAGTGAGAAAGATGGATTCCAAAAACGTATAGGATAAATCTCCAAGTGCTATGTGGACTAGAAGGAAAGCAGATAAACTTAATGATAGTAGGACGAGCTTGGAGAGAGCATTAAAACTAATGATGAGAAAGAATTCGTAAGATGTATATAGTTAAATATCTGTTTTCTTAAATCACAATTTTATTTTGAGGAACAGTATAGAATTATCAATTACTGTCAGCGTATGTTTAGTAAACAAAAGTAGTGTTTACCAGAAAGCTCCTTTTTTTATTTGTCTTAAGCCAATGCCACCATTATATGGCATCGCCTTACACAACGTGTTCCTAAGCTACCCTTCCGAACAGACTATTTCAGGAGCACCACTGAACAAGCAACGTACCAAATGTATCCTAAGCTTAAGGTAAACAGATTATCAGAAGTATTGAAGATGCTTACAAGAAGGATAAATTTCAAAATTTTAATACATAAAAAACTCCACATACCAAAAAACTACAACCAAGCAAGGAACAAAGGCATATACCTGATCCTTTCCATGCACATCAGCTTTAACAAGTTTTGAATAGAACTCTTTTGAAATGTTTCCATCGCTTCCTATACTTTCTTCTGTGTGTATAAAAGCCACTCGGAGAGCCTCATTTCTGTAGAAGGGCAAAAGCATAAATCTATTGCAAAACAAAGAAACTAATTTAGACCTGTGTGCTAAGCTAACAAACCTGCTTAATGAAACAAGGAAGCTAAACTCGTGCATAGTTTGAAGGAGGAATATATCAGATATACAAATAATAGTAATAATAATAATAATAATAATAACAAGATCCAAAGGATGATGGTGTGGAGTACAGATAGGCTGAGATCCCTGCTAGCTAGAGAGCCATTGACTTAGAAGTAAATGAAAGGAAAAAATATCATCAAGATATGGTTTGACAGCATACATCAGACTGTGAACAACACATTTAGGTAATGATTATCCTGTTCTCCAATTAACAAGCCAGAATGCCATCACATAGACTGAAGCGAAGGACTTGCTGAGAATTACAATAGGTCTGATTACGTCTTTCGGAATGTTCTGAAACTTTTTAATAGAATCACCACTAAATACTGAAATTAAAACCTCTTATTCAAGCTCATTCAGATAGCCAGATGTAGTATGGAAGACCATCAAGAAAGAAACAATCGATACTGGCAAAGAAATAAACGAGAAGCATGAGCAGTGAAGAGATTAAAAGCAAGACTTGCACATATATTGCTGTCTGTGGCCAACAGATAATCTACTTGCAGAAGCTCAAGAGACTGCTAAGGGTTTGACTAATGGGAAAACGCAACATGACATAACGAGTATGCTTATGGCTATATCTTAGAGTATTCCTAAGAGGCGCAAATAAACTAGACACCAATATTGGCAAATTGAGTCCAATAGGTGTGAAAGATGAGCGCAAAGAAGAGGATTCTCGAATTGCTTAGGAGACGCACAAAAGTGGTTAGGAAGAAATTAGGACCTTCCAAAAGACTTTGTTCAGACTAAGGAACTCATGGACGTTATTGACAGACCACCAAACAAAAGTGCTTCATGTGTCATTCGTTGGAGGCTTAGACCTAAAAGTACTTGAAATAAACCTTCCGGAGAGAAAGGTTGAACGATTGCAAATATATTTCCTATTAAATTACAGTTATGACCATCTCCACAAACCTTTGCATCAGAAGTAAAATATCAGCAGCCTCTGGAGCCTTCTTTTGCTTTTGCTGGCCATATATTTGGCAAGAAACTACATAAGTGAACTTAATGTCTGCTTGTGCACGGGCTTCAGATGAAAGTTTAAATCCTTCGCTGTTTAAATAATCATCTCGTGAGTAGCCATCTTCAATTCCTGCAAAATAAGATTTGAGTGTTGGAAAAACGAATTTAATCGTGATCTTCATGAATTCGGTTGCACTAATGTATGGGGTGAAGTACATAAATAAAGGGAAAAATGATAAACAAAATAGGATCAGAAATAAATTGCAATTATGCATGGTTCTGATAATTAAAGAACCTCCTAGAGATCTCTTCTCCAAATAGCTCTGTAGCATGAGTGCCCTCCTGTAGTACATCATGCCTCTTACTGTATAAGAAACAATGTCAGAAATAAAATACTGAGCAGACACACACCAAAAAGCAAGGGATACACTTCCTTAGTGCAAGATTATAGGCACAAACCTGTCCTAGCTAAAGTCTGGCCTCGATAAGATGCCCAAAACCGCAACTCTAATGTGTCACTTGCATTGTGCTGTAGGGCTTCTGCAGTTGTTTCGCTACGACCAATACGTTCCAGAAAGTTATCCCATTCATCTGAAAAGAAACCAAGTTACAAAACAATGACAAAACATAAAGCACTGTAAATTAAGAATAATACTACAATGCTGAACCTATTATGTAAATAATTAACATAGATGTATATAGAAAGAAATTGCTTTCATGACTCAATTGCAGCAAACTACAAACTACCAAAGGGAAACAGCAGAAACAACAACAATAACAACAACAGTAATAAATAAATAAATAAATAAATAATATATATATATATATATGTACACATATATGTATATGTATATATATGTACATGTACATACATATATATATATATATAGGGATAGGATTAAAAAGGCACATGCAATCCTTAAACGAATATGGTGCACATGCCGACCAAAAGTCGGCGAGATATTCAAATCCAATATCCACCGTAGGATATGAAGAACCATTAGTAGAAAACATGTTGATAAAATATTAACTCAATCGGAATACAAACCGACCTCCAACAGAACTCTTGATCAAAGTGACACAAAAATAAAATATATATTTTTTGTCGAATTTAACATTTTATGTCATTTTAATCAGAAGGTCCGATGGAGGTCTGTTTGTATTCAAATTGATCTGAAATTTTATCAATATGTTATCAACTCATAATTCTTTATATACAACGGTGAAATTGAATTTGAATGTCTCGCCGGCCACTTTTGGCCGGCATGTGCACCATATGCCTCTATTTTATATATATATATAATTTTTGTTAGCTCTTAAGCACATCGGTGAGAGGTGGCATAGCACCTCCGACCAAGGTTGTCAAAATCAAAATTTTAGGTAATATCGTTTTGTTTGAGTAGGATCGTAAAATCAAAATTTTAAAATAATATCGTAAGATTTTACATACCAATAAAAAAAATTTAATACCATTAAAAATTTTTTATAAATTTTTTTAAATATTTAAAACAATTAGTATATTTACAAAATTTAGAAAAAAATTCTTTTAAATTTTATAAAAAACTCCTCTATACTTTATATAAAATCCTTCAAAATTATACTTTTGTAGAGAACCTTCTTAAATTTTACATAAAACTCTCTAAAATTTTACAAAAAATACACTCAAATTCAGCTAATTACAAAATTTTCTCCAAAATAAAATCATATAAAAATCATTAAAAAATCAAAATTTTATCAATTTTAAGATTTAAATCAGGATCCAAGTGAAATTTTACTCAAAAAAGAATTTTACTTGAAACATGATCGTTTCGGTGATGTAAAATCGTAAAATCGAAGGATTTTAAGATTTAAATCAGAATTTTGATAACCTTACCTCCGACAATACCATAAAAAGAATGCTGAGATTTCAACTTCATACATGTCATAAGAAGAGTGGTTCCTATTACTTTCTCATGAAAACTTTTAAAAAATAATTGCTAGTTAATGCTTCAACTACCTAGCAAGTCTCTTAGACAATTTTACTTGATGGTGCAGAGAGCGCAATGAGTTACTGCACATACACACAATTGAACCGTGTTAGGCAGTTAGCAGCTTACATCAAGACCTAGGAGTGAAACTCTGATAAAAGCACTTCGATAAATGGTTCACCCGATTTGCACCACACAGTTTCTCGTGTTAGAATAGAAAGATCAGCTCTGGTAGAGCTCTGAGTTATCCTTTACAAAACATACGGATTAACAAGTCTAATCGGAAAAGAGTTAGGTAGCAACAAGCTGTAGCATTTTCAGACATTCAAAAAGAAAAACATAAGATCATCACACTGTGAAAATGACTAGCTGCTTTGCACAATGAACACTATCAATATTTTGTGTCAAATTCAAGTTCAAACAATTACCAGGAAAGATTTTCTGAAGATAGAAAAGAATGGAGATCCCATCCTCATTCTCAGCCTTCAATTCTGAGGAACTATACAGTACAGTCTCACTATAGTAAGGAGTAAAAACACTGTTTGACAAAAAGATACAGTATCATTACAGAAAAGTTACTTGAGAGATATAACTAAAATATCTGCATGAAATATTACCTGAAAGGAATCATCTGAGACACAGGTCTAGCTGGAGGCATATCCATGAACAATGAATTTGTGAAGAACTGCAACCTCCTTCTTGCTTCTAAATTTTTAGGAACGTTAGCAGCAGAATCCTTTACTGTTAGAAGTAAGTGCACACGCTTAACTTGCTCCTTCTGCAAACAAAGACAGAATATTAACTTCAACGATGTAGAATGGATTGATCTAAACAAATAATAATAATAATAAATCACCATTTCTGGATCACTTGGCCATCTTATTCTTGAGAAGAGACGCCCTTCATTTCGAGCTCTTGCTAAAATATCCCATGTATCAAATCGTTCCCTAGAAAGGAAAGGACTATTGAGATAAAGAGAAATTGAATGCCACAAAATATCCTAGAGGTCAAGCTTCATGAGAAAATATACCTCAAATTCGATGTCAGGAGATCATGAGTGATCACATCATACAAGTCATAGACAGCTTTTGAAGCACCTCGTGCAAGTTCAGGGGTCTCATTACGTATCTGCAAAGTGCATTACTTATTAACTATTTAGCAAATGAATTCACCAAATACTGAATTTCTACTTGTCTACGCTGTGATAAACACACTCTTCCGTGCATGTACTCTCCCTTGCTTTGGTTCTAATTACGACCAACACGTGCTACTTGCAGAAACAAAATATCTACATATGCAGACAAGATACTAGGCCACGTACTATACTGCTCAAAATTAAGTTTAGCAGTTCCTTTTTTATTCAGATACCAAAGGACTATAGCAAACACAAAATTTACTTGAATTGTTCAAAGAAAGTAATTAAAAGCTCAGTTACACAGCTCATACAACCAACAAAACATCCATATATTAGAAAATTGCAAAGACCAATCATGCGTTTATGTGATGAAGCTCAGTTGCATCAAAATAATGTAAACAGAATGATATATAAGTGCATCAAGTGTAACCATATCCTAAATAACACAATTGCATACTTACAAGTAACCCAGTCAATGCAGAGAACCTTGACGATACTAATTGGAGTTTCTTCAGTGTTATGGTCACATGAAGTGCCCCTTCAGAAATGCTGCTATTGATCTCCTGAAAAAGTCTTTGCACCCTATGCAAACAAAATAATTTATTCAAAGAATAGCATGTTGAATATATATCTTTATAAAAAAAAAAGGTTATGTGACACAGAACAAGATAAAAGATAGAGACAGCATTGTCCCAACAAAAAGGTGGAAGGATCGAGAGCCCACAATATAGCTTTAATAGTGGGAAAAGTCCTATTATTATGTAGTGCAATGAACCACTCCTTCACATACTTCTCAGATCATGTTTATTGATGCTATTTCTTTGCTTGGGGTAACGATGTACATGGTTTTTTATGAGACTTGCCAAATACCTCAGGTTCACTATGCAAAGCACTTTGTCCAACCAAAAATGCACATTTCAGACTCGTAAGGCCATAAAAGATGAGATCCTATAGAAGTTCTCCAATGTAATGATGCAATGCTACAAAATAAATAATAATAAATATATATTTCCTTCTATAAAGTACATCATACCAAAGTCTTCCTTCATCCTCAACAATATAATGGAGAATCCTCTCTGCGCTGTAATAGCATTCCTGCACAGCATAGGCCATATATTGGTCCTTGCATATTCTGTTCCAAAGGTCAGTTTGTGTGTCCTTACAGTCCCAAGCCAAGTCAATTGCCATCAAGATCTGGAATTTATATTTCCAACACATTAAGAATCAAAAAAGGATGCAACCATTGCAAGTTCTATATGCTGTCAGCACACCTTACTGCTGAGAAGAAACAGAGGCCACTGCACTAGCCTCAAGCTTCCAAAATTGCTTGGAACAGAGAGCAAATCCACTTCTCTGCAGATTGTAATAAGAAGTTACTAAAAGACTCCAATATCTAATGATACAAGAGGAAGGAGCTCAACATTCAAACTTCTGATTACCTGTTACTGATATAATCTTCTTCGCGCAAACTTTTAACAATTTCATTCCAAAATGGACTAAATATAGCTGCATGCTCCTTATTAATGTATAAAGGCTCCTACAAAAGATATCAAAGATAATGCAATGTTATCCTGCACAGGAAGACCATTACTCGTAAAAGATACAAGTTTTAGTGAACAACTAGGGAAATATCAGGTTAACACCTTGAAACATGGACCTAATTCTCACATTCCTGTGTAACCTTCAACCTCAATTTTCATCCACATTCATGCGCAAGAAGAACTATGGGATTGTGCACTAAAGTTGTCGTCATAGATTAGCAGAAACCAATAAGTAAACGATATACACCAACTTTTAACAAGACAAAAACCATAAAACTATAATTAATTTATTGTTGAGGAGGGAAAATGGCATGCCAAGGGTATCTTGTGGAGTAAAAAAAGGGGACCCTCATGAGATCAAAAGACATTATTCCAGTAGTGTAATTGGGAATGCTACATGCTACACCAGCAAAAGTTGACACAGAACTTGGTTAGTGTTTAGAACTTTGTACACTGACTGCTAGTCGAGCAAATGAAACCATGTATAAAGAATCACCTGGGCATACTGTCTTCCCTGTGGCATCCTATATCAGTGTAAAATAAACAAAATTAGAATACATACTACATAACTTGAGAAGTCAAAACAAAGAATTTTAAAGCATTCTCAAAATATGAAGAGAGAACCTCTTTGTCTGGGGGGAAATGAGGTTTTTAACAAAAGCTTCCGGAAAACTCTCAAATCTTCTGTGAAGCATATCAAGAGACCGTATCTGCAAAATTCAAATGGGGTTCAATTCCAAAATACGGAGTTGTCGCACTACATATCTGAAAGGAAAAGGAAATGGATCTTCAATAAAATACTAATATATGAGCAGAGCAACATGTTACCTCGCCTAAGCGAGCTCGTGCACCCCTCAGTCCACCAATTAAAGCACTTAGTAGTGTGTACCATATGTGAATATCCATGAGGTAGATCTGAGCAAAGAGAATCGCACACTTGCTAATTAAGTATGTGGATACCCACAAAAAAGAATCAGAACTAAGCATGAAGAGCTACTTACTGCAACAACAGGTGCCCATAGGCTAAGTATAGTCAGAGCATTCCTGTTCCCTGCCAGCCATAAAGAAACATCCATCAATAAGTAATAGTTCAAACTTCAGATTTAGGAGCAAATTAGTTTCTCATTAGATCTGAAGGGAACATCAAAAACCTTAACAGCAACAACTTTTTATCTCCTTTATCCTTTATCAGATTTTCATGATACAATGGCTACATTACCTCCAACAGTCAATCTTGTTTCAGTTTTGAACATTGAATGCTTAGCATGATGTACTTATCCACACTGGTGGTGCACGGCCAATGACAGAAGAGACTCCAGGGGTTCTCTAAGTTTTTTCTTACAATTGTCAAGTTATAATCAGTCAAAAGAAAATAATAACCTACACGAAAATTTTATCAATTAACTAAGTCTCTTTTTTTTTTTGGATTTGTGGAGGATACATGGAATAAATTTGCATCCCAAATTCAAATTGATAGGAAGCAGATTAAGGTTCTAAAAGGCTTTAAATAAAGCGAAGGAACCCTGTAGATATTCAAGACCAATAATCAATTCCATCGATGGAATTTCATAAAACAAAATGATAACTGAAAATCCATAACACCCACTAAATTGATGAAATATGAATTCTTATCATAAGAAGCCATATCTTTAATTCTACACAGAATGTTGAGCAATCACTTCCCAGTTCATCTATTACAGTCTAAAGATGTCTACTTGTACTTAAGTCCAGTGATGGTGATAAAAGGTTAAGTAGCGTGATGCATAATTGCATCCCATGAATGAATCGAGGTAAAAGCACGCATCTACTAAGATACCTCATTATGGAGTCATCAATATGGAAGTCTTAAAGAAGAGTAAAAAATTCCTACCAACCCAGTAGACATATGAATCAAACATCTATAAGAACCAATAAGTCTGCTGAAATCATAAATTTCATCACCTTGAGACACGAGATCATGCCAGGAGTACTGCAGATCACGAAGCTCTACAATTATATTGGTAGGGCCAACCAGAGGTTTAATCTGAACCAGAGATTAAAATAAGTATCATTTGCAACGAAAACTAACACAGGGTGAAAACAAGAGTAGATTCCACATATTATATGTGAACCAGGAATAATCTAGAAAGAGCTAACCTGAAGAAAATAGGCAAATGTAAATTTGCACACGAATATCACCAACCAAAATAATACATAACTGCGTTAAAAAGGTAGGAAAAGATATCGTTAAGAACAAAGAACGAGACAGACTATTCTACAAAGTCACTAAACCAAACTACCCAATGTACTGTCATATATGAAATTTCAATTATGTTCTGTCATCAAAAGACACCAGTAAAACATAAGTGAATCAATTGTTAATGATCAGGATCTGGTGGAAATGTTGAGCGCATGAACTGGTACAAAAGACAAATCTCTAAGTAAATCAACAATCTCTGATCTAATAAAGAATGTTCTATTTTCAGTTCTATATCCAGGATCAACGATCTAAACTCCTTGATCTAAATCTAAATATGACACAAAATTGGAACCATTTTGACACTCATATCCTTGCAAGTTATAAATATGTCGTTTGAACATTTTTTTTTGGAACATCCTTTCTTACCCTTTTGACAAGCACCACAATTGCAGCAAGAAACAAGTCTCCATAGCAATTATCAGTAAGTAAAAGTAGACAATTATGCACTGAAACTATACAGAAATAAGGCATTAAAGCTGCATTGGTTGCCAGCAGTATCTCTTTCAACTTTAGAGGAAGATTAGGGAAGACATCTACAAATCCTAAAGATGATACAAAATTATAATGTTAACTAACCCAGTATAGTCTCTCGTTCTTTCATAAAGGCCACGTCCAACATAATATCTTTCCTGAAGTTCATTAAAAAAAAAAAAAAGAAAAGACAGCAGGGAATAAGTAAAGTCTTGGCAAGTATTAATTACAAATCCTCTTGTAACTCTTGAAAACAGTTAAAAAGCAAAATAAACCTCGTATATCCACTTAAAGAACTGAAAGAAGGGCCATCTGTCAGATACATCAGACACCCTGTGGCAAGCAGGAATTTTAACTAATACAGCCATAGTTAGACGAACAGCTGCATAAACTCCAAGAACAAGAATGTAAATGCGGAAATAGGTTCCATCCGAGCTTCTTTTGTTCTTTTCCTCCAAGACTTTGCTGTGAAATATAAATTTGAAGCTCAGGTTAAAAATGTAAAAGCTTTGAATCTCAAACATAGACCATAAGATTACACATAGTGCTGCTTTGCCATCAAACAATAACACATTAAAACTCACAGGTAAAGATATGCTATGCCTAGTGAACTGGCGGCGAACCAGAAAAACCTAATAATCAGTCTTGAGATTGCAAAAGCTCGAGCAGTGCTGTAAGCACCAAACATGAGCACCAAATCTAAACAGCCTGCACAGGAAGAAAATTCCAAATCGACAAGCCACCCAGACAAGGAACACCCGGAACATACGATCCAACAACAGCAACAATTCTTTGTACAGAAACATACTCTCAATGAAGTTCATGATAAAGAAAACTGGAGCAACACTGAGCACGACTTTAAATGTGTTTAAGTTGATGCGTCCATCATTGAAAGCAACTATTGTCAACCCCTGCAGTCATTGTCAAAGCAATTCTTAACATCTGATACATGGTTCTAAGAAATTATTTCACAGGAACCCACACATTACCTGGAACATCAATATCAGAAATATCCACAGACGGTGAAAGCTCCGATACAAGTGAAGAAATGTGCGATGCTCGACAAAATTGGTTTTGGCTGTCTGCATGCTCAATAATAAGAACCAGGAAATTGATAGTACCATAGAATAAAAGGTACATCATTCCTCCCGAGAGAGCATGCATGCACAGCAAGATAGGGTATAAGAAAATAGGTATTATAAATTTTTCAAAGTCAATTTTCAGATACTAACACCATATAAGCATGTCTAGTTAAATGGTTAAGTCAATGAACAAATTGTCAGTACTTGAACTCACTCGATTTAAGCTTGGGTATTTATAAATAGTTAGCCATCAAGTTTAAGCTTCGCAAGCATAGCTCGAGCAGCTTATGTAATACAAAGTTGCTTTAGCACAATATATAGCTGTAAAATCGAAGGCAGAAGCATTTACATATGTTTCAGCAGCAGGAAAAATAAGAATAAACAAGCAGCAGGTATCTTCATATACTCTATAACTGAATTCCTTGATGTAATTCATTGATCATGGAAGAAACCTTTAGTGTAACTATTTACAATGGATACTCTGTTGAATCGAAGTAAATATTGAACTACCACTTCTCCAACGCAGTAGTGATTTGAGTCAAAGGTCGTACAGTCAAGAGAGCAAGTGACAATCTAAGGACCTGCGAATGTCTACTGAAATTTTAAATAAGCAGAATGAAGCTTACCCTCTTCCGTCCTTTTGGCTTGAAAAGAAAGCGAGATTCCCTTTTCAGCGGCCAACCAAGATTAACGCAAGATGGTGACCTGAACATGTAGGTTGCATTACAACAAAACCACGGATCAAGACCAACTCAAGTTAGCATTGGGATATTAAGCAAAACCAGAAATATTCATTGAAGTCATCATAGTTTCTCCATGCAGAGTGTGCAGATTTGCCATTATCCTTTCTGGCAACTTCCTGGACAATAAAAAAAATATGTGAGATACACATTGCTGCACTCAATCATAGTCTGTGATCCTTTTATATTATCAAAAAGAATAAGAAATTTGAGTCAAAGGAATGTGCACATACTGCTGCCATAGTCTCGTAAATGGGAGTGATAATTTCCCTGATAAATGACACAGAGTTATCACTAGACATACAACTTTTTGCTGGAACAGCTTGAGGTTGGTCTAGAATAGCGTCCAATTCCTTTGCCATCTATCAATGTCAACTGATGCTCATTAATACAAGGGGATATGTGAATTATCAGAAATTTTAAGATGTCAAAACATACTTAGAAGTTTACCCAACATACTCACATGATGAAATATATAGCAAATACACTCTGGAAGAAAACGAACATTAGCAGCCTCACCCCAGATAAGGAAGTACAAAGAAATTAAAATCAGCTTCCTGTTTCTATTGATTGCTTCCAGGCTGCAAAGTTTTACCGCAGATATGAGACTATTAAAAAATGAAAAAAGAAAAAACACTGATAAACAAATTCTTCTGGTGCATACCTGTTCCATGCAACGCGGTTCCCTAAGTATCTGCACCATTTGATATAATTATCAAGAACTTTAACAAAGACTTCAGTTATAACTTTCTCATCAATTTTCTGCAAGTCAAGACAACATGAAAAAAACTTCATGACCTTCTAAATGACCATGAAGCAGGTATTAAAAACACAACCTCACACCTTTCATAACCTTACACTTCTAAGTCAATAGGAATTTCCTTCTTGCTTACAAGCTTCCTTTTGAAAACAATAATACAGAACAGCATAAAATTTCAGCAGGACCTTATGACTAAGATGCCACCACAGTCATATAAAACCTCATCATGAAAACGTTACTATTGGATAGGGTATTTTAAAAAGCAAGTTGGGTCGTTGATTACAAACTTTATTCTCTAGATGAACTTCTAAACATCCCCTTCCAAGATCTATTCTGCAAAACCTAATCCAAGAAAAGCATAAGTATGTCTGTTGCAATTGCTCTTTTTATAATTTTCATTTATTATCTTCTAAATGATACTTCTATGCAGTGTGAGAAGGGTTTAGAGCTGAATATTTTGCTGTGCCAAAAGAACATCCTTCCTTCCATAAACTCGAGTCTTAAGACCAGTGTTACTTCCACATTCTTCCGAAGCGTAGCATCATATTTTTCAAACTACCTTGTTAACTAAAAGATAAATTTGGCTAGGAAAGCATATTAGCTATTTGTCATAGTTAATGAATAGACAGCAGAATTCTTGGATAGGTATGTGTTATGCTGATATCCACCTATCGAAATAATTTCCAATAATGCTGCCATTCCTGAAACACAAACAACTTCAGATGCAACCAACAGAGGACTCTAGTTTGTCGTACTTGCCGAAGTGTTGGGCCAAAAAAATATGTCAAACCTGTTGTGAGGTTTCAGGACCTTCAACTTATGCAATAAAGGTGATTAATATTGTTTGAAACAAGGTTGTTAAAAAATACTGTTAGACACAAAAATGACATTTAGCTTCGCCATGAAAACTTAGAGTGAAGGTAAGCACTTAGAAGCAAAATTCTATGGATAAAACAACCAATAAAACAAACCAGAAGAAAGATGTTATAAGACGATAGACTATAGATGCAAAAGCAAGCCACATTATCATTTGGGAGGTCATACAGTGCTTCTCATAAATTAGTATCGTAGAACATCTTAGGCAACACATCAAAATATTTATTAAGAAAACAAATAATAAAATAAAATAAAATAGAAAAAGAAAAAAGAGCACTTATTAAGCAATTAGTACTCACTGGATCTGCTTCAACAGGCAAACCAAATCTAGATTGTGCATTTGCTACAGCAAGAACTACATTTTCACGCTGGTTCCTTACGTTATCTTTCTGCATAAAGTAGAGAGTTCAGTCATAATCATTATCATCATCATCTTCTTCTTAACCTCTGCAGATGTAAGAATAAATAATCTACTGCATAAACAACCAACAAAAATTATTTCATGTGCTAGCTCTTTTTATAGATGAGTTTGTACATTTTTCACCTACTTGCTATAATAGAAAGAATTATAATTATCCCAGCTATACCATCAAAGTGTGTCAACTAGCCAGGTAAATGGTCCAATCTGCTCTTTAGCAGGCAAGGAAGCAGGCAATACTTAGCACTGTTTCATAATCAAGATAGTCAAGTAATTCAAGCATTTACATCATACCTCCTGCACATTGCATTTGTAACTATTCACAGCCTCACGTATAGCATGGGCTTTTTGAAAAACTATTATCTAAAATTTCTCAGATACTATGGATTCTGCATTCAGTGCTAGTAGAAGATTGAACCAAATGCTCAATGCGAGTCAAACATCTTATTAGAAGTTTCAATTTTACAACATGAAGTCATTGAGTGGAATCACAACGAATTTGGAAGGTATCCTTGTAGTGGTGGAGTTCGAGGCTTTCTATGTTTTCTTCTATTTTTTGTTCCTTTTCTTTGTACAGACTATCATTGCTTAAGGAAGTCATATTCCTAAACTTGTTTTATCATTGACCGAAATAGTAGCATGACAAAAAAGTAGCTAGCAGGAAGGAGATAAGGCACAAGGTCGGTTGCCACAGTCTACTTTATTGCAAAATAATAAGATATGATACAACTCACGAGTTGATACCTGAAAACCGAAAATATACTCCAAAATATCAAACATATCAGGCTTTTTCAGCTGAGGCACATCAAATCCAGATGGAAGCTGAGGAAACTCTGAAATATAACTTACTGCAGAAATAGCTGCTTTCACCTATAAAAATCACAAATAAGAAAGAGTTTGATGTGAGAATAGGATAAAGAATGAAAGCAATTAACTTGGAAGTAAAAAATAAAACTTAATACAAGTATAAGTGAAGTGATTCTTAAAGAAGCTTGGAAGGATCACAAATGGCCATAAAAAAGAAGCATTAATCTGAACAATTAATATGGAATGCTAGGTCACCCATATAAAGTTGTAAAAATAATGTAACAAGCCACCAAATAAAACATCCATGTCTCTTCCATACATTCATGCATATTGAGGCATCATTATGCAAATCAAATAACAACTTATGGATAGGCCTAGAGATTGTCTTCTTTCAGTTTTTGTTATCAGCAACAAGGCAACCAGATCTATAAAGTTTTACACAATTTATGTTACCAAATAAAACCATCACAAATTTAGCAACATCTTTAAAAGATGTAATTCATCATCTCCTAATTCTATTGCTGATTCTTAGTGCGACAGTTGAGTGTTCCTATCACTTCTTGATGGCTTATAAGTAAGAATTGATACTGGCACCTATGATTCTAAACTATTTTGTCCGGCAAACATTAAGGTGCATCAATGTAGCTCAGGAAAATTTGGGTGCGGACAGTCAAACACTATTTCATTATTTCTCAAATTACATTGAGCAAGGAAAGACAGCAAAATGAACTGTGATTGTTCTCTGAATTGATAGCATTTAATCATCTATAACAGCAGTTCTGAAACAGAAAAGGATGCTCTAAGAGTAAAGAAGCAATACTTCTGGAAAGAAGCCAATTGCATTTGCTAAAGTTGGAGCATCAAGAGGAACAATGTTGTATGGTGTAAGTTCTCCCCCCAATGTTGCATCAGATTTCTTCATTTTTCTAACCTACAAAAAAAAATGGTAATTAATGAGGACTTGACAGTTACAGCAAAAGCCTAGTGCATGAAACAATGGTGCATTCACTTACAAAAGTGAATATTTAATGAAGCAAACTTTTACAATTCAAATAATTTAAGCCGATATATTTTGCATGATCATAGTGGTGTATGCCGTGAAGGTACCTCCTCCATAATCATTCTTCCCGCTCCATCAGTAGTTGAACCTTGTACAAGCACCTCCAGCACATCAATTAAAGCCCTCAATGTCGCATAGACCTTTTTGAGTTCAGAAGCTCTCCTATGATACAGGGTGTGATGTAAAATTGTTAAACAATGAGAACCCAAGATTATATGACATATGAAAGAGAAACAATTGAATTCATGTGGAAAACAGATCATTTACAAAGAAAGCCTATAAATCACTTTCTGCATTAAAAATTATAATTGCTTACTCTCCAAAGTTGGTGCTAAAGGTTCCTGACTCACGCCACTGTTGTTGCTCCTTTTGGATATCTTCAACTCGATGGCGTCTCTTGTAAGCAAGATAGAAATTCCACAGGCGTTCTATATCATGTTCCCGGTCAATAGGGGTCCCATCTTTTGTAGAAAGCTTTTGCTGAAATCCCCAAGTTCATGTGTGAGGTTTCAAACTTAATAATTAAACTATGCATACAGAACTTAAAAAAGGTAATACCAAAGTTTATTATAAGTTGACTCAAATTCACCAAATACATGGCTTACCTTGATAACCGACATTAAACCAGTCTTGAACTGCAGCATGCCTCTTCCTTTACTGTTCGGGTCCAGATTTTGAGCCATTGTGTATGCTTGTTCACACACTACAGAAACAGGTAGGAACAACATAAGTAACAAATATAAAATGAAGGGGAAAATGGTTCTATAAGAGGGTTGTCCTAAGGAAATCTATGAAAAGAATTAAAGGATAAGCTAACTGATTGTGGCAAACTTACCACTGATCTAAGATTTGGTAATGAGAAGACAGTATGCAGTTCAAATCAAGCTACACATAAGCTGAACTTCAGCTTAAATCACAATATATGAATTGACTATGCTCACCAATAAGAGGAGAGCAAAATAATACAACATAGCCCAACTATAATAATCTCAGCTGTTAAATTCAGAATCACCAAGCAGACAGTGACTATGGCGAAAAGGGATAAGCAACAGCTGCAGCACTGCAGTAGCTCAGAAACTCCAACTTCTTTAAGCATAATGTCATCAGGAAATTTCAACCAATGGAAAAAAAACTACAATAACTCAGAAGAGGGAACAGTACAGTAGCTACGAAGCTACAAGTAGGTTCAAATTATCAAGTATTAGTATTCTCGTCATCAGAAAAAGTACGCCACAGTTACTGAGAGAGAAGCAGAAACAGAACAGAACAGCTCAGAAATTCGATGATATAAGTATAGTTTAGCTAGTAATTTCAAATCATCGAACTACAGTAAAATCACTGATAGAAGAAGAAGAACAAGTTTAATTTCATAATGATCAATTTCAGCTAGGATTCAAAATCTCAAGAAGAAGAAGAAGAATATTATTATTATTATTATTTATTATTAAGAAGAAGACTAAGTTCAATTTCAGCTTGAAATTTTCAAAATAGCAACAGACGCAGGCAACGAGAAGCAGAAGAAAAGTAAACAGAGAAGTAGGAAAGTGAGAAGAAGCAGAAGCGAATTGAACTCACAGATCCGTGCAACATGTGGATCTTCGTCCTCGATCTCATCAGCAGCTTGAAGAATAGCGTCGATATTGGTCGTACGGACAAGCGAAGGAGGCACAGCTTCAGCGAGCCCCGCCGAAGCCCGACCAGGCACACCACCGGAAACTCCCAACGCCGCCCGAACTAATCTCTCCCAGTTTTCGTGAACGCTCACCGCCGCCGACGTGGCCCCTCTGGGACCTACTCTGGCGGGCGCCGCCATTGACAAAATGAATGTGACCAGAGATCTAAGAAGGGTTTGAAATTCCGGTGAGACAGATGGTTTGGGTATAAGGGGGGATGTACAGGGGTTAAAGAAGAGAACGGGAAAGACGAGTCGAAGAAGCGTAACGCCGGAACCGGAAAGTTTGCAATTACAAACCTGTAACTGTCTTGTTTATGATAACGAGGGCTGGAGCAATTATGTTCTGGTAAAACTTTTGATTCGATTACTATTTATAAGTGTTTAGTCGACTATCATGTGAACATCTTTGATTGGCAGCTACTGGCATCTAATAGTGAGTTAAATATAATTTACGTTACAGCTGGCATTGTATGATTGGTGGCAACTGCATTTATGGTAATTTTCTATAGTCATACAATTGGATCTGTTGTGCTAATGGTTATAAGAAAAGAGCTGTAATGAAAACACATAGTGTTAATACGTTGATTACGTTACGGTGATCGCAAAATATCATGTTCGTAATTTTATTTTTCTTATATTAAATTTTAAATTTTAATTAGTTTATATATTTTAATTATATAAAAAATTTAAAATTTTATATTTATATACAAAATTTTAATTCTTATTTTTTTATTTATATATTTTTTAATATAATTATATTTTTCGATCTTTAATATATTTTTAAAATTTATTAAAACTTAAATATTGAACTCTATTTTTATTTTATTTTTTAAAAAATTTTATTTTTTATTTTTTATTTTAATAAAATTTAGTTACGAATATTTAAAATAAAATACAGTTCTTTATCTAAAAAATTATTGAAACAATCTGAAACAGCGAAAAGATGATTGTATTCTTGTAAAGGGTATTTTGGAAGGTCCAACAGCAACGGACAACAAATTTAAGAAAGGGGAGTGATTTTAAAATAATTTTAAAAAAAATTAAATTTATAATTTTTAAAAATTTATAAAATATATTAAAAAATATAAAAATAAAAATAAAAATAAAAAATTGATTATGAAAAAGCAATGCAAAACAGCCTTACCGCTCCTTTCGGGATCATTGATAAATGAATCGAGATCTTTCACTTCTCTCCATTTTTCCAGCGATCAATTATTTCCTTTCTCTTCTCAACAATGGTGACTACTGCTCTCTCTCTCTGTGGTAAACATTTCTCCGATTGAATTATTCTTTTATCTATAATTCAATCGGGATCTCTTGTTTATTATATGTATTGAATGATGTTTTGAAATGAAACATGTTTGAAATGTGGAAATGTAAAATGATTGATTTAGATGATAAATTTTAGATCGATTTATTAGTTTATAATCTACAACTGATCTCGCGATATTGATGTTAATGGAAGTGAAACGAAGCGTTTGTGAATTGGGAGAATTAAGGTCTAGATGAAGCATTTCCCATGGTAAATGAATAAATATTTTGCCATTACTGTTGGAAACTGCTTTAATTTGTTAATGACAATACTAGTCTGGTATTATTTTCTTGTTGCAAAAAGGGTATGTAGCAGTTGTTAGCTAAATCTTTTTACTTGAGTTATTTTACTCATGTCATTTGGTCTATTCTGCCTCTTAGTTTTGTGATTAGACATGGAATCTTATTTGTATATTTCCCTCCATTGTGATGTTTTGCAGGTGGAACTCATTTATATAGGCTTCAGTCCAATAAGATTAAAATGCTAACTGGACATCATAATCAACTCTCAAAATTTAAGATTCCAAAGACCTTCAACTCTCGTAGGAACTTGGCTATCCGTGCTGAATGCAGGTGCTTACCAGTTGCCTCAGGATGGCAACTGCATCATTACTTTGTTTTCATGGCTTAAAAATGTACTAAAAAGTGAAACCAAATCAGTTAAAAAAAGTAATTCATGCAGCATCTTGTCCCTATATTGCCTAGCTACTCGTTGGAAGGTAATAGTGTTGTAGCTTCATCTGTAGATATTGATATTTTCTCAATTAAAATGGTTTGCTTGTAAAGATGTAGGCTACTCCACAATTATCATTCTGGTTCCATTTAGTTGCTCATTTCTTCGTTGTGGGATCAGAATTCTTTCTTTCTAATACCCTCCTCTTCCCAGTCTTCTCTTGTTACTGACAGCACGTGCCCTCAAGTTTGTGCATCATTGGTTTTTAATCAATAAACTGTTTATGACCAAGTATATTGTAATAGTTTTCTCCTTGAAGAAGCTTTTACTCTATCTCAGTTTATAAATAACCTAACAATGTAGCAACGGTCTCGCTTCTCTTATTTGTTTCGTCTGTGTTTGTCAGAAGTGTAGTTGTGATATTATTCTGTGGCCCTTTCAACTATTGACTGTGGAATCTCTTACTAATTTTCTTGGTAATTACTCAAATCTTGGTAATGATATACAGTGATGATTCAAGAGGAAGTGGTGGTGATTTTGTGGTTGCTTTTCTTCTAGGAGGAGCTGTATTTGGAACCTTAGCTTACATCTTTGCTCCACAGGTACACTGTAATCTAGAGATAATGAGTCAATTGTTTTGTTATTTTCTTTTTGACACATAGCAACATTTAGATCTTAGATGATGAGAGAAGTATCACTGAGAGAAGTATCACAGTTATATCTGTTGTCTGGCATCTAGCTTCGGCTTGTAAATGAAACCGCATATTGCTCTTTGGTGCATAAAGATCGTAAAGTATGTTAAAGCAAGTTCCCTGGGTGGATCTTATGTCGGCAAAAGATCTCTTTCGTTTTTCTTTGATGGACAAAACTTATAACCAGCAGCCAATTTAGCCATTGCCTACTCTAGCACCAGGAATGCTCCATACTGAAAGAGAACTAGACGTGAGCAGAGAACAACTGTTTAAGGATGCTCTCAAGCAGAAAAGTTAAGAAGCATGTTAAACATTCAAGAATTCAATAATAAAATGGCTTCTGCCCTGTCTTATATTAGGCTATTTCCTTTATCGCATCTGCTGCACTCTTAAGTATCTTTTGCATTTGATACATGGTAGTAGCCTCATTCTTTCTCTTCCAGATCCGGAGATCCTTGCTGAATGAGGATGAATATGGATTCCAGAAGGCCAAGCGACCAGCGTATTGTGATGATGGCTTAGAGGTCAGTGCTCTCTCCTCATTATTTTACCTTGTCTCCTAAATGTGCTTAAACTGATGATTTCCAATATTGTTTTTGAAAGCAGAAAACTCGTGAAACCCTCAATTCGAAGATAAGCCAATTGAATTCAGCAATAGACAATGTTTCTTCACATCTGAAAAGTAGCTTGAGAGTTCGCAACAATGCAGTACCACAAGCTACTGAAGCTGATTCAGAAATGGAGGCTTCCATCTAGATTTTCAACAGCCTTTATAAGACTGATGAGGTCCTTGAATCCTGTGTTCATCAGGTTTTTACCGATTTAGAGTTCTTGTCTCGGAAGTAGTTCTTTCTTTTCAACATAAATGCCTACGTTTTCTCTGTTTGTTCATGCTTGGTGCCTAAATTTTGTCAGATTGCTCCTTTTTCCTCAGAACATGATTATGAGAGCTTAGACCTCTTAAGAAGGCTATATATGTTTTCAACTTTTCAAGTAAAGTAATCCATCATGGTTTAGTTTAGTTTAGATCGTGTTCATTAGTATTTCCATGTCTATTGAAATTGTGCGCTAATGCTAGCTTTGCTTTGCGTATGATTATCAAAGCACATTTAAAGTCTTTCTATATAAACAAGCTAAATCTTTTTAGACTCGCAATGTTTTAATAAACAAAGTATGTCAGCTTAAAGTTTAACATACATCATTAAAACGTTGGAACAACAGGGTGCTCGTCAATTAGTTGATAATCGTTGTGAATGAGGCAGTCATCTCCATGTTTCTCGGATCAGCGAGACTTGGAGCTGCTAGAGCTACACGAAACGGTAAGATTTTTCGTGGTTCTTTTCGAAGAACGAGTTTTTTTTGTTAGCTTACAAATTAATAAAAATTATATAATTATATTTTAAAATTTTTTAAATAAAAAATTAATAACAAGTTACTGTTTTTAGTAGACAGTCGTGTCAATTTACTTTTTTTGTTAGCTTACATTATTATTTTTTAATTTATTTTTTATCGAATTAAATTCTACAAAACTTAGTTTTTTGAAATTTATTTAGTACCGATTAAAACACACTTTAAGTTGCTGTAGCCTATGGGAGATCAATAATTTTGTCTCCTAAGTTGCATTTGAAACAAATATAAGTCAATTTAGTTAATGCGCAAATTGATGGATGTCAATTTTGGACAAATTTTTTAGTCCAAATAATGATGAAGATAAAAATTCTTCAACTTTGCAGATGTTTTCCTAGAAGGAATTTTGCTGGACCTTATCTCAAATGCATTACGAATATTACCAAAGCTTTTGAGAGCAGAATATCATCTTTTTGCATCTCTTCCTTCACAAAATTTTCAAAACGAATCTACACGAGTCGTGCAGGAAGAACAACAACACTGAACCACAATCCTCAAAAGAGCAACCGAAGTTCTCCTATATATTCTTCTCATTCCTTTCTCAAATGTGCATTCTAACTTTGAACACTACAAGTCTACAACTATTTTTCACTAGCTGCTTCAACAACCATCCTGCTTGCAACAATGTCGATCATTCCATTCTTCCGCAGACACAACAAAGGTAATAACACTACAATAAGCAATCATCCCGCAGATGACTACAACAATATTGAAATCTGGGATCAGTTTGAGAGTTTCCCTTTTAGTATGCCTATTGTGATGCCTATAACGACCGGACAAATGGACTGGAAGGAGACGCCGGGCGCGCACGTCTTCATAGCCGACATGCCTGGAGTCAAGAAGGAAGAAATCAAAATTGAGGTTGAAGAAGAAAAGATACTGAAGATAAGCGGGCAGAGGTTCAGAGGGAGTGAAGAGAAGCATGAGAAGTGGCATAGGGCGGAAAGGTATGTGGATAAGTTCCACAGGGGTGTTAAGTTGCCCCCGAATACTAGCCTAGAAGGCGCGAAAGCCGTGCTTGAGAACGGAGTCCTTACTGTGGTTGTGCCTAAAGTCCATGAGACTAAGGCACAAGGGTGGTCGATCCCCATAGCAGGGTGAAACATGTACGGGTGAAACATGTACGACTTCTATATAGCAAAATAAAGCTTTGTATCAGCAATATTGCATGAAATATATTATCAGTCATAATGGTATTTGTAACATTTGGTATGACTATTATATGTAAAGGTGAAGGATCTGTATACACACCCAATAAGGACCAAAAAAATAATGCCTTAGTAGGGGACGTACCATTATTAACCTTTGTATCATTGTTCGTTCTTCTTTTAAGTACACCTAAATAATAATGAAACACTATGTGCTGTGATTTACTTAGTTTAATTAAAAAGAGGAAAGAAGCTTGATTCTTTTGGCAACCTCTGCAAGAAAGAATTTATGGGTGTCACATGATGGAGTATCTAATCTTGGTTTATTTTCGTTAAAAATCTAAAAAGTTGATGCTAGGCTAGATCGATCTATCTTTTTGTTTTGTGCCTAAGCTAGGACGTTTCTAGCTAGGCACAAAACAAAAAGATAGATCGATCTAGCCTAGCATCACCTAGGCACAAAAGGGCGCCTTTCTTTTGTTTTTGTTTTTTGTCTATCTATTATTGGTAGTTAGTTTGCTTTCTGCTCGGAATGATAAGAAGCTTTACCCACTGTTATTTACGAGTATTAACGAAATCGTTTGGAAAAAATTATTTAAAGTATAATAATTTTTTTTTTTTAAATTTAGTAAAACTTTGAAAAAGTGTTTTATCTGGTAACTTAAAAATATAATGAAAACTTACTTGAAATTAAACAACAATTCTACATCATCAAAATAATTATAAAATATTAAAAATTCGTAACAAAATGAACGCATATATATTTTTTTATTTAAAATATTATTATGTTTGACTTTTTTTATTAAAAATTTAATTTTAACTCACTTTTAAAAAATATTTGAAAGTAATTATAAAAATTAAATTTTATTTTTTTATTTCAAAAACTTAATAAAAATAAATAATAATAAAATCTTACGATATAAATTTTTTTTATATTTTATAAAATTTTAATAAATTTTATTAAAAAATATATAATTAAAAATACTTTTAAAAAAGCACAATCAAAGACATTCTATAAAAAAATATAATAATTATTTTTAGTTTACTTCTTTCTTAAAAAATTGAATATAATATTATTTTAATATTTTGTTTTAGTAATTTATTTTTGAACAAACTTATTTTCAGTTAAATAAACACGCTTTAGTAGTAAATGTTATATTATAAATTTGGAGTGAAGCTTTACTAAAAAAATTAGTTGGAAAAAAAATAACTAAAATTTTAGAAAGCAATTGGTTTTAAAAATATTCCCTAGCAAAACAATACCGTGGTGGCGCTTGAAACACGGTTACGAACGAATCGAAGATAAGATGCTATTTTCGCTTGACTTGACCGTTTGGAAACTGCGCCTCGTCGCGTGGGCGCGAAATTTAATGGGCCTGCACATGCGTCGGATCCTCGTGCGCCGCACGTGCTCTCACTCTCTCTCTCTCTCTCTCATAACGACAGAGAACAAAAGCTACCTTCTCATTAGCGGGCTTTCTCTGCTGGACCCTATCTCTGCCGTTTTGCGGAAGCAGCCCAAATTTGTTTTATTTAGTAGTAACTTGGCCCTTAAAATTTTTTATTTCCTGAAATTAGACATCTTTTTAAATTTTATGAGTAGTATAATAACCTTCAATAATCTTTTCAACCTTACACGATGATTTAAGTTTGAATGTTAGAGCGAATTTACTTTACTAAAATTATTATTTAAATTTTGTTGCTCGAAAGAAGAAGAAATTTTTTTTCTGAAAATTAAAAAAGAAACTTTTTCTTATTTAGGACGTGTTTCGAATACACTTAATTTCAATTTTTTTCATCATAATTAGAATTTTAATCAATTCATATGTTTTAACATGTTATAGAAACTCAAAATTTCACTTCAGCATTACTATACTCTAAATAAAATTATAATAAAAAATTATACTTTTAACTTATTTTTAAAAATAATTAAAATATAAAAATTTTGAACTCACTTGCAACTATATTTTAAAAAAAAAGTTTTTATCGTATTTTTTATTTTCGCAAAACTTAGTTATATATATTTGAAACACATCATTAATATTTTGATCTCAATCGAATCAATGCGCTATTGTTTGGCATTACTTACTTACGGTGTTTATGGATCATAGGAAACATTTACAAGTATTTACAAAAAAAAAATTGACAAAAATTTTAAATATCTTATTTTATAAATAATTAAATAAATAAGCATTATATGTATAATTATTTTATAATTTACAATTTATTTATAATTTTTAATTTTATAAAAAAATTGTGCATAAATTGTTAAAGTTGAATGTTTTTTTTTTAGGGTGATAAGTGCTTCCGAAGGTGTTCTCAAATGTTCCGGATTACGTAAAATCTCTTAGGTATGTTTCACACTAGTGTTAATTATATATTAAGTACAAGTTGGTCGACGATGGTGATGTTCCTTAATTTTTTTTCTTTAATTGTAATAAATTAATGAAAGTGGGTCAGTTTAATTTGTCAACAACTTAATTAAACATATATGTTAAAAGTTGGGATTGTCCAATGAAGAGATGATTAGGTGGAGATTATTATATATTTAGAAGCAGATGCTCGCCTGCCGTAAGGTAATTAATTAGAAGGTGGTCCTTCTGATCACCGGTGGCGAGGTTTCCTTCATTAACGAGACTTTAGGTTTAATTGATTGAGATATATATATTGATTAATTGATTCGAAGGAGAATGCATGATCGATTCATTACACACTATTTGTTTTTTAAATTGCTTTTTATTTTTATGTTAGAGTTTTTAAGGAGTGTTTATCTTGATATTAATTAACTTACAAAGATTACGGAGCTACTTATTTATTTCTTTTTTTTATAATAAAAAATATAAATTAATTTTAAAAATTTTTTATTTTAAAATTTTATTTTATTAATATTTTCTAAAAATAATGTGCTTTTTGTGGCGCTCTTTTTCTTGATTTGCATGTATTTTCGGTGACTGTTGAGATTAATTTTGAAATAAAAGTTTTTTAAATAAAAAATATTATTTTTTTATTTAAAAAATAATAAAAAATTTCAATACATATAATTTTTTTATAATTTTAAATTTTAAAAAATTATTTAAATATTTATAAAAAATATATAAAAATATGAAATATAAAATTAAAAAATTAATTTTTTTGAAATGGAAAATCAAACGCACCCGAATTTGTTGGTGATCACCTAAAAATGACTTTTTGCTTTTGCTTGCAATTTTCGTAATAGGACCGAGTGCTGAATCATGAAGTCCCCTACCAAGTAAGCTACCCGTTACGGATAATTTATTAGAATAAAAAGTATATATAGATATTATTCTTCGACAAAATCATTGCGATAGAATATAAACTCATCGACTAATTATAATATTGCAAAGAACAATACAGTATTTTTAAATTATATTTTTATTAAAGTGTTTAACTTTTATATAAATTGTTTAGGGTTAAAAAATTGCTCCATTGAAAGTTCACCAACTTCTAATAATTAAATCTTATGTGATATGCATGACCAGAATTCTAAAGAAGAGCTTAATTAATTATTGGGTTAAAATAACATATTAATTAGCATGTTTATATATATATATATATGTTGGCTTAAGATGAATTACTTTTTCCTAGTTGGTCGACTTATTGTTTGATTATTATATGTTTTTAAGAATAATCTACAGCATAATGACACTGACGGTAGTAGAGAGTACAAAATAATTATATTTTTAAGTTTAGTTTAAAAAATTTTCATCATTATTTTTATAACTTTCATAAAAATTAATGAACTTTTTGTTAGATAATTTTATAATTAAAATATTAAATGACTCTTTAAAACATTTTATAACATCCACGAGCTCGAGTTGTTTTTATTTTATAAGTGTAACATAAAATTTTAATTTTAAATATTATTACTTTTTTGTTGGGTGAATAGTTATATCATAAACCTTGAATTAAGGACATTATCTAATATTTGACTTGACAAAGTAACAGTGAAATTTTAATCGGAAATTAAAAACATTACACATCTCTTTCGATGAATTTAGTAATGTTAATTATTGTCTAATCATCTTGGTGCTATATATTTTAATTCTTATCATTATTCAAAAAATTTTCTTGAACACTGCTGAAACCTTAATTATAATATCCAAGCTACTTTTAGTTAATTCTTGTTAATTAATATTTTGTTGAACTTATAAAGAGTACATTTGAAAGTGTTTATAAAATATATTTTTTTTTCAAATAAAAAATATGCCAAAAATTTTTTTATAATTTAATTTAATTTTTTACGACATGCAATTATTTATAATTTTCAAATTCTAATTTTTTTATAAAATACTATAGAAATTTTATTATAAAATATAAAATATTTATTTAAAATTACAAATAATTGAGAAAACAATGCCAAAAGTTTTCTAAATTTTTTATTTAAAGCAATAGGCTTTCTTGGTTTTCATATATTTGTTTTTGAACACAATGCATTTAGAAAGCGTTTGACATTACTTATGTCAAAAATAACTTTTTTAAATTTTTATGTTACATTTATCAATATATTTGCATAAATATTTAAAAATTTTATTTAAAAATTTAAAAATATAGAAAAATTTTGACATAATGAGATTTTTTTATTGCATATTATTTTTAAATAAAAAAATTTTAATTTAAAAAAAAAAATTTATTTCAAAAGCACTTTCAAACTCTCCCTAATGTGTTGGAAAAAGAAACAGAACTTTTTTATAATATTCAGTGGTTAGGTTTGTAGGATATTTATCGCAATTTGTAATAGTTTAGATAATAGTAGTTGAAAGTTGATGAAACCCTCTAATTAAACAGAAAAAAAACTTAATTAAGCTGCCTCCAAGATCTAACCAACAACCTCATTCCCATTTTTTAATATTACGAACTTATCAAATTAATCAACCAATTGAAATATGATATTTTTTGCAATTCTCTATATATACATAGTTAAGCTTGTTCATCATGTAATTAACCATATACGAGCAAATTAATTTTCTTTAATAAATAAATATGGGGTTGAATTAACAGATAAAGGGGGTGTTTGGAATTGCTTATGAAAAAGAGCTTTTTTAAAATGGAGCTTTTAGAAAAAAAAAAAGTTGCTTTTGAGAAATGGAGAGAAAATGAAATTTTTTGAAATGGTGTTTGGTAGTGTATACCAAACGCAGCTTTTCAATTTTTTTTTATTTTATATTTTTCAATACATATTTTATAAGTATTTAGAAAATTTATTTAAAAATTTAGATAATGTAAAAAATTTTACGTAATGAGATCTTTTTATTGCATATTTTAATTATTTTTTGGGAAGTAAAAAAAATAGAGCTCGTTTTTCAAAAAAAAACAAAAATACTCCATATTTTAGAAAAACTCTATTTCATATAGTGCTTTTGGATAAGATATTTTTCAAGTAAAGAAATATAGAAATTATTAAATTATTCTTTGTATTTTGTGTTAGTTATTGATGTATATATACTAAATTATTGATGCTATTTTGAATAAAATAATTATTTAAAAAATATTATATTTAATAAAATAATTTTGTATTGATTTTTCTTTTAAAATAGAAATAATTAAATTAATTATTTTATATAAACATTTATTTAAATTAAAATTATTATTATTTTGTAAAATATTTTTGTTAAATAATTTATTAAATATTGAATAAGTTGTTAGATATTTAATAAATTTTTAAATAATTTTGTTAAAATTATTTTAGATTATATTTGTTCTCTTTACGTAATTACTTTAGGTAATATTTATAATGAGATTAAATTTGTAATTTAGATGGAATAATGTTTTGATTAAAAGCAGGATAAGTTGTATTTCAATCAAACACTACCAAATACGTATCTTTACTTTGGAAAACAAAAATTTTTTCAAACGCATCCTTTAATGTTGCAAACACATCGTTAATTGACATTGATGATTGCTTTCGGATCGAATTGACTTGTGATTTTATTATTATTTTATTTTTCTAATTACAATTGAGTAGCTTAATTGTATTTATATTAGAATTGTTGATCAAATTAGATAGAAGTTCCATGCTCTCTGATCTTAACTACTGATCAGGAAGCTATAGAGAGAGAGAAAAGCATAAAGTTTTCAACTTTATTTTTCTTTCCTCTCGCTTTCTTTTGCCGCCTATATATAAATATTCTTTCTTTCGATGGGTTTCTCTTCTCTCCCGGGTTTCTCGGGCGGTCAGCGTACGGCTGCTGACACTGTTCAGAGAACCCGTTCCCGATGAAATTAAGTAATCTACATATGTTCTCGACAGCTCACTCCCACGTGCCCTTTCCCCTCTTGGTTTTTTTCTTTAATATCCAAGCCGAGACGAGCACAGCCGGCACGAGAGAGAGAGAGAGAGAGAGAAGTGATCCGGTTCTCCCCGCCGGCCGGATTGTTTGAATTATAACTGGTGGGTGTTCGCCTGAGCGTGCGGTTCGGTAGAGACTTCAGTCGAACATTTGCTGCAACTACAAACACGACTACGACCAGTATAGTAGTTCATTAATTATATGTTGCTGTTATTGTTGTAAGAAAAAAAAAAAAAGGCTTATATATTTATAAATTCAGAAGAAGAACGTAGCAAATTTTTTCTATATATATATATATATATAAAGGTAATAACTCCTGCAATTCAAAAAAAAAAACAGGCATATGTCTCTTTGTGTGAATTTGCTGAAATTAACATAAACCCATGCTAACAAATTGGTTAATTTGTTAGATAAATAAAAGCAAAGGTGTTACTGTTACCTTCTTTAATTAATTATTACAAAAAATGAAAACAAGTACTTGATTATATACTTAAACTTCCATAAGCTTTATTTTTCTTTAAGAAAAAAAAGGGAAAGAGCTAGCTTTGTGGGATCTCCGGCTGCGGTTTAATTAATTAACAAATTGTAAGTAGTGAACCAAATCATATATATATATATATATATTAACGGCTGCAATGCAAAAAATATATACATTAACTTGTTGTTCCTTATATATTTTATCATTTGAATTTTGAAGAAGAAAAAAATATTTTAAAATTAATGTTATTCAAAGATTTAGGATGATACGATTGAATAAAGTCTATATAAAAGTACATGATATTGCATTTTAATTTCAATATATAATTCAAGTGTCTCTTATATATATTTAGGTTTTGTTGTTATCAGTCCTACTTATCTATTGTTTTTCATCTTTATATTATATTTTTTCTAACGTATAGTAACAAAAAAGTTTTAGGTAATTAAACAATCTTATCCCTTTCTTATTAAATTAACTCTTCCACTTTTTAGAATGAGCTCTTCATTCAAACATTGTTCTTAATTATTTTCTTTTGTATATATATATATATATATATATATATATATATAATGCTCCCCAATGCATGTGTGGTAAATTAATTATTAACAACTTATATTATATCTTGTTAATTTTTCATTTCCGTTGTTAAACCGTTACTTATTAAATAATCCAACTAATTAATTATCTAGTTCCTAGGTTACAAAAATATATTATACATACATAATATTATAAAATTTCATGCGTGCAAATTTCCACGAGCAACTAATTAAACTTCACAAAAAGTTCTAAACCTCAAACGTATCAAATAAAGTCTTGCTCGCATCTTATCAATATCAATTATTTCCTTCAAACTTTTCAAGTGTATATATAAAACAAAACTTCTTCAAGCTTATTTATTTATCTGTAAGTAATTTAAAACATAACTCTTTTATTAAAATTTTAATTTGAAAATTGTTTACTTCAAATGTAAAGCACTCTATAGAGACGTTTGGAATAGATTTTCAAGTAACTATCGTTTCAAATAAGTACTTTATATTTTGTAATAAAGTTTTTATAATAATTTATATATAAAAAAATTATATATAGCATAATTTTATAAATATAATTTATTTTTAAACTTTTAAAATATTTTTATTTTATAAATATTTCTAAACGCTCGCCTAGATAATAGCTTATTTAATTACCCAAAACATTATCAATTTCAACAACGGTAACCCTAACCCTAAATTATAGCTATAAGTAGTACTAGAAAAAACAAGTTCAATAATTCATGAAAATGACTGGTTAAACTATCTATCAACTTTATATATTAATTTTTATCTAAAGATACCCCAAAATTTTCTATATACTGCTGGAATAAATATCGTGCATGAAAGTATAATTAATTACTAAATAGATATTTATTCGGATTCTAATATGAGTTATAATATTATAGATTAAGAACAAATTTTGTGATGTATATATATATATATACACAATTATATTTTAGAAGTCATTTTGAATTATTTAACATGAAAATTTTTTTTAAAAATTTTTAAAAAGCTACGGTTGTTACAAAAATTTTAATTAATAAAAAAGTATAAATATTGTTGTAACTGTATTAAAGTTTTTTAAATATTAGAGAAATTTTCTTTAAAAAAGTCATAAAAAAATGTTAGTCTTAAATAAAAATTTGTAATTAGTTAAAGGACAAAGAAAGGTACAACTTGACAGGAAGTAATATTCTCTCTTTTTTTTTTCCACCTCTAACAACAATGCTAGCTGGTCCCGTACGCCGCTCGTCTCCCTCCGCTTAACCCTAGATGATGATCAAACACTTAACCATAATTAAACCTATTAACCCTAGTTTAAGTGTTTAACCCAAAACCAAGAGATAATTAATCAAACCACTAACCTTCTCTTTCTGAAAATCAATTAACACAAAACCCTTCTAATCACCATCAAAGTTGCATCACACATCACATCATTCCTTCTTTCTCTCTCTCAAGTCTTCTCATCTGTTGATCACTCTCTAAGATTATTATTTTATCCCCAAATTTTCAGTAGACTTCTTCATCTTCTTCTCAGTCTGATGATCTCCATGCATGAATCAACCAAAGTGTGCTGTTTGTTCATTGTTTTTCTTTAATGAGTTCTTGAGTTGAACCAGTTCATGAGCTAGCTCGTAATTTCTCCAGCTCTTTCTCTTCATTAATTTTCTTTTTTATTTCAGTCTGATCATAAACAACTCTTTCTCTTTGTTTAGTTTATATCTATTATTTCTATATATTATTCCGATCTTTTTATTCTGGGCGTTCTTTCCTGTTTGGATCTTGATTAATTAAACGAACAATAGCTAGAGCTAGGGTTGTGTTTGTTTCCTGTTTTTCCCCCCACTGTTTTTAATCCACTAAAAACCATAAACAAAAAACCTTCTTAATTTAATCAATTCTCTCTCATTAATAATATTATTAATTTTTTGCTAGTTCCTGTGTATTTCACTTTTTAAACTAGTACATATTTTAATTTCTTCTATTTTTAATCTACCAAGTTTGCTTTCTTCTGCTTTCATTATCCCAGCTCCGATTTCATATATAGCTTATTTTCTTCAAGAAATTAAAGAAACCTAATAAAAAAACAATCTAAATCTTCTCTTCTTCTTCTTGTTTTTAATTGTTCTTCAATATCCAATTCCAGTAGTGTACTAGCTAGTGTACTTTTTTTTTTATTTATTAGGTTTTCTTGTTTTAATTTTGAAGCAATATAATTTGATCGTAGATTGATGCGCTGTGATTGATCATCATATATATCGATCATGGCGGGTTTAGATCTCGGCACGACGCGTTTCGTCCACCACCAGCTTCACCACCACCGTCCAGACCTTCATCTCCAGCAAGCTCACCACTCTTCTGCTGCAGCAGACTCCGATGACGGTCCTGAAGACAACGATAACTCTTCCGCGGGCGGCATCGTTCCCACTAACACCGTTGGCGGAGCTGGTCCTGGCGATATGGTTGCTCGCCGTCCCCGTGGCCGTCCACCGGGCTCTAAGAACAAACCAAAACCACCAGTGATCATTACCCGTGAAAGTGCGAACACTCTCCGGGCGCATATTCTCGAAGTCGGCAGCGGCTGCGACTTGTTTGAATGCGTAGCGACTTACGCGCGACGGAGGCAACGGGGAGTTTGCATACTCAGCGGTAGCGGGACAGTAACCAATGTAAGCCTTCGCCAACCAGCATCAGCCGGAGCTATTGTTACTCTCCACGGAAGGTTCGAGATTCTTTCGCTGTCTGGATCGTTTCTTCCGCCTCCGGCTCCGCCTGGCGCGACGAGCCTGACTATTTTCTCGCTGGTGGACAAGGGCAAGTTGTCGGAGGAAGTGTCGTAGGAGCTCTGATTGCTTCTGGTCCAGTTATAGTTATCGCCGCTTCGTTCACCAACGTTGCTTATGAGAGGCTTCCTTTGGAAGAGGAAGAACCTCCAGCAGGAGCGATGCAAGGAACGAACGGAAACGGGAACGGAAGCGGTGGACCGACTAGTAGTGGCGGGAACGGTGGAGGGAATCCGTTCCCAGACCCTTCGTCTGGGTTGCCATTCTTTAATCAATTGCAGATGAATATGCCGCAGTTGCCAGTTGAAGGACACGGTTGGCCTGGTGGAGGCGGAGCACGGCCGCCGTTCTGATCATCGATCTTTTCGCGATTCGTTTCGAATTGATGGATAATATGAATGAATACGCTGCGGTACGTCGTAGTAACTCGATCGATCTGATGATATTGTTGGAGATGATAATTAATCCAGGTTTGTGTGGCTAGCTACCTGCTATCTCTCTCTCTCTATATAGTTTAAATTAGTTCTTGAAGACCACCTATATAGCTTAGATAGTTATGAATTTCCATGTAAAACTTATGAGCTCCTTCTTCTTCTGTTGCTACTACGTTTTTCTTCTTCTGTCATTGTTGTTGGTTTTGTTTAATTCGAATCAAATCTGTTGTGATTAAGTAGTTCTACGATCTTTTGTAAAATTAATTAAACTATTTCATGATGATCATCTTCAATTAATTAATTTCATAAGAGATCAAAGCAACATTTGGGGTTATATATTAGCCCGAATATTTTCTTTTTTCTTCTTTCATGTTCATGTAATACTACCACCCAAAAACTTAAAAAGTTTGATCTCAACTTTAATTTATCCAAAGACTATATCTGGAATACAATATTGTGTTGTAGAATTCTTTTACTTAGTTATAATATAGCAACTGGTCTTTGAAGTAATGATAAATTTACTACTTTCTTGTTTTTATTTTTTAATACTTTGAAAGTTGGAAATTTTTTTTTTCACTGGTTTTCATGCAGCAACTGGTACTACTGCTGGTTTTTGTTCTTCTTCTTTCTTTTCGTATATATATAGGATTGAATCAACAACAATTTATATATACCTATATGTGGAGGTTTGAGCTAAAAGCTTGAATGAAGTGAGACAAGAGTGTTTTCCGGAGGGACATAGACAAAGTTGATCATGGGAATTAGGGGTTTTCTTCTTTAAATTTCAAACTGTGGGAATTGTTGATGATCATGGAAATGAAAACCATGCATATATGTTGCCCATTAACTGCATGCTCAATGTCTCCTACCTAGAAATTAGCTAGCTAATTAAGGTTTACTTAGTTTGTGATAATCTTGACTAGCAAATATATATTAGACTAGCAATCTCTTAGTGATCATGATCTTGGGAATGAATAATGTTTTCTGATGCATAGTTAAAGAGACCTGTGCATGTAGTTCATTCTGTTAAGAATTTTTGCATCGAGTGGAGAACTGCTGCACGCTCTAAAGCGTTTCATATATATGGAAGAAGAAGAAGAAGAAATGTTTCTTTTCATTGTGGTTTAATTAATTTGTTTATTTAAAGTGTCTTAAAAGTTCAAAAAACTTCCAAATTTGATGTACATTATTAATCAATTCTTACTTCTTGTGATAATTAATCAGCAGCTTGATGAAAAAAGAGAAACACTGCTTATTTCAGGCATGGCACCAAGGTTTCTTCAATTTGTTTCTACCTACATAGTTCAGTAATGTTATATATTAGAAACTGTTGCATGAGTTTCATAATTAAAAACCTCGATATATATGAGGTTCATAACATGCTGCAATATTTATGCGAGTTCGATTATGTTTTGGGGAAGAAATACCCATGAATATCGATCTTTGATTAATTATTCTTCTTGATTGCTTTCCCTTCACATGTATATGTAGTGATGATCAAGGCTATAGCTGCTGCTCAGTGAAGGAATTGTTAACAATTAAATTGCTTCCATGTATATATTTATTACAATTTCAATTTTTAAAACTGTAACATTAAAATTTCATGGCATCTTTTGAGCACATTAATATTCCAATTTAATTATGTTTAATTAATTTATATGTATTAACCATGGCATGATAGCTTAATTCAATTGTGCATATAAAAAAAAAAACCAGAAATAATTGAGTTTGTGTGTGGTTAATTTCATGCTCTGTCAAGTTTTAGGACCAACCACCTCATGTGTATAATCAGTGTATATATATTAACTTAATTATTTGAGCTTGTTCAAGAAGCAAATTTACTTAGTTGAAATTTAAATTAGTTGATGTTCTTTAGAAAAAAAAGAATTAAAATTTTGTCCATGATATCGTAATTAAGCAAATTAATCCAACTTCAGTAACTTTTTTTTTTTAAGGTTTTAATTAATGAAGGTAGAGTCTCTAAACAAAAAGTATATTAAATGGCAAATTGACTTTGTTCAGGCTAAGATTACCCTGCAAACGAAGAAAGCTAGTACTATTTTGAGATTGCAAGTTAACATTTTAGGAATGTTTAGAAGTATTTGTGAAAATTAACTTTCTTAAATAAAAAAATATTTTTATTCTACTTCAATAAATAAGTTTTATTTTTTGTATCTAAAATATAATAAAATTAAATAATAATAAAATTAGAATTATTTAAATTTTTTTGAAAATATATAAAAATTTTATTAAAAAATATAAAATAAAATATCAGAAAGAAATTTTTGGAAAAAGAATTGCCAAACGCACTAGACAGTAGTTTCTTGGTCGACATATTATTGTTATTTATTTTGTGATTATTTTTCCCATTCACTATCGACATTTTAAAGATGTGTTTAAATAAGAAATAAATTCAATGTGGTTAATATTATTACCCGTAATTTCATATAGCTAGATTGATTAGCAAAATACAGGTTTATTAGCGAACAATAATGAAGCTGTTTTGCAATATCAATTAACTGTAAAGAGAAATATATTTCAATTAATTAACAAGGTATTGCCAAAGCAATTTTCCTTCCATTGGAAGATTGGATGCAAAATAAGAGAGTGACAATATAAAAGATAAATTAACATGATACATCTAAGACAATTAAGAAGGCAGACAAGTATTTGAAAAATTAAAAAAAATTATTTTATTTTTGTCATTTTTATCAAAAAATCGAATTAACATTGACTTGCGATCCGATTGAGATAAAATTTTATTAGTATATTTTTAACTTATAAATTTTTATATCTAACAATAAATATCATTTTTGAAGCTTTATGCTGGTAGAATTAGACTGATATACGCCGATATGTCTATAAAATAATGTGCTATTATATATATATATATATATATTAAGAGGAGAGAAAATTTGAGATTGATGTTATATATATTGAGTTGAATTTTTATTCATTGAATAACAAAACTTTCATATTTATTTGACTTAAAATAGTAAAATTTGTAACAAGAAAAGAGGTTATATGATATCAACGTCCAGTAATTATTGCTCTCATTATATTTGATTATGTTCAACCGAAGGTAGAACTATAATTTTCGGAGGACCTGAAAGTGCTAAACCATTGAAAGTGGACAAATATGTAATTTTTTATATCGAGGTTTCAGTTTGTAATTTATATTAGAGTGTATTTCAAACATTCTATTTTTTCTATCAAATTTTAAAAGGTTCATATATTTTAATTATATCAAAAATTTAGAATTTTATTTTTATATATAAAATTTTAATTTTAATTTTTTAATTTATATATTTTTTAATATATTATATTTTAATTTTTAAATATTTTAAAAATAATTAAAATATAAATATTAAAATTTTAATTTACTTTATTTTAAAAAAATTATTTTTATATTTTATTTTAATAAAATTAATTATAGATATTTAAAATATGACATGGAGACTTCTCTGCATAAGCCGAGGAAGTGAAGTAACAAAAGCTGTGAATACTGTGACGAGTTGAGTCAATCTAATATTTTAAATTACTATTTCAAGCAATAAGAAAAAACAAATTGAATCAACCGCAGCCGTCCAATGTGAAACCAACAGCTCAGATCTCACCAGATAACTTTATATGTATTGAAAAACTTATTTCTTTTTTGTTAGAATTTACTGAGAGATATTTCACAGAAATAAACAAATAATTAGTTAATTTTTTGTCATTTCAAGCTCTTCTTCTTCTTCTTGGTAAATGAGATGCACTGTAAGAGAGCTGATTTTTAGGGTTCAATCCCAAAACCCTAGAGATCTTTCACAAACCTTCCATTGATTTTCTATCCAAAGTTCAGCTTGGTAATTTCGTGTTCCACTCAATCTGGCTTTACATGTTGCTAATTGTACTTATTGACATTTCAGTCTATGCTCAATTCGAGCTTTTTGTTACCCTGGTTTACCTTCCGATTTTCTGAGATCAAACTTTTCATATCTTGGGGGGGTATTTTCTAATTAATTTTCTCTCGGTGCTTTGCTAAAGTTTTGTGCTTGATCTTTACTTTCGAGTTTTCTGTTAATTTTTGTTTTTTTGGTTACTGTTAAAGCGGAAAATTGCTTGATTTTGTTCCAACCTCTTCAAGTGCTACAGATTTTCTTGTTTAAAGGAAATGACAGCTGATAATTGTTGACTTTCAGCTGAATCGAACTCCAAATTTGAAACTTCACTCCTTAGGAAGATCTGCATTTTTTTGAAACTACAGCATGTCAAGTGTTGGTACCACCTTTTTTCTCATGAAGATATTTGAAAAGAAGCGGATCTAACACAATTTGTTACCTTTTCAGCTAGCATAAAGCATAAAGGCGAAATATTTCGTGGTTGATCTGTTGCATCAATTGTTTTGAGCTGAATTGCCCTGGGATTGATTAATGAATGGATAGCAGAGACTCGTTAGGAATGGGAAGCACGGATCCTCCTGGTGGGAATGTTGTTGTTAGTCCGATTGCCTTTGCTGCTGCCCAACTCCCTAGCAACTCTGTGTTGATGCCGCCGACCTCCTCAGCAGTGATGCAGGGAATGCAACTTTCCTTTAACCACATGCCAGCTCCTGTACCACCGTCAAAGCCCACTGGATCTTCTGGTTCAGTCTTTCCTGGAGATGGCATGTCAGGGTTGCTCAGTATAGGTGATCCAACAAAGAAGAAGAGGGGAAGGCCAAGGAAGTATGGGCCGGATGGAAGTATGGCTCTAGCTTTGTCCCCCTTGTCATCTGCTCATGGTTATGCAAATAGTAACAGCCCTCAGTCTGTCCCTGGATCAAAGAAGCGAGGACGTCCTCTGGGGTCTAGTAATAGAAAGCAGCAACTTGAGGCTTTAGGTACTGAACTTAATGAGCCTACCTCATGACTGGATTCTTTTGAAGCTAGTTTAATAATTCCACTTGAATTTTAAACCCCTTTTTTTATTTGTTGCACTGCAAGAGTGTGATCTAGTTTAATGCATTATCCTGTTGAAACTAGATGGAAAACGCCATTTTCGTTGTAATTTTTGTTGTTTATATCTAAATTCTGTTTTTTGACATATGTTTAGTTTTTGTTGTGTTCTGCTAGATTTTATCATACCACAGGTATGATCATTCTTAAGTTACTACTAATTGGTCATTATGGTAGATTTTTCAAATTTTTAGATGAAGTTGTTATAAGCAGGAGAATTCAAGTAAGTTGTAGGAGGAAATTGAGGCATTTTGTGTAACCATTTCCACAAGAAGTTCAGATTTTAAGGTTTTAGGTAACCTCTTTGGCATGAGGAATTTCTTTTGCCGAATTTTCACTTGTCCATCTGAAATGCAACTGCAACGTGAACAAGCATGTAGATTGCGCCAGGTATTTTCAAGAAATTTGTCACTTCTGTTATATCTTTTATTGGAGAATGACACCATTATCCAATAGCTTTGACATTATTACCTTGGTTGGCTGCTTGAGTGCTTAAGTTAGGCTGTAAGAGTTCAATCTAATTGATTGCATGGTGTATTTACACTAAACGACTATCATCAAAGTTTGACATGCATTAAATCATTGGTCGTTTACCTGCTTGCTTTGCGCACATGTACTCCTACATGCGCATTGTGTACTTGACCTGTCATTCATTGTTTTGAGAGTATTTGTTCTTTCTTTTGACAAATATACATTTTTTGTTCTTCTTATAACCCTTATATGCTGTCATTCAACAGGCTCTGCAGGCATTGCTTTTACTCCTCATATCATCTCTGTGAAAGCTGGAGAGGTAATTGATAATTTTTTGCACATCTTTTTTCTTGTTCAATTCTTGTATAATGCTCTCCATTTTTTCGTAATTTGCATAAGATTAACATCCATTCATGTTTCCTTATAATTTGGACATATTAGTGATGTATTTTTTGTAGACTGGCTATCTAGAAATATGTTCTTACATTGATTGAATGCATTTTGTCTTATGTTCCATAAGGTTATAAGCGTCCATTGATTCTGTCTTGTGGCTTTGGGCATCGCATACCATCCCTCCTGTATAACTTCATCGAATAGTGTGTATTTATTTGACTGAATTGTGTTGTATGCAATTCAAAATTTTATATTGCAGGATGTAGCTTCCAAAATTATGGCCTTCTCACAACAAGGTTCACGCACTGTTTGTGTACTGTCAGCAAATGGAGCTATATCTAACGTTACACTTCGTCAACCAGCAACATCTGGTGGAACTGTGACTTATGAGGTGACTTTGTTTCATCTCCATTCAAAGATCCATTAAAAGATTCTGGGCTGTAAACGGTGTTTGGCAATTGAAAAATATAGGAATGGGCTTAGGGTTTTTGTTTCAATTGTTGATTGTTAATCAGCACTAAATTTTTAAGGTTGTACTTCCTGTGAGCTTGTGAGTTCACTGAAAATGGAAGGGTTCAGGCTGAACAAATCAGAGGCATCCAATGAGTGAATTTTGTGGAGGAGAGGGTCAAATAGCAAATTGTTGGTCTTTAAATTATAAATTAAGGAGATAACAAAAACGATCCTTTTGATATCTTGAATTTACAATGTCAATAGATGGAGGCTTTGATAGGTTGTTGCTCATGATGCAACTATGAGGCTAGATGGATATGTTTTTCCTGGTATATAGTATGATTTTACTCTATACCCTTTTATGTAGTTTGCATGTTGATTGATTTATCATGTTTTTTGGTTTTTGAGTAAATCTAGATGAAGTGCAAATGTTGATAGGTAAATTACAATTGTGATATTTAAATGTCTCATCTTCCAATCTTAGTTTTGTTTCTATAAACCTGGATATTATTTTTTTCATATGGCCTTCAAATTTGTATAGTCCTGTTGGTTCTCTTGAATATTTTACATTTTCCTTTGCAAATAATTAGTTATATTTTTTTAGAAAATAATATGTCATTTTAAAATAGAAATTGGTGTTTCTATCATTTATCATGTAGCATCTGAAGATTCTATACAAAAACAAAATGCAGGGTCGTTTTGAGATCATATCTTTATCTGGATCATATTTGCTCATGGAGAATGGCGGCACACGCAGCAGAACTGGCGGTCTGAGCGTTGCTCTTGCAGGGTCAGATGGTCGTGTTCTTGGAGGAGGGGTAGCTGGGATGCTGATGGCAGCAGCACCTGTGCAGGTTCAACCATGATTCACACTAATCTTTCATCTTCACTACACTTTCGATAATTTTGAGCCGTTAAACTTCTTTTTCTCAGGTTGTTGTTGGAAGTTTTATAGCAGAAGGAAAGAAGCCAAAGCCTGAAACAGCGAAACCTGATCCATCTTTGGCTCCTTCACAGGTAGCCGGCTTTGGAGCAGGTTTAGCAGCTAGCAGTCCTCCTTCCAGGGGGAGCTTGAGCGAATCATCTGATGATGCTGGGAGTCCGTTGAATCACAACGGTGGACTTTCAAACAACTCCAACCCACATATTCATAACATGCCCCCTTATAATCCTATGGGCTGGACACAGTTGCTAAATCATCAGCACAGGCATGATGCGGACATGAAGATGATGCCTTGACTAACTGAAGTTCTCTTTTAGATCAGTTACGGTTAACTTCTCTAGGTTTCTTTTTGGGAGTAGGAAAGTTATCACTGGCTGATGCCCTTGTTCAAAGACATCTCGCGAAGCCTGCCCTTTCAGGAATCAGCATCGGCCAGTGTTGTGTTGTATTACTAAATCAATCATGGAAGAGCAGTGCCTTTCAGAATAGCACCTGGGAGTACCTGGTGCTTTGTTCTGATTATGTAATCTTGCTTATTGTAACAAGAGCTTATTTTTCAATGCAGCTGTTTGTGTAATCTAGCATAATGTAACAACAGTTCATTTATCTTATGCAGCTGTTTTTTTTTAAGGTGCCGCAATAGTCGGCTTGTGCGGTGGTTTTTACTTAAAAGCTAGACATGGCACAAAGGAACTTTCACTGCTACGAACGATTGGTTGGATGCCAGTCTTGGGCATTCTTTTTTGGAGTACTACCCATGAAGTGTAAGGAAAGGCCTAAGGTAGGTTACTTGTATCCAGTTTCGCGTGAAGCATAATTGGGTTATGTTTATGGTCCATGAGCTGATTATTAGTTTTCGGTAGTCTTAAAATTATGAAAGAATGCAAGCAGTGCGATAAGTAAAAGTTGAGCAATTTAGGTTTGCCCTGTTTGTCAGTCCTGTGATGTCTGCTATTCATTTCATGAGCACTTCTGCTGCAAGTGTTGCTTCATGGAAGTTGACTCACTTATTACACAGAGAGCACTCGTTAATTAAGATATGGTCAGTAATAAAGGTAGCAATGTCGGTAAAATTTTCATAATGTACCGGTAGTCCACAAACAGCAATACTCTCTAAAAGGTAAAAATAACTGCTCTACTCATTCTTTAATTAACGAAGTAGAGATCATTATTACTACCCAGCATTCGAAACTTAGAAATGCTTCACGGTAATATCACACAACGCTTTTGAGAAACCTTGCAAAAATTTGCTCACTACAAGATTCTCAGAGAGGAAAACAAACAAAGTGCCGTTGGACGTTTGATTGCCAGAAGATAATTGCATATTATTAGTCATTCTATTTCTAGTCTATGATTACAAACTTTGTACAAATGCTGCATAAATTCCTCCAAGAAAAGCAAAAATATCACATCTCTTGTCTACAAGCTCTTTACGCTAAGTTTACCGTCTTAAAACAACTCAATTTGATCACACAATTCTTTCTACATACACAAATGTTACAGTAACAATGAACGCTTCCACAAAAATGTACATACACCAGCAGTTATGTTGCAAATAAACTTGTGGAAAGTTGCTTACTTATCTGCAATAAATGTTTCTTGTGATACTGGTGGAGATGCAGAAAAGGGAGAATCACAAACACAACCTAGCATCTAATCTCATATGATCCTGCCTTTGTGATATAGCGTACCCATTCAACAGTGTTATATCCACTTTTCTCCCATACCTGAGTGTAACTGGAAATTAAATGCAATACTAGAAAGGATAACACAAAAGACAACTGACTACAACTGTATACCTTGAGGAACCGTACTCGGAGTCCAGATGCTGTGAACATTGGAACCTAACAAAATGAAGACAAACTTTTTAAAAATTATTCTTCTTTTAATCATGTAGGAAGAAAGCTATATACCAATGAACAAATAGACTACTTCAAATAAATCTAAACTAGTAGACGGTCGTGGTCGTACATCAATAGAAGCAAAAATAGAGCATAATTAAGAACATCAGCACCTCAGATAAGTAACCTATTTGATGTCTGTACTTCATATTATACATCTAGTTATTGGAAGCGACAGCTTTATACAAAAAGTGATGATCTGTCTTGTCTGTCAGCTATAACTCGATTGTCATATCATAGAACTATCCGTCTGCTAATAGTCAAAGCAATAGCCATAAAAAACTACATAGCATAAAACACGGTTGTAAGAACAGCTGTTGAATACAACTATGAGAGAGACGAACACAATCTTGACATTATGTATTTAGGTGAAACCACATGTTGCCATTCTATTAACTAGTTTGAGTAGCACCTCTTGTAATAATGACATTCACTTCACAAACCTTGCCATTTAAAATTGAGAAACCACGGCAATGTTGGATTGACATTTATGCGTCGAGGCAAGACTATGTGGATTAAGATAAACAAAAGCTCCTAAACATTTAATGATGTAGGTGAAAGAAAGCAAAGTATTCTCAACAAACATCTACTTGCTGCACACAAGGAATGGAAAGGATAAAAAATATTACGCAATTCTGGATAATACACCAATGGTCAAGAGACGCGATGGTAAAAGTTATTAGCAGAAGTCCAGTTCATGAATCAAGATCAACCTGGAATTCCATTTGTATTGGTGGCCGAGTCAAAGACTTCTTTTCGCCCATTGTTGATATTAACTCAACCTCTGCACTCATGGTTGCCTCCGTCTGTCCAGGGAATTTTCTTATCCTGCATGTTTGAAATTCACTTGATAAAATGATTGCAAGTGACCTAGTGACAATTTTGGAAAGGTGTAACAAAGAGAGCAACTAGTCCAGTCACCAAAAATAGGTTTCTGTAAGTAAATGTGGCAAGAAAAAATGTCTGGCTCTCAGAACTTGCTGACAAAGTTCTCATGCTGTACTACATGAACCATAGAATTACAAAAATCTGCAAATTCTAAATCCTTTAACTGAGCATCAAAACGTGAAGGAGAAACTACCTTTGGACAAGGATTCACCATAAAAGGAAAAACAAAATTTCAAGACTGATATCCTCCATTTCTGCTAGCATAGAGAACCCCTTTACTTCCTAAGCAAAAGAATTATTGTCGTCTTACTTTTTGAGTATAAACAAACCCAAAAAGAAACATCCTATTTTTGTATTTTTAGTAAAAGCACTGACATCCACAAGCAAAGGTAGCCAAGATGTTGCAAATTAGTGATTTTGGTTTTAACTCCCTTTTTTGTTACGTATCTTTCCAGATCTGCTTAGGTCCTATAGTCTCGATAGAGTTAAGAGTCCCTCTGTTTTATCTCCTAATTATCACGATCTGGTCTACCTATGCTTAATTTCTCAACAAGTGTCTTTTGGACAAAGACACCTAGAAATCAGTTAATGAGTAGCACAGATCATGCCTTGTTATTTTAATGAGCAACATGTTTCTTGTTTTAGTAATTTTGACAGGGTACAATGACACATGCAACCTTATCAAAATTAGTTGTGGAATGAACTCAGTTGTTACGTTAGTGATTATTGCAGTATGATAAGCTGTATTAAACTAGACCTACAGTGGAAAGGGCAATTGGAGAAACACTACAATTGCATGGCCGCTCAGGTCAAGCTGGTGATTTTATAAAACCAAAGGCCTACTGAAGACCAGCAGAGAAAAAAATCGATGTTGTCCTTTTGCAGTTCCTGTTCATGTTCTCTGATGTCGCCTGCAGTATTACAATTCTTAAAGCAACTTCTCAAGGATGTTCTTGCGGTGTAGAAAAGATGTTCTCCCAGACAAGTAGCAGTAGGAGCAACTATATCATAATCAAGCAAAACTTACTGTGAAAAGAAGAAACAAGGATGGATGCCTATTACTTACTTCCAGACCAGGCTATCAATAGAAGCATTATATTTGGCTCGACCTGATGTGACCTGGAAGCTTGTTTTCGCTGTCTGCTTTGGCACTGGAACCTTAACTACAACTCCCAGAGCAAACATTTTAGCACCAAATACACTTTTTACCTACATAAGATGGTGAGGGATGTCAACTGTGACACAAAGAAGTAGTTATTGCTTAATTGAAAAGTTTTAAAAAAATGTCAGACCTTAACATTTACTTCCATTCGTGTTCTACCTAATTCTTTGATTGTTGGCAATACCCGGAATGGAAGGTTTACACCCTCAGTAATGCGATATCTGCATGAATAACATTCCATTATGAGAATATCAGCGCAGCCATTTGGTTGCCTAGTAAAACATTCTACCGTTGATTGATCGAGAAGTAAAAAATATTTTTAAAAAGCTAAGCATGCATAGTTAAAAATAAACAATCTCAGAGTATCAGTTAGTTACTTCATCAATTCGAATTCACCATCAGGAGGGACAAAACTGACGGTCTTTTCTGAGTTGAACCTTGTCAAGTTTACACATTGGTGGAAAGTAACATCATCAAGTTCAATTGTCTTCCCACTGGAAAGGAATAAAGACAAGTATTATTCCACGAAAGAAAAAAAAAAAGAGCACAATAATACTCAGCATATTCAATCTGATTACCTTTTAGCAGGTCTCGACTTCATCTGTGATTCTTTCTCAAGACCAATTTTATCATTTAACCCAAGCTTTAGATCAGGCATCCCAGAAAGAAAGCACTTCATAAGAATTTTCCCAGTAACATCACATCGTAAAACACTTCCTATAAATGACCATTATATTAAATCAACAAATGAGACAAAATTTTAGTTTACAAGACCATTTATAACCAGAAAATGTTCAGTACCTTTGGATGACATGAGAAGATTAACACTTTCCACAATGTCCAGGAACACCTGAAAATTAAATCTTCTGTTATCAAGCATGCAAAACATATGCTAGCATCCAAATGATACTCATGAGACAGTTACCTCATTTTTCTTATATACAAGACCTTCTCGTCTCCAACCAACAGCACCAGTAACTTGTAATGTTGCATTTGGGACGGGCTTATCCGAAGGCTGAACCACAAATAACAGTCACTAATTTCAGAGTACAGAAATACCTAAAAGCAGTTAATTTCATCAAAATAACAACGCTTGAAGGAAATAAATTGTAAATGCTTGCACCTTGGACGAGAATGGTGACCGAACCCCTTCCTGAGTAATGTAAAGCTTCAATATTTCAGGTGAAAGGTTTTGGGGGTACCCAAAGTCCATAATTTCTGGATAATCACAGAGTATCAATTAACCATGTGATCACATTAGTTAGAATATCACAATCGAAAAAAAAAGTATATGTCAAGTATAAGGAATGGAAAGCTATAGTTGTGAATTGCATAACGTTCATTTTAGTGATCATACATACCATCTAGAAGCTCATAAATTAGGACAAAGTTGTTTCTAATTGCATCTTCGTCAAATGCTCCACCAAAATATGACTTAAACAATGCAACAGCCTGGTTAACAAGAGTAAGCTTTTAGTAACATAGCACGAAAAGATAGTGAAAAACTACAATATGCCATACTAGACATTAAGTTTATTCAGACAGGCGCAAATTAATTTAGAAAGACTACACGAAAATTATGTACTGGTGAACATGAAGCCTTCATAAACAAAAATCTACTCACAAGAGAGCTCACAGCTAAAGATACCACAAAAGAAACATTGGAATTCAAACATGTAAGCAATAGCAATTTGAGAAAATGCTACAGATAAGAATGACGAACATGACTTAAGCCATGTTTGGCATGACTTATTGGAGGTGCTTATGCGCTTTTCAAGCCCAAAAAAGCACTCTATAGTGCTCTAGAAAAATTTTTGAAAATATGGAGAGCATGGGTGAGTTGTACGTCATGGAATAATATTCGTACAAGTTATTTTGCCAAAAATCCATAAAAAGTTTTCTGAAAACCTCTTTCTTTCTAAAAAGCCCTTATTCGCAGATTGCACAACTAAAACCTTTCGTGCAGATTCAAAGTTTGACTAGAAGCTATATCATGCTAACAAATCTTGTGTAATTTCTACACGATAGTATTTATCTCTAGTTTAGCTTTCAGCCAGTAGATGACATTAGAGCGCGGACAAATACAGAAAAATATGTAGGAGCATGAATAGTATGTTTGATGAATAGCATCATTCTTCTTTTAAAGAGCAGCAAAAATAGTAAAACAAGAGATTTAGAAAATACCTCAACCACAAATTTAAATGCACAAGCAACGTTAGCATTTGAGCTAACAACTATCACAATGTAAACATTGCTAATCCTCATGTAAAGGAAAGAACATCCTCCAATTTGCCTAACAGGGCATGTTCCAAGTTCCTTGGTCTGCATTATATGCATCCTAAATGCATCCACCATGTTTCCACTGAAAATAACAGACCCAAAGTTTCCATAGTTAGTGGATGTTATAAGATAAAGATAATCTATTTATGTAGCCATCCAACAATTTTAACCACAACAATATGGTTCTAGGCTTCCTAAAAAAAATTAGTCAATATCCCCTATGCTCTAACAACAATATATTTGAAAACATGACATGAAAGAGAATAGAGCATTAGTAAAGAAGACGAGATTTAATATCCAACTCGGCTAATAAGTATTGTCAGCGCTCTCTCATTATTTAGTTTCCTTTGGCATAGCTGCCTGTACATCAAACTATGAAGCTACCAAATTTTTGAATGAATATCAAGCTTGCATTTCCATAAAAATACATACGAGAGTATCTTCAATGAAGATGCTAAACCAAGCACCATTTCCAGATATTCATCAGATATTACCTCCAAGCAATTTACATTCCAGAGCATCTACTTTGTCAATGCTCCAAAATTTCTTGTGTAAAAGTCAAGATGTGCTCAATTTGTTAGATTTTTTCTTTTTTGTTCCCGCTTTATCAATTGTAAAGTACTACCAATTAACTTGAAATCTCAAATACCATACTTACGTAACATGATCACCTCAAGACATAATAAAGGTATCTACTTTCTCAGGCAAGACACACAACCTACTGTTACCGATCCATTCAGAACTTAATTTGTGCAAATCAATCATGAATGTAATAATCAATCACAAGAACAGAGACCGAAGAAGTGAGATCTACGAATCTAAATTCTACTCTCCTTCGTTTTCAAATGAAGAAATAAACAGACAAATTAATCAGAAACTGTATCCAAGCTACAAATCAAGCTCCCATTTTGCGCATATAGCTAAGATAAAAATATCAAATCTCTAGAAATCTGCACAGATCTACCAAAATGAACAACATTTCATCATTAGAAAACTAATAAGAGATTCATTAACGAACCCGACATCGTCGCGGTAGAGGCGGTTGATTAGAACGTCTCCACGGAGATTGAGGAAGTAAATCGCCGACGCCGCCACCGGCATCGCTGTCGATTCAATCAATCAACTATCTATCTCGATCTTTATCTCGATTCAATCCAATGATCAACCAATCGAGAAAAATCTTTGAATTTGGGGATTTCAATTCATCGAGTCAATTCAAACAAAGAGAAATGTGTGTTTGTTTGATTTTTTCGATTTAGAAAAATATTTTAGCGAAGAAGAAGAAGAACAAAGTTGAAGAAGGAGCGGAGTCGTGAAGTCGTAGTTTTGTTCCTCTATAGATCTGGAGTAATGAGAAACAACAATTCTTTTTCGCAGTATAAGGTCTTCGTGCTTTTTGCATTTTGGATTGGTTATTACAAAATCCATTCTATATGCCCGCGTTTTGCAACAAAACGTATTTCCATAATAAGACCTACAATTATAACCTGTCTTTCGATAAGTCAGGTTCCGACTGGAAGTCATGTGATGAGTGTATCGGTGCACGTTTATAACAAACTAAATAATTTACGAAATTGGTCCGGTTTGGCACATAAGATAAAATATGTAGGACATTCATTTACGTAATAAGCCCAAGTGAATGCTAGTTCGCTTTATCAGAACCTAATAACAGAAAAGTAGAATCAGGATAAAAGTAGTCCCGTTGCAAAAATGTGCGTTATACAGTATCAGCCATCAATTATATGTTTCGCAATAATAGGCCCTCATCAGGGTAAAGTACAATAACGGTAATAATAGTCTCATTCTGCAAACGAGTATATTGAACTTTATATGCCCAGACGGTTTTGGCTAAATTTACAATTAATATTTTATTTTATGTTTTATAATAAAAAATTTTAAATATTTTATAGAAGTTTTTTAAATTTATAAAATATAAAATTTTACATCACGAAATTTTATTTTTATTATTTTTTAAAATAAAAAATATTTATTTAAAAAAATGTTTAATACAATTTTTTTATAGAAAACTCATTTTCAATCATTTCCAAATATCCTTTTTCTACTTACAAGATTCTTCGTTACTAAATACAGGAGACTTATTTTGTAAACCAAAGTAGAATAATTATAGTATTTCAAACTTAGGCCTCTTTATAAATTTTTGAAGAAAAGTTGGATCCGCAGCTTTTTTCCAAGCAACAAATCAGCTATCACGGATTATGCGTTTGTGTTTAGAAATATGAAGCCACAACATTTGTCCAAGCAACAAATTGTTTGATATATACCACACCAAAAAATAAGCAATTAAAGGACTGTCTAGCTTTGGTCATTGCAAATAGGCCATTAATTTTATGTTTACAAAATTTGAAGCCACAATTTCTGTCCAAGCCAAAAAAGCCTGATATATAAGCTCACCGAAATTTTCAGTAACTCCCCGAGTTTTAACGTAAATTATTTTAGAAATTTTTTAGATCACAGCTTTTATTTTCTTTAACAGGAAAAGAACAATCCCAATAATAAGTATTGATAATAAAAGTCTAATTTCGCAAAAGGCATCGGATCACGGTCCTCCGCATTTTGTTTAGCAATATTTGACTCTCTAAATTCGGAAGTATAGTTCAGTTAGTAGCCTGATTTTGCAAATGCAATTTAGTATGTGTTTCCGTAATTTCTATTTTTTTGCCAAATTCGCAAAAATTTCCACATCTAAAAATAATAGAATTTTTTACGTTCACTCAACTTTTAAAATATAAAATATTAAACGTCATTTTAAACTCACTCAAATAATTAGAATATAAAATCTCAATTTATTCTAAATTAATTAAATATTAATTAAATTAGAAAAATTAAATGCTATTTTAAATTATTTTATAAAAAAATTATTTTTTACTTTCGATGATTTATGTATTTGAAAGCAACTTCGCCCAAGACCACAACACAGCAACAGCTCAACAAAAAAAAAAAAAATAATAATAATAATAATAATAGTATAATATAATAACAATAATAACAAAATGAAGTTGCGAGTTCAAATACGAAATGTCAACAGGCCGCCAACACTACAACACAAACAACAGCCCAAAAGAAATTGAAAAAAAACCCTCTTAGTAATTGGAAGTTAGAACACAGCAAGCAAGCAAGAGTTCTAGTTATTTTCTTGAAAAGTTTTAATCTCGATTTGAATGGGATTGCTATGGAGAATCCCCCGCAACTCGAAATTTCGCACGGTGGCGTCGGTGCTGGTTGTGGTGGCGGAGGAGACGGAGATGATTCGGCCACTGCGGTAGGGGCGAAGGAAGCAGCAGTAGGAAGAGAGATGGAATCGACGAAAGAAGACAAATTACCGTCTATAATTCGGTAACATCTAACATAGCGTAGTCTTAGTATCTATTTTCTGAAATGTAATGCATGTAATGAAGAATTTGTACTCAGAGATTTGAATAGCACACAAAAGTTTATACAATGTAAACCAAGCTCAAATACACATATTTTCATCACACCATATTTGCATTTTGGAAGAAACATTTCTTTTAGTAGATAGCAGTAGGTCGTGCTGCGGCCGTCTTCCGGCGATTGCCAAAGAACGGCAGGTAGCTGCTGCGGCTATGGCGAGCTGTAGTGGGCACTGTTGTGGTGGCTGGAGCAGCAGCAGTGCTTCTGTGGCGGTTACCAAAGAAAGGGAGGTAGCTGCGGCGTGCGGCAGCCTTGACACGGTTCTGGGCCTTGTCCGTGTGCATCTCTGCCTTCGCCTGCGCCTGGTGGGCCTTGCCTAGCTCAGCGGCAGTACGCCTCTCTCCCGGAGTCCTAGCAGCAGCCATTGCAGTGCCAGACTCTGCCTTAGCCTTCCCGACCTTGGTCTTGGCCTTGGCACTGGCCATCATGTCCTTCACCTTCATCATCTTCGCAGGTATTCTTTTGCTCTAGTATAGTTACGTTGTTCTTCTGCTTCAAGTTTTCAGACGATTTTTCTTATGTTTCATTTACGGTAGATTCCCATGGAGAGCTTATATAGTACAGGCAACGAAAACTTGGAATTTTCGAGATAGGTTTGCATGCACATGCATGCTGGCACTTTTTGTCACAAATTTATCGATGTGGCATATTAAAATCTGTATATCTCATCATCGTTCTGGTCAGTTTCAAAGCTTATCTACCTGTTGAAGTTTCTGGTAATGGTGTTGATTCAAAGGCGGCAAATAAAGATAAACAGCCAGAGGATTGCGTGAGCTGTTGAGTCTTGAGAACATATTCCGACTCTAGTAGAGTGCATCGTCGATAGCTTGTTTCTTTAAAAGAGTGTTTTTATTGTTTCTACTGGAATCTGGTGACCTGTTGTTTTCTTGAGTTGCGTTAGTCGATTCTTTCTACTAAAATATTATTTCTAATAAATTACATAATAGTATTTTAACTTATTTATTTTATAATATTAAATGTATTTTCAAAAATTATGCATGTATTTCATTACCTTATCTTATTAAATTGTTTATACAAAACTTCGGATTGAAAAAAGTTCACACCAACAGGCGTCGGTAAGACCATCCACCAACGCTCATCTCTGCTGAAATCTGTGACTTTAGAGTTTGTGTCGATTTAATCGAAACTCTCTAATTTTTGTTTAAATTGTTTTTCTAAAACTTACATTTAAATACCACTAAATTAAAAAAAATTATTTTAAGTAACTTTTTAATACAATTAACTAAAACAGTTCTATCACTGCACGCATAACGGTTAAACCTGTAATTTATTAGTCACTAATTATCGTGTTTCAACACCACAATCTCACATAGGAAGGGTTGGAGATGTCAACCCAATCATGTTAATATTTAACATAATTTAAAACCCAATCCTGTACTATCCGGAGAAGTTACCAAATTATCAAATTACCGATTAATCGAACGGATGACCGAATCAATCCAATAAATCAAATTAAATTTATTAAATAAATATTAATATATAAATATAATTATATGTATTATATAGTATTTTTATAGTAATTATTAAAAACTTAAAAAATATATTAAAAAAATAAATATATTTTTAAAATTATATTTTTTTATATTCTTTTAGTTATAGTATTTAAAATAATAGTAAAACTTAATATCTAGTAAAATTTTTATGTTTTATGTGTTATAAAAAATAAATTATCTAACTATAATTCTTTATACTATCTAAACTATATTTTATTTATTTATTACTTTTATAAAATATAAAAGATGAAAACAAACTAATAACAAAAAATATTCAAAAAATGTATATCTAATAAAAATATTTCTTTATTAAATAAATATATAATTTTTTAATACTGAACCGAATCGTCCGTCTATTAGGATCACCGAGTTAATTCAAAACTCGACGGAATCGACCGAATCTTTTACTGGATCGGCTCTGATTTTATAATAATTTGGCTCAAAATTGATGCCGAATTGCCGATCTGATCCATATTTTAAACCTATAATATTTAATGAGATATGAAGCTTTCACTTTTTCAATTCATCTTTTTTATTTTTAGTTTAAAATTTTAATAAATTTGATTTGTAATTAATTATTATTTTGAATATAAAAAATTATTTACAAAATAAAACAAGTTTATAATAAAATTTAGTTTAACTTATTTTATTAATTTTTAATGAAAAATAAAATAAAATTATTTTCTGAAAACACTTCTAAATACGCCTTAAAACCAATCTGATTGAAGGTTAGTTGCGTACAACTACATGTGTTTGAGAAACTAATACAATATTTTCAACAATATCTTGTTTTCAATAATTTATAAATTTCAAACATAATATCAAAATGCATTCTATAATTTTCTTTATATTAGAAATAAATAATTTTAACAAACAACTATTACAGACTCCTAACATTACATAAATACTTCTGTACACAAACTACCAAATTATACAGGCCTGCCGGAAGTCCTCAGTTAAATTAGTACACAGCAGACGGGTGCGCTGCTGCAGTTGTATAAGTAGCCGTCTTGCGACGGTTACCGAAGAACGGAATGTAGCTACGCCGGTTATGGCGTGTAGCAGTAGCAGCAGTCCCTGGCCCAACACTAGACCCTGCGTATGTCGTCGGAGCATGAGTTCCTGTCGACGTTGTAGCGCCGGTAGTACTGTGGCGGTTACCCCCGAAGAAAGGGAAGTAACCTCTGCGTGCACGGTTCTGTGCCTTCGTCTGATGAAGCTCCATTTTGGCTTGTGCTTCCTTTGCCTTAGCTCGTTCGACAATAACATCCCTCTCTACCGGAGTTCTAGCTGTCGATTTTGCGGCTCTCTGCTCAGCCTTAGCCTTGCCGACTTTGGTCTTCGCCTTCGCTGCCGCCATCATGTCCTTCATTTTCATCATTGTGACGATGGTATATATTTCCCAATGTTTTACTTATTTTTTCAAGTATGTTACGTCTTTGCGATCGATGCTAACGTTGGATTGCCTTTGGAGGGCATTTATATAATGAACGCAGCTGATACGGAAAGCAGAGAAACTTCGAGACGATTTCACGTTTCAGATGCTCTGGCAACTTCGGACTCGTGTTTTTGTTATGATTATTCTTCTGCCCGTTAACATTTTGCCAGGTGTATGTTGGTAGACGCGTGGCAAGAGCACGTACCTGCGAGATGCCATTAGCGTTTTGTAGATATTTAGGACGTGTTTTAAATATGTTTATTTTTTATTTTTTTTATCAAATTTTAAATTTTAAATAGTTTATATATTTGAATTATATAAAATATTTAGAATTTCGTTTTTACAGTTCTAATTTTTTATTTACATATTTAATATAATTATTTTTTAAAATTTTAATATATTTAAAATTATTAAAATACAAATATTTAGTAACGTATACCTAAAATACGTGCTTTAATGATCGAACTCCTATCATTCAAGTCGGTGCGCCTAACTGACTGAGCTTTTTAATTAAAACAAATTTTTTTTACAAAATTTTGAGTTATGTCAATTTAATATTTTAAAAAAAATCACAAAAGTTTATTGCATAAAATTAATTTAGAAAACTTCATTTTATATGTACCAATATGTTTCAAATTTTACTGAAACCATTTCAATATTATTCAAGTCGACTAAAAAACATTTGAAGCAACAGACGCTACTTCTAATTACAGCATTTGCGTTTATTATTTCATGATCTATCAAAGCTGCATATACTTCATAACTAGTTACGCATTGCTGTTGCGATTACCGAAGAACGGAAGAGATCCGCGGCGATTATTCTGGTTATCACCTGCAGCAGCAGTAGTTATAGTAGAAGTCTGTGAGTAATAACGGCGCTCAGCTTTCTCTTGATTCAGTTCCATTCTAGCTTTTGCTTCTTTTGCTTTGGCACGTTCCACTGCAATCTCTTCTTCAACTGGAGTCTTTGCTGCGGCAATCTCTGCTTTCTCTTCCGCCTTCGCTTTGTTCATCTTTGATTTCGCCTTCGCGGCGCTTACCATGTCCATCACCTTCTCTTTTGCTGCCTGCATGGTTTAAAATTTTGCGTTTGTTTTGGGCTCTGTGTAAGTTTATGCATTGCTGTAGAACGCATGTATGGAGATTTATATAGGCAATGTTTTGGAATTTTCGAATGTTCGGGGTACCTTTCCACATACATTACATTCTTCAATTTCATGAACTTAGAAGGAAAAAGGTTCATGAGGTGTTTGATGAAGTGTTTTTGAGAATATATTCTCTTATCATTAGAATTAATGTTCTTCATGAAGTGCTCCGAGTCTTTGTACTGGTAGTAGGTTCGGCGATTCTCACAAGGCAAATAACAACTTTCCAGTAGATTCAATCAGATTACACTTTGCGAAAAAATAATTCTACTTGAAATCTGCAACTAATGTACATCGCTAGTTTCTACGTTCAATCAAAAGTACTTCGAATACAAGAGAACCATCTCCAATCTGCGGATGCTGATTCTGAAATCTTCAGTAATTTGATTGAATTAGTTCGCAGAAACAGAACTCTATAATGATCCAAGAACCAAAAGCCGATTCTGATACTCAAAAGGATAGGTATTCCGAGCACCATAAGCTGCCAAAACTGCTTACTGTGCTGATGGAAATGTTGAAGAATAAAAGAAACAGGACTCCTGAAAGAAAAACAACTCTATATATGTAGTCTGATATTGTTATCCGAGTTGAAGATTCGGCGAGTTTCATCTACAAAAGAACATTTAAGGCTTCCTTCAGTATCAGTTGCTCCGTTTCTGCTCAGAGCTTGGCGATGCCTGTAGAATGAATATTTTCACATTAGCTAAGCTTTGCATAGACTGAAGTTCATGATAATACGCTAAAATTCAAGAATAAGAAAGAAATTATAGGATGCAATTCAAAAGATGGAACTCACCCCTACAGATGTTACAAAATTGCAGACAGTGCATTTCACAGATCTTGCTCCGTACTGGTACATTAGGAGCATCCTGCAGTTTCCACAATTCACATGTGCTACTTGATTTGCTGCAATCATATTTTTGAGTGAGATTGATAGACGCATGGATTTTCTACGATACTGAGTCATCAAACAACTTTGAGTGGGAAGAAAAGAAAATAGGAGCACAGATAGCAGTTTACTGACCTTCGAGAGCAAGATTAACTGTGTGGCAACATGAACATTGCACGCTTGTAGCGCCACGAATGTACATTAAAAGAGTGTGGCACCCTCCACAAACTAACTGAGCCATTTCTGTTCCTGCTCATTAAAGAATTTGGCTAGTAAATCAACACAAGTACTATAAAGCCAACATCTGGTAAACTGAAAACAGGAACTGAGTTGTTGTCAGTGAAGTCTCAAAAGAGTTTCAAGTCTTCAAGCATGTGGTATGTAACATCTATCTCAGATGCACATAGTTTAATCTTATATTCTGAATAGCTTTACGCCTTTAGTTTATCGACAGAATTAATCTTTGCAGATAACAAGCTATATCTATGGCCAACATCTGCATTTGCAGTTAAGAATGATTACATAAATCTTTCACTAACATGTTGTACTGCAAGATCTGGTTGAATTTATTGCTAAGAGCATAAGACCATATCAGTTTCAACTTGATCTAACATGTCTGGTATTTCCAGATTTTCAGTACTCATACCTTAAGCTGTGAAACTATATACTGACAGGGATACAATCAAGCAAAAATGGCCGTCAGTCTACTATGATACATTATGACCATTAAATTTCCCCCTAAGTATTATTCAAGCAATTGGAAGTATATGTAAACTCAAGTTTTAGGAAATAGTGTTAGTTGAGAATAATTGGATCATACCAGGAGGTGCCACAGGTGTTACGGCATTGCAGACCGCACAGCATACTGAAGGCGCGCCTAACGGGTAGAGAAGCAGATTTCTACAACCAGAGCACACAAGCTGGCTCTGCCCACCTGAAAAGCATGTGGAATGCTTTAGCATTCTTCAAATTGAGGCATTCATATTTTCTTTCAATCTCCTAACATGTAAGTGCTCCCTCTACTCTAATCTTCCTAATGGTAATTCAGATGAATTTCCTTTCAAGCTACATGCCAGTCTCCTAAGATTCAATCATCTATAGCATAAAATTCTTGGAAAAATCTTTCGCAGGACAAAGAACAACTATTATGATTTTGCACAAGGATGAGTAAGACAGGTACCATTTGGTGAAGTGATTGGAACAGGATGTGGAGGTGGTTGAGTTGGATAAGGGGCAAGCGGAACAGGCATTGCTTTCTATTATTGTGATCTACTCCCTTTAAGAAAAACTGCAACCAGCCTGCAGTCTCAAGCAATGGAGTTCACTCTCCAGTGCATTTCATGCCCACCTACCATCAGCAAAACAATTTTCTTTTTGTGTGTAAATATGCACACTCATACATGAAAATGTAATTCATATTAGATATTCTTACAAGATAGATAGTGTAGAAACATGAAACAACGAACATAATATCTCTAACAGCGACAATAACAGGTAGAAAAAGATCAAAGAACGACAGACTATTAGATCCAATTCGCACAAGCAAATTAACAAACACTAGGATTGCATCACCATTTTCAGGAATCATTTAGAACTCGCGTATTGGAAATGGTGATTCTTCCGTGACCCATTTACAGATGATTATCTAAGCAAGAAACAATATTTCCAATCTTCAACACAGGAACACACAAGAAAGTTGAAATTACTAGAAAAGAAAAAGAGTCCGAGAAAAGCCTCAGATGAAACTGTAAATCAAAATCAAACTACAATTTATTGTAATTGTCTACGTACCAAGAACAACATCGTTCTTACCTCAACAGCTCAAAATCCTAATAAATTTTAAAACACTATGCAAGGGCATAAGCTCATTCCTCAAGAACTCACAAAAATTAATCCTAGAATTCTTACCATTTATATTAGACCAAATTCTTGAAGACCCAGAAACCCAAACATCCATCTTTAACAAACAGGTTCAAGAAAAAATTCCAACAATAAATCTTTCCATTCACATTGAGTTTGAATTGCTCTACTACTCAAAGCAAAAATCTCAACCTTTTCGTAATTCAAATAATAATAATAATTCTCAACTTTGAAGGAAGCAATGAGGAGGATACGTATGCTATATAAAAGACTGATCATGGTATTACTATAAAGTTCCACCTTTCTTATGAATTGATAAGGTTAATAGCAGCTAGCTAGTAGCCTAGTGCATCTTGTGAATTCCTTTCTTCAAAAAAAAAAAAAAACAAACCTCATGTTCTCTGTCTTTCTTAATCATAGAAACCAATCAATTATTCATTAACTTAAAAAACAAACACAAAATCAAATACAAGAACCAAATGAAGAGAAAGATTTGAATAGAGTGAGGGAAGTGAGTGAATCTGTAAAATGTGTTTATATATTTATAGATAGAAATGTTCATTTATGTTGCACCGTGCTTGAGCTCGCTTAGAACTGGCAAGTGTTGTGGCCACGACCTGATGACTGAAAAAAGGCCACGTAGACAAAGTCACAGCCTTAATTTAAATATTATGTTTCTCTTTGTTATTTGGTCCAATACTGTTTGGCTGCCTTCATGCTTGTTTCATGTTTCATGTACTAGGATTCCTTTCTCAAAACTTCTTTCTTTCCATTCACCCTAAAAGAAGGTGTTTTTTCTTTTCTTTGTTTAAGAAAAAAATAATTAGAATGCTTATTTGAGTTTTCAAAAAAATAATGGAGTTACTCTCTTCTTCTCATAGGTTTGAAAAAATAATGAGTTGGCTGGATTTAAACAAAACAAACAAATAAAAAACGTTTCCTTTATGCGTATTTCAAATACCCATAATTAAGTTTCGTGAAAATAAAAAATAAAAAATAGAATTTTTAAAAAAATAAAGTAAAAATAGAGTTAAGTATTTGTATTTCAATAGATTTTAGAAGTGTGTTGAAAATTAAAAAATATAATTGTATTGAAAAATATATAAATAAAAAAGTTAGAATTAAAGTTCCACATGTGAAAATAAAATTATAAATATTTTTTGTAATTAAAATATAGAATTATTTAGAATTCAAAATCTGATAAAAAAAATAAAATTATGGGTATTTGAAACACGCACTTACTTGTGGTTGTTGAGTTGAAGAGGCGTTTTTTTATGGGACGAGATTGTGATGTGACTACATTGAAATATATATAAGCTCATTATCATCAATGTGGATAAGAATTTCATATTTCCTTTTGTCCATGTTACTCTTTTAATTAAATATAAATGCTTGTTTATCTTCACCTCAATTCACTTTAAATTGAAATAACTTATTAATTCACTTTAAATTGAAAATTATATTAATATTTATATTAATATTTACGTTAATATAATTCAGAAATAGTATTTAATTTTTATCAGAAAAACATCTTTATTATTTATTTATTTTTTTATTTAAACAAATTTTAATTTTAGTAATATATTTAAATATCATAAAATTAATAACTTTTTTTCATTTACTTTTTTTTTTATTTTATTTTATTTTTATCTTATTTTTTTAATCTCGTTCCGAAAAAGTCTGTATTTAGAAATATAGTCAGAGAATGAGTTAAATTCATAGATTACTCGCGCTAAAGACTTGACTAATAATCTAATAATCTACTAGCAAATACTAATCAAAATTTGCTTCTTTATATCGGCAAGTCAAGTTAAATTACAAAATTTCCACATTTATGCACAAATTTCTTAACTTCAAGATGCCCTTACATATAAAATTCTTCGTTCCATTAGAGAAATATAAATTATTCTACACGCATCTATTTTATAACAAATATTTATTATTATTCAGGGAGCAAAATTTTATTAAAAAAGGAAGGACATGCTTGACTGTATTTCTAAATATTTGTTTTATTTTTTTAATAATTAGATAATTATGAATAAATTGTAACGTATATAATTTTTAATTTTCTAAACTAAAAGTGATAAATTTATTTCTAAAAAATTTATATTAAAATATATTTTATTAAAAACTATATTTTTAAATTTCACATTATAAAATTTTATTATTATTTATTTTTATTATACTTTAGATAAAAATAAAATAAGAATATTTTATATTTTATAAATATATTTTTATAATCACTCGTAATTCCTAAATAGTTTTTGAATTTTTTGGGATACTAATAATAAGTGCGTGTTTTAACGTACGTGACTTTATTTTTTTAATCAGATTTTAAGTTTTAAATAGTTAATATATTTTAATTATATAAAAAAATTTAAAATTTTATTTTTATATACAGAATTTTAATTTTAATTTTTTTATTTACATATTTTTTAATATAATTATATATTTTATTTTAACATACTTTTAAAAATTATTAAAATATTAAATAGTGAATTTCGTTTCTATTTTATTTTTAAAAAATTTTATTTTTTATTTTTTATTTTCATAAAACTCAATTATATACATTTGAATACTACTACGTAGCAGAAACGAACTTTTAAGAAAGTTGCACTCATTTAATTACCACCACAAGAAACCTTATCCTTTTTGTGGTATCGGTGGCAATGCACAAAGCCACAAATGCTCATTTCTTCAATCATTGAAAACCTTTTAGAGAGCGTTTTTTTAGGTTGGAGATTAGCTATTTAATAATTAATTATTAGAAGGTAGTTAATAAATATTATTATTAAAAATAAATTTTTATATAGTAAGAGTGAGTTGAAAGTAAATTTAAAATAAATAATACGATCTTAACTTCTTCAAACATCAATAAGCATATATCTAGATAACAAAATTTAATTTTCTTTATTACAAAATATTTTAGTTCTAAGCTTTTTTATATTTTTAAGCAACTCTATTTTTTGTGATAAAATTTTGAATTAGAGATTGAAGATTTTAAACACTCTGAATACATCGGTCTCATTTTTCGCCTCATTCTGATGTAACTTGTGGAGTTCTTTCTTTTTCTTCTTTTTTTTTCCAATTCTTTCACACAAACTGCAGAGCTGTTAAGCGGAATTTTAAAAGATTATCATAAACATTTTTAATGATATAAAATGTTGTTAGACGTTTTTAAAAAAAATAATTTATTTGTAATGTCTCTAGAGTTGGTTTTCTTCGTTTATCTTATGTATTTTCAACGTTTTCGCCTTGATTTTTATGCTTTTAATTTCTAATCAACAACAAAGAACCTTTGCTGCATGTCTGAAGAAGACGAGGCACGAATCGCTGGAAACTCTCCTCAAAACTTTTATCATAGCCATCGCAGAGTTCAGCTTCAGATTGACATTGAGTCTTTTTCCTTTCTGGAATAAAATCACCTCCTAGATGCCATGCTACCAGATCGCTAAAAACATAAAAAGCAATTTCAGTGATTAGATTCAAGCTTCCTCGGGTCCGCCATTAAGATATTGTCATGGAAAGGTGAGTGGCACAGCAAGGAAAATTTCCTACTAGCTTGCATAAAGATTACCAAATGTATACTATATATCTCTCTCTATCCATTAACATCAGGCATAGTGCCAGAACGTTGCATTCCATACCCAACAAATGAAAGCTACTCATGAGCATCTTTTACGTGTCAAGAGAATCAAATAAAAGGAAGAAAATAATAGAAGAAAATTGTGTAAAGGCAACTCAGAACAATTAAGATGTCAAGCATACTAGATAGAACTGCATTGTGCATTTCAAAGTTTTCAAGTTTAAAATTTAAAAAGGAAGCAACAGCACTTATTTACACCATCAAGCTTAAAACTAATAGATTACACATTAGGATGCTTCTTGGACACGCATCATGAAATCATCCTGGATGAAAGGAGGACAAGAAACACCAACCAAGGTAGTACTCTGTAGAAAATATGGTACACTTTTATCCACGCGGACAAACATGAAGGAAAACTGGAGATATGGTAAGCTTCTGAAAGAAGACGTGCTATATACATGCTCACTCAACATAGGGAAAGCCATGCTCTTTCTAGAACTTTGTCTGTCAACGGCTCTTACCCAAGCCGCCGCATAGTGTCAAAAACCAAACCCAGAAGCTCTGCCTCTTCTTTTCAACAGGTCGATGGCTGACATCCCTTCCATTTACCAGATCAGACATGTAATTTACAACCGCCTGTAGAACAAACACAGTACAATTTAGAAAATTGTTTCAAGTTCCGAAAGTGGACTATGGCGAAAAAAGGATTTTCAAATTCACCATGGGAACTCAAGAGGCACAAAAGTTTACCTGGGCTCCTAGCTTGATCACATGTCTCGGCGGCACTTCCAAAGGAGTCTCGTCTGCACGGAACACTTTAAGCTTTGACAAGAACCGAAAAGAGTCAGGAAGAACCCTTATCTGATCGTTGCTTATATCTAATTCCTCTAGCAACTCCAGGTTTCCTAAGGAATTTGGTAGTGCTCTCAGGTCTGCAAAATTGTTGCTAACATTTAATTTAACAAGGGTAGTGGCAAAGCACAGGTTTTCCGGAATAAACTCGAGCTCATTGAAGCTGACATCAAGTTCTTTCAGATGAGACAGCAATCCCATCGTAGAAGGAAACCCCTTTATTCTATTGTAATGTAATGTCAGAACTTCAAGACACTCAAGCTTCCCAACAGCTTCTGGCAATGCTTTTAACTGGTTGAAGTCTAGCCTGAGCTCAGTAAGGGACGTGCAGGATCCAATTGTGTAAGGGAGCTCCTCAAGTTCATTTGTCTCGACATTCAATCTTCTCAGCTTCGTCAAATTTCCCAAGGACTCAGGCAGTGCTGATAACCGATTAGAACTCAGGTTGAGATTTACTAGATTCGAAAGATTCCCAAATGAGGCAGGTAGAGACTGAACTCTATTTGCATGCAAATCAAGGTCTGTAAGATTTAATAGCTCTCCAAATGATTCCGGGAGATTCGTAAGCTGGTTTGAATGGAGATCCAATTTCGTCAGTAATCTGAGGCTGCCTATATTTGGGGGGAGAGCCATCAGTCTATTCTCGGAAAGATTTAATTCAGTTACATCTTCTAGCTTTCCCAGGCTTAGTGGGAGCCATTCAATCTGGTCTTTCAGTTTCCCCTGAAGATCAAGAGTTGTACTTTTATCTTTTGCAGATGTTTCAATCAAGCTTGCTACCTGGATGAGACTGAGCTTTTCAGTTTTACCACCTGTTTACATTTTATAAGATGAAACCAACATCAATGTCATAAAAGGGAAAGGCAGTTGGCAAAAGACTTTCATCGGAAGATGTCATATTTAGGAAGCTAGACAACAACTGAAAGCAGATATAATATGAGAGGTTTTTAGAGATAGGCCGCCGATAAAGGTGGTGAGCATAGGTTTTTGAAGATAGAAACTAAAAGATAGACTTTGTTAATAGCAACTTGCTCTTCAAATGTCAATGTAAAAGAATCCTCTGATAACAAGTATATCTTCAACGTTACTAAATGAAAGATCCAAAATCCTATAAAACTAAACAGCATCCAATTTAACTGAAAAATAGAGAACCCACAATTCTTAGAACAAGCATTTCAAAGGAACTATCTGACTTGGCTTCTTTTAGAAAATTACAGCTAAACAATAAGAAAATATTTATTGTTATTGTTGGACTCAGTCCAAGAACATGACTTGGCAGTACTAAAACATATGCAGATAAACAAAATACATGCATCCAAAAATCCTAAAAACAGCCAGAAGACCAGCTTCTTTAAACACAATCCTTTCACATGCAGAATTTACCAACTTCATAACAGCACCATGCAAATTCATGACAAGAAATTTAAATATATGCAATATTGTATCATCATACTGACCTGTACCAACTTGAGCAACCTTCGATGGAATCTCAACAGCTGTAGCCTCATCCTTCAAATCCTCTAACTTTTCATCATTCTCATTAAAACCACGCTCATCTAATACCAGCCCACTGTGACCAGCATCTCTTACATCCTCATCTTCACCTTTATCACCAGACACGATCCTTGAAGCTCTTTGAATCAATTCATCAAGCACCTGATACTTGTTATCAAGCTCAATCACAAACTGTGCTTCTCTCCTCTGTCCAAAGCTCCGCAACAAAACTGAATTCTTCTTCACCTGCTCGAGGAGAATAAACAGACACAAGATTAGTTCCTGACACATGCAAAAAACAGCTAAAAGCTGTAACCATAAACCCTCTTTGATCAAAGATGATAGCTCCAATGCTAGACAAACAAAGGAGAGTCTGCAACAATAACAGATAAGAGTTGCTGCATATTATACATAAATAATTTATTACATAAAAAAGATGTCCAGACATGGAAAATTGCTGAATGATGGTTACAGCATAACGTGATAGTCCCTAAAAGAAAATAAGAAAAGTTAAAAAAAATTTGACAAGAAACAGTATTAGAAATCCTTCTCAACATGTTTCAGAATTCGACATTAAGAACATTTAGCCTACGACTCTTGCGGAACATAGAACAGGTAAACTCTTTTCATCTGTCTTCCAAAAAAAGGTTTTCTTGATGACAAAAGAGGGGGAGGGGGAACATTTCAGATTCCAAAAATCCAGTATATGAAAATTGTGTAGTTTGCAAATGAAATGGTTTTTCTTGATAACAGAAAACATATAGAACATTCAATAAAAAAGTTGACATCAAAGATAACTCAAACCACCACTAGATCTTGACAGCTCAAACTTGTAAAATCAACAAACTCTTCAGATCTTCTCCAACCAGTTAAAAATGGTAAACCTAATTACAAACAAAAAGAACTGACAGAACCAAATGAAAAAATCGTTAGAACAACACGAGCAAATCCACCCAATAAACTTGTAACAACAACAAATTCCTCGTTGACTCGTACAAAGACGCTTGTCAAAATCAAAACTTCAACTCAAATGCCTCGTTGACTCACCTGTTTAAGAACAGAGAAGAGTTCTTCAGGGAGGTCCGGTGGTTTAACTGCTTTATCGATCTCAGAGAGCTGGGCTACTTCTTCTTGATCCGTAGATTTGATCACAGTTAGAGCACCAACAACTTCATCAACGGTCGGGCGCGGCGGAAGAGACCTAATTGTTGTAGTAATCTCTTCAACAGCAGCAGCAATCGATGAATTCGCCATTTACTGATGAAATCAAGATGCAAGAAAATTGATTCAAACTATGAAATCAAATAATCTTTTTTTTTTGGTTTGGATTTTTACAAGAAGAGTTGAATGATTGAATTTTTTCTTGGGGTTTGGATTGTTCGGGATCAGTTGAATATATAAAAAAGATTCGTTTTTTCTCTCTTTTTTTTTAATTGTTTGGTTTTTGTTTAAAGGAACTTCGCCATTGCTGACGTTGGAGAATTGAGAAAAGAGAATTAGCACATGAGTAAAATAATAACAGCTAGATGAGTATCATTTTGTAGTTTCAGTCCAATAACATTTCTATTTGTAGTTTATTCATTTTGTCAATTTTAAACCTTAGGAAATAATTATTTGGCTTAATCTAGTCTTACAGTTAATGCTAGTTTATCTTTTAAGTAGCTTTTAAAGTTTATAAAATCTTACAAAGGTAGTATGTGATTTCAGTGAAAGGCATGGTTAATGCTCACTGGTTTTCTAACTGAACTAGAAAATTTTAATTAAAGAGAGTGTTTTTTTTTTTTTTGGAACGTGTTTGGTGTGGGGTATGAGACAGGCTGGCGATTAAACATTTAGCAAGTGCTTTTTTTGGTGAAGGTTTGCTAGCTAGAGAACATGTTTTGAATGAATGAAATAAAGCAGGTTCTACAACTGTGTAGAAGCACTCAACAAAAGCTACAAAGAACCTAGATGTTTCTTGGATCCCTTTTCCATGATCGCCAACTTATGATAGCTTCTTGCTATATGAACTTTATATAATGGATGTAGCTTCTCTTTGCTAAGAGTATGTTAAAAATATTTATAAAAAAATATTTTCAAAATTTTAATAATTTTTAAATAAAAAAAAAATAAGTTATTTAATATTTTTATATTAAAAAATTTTTAAAATATTTTATAAATATTATAAAAAATTTTATTAAAAAATATAAAATAAAAAATTGTAAACTACCAAAATCCAAGTATACCGGATGTCTTTGCTCTGTTTGGAGGAGTTGACCGCTCCGTCCGGCATCGGCGATGGCGCCGGCGGTCCTGGTTTTATATTATATTCTTTTCTTAAACTCACGACACGAAAATCAATATCGACAATATATATTCAGATAAACAACGACGACAAGGCTGCATTGCACACACATGCGGCGCCTGCTCCAATTTTTGTCGAATTCGTTTCGTCCGCTTCATTTAAATCACCAACAATCAGATGGCATCCCGACAATGGTGGAAATCACTGCAAGCACAAACAATGACGATAGCATCAACAGGTGATATGGGCGCAACATCAACGGCCGCCACGAATAAGTGCAATCCAAACAAGATTATATCCGCAAATACAACGATGCCGAAAAAATTAATCAAAATAAAAATTTAAAAGATTAATAAATTTGGTAACTTTTAAATTTGGAAACTGAAGAAAGTTGTGTAATTTCTTACTTTGTTTGGATTGTGAAGTTTGGGTTCTCTGTTAATATGACTAACATCTTCACCAACATTCCTTGTACGCTAAAAGATTAAAGTTTCTTTGTTTACAATTTAAACATGTTAATGCACGCAGATGCAACTCTCCAAAAGTTTTCCTATAAATTCTTCATACAAATTGCAGTACTTTGTTATTGATTCGAGTCTCAGGCACAATGAGAAGCAGCAAATTAAGTGCAGTTTTTTTGGCAATCTTCATCTTGGATTCTGCAGCTCCTTCTTCAACATTTGCGTCAACCTTCGATGCATTTCCAATCACTTACATAGGTAGCTGCCAGAATTCCGTCAAGGCAATGCCTGCGCGAGATAGCCATTGACGTTATCGGATTCAAGTAAGTCCCAGCCCTGAATGTTGCGAAGTGCTCAATGGTGTTGTGGAAGATTGCCTAAAAATTAAGTGTGTCCAACATTATCTCGTTCTGCAAAGCGATCAACACTGCTTCCCCAACTGAAGCTGCGGCTCCTTCTCATTCTCCTGCACAAGCACCATGCCCTGTCGATGTTTGTGGCAATGTTGGAGCTCCTGCGCCAAGCACCCTGGAGAAGCCTGCAGTGGATCATGTTAAACATCACCATCACCACCATGAGCACCACCACAGTATTGCGGCTCCTCCTGTGACTATAGACACTACGGGATTAATGGCAATGGAACATCTCCTTCGACTCAAGTTGATGCTCCTGCGCCGAGCGCTGAGTATGCACAGGAAGATTATAAAAATCATCATATCAATATTGCCACCCCAAACACAAGAAAGATCATCATCAGCAGCAGCAGCTAAAGCTCAACAAAGGAAGGAAACACAGGCACTACAACTACTATTAGAGATCACGTAGACAGGAAAGTGAGAATTTAGAAGCAGCCTTATAAGAGTAGTCAGTATTGATGATAATGGCCTCAAAACAAGAACGACCTTCAGCATAAACTTGAATGTAGAAATGGTCAAGATTTTTCGATGTACACTGCAAATTTTCCTCGGTCAGGAAAGAATTTAAACAGAAGAATTCTCGAATCCAATGTCTTCTTTATTATTATTATTATTAATTTTTATTAAACATGGAATGTTACACAAACACCCTGTAAATCGGCTAGATTAGATGCACACTACAGAAATGGCAAAATTTATACTCCCAAAAGCTTTCAAAGTGTAAGTATATCTCACAATTCTGGTGAAATGTACACAGGAGCAGGTAAAAAGGGGAAAGGAGCAACTGAAGCATATGCAACTGGTGGCCGGGCTTGAATAAGATTAAGATCATTCTCGCGTTTCTTTTGGTTATTATCACCCTCCACCTCAAGGATCACAGTCTGGGAAGAAGAAGGCTCATCTATAAGCATAGAGTTTCTGTAATCCAGCTCCTCGTCGTTGGTTAGCCGATGTAGCAGCATCCCAGACATAAGTAGTGGGAGGTACAAAAGGCTTGACTGGAACATCCTCCTGGCATTTTTGCCTGTCCGTTCTCGAAGAAACAAGAGAGCGCCCAAAGTCATACACATTGTCAGGAACGTCGATTCCACAGCAAACCAACCAGAAGTAATGCCCCCTGATAAAATTGAGAATCAAGAAAGCAGCAAACGAAGGAACAAACAGGTAAAAGAAAAGGCCCATAAAATTAACTACAGGTATTAGCATATCCTCTGGTTTTCATGATAATTCTCATGTTGTATTGGATAATGTGTCCCTGCAAGGTATGAATGCCACCTTAATAACTAAACTGTCAGTATCAGAGGATAAATCTTACTACTGGCATGCTATAAAAATAGCTAATGATTCTCTTAATATAAATTGTACTTGCTAACAAAAGCACTATAAATTAGAAATGATGGACTATGTTAGATTAGCTGGATATGTTATACGATTTCTGTAATCCTAACTCATGATTATACATGTTTAGACTTCAAGTCACAAAATAGAATTCTTACTCTAGTACCAGCAAGAAAGGGTTCTATTTGCTTAAATACAATTAACTCTTCGCCAGCTCAAAGAAAGACACGTCGATAAAAGTTGTGTCGAATCCATTCTTACACAAACAAAATTTAAAATCTAGGCACAGCATTTAAAGGATCATCGAAAAAGTTTTGCAAGATGCTACTCACACTCATACGATAAGTATCCCAAAGGAAGTAAATAGATGCAATTTCTGAATGACACCAATGCAGTTCTCCAACCAGAAGCATCAGCAAACGAGAACATCTTAAACCTGAAGCAGGATGGGCCCCAAACAATGTGCTTCAATATTCTATACTAAGAAAATGCAGCTATTGAGGGCACTGATAAGAGTTATATTGCAGATAATTTACTCACCCTCCAGCAACATAATCATTGCGGCACAAGTAAGCAAGAGCCATAAAATGTGGTAGCTGCCAGAAATACAAAGCAGCAGGAAGGATCAATGCATTCAGCGAAAGCTCACCAGAAGCAGCAGCCCACCTGAAAAGAACATCAAAACATTGTAAGCCCAAATTCTGTTTGAATCCAGAGGAAAGAATCAAGACAGCATAATCAACTTGTGTAAGAATATTAATGAATTACTAACCGCATGTAGAAGGTACTACGGTATGTGTTAGACCAGAGCACATCTTTTCAGATTAAATATTATCACAAAAATAACTTATAAATACCATGATAAGGAGTAAGAATATACATTAAAACATACAACTTTCTGAAATAGAAAAAAATATGAGTCTAACCCCAACTGTACTTAATCAAAATTTTATGGCAACTAACAAAGTTCAGAATACATTATCCATATGAGCATTGCAAAGTATACTTCTTTGGGTGGTCACACACTGTAAAGAATATCCTGTTCAGTACTCAACCAAAAATGTTGAAGATTTAATGGAGAATTAGCATATTAACTATTGTTCTACACACAAGGCAGTTTAAGTTGTGTTCCACAATACAAGAGAAGGAGGCTCAGATGATCCTTATCAGACACAAATAAGGGGGAAATAGAGAAGTAACTTCTTCTAAATACTAACAGAAACTACTGGCAAAATATTGGGGAGGCTGTGCTCAAAGGTGGACAGACCATGCCCTATCTAGAGAATGGTCATGCCCCAGCAAAAGGATTCAGGCAAAAGAGAATTTATTAACTCGAAGACCTTGATCAGATTTCAGATAACCATCACCGCTAACATGCAAAGACCTAAGAAAATCATTCTCTAGATTGGGCTGTTAGTCTAATCACATTACCAGCATGCTCCATACTACTAAATATAATGAACATAAGGATCACATACAAAAACAGTTTGCAGATAACTAATTAGTCCTGTCAAATTGCCTACAAGTTTTCTTGTTTCATATATTTAAGAAAAGACTCATAATCAGTAAGATAAGAATGCTCCACTTCAAATCAACTACCACATTGTAAAAAAAGTCAACAAGCAGCAAGCTGAAACAAAGATTACGACAACCATATTTTAAAATGAAAAAGAATCAGACAACTGCTTCTGGCAGAAAAAAATAAAGCAGAAATCAGTATGTACATTCCTTCATAGCTAAAAACATGTTTCTAACATAGGAGATACCAATAACTTATCTGGAATAGACTACACATGCAACTATAAAAAAGCATAAATTTCTACCCAAGAAGTGGAGGAACGGCACCGACAATTGCTCCAACCCATGTATTTACAGGATGTATCTGCTTCAAAGGAGTGTACACGAAGGAATAAAGAACCAGATTGGAAGCGGCAAGCCCTGCTGCGAGAGTATTAGTCTGCAACAACCTTGTACAGATGTACAACATATCAACTGATACTCCGACCTAGATGACCTTACACAAAACAAACGTAATTGGAACAAGTATACAAGCGAATAATGACAAAACCTTTAAAGCCAACAATGATGTCCCAGCAAGTCCTACACCTGTTGCCCACATGACTGCATGAGGAACCTTGAGCCGTCCTGAAGGTAGAGGCCTCAGTTTTGTTCTTTTCATTCGAGCATCATTCTCAACTTCAAAAATCTAATTTTTCATTGTGGAGGCACTCAAATCAGTTTACAATAAAGCACGACATACTTGCCATTGCAGAGAGCAGTAAAAAGCAATCAATAAACGTACTCTCATTAAAGCAGGTCATGTAGATCAAGATCAGCTCAGAGGAAAATCCTTAAAGTTCACTACAGTAATATAGCTAATTTTCTGAACATCCTTACTAATCAAAATTGCCCACCACTTTTTTAGGATAGTCTTTCTTGCTAGTAGCTACGGTAATATGCAATTGGCAAGAACTTTAGTGGATCAGGTAATTTGAATCTCCACAAACTATTAGTAAGTCATATTTAGTGCCATAATCCAAATTACACACTTTTCAGTTCAATGAAGTATGATACTTACGCCACCGACTCACAAATTATGATTACTTGGTTTCATTTGCAAAAAGCCCTTAACTGCTATGTCTAAGAAACCATTGGTAAATGATTTGAGAGCATAATACCTGATTCAGGGAATTAGCAGATGCAGAAACCATCATCGTACCGGCACAGGTACAACAAAGTCCGGCAAAATCTATAGCATTTCCGCTCCCAAGAACAAAACCTGTTCCAGATGTCGCAACCACAAGTGCACTACAGATAAAACCATGACGAACCAACAGTGAGCAGCTGAATTCTTAATACTTAGACAAAAGCAACAAAATTCATTTTAAAAAAATTAGAAACACTTGGAATTATGTTAAAAAGTTCATAGGCTAAAATTTGGCTTTAGTATTGAAATCAAAATTAGACTTGTGAACTGCCAATACAATCCATGCAATCACAAGTAGATAATTAGAGACGAAAGCTCATTATTTTCCAAAACACAATTCCCGCTCGCTCACTGAGAAAAATTTTCATCTTTCATATACAGAACAAAAATTCCCAACCATCTATTAAAATTTCAAAAAATAGAAAAAGAACATGTTTAAAATCGAAACAATCTTTCGATGCTTTCACAGTCAACACTGACCTAAGCCGAGCTTTAGAGAGCTCCCAATAACACCTCCCATAATACTTGATCGAATCCCCAAGAGATCCCGTACCCGCCACTGGCCCGATCTGCCCGAAACCCGCTGCCTCCGCCGGAGAGCCCACGAAGCTTCTCGAAACTTCTCCAGATCTCCTGATCAACGAAGGAGAATAAATTTGTGTTACTGCTGCGCCGCGCCTGATAGACATCTTCACGGCGGCACCTCCTCTCCACATGGTAGCGATCGAGAAATTTTATTCGTGAATCAGGCAGTCATCTAACCTAATACATATCTAATCTGTCTCGATTGTGCAAAACATAAAACACATAATAGGGACCTTTATATCGTATATTACAAAATCTCAGGTTCTACTATTTAAAATAAATCTATATGGGCCTTGAATTCTTTGTTAGCCCATTAACGGGCCAATTAAGAAATCTAAGCTTTACATGGTCAGCCTCTTATGTGTTTTAATTAATTGAAATTGAATTTTATGAAAATTAGACTGATGTAATTGAATTTTGTGAGAAATAAATTAAAAATACGTGGGAAGAGTTACAAATAAATTGAAACATGAAATATAAATTTTAACTCAAAATTTGGAAAAAAAATATTTTTTGCAATCAAAATACATCTTTAAGTAAATATTTTGTCTTTGTATTACCTTAAAAATTGTATTCCTATCATTGAAAAATACAGATAGAAAATATTAGAAACTCTTCACATAAAAATTTACTTATTACTCTTCCACAGTATTTTTAATTTGAATTGATTTTATATTTCAATTTATCTCGACTGAATAAGGGGACGTTTGAGAGTACTTATGAAATGGAACTTTTCTGAAATAGAAAATATTTTTATTTTTTTAAAAAAATAAATTATTTTTTTATTTTCAAAAAATAATAAAAATATGCAATAAAAAGATCTCACTCCGTAAAATTTTTTTACACTTTCTAATTTTTTAAATAATTTTTATATATTTATAAAATATATATTAAAAAATATAAAATAAAGAAAAGTTGATAAATAATTTATCATAAATCGTGCCAAACGCCACCTAAGTTTATTTTAATTTGAATTTATTGAACATTATTTTATTAAAAGATTATATGAAACTTTTAAAACAAACCTTAAACATCTAAAAAAAAAAAAGAAAGAAAAGATCCCGCTCGGTTGTGTAAGGGAGCGTTTGGGATTGCTTATGAAATAGAGCTTTTGTGAAATGAATGGTATTTTTGTTCTTTTTAAAAAACAAGTTCTATTTTTTTTACTTCTAAAAAAATAATAAAAATATGCAATAAAAAGATCTCACTCCGTAAAATTTTTCTACACTTTCTAAATTTTTAAATAAATTTTTTATATATTTATAAAATATATATTGAAAAATATGAAATGGAGAATTGAAAAGTTGGGTTGGAGAAAAGCAAAGCCAAACACCCCCTAACTCGTGTTGCCCTCAGGTGCTCCGGCGCCACTTCTTTCTTTCACTCTCTCTATTTTTTTTATTTAAATTTCTTTGGAAAATTTTCTTGGACGAATTTATTTGTTTCGTTGGATCGAATTGAACGAGTTAAAAGCGATTTGCGGAATTTTCGCAAATTTGTCGGATCTCTATTTTCTCTCTCTAATTTTACAAATCCAAAGAAACAAATCAAGAAATCTCTAGTCTCCATCTTCTATCAGGAATTGTTTGTTTGAAGAAACAAAACGGAAATTTTTTTTAATCTGAATCGAGCCTGGCGACGGCGACAGCAATGGAGGCATCTCGTTTGGCTACACGGCTCACTGCTCCGTCGATCGGCTTCACTTGCCACGTCAGCCATCATAGGAGTTTTCTGCGGGCCCCACGGTCACCGGTTCGAAAACTGACGCCGTCGACGGCTGTGAGATTCTCTATCATGGCAATTGCTAATGGTCCTGCTACATTGGTTAGGTTTCTCTTCCTAAGCTTTATTGTGTTTATTTTGGAGAGAAAATAGAAACAATTTGCTCTTGCAATAGCTTCACTAACTAATTTTGGTAGTGGTTGTAAACTTGCAAGATTTTGTTTTTTTCTGATTTATTCTCAGTTTTGTTAGTTCTTGTAATGTTGAGAATTTAGTAAAGATTGCTTCTTTATAAGTTTCTGATGGAGGTTGAATGATTATAGCACAAAGAATAATGTTTTGACTTTATTGGCACACCTTGTTTCAATTTATTTATAGATACCATATTGTTCATAGATAACATTTTGTGCAAGAACCTTGGCTAAACATATGCGTAGAGTAGTTACTTGCTAGTGTTTTTTTCCCTTCTTTAATGAGTTTTTGTGCGTCCTTATTTACCAGGAAAAACCGTACATTCCACTACTACCGGATGACAAAGTGATGGAACTAAAGGTTATGCCAGATGTGAGAAGGAAAACAAAGATAGTCTGCACAATTGGCCCATCCACATGTACCCGCGAAATGATATGGGAACTTGCCAAGACTGGAATGAATGTAGCACGTCTAAATATGTCACATGGAGATCATAAGTCACACAAGCTAACTATTGATTTGATCAAGGAATATAATGCTAAAGCTAAAGACAATGTGATTGCCATAATGTTGGATACAAAGGTACTCTTCCTTGGTAGAAGCACTCATTAACCATCTCTTATAATTTTCTTATATTTGTTTTCCATGATTGTATTGCATCAACTATATGGTTACTCATTGTTGTATGTTCTTTGAAGCCTTTGCATGTACTAGTGTTCTGAAAATATTACGTTATTGCATATTATCATTGACTCGAACTGGACATTGCAGCATTTTATAATTACTCGTGTGCCAAATTATGAAAGTTTAGATGATAGATATTTTGGTTGAGTCTTCAATTTAACTGCATGGACATAGTAAATAGCATTGACCGGCTAATAAAAGGATACAAGCAACAAAAAATGGGAGTAATATCTTGGCAATTTGAAGTGAATTTTTCTATTGAAATCGGATCTAAATTTCAATATAAATTGGACTTTCCCTTTGCAGGTATACACAACGCTTGCTAAATGCCACCTTAGCATTTGAATTCTGTTCAATATTTGTTCGTAATATAGAAATAGGATATAACACCTCACCTTTCTCTGAAACATTAGCATAGATCTTCTAAGCCTTACGTGATATAGGTTTAGGCCCCTTCCTTGAAGGAAGAAGAGCAGTAGTAGTTTTGTTGTTGCCAATTAAATCTTCTAGAAGTGATAGAATCTCACTGCAGATCCATTGTCTGAGAATGCTAGAATCACATTCTTCTGTTGTAAAAAACCAAGAATGAAGTTCTTCTTTAATTGGCCTTGAAGTCTGTTATTCTGTGAGTTATTAGCATCTACTCTTGGAGGAATGATTCAATTATCATTCCACTTTGACACTTGCTGCAGGACTGCCTAGGTGTTCCATGTTTGTATTCGGCATGCTGTACCTTCTATATGGTTTTGCTAAACTATACTGTCACAATCTTTGTACAGGGACCTGAAGTTAGAAGCGGGGATCTCCCTCAGCCAATCCACCTTAAAGAGGGCCAGCAGTTCAATTTTACCATAAAGAGAGGAGTCAGCACAGAGAATACTGTTAGCGTAAATTATGATGATTTTGTAAATGATGTGGAAGTTGGTGATACTCTTTTGGTTGATGGTGAGTGCTACTCTTGAGGTGCCATTGATCCCTCATAGGCATTTTATATTGCTTGACGAACCTTGAAAATGAAATCGTTCATGAACTAACTAACATAGCCACAATTTTTTAAGAAATTCACAGACCCCACATCGGAAAAATTAGATCGAGTACAATGAGTTGAAGCTAGTAGGTTTTCTTGTTTAAGGTTAGTTATTCCTCTTGCAGGAGGAATGATGTCACTCGCCGTTCAATCAAAAACCTCTGATACAGTAAAATGCTTGGTAGTTGATGGCGGAGAACTAAAATCAAGGCGCCATCTCAATGTACGTGGTAAAAGTGCTACACTTCCTTCCATAACAGGTTGGTTATTCTTCATATGTCTCTTACTAAAATCCGGTAACTTTCTATATAAAATATTTCTTTCTTCCTTAACCATTATGTATTATGGCAGAGAAAGACTGGGAAGATATAAAATTTGGAGTTGATAATCAAGTTGATTTCTACGCCGTTTCATTTGTGAAGGATGCTAAAGTTGTTCATGAACTGAAAGATTTTCTCAAAAGTAATTATACCATCTTCATTCCAGAATTTATTCTTGTTCCATTTTGCATGAAATATTTCATGACAATATTTATTCCCACTCATTCCTTTTAAAGGTTGCAGTGCGGATATTCATGTTATTGTCAAGATAGAGAGTGCTGATGCAATTCCAAATCTTCACTCAATTTTATCTGCATCTGATGGGGTAAGTTACTCTTCTTATTATTTTAGTAAGTCAGTCTACCTACTTTCACGTCAAATGCTACAGCTTCCTCTCTGTTCTGAACATAGATGAATGAGACCTTAACAAAATTTCCAACTTTCATTTATAAAGGTTGCTCGAAAATTTATGATAGCTGCCAGAATATGCATTGGTATTACTGCATAATTGGGGTCTCTGAATCTTCTTGTGTCAGATCCAGGACAATTGCTTAAGTATCAGTTAAGGGACATCAAATAGCTGCACATGAGGCATGAATAGAAATTTTATTTCAAGAAATTGTCTTAGGGCGATATAGCTTGGTAGTAGGCTAATAGCACTGGCAGCACTACAGTTCATTCTCATCTCTGCATGTTAAATTGTCTATCAAGCATCCAACTTCAGGAAATACTATATACAGCTACTTCTAGCCACAAAAACTGTTTGTTTTTTATGCTGAGCTTTGATTTATTTTGTAGGCTATGGTTGCTCGTGGTGATCTTGGAGCGGAACTTCCAATAGAGGAAGTTCCTTTGTTACAGGTATTTGTTCTAGTTTTTCCCTGCCATAGTAGTCTTTATTCTATTAATTGATATAAACTAAGACAGTGCTTTTGCATGCTTATCAGTGCTCGTTTGTGGTAGTTTTTTGCTTGTCCAAAGTTGTAAACTGTATGCTTATTTACCATCTTGGAGTTTTGCCAAGGGCTGGATTGTAGCATAGTTTTGCAGGCGTTCATGTATTGATTTCCTCCTTTGAATCTATGGATCCCTAGAAGCCCTTGTATATCTCAAATAAACAATCTGTGGACAACTTTTTCTGCCTTCTAGAGAAATTTCTATGAGGAATCCCATTATACAGATTTTACTGAAAGCTTCTCCAATTGCTTGAGTAGGAGGATATAATCAGAAGGTGTCGCAGCATGCAAAAACCAGTAATAGTTGCAACTAACATGTTGGAGAGCATGATAGACCATCCTACTCCCACAAGAGCAGAGGTTTCTGACATAGCAATAGCTGTCCGGGAAGGTGCTGATGCTGTCATGTTATCTGGCGAAACTGCTCATGGGAAGTAAGTCACTTAGCTTCTATGTTTTCTTCTGTTGTTATGTAATTCATGATCTTTCATTTCAGTGAGTAGTTTGATGGTAAACCTGAATAACTTTAATCCTTTCCCTGTAAATGAAAAGATATACTGTGCTCTTAGAACATGTGTATTTACTCTGTGTTTTCTAGAATCTGAAGTTAATTGCTTAAAATTTTGTTAAGACTATGTCAATCGGTGCATTATCTGTCTACTTTTCTTTAGGTATCCCTTAAAAGCAGTCAAAGTGATGCACACTGTTACACTGAGGACTGAATCCACTCTGTCTAGCAGTCTCACTAATCCACTTATATCTATGGCAATTCAGGTATATGCTTCATTCATCAAGGATCTTTTACTTAGTAGTCTTATCTTTTGTTCTGTTTACATACTAAATGTGTAGGTGTTAGTAGATAAATTGTTGTGATATCACCAGCTTAATTATAGAGACAATATAACTGATGCTTCCCGTCACTTTCAAGTACTGACATGTGCAATTAATTGGTTGAAGGCTGTCAGCCAGGATGATTACTATAAAAGCCACATGAGTACGATGTTTGCCTCTCATGCATCCACAATGGCGAACACTATCGGCACGCCAATTATAGTTTTCACCAGGACTGGTTCCATGGCTGTTCTTTTAAGCCATTATCGTCCTTCCTATACTATTTTCGCTTTCACAGATGAGTAAGTTCGTACTTTATGATCTACTTTTGATTAAGATGATTATTTGTTACTTAGAGCAAATCATCTAAATAATTAGGACATATTTGTTAGTCTACCTTAGAGAAGTTATAATCTCCAACTCCAATCATTTAATATATTTACAAATATGGTAATAGAATGTCGTAAACGAATCACAAGCATTAATCTTCTCTGACTAAATGCCCTAGTCTTTGTTATGTCGTGTATGCGCAAGCCCAGATTTTTGTTATAGTTTAAACTCTGAAAATAACTGGTTAGAATGTTTAGTCAAACGTAAGATAAGGTTCCTATCCTACAATCTTGGTGATCTTCTATCAGACGATTCAGCGCTGATGAATAATAAAGCTCAGAACTTCGTAGTACTAGAGATACAACAATTTCAGAAGAGTTTTGTGCTTGTATATAATTTTGTAGCTGCTATCGTAGTTGTTTATTAGTCAAGCTCTGTTAGGCTCTGCTAACTTGATCCTGGAGGCCAAAGCAACTTGCAGTTGTTAGTTCCATCTTCTCTAGCCTTGGTGGTAGCAGGGACTGTAACTTCTTCAAGCTGCAACAGAATAGCATCATCATTGACTAAATAATTCCGTTACTTGTCTGTTGCCTTAACCTTCTATACTCTTCATAATCTGGTATTTTTAAAATAGTTACTTGAGTCCTTGAGATTGAGCTATTCAGATAGGTTTCAGCAGATTTTGAGAATTAAACTGCTGATTGCTGAACACATGGCTTAAGTGAATATCATACTTCGAGTTGGTTTATGTTTTGCTTTTACGAGCATGTTGACAAGCAATTGGATGCATTACAGGGAAAGGGTCAAACAGCGGCTGGCACTTTATCAAGGGGTGATGCCTATATATATGACGTTCTCTAATGATGCCGAAGAGACTTTTTCTCAAGCTATAAACCTTCTGCTGGTACTTATAGACTATCATAATTTCTTATAGAATTTAGATGAAACTTATTTTTGAATTTCAATTTCTGACCTAGCTGTTTTACATAACAAAACAGAAGGGTAAGGTTTTGAAGGACGGAGAGTACGTCACTCTTTTACAGAGCGGAATACATTCGATATGGAGGAGTGAATCGACGCATCATATCCAAGTCCGCAAAGTCAAAGCTTGACTTATCTGTTGTTTTCATAAGCTTAGCTTCTCGCTGCTTCAATTTTTGTGGAGTAGCGTAAACAGCTCATGTTTTGCTGCTTATCTTGTCATAAAAATATAGGCTTTCAATGCCAAGTTATAGGTAAAAAGGATAGCATGGCTTTCTTTCTGCAGAAGAATGGCCTTTCTCCTTTTCCCTTCACCTTGAGGAAAGATGCCTTTTGTGTTTTGCAGGATCAAGTGTTTCAATTTTGACGACAATTTTTTGTTTCAATCTTCATCTTTTGTTACTATCAATATTTATTTGAGTCACAAGTGTACTACTTTCTAGTTATATATTGTTCATTTTTTGTCGAACATATATATTTACTAATGCTGATCTATAGTAAATCGAGTGGGACGAATGTTATCACTGATAAAATGTTTTGGTTCAAGAAAACAATTGGGAGTATATACAAAATTTTCTCAGGTCTCTTCTTAGTCTTGCATATAAAAAAACATCGACGCTTTTGCGATCTCGATAAACAAAACCTTAGCCATATTAATCACATTAATAAATCTTAAGTGTTTTTCTACACCTTATTAGAAATTTCATCGTCATCTCCATAGTTGTTGTCTTGGACTTTGATGCTTTGATACCACTTAGCACAGCCCACGTACACAACGAAGTCCAGGACGGTGAGTATTGCAAGCAAGTAGAAGAACCTATCCATATGACCCTTGTTAAGATTCGACGGAATCCATCCCGGCCGTCCGTTATCTGCGGTGATCTTCATAACGACGGTGACGATCATGTCGCTGACGTAGTTACCAAACGATATTGATGTCATGCATAGAGCGCTGCCGAAGCTCTTCAACCCTTCTGGTGCCTGGCTGTTGAAGAACTCGAGCTGCCCAACATACATGAAAACCTCGGAGGCACCGATGAGTGCGTACTGTATTACTTGCCACATGATGCTGAGTGAACTCCCGTCACCTTTGATGTGTGCTTTCAATCGGAAATGTTCTACAGCCGCGGCAGAGACCATAGCTGCGGCTGCCAGGATTAATCCGATTCCCATCCGTTGCAGCTCGTTCAGACCACGGGGTCTTAGAATGCTGCGGTAGAGGAAGATGCAGAGGCCGACACTTAATATGTCGAACGCTGACATGCTTGCAGGGGGGACGCGGAATCCGAAGACCGATGTGTTCATGGCGGCGCCTTGAACGACGAAGAGGGATGCCATCTGAGTGAAGACTACTGAGTAGAGGATGGTACATAGCCAGATAGGAAGGAGTCTCAGGATACACTTGAGCTCTTCTACTTGAGTGATTGTGCATAGGCGCCAAGGGTTTCGGACCAAGACCTTTTGGTCTTGAGTTGTTGCGAACTCCTTGTTCGGAACGATGAGCGCCGCGCGATCCAAAAACCTGTTGATCCATTTTGCAGAATCAAGTCAGATACTTGAATATATTTGACATGAAATGTTTTAAGTTTCATTGAAAAGCTAGCTAGAAGGACAAACTTACTTGAAACCACTGGTATGGGGCGTTTTCTTGACGCCATTTGGTGAGGCAATCTCCTTGCCGTTCACCTCATACAACTCCCCGCCACCCGGCGGCACTTCAGCGCGCCATTTCAAAACTGCCGCAACAATTACTTGGCATACCCTCGATAAAGGGTTGCCACAAGGCTTGAAATGCCTGTACCGCGTAGCGCCTGCAAGGAACAAGACAAGCGCCACGAATGCGGAACCCGTAGAAGCCCAGAACCCAAGCGCCCACAATCCCTCATCTTCAAAATAGCTCAAGAAGGTGTTGGAGAAGAGTTGGCCTAGGTTTAAGGCAAGGTAGAAGTAACTAAAGAAGGCAACCTTTGAGTGTGCTTCATTTGAATCCTCTCCGTCGAACTGATCGGCTCCCAAGGTTGCAATGTTTGGCTGGTACCCGCCGTTGCCAAGGGCAACTAGGTAGATGGAAACGTAGAACAAAGCAATCTCCATGCCAGAGTGAGGCGCGCATGGTGTGTGACCATCTCCACATCCTGATGGTTTCAGTAGGAATAGGTATGAAGATAGTGATAAGAGCACCATTCCCTGTTGAAAGGCAACAGGAAGAAATAAGGTTAGAGTTCATATAAGGTGAAGAACCAGTTCAGATAAAGAAAATTTGCCACAGTAGGAGCAGGAATGACTTACAATGACAAAGATGAGTTGGAAGACGGCGCAGGTCTTGAATCTGCCCCAGTAGGAATCGCTAAGGAAAGCACCAACTAGAGAGAAAATGTAGACAGTTCCCGTCCATTTACTGACACTGTTTGCTGAGTCTGCATTGCTCTGGTCCAGTACCCTTGTTAGGAACAACACAAGGTTCACTCCTACTCCGAAGAATGCCAGTGTTGCCAACCCTTGATTCACTACAAAATTTTTTAAAAAAACCACAAAAAATAAATTTAAAAGAAAAAAAAAGAATATTACATTCTTATACGTTATACGTTATACGATATTCTTTTTCTTAATTTCTACATATGCGTTGCCTACTATTTTCCAGAATTTATGCCTGAAAACTATTACATGAAGGATATGTGTTTATCTTCATAAATTCACTTTTATAAAGTTTCTTTCTAATAATTCATGTTTCAAAAATTACACTTTTGAGTCATTTTCTGACAAATAAATAAGTCGAGAGTTTGGATCCCTTTCTTTCTAGGTAATGTTTTTCCTGTATATTAGTATATATAGTTGTGTTAACCGCTACGAAACGAAGATCGATAACATATAATTAAGCTGCAAAGCATCAGTTATGTAGATGCAGAGGAGTATAAAGAACACTAACTTAGATTTCTATAAGTGTTACATAATTCCAAAGTAACTTTATAGTGTAATGTAACCATGCACCACCTACTACGGATGGCAATTAACCCTTGTATATCTTTTTCATGACTAACAAATTTTCTTTCTGCTGGCGATGAATTGCACAACTAAAACTCTGCTGTACTCTTGGTTAATTCACTAGAAGCAATTGTTAGCTAGGAATTGAAGAAAACAAATGAATGGAGAAATTTTGGTTTTTTTTTTGCTACTTACCAAGAATAAGGGCGCTCGCAAGCCATCTGCCTGTCTTGGCCTTAGCTGCAGGATTGCCGCGGAAATCTACGGAACCATCTCTTGTGTAACACTCTGTTTCTTCTTCTTCTTCATCGTCGACATGGAATACTTGCAGTTTTTGCGCATCTCCTTCAAAATCTTCGCAATTATTTTTGCTTTCGAGTTTCTTCCTATCAACAACGTGTACATCTTCTCTTGACGAATTATACCTTTGCTCTTGTTCGTGATCTTCTCCTTTCTGTATATATATTAGATCGCCAAGTTAGTGCAAAAGAAAAAAATATAAAGTGTTTCATGCATGATTAATAATTGATGAAGAAGCTGAAGCTCACCATGTTGTGAAGCTCGAATGTTTCCATTTGATGAAAGACTTCACAAGCAAATGCGAATATTATTTGCAAGTTTTAAGAAGAAGAAGAAGAAGGGGAGAGATGTTGCAAGTGAGGGAGAGAGAGTGGTGCGTGAGAATTTATACAAGTTAAGGGGGGAAGTAATGTATGACGGTAATCTTTTTAATAAGACAATTGACTGTGATGAATCTTTTCTAGGATTGTTTTAAAGTGTTTAAAATAAATTTTTTTAAATAAATTTATTTTGAATTTTTTACATACAAATTTAATTTTTGTAACTTCAAAAAATGTAAAAAAGGAAAAGTTTACTGTAACAAATTTATTGCAAAATAAAAAGTTAAAATAAAATGATAAATCCGTGTAAATAATACTTGGCTAAATCACGACCATTAAATTAATGTTTATGAAACTAAACTCGTCCCTAAATTAAAAAGAGCAAATAAGTACTTCCACATCATTGTCCTTGATTAACATATAAATTGGTTTTATAAATATTTTCTAAAGGATGTTCTTAAGATATTTGAAAGTGCTTTTCAATTATATCTTTAATTTATATTTCTTAAAAATTTTTCTATATATTATAAATTATTCAAAATAACTTAAATTTATAAATAAATTTTATGTTATAAATTTTATTTATTTAATATTTTTAAATAAAATAGAGAACTCAATTTCTAAAAAAATTTTATAAATACTTTCAAAATATTTCCGAACATCTCTTCATAGAAGAAATTTTTATTTTAATATTTTCAAACGGATGTGTTTTTAGTTTATATTACGAAAATATTTGAAAGTATTTATAAAATAAATTTTTTTAAAATAAAAATATTTAAAAAATATTTCTATATATAATTTCTATGTTTATCTAAATAGAATAAGTAATAACAAAACATAATGATACAATTTTTTTTATATTGTATAAAATTTTAATAAATTTTAAAAAATTTTATTTAAAATAAAAAATTAAATTAATAAACATTTAAAAATTAATATCAAATATCTCCTAACTCATAATTCTGAACCTATTCATCTACGGCAGGTAACTTACCATACTGGACATATGTTACGGTCTTATCACTATTTATTATTTTTTAATTTTCTATAATTTTTAATTTTAAAAAATTAAAAATATAAATAAATTATATATCATAAAAATTTATATAATTGTAATATTATCTATTTTTATAATATAAAAAATCAATTCTATTGTTTAAAGAAATCTCAAAATATACTTTTTTAAGAGAAAAATTTGTTTTTTATTCTGAAATATTATTTTAATATATTGATTAGGATAAAAAGGAGAAATAAAATAATTTGAAGGTTCTTTCCCCGGATATTGATATATAAAAACAGTAAAGATTTTATGGATGCGTTCGGAATTACTTATAAAATAAAAAATATTTTATTTTTTTTAGTTTTAAAAAAATAATAAAAATATATAATAAAAAAATTTTATTTTATAAATTTTTTTTATATTTTTAAATTTTTAAATAAATTTTTTATATATTTATAAAATATATATTAAAAACTATAAATTAAAAAAAGTAAATAAATCGCGTTTGAAACGCTAGGCCAACCGCAGCCTATAGCTGGATCCATGAATGTAGCGAGAGACCTTTTTAAGAAGATGCCCCTATCTTTTCTTTTCATGATGCTGCTTTTGTAAAAGATTTTTAGTTCATATTAATTGAAGCAAACTTAAAAATTTTTATAAGTTTGCTACAACTAACTTTACACAATTTGCTCACGCATAACTCATACATAGATAATGAAAGATCTTATCATCAATAAACTCACTATATATAGCTTTTAAGTAGAGCACAGTGATGCATAATTATATTCTAAACGATAAGACTCCGACTTAGCTAATAGTGTTTAGAAATATTTCTTTTAACTCATTTTGTTTAGAAATATAAACAAAATTATATCGTAAAATTTTATTTTTATTTATTTTACTATTATTTTAGATAAAAGTTATTTTATAATATGTTAAACATTATAAAAATTTATTAAAAATATAAAATTAAAAAATTGAAAAATATTTTTGAAAAAACATAGCCAAACGGCCTGGTTATCCAAATTTGAAAAAAAGTGTGCGTTCAACATTAATGCTCTGTTCCAGATTATCACGGCTGAGCTAAGTTGGAAGCAATTAACTAACTTAATTATCCAAACGTGTTTAATAAAAGTTTTCGTTTGGGATTAATAAGTTTTTCGATAGCATGCCGTAAAGCGTTATCTAAAAATTATTTCTTTTTTTTGCTATTGTGATACAGTCAAATAAAGCATTTATTTTGTAATCACTTTCTTCGTAAGCCAAAAAAAAAAGTGACTTAGTGCTTAATTTTTTCTCTAATTATATATGCAAAGAAAAATCTATGTTATTTTATTTATAGTTAATTGTAGTGTAATACAGGTGTACGTATGTCTAGTGTTCTCTTTTGTTCTTTATAAATTTAAGGGTTAGTTCTGTTTGTTCTATAGCGGATATTTAATTTTAGATTACTTAAAGAATTAGATCTTAAGAATCACCTGAAATGGTTTCCTGACGTGAAACGCATTTTCAAGATTCTTTTAATTTTTCTTATCTGTAAAAAGTTTTATTGGATTACGCATGTTCATGAAACACATACTTTTTATTTGAAATAAATAAATCTGCTAATTAATTTGCAATTTCAACAAAAGGTAAAAGAAGTTTGAAGTAAAAAACATTCACGATTTTTTTTTAATATAGGAAGATTATGAACCATTGGATTTTGGAGAAAATAAAAATATATGAATGAGTTATTAAGTTGAGAATGACTTAAAATCCATTTGAAAACTATAAATTAATTTTAAAATAAAATCCGACCGATTTCAACCGTAAACGAGAGAGTTTTTTGTTTTTTCGTATATTAAAAAAAAAAAGAATAAACGAAGAGTTATAGTATGACATTTTATTAATGAAAGAAATAAAAATGTCGTTGTTAATGTTGTGATAAGCGGAAGAGAGCTGGAGATAGCTGTTAGGGATAGGTTTTCTTATTGATTTTGAATATAAAATTTAAAATTAATAACCGTCATTACAACCTGACAAATATTCATTAGCTGTAATTGCACAAGAAAACAAGCCATGACTATAAAATTTTAAAAATTTAATAAATATATATTTTATAATTTATTTATATTATATATTATATAATATTATATATATATATAAGATATGATAAATGTACATAATGTTATTATAAATACAAGATACACATACTGATCAAAAGTGACCGGTGAGATTTTTAAATCTAATTTTTACCGTTGGATATGAAAACTATAAGTTAAAAATATATTATTAAAATTTCAGCTCAATCGGAATACGAATTGAATTCTATCGAAACTCTTGATCAAAATGATACAAAAAATTAAAATTGATAAAATATATATTTTTAATTTTTGTTGACAAAATTGATAACATGTGTTTATAAAAACATCACGTACCTCTATCATATATATATATATATAATAGCTAAAAATTATACAAAAATTAAATATTAGGTCTTTTTTCTTTTCTTATAATTAAGCTTTTGTATATCAATTTAACTTATTAGATCAAATTCAGCAAAAAATTACTTAATTAAAACCAAAAATGTAATTAAGGCATATGCAAGGATCAGAACAGCATATACTTATCAAAAGTTTTATTCTAATAAACATATTTGTCATACATTAATTATCTAGAAACTCATTAAAAAATTTTATATCTGTCGATTTATATCTGAACAACGCATACGCTTATCAAGATCTTTTTTTATTTTGTTTTAATAAAGAAATAGATAAGTACTACTTCGTGTTTTGTCGTTACTTGTTGTAGAAAAATAAAGCAATATAGATATTTTATTATAGTTAGTAAAGTTTAGCTATCGAAACAAAAATTTTGTTGTTACATGTTACGTTAAAAACGTTTGTTTTTTTCGTATGAGAAGTACTTGCTCGTATACAGAATCAACACGACTTATCGAAAGCTGCTTCTGCTTTTAGTTTTTTATAATTCGTACGAAAATATTATAACAAATTTATTATGAACATGCAAAATGATAGTGATGTATTAGGGTTTGTTTTTTGTTAAAAATATTTTATCGTCATTACTAAATTACTAATGGATAAAATTGATATAGAACTCAATCTGCTTCTTTAGAAATTTAGTCTTTTCTTATTTATTATTTATTTTAATATTTAATTTATAAAAATTTCAACTCGTTCATACTATTACTAATTAATTTTGAAATAAACTCTAAATTTGTAGCAACATTTAAGAGACACTATATGAATTATTTCAATTTTATTATTCGTTTCATTAGAATTTTTTTGACTTAATTTCACAATGCCTGTGCTCGCTCTATTCTAAAATATGTCTATTTTATTTCATTAGTTGTATGATTTGTTTCAATTCAGGATATTTATAATATTATTTATTTCAAGATAAATTGCTGCTTTATTGTAGAACTTGTATAGTCTATTTTATTTAAAAAAATCATCCATTTTATTTCAGAATAAATCATTTTATTTTATTTTAAAGTAAATAGCATTTAAAAAATTGTTTAATTGGAAAGTAAAAATTAATTTCTTAATATGCGATAAATCAAAATATCTAGTTATATAAAATATTATTTAATTTGTTAATTAAAAAATAACCATAATTTAAAAACAATTAATTATTCTGATCGGTAAGAAAGTTTTTTTTTCAACTTTTTATTTAAAATAATCATATTTAGGGAGCTTTTTTTTTAACTTTTTATTTCAAAATTTTCAATAAAATTTTTAAAATATTTTACAAAAACTTTAAAAAATTTACATTATTAAATTTTTTATTAATTATTTAAAATAAAGAATAAAACTTATTTTTAAAAAAAAAATTTTAAAATTCTTTTTTTTAATAAGCACCATCAAACATCTCCGGAGTGGTCGCCTTCGAACATCCACCAACCTCTTACCGCCAGGGCAGCCGGCGGCACTGACTGTCCACCCTCAAACTACATTCCGGTAGGTGGGAAGCTTTATAACTAAGGACACGTCATCATATAAACAATAAAACTTCTAAATTAGAACATTGTAACCTAAAACTGTAAATTTTTGCAAAATTTAAAATAAACAGCTGCAGAGCAGCAAAAGGGAGAAGAAAAGAATTTGAGTTTGGCCACTGACAATGGTACATGACTCGACACCAAATGAATAGCTAGGTTAGGCTATAGGATTTGGTATTATTAGACACGGCACTGAATAGGAAAATATGGATACGATAAAGATGACAAATTTTTTAAGGTAAAAAAAAAAAAACGACGGCACACTGATTTGATAACGCGAGCACGACCTGGTAACGCTTAAAAGACCAAAGATTAAAACCTGTTCTTATTACTAATACTATGAACATGAACATGAACTGAGGGTACGTGCATCTGACAGATTTGATTTGGTGATTAAGACGTGTTGTTTTTAATATAAACAAGAATATTTTTAAATCTATAAGCTACAAAATTAAATTATTATCACAGATAATAAAATTTTATTTAAAAAAATAATTCTTAGATAATTCAGATGAAGTAAAGATTTCAGTCCAAGCCGGCATTCCGCTGCGTGCACATACTCCTTCATATTCTTACATTTTTGTTTTTCTTTCTTTTGAGATCATCTTGACAGAGATTTTCATTTTCTTTTTATTTCTCAATAATTATTTAAATATTCTAATATTTAAAATATTTAAAGAATATTGAGTCATGTAGCATTGGTTTCTTATTTATGTAATCGGAAAAAGTATATTATTTCTGTTCTTATAACTGTTAAATTAATTATGTAACTAATTAGAATTCTATAAAAAAAAAGATATATTCGATCTAAACGCCTTGTCAGACTAGGCCCAAGGTCTAATTAACTAATGGGCTTTAGTTAAAGGCATTTTTTAAGTTGGCTTTATTCTATAACCTATCATGGAGTGTCGCGTGGTTTTGCTTCCGAAATTCGAACAGCACCACTTTGCCCAATTGCCGGCAGAGAGAAGATTTCATTTTTTATCACTCTATCCTTCTAGATTCTACGATATTTATCGAACAAGAAGAGTTTTTTCTTCTCTTTTGCTTGAAGAAGAAATTTCCATCGTTGGCTCGGTCGGATCAGTCGAGCTCTCTCTGTTTCGTAGAGATTGATAAGATTCTGGACAGGTTTGATTTCTTCTGGTTCTGTTTCAGAGTTCTCTTCTTTTGCGTATAATCTGATTTTCTTATATTTGGCAGGGTGGTTTCAACTGGTGTTTGACTTTTACTAACCGTGGTTTTTGCTTATTTATGTTGTTAAGGAGCTAAGTGGAAGTTGGAAATGTTTGTGTTGTTTATAAATGTTTTGTAGATGACTTATCTTCTTGAGATTGAGATGTTTGGGATGGTTGAATGTTTCGATCTCAAGATTGAGCTATTAGTGCTTCCCTACTTGAAACAAAAAGCGTAACGGAGGTTGATGGTTTATTAAAGATTTATCAAGAAAAGAACTAGGATAAACTTGTTTGTAAAACTTGAGCTTAGCTGACTTGGGGTTATTATGTTAGACATGGCTACAGACTCAAATTTGTTAGGGTTCCTTGGAAATTTGAAAAAGTTGTTACGTATTTCTTTTTTGTATGTACTTATCGGTCTTCGGTCATTTGCACCCAAGCTAATTAGCTAAATCCTATACCAGTTTGGAGGGTCTTGTTTTATATATGATCAGTATGTAAACTAAGATGTTGAATTTTAAACTGCATAGACTGTACGACTTTGGAGGACTTGGTGTTCAATTGTTTTTAGCATAGACTTGGTTTGAGGGTTTTTCTGGTACGTGAATCATATCTATGAGCACGACTATCTATTGCATATACTGTGTGTTGGTAGTAAGCTTCTGACGTGCTTTTTGGTGAATATGTTAAAGGAAATCCCTGTAAATCAGTGGTTTGGTGATGTACGACTCTTTGTATTTACTTATTTTGGACTTCAGAACATATACTGTAGATATTTGTAAGACAATAAAGCTTATAAAGAATTACAGTACTCTACTCTAACCTATGTATATATTCTTTCTTTCTATGTATAATAAAAGAATATAAACAAATTTTGTGAGTTTTATGAAGGTGGGATATTGGTTACTGTTTTTCTTTCTGAACTTAAGATGAACTGTAGGATGAGGATTAGTCGCCTTTGTTATTGAAAATTTGAAGATGGAAGAGTTCTCATTGCTATATATCGTAAACTTGATCCAACTACAAGTTTTAATGGGTCTCAATCAGATACCCGGCCTCTTCAACTTTTTAAAGTCATCTTACGGTACGTTTGGCAAAACGTTCTGACAAACTAATTATATATTTTTTTACTTTATATTTTTTATAATTTTTTAATAATTAGAGGGACAAAAAAGAACGCGTTTGGTTTAGCATTTCCAAAGCTATTTTTAAATTTTTTTTTATTTTATATTTTTTAATACATATTTTATAAGTATATAAAAAATTTATTTAAAAATTAAAAAAATTAAAAAAAATTCTACGCAGTGAGATTTTTTTATTATATATTTTTATTATTTTTTTAGAAGTAAAAAAAATAGAGCTCGTTTCTTAAAAAGATAAAAATACCTTTTATTTTAGAAAAATTCTATTTTATAAACACTCCGTCTGGCTTAACGTTTCTTCAAAAAAAATTTTATTTTATATTTTTTAATATATATTTTATAAATTTTTAAAAAATATATTTAAAATTTTAAAAATTATAAAAAAATTTATGTAATAAAATTTTTTTATTATATATTTTTATTATTTTTTAAAATAAAAAAAATAAAATTCATTTTAGAAAAACTTTTAAATTTTAAAAAATTATATTTTATAAGTACCTCCAAACTTTTCAAAATTAATTCAACTCAAGCGCATCTTTCCTACATCATTCTTGCATATGTTCTGTATTGACTGTTTTTCTAAGTGCTCGTACTGGTAAAATGCGCTAGTTCATTTTGGAACATGAAATAAGGAAGTCTAGAAATACTTACAAAATAAGTTTCTTTTAAAAAATAATTTTAACTTATTCAAAATATATAATATTTATTTAGAATGATAAGTACTTGAAATGTAACGCATATATACAAGTGTTCATCACTTAGATAACTCTAGTGAATCTAACCTTCATTCAAATGCAAATTCAGATTACCATAATTATATGTTTGTCTTGTTCAACTAATTGCAAGCATGCAAACCTATCCACGCACAATAATCCAAAAGAAAACAGTTTCAAAAATGAAACTTTTTTTTTTCTTTTCTTCTTTCCACTTGAAAGTCATACATTTCCTGTACCTCTCGTTGCTTTCCCTCGTTCACTTTCTCTCTCTTTTCTCCATGAATTGAACTGCTTTCTATCTCCTTCAGACCTTTTCTTTGTTTATGTCGTTCACGTTATCTCTAACATTATTGCTATTAATACCTTTCTATTTCAATCAAGAATTAAATTCGGCTCACGTATTAACCACCCTTCAAAATCCTTCCCTCCAATTCAAATTGAGAGATAGAGTGAGAAGGAAACGTTTTTTCTCACTGTCGAGTTACAGGGAGAAGCAGCAGAAGAAAAATCTTTCTGAAGAAAGAAACAAACTTTCCTGAAAGTTTTTGGTAGGGAGACGGACAGAAAAATATATATTTTGTCAGAAAACGAAGAGAAACAGACAAGAGAAGCAATTTGCGTCAGAAAAAGAAAAAGATAAGCAGAATCGTTAAAGAGCGTTTCTATAAACACATGTAATTTCACACCCCCAAACCTTGAATCTTTAGAGAGAGAGGATGGGAGTTGGATTGTGGTTTTTGGCGGCGGTGATGGTGGTGTGGGTGTTGAAAAGATGGAACGAATGGTGGTATATTGCCCGGAAAATGTCGCCAGAGCGCAGGAGAAGTTTGCCGCCTGGAAGTTTGGGGTGGCCGTTGATTGGAAACATGCCTGAATTCTTGTGGGCATATAAATCCGGCAACCCTGATTCTTTCCTGGACAACTACTCGAAAAGGTCAGTCACCTCATTACGCTTGTGCCGTTAAACTTTTAGGTACTGTACTTTAGTCCATGTGTGTTTTCACAGCAAACAACTTTCTAGCCGTGGACACTTACCCACTATTTTAGTTGATGTTTATGCCATATATGTCGGAGAAGTAATTAAATCATTAACATTTTCAAAATTTTATAAAATTTATTTTCAAAGTATAAAAAATATTTAACCATAAAAGGTGACGTCTTTAGAAAATGAACTTAGTAGTGTCTATGTCGAAGCCTTGTTGAAAGAATGAAAAGCATCAACTTTTTTATCAGCATGGGGTGGTCACGCTCTGTGCGCGCGCAATGTTTACCTAGATAGATCAGGTTTCTGTTTTCCTGAATTATCCATTCAGCAATATCGAATATGTTATGTGCTCGACTTGGACAGCATACATAGAGCAGAAGCGGCCGGTCTGAGTGGCTTTAATATGTCAGCTTTCACAGAAGCTAGATAATGCTTTTCTTCTGGAATTGTTTAGTGATTGTTGTACTCAGTGGTTGTTTTTTTCTTTAGTGCTCATTAATTATCTTCACTAGAGAGTTAATGGAGATTGGATTCTTGGCAGCGGTTCCATGGTGTCTATTATAGACTCGAAGTAACTTGTCCGGCGATTCAGATTGTTTTCGTTTTACAGGACTCTTATCGAGATACATTTCTATAAAAATAAATTTAGAACTTGAATTAAGATTATCGCTCAGGAGCAAAATGAATTAGTTATGGAGATTTATTGGCTATAGGTGTTTATGTGAAGGACATTCAGCTATCTTGTTTGCATGTTAATCACTCTATGGTTTGCAGATACAAGCGTATTGGAATTTACAAAGCCTTCATGTTCGGGAACCCAACCATATTTCTTACGACACCTGAAACTTGCAAGGTTTGTCTCATGGATTCTGAAAACTTTATCCCTGGGTGGCCAGATGCTACTAACGAGCTTATTGGGAAAAGGTCATTCTTATTCATCACTCACGATGAACATAGGCGGCTAAGGAAACTGACTCAAGCACCTGTCAGTGGCCATGAAGCTCTTTCAATGTATCTCACGTTTATTGAAGAGCTCGCTATATCCGCACTGGCCAAGTGGTCCAGATTGGGGGAAATTGAGTTCCTTACAGAGCTAAGAAAGTTTACGTTTAAAATTATTATGCATATTTTCCTTAGCTCTGCTGGTGATGCTGTGCTGGAGGCTTTAGAAAAGGTGTACTCTGATCTGAACTACGGAATGAGAGCAATGGCAATTAACGTCCCTGGATTTGCTTATCACCGAGCGCTTAAGGTAACTCTTTACATTCTTGTGCTCTAAAATTTGAAGATCCATGGGGAATCGTTCTATTATATCCTAGGCAAAGGGCTGGGTTACAATCATTGAGTTTTGATCCAAGGGAAATTGCATCTTTCTTTGATTGGAACCGTATCATTTGATAAAATGGCATATATATGTATGATCAAGTAACAATATCACATATCAATTTTCTATACGCTTGCACAACCTTATATATGAAGAGTTTTTCTTGTAACTACAGGCTCGCAAAGTGTTGGTAGATGTACTCAAGTCCTTCCTCAAAGAAAGAAGGGTTCTAAAGGAGGGCAATCCCCAAAGGAAAGCAAGTGACATGATGGACGCATTAGTAGATGTTCAAGATGAAAATGGTAGAAACTTGGATGATGACGAAATAATAGATATTATGATCATGTATCTGAATGCTGGCCATGAATCGTCTGGCCATATTACAATGTGGGCTACCGTTTTGCTCCAAGAACATCAGGATTGTTTTGAAAAAGCTAAGGTATCTCAACTTCTACCAGTTTCACAATAAAAATCTATGAAAAGTTCTAACATGTCTGTTGTACATCTTCCAGCTTGAGCAGGAGGAGATTAGAAAGTCCATGCCACCGATACAGAAGGGATTGACACTTCAAGAGTACAGAAAGATGGAGTATCTTTCAAAGGTTTGTCTGCTTCTTGTCAAAGTTCCAAGTTCATAGTGGAAACCCAGATTCATAGCATTGATCTGTTATCCTACAAAGTAATAATTTCTTTTACATCATTGAAGGTCATTGATGAGACGCTGCGAATTGTCAATATCTCCTTTGTGGCTTTTCGGCACTCACTAAGTGATGTCTATATAAATGGTTTGTTCGATCTGCACAATTTCCCCTCCGCATACTTGATTGCTGAAGAAAACAGAGTTTCACAGGTACAAGTTTCACAATGATAGATATTGATATGTTGTGCCCATTTGCAGGTTATCTCATACCCAAAGGTTGGAAGGTAGAGATGTGGTACCGAACCGTGCATATGGATCCTGAAGTTTACCCTAATCCGAAGGTCTTCAATCCTTCTAGATGGGATGTAAGGCATCTTTGTCCTTCCAATTCACCAGTTTATACTATCTATAGTATTTCATACGCGCATGCATACATACATTCCGTATGTAACAGGGTGTTATTCCAAAAGTTGCAACTTTTCTTCCCTTTGGAGGGGGTAGCAGATTGTGCCCAGGAAATGAGTTAGCCAAGCTAGAGATCTCGATTTTCCTTCACTATTTTCTCCTGAGATACAAGTATGTTTTTTATTTTTTTTCACTTGCATATATAACCAGTACCTAATTCTCTTTAAGCATGTAGGTAAGAGCTATGCTTATTGTTCAACTTTAGGACACTGAAATTATTCTAACTTCCTGTGCTTTATGCAGGTTGGTGCGCTCCAACCCGGAATGTCCAGTGAGATATCTGCCTCACCAGCGTCCTACTGATAACTGCAAGGCCAGGATTATCAAGGTCTATACTGAAGAAATTTAAACAAATAGCACCATCGTAGCAGCAGTAGTATTAGCAGCACCAGCGGCTGCGCCAGTAGAATAAACTCTAGTTTTAACTCTTTTCAAGTTTTTGTAAATTATTATTATCGTGAACTTTTAAAAGCTTTTATTCTCCTTAGTCAAGTATGTCTGCATCTGCTGTTGAACTAGTTCCATGGTCCATATGCATTGAAATAGAATCGCAGATTTACTGCATTTTCAGTCTGCAGTAGTTTGAAGATTGAACAACAATGGAAGTTAGTTGCATGATGAAATAAAAGTAGCAACAGGGTGCGTTCTTGTTGTTGCTGGCGTGCCTAAACTAAGCTAGTGATGAGCATCTTCTTCTTCACAAAATTTGGTGTACTCCTTTGGTCCCATCAACGATTCCAAATCCGAAGGGCTGCTCGGCCGGACTTTGATCATCCATCCGTCGTCATATGGACTCGAGTTGATCTACATATACCAAAGGAAATACTCAAGTGTAAGTTTTTCTTGAGCTATATTGGAATGCTTAAGTTTTGACATAGGTCCAACTTGAATATAATGAAATTCAACTTGAGCAATATATAAGTTTCGGTTTTTAGAAGTTAGATAATTGGGGCTTGTCTACTTCCATCGTAAGTGATTCGAAAGTGATTGTTTTTACTAAAAAGTCACTTCTGAGTGATTTTTTATGTTCACTTTCAGAAATTAACTCTGATATACTTATTTCCTAATAACTCATTCTCGAGTCAGTTTTTAGAAACTCACTTTCAAACAAGACTTAAGTCGATAGAAGTGGAAGGAGTACTATATATTACCAGGCCAGGTGCTTCAGAGAGCTTTTTGTTGACCTCAACAACTTCACCAGAAATTGGAGAATTCACATCACTTGTGGCCTTGACACTCTCCACATTACCAAAGCTGGATCCTTTTGTTACTGAAGTTCCTGATTCTGGCAGCTCAACAAACACAACTTCACCTAAATGGTCCTGATGAAAAAAAAAAAATTCGTAAAAACATATTCATAACAATCAACAACAAATCCTGATGACTCAATGATAATATATTTTTAAAAAAATCATCAATTGATCACCTGAGCATGATCAGTGATCCCTACTGTAGCAACGGAACCATCGTGCTTCACCCATTCATGGGATGAAGCATATTTCAGCCCATCAAGAACTGCAGCAACGAAACAGATACATAAAAAAAAAGTACTCTTTTTAGTTGTTGTTCGACATTCTAATAGGGAGAATTGCTGTTGAATGAACAATATATATATACACACATTGCTAAATAATGACGACAACTGAAAAGAGGAAAATAAAAGAGAAGCGAAAAAGAGATTATAAATTGTTTACCAGAAGAGAAGCATCTTGGAAAGTTATGTTTTGCTGCTGCAGTAGCACTGCTGCATGAAATCTTCAGTGCATTTGCAGTGGAAGAAGCCCAAAATCTCAGTGCCATTTCTCTTGTTCGCGTTCTTTGTTTCTGGTGAAAGAAAGAAAGAAAAGAAATAAGATATAGAGAATAGATTTCTATGTGTTGTTTATGAATGAAGCTATGCGGAACGGAATCAGAGAGGTTTTGGATGAATGGTGGATAATGAAAACCTCATCCTCTTCAGTTCAAATTGAATGGATCCTCTCAAAAAAAAAAAAACAAAACAAAACAAAAAAACAGGAAACTTTTTTCTTTAACAGTCGTGTTATTCTCCAGTGTGCAAAGCACCTTAAAGTGGAGATTGATTGATGGAGCCCAAATGGTCCATGGCCCTAAATGACCCTTTCACATTTTCATCTACTGCTATCAACTGCATGAATTTGGTGTTTTTTTTACCTGCTATCTTTTTGTCAACCAACAGATTTTTTTTGGCACCAACCATCATCATCGTAATTAATCCTTGTGTTTCAAAGCAAAAACACGAACTTATAAGGGTGGAAGATGTCATACCGTTTGATTAGAGCAGCCAAAAAGAAAAATCACTTCACCTAACTTACAAATTTCTTATTGCAAGCAGAAACATACGTAGACGGTTTTCGTATTTATGAGTCCTGATATTGCTACCAGCACTCTCAGTAAGTCAGATCGATTACAAGAAAATTATAAGAGAAAGAAACAAATTTCCCGACGAAATAAAAAAGAAAAAAACAATCTTGAAACTCTCCGATCACGATCTGTGGCGGCGCCGGAAGACGAGCTGCGGCGAAGGAACGGCAGGCAGGAGCGCAGATCATTCTCCGCACAGTGGGACCCGCTCGCCCCGTAACACTGTGTTCCAACTCCAATCAAGGTCAAATTTTTTTAACTTCAAATTTTTGCTCCAATTTTCAGACGTTATCGGATCATGAGCTTCCGATTTTATATAGAGTATTGTTTCTAGGTTATATTTCTATGAAGTTTAAAAAGATATACATGAACTTAGCGGTATACTTGATAAGCTACAATGCCACATATATGTGCATGTGTCTCTTCCCCTTTTCTTTTTCTTTGTTGAAGACAACAGCGTTGTCGGTATGTATAGAATATTATTGAAGAAATTGTAATTGAATTGAGCATAATGTTCCTATTATAGTGTTACCGTAAGCATTGTAATGTAATATATGAAAACTTGATGTTAAATGTTCTAAGGGACACTGAATTGTAAGTTTATCTTACTAATATTAGTAGATGGTTAAGGTAAAAATTTAAGTTGGGTTAAGGCGGATAGTAACTGAGCATATTTGATTGAATTTGAGATTTAATTGTGAGGTGTAAGTTGTTGTAGTTGTTTGCAGGTTGCATAGTTGAGGGAATTGGCGGCAACAGAGAGGAGGTTACCTGCAGACACGTTGAAGCTCGCGCCTAAATAGTAATATTTTCTTTTTGAACTTACTTTATATGCAGATAGTTATTACTGGATTCATGATAGTTCTTCTAAATCTTGGAAGTAGACAACAGGGTGATGTTAGGCATGGTTGTTTTTTTCTATCAAAACCTTGAAGGAGCGAAGTAGTTCTTTTGGTCTGAAAGGCCGTAACATGTTATTGATTACTATTTGCTTCTAGGGGGCATCTTGTATTTATATACCGTTTTAAGGGCCAGTTGGTCCTAAGGAAAAGTTCTGGAAATGGAAAAGTCTTGGAAAAAGAGAAGTTTCTTGGAAGAGTAGTTATTTTTGTGATTGGGCTCCTGAAAACTTGATAGAGTTGAAAATTTTTTTCAAGAAAAGTGGAAAGAAGAAATTTTTCTTCAGAAAAAATGGTGGCTAATAACTTATTGTTTTTGAATCTATCTCTCTTTTTCTAATTCTCTACCATCTCTTGGAAAGTGATAGTGGTGGTGGACCCATCTCTTTTTTTTTCTCTCTTTTTCCAAAGAGACCAAACATTAGAAAACTCTTAAGTTTTCCTGAAAGGTTTTCCATCGAAAGTATTCCGGAGTTTTCCTATGGACCAAACAAGCCCTTAGGGCGTGTTTCAAGTTGGTGGAACTCCAGTTTCTCCCGCCAGAATTGGAGTTCCACCAACTTTCTATATTTTAATTGCAAATAAAACTGGAAATTCGAGTTCCCAGTTTTATACAAATGGAACTTAAGTTCCACTATATTTCTCTTTTTGAATTCACTTCCAACCCACTTCAAGAATCAATTAAAACATAAAAACTAAACTCCACTTCCAACTTATTTTTCAAGAAACTCCACTTTTTATTTTTCACTTTCACGAAACTCAGTTACGGGCATTTGAAACACGTCCTTAATATCATATCAATTCTCCTTTTCTGATCAATATAGAAATTGTATATTTTCGTAGTGCATACTATATATTTAGTGAAGACTTTTAGAGAACAATCTGGTAAATATCATATCGATTCTTCTTTTCTGATCAATATAACAATTGTATCTTCTGTAGTGCATATTCTATATTTAGTGAAGACTTTTAGGGAAACAATCTGGTACACTAAGATCATGTTTCAATTACTATCAAATTCTAACTTCTCTTTTCAGATTTCGAGTTTGGCTACTTCATGGGTTTTAATTACACTCCGAACTCTATTTTCACTTCCACATCGAATTTTATCTTTACCAAAATTTTATCTAAATTTTAATTGATGTGTTTTAATTACCACTCCGAACTCTAATTCTACCGAACTACTTGATGACAAAAGAAAGCTCACTGATTATCAAAATTGTCCAGCCCTTAGATCCCTATCCAAGCGATTTGTGTTTAGAAAGTGTTTTAATAATATGAAAGTGAGTTTCGCAAAAGTAAATTTTGTGAAAGTAAAGTTTGGTGAGATTCATCCGCCCACCAATAAGTTGATTCTGTATTTCTCCAAGTCAAAAGCGGAAATTGTTCAAACCGAAAGTCTGCTGTAAACCTTTTATTGTCTATATATGCCGTTTAACGGGTTTTTGTATGGTTTATACTGCAAGGACAATCAACATTTTCGACATAGTGAAGGTTCCATGTCATTCACTGGCAATATGTTGCTCTGTCTGCTGTCAATCCTTCAGTTATATACTATGAGGGAAGTATTGAATTTGGAAATTTTGTTCCTGTTTTAAAAAAATTGACATATAAATATGTTAAGACGAGAACTGATCTCTTATTTTCTAGATTCAAATTATGTATTACTCTGTGCTACTGTAATTCAGTATGAACCATGATTTTAATGTTAGTCATGGTCCCTGTGTTTCCTTTCTTTCTTGTGCTTGTGCTGATGGTGATGATAATGGTGACCTTTTTTGTGTTTGTGGTGGCGAGGATGACGTTTGTCATCTTGCTGTGCAGTCTCCTGAGGGCTTGGCGTGGGGAGCTGCCACTTGCCGTTAGTTCCCCAGTTGCATATGGGCTGATGTGGTGTTGGGTTCACATGTGCAGGAGGAAGCACGATACTCTGGTGGTGCTTATGGAGGTGATGGTCATGTCCAACATGGTGCACTACATACTTCTCTATGAAGCTAGGTGTGGGAGCTCTAACACTGCCACAAACACCAAAACTTTGTCGTGCTTGTCAGGTGGGTGAGTTGGAGCTGCAACTTCAGTTAGAAGGGTTGTCTATTGATTTACAGAATGAGATCATGTTGGAGACTCCCTTTATTCTGAAGCAATCTTCTGCGACACTATTGAGCACCCTGCAACAGTCAGAGCTGAGATGCCCTTGAATCCAGATAATGTTCACGGCAATCTGGTGCAGACATCGCTTCGAGCCATGGAGAGAGATCATCTGCCTATGTAAGTTGTTGGAAAGGCATGGAAGCCTGATGCACAGGTTAAAGGACGAGCTGCAAAGACCAAGATGAATATTACAAAAAACTGCACGGAATTTTTGCTGCTGCTCATTGTGTCTGAGAGTTTGATGAATGAGAAAGTACTGCAACGTGTGTGGAGAATTTATAGGAAATTTTCTTTTAGAGCATTTGTATGTTTGGGAAACTGAAATGAACTTAAAACCTTTTACGTCAGTGAGATGTTATTCATTTTAAACATGCAAGCATAAAGAGTTTATTCGTAAGAAAAATATTTCGTGATGAAAAAAAACTTAAATATCAATGTTCAGAAAACGCTTAATTTATTTGTCATGAAATTGTCTAGTAAAAATTTAAGGTTATTCTCCAGTTGTATCCTGCTGAACTACGAAAAATTTTCTTTGTTTAAAATTATGCAAAATTAATTACTCTAATAAAAAGTAATATATATATATATAGATTTTTAAAATGTTTCGAGTCCAAAGAAAACAAAGTTTCGATTCACTTGCGTGGATCTATGTCTTAAACAATGCAAAATAGATTTAGATGAATATGTTATAAAGAAAAAACAATTTAAGGTTTTAACTACATTTAAGTAAACAAATACAAGAACATGAATAAATCGTGAAAAAAAGTCACCCCTTTCTCATGGAAATTTTAAAGATGAACGTATTAGATATAAATAATATAATTAAAATTAGAATCTTATTCTGCAAACTCACTACTGTGTAATATCGTGAAATTGTTCTTTCCAAGAAAAATAAATTAGTATAATATTACGAATATTAAATCAATGAGGACCTTATATTATGTAAAGTCATATTAGTGGCTGACAATGATAATTTTACAAAATATTGAAAATAATCTTTGAAGTGCCCCCTGAACTCAAGACTCAGAGAGAGAGAGAGAGAGAGAGCGGTGAGAGATGGCTTCCATGGCTTTCTCGGCGGCTGCCACGCGCACATCACCGGCTAGTCGTTCTTCCTGTTCTTCTTCTGCGGTTTTGTTTCGCCATGGAAGCTCCTGCGTCTCCGTTCGTAATCCCGTGGTCAGTTAAAATTTAGACATTTGTATTCTCGTATTTGCTTTTTTTTGTTGTTATTAAAATTCGTTAGGGTTTTTTTGGTAAAAAATTGAGCCAGGTAAAAATTCTGATCATGGTTTCAGTGTATGAATTGAATTGAATTGAATTCTCGATTTAAGGATGTTTTCTAATGTGTAGCGCAGAAACTTTTCCGATTTTGAGTTGATGGAGATTCGGTTCTTCAGGGTTTAGGGTTTTTCTTGTTTTGGAGAATCAGGTCTTGTAGGTCTAGGGTTCTTCATTGGGGTATTGGGGACTCAATTCCAGGATGGATAATACTGTAGTGCCAAAAATTTTTTGTTTGGGAGGGTTCTTTTGATTTTTTTAAGGAAGCTGATTGGTTGTCAACTCTTGTATTAGGCCTTGGTTATCAAATTGAGTTAATTGCTAATTATTGCATTTGGTTGTATTTAGATTGTTTTGTGATTTAAGTGGCATTTTCACGCTGAAGGCAGTCTTCTAGTGTGCGCGCACTTTGTTTTGGGAGGAAAAATATTTTTTAGTAGTAACTATGTAGCTAACTTTGTAGTTGATTTGGGCTGCAGAGATGCAATCTGGTGGAGCCGCTCAAGTATGTAAATGGCGTACCACCATGTATCCCGGAAATTGATGACCGATCTTTATTTCGTTCGTTGACAGTGCCGAGCCTTGAAGATAGAAACAGGAGGTCTAATACAAGGTTGCGTATCTTCTCAGGAACCGCCAATCCTGCACTTTCTCAGGTTACTTGCATACTTGTGGATCTTCTTGTAGGAACAAAGAGCTGGTTAAGCACTCTGTTTCTGATTTTGTTGTAAATGTGGCTGTTGATGAGCAGATGATCTGAACTTATCCTTCCCATGGTTGATGAATATATGTACTTGGGATGCTCAGTGAAAAGAAGCTACTGTAATATAATGTGAATGTGATTTGGATGAGAAAAGCATTAAAGAGCAACAGAGAAGTTAAGGATCAGTTGCTCAAAATTAAAAAGAAGTTATGAACAATGTAGAATTCAACAAATTTCCTCTCAAGATTAGTAATATAGAAAGTGAAAACTTTTCATACTCAATTTCAGAGTGACGAATTCTGTCAATTTGCTTTGTTAGTACTGTAAGCCCTTCACTAGTTCCTTGTTAAGCTTAGGATAGCCCAAAGAAGTTACACCATTTTCTCCTGATTCTTTTATCTCCTTATAGTTTAGCCGTTTGCGACTTTTTTATATTTTCAGATTCTACAAAATGTTGTATGATATTTTGTTATCATCTGATTCCATGTTATTGGATAGGAAATTGCAAGCTATTTAGGAGTAGAGCTTGGAAAGATAAAGATTAAGCGCTTTGCGGATGGAGAGATATATATCCAGTTGCAGGAGAGTGTAAGAGGATGCGATGTTTTTCTTGTCCAACCAACATGTCCTCCAGCAAATGAGAATCTGATGGAGTTGCTTGTCATGATTGATGCTTGCCGAAGAGCATCTGCGAAGAATATTACTGCAGTTATTCCTTATTTTGGTTATGCCAGGGCTGATAGAAAGGTAGTTTGCTTCCACTTGATGCCTTCCCTTTGAGCTTTGTCGATTGTGGATCTAACTTGATCATCTGCTTCAGGGATCCGAGTATCTCTTTTGTTGCTTGCTGTTTCTTTTGCCTAACACTTTATTGCTGATCGTTCTCCGTCGTAGTAGATGGTTGCTTGTCAAACATAATCTTAATCGCAATTACCTGGCTTTTCTCTCCCCAAAAGACAGTTGGCCTAATTCATTTGCCATCACATTCTTTTTCAGTCTCAAGGACGTGAATCAATTGCTGCAAAACTAGTTGCAAACTTGATTACAGAAGCAGGAGCTAATCGAGTACTTGCATGCGATCTTCATTCTGGGCAGTCTATGGGTTACTTTGATATTCCAGTCGATCATGTCTATGGTCAAGTATGGTTTTGTAACTCATCATGTTGCTTTGGCAATCCAGTCCGTTAGCTTGATATGTTAGTTGTCTTGGAGTTACTGATGTATTTTGAAATTTTGTTTCACATCCAGCCTGTGATCCTTGATTATCTAGCTAGCAAGACCATCAGTTCGAATGATTTGGTAGTGGTCTCACCAGATGTGGGAGGTGTTGCAAGAGCTCGTGCATTTGCCAAAAAGTTGTCAGATGCTCCACTTGCTATTGTTGACAAAAGACGGCATGCTCATAATGTTGCTGAGGTTATTCTTCTCTAGATATAGTGGTTCCTATTTATGTTTTTGGACAAATATCAAGATTTTTTGTTTTGTTTTCAAGGCCACTGATTTTTCTGAAGCTTCAACCAAAGTATTCCCAACAATTTTTTAATTAGGATGAATAAACCCTTGTTTCAAAGTTTTTTGCCTTGTCTTAAAATTACTACGTAGATTTAGAGGCATTTGCAATATCTTAATAAACTAATTTAACAATGGGAAATCTTGCCTCCTTTGCTTGTTAGAGTCGCCTCCCTCGCAACTGTTTATCTAAGCTTGTAATGGACTTATATTTTGAAAACTATGCTTCTACTAGGAACTTTTCTGCCCCTTGGATTTTGTCTTGGCAAAATTTTCATATGAGCCTTTAAAGTATGCTACTTGATATGCACATCTATGGTTTGTCAGGAATCAAGCTCTATGCATATTACAATGTGTTGTCCACAGCCTATGTTACCAAATTATGGCTTCTTCAAGCATCTTATAACAATTGGCTAATTGTATGTGTCTATTTAGGTGATGAACCTGATAGGGGATGTCAGAGGGAAGGTAGCGGTTATGGTGGACGATATGATTGATACTGCTGGTAAGTTCTTTATAGCTTTCTCAAAGAATTGTTCCCTTGATTAGGTGTTTAACTCTGGCTCTCTTATTCTTTAAATGCAGTCATCACCTGATATTTTAGCTTGTTTATTAACTTTAAATTTAATCATGAGGGCTTTCTTGTTGATTTATGCAGGGACTATTGCGAAAGGTGCAGAACTATTGCACCAAGAAGGTGCAAGAGAAGTTTATGCCTGTAGTACACATGCAGTTTTTAGGTAATCTGTTGTCACTATTCCTAATTTATTATCTGTGTAACATTCAGAGAGCTGCACTATTGCATATTGCATCATTCTAATTTATATTTACAGTGGTTGCTTTGTTTTTGGTTCTGGCAAATTATGTGGCAAAGTGGCATTCGCGTTCTTGCTCATAGTTTTCAAGGATGTTCTGTAAACTACCAAAGGCAGTTACCTTCTGGTATATTTAGCAATTTCGTTATAGATTGGCTTTACTTGTGAACTTTATGGCCTGCGAAGGTCTTTTGTTCTCATCTCCAACTATTTGTCTTAACTCACCATAAAGCAAATGATAGTTTTAAGATATAATTTAGTGTGGGAATTTGTCAAGAAAGAAAAGTAGCAGTTATTTGCAGGCTCATCATACCAATTTCTGGTAGGCATCATGCTTCTAGTCAGTGAATTGCAGGGAGTGCGACATTGTAGAGGCTTTCTTAGAACACCAGAAAGTTATAAAACTTCTCTTTTTTTCTGCAGTTCCCAGACATATAACAATTAAGCTTATAGTTTCATATGTTACGATCTTTTGCTTGGAACGTTACTTTTCGAGATTTCAATTTCAGCAAATGTTATTAAATTAGTTCGTCTTTGGTCTCGTTTGCAGCTAGTTTACCTGATTAGTGACATTGGGCATAGAGTACTGGATCGCATATGTAGTCAAATCTACTGATGCTTGTTTGCGTATTCTTATGCTTGCAGCCCCCCTGCAATAGAGAGATTATCAAGTGGTCTTTTCCAAGAAGTTATCATCACGAACACAATCCCCATTTTGGAGGAGAAAAGCTTCCCCCAGTTGACTGTCTTGTCTGTGGCAAACCTTTTAGGAGAGACCATCTGGCGAGTTTATGATGATGGCTCTGTGAGTAGCATATTTGAGTGAGGGGTTTCTGGTTACAATTAAGTTTATGGGCTATTGACCTACAGTTATTTCTTTCCTTCACCTTCATCTTCTTTTTCTAACTTGATTTCATCTTCATTCCAATTTTGTCCAAGGATCTTGCTCCTCCAACCTTACACCGATATCTACCAACTTCTTAAACAATCCTGTCCTTGCTACATCCTAACATAGGTGGCTTGTTCTCTTTTTTAGCAATCCAGTTTACATGAAAGGTTTTACTTCTTTGAGCCTACTGATATGTAGCTGTTAACTATATGATCTCTCCTTGCCCAACAACCTTTTCTTCTGTTTCTATGATGGTATCCTTAAATCAAAGAAATTAAAGACACAGCTTTTCTTCTATGCGGTAGAGTGGATTCCTGTTGATTGATTTAACTTACTGCCAGGTTCGAGATGAGCCGTACTCCAGCTTGGACATCGACTGATCTATTATTGGTGATACCTGCAGCGGAACCCCATCAATCCGCTTCTACCGCGAAATACTTAGCTTTAACTTTATTGTGGTCTCACTTGGACTCATGCAACAGATGGGTTTGCTATTAGTCACAAAGAAGACAGTTTTCTGTTTCTTGTTTCAGAGAATATAATAAATTTATTAAATTTAGTAGAGCAATATATGTGAAAACTTTAATTCTCATATTTGATTTGATATAATGTTGGAATTTTAATAATAATAGTTATGTAAGTTAACGCAGTGTTTGGCTTATTTGGTTTTGTTTTAGGATGCTAATTCCTGAGATGTGATATTAGTAATGACACTGTTGTAGGCTTGTGGCACTTCTGTATGATTTACAATTGTTGGGATTAGGCAGATACTTCTTGGGCTTTATTGAGGCCTGCTTTTATTTAGGACTTTTCCCTTAGCTAGGCCCAAATTAGTTGATCAAAATCCAACCATTCATCCAACGGCCGTGGTGCTCATAAATTAGGGTTCTTCACCTATATAATCTCTCTCCCCCTCGCGTTAGGATCAATGGATGGACATGTTTTCGTTCTTGTTGCTGTGATCTGATTGCATTGTCTATGTTTCGGTTTATAAACTGATTGGTTGGATAAAGAAACTTCTTTTTGTTAGTTTGTTGATCAGCTGGTTGGTTGCTTGCCTGCGGTGATGAATGATTTGATCAGTGTTTCCGGAGGTTGAATTGAATATTGAGATCGGTGATGGTAACACAACCCTCTAAGAAGTTCTGAGCAAGCAATCTATCTATCAAAATTTCTATGTTCTTCTCGTTCGAATCTTTTCTTCTTTGTTTGTTTTCGAGAGAAATATTTCTTTGATGTTTTGGTGGCGAAGTGACGAGAAACAAATCAATAAAGTCTGTCAATCCGCTGATACAATTTAGTCGTGATGACTCTTTGATTATCCCGACAGGTTCCGATCGCCGTCAAAATTCTTCCTTCTTTCTTTTTGAAAAATGTTTGTTGTTTTCGTGATTTCTCGATTTGATTTCTGATTACTGATTTCTAGATCTGCTCTCAGAGAGATCTCCGATCTTTGGTTTTTGCTTCAGTTTGTCAAATCAAAATCTCTAGAATTGTTATGCACAGAATCATTTAATTATGAACAATATCACTCGCTTTCTTAAGGATATGAACAACTTCATGAAAAAGATTTAGCTTACTAGCTAGCCATTGGAAATTTTTGTGATATATAGATGAAAAAAAAGCTCAAGAACCGACTGGATTTGGTATATAACCATTGATGTATCTGCAATTATGTCGAACCTCACCTTGGCTTCCTGTAAGCACGTTAATACTGCCCATCTTTATCATCGAACTCGCGAAATGCGTGAAAAACAATTCCTGACTATACGCAAAAGCCCTGACGATTCCGGCCACTGATTCCTCATCGTCCTGAGATACCAGCTCTTCGTCGCTCTGCAAAAGTCCGCCGCCTTCTAAGATGTTGGTGTAGTAGTGGTTGTCGAACCTGCGTGAAGTCCTAAAGTCTAATGGTACCAAGTTGTTGTCCCTGCCTGATTTCGGGCATATCGATTTTAGGGTTTGTCGGAAAATGTGGGTTCTTTTGAAGAACACGGGTTCTTCGTAGAGCTGCCCTCCGTAGAGTTTACCTTTGATGCTCGTGCATCTTGATCTCCCTATAGTATGGCTTCCTGCAAGATGCAATTACCATTAACCACTTGCTTACTTCAATCTATATATTAGAATGCTAAAACATTTTGAAGGATTTTTTAGGTACCTGAAAGGGCTACCAAGTCGTGAATGTCAAGGCCTTGAGTTTGAAAGCTGGAGACCAACTGAGCAAGGGTGAAATTTGGAGCAGGAATAAATTGGTTTGCACCGTTGAAGCTCGCCTTTAGCGAGTCTTTCCTCCCTAGGTACACTTCCCAACTTGGTCCTCCTCTCTATCAAAAACAAAGGTTGTTCCTGTCAAGCAAAACTCTCGCCGCAATGAATTTGATTTGTTTCAGATTATCAGCGCAGTTACGTTACCAGAAGAACGGAGTCTCTTGCGGCGATAGCGACAATGTCGGCGCAGGAGACGGTAAGTGGACAGACCAATTCTATAGCAGCTTTGATCCTGTCTATAACCTCAAAGCCTCTAAGTGAATTCAAGTTTGGCACTGCCTGCTTCTCGCTTATAATTCCAGGTGCATTGTCAAGCAAAACGGATGCATCACATCCCTGAGAAAAAGAACAAAAATCCGTTCACGTTACGTTATTTATCAGTTAAAACCTTTTTAGATCGAGTGGTTTTGGAGATGGAGAATAAAACCATGACGAAGCAATCATGGAAGTGAAGACGGAGAAGCTGAGCAGCGACAAAAGGGTCCCTATAAACCGCTGCTGCTACGTTTTGCCGAACGATTTCTTCGGCAAGAGGGCATGATTCTTGGTAGTAGTAGGGCGACAAGCCTTCATTGTAACCTGCAGTTGATTGCAAAATAAACGAAAACAATGCGAAAACAATTAAAGATCTTCTACACATAACATCGAGTCTCATTGATTTTGTTTAATTCAGTTGCAGAAAAGTGAAGGTGAGTTCATAACTGTGAGAGATTTATAAACTTTTCTGAAAAACATTCATCTCTTTTTACTTGGTCGCAACTACTCTAACTAATGTTTTGTGTAGCTTCACGAAGTTAGGCCAACTTCTGAACTGAAAAAAGTTTGGTGGGGTTTTGTTAGATATGTAATAATCGTTAGTAAGTTAATAATAAGAAAATAATGTATATCATAGAATGTATCTAATTAGATGTACAAGATTTTGGGTCCTAATCTTCTTCAAACATTCTTACTAAGAAAAAATTAAAAATCTCTGAACATACTCAATGATTTGTAGCACACAATACATCGCCTGTAATAGATTTTTTTATTCTTTACAGTACAGTTTTCTGCAAGACTGACCCAGCAGGGAAGAAACTCTACAAAATTCATTCGTCATTATTGAAGTTCGATAAAACTATATTAGTATTTCTAATGAGGAGTTGTTTTCTGTTCTGCTGGTTCGATCCGTGTTAGTTGTTCCTGTATGCAAAAAGAAGCAAATTCATATAAGAAAAGATTGGAACGATGAAGTACTGAGAAAGAGTCATGAGGTTTTAAGTATGAAGAAAGTGAATCTTAGCAGTTAGAACGCGTACCGCTATTGAACGCGTCATGAGATGCTTGATCTCTGAATTCTTATCATGTCCAGGAGTAAATATTTGTATTCATCTCTACCTTGATAAAAAGAATCATGTTTTCTTTCTACCAGGAAAGTCCTCAGGTGACAGTCCAGCATTGGTGAAATGCAGAACCTTTTCAAGTTTCTGCTGATCAAACACTTCGACTTCAACTTGAAAAACTGAACTAACAGGACGATGATCTGAAAGATCTAGCTCAGACCTCCTGTAAGAGAGCTGCCTGATGCCCTTGCCTAACCACAGAACACGATCGCACCTATTTTAAATGGTATCTCGTGAGAATGGGAACCGATAAATTCAACGAAGTGGGTTATAGAACTGTCAGGACATATTACTCCATACATAATCGATACAGTTGATACAAGATCATCATAGAATGTCTTTCAACTTCTTTGTAAATTTTATCTGAATATCTTGCTCACTGGCATTCCAGTAAGCAAGCTCTTAACGTCCAAATAAAGTTATTTACTAGAGGTCGAGAAATGTACCATGCTGGTGATCTCTTCTTTTCACCGTCTCTGCCATTCTCTCCAGCATATTTATCAGAGTTAATTTGATATTTGTATGTAGGTGGGAAATCTATCACTCCCTCTTTCCAACCATCAAATATTCCTCCACTTCTGAGCTCCTTCGTAAGCTGTCACTTCCAAAGACAACAGCTTGCATCATTACTAGCTTGTTCTATGATTGAAAATACTGCAAAGAAGAAAAAAAAAGTCACACCTGATCACAATTTATGAGGGCATCCCAGCTTTTCTTGGCAATAAGCTCCCTTATCTCACTATCAGACATATTTAGCCGATAATTCAAATCCCCGAACCAGAATATACGACTGCAAAATGTAATCCAATTAAACAAAAAAGAAAGCTGGAGATGGTCAGAAAAGACAAATAATTATTTGTGTGCTAACTAAAATTTTATTTGAGCAGGCTGTCAGCAATTTCCTCTAACCAAGAATCATGCAAGAAAGATATTGCATGAGCAATAAGGAAAAGCTTGCTGTAGTTCTAGTTTCAGTGTCATCAAAGCTTTGCCGCAAGGAATGAAGAGAATGCACATAAGGATAGCACCTCAGTCGGCACCACTAGATTTTGTATTCACAATGAATATCTACTGGTTAGACGAATCAAATTTTGATGTAGAAGAAACATATGAAAGCATAAATCACATGCCAGCAATGTACGGATGCAGGAGATGAATAGGCTAGTAGCCAAAAATAATTAAGTAATCAGGATGGAAAAGAGTATTCATTCTTACTCATGACACGGTATTGTCGGTGGTTGATCGGCATACAAAGCAGAAGAAAATTTGGTTCTCCGTAGAATATCATACACGTTTGAGTTGCGTTTGTGTTGATCTCCATCCTTGTAACCAGATGATAGATGAGAGCAAACAAAACAAAATTGTGTTTGGAAAACAGACATGCTGACAGAAATGGATCCCTGCAATATGAAATAGGCACCATATAGTTACAGGAAGGCATGACAAAGGACTTATTCTAACGAAGTTCTATGTTTGGAGATACAGTAACTGACATACCTTGTTTCCCATATAGCCCATTAGTCCCACACCTACAGGAAAAACTTTCAGGTTGTTTATATGCCTTCTCAGCCTTCTACATACCCAAACGGACATGTAGATACCAACCATCTGTTTGCTAATGATGCGGACATACTTTCGATGAGATTTGGCTTGTTGTTCATTGCCTCTATCTTCAATTGGACTAGTTCCTGTTCCTGAAGATGAATCTTCCTCGCCAGAGGACTTGTCAGGAACAAATTCAAGCAAATTCAGAATTTCAGGCACATCTTGCATCTCCAGACAAAGCATTCTAAGGCTTCCAGAACTACAGTACTCTCGTTTCAGTTCAGAAGATTGTGGTAAGTAATCTGATGGCTCCTCAGGATCCAGCAGCCAATCAATTCTAATTCGTGGAGTGCTCAAAGTTCTAAGCAACTTTGTTCCAGAAGTCAAACCTTGTGGTGGCGTATCTAATGAATATTCAGGCCAGTCAAATTTGCTTCCACTGTTAATATTGCAAGTTTTTCTGTGTCGGAAATCATTTCCGATATTAACTAATTCGCTTTTGTTATCTGCATGGAAACTGCCATCAACTGCAGAAGCCTCTCCACCTTTTAGTTGTACATCTTTCTTGTCCATTGCTAAATCTCTCAAAGTTAGTATCTCAGTTATTGGTGAAGGTGGAGCACTGTAACTTTTGACGTCCGTCTTCGGTTCTGCAAACTTGTTTAGTGTTTTCCGTATAATGGCCTCCCACCTTGGGATTGGTCTGTTGTCTTCTGCTCCCAATATGTTTCCAGCATTTAAAGGGACTACCTCTTGAAAACTGCAAGATATATGCATGCATACTAAACGAAAATGTTTATCTTTCTGGGACGAACATCTAGGATTTCCACTATTTACAGTTACCTACTGGAACTCAATGCTGCAGCATAAAATTCCACTAAAGCTGTTACCAGATGGTTTTATATATTATAATAAAAAAGGCCTAACATGTTTCGTACATTTTAGCGTAGTTGCTTGGATTCGCAAAAGCTAAAACCAAGATATAACACATCCACTCAAGACTTCAATCAAGAAACTAGAAAAGTTGCCACCAATTTCAGCACCCATAAAACGAAGATTTTTAAGTAGCATATTCTCAGTTCAACTCACCCTATGATGTATATATCAGCTGGATCACTTGCACAAAGCCAGTCATCAATATTAGTATCCTCTGAAGGGGGAATGCCTGCAACATTCCAAGATCCAATCATCACCCTGCTTATGAACAGTACAAGGTTGATTATCCAAACAGCAATATAGTCCATTTCTGAAAAGCAACGCCATATTCATAAAGTATCGTACCAAAATGAAGGTCTTGGCAAGAGAAAACAAAGACTCTAACCTTACATCCTTCTTATTGATATATTGTATACGTAATGTTTCTGATCTTCTCCTCCATAGCCTTGGTATGCGATTTTTGCTTCCTAGATGACCATACCAGCACAACATGCATCATAATTTCCCAATAAATTTCAAGTTAATTGAAGAAAGACTTTAACGAATGATAAGCTACACTGGTTTAGAATTCTTTAAGCATGCCTAATGAAAGCAGTTTGAGATTTTAACTACATGCTTCAAGCATCATGCTTTAGTCAAATAACCTAGGACTGTAAATAGTATATACATGAAGCTCTACATGCTTCAAAGTGCAATAACAAGATGCCCAATGTATAAGGAAATGCTGATGAAGAAAAAGAAACTAATACCTTTTATAACAACCAGAAACATCCTACAGTTAATAGATTAACAGAAAGAAACTGTAGCACAAAAGGCAAGGAGTTCTGTTATTACATGTCAAGATACAAGCCTAATGGAACAGCTTAGTTATTCTACTAGTTCTGTATCAGATACATAATCTATCTAGTTCGCATTGTTTACATGATGGCAGAAAATGCATTCATGAACTAAAGACTGGTTGGAACATCTACTACTTAAGGAAGGTTGATGTTGGAGCACTTTTAGAACCTTGCTAATACGAGATAGAATCCTTCATAGCATCATACCTGGATCTTGAGTTAAGGGTGAAAATTTCCCATCTCTTGCACTAGAGCCCCACTCTGTTCTGATGGCTTTTCCATTTTCAAATAGAAGTACTTTAAATTCAGTATAATAATTAGCAATAAAAGAGGACCGTATAAAATGAAATATGTAGAATCACAGTAAAAGGGAATATGAATTTGCTACATACCATCATCCTCACTCTCGGCTTCTAGTTCATCCTCACTAAAATCATGCACCTTGGGCTTGATATTAAACCACTTCCTCATCACAATTAAAGGCCATAATGACTGCTCCCGAGCAACATGAAATTCAATCATCAATGAATATAAATGCATATAATGTCAATGTCATTATTTGAATAACACATTAGTTTCACAAATAACAAGCAGGAAGAGAATTCCATTACCTCAGCACGTTTTCCCCTCCTGGTTCTCATGGTTCCAAATACAGGAACTTGGCTGTTCAGAAGCAAAATTTGTTCTCTCACTTGAAAATAACTCTAATTACAAAAACATTCCAAAAGAGATGCCGCGATCAAGATGCTCACATTACTAGCAAGAACACTCAATTTCTGTAAACTGCAATCAGAGGAAGGTATGAGATTAAACGAACGATGCACTATAGGGGAAAATGCAAACAAGCATGTGGCAGAGGAGATCAATATGCACTCTTAAAAGTGTTGGTTTGCACGCCACAAACTATGTCATGTATCCTTGTCTCATGAAGACATAGCCACAAATTGGGTTTAATGGTCAACGGTTCTGCATCCTTCAAGTTTGCAATCCCTTTCGACAAGAAAAATCTAGTGCACCGCGATCCCTTGAGGCATCTCATTGCATGAACAACATTATAAAGTCAATAATTTACATCTGATGAAGATAAACCAAGTAGTCATAGCTGGTGATGGACAAGGCAAATCTATGATCTTGACTTCCAACCATGTATAGTAGTAGATCAGATGTGTTGGTGAAGATGGTGATATCATGGATGACCTGATCCATGACAGCATCAGCGGTAGGAACTCAGATGGTTAATCTACGACTATAGCAACAGACCTTTCATTCAAGGCGGTGACAGCTGTGGAGTTGTCCCGATCTCTATTTACTTTTGTTCCTCCACTGAAAAGGAAAGAGCCTGTGGGCGCAACAACAGAGAATGGAAAGAACACATTAAAGATATAACGAGAAGACATGATGAAGAGTGAATATGAGACTGTGGGGCCTGTTTTAAAGTAGTTAAAGAAAATGACTGGCACGAAAAGTATAGCGTACCAGATTTTGAAATCTTTGTTAGCGCCAAAATTCCATGCATCGAGTTTGACAGCATGAGAGAATAGTCCCAGAGATGTCGTGGGCTCCTCCACAGTCCACACACTGGATGCCTGTCTGCTTCCTGCTTTTTAGGTATCAGCTTTCAATTCCTGACTTTTTACATGAATAAAGGGACACGTACACCAATCTTACTAGAAAATTATGAAGGAGAAAATATTATCACAAAGGCGTTAGAAAGATATAATATTGAAGAAGTTAACCAAGATAAAACATCTGAAGTGTCCGATCCAATACTATAGAAAGTTCAATCCAATCCAAAAACTTAAACCAATAGATTATACAACTTTTTAGTATATTAACCACCTTCTCATTTTATTTTTATTCAACGTGGGACTAATCTACTCACTCTTAATTCAACAATCGCACTCTGAAGAGTGAGTTACCTATATTTCTTTCTCATCTGAGGATTCTATTATGCACCAAATACGCCGATCGCTCAGAATTTCAGCCACTTGGCCTCGAGTACCGTTACCGCATATCAAGAGCCACCCATCAGAACCCAACTTGCTCCGAATTTTTACTCACACCTTTGCGAAAACCTACGTGAGTCATACTGCTCATAATCTGCTCAACTAGAGCTATAACATGCGCCGGTTATCTCGCCTGCGCACCGTCTACGCACAAAGAATCAGCCATCAAAACTCAACTTACTCCGAATTCTCGCTCACACATTGTGGAAACCCTATGTGAGTCACGCTGCTTTTAACATGCTCACCCATTGTAAGCGACAGCTACTATGTGTGTTGAATTTTCTGTCAGACCATTGGCTCTAATACCACTGTTGGGGAGATATAATATCAGAAAAGTTAACCAAGATAAAACATCTGAAGGGTTCGGTCCATACAGTAGAAAGTCCAATCCAATCCAAATATTTAAGCCAATAGGTTATGAAACTCTCTAGTATATTAATCCTCTTCTTATCTTATCTTTATTCAATATGGAACTAATATACTCACTCTTAACCCAACAATCTCTCCCTCAAGAGTGAGTCATCTATATTTTCTCCTTATCTGAGCACCATATCGCGCACCAAGTACGTCGATTGCTGATAATCCCAGCTACTTGGTCTCGAGCACCGTCACTGTACACCAAGAGCTAGCTTTCAGAGCCCAACTTACTCCGAATCCTTACTCAAATCTTGCGAAAGCCTATGTGAGTCATATTGCTTTTAACCTGCTCATCGCACTAGCTAGAGTTATAATATACGTCGGTCGCCTCATCTGCGCACTGTCTGCGTAACTAAGAGCCAGCCATCAGAGCCCAATTTGTTCCGAATTCTCACTCGCACATTGCGGAAGCCCTATATGAGTCATGCTGCTCTTAACCTACTCACTCACTGTCAGCGAAAATTACTACGTGCATCGGACTCTCTGTCAAACTATCGGCTCTGATATCACTGTTGGGGATATACAATACCGAAAAAGTTAACCAAGATAAAATATCTGAATGGTCTGATTCATACACTAGAAAGTCCAATCCAATCTAAAAACTTAAGCCAATAGATTATAAAATTCTTTAGTATATTAATCCACTTCTCATCTTATTTTTATTCAATATGGAACTAATCTACTAACTCTTAACCCAACAAAAGGAACAGATGATAACTGAACAAGAATTTTAACTAGCAGATGAAACAAAGATTTTGATGAGATCATGAAAGAGTTTTGTGTCAACAGTGCAGAATTACATACTTCCCTTGTCCAGACTGCAGCTTCACTATGAATTACCTTTTAGAGATTCTTCTGCAGGTAAACCGAATTTGAGCTGGTTTTCCAGCCAAGAAATGGATAACTGTGAAGATGATCATAACCCAGATTCAATTCACATCAAAGATCTGTAGCTATTACAAACTGTTACATAGACCAACAAGGCAACAATTGACACGCTAAAGAGGCAGAGGTAGGTACTTGACTACTGTTTCTGATGAACGAAAGTCTATGAAGAATACAACTCCATCGCGATTGCTGTAGAAGGTGGCCCCAGAATTGCAAAATATCCACTTTTGTTCTTTATAATTATCTGACATCCCTTTCTGCAGTTAACAGGGTAAAGTAGGACGTACAATATCCAGAGACTGCTCCGATCTTCCTTATTGGACTCATCTCTTCAGATAGTTTCGATTCTGGCTGTCATCCAAATGCATAATATAGTGCCAGACATTATCTTACTCCTGATTGTTCTTGAGTAACTTTCAAAAAATTTTTTGGGGAAGTAATCTCTTGCTTCTAATTGTTAGCATTTGTGAAGCTGGTTTTATATGAAGCGTAAAGGACTCTAGCTTCTCCAGATTCCTTCTTCTGATGAATCACCAGTGGCGGTCCTAACAAGTATCAATTCCTATTTTTGCATATAGATCACTATCTTCAATCAAACTTCTTTTATAATCTGCAGCCCAAGTGGCTATCTTTCCTCCTGAACTAAATAAAGCAAGAAGTTGTCTATATAAATCCTGCATGAGGCTCATGTATAAAGGCAACTGCAATGCTTGTTTAAGTTTCTTTCATGCAGTTTCATGGGCCTGTATCTTGTTGCATTCACAAGTCTGCAACTGCATATCACCAGTAGTCCTTGCAAGAACAGGACCCTCCCGTGAAATGATGGAAACGATTTCGGTCCCTGACAATTAACAAACGATGGAAAACCTGAGAGACCAACTTCATCACAGTGTGGCAATCCTCGCATATTCTCAAATTCTTGACAATCCGAATAGTTGTACCGGGGTCTGTGTTGATCAGACCAAAAGCAACTGCTAGCTTCTCGCTGTGCTGAGAAAGGCACTGTTCCTTGTCTTCCTCATCAATGTCAAATAAAGTGCCATCAGTGGAGGGCATGTGCCCTTTAAGGCTCAGTAATCTTCCAATCTCATCCAACATCTTGTACATCTTGCTTGACTGAGGATGAGCAGAGTCACCCGACAAGAATTCATGAACAACCCCATCCAGCTCGATCAAACTAGACCCTGGTGGCTTGTAAATCTTAAGCTGCTTCATGGAGTTCCTGACTTCGCCCACAAGGTCCCATTTCTTGGAATAAGCGTACACATTGGATAAAAATATACAAGCTCCTGCATGATGAGGATCCAAGGCAAGCATTTCCTTGGCGACCATTTCTCCCATCTCAACATTTTTGTGAACCCTACATGCAACCAACAGCGCACCCCATAGAACGACATCTGGCTTCAAAGGGATCCTCTTGATCATAGCCAATGCCTCTTCCAACTGCCCTGCTCTGCCCAAAAGGTCAATGGCACAACCATAATGCTCAATTGTGGGCTCAATGCCATACTCACTACTCATGGTTTCCAAGATGTTCAATCCCTTGCTCACAAGTCCTGCATGGCTGCAGGCACTTAAGACCCCTGTTAAGGTCACCGAGTCTGGACCATATCCAGCCATTTGCATCTCAGTGAAAAGATCCAATGCCTCTTTTGCTAGCCCATTTATTGCTAGCCCACTGATCATCACACTCCACACCCTGATGTCCTTCCGCTCCATCCCTCGAAACAGAACCATCGCGTTCTGTGTCAGACCACACCTTGCATACATGTTCATAAGTGCCGTACCAAGATTCTTTGTCACCTTCATCTTGTTTCTGTCAATGTATGAATGAATCCAACGTCCCATGTCGAGTGCCCCGAGATGAGCACATGCTGACACCACACTAAGCATAGTAATTTCATCCACGCGAACCCTTGCCTTCTCCATCATCAACCGAAACACACGAATTGCATCAGAATACTTCGAGCATTCAATATACCCCTTAATAAGTGCATTCCAACACGTAACATCTCTTTTAGGACACCGATCAAACAGATATTGTGCAATCTCAATCAACCCAAATCCTGCATAAAAATTCACAAGCGCCGTCTGGATGAACTGATCAAAATCTCCAAACCCAAGACGGGTAATTATTCCATGGACGGATAAACCAATACGGAAATCAGGCAAACGGGCACAGGCTTTCAGAAGGAACGGGAACGTATAGTTGTTTGGTAGGTGGTTCTCAGCAAGCATACGACCAAAAAGAACAACAGATTCAAACGGGCATGGTCCGTTTGCATACGCTCGAATCATGGAGTTCCGCATAAATGTATTGACTAGCGGTTGAGGAATTATATCAAACAGTCGGCGGGCATAATAAATGTTAGCCGGGCTAGAGGCTGCAATGTCTCCGAGAAGCTTACCGACCGTGAGGACGTCATCGATTTCACCAGTTCTTATCAACTTTGCATGAATTCGTTTGAGATGTTTCGTGTTTGATGGAGATGAAGCCGTGTTGATAGTAGAGTAAAATAACAATGTTGGGAATGTTGAGATTTTTAAATTGGAGAGGGAAACAATGGTGAGGTTGCGCATTCCTTGCCACTTCTTCCTGAAACTGAACTAAAGAGAAAAAAGTGAAATGATTTATACGTAAGCTGATTGATTATAGCTATTGAACCAAGATGCATTCCATAAGCTTATAATAGTTTTTGAACAAATTCTATTCTGAAATCTTCATTAAACTTCGTATACAGCTTCTCAAATTCAACCACACACGAAACTAGTTTTAATGATAAAAATTGTAGCACAATGGATACATGCTTTTGGTTTGATACGCTAGATCACCAGAATTACAGAACATTGTTGAACCGTGTATTTACAACAATTCCAAGCAGAAAACACTTCTCATCTGCATCGGATAGTTGACCATTTGGTTACCAGTGATATGATTCCTTTTAGGTGTTATCTCGACTGAATCAGACTATTATACTATTGCTGCCGAGTTGAATTGGTTCCGTTTCCGACCCAGTGTCGCTTGACAGCAACTTGAATATATTTCAGATTCTGATGGACTGTCTTCATGGTCTAATAGCTTCGCATTCCATCTCATCCCTCTAACAACAATCCTTACCCTGATCAGAACATCGACAGAATCTTGAAAATAACAGTTCCTTCTGGCCGTAAGATGCAAGTCATTTCCAGAAGGATTCCATCTTACATCTGCTCTAAAGCACAAAGAAATACTAGTAATCCATGAAAATAACAGTAATCTTATGTCCCTGATGCTAGCACTGGGGAGTAACACGTTGCACTTGTTTCATGTTGTAAATTTGCTCATGCTGCAACACTAGTCTGATTATTGCAAAGCAGTTCTATATTTGAGTGTCATTGAAAATATTCACTTCTCTGTACAAGCTGAAAATGCCGCTTGCATGCAAAAGATGACCTTAGATATGTAGAGAAAGCCTCGCACCTGGAAAAAAAGATGATTGTCTATCTCAATTATTAAAACCAAAAGAAGTTAATCATGGAAATTGAACTCTGAAGCTTCTTTTTCAGAATGAACAACTTTCATACACAAGTCATCCCTACTTCCCTAGGGATGAAATTACACACAAATACAAACAAAAACATCTGGAATAAGTACCAAGGCCAAACAAATACATCATTAAAAAACCAATTTTTTCAATGCACCAAAGGGAGCTGGAGAACATTTTAAGTGAAGATGAAATTACAAACACAACATACTTGCTAACACTGATTGTTAGAGGGCACAAGAATAGGTGCCAAATTCAAATCATCAAGTCAACCTTTTTGTTTTGCCTTCTTTTTTCTAACCATTAGTTGTAACCACATAATTCATCAACAGGCACGGCAAGCTAGCACTTCTCTGCTTTCACGATGCAAATTAAAACAGAAGGAACCTGAACTAGGGGGCAGTGATTACAAACACAGGCAAGAAAAATATCAAAAAGCAAACTTCCTCCATAATGATTGAACTGAACATCTTCCGTTGTTCCTCTTCCTCTAAGCTGCGGTTTGGTAAGATGAGGTTATGCACAGAGAAAAATTAATGGTAGAAGACCTAAATCTAGGTGCCAACTAACCATGCTAAGAAAGTGAAATATATAAGAATATAGATTAAGGAAAGTACCAAAATAATTGGCATTCCGGTTTTGTTCATCTTGACATAAGCATCTTCTCTTTTCAGATAAGAAAGAGAATTTCGCTTCTTTCTCCAGATGGGCAATATCTCCTTTCTCATATGTTTTTTTCTCCCAGCAAATTAGTTTAGCCAACTCCATGATCTCGCTCACAATTTATATCAAATTATCTTGAAGTGTCTTAAAAAGAGAATGAATTAACATACTGATTTACAAAAGTAGTGCCTTTATATGATTCTCAAAGTACCATGCTATCAATCATCAAGAGAGCATTTTGATGAATGTAAGTACTTTCTAAGCTCAAAAAATCAAAGAAAAGCAGGATTATCACGGCTTTACATTGTTCGCATTTTCATCTGTGATCAATGTTTCAAAACCCGAGTTAGAAATTTGAACAGCGATAAAACCTTATGAACTAGAAATCACAGACCAAACAGTTCATAGTAGCTAAGAAAAAGTTAACCCTCAGAAGTACTAACAAAACAGAAGTTTTTAACAGAAACAAACGATCATCAGCAATGGTTAACGAACAGCTCTAGAAATCAGAATGAACCTTTTAGGAAATAGAAGAAAAACAAGATTCAACAAATCAAACCCAAAAGAAATTTCAAAATATTGAAATACCAAAAATCTTCTTTATAAGATTCAACACAAAAAAGAATTGGTCAAAAAATAATTATTTTTATTTTGATAGAAAGTATCTAAGCTTCGCGTAGCTAAGAAACTAGAAAAAGCTCTGGCAATAACTAAAACAATTTGCAAATAACCACTAAAATTTTCCAAATTCTTAAAATCAGCCTCTCCTACCACGAAATGACTTGAAAACTGATGCAATTTGAACCTATTAATGGTATTATTGACTTCTTATAATACAGAAGTACTCTAATATTCAGAAGCTGTCATTGCTTGATATTGCAAAAATCATGGTTATTAAGGAAACATTTATTTATTTGCTGACCGTATGCAGTGCCGGGAATCCAACGAGTGCACACAACGTGCCGTTCCAGGTGTTCTTCTCAAAGGAAAAGAAAATATTTCTAAAAGAAGAAATATCAATTACGGGTACTTAAACTTTGCACCGTTAGCAAGCCCAGTGCTCCGACTTCTCTCCCCAAAAAAAAAAGAAAAAGAAAACATAATATCCCTTGATAATTTACATGACAAAGAGATCCCTGAGTACATCCATGCTTCCGCCTTTAGGACCATTAGGTTATTTATATACCTCATATGTAAGAGACATTTAATGATACATTGATATAGGCAGATTGGAAAGTTGTCGAAAGGGTAACAAGAAACCGTCCATGCTGGAAGCAATGGGCCTGCCCTGTACATGCTTTGCACAAGATTGCACATATACATGTGGGGGTAGTGAATGAATAAAACAATTTCTGGCTTAGGATTGGGCAGACGTCATGGATGATCGATGAGTCAAACTTTTACCTATACGTTCTTCGATCCACAAGAGTTGCTTCTCAAACTTCCTAGTTGCATTGTGTAACTTCTGGACATGGACTCGAGCAAGCTTTGCGCATGCACGAAGAATGATGTAGTAATCAGCATGTGCTACGTAGATGTACCCCCCATCTACTATTTGCCGTCTGTAGTGAAGGTAACTGTCTGATTTGGGATGAGACCTCAGTGGAAGATAATGGAAACCATTTTCCTCCATGTTGACCTTCAATCTTTTCACCATGTAATGCTCCTCAATTACTGAACAATCATTGAACTTCATACCAGATAGCCCATTTGATTTATTATCCCTAACAAAACAGGGAGATTCATGTCTCTGCTCAGCATTTGCAGTATGGTCGTTGTATTCTTCTTTTAACTTCTTGGGGTCATGCAACTTGCCTGTGGATTCTTCATCTCCTGATCTCCTTTTATGTATGTGGTTAGTTTGGTCAATATCCTAAGTGGTAGCACCAGATGGACAATTAGCATTCGCCAGCTATGGTAAGTAGTACATTAAAGCTACAGGTTGGATCTACCAAAGATGTAAAAAGATTAGAAAAAACATCTATGTAGAGACTATATAACCACGTAATTATGCCTATAGCATGAAACCAAAGACGAATTCACATAAGGAAAAGGTTACCTCCTGTCTGTTGTATATATCCCACAACCTTTCAATGAGCCTCTTCTCATCATCTGAAGGTGTTAGTCCACTAAAAATAACATTCTTACAATAGTCTAGGTACGAGTGCAAGTCCTTTGAGCAATCTGCAAGACGACAGTTTCGATTCCAAATTAGTATAAAAATTCACTCTTTGCTGCATTTTTTCTGTAAATTTTCAGAAATCCCAATGAAGGTTTCCACATAATTCAGGAGAAGAGAATACCCTTTGTAAATGTTTCCTTATGTTTGTCTTCATATGCTCAAAAAGCTTAAATGACATATTCATAAACTAATAACAGTTTCAGGCAAGGGAAAGCAATTCCAACAAAAATACAAATCTTTACATATTTGTGAGGTTTCATGAAAGTTTTGCAGTAACAAGGTTACTATTTACTCCACAAGTAACAATATGTAGACAATTGCTTTTAAGAAAAGCATAACATAGCACTTACCAGGTACAACATTAATCTTATAATATACAGCTTCAAGATGTTTCAGCAACTCTTCACTATTAAGATCAGATGACTGGGCATGTGGTAGCTTGTGCAGGGCCATGGTACTCTGGCATTCTTTATTATCGCAAGCATCATTCATGGAATCCTGTGTGGCACTTGTGCTAACTGCTCCAGAATTAATACAGGCACTTTCACCGGGCAAAGGAGGGTTCCTTGATTTACTCAAACTCATCTCCCACTTCCCTTGACCATGCACACCATAGAGAATACGTAGAGCTACAACTAATATTGACATGACACAAACACGAGTAGCTGGTCGGTGGATATTGCTAGACAACCACAAATCGGCAGGCATTGACCATTCATACAGGCGGCAAGCATGTGGGAGAATTTTAGCAGCCGGAAGGGAAAGTTCTCTAACATAGCGAGAAGCTATCGCAAAAAAGTTAACTGAAGGGAGGCGGAGGTCAACTCTTTCTGCAATTAAAGCAGCTATAGCTTCCAGATGTCGTGCTTTAACCAGTCTTACCGGTCTGAACAAATATCTTGAACTGAATTTCAAAACCTTAAGTCTGGTATTAAGAACTTCCCCAATCTCTTCAAATGCAGCGAGATAAGGAAGTTTACCCTCTAGTGCCCATTCACATAAATCAGTTGGTAGGACAGCTTCTCTTGCCAAATGACATGCCAAGAAAGATATTCCCAATGATGAATATAGAGGTAATGCTTTTCTTAAGGAACGCATCCAGGTATTTCCTTTAGAGGCTTTATGTGGCTTCCACTTGCGCTTGGGCTTAACTAGATATGAAGCTTCTTCTTCTGCAGATGATTACATATGAGCATCTAAAATTTATTTTTGATTCTGACCCTAAGCGTCATAAACTGGTAGTGCTTTTAAATGAAATATAAGAATTAATAACCTAAAGAAAATGCAACATAACAAAACAACATTCATTTTAAAGATGATTACTTGTTGATATAAAGAACAAGCTGCAAGTCTCGTCCTTTTTGTGAGAAAAGGAGAGCGCAAATAAGATATGTACCCATCTGATTTAAAAACCAAAAAAAGCATCAGATCAAGACTTTAACCTACGTGACAAGCATTGACATTTAACACAGCCTGAAAGAAATAACAAAGCAATGTATGATAGAAGGGTCATTATGCATGAACGAGTATCTACACATGCTACACCATGACTCATGCCATACTATTGAGTTTCAAGATAGCCCTCAAATTGCTTTCCTTATTTGTTGAAAGCATTTTTACATGAAACACAAGCTAGGCACTTCACTAAGGATTACAGTGGTTCAGCTTGAGCAACAGGCCAACAACTATCCACATAGCAACAGTGGCATAAAAGTAGAGGCAAACTTTTATACAGACACATTTCAAAAGTCCAATTTTTCTGGTTTTAATGTTTCCTCGGAGATCACTATCTGCAGTGAATTCTTAGCAAGCATGCTAACTGTAACAGGACACACCCAAGCTAAGAACATAGCTCACAATTTCCTAAGAAACCACAAATCAATCGTGAAGCCACGATATCATACCTTAAAATTTCAACAACACCACCAAACACTAAACAGAAAATAAATACAATAAACTCCAACAAAATGAGCCAACCCCAAATTTTATCTAAAACCAAATTTTGATTTTAAAGCCATCTCAGTATCTTTATCAGCAAACCAACACTATTATCACTAGAACACTCACTAAGTACCAAAAATAAATATTTGAAATAAGAAAGAAACAAGTTTCGACCTTTGACCTTGCTCAGTCCTTCTTCCTTTGCCTCTTCTTCCTCTTTAACCGCATTCGTCACCGAATCCTCGCCAAAAACTCTGCTCGCTGCTACATACCGCAACCAAATGCTCCCCGCGATCCCGCAAATAATCGGGCTCACTCCAAACTTCTCCACCAGCACTTCACACTGAAGCTGCAACATAACCTGCAATCCTTCCACATAAACTTTCCTCACCTGCTCTCCCGAACTCAACCCTCTCAAGCTACCCATTGTTTCTCCACCGAAATCTCTCAAATTAGGTTCTTCTTCTTCTTCGACTTTGGCAACACGGCGACGGTACCTATTGCTATAAAGAGCGTTATCTCCAACCACGTCCTCAAAAGCCACATCAGTTTCTATGTGGGCCTGAGACCTTGCACTACACGTCCCACAGTAGTAATACCCATCGCCGCCAGGCTCGAGCGTTTCACCTCCGCATTCTTCGCAGATGAATTTCGGAGTAGAATCTTGCTCCTGTTTCACGGCCGAGGCGGAATAAGAGTACTGGGCGTAGTGAGGAACAGGGCTTTCCATAATTTGGGTATTGAAGAAATTTTCCGGCAAATCGCCGCCGCTATTGCCGGAGATTTTCTCTTTCTTTTTTAATAAGAGATTCAAAGAACGGTTTAACTAGGGTTTTCTTGTTATTATGGTGTGTTTTAATTAAGTCAAAAATGAATTTTTAAAAACTATGTTTTGTGAAGGTAAAATTTAGTGTTAAATTAATTTAAAAAATTTTAAAATAATAACTAAGAAATGTAAATTAAAATATCAAATTTAACAAAATTTGACTTTAAAAAATAGAATTCAGAAATATATAAAATTTTCAAATTCAAAATCTCGAAAAAGTATCTGCAAATGTTAGAGGGCTTGAATAGGTTTTATTGTTTATTATTTCAACTAGACCACCCTTCTATGGAACGGTGAAAGAAACAACGGGCATATACTAGGGGTGGCAATATATGACTCGATTCAAAATTCAATCCGAAACTGACCTATTTAATCAAGATTAGGGTTAGAAAATTTGACCCGTATAAATATATAAGTTGGGTTAGGATTGAACGAATTTGATCCGGTTATTAAATGCGTCGATCCTGGTTAATCCGAGATTGACCCACCAATCTGAAATGTCAGCTTTTGAAGGAACAATTTTTTATTTTTTCTTACCATATAATAAAATATTGACAATAAAAATAATCGATAATAATTATTTACAAACTATTAAATTATATTATATTTATAATTAATTTTTTATTTTTATACCTTAGTAAAATAGTGTAAGATGAAAATTATAATATTATCGAAAGTATTACTATGTAGGTATTTAATGACGAATTTAGATTTCGTATAAAGATTTTTATAAAAAATTTGTTAGATAGATATATTTATTAAAATTTTTATCGAAATTATTAATATGTATTTAAATCATAAATTTCAGCTATTATCATATATTTTTTAAAAATAAAAATAATATATTTTTTTATATTGTAAGGATCGATGAAGATATTAAGGAATGCATATTTTGTCGGACATAATTATATCTCGTCAGTAAAAATATCGTCCACTTTTATTTGAACTGATCTTATAATTTCACTGAAGCTTAAAATATAAAATTAATAATTAATAATTTTAAATATTAAATGGGTTGACCCGAATTTGACCCGATTATTAGTAGGTTGGGTTAGGATTGAACAATTTTGACCCGTATAAATTCATGGGTTGGGTTAGAGTTGAACGAATTTAACCCGATTATTAAATAGGTCGATCCGAAACCGACCCACCAACCCATATTACCACCCCTAGCATATACCACTTGTAATATGGACTAGTGGGTCAATTTTATATCGATCTATTTAGTAATTTTATTTAATTCTAATCCGATCAAAATTATCAATCATAATCTAATTTATTACCTATTTAAAAATTATAATTTTTAATTTTTAATTCAATACTTTTAAGTTTCAATAAAATTATAAGATCAGTTATAATAAATTACACGATGTTCTTAGTGACGAGATATAGTGCATGCCCATCAAAATGTACATTTTTTAGTATCTTCATCAATCTTAAAATATCTAAAAAAATTATTATTATTTTAAAAAAATATATAGTAATAGCTGAAATTTTATAATTATTAATACATACTAATAAATTAGATAAAATTTTTTACAACATACTATCTACCAAAATTTTGGTAAAAATCTTTATATGAAATCTAAATTCGTCATTAAAAATATACCTATATAATAATACTTTCGATAATATTAAAAAAAAATTTTTACACTATTTTACTAAAATATAAAAATAATTAATTAATTATAAATATAATATAATTTAATAATTTATAAATTATTATTATTAATTATTTTTATTGGTAATATTTTATTATACCATAAGAAAAAATCAATACTTGTTCATTCAAAATATGACAATTCAAATTAATAGGGTAATTTTGGATTAATCCGGATCGACCTATTTAATAATCGAATAAAATTCGTTAAACCTTATATATATAGATTAAGTTTTATGATCGGATCATATATTATCACCTTTACATGCAGATTTGGGATTAACTTTTAGAGGATTTATGTTACGTAAAGGTAATTTATGTGGTCGTGTATTGCAAATTCCAATAACAACTTTCATTGCTAGAGAAGAAGCAATTTAATGAAGCTTCCACAACCAAAACAAACAATCCTTAGTTTTGAAATATGTAGAGCAATTTCTTGAGAGGGAAATTTAGTAAGTTGTTTTTTGTTTTTTATAGATCTGTTACAGCAATTTCGTGAAGATAGCAGTGGTTTTTTGTTTCTGAATCCGCGATAGATCTTTTTGTCTTTCGGTAGTTTGCGAATCGTATTTGGGACCTTTTTCAAATTAGAATTTGATGATATTATTCTTAAAATTTCATCCATTTCTCTAGTTACGCGATTTAGATTCCCCTCTGTTGATTTCTATAAACCAACAAAAGCTCAAAATTTTACATAGTTGGACTTTAAAAAGTAAGTACTTCATTGAACTGGTGAGCTTCTGATTCTCGTTGAGGTTTTTGTGATTCACGTAGAGATATTAAGATTATCAATTGATGAATCTACAATTTCTCATTGATTGCAAAGTGCGGTAAGGTTTTGCAAAGACAAGCTATGGATTGAGCTTGGCTAAACTTTTTAAGCTTTGAAGAATAAGGTCTATTTTATCTATCGCCATGCACATTCAGTATATCGCATTAGAATTTGCAGAAGTAATATAATTGTATTACTAGCAGTACTCGAATGACTTCAACTTTATCAGTTATGTCTGAGTATTCTATAAGCAAAGCCTGTGGAAGATTAACACCACTAAACAGTAATGATTGTTATCATCGTAATAGTGTAATTTGACTGAAAATCATTTCAACTATTACACTCAGGAATTGGGGTTTAGGACTCCATCCTGATTATCTGCAGCATATTCTAATCCTTGAGGCCCCATCCCATGGGTTCTCAGTTTGCAACAAGCATGAGCTCTCATCTACATGGCTGGCTCTTGAATCACTCACACAACTTGTTGTATACATTCATTTCAAGAAAGAAAAAAAAACTTGTTGTATACACATTTAGTTTTATGCATGACCCATTTCAGAGTTGGTTACTCCCTTTGAAGGACAATGTAGCATCTGCTTGCATGTCACCTGTGATTGTTCATAGAAGGCCAAATACAGAAAAGGGTCAGCTGATTGAGATTATTAGTGTATTATGCAATCTAACAGAATGGATCACTGGCAATTTGTATCGATGAACTGAAGTGTATTTGCATGCAATGGTTTACCTCAACAATTTTATGCCACTAATTAAAAAGTCTCCTGTGCTGATCCTGGTTTGTAGACTTGGATACATAGTTTTTGCACTCTGATGATGATAATTGAGTGTTCATTGACAAGAAGTTGACCTTATGCAATTTGAAAATGCTTGGAGGAATGAATATGTTGGTTTATAATCTTTCAGTGACATAATTGAACATATTCATGGCGATATGCTGCTTTCAAATAATGAATTCTAGTGATTGCACTGAACATTAATTAATCGGTTTGTGAGTGCTGGCAAAGATCAATCAAAGTACAGTAGGATCTGGCTTTTGTGCTTCAGATCTCAAGGTTTCATGGGGGACTTCATCCCTTCATTTCTTCTTCGAAATTTTACCATGCAATGCTATGTTTTATCCATATAAATTTTTAATGCTTTCTTTATGCATATGGTTTTATATATTTTTGTCTAAATATGAACGACCAAAGTAGCATTCAAGGTTCTCCTGGTTAGCATGAGCAGCTTAAGTAATTTTCTGTTCTTGAGCTTGAACCTGTGATTTACTGGGTTATATTTGAAATTTAAATTGACATTCCATGTAAACATTTTGATTGGACATACTGACTGCATATGAATTAAATTGTGATGCATTCATTATGTACTGGTTGTAAGTCCAGAAACATGTTCGAAATTTCACAGAGAATAATGTTTTCTTCCGCTTTTTGCAGGTTCATATATGTGCACATTCTAAATATAGAACTAGTTATACTGTTATAATACAAATTATATATGATGGCGGGATGACCACGTCACGTGCTTGCTTGCCTACAGACAGGACAGATAGCTTTTCTAGCTATTTTGGTTTCTGGTGAAATCACATTGCAAATTCTGGTAAGTGCTATCTTTTTGAAGCACAGCTATTAGTAGTTCCTTTTGTCTAGTTACCTGCTTTTCTTTCAGGCATGTGCCTTGTACAATAACTGGTGGCCGATGCTAACTTGTAAGATTTTGATCAATTATCGTGTCTAAAAATTATATAGATGTCAACTGAGACTTAACTCTTATTGTGCATGCTTTTTGCAATAGCAGCTGCATATGTACTTGTTCTTCTTCACCGGATAGGATCGCTCCATCTTGTCCAGTGAGGCAAACAAGTATTTGTTTGAGGTTCCAATTTCAGTTCTTAAATTTCCTTTTATGCCTCTTGCCTGACCGGTTATTAACTTGACTTGCATTCTACAATGTTGTACCAACTGGGAGAGCTTCACAAACTTTCTAACAGGATTTTAAAAACTCAGAAGTATAGCCATACCCTCAATTTTAAAGCACACAGTTATTATTGGACAGAGTGCTCTACAGGTGGAACTCTCATCTTATGCTGTTTTAGATACTTCCATAATATTGCTTCTTTGAGTGTGCAATGAGGATGAGCAAAGCATGTGTTAACACTCAGAGAAGCATTAGGAAGAAAGAAGGAACAAAATGTACATTGATGTAGATTGTTTTGTTTCAGCATGATTGAGAAACCGTTCTTTGGGCAGAACACAGACTTGACATGCTCATACATTAGTTGTTTGACTGTAATGTTTTGCATGTAGCTGATGGAAGCTGTTCTATGATTTAAGCATTTAATTGATGTACTGTTCTTTGTGCTGTGGGGTTAAAAGCTAATAGAGCTACGTCCATTTGTGCCAAAGTTTAGGTAATCATTTTGGCTTTCTATTATGAAGAACTTAATTGTGAAATGGGAGTTCTATCAGGGCCAGAGAGTGAATTTCAATGTGGTTGTTGGTATGTTGCCCACCTGAAAGCATATCCTCGTGATCATTGCAATTTCAAGAGATTGACTTGGAAGTTCAACGCGGTAGCTCTCTGAAGGATTTGTCTATGTTGAATGCCTTGAAGGTGTACCCTAAGGATGTTGCTATGCCTTGGGAGAAGATTGCTGTTGCGTATCTCGGGAAGTCGAAAGCTAGCTGCATGAAGAGGTTTGCAGAGTTGAAGAAGGATTTTCTGAGCTAGAAAGTGTCAGAGGACTTAAACAAGTGTTTGCAAATTTGTGTTGACAGAGGTTTTGGTAAGTATGGATATCATGGGCATCAATTTTCTTGTTCTTGAGAAATAAGATAGGAGTATACATCAACAGATTTGCGACAACAAATTATTTACTGTGACATTTTGTTTGCAACTTCTCACACAATTCCATGCTCGCATATGTCTTTCTCACGGACTTTAAATGGAACGGCCAGTTATTTTTGGATTGTTTAATCTACTGCAAAAGTGTTGTCTGCAGAAAATGCAGCTGCTGGAATTTTATCAATGTTGGGAATCATAGGTTCATACTGGTACTCATGTTTTGCGTTCAGTTTGTCTACAATCAAACTAGCTCATTGATGCGTTTATCTACACAATAGAAGAGGATTCAAAGCTGTGACTTATGCTGCATCCAGAATGTTTGTGATGTTGAGCTATAGGGTATTTATTTGGATGCCAGATTCTAGAAGGCAGTGACTAACAAGATTTTAACATTTTTTTGTCCAACACTAATTTCTTCGACGGCATGATGTGTTATATATATCATTCAATTTCCCTTAACAATAAGGTAGCAAATTTGTGGGGATTATATATCTGTGACAATCAGAAATTCTGTAACAAATAGCCATTGATCAGTGAGAAAAAGCTGCTTATTTCATCTCATCGACAGTATTGCTGTGTGCCTATGTAGGCTTATTTAACATGTTGCATAAAATCTGAACCTTCTAATCGAATTCTTTACATTTTCACTAACTATTAAAGGCGTCTCTTTTAACAATTAGATTCCGAATAATATGATACGTGATTTGTTTTATGCTGAACAAGTATAATCCCCTTTTTGTTTCTGTTACTCCACCATCCATGTTCCACCCAACTTATTATTCCATGCTTAAGAACAGAGCAACCATTTGACCAACCGAGCCCGAGTCCTAATATTTGGACCATCATAATTATTTCCATATTCTACATGTCCCATTTTGCGAAAACGTGAAATAATATCGGTAGGCCTAATCCCCTCATGGAACATTCATTTCCGTATTAATTACTATTGCCTTACATTGCAAAACATAAACCAATTTAATATGGCATCAAGTTGCAAACATAAATTAAAATCAAATGAAAAAAACTAACGCGTTACTCGTGCCAGATGGCCCTCGTTACTGTCTGTAGACCAACGCCTATAAATGCGATCACCCACGAATTCTTCTCGTTACTTTTACTTTTTCGAAGATCTCGAATCTCTCGCTCTCTTTCTTTCCGCGCGCGGAATTCTGAATCCCAACCGAAAGCTTTCGTTTTCGTTTACAGGTAACAAGGTCTCGAATCTCTCTCTTTCGTTTTATGGCCTCGTTGCTGCTTTGGATCCAATTCGATTCGATTTGTTTGCGGTATAAATTCTATTGCTCAATTCCGTTTCCACATTCTTATTTCAATTTTTTTGTTATTTTGTTTGGTTTCTGGAGTTGATTTCTCTGTTTTGAGCTATCTAACACTCAGGTATTGATTTATGTTGTTCAATTCTTAGTGATTCTATTTGGATCTCTTTTTTCTTTTTATGATTTGTTTGAAATTTGTAGCTCAGAACTTCAATGCTGTGCGTTTAATTGATGGAGGAGAATGTTTTTATTTGCATTAGATCTGGTGATATATCAACATGTGCTCTTAAATCGAGTTTCCTTCTCTGATGCGTTGTGTTCCAGAGTAGTTACTTTTTATGTACTTCACTGTAGTCTATGCTAGACCACTGCAGCTTAATTTCAGTAGATCTAGTGAATTATGGACTCTTAATGGCTGGATCAAATTAAATCTTGTGTATTATATTATACATAGCATGGGAGATTGATTTATCACATGGTACTCATAAAATGTAACGATCAACTATCTCCAATCCTTTTATGAGATCTGAAGTTTAGTTTCATATTTCCCTTGAGAGCTGTGATACATCAGTTTCAAATCAGATAATGTATTATTTAAACTAGGAGATCCAGATATTTGTACTTCTTGTGCTGTTGCTTCTCTTTCTTCACTTTTCAACGGCAAAAGTTTGAGTGTTACTTTGCATGTTTTGATGTTAATATATTGTGTATTATTACTTTTAGTAGAGTTTTACAAATATAGAACTATGAAAACTGATGGATTTTGTGTTTTGGTCTCATTGTACATGATGGTGTTGTTGACAAGAAGTTAACAAGATGAATGCCTTGTGTATGATATAATAGGTAGAATCTCTGTCTTATGAATTTGTGTTTTTTATATCTTGCAGGGATTTAATAAGCATCCATGGGCAGTGTGGTTGATGCTCCGTTAGCAGCACGTGCAGCTAAGGTGATTAAATCTGCAAACCGGGTTTCTTAGTTTTGTTAGTTTGAGAGCATCTTCATTTATCGCTGTTAGAAATTCTTTATTGTATTTCTGAGGGAACATTCATAATTACTTTTCAGAAGCTTCTATATGAACATGAAGGATTTAATTATGTTGAGCCTTGGCCTGAGTACGTATGATATAAAAAGATGTAAATATGCTTAAAGGGAAATTTTGAAGGTTAAACTGTGATATGACAGTCGTATTTAGCATGAACCTTCCTTATGTTTATGCGTATGAATTGTTTTCTGGTTTGCTTTCGCTGTTTCACTGAACATGAAATGTGATAATCTTATTGTATAACTGCAGGATGCTAATGGAAGCTTGGAAAAAGGGAATAAGCCCATAGTAGTATTTGTTTTGGGTGAGAATTCAACCATAACCTCATTAAAATAATTAAACTCGTAAGCACTTGTGCGTATATCTTTCTGTTCTAATTTTTATTTAACTCTTAATATGCCTTTGCTCATCTATAATAACATTACTTTTAAAGACGTGATATCTTTATGCATCTAAAACTTCTATAGGAGTTCTATTGGGAAAATATTATATCAAGGATATATTGATTATGATACTGTGACTAAGTTTCTTATACTACTTCATGATGCAGTATCTATATCTTAGTACTGTATTTATCAACAACGAGAAAGTAGCCTTTATCTTGTTGAAATGATTAGTTTCTAAATGTGATATTTGAAATTGTATAAGAGTTGCAACCTATCCCTGAATCTCGGCGTCCAACGAAATCTTAGCTGCACCATGTTTTTTATCTGAAACTCTTTGATTTTGTTGAGATAAATTTCTTTTTGTGGATACCCTTTTCAACCTTGTACTGTTAGCTTCTGCGTTCTTAGGTTGCTTGTTTGTGTACTAACTTCTTAGAGCCAGTGGAAACAACGAAGGATGGGACTTAAAAGCTAATACCCTAAAGGTGTTTCTCTATGATGCCATGTGCTAGTTGGTGCATGTTACGACTACGTTTTCAACACTCATGTCATACGTGTTAATAATTCCTTACCTCTGGAATATATCTCCATGAGCAAGTGTCATTGTTCTTCATGAATGATTACTTGATAATTCATTGTATATACATGCTGTATCCTTGTAACTCTCTGCTGATTAGTGAGTACTTTATTCAGATCATATTTGGTTTTTTAATTATGAATGCTACATGCAGGCGGACCTGGCAGTGGAAAGGGCACTCAGTGTGCTAACATTGTTGAGCATTTTGGGTTCACTCATCTGAGTGCTGGCGATCTTCTGCGTGCTGAAATAAATTCTGGTTCTGAGAATGGGTAATCAAATATCTAAAGTACTGTACCTTTTTTATAATCAAAATTATGTCGTTCGGTTGCTCCAGTGAAGTGTTTGTTTTGTTCCTTTCCCACATTTAGTATTATTCAAAAATTTGCTACTACAAATCCTTGTATTTTATCATGCTACCATAAATTGCTAACCTAGTTCCTATCTTCAGTACTATGATTCAAGGCATGATAAAGGAGGGGAAAATTGTTCCCTCAGAGGTGACAGTCAAGCTCCTCCAACGAGCTATGCAGGAAAGTGGGAACAATAAGTTTCTTATTGATGGATTTCCTCGGAACGAAGAGAACCGTGCTGCATTTGAGAAAGTTGTAAGTATTTAGTTTGCTGATTTGTTAGACAACTCATCTTGTGCATTTGTAACTTGTACCTGATAGAGATGTTTGATTGATCTGTTATTAATTTGTTTTCCACTTTCCTCTGCAGACCCAAATTGAGCCTGAATTTGTCCTCTTTTTTGATTGCCCTGAGGAAGAGATGGAGTGCCGCCTTTTGAGCCGTAACCAGGTGGTGATTCTTTCACATCATTCTTCCATTTGCTTGCTAATTGTGCTGACCATTTGCAACTTTTAACTCAGGGAAGGGTAGATGATAATATCGAGACCATAAGGAAGAGGTTCAGAGTTTTTGTGGAATCCAGTCTTCCTGTAGTTGAGTACTATGATGCAAAGGGAAAAGTACGGAAGGTAGTTTCCAGTCTAAGCCTCTTCCAATATGTAGCGAGCGCTATCTCATGACTTTGTTAAGAGTAATCATTTGGGGTTCAGAAAGTCGGAAAAAGTGCTCTGTGAAAGTGTCACTTTTTAGTTTAAAAGTGCATTAGCTTGGCTTCTGATCCTGTCTTCATTCGTCTAAATTCTGTTTGATACTTATATAGCTTGTAGTGGATAGGGCTGACTTCCCTTGTTCTTTCAGATTAATGCTGCAAAGCCTATTGCTGAGGTCTTTGAAGATGTTAAGCAAATTTTTGCCCCATTTGCTGCTCAAGTAAGTCAAACATATAAGCATGCAGATGATCTGCATTAATGCATGGCTTGGTTTATAATGACAAACAATGGGGATTGCAGCATGTTATTATGGTTGGCCTTTTCCTTCAATTCATGATCAGTTTCTTCATTTTGGCAGGTTGCTTAGGGCAGACTTAAGAATTAGCACAATATACTATTGTTAGAGGTAATTTGTGCTATGGTAAAGTAATTTTGGAAAAGCTCCGAGTTTTAAAAGTCTTGCAAGTCAAATGTTTCAATTAAGTAGTTCCTGTGCAGTTTAACACGAAGCTCAAACATGTTCTCTTGAAGGAATTATCAGGCTTATCTTACTAATAATTTGCTTTAAGATCTCTGACCTTACTGGTCGATCTGGCAGGTTTTTTGTGATGTATGTCACTGCCTGTGTGCCTTCTGCCATGGATTTCCATCTTAGGGTGTATACCAAAGGAGATAACGATCAAATGTATTATTTATGATTTATTTGTACGGACCAGTATTATGTCTTGAGTACCAATCAATAGTTCGTAAAAGCACTATTATTTTTACAAACTCTAATTATCATCCTTTAACAAATTTCTTTTCAGTTGCATGTCGACAGTCCTATTGTTTTCAGCTTGTACTTGTTCCGAATGCTTGTCTTTTCTTTTTCGTTATATATGTATACACATACGTGTTCTGAATGTTATAATCTCAATTGGCGCTTGACCAATTTGAGGAAAATAACTCTTTCGGCCTGATGAGTTCGATTAGCAGTCATCTATGAGTCTGACTGTGGTGGACTGTAACGACGAAAATAACTTGCAAACGCCCAGAATAATACGTACCGCCAAGGGAATTGCAACTTACAAACTATCAAATTATAATCAGCATGTAGCCGCATTGGATCATAGGAGGCTTATAGATTTACAGCGTTCCATAGCAAACGCTCAACAACTTAAATAACCTGATATCACAATTAACACAATAGAATCCCAAAGATCCAGTGAAGGTACATATTAATCAAAATAAATTTGGATACTCTTGGAACATAAACTTTAGTGAGCTACTTAGCACACTACTAGCTGTCTTCCCTACTCATTTCATCATCACAACACAGGAAAAACCTCACCAAAGCACTAGAAAAAAACGGCAACAAACGTGAAATATTAACACAAGTGCATGGAGGAGTAAAAAGAAAACCCGATAATTTCCCCTAAGCTACGCGTGCAATAGCATATGGAAGCCTTTCCGAGAATAGCTTCAGCTTCAAATATAATAGTTTCCACATCATTAAATAATACAACCCTCATGTACGACAATACTTACAAAGAAACTAATATGTGCAGAGATATATTATCCAAAAGGCGTTGGAACAGGCCCCGCTGCTTGAGCATCTGACCTCTTAATGCTTCCCATACCACATAAGATGCAGCCTGGCGCATTAAGAGCAGTAAACTTTGCACCACATAGATCACAGACATCATAGCCGATAGTGGACAAACGACTAAGCGTAGCTGCGCAGAATTGAGATGAATCTTCTTGTGGATCAATGGATTTGTTAGTTAGTCCTCTCTGGACGCACATATCCATCAGGCTCCTCAACTCATCTTGCTTGCTTGGGGGTGCTTTAGAGAGCAGGAGTTCAAGCATTTGCTTTGCATATGCATAATTTTGCACCTCCATGTTTCGCTTTATAGCAGTCCTAACACAGTTTAGCCTATGCTTTGCCTGAAGAGGAAGGGATGCAAGATGCCGAGAAAGCCTTGCCATCTCCTCCTTTGCACTAATTGCACCAGCACCTTGAACCTTTTGTAAGCGCGCAATTTCCTGAAAAGAACACAAATCAGTACTCGAAACCATGATAAAAATTTGAAATGCCTGTTTTCCTCTCTAAGGGTTGCAGATATCTAATGTATTATTTGGTAACTGTCATTTCCAATCTATATTGCCAGAATACCTAGTGCTCTTTAAGGATGTCCATTCTTTTCTTGATGGATGATTGTTAAATGCACAATGTCTTCTTGATGTCCTTTCTCCCGATGGGTTGGATGCCACAGGTACTGATCATTGACATGATAAATACTTCACGAACTCGACTCACACAAACACCCTACGAAGTTCAAGCTCATCTGACAACCTCGCTACTGTCTTCTAGGGTATGAATCAAAGATTGCTACTTGAGCTTTTATGCACTATGAACATTATACTTCTAATCTGGATAAAATAACTACTCATGGCATATTCCTTGAAAAAGCAGGATTTCAAAATTCCCTGTGCATCTAGCAATCTAAATTCGAATATCATAGTAAAAGCTGAGTTCAAAAAGACAGCAATAAACAACAAAGAAAATAATTATACAAAAGAAATATTCATGATGAGGCAAGATAAGTCAATGAACCAACGAATATTGCGAAGGAAACTAGGCACAATACCTGAAGTAAAGCTACAGCAATTTTGTATTGGGCACATATAGTTGCTTGGGCTTTAATATCAACTCCGTGAGATTGATCTTTAGCAAGTGCTAAGAAGGCTTCATCAAAACATGACAGAGCATCTACAAGTTGGTTTTGCTCAAGATGTGCTATCCCTGTCTTAAAGCATACCGAGGCAGCAGCACCACGGGGTACCTGTTAGAAGACAAGTTACAAAAGTAAATAGCCGGTGATTTATTTTTTTTATTATAAATTTATTTATGATAAAGGAAATATGAGCAACTAAGAAAAGCTTGCCTGTCCAGGGCGTACAACCATAGGTGGCTGAGGGGTTTGTGATTGAGGATATGTATTAGATCCAGGGGATTCTAATGAGCTGAGATCAATTGGCTGTGAAGAGGTAATGCCTTGAGGAACAGGAACTTGAGACAGAGGGGGAACTCCACCATCCGGTAATCCAATAACCCGCAAGGGATCAGGTTGCTGTGATGCTTGAGGAGGGACCCCACCATCCGGCAATCCAATTGCCTGTACAGGGCGAATTGGTTTTTGTGATACTTGTGGAGGGATTCCACCATCTGGTAGACCTATATCTTTCATCATGTTCTGGTTAGGAGTAGAGTTATTTTGATCCCTTCCCTGAGAAGTTTGTTCAATCCTTGACAAAACTATCCCAGCAGGGGGTAATGACGCAGCAACTTGGAGCGATGATATGGTATTCTGGAAAAAGTCTTCAGGAATGGGCCCAGATGGCGCTCCCATGCCCACAACCATCAAATTAGGTTGCACTGTTGGCATTTGAGCTGATGGGGTAATAGTTCCAAACATGCTGGTACCTGAAGATGCTGATGATGTGGTATTTGCAGGGGCAGGATCTGGTGAAAGCAATGATACGTCCTGAGGTCCAGTTGATAATGACTTAGTTCTCATGATAGGAGGACCCAAACTTTCACCAAGCTTTCGTGTAGCTTCTTTTATTTTATTGACATCAACTGTAGGACCAGCAACAGGCTTGTCACGTATTCTAATCTGTATCTTCTTGGTTTTAGAGGTAGATTCATCTTCATCACTGCTACTAGCATCAACATGCAAAAATCTTTTGAAGTCCTCTTCAGCTTTTGCCTGCTCATCCCTAGGAACAGTACCAGGCAACTGCTTAGACAAAGTTTCTGCCAGAGAACCAGCCTTGAGGTTACCATTTGAACTTGACTTGAGATGCTTGGCCAGTAACTCAGGCATGAGAGAGCCATTGCTTTCACCGCCTCCTGAAGTGAATGCCTTCACCAAACTCTTCTCACTCACTTCTACAACATTGCCCCTACCTCTAATTGCACCCAAGTATACTCCTATGTGTTCCGCAATAATAGATGGAATGCCACCTTCATCAGTCTTCATGTAAGGCATAACTTCCACAGCAAGCTCCCACTGAGGTATATCCTTCATATTAACCGGTGTCTTGATCTCCCAGTTACCACCACCCCATTCAGGACCCTTAGGCACCATACTTTCAGCTGCAAAATTAGCAAAAGCACCTTGTCCCCATCCTGTGGAACGAACTCGTAATATTCTTTCACAGTATCTTCTAAGCTCCGAATCTGTGGAGGCTTCCTCTAACTTCTCAACTAGGCGTCGCATTGCACTAGGGTTCAGGTGACATATAAAAAGATCAAGCATGCTTTCATAGTCTGCAATGACCTCAAAAGTTTCTTTTGCACTGTCAAATTGGCCATACCTAAAATTCCAAAAGCACATGTAAGTTGTCAGTTGAAATAACTGCTATCAGATACAGTTATATGATCTTGTGATATCAGTACATTATGTACCCATAGTTCATAATGAGCCTTAAGATATGGATCGTCTCTGTAATGCTGCGTTTTACATGCTATCCAATTTACCTCAACAGACACCAGTTGTGTAAAACTATATATTGGCTCACTTTCTTCAGCTATAGGGATTCTTACATGAATACTTGACTCAATAATCCAAACCTATTTGGTTGTATACTTTTATAACAAAGTATACATAACACATGACATAACCTTAGAAACGATGTAGATGAAACATAGTAAACACCTGTGAATGCCCAAAATCTGACCATCATGCTCTATCAACAGCTGAATAAAAAGACCTAACACAGAAGTATACAGCAAACACAAGTAGTAACATACAGATGAAAGGTTCAAAATGGATTAAATGTGGTAAACCTCAGAAGCACGAGTAAAATCTAGTCAGCATCTGACTTCCACTATAAGTGGTACATAAACTAAACTTTAAAAGATTCATGAGATATTTAATAGATTAAATAGATGAACTTACTTAATACAAGCATAACCCAGCTGTCTAAAGCGCTGGAACAAATGAGAAGTAGGCGGGCATTGTGGATAATCTCGTGACCGAAGAAATTCATCCTTCAAAACTGATAAGGCTGTAGCGAAACGGAGAGCTTTTATCGCGTACATGCATCGCAGCACCTAACAGTATTTGGTAGCACTTTTAGTGGGGGAAGACACAAAAAGGGTGGTAAATACATACGAAGACGCATCACACCTGAGTAAATTGAGGACCTGCTTGAGACAGTGATACAGCAAGATCCCCACAAACAGGAGAACCTTTAGCTAAGATATCCAGTGATCGAGGAGTTATTCGTAAACTGTCAAACCTTCATGCATCAATTAACTTCAGTCAATTAGAGCGCAAAAAAGACAGACGCTATTTTTCTTCTTCATATTTTTTACAATTTGTATCTATGGGGAAATAGTGAATCAATTTCACAATCAAGAAATTTAAAGCCATTAGTCCCCATCAGTAACCAGAGCAAGTATAATGAATCTACCTTGACGTTATCTGGTATAAAACCTCTGGAAGATCAAGCTTCTGCTCGAAGTACTGCTGCATGGTCGCACATCCAATGAGGAGTGGCTCCAACAACCCAACTAGGCAACTTCTTACCTCAACTCCCTTCTTCTGTCTAGGATTTATGTCAGTGGGGTTCACAAACAAAAGACGATCGTTCAAAGCACCAACTAATACTGCATGACAAGCAAGTAATGCATATCAATTGGTTTCAAAAATTCCTAGAAACACTTCAAAGTTCTAAAATAGAACTTAAAGTTTATCCTATGTTAATAGGAGATACATCCTTCTTCCTAGATAATAAGAAAGGAGGGGTGGTAGGGACGTGAACCCCATCTTTGAGTAAAACATGGAACTTGACTGTCTCAAGTGCGTATAAAGAGTTATTATGTTATTTGCTCCCTATTCAAACTTTTAAAAGTAGCTGGGTGGAACCTTCTTGAATTTGGCCTCAGGCAATAAGGACTTTCATTGGCATCAATACACTATATATCTGCACTCAATTTGAATCCAGTGTCCGAAAAATCCCACCAAGTGTGTTTGGATCTTTAAAGACTTAAAGTTCTGTTCAGTAAAAGACTTTTAAATAGAACCAACCTTTCCAAAATAGATTTACAAAGTTATTTAGATGCCTTTTGAAATAGGCTCTATTAAAAATTTCTTCTTTCTAAAGCCCAAAACATGAGTTTTAGTGAAAAACACAAATAGTGGCTTGGAGCAGTATAGAAATCTAAAACTTGTTTTAGAAAAACTCATTAGTCAGCAAACACTGCTGCATTAACAAATATACCAATTTACCAAAGTGTAAAAGTCCAACCTCTCCTAACACAAACCACACATACACACACTATAACATCAATTCATGGCAAGAGTCTAAACCATCCAATCTTGAAAGTCTCAGGGGAATATACTGTGTCTTCAGGTTTGATAATTATACACATTCTCAAAGGCTAAGGGCCAAACATTAGGCATAATTATCATCTAATAGGTTGATCCAAGATCAAAAGGTGTAGCATGATCACTTACAGCACCTCACATGGTAAAATATCCAATCGATTCAAAGAGATATCCATTTGTTGGAAATATTACATTAAGCTATGCCACTTTCGAGCTAATGACAATTCTTGAAACTATATTTTCCATAAATGCTACATCAACGACATACTTGATATGCATGTCAGTAGCTCCACGTCCATCGATTTGATGCACAGAAAATTTGCAGTATGTACGGAATGTGTTGGTAGGAAAAAGAAAGAAAAGAAATGGTGGCAAACATAAAAAGAATAAGCAAGGAGGACTTGAAAAAATTTCCATTTTTCTAGCATCCTGTTTTATTTTAAAGATAAAAGGTAGATGGGATAAAGATAAATTCACAAGGGACAATAAGGACAGTTATAAGGGCATCTTGGAGCTGGTGTAAGATTACCAGCCAAAAAATAATATGTCACAAAGAGAAATTTCCATTCCATCATTATTATTGAATGCGATTGTAAGACTAACCCGAAAAAGGCATGCTCATTGAAAGTATTGTTCGAACTTTGCTATCCCATCCAAGAACACCAACTGCAGTTGCACTCGAAAAGAGAAGGGCTGGCCCTACCCATAGGAGGGAACGGAAGTGCAACGAAGTTAAGTTAAAACAACTAGAAAAGCCAATAGCTACTTACACATTTATGTAATAAAATAAAACAAAAATCATATGTTAAGGATATTGAAGGAAGTCCTTTGTCAAACTTGGATGAGCTACAAGATAGGATGTCTAAATCAGCAGAAGCAATAATCACTCTGTGACTTGTTAGTATTCCAGCAACAAAACCTCTAAGAGTCTCCTGCCAGCAAACCTGCAAAAGATATGGCAGAGTTCAAGTTTACTGGTATTGAAACACAGTTGAAATTGCAGTGAACTTGCCAAAGGTCAAAGTGGAGAGATATTCTTTAAAATATTATTTATTCTCTTCAGGGCTAGAACAAATTCAAGGTTGATGTAATTATTGTGCCATTCAATGAGAATAATATTCTGTATCAATCAGCGTACAGGTTAGAAAATAAGTAGAGGAGAAAAAAGGTGGATGAAAAGAAAAACCGAATAAAAATAAGGAATATGAATAATGAAAATCTAAATATTAACGCCCAAAAGATTAGTGTGACAAGGCTAACAAAGGATACAAAGCATGTCAGAATACAGACATAGCTCCCTTCGTACCTGGATAACAGTTTCGTTTAACTTTAGTTTGATAAACTTCTTGCCATCTGTTTTTGTTGAAATATAATGTCCATTTTCACTGGAAAGGCGGTATGACTGAAGCAATTTGGCTAACCCAATATGGTTTCCAGAAATCTCATATACAATAGTGGAATCTGCAAAAATGCAATTATCTTTAATCACTACCAATTATGATAGCAACAGAACTTGAATCACAAAATTGTAACTGCAGAAGTCCTACATAGGGAGATTTCCTCAATTACCTAGGGGGCAAGAAAAAATTCTATCAACCTCTGACTCAAAAAGAAACTGCAAAGACCCACGCTCTGTAACAGATCCACGCTCTGTAACAGCTTTAGAATCTGCAAAGGGGTTCTCATCAAGTGCTCCAGTATTTCCACTAGTTTCTTTGGGTGCTTCTTTGAGCGCTTCGTTGGGAGCTAGCCCTTGTAAGAGATACAAAGAAAGACCTGTTCTATCCTCATCCAGTATGCCATATAAATTCTGATTAGGACCAATAAATGCAGCATCTCTACCTGTAACAAAATAAACAAAATATTTATGAGTTAATGTTGTTGTTATATTATTATTATATTGTTATTGTTATTGTTGTTGTTTACTATTATTACATAATTAATGATAAACTTATAACAAACCTTTTACTGAACTTCCTTTGCTATTAACTGACTGCGCATCTGTTTGTTCCCAGTAAAGCACAACCTCATGTACTGAACCATTAGCCCCAATCAGCTCAAAGACAACAAGAAATAAGTGCTGCTTTGCACTGTAAAGAATGTTTTTGGGAAGACATTCGACATTCCCTGGTATCTGAATACAAAAAAATAAATGCACGAGTTAAAAGAGAAATAGGTAAGGCCAACTTAGTGTAGAACAAAGAGACCTGCCAGGTATCAGAACAATATCACATATATACCACTTCACCTACACCATGCTCAGAGCAAAATGCATGAATAGTACTAATCTCAATTTATGCCAAAGTAAGAACCTAAGAGATGAACAAGTCCAAATTGCCAGCTCTAAGTCAGTCTCAGAAATATTAACAGAGCATCAATTTATAAACGATCTAGGACAACGACAAAATCGTGAACGAAAAAATGCCTGCAAGAGGACATCCTTCATCAGCTCAAAGCACAACTTAACTGGAATTAACACTATATCAAGTCTTATCACTCTCTGGTAATTAGCAACAATTAAAAGCATGGTGCAACCAAATCATACAATCAAGGTTCAACTGGGATAATAGGAATCACCCTGATCTGGAGAGTCATTTATTTTCTAGCTAATATATGTACACAAACTAGTTAATATATATCAAATGTATAACCCAAAAGCTATCTAAGTGACACTACAACAACAACCCAGCCCCTATACCCACTAGATGTGGCTGACTATGTGATGCCACCAACGGCCATTCTGCTATCATAAATAGAGCAATAAATATAATACATACTAAATTCTCTTTCAAAATGCATTCCGTTTAGTATGCATTCTTCCACACAATAAATTGAGGTTGAGGCTAATGACCCCTTCAACAAACATGTAAACTGCTACAAGTAAAAGAATAGTTGAGATCACTAAGAAAACGAGTGAGAGGGAGGAACATTGCAGCATTGATAATTTGTCTAATATTTAAAACAGCAAAAGAAGATAAAACACTAAACCACAAGTATGTAGTTTTATTCTCTTATAAGGAATATCATCTTACTGTGGAGTAAAGCTTCTTATATAGGTTGTCCGCCCCTGAGGATAGGTTATAAGCCATTAGATTGAATCCATCCAAATAAAAAGCTCTGACGGGATAATGAAGAACACGGTTCTCTTTGTTGAAAAAGTTCAGCTCCAAGTGAAAAGGCTGCACGATTCAAACCTAATTAGATTTCAAAATAAAACCTGGTAGAAATAACAAAGTTAAGTCATCTACTGAGTACCTGACAAACAGGAACATCTCGAAGGGGGTAATCAACATCAGAAACTTTGATAAGAGGTACTCTAGATATAGGTCCACTCTTAGAATGGCCTTCCATGAAATGCTACAGAATTAAAGGTAGGAGCCAATTAACTCCATAGTTTAATGAGGAAAGGAGTACATGTACACAAACGTCATAACTAAAGCAATAAGAAAAATACGAATACAAGAATTGGGAGAATTCACAAGATGAGGTCCTCATAGATTACCTTTTACATGATACACTTTCTAAATAAGTCTACTGCATGCACAAAAGGATTGCAAAACTCAATTCTGCACAGTCCAGACCTTATAAGCATATAAACATGACATTTTCCAAGTCCAATTAGTCTAGAGCATAATTTCCTAGTATGGAGCGGCATACCCCTATTAATCAACTTGGTAGCGAATATCATGGAAAAAAATGGAATTTAAACTTGCCCATTACACTGTTGGTAAAAGAATAAAATTTATAATTTAATGCGTCTAACATAGAACTTAATTGTCAGTAATTGATAAAATGGTTTGAATGTTAGCAGCCCTAACTTACATCAGCACGTTATTTATATGCCAACAACTACTAAGTTGGACTATAACAAAATACATCTCAACGACTACAAAACACGCAAGGAACATACACTGTGGAGAAATGCCTTCCGTGCAATATCTGTTATAGTAAGATGACTCTGTCTGCAGAAAACAAGATGTCACTGTGAGAAAAAAAACATTTAATTCATCATTAACAGGGCATAACATTTCACTACCTTTTGTTCCTATAGTTTGTAGTTGCAGAATGTTCGTTAAAAGTATTTGTACATAATCAGACTCCAACTAGCATCCACAGGACAAATCACCAAACAATATGAGGCTTCTAGATAAATTTTCCATGTACCCGACAAAGTTTTCTTAGGTGAAATTTGCATGGTATAGCTCTATAATTCTTGATTTCTATACACCTTAATTCTTAGAATTTCTGGGCTGCTCGATGAACATATTGAAATCAACACCGTACAATCTTATTATCAGATTGGCTCCTTGCTGCTTATGTTTGAACTTCATAGAGAATTACAGTATAATAAAAGATACTTCAGAAGTATGTCCCATCATGTGCTAGATTAATGAAAAAGTTAGAAGACATGCAATTGACAACAAACCCCTTCAATTGGTACTCTTGCAATTGTGTCTGTAGCTGATGATCAGCCAAAATTCCTGATGAACCTAAAGCTGAAAGTTTTTCCTTGAGAACAGCAGCTGCAAAAGGATGAACCAAAGTAAAACAATCCGAAGACACAAATTAGAATACTTGGAAGTAGCACTTTCCTTTAGGCAGACATACAAACTTGTGAAGTTACTGCAACTCCAAAATGAAGGGTGAAAGATTTGCCAAGAAACAACATAATTATTCATGTTCAAAGCATAGCAAAATTTAAGTAGATGAAAAGTAAATTATTACAAGGACTTCTCTATTATTCCTTACTAGTGTCAGCGATTGCTAGTGTAATCCCTCATAAAATCCGAATTCCATTGAAAGGTTTGCATGGTTGTTTAATCTCTTGGAAGAATTAGAATTGTATCATTTATCATGCAGTAGAATCAAGTAGAGTAGCAAACCTTGATGTTTAAGAAGTGAAATATAAGATAAGATTCTTCTATCACATGCATAGACGAACAACTTCTGTTCTAAGATGTTTGCACTGTCAGCATAGTTTCAGCGAAAATTCATCCTTACATATGCAAAGTTTGTTAAAAAGATTGCCTTACAATGCTAAAGTTCAATTAAAGCATACCACTGCTAAGCTAGAATGAAGAATGATACTACTTACGGAAGTTCCACTCAGATAGCAATATAACAACAGCCCTACACATCTTTTAGTCAAGACCGCAAAGTCTGATATATACAGATAATGAGACTATGGAAAAGGATCTGAGTCAGATATGTGTTTAACAACTATGGCTTTTGGAAAGTGTGTGCTCAGCCTCCTAGAAGATGAAAACTATGTTTAGATCCAGAATGGCTGGCAAACCTCATGATACCAGGAGGATACTGAGTGGTTACACAAAGCTTTAGATTATCATGACCTGAAAAGATATTCTAGGGACAATCTGCATGAGTGTTCCTTTGACATCCTTGTGCATCTACCCCCTACCCTTTCTTAGAATTCTAAGACTGTAGATGTCATACTCCTATAGCATCCTTATTTAAATGCCATTTGATTAGCTTCTATTGAATTAAATGCATGCCTCCCTGTGAAGGAAGAGAGAAAGAGAGAAACACATGCTTCGAAAATGATGCATCCATATCCACCAGACTCAAGGCTCAACAGTAATTTTTAAAAGTCAAGATAACCATACAAGATTGAGTCTCTATTTCAGTACAGGAACTCACCAATAAAGAGAATTAAGGACTTCTTACCTCATTATACTAAAGGTAGGAGCAAGAAAACACACAAGTTGAAGAAGAGCAAGCAATAACCATCCAATAAAGAAGCCATATGTCTCACCTGTGGATCCTCTTGCAGTTTGAAGAACAGCAAATAGTTGTTTTCTCCCTTCTCTTGTATATGCAGCCCTATTTTTCTTAACGTCAACACCTGTCACATCCTGTTCAAAGTGATGTCACAGGTTTTAAAGATGTGGTATGTAAAGATAAAAATCTCTTGAATTACATATCCATGTTAAAGCTTTCTACTTAACTGCAAAAACAAGTGCAGCAAGATTTAACTTTGGATGAACAGCCAAATTTTTTATCCGAGGAAGTGGATAGACAGCTTCTCCATCCTGACTGGATAGGATCTTTGTGATATCAATTGGCTCCATTGCTGCAGTACAAAACAGTATAAAACATGTAAATGCACCGGCCTAAATTATAAATAACCAGCATAGAGCATAGAAATATCCCTATTTACCAATTTGTTAGTATAGCTACCAAGAAAAATTGACATGAACAGGACAGAGGACAAGCAATTAACTACAAGAACTTAAATCCACATAGCATTTTAGTTAAGTAATCTTTCAACTTCCTTACATCATTCATTTATCAAGGTGAATACCTACTAGATCAAATCTGTACAGGTGGCAGCATTTGCAGATTCACCGACCACAAAATAGAAAAGACGACATAAAGTAGAAATATCTAACCCTTTGTTTGAGAGTCTAACTATTGGTACAACATGGGTTAGACCAGTGATCATTACACCATTATTGCACTTAAAATAATGAAAAGAAAAAGCATATGCACCTTGGTCAAAGGAAGCATCATAAAGACTTAAATTGAACTCAAATTAAACAGATATAGGATTAGTAAGACTCAAGCAAGCTCATACTATAGAATTCAACCTTTATTAAATGATATACAATCAGGTGATAAAGCTAGATGTATAGGAAAGTGGAGGTTTCACATAACCTGCATGCTCAAAAAAAGTTGCTTGCATAGGCTGTCTATTTGGATTAACTGCAACACGTGTTTTCCACACCTGAAGTGTTCCATCTTTGGAAACAGTCACAAGTAGCCGCAGCGTTGGAAGCCAAGCAACAGAAGTTATTGCGTGCGACCCAGCCTGTGTTCTAAATTGCAATGAAGATATAGCTATCAGAACTTAAATTTCATTACATCCACAAACAACTAAATCATGTGGAAGACTACAAAGAACTATAGGACATTCAGAGTCTTGCTATACAGAGCCATGTTTAATGGATGAGAAAATTACCAATGAAAACAACACATTGCTAGGTATCATATCTCACCGAAGTATTGCCAAAAAGGTATTACCAATACAACACAAGTAACTATACTATACATGAAGGAAGTCCAAAAACATGATACATTTTGAGCATACAGATTCAGGTTCACTTTTTCAGTTAAGTAAAGATCAACCCCTTAGACATTGCTAATTAAGCTTCATCTGAAGTCTGAAAAAAACCATATCTATCTAAGAGATTCAAAGACTAGTAAGGCAAGAAACAAAGATAGCATTCAGATAATGCACCATAGCAAACCAACACTTATTTGCACATGATTAAGAATGAAATAGCACAACCAAAAAAGTATAGAAGAATACAAACTTCTTATAGATGGTAGGATATGGAAATTGGACTACACAATATAGCAGGTGCTAGGTTCAAGATAAATTCAATCAGAAGTTTTAGAAAATTAAGCTGGACATGCCTCGTTAGTAATTCCAAATACAGATCTGAACGTGGCAACACGGCTCTTTATTTCAAACTCTAATTACCTTTAAACCCAGAAATCAACAAGATAAAACAATGAAAAAGTGGAGATTATAGAAGCTAGTTAGCTTTACTTTAAATCCATATGGATCATAGCCAGACAATGCAACATTCATAGATATAATGGCAGGGTAACATAAGATATTAATGTTTGAGAGTGTAATATACTCCATAGTCCTTGAATTCTAAATACATTTGAAAAATAAATCGGGAATGTAAAGGAAGGACAATTGTTTCATGCACATCCCATGTGAAATCCTACAATTGAAATAAAAATTGTTCACTTACATCCCGATTAAGTTTGGCCTCTCAGTTGATACATCCCATGCGAGAAGTGTTCCCCTACGGTCCCCAACAAAAATCCACTCCAAGGTTGGATGAAAAGCAAAAGCTCCAGCACCAATTAGCTTAATAGTATTATCCACTGAGCACAGAAAAAAGAACAGTTATGAGAGAACTGAATGCAGCTCACTAATAACTGAATGTGATGGAAAAGTCGTCTCACATCTTACATTGAAGAGTATAGTGCACTGCATAAGTCTGAATGTTGTAAGCACGAATCAAGCCCTCAGCATATGCTACATACTAAAGGATAAACAAGTGAGGGGATTTAAATAACTCAATATAAAAGAGACATCCTAGACAACAACTGCTACAAGACACCTACGTCATACCAGAACTGGAAGACGAGGATGGCAAGCAAGGTTTACAACAGGCTTTTTAAGATCCGTCTTGATCTTCATAGGTGGCTTAGCACCCTCGATTGTCCCAACAACTTCATAAAAATTAGACATCAACAAGATTAATTGACAATAAACTAATGCTTACTGACAACTAAACTAAGACAGGCGCACCGGTCACACTCATTCGCTTGTGGAACCCAAAAAAGACAACAGGCTGAAGTGGCGTCAGAGCCAAGTAGACCTCAGTATCTATAGATATTTGCTCTGTCCTCTTTTCAGGCGAATGAAGGACAAGTGTCTGCTCAGTATCAAAATCACAAGATCTGATGGTACAATCCTGATAAGAAAGAAAGATTAATCATCGCATAATCAAACCAATGTCACCAGAGCTAATTAAGTGGCCTGAGATAATAGTTATTATCCAGCAAGAGCAAATAATGCCAGAAGTTTAACACACTGCTGAATAGGTTGCAAGCAGACCTCTAAAATGGCAATCACAGCATGGCCACTTGTTGGACTATAGTCCATACGCACAGCACGCGCACCAACATCAATGGAAGAAATTTTGCTTCCAGTAAGGGCATCAAATTCTGCAAATTGATGGAAGTTTGAGAATCACATGCACATTAACGATAACACTACCCATCTAGCTGTATTGAAGTAAGAGTTTGAACTTGGAAATCAAAAAAATAAGAGGGAAGTAAACCGAAGTTACCAATACTATGATTCAGATAAAGATTGATATTGCAAAGTGAGTTGGACAAAAAGGTCAAAGATAGGAGTCAGGCAAGGACTAGGAAGACTTGTAGGAAGAGTAACAAACATGACGTAGTTGCTACTACACTAACTTAAGATGTCGTTCGCAACAGCACAATGGTGTCATTGATGAATTGCATATTTAAGCATACAAAAAGAGGCAATCTGCTAAAGCAGCTTCGGCAAGTGAAATTTATACTATCTTGTGAATCAATTTCTCAAATGAGCACAGATCGATGAACTACTTAACAAGCACGAAGTAGCTAGAATCAAAACAAACGAATCACAACAGTTTAGCAAAAACAAAACATCAGAATAGCAACGAAATTATGAAAGCAGTCATAATTACAGGAGGAAAGAAAAAGAGAAGAAGCAAATCAATGAGTTACCGATCACGAACGTTCCAATGGCAACAGCAAGCGCTGCCTGTGTCGGATGGAACGCGGCGGCGTGTGGCTGCAACGGCTTGAGTCCTCTGCCGACGTGGCGCAAATCCAAATGCTGCACAGAAGCCCACTCCATCTCCATCACCATTTGGTTTTCCTTCCCCCCCTACGAGACCAGCACAACTCCTCCTAGGAAGATCTCATCCGTCGAATCTTCTCTAGTATCTAGATCACCGCCGACGGTGGATCTGTCTTTCAATTCTCAAGCTTTCGTTCAACGACGAGAGCAGCGAGAGAGAGAGATCTAGAATTAGAAATAGAAAGGGGCAAGCTAAACTAACTTTGATTCTTCGTAGAATTAGAAAGAAAAATTAAATTTAATGTTTCGCACTTTTTGGCCCCGGTAAACACAGATAAGGGCTCTACGTTTTATAAACAGATAATGTATTAAAAAAGTCCGATACTGAAATAAATGCAAAACATGGACTGAGGGAGTGCTTCGCAGTTTTTGGAGAAGACTCGTCGGTCTTCTGCTTCATGTGGGGTGTTATTATTCTGCAGTAGCATCTGTAAGCGCGATTGCAGCAGCAGTTTTCTTCTTGATTGAAAAACTTTGGTGATCTTCTTCTTGTTGCTTTTCTGTACTTAGTGGATAAAACAAGGAACCATACTGTTCGCTTACCTACGTCAAAAAAACTCAAATTAGAGTTAGGACGTATTTCAAATTTTCGTAACTGAATTTTGTAAAAATAAAAAATAAAAAATAGAATTTTTTGAAAAATAAAGTGAAATGAAGTTAAGTGTTTGTGTTTCAATAAATTTTTTAAATGTGTTTAAAATTAAAAAGTATAATTGTATTAGAAAGTGTGCAAATAAGAAATTTAGAACTGGAATTCCGTATGTGAAAGTGAAGTTTTAAATTTTTTGTGTAATTGAAATATATGAACTATTCAGAACTCAATTTGGCAGAAAAAAATAGACTACGGGGGTTTGAAATACGCCCTTAACGTGTCAATTAATAAATGGTTAGAAAAGTGTGGATACTATTTCAAAAGTGTTTGGGAGATACATTACCTTACCTATAGGAGTTAATAAAAATAAAACATTCGAAAGATCAGATTTATACACTAAAAAATTTAATCTAATTCAAAATTTTAAACAAATAAGTTATGAAACTCTCTAATATAAATTTTTTTTTTTTTTAATCTTCAATCAATATGAGACTAATCTATTCATTATTAATCTAACAATCTAAAAGTGAGTCACTAAATATTTTTTTTGAGAACATCTTATCGCGCATCAAGTACGTTGATTGCTCAAAATTTCAATCACTTGGCTACTGTCATTGTTATACACTAAGAACCAGCCATTAACGCCCAACTTATTTCGAGTTTCTACTTACAACTTACGAAGTTCGTATAAGTAGATTGTTGGGTTTAACAAATGAATAAATTAGTTCCACATTGAATAAAGATCAGATAAAATACGGTTAATATACTAGAAATTTTGATAATCTATTAGTTTAAGCATTTGAGTAATTGGGATGTCTAACGTGTTGGCCAGATTCTATAGGTTTTTATATTGGTAAACTTTTTTCCGTATTGTATCTCTCTAACAGAGATATCAGTGTTAGATTTGGATAATATATTAGAAAATTTTATAACCTATTGGCTTAATATTTTGGATTAAATTTGACTTTCTTGTATATGAGCCGGATCATTCAGGTTTTTTATTTTGATTAACTCCTCCAGTATTGTATCTCTCTAATAAAAAAATATGGTATATTTTTCAAATCTATAATATGAATTTTTAGAAGTGGATTTATAGAAATGAAATTTAATAGCGCCTGTAATTTTTGTGTTTATGTGAGTTTAGAAGTAAAATTTGTAGTTTTAAAATTTAAATTTTAGAATTAGAGTTTTTTTTTTTTAATTGAGTTTTATTTGTGTATTAACTTTTGTTTTGAGAAAGAATTAAAGATAATATTTTTGAAGAGAAAAAATAAGTTATGGGCTTGGTAAAGACGCCCTTAGTGGTCTCTTCCTAACTGTGTATTGACACCTTATATTAACGATCATAAAAATAATAATTATGTATAAACAAAAGAATTAAGTAGAATGATAATGATAATTTGTTAATAACCAGGTAAATTAGTAGGCAACTAAGCCGCCAGTTTTCTCCAAGCATATATTAACTTACAACTATACACACGCAGAAAAGAATGCACTTTTGATCGATAGCAACCTTAGATTATCACCATACTACTAGAAGTGTTTATTGAAAATAATTTTTTAAAAAATATATTTAAAAATTTTGTAAAATAAATTTTATTTATTATTTCAAAAAAATAATAAAAAAATTTTATAACGTAAAATTCTTTTATACTATTAAAATTTTTAAATAATTTTATAAAATAATATAAATTTTTTTTTAAAATAAAATAAAAAATTAGAGAGAAAAACTTTTCAAATATAGAAATAACAATTAAAAACTATAAAGAAAACTAAACTATGTACTAAACGATTTTAATTAGTAGGTAATTAAGCCCGCCAGCTTTGTCCAAGTAGTCTTCCCCATCAAACAAGAGGCCATCCAATTAAAAAAAGAAACGAGCCACTCTTACAAGTTCGTTACTTTCGAAGATTCTTCAATTCTTTTGTTTTTCCACTCTTCATATTTCGATCGAAATTGGAAACCAAAAAGCCAAAAGAAGAAAGATAAGAACAATTTAGAGACGAAAAGAAAAGGAGAAATAGAAGCTTTTGTATATAAGCAGTTGGCTGAAGTATTGATCTCTCTTAACAAGACGAAGAAGATGATGTCGATCTCTGGCAACGGGTAAGGAAACCAAATTCGTGTTTGTTGTTGATTCAGTATTATCTCTCGAACGTGTTGATTGATTTCATTTATTTACGATCAAGCTATGATTAAGTTGTGGATTTGTTCTTTTTCACTCGATAGATTTGTTATTGTTGAGAATGGAATCAAATAGTCATCTAATCAATTTACTTGCTGTAGTCTATCTCAACTCGATTAAGTTTGCAATTAAATGTTTTTCACGATGCTAGCTTCTGTGTGGATTGGCTAATTTTGCAGAATTCGTAATCTATCTCAACTCGCTCCTCTTGAAGCCATACTGTTTGATATCGACGGGACACTGTGTGATTCAGATCCACTTCATTATCTTGCTTTCCGCGAGCTGTTGTTGGAGGTATGGTGTTTCATAGAACTCTCTTCTTCTTGTTTTTAGTGTGTTGTTAATGGATCAAAATTTTCCTGACATGACCTATATATTGTTTTGTAGGAGGGTTACAATGATGGTGTACCTATCACTGAAGAATTTTTTTCCGCAAAACTTGCTGGCAAGGAGAATGCAGACATTGCTCGTCTCCTATTTCCTGAGTGGGATCTCGAGCGTGGAATGAAATTTATGGATGACAAGGAAGTCTTGTTCCGAAGGTGTCCTTCCTCTCTTAGTCTGTAGTGCTACTACCTTTGTATGTAGTAAAGGTTGGTTTTACTTGCATAATTGAATTTTCAGATTGGCATCGCAACAGTTGAAGCCGGTGAATGGTCTTGCAAAGCTATGCAAATGGGTCGAGGATCATGGTCTTAAGCGTGCAGCAGTTACTAATGCCCCAAGGCCTAATGCGGAGCTCATGATCTCAATTCTCGGCTTGTCTGATTTCTTCCAGTTCATTGTTGTTGGACCAGAATGCACAAGGGCCAAACCGTTTCCCGATCCTTACTTGAAGGCTCTAGAAGTTCTGAATGCATCCCCTAAACACACGTTCGTCTTTGAGGTTGGTACTTGGTACAGCAAGCATAAAATTGTTTCCATTTTTGTAACTAAAGCTTATTTCGGTTCTTGCTGAAGGACTCTGTATCGGGAATCAAAGCTGGGGTTGGAGCTGGGTTGCCTGTTATTGGCCTGACAACAAGAAATCCTGAACACGCACTTGTGGCAGCAGGGGCTACATTTCTGATAAAGGACTATGAGGATCCTCGGCTTTGGAGTGCATTGGATGAATTAGAGAGAGCTTCTGCGACTACATGGAAATCTGACTGAGAGTTGGACGAAGTATTCTGAAGGTACCTATACGGTTAACTATCAAGATGATAAAAATACATATACAAATTATACAATCATATTTCACTTGTTTAGAATTGATTGTTGGACTTGGATTTTGGATTGATTTAACAGATACCTTTATAATTTTTAACTGGTTTCTCGAAATCTTTATCGAGTTTTAAGGAATTAAAATGCATGGCTATTTGTCTGGCAACCTTAAAAGGTTTCGAAATAGAAGCGCTTCGTTTTGCCTCCAGTCACCGAACTTGAGCAGAGCCGCAGAAATGACTCTTGCGACTGTGGTGAGCTGCTCAGAATGTAGGTGTTTTAAACTTCATTTTAACCTATGACAAGCTTGCGGCCAGAACATGCCCAATCACCAAAATCTCGAACTAGGAAGGAAGTTGATCAACTCAGACACGGTTTATGACATCTCACTAGTTCAAATGACAGCGACACAAAAGTTTGAAGGAAGATAAAAAGTTAAAAACTGAAGGGAAAAAAGAATATTGAGCATTAATTTAGCAAACCAATATCGTAAAACATAGACACATGTACTCGTTTGTCAATCATTAACAGAATCATTGGCAACCATCACCACATCTACGCACCAGTAGGTCCAGTACAAGAACCGACATATTCTCGAGCCAACAAAGATTTCACAAAATTAAATAAATAATGGCGTATTAACAATGTTATCTAGCCCATGCCACAGCGTCTATTTCGTCTCTTGCATTCTTGTACAACTCCAGCCTCTTAGCTGCTTGCAACCTCCGCTCCATCAATGCTGGATCTTCGTCCAACAGGTGAGCAAGCTGCTTTCCCTGCAAGAGGACAAGGACAAGAATTGTGCACAATTACATAGTTGAAATGAGCCTTTAAACATCGAGTACCAAAACCAAATTATCCAAGAAGGCTGACCTCTTTCTTCCCGATTAGTGTATAGAAATGATTGAGAAGAGAACGCTTGGCTTCTCGAACCTGGCAATAGACCACTGACTTCGGAATAGAAAGTCTTAAAGTATCAGAAACCATACTGATATAAGATGACACATTCGATGCTATCCTTCTGAAATGTCCTTCAGAATATCGATCTGTGTTACGATCTGTATTTTGAGTTGCAGGATTTCCCCCCTTATCTGAAATGTCCCTATCCTGCGGAAGCTTCCGAAAGAAATCAACCGTGAGATATGAAGTTTCCATATCAACCAACCGGAGAGTGGTCTTTTTCCCATCATCACGAAACCTCTCCAAGGCTTCATACGAAGCAGCCGCCAGTTCAGCTTGAAGTGTTGGAAATCTCCTCAGCTCCTGTTGCAAAAAGTGGTAACTCAGTTGCTGACAAGTTTGGTAAGAGGATAAAAAGAGAATGCTTATGCTAATAGGACCTCACCTGAGTTTCTGCAATGGATTTCCTAACCAGTTCCTTCAAAACAAAGTGCACCTGCCAAACGTGTACAAATTATCAAAGTTCCTACACAACAAATTTTTCTTCAACTCAAACCAAGTAAGATTAAGACCTAATTAAGTACGATTACTGACAAATGACTTACAGCATCTACTGAAGCTTCAGCTGGACCTCTAAAGTACCCTAGTGCGCCTTCAATTAGACGATGATAACCTTGCTCCGGCGCAATCAAGTGAGGTTGATAACCATCAGCTTCAGAGACTACCTTTTTAACGTTTTGCAGAGAAAGGTAACGGTCAAATGGAAGCTTCTTTAGTGCAGTAGGGAGCTGATTATCGAAAACACCATATATGCGATCACCACCAGGCCTCCTGAAAAGAGCAGAAAGCTATGAGCACTTCTGCTGCCCAAGTATTATTGAGGTTTCAAGAATCCTTGATAGCAAAATCATATCTAGTTATATGCACACGGAAACAGAAACTATTTATAATTAGGCTGCAGCTATAGAAGTACAAAAACAAAAACTCACCCTCCATCCAAATGCTCTTTGAAAATCCGATCAAATGCACGGCAAAGTTCTAAGATGGTGTACAATTGAGCCTGAACAAGAAAAAAATTGATGGTTATGACTCAACCTTAGAAAATTATTGATGACAAAGTATTGAAATTCATACCCCTGCATCAACAGAAATTGGTCTACCAAGATGATCCATTTCTGCCTCAAGCTCCTCAATAGTTTTATTTATCAAAGATGTGATACTTGGGATCTGCGCCCTAATAACAGATTCCAGGTGCTGAAAAGCAAACTCATTTGGTTGCATCAAATGCACACTGAAAATCTCAATTAAGGGAAGAGAAGATATTAGGAAGGTACCCTTGAGAGAAGTTTAGCAAGATATTCTGAGCCCATTTTACTGGCAAGATGAGAATAATCAGGACTGGTTGCAAAATACTCTCTTTCCTTTCTTCTAGCAGCGATCATGTCAACATTCTTATTTATATCTGCTTGTGAACGGTTAACAATTCCAACCCAAGGATGTTGCAGCTTATAGGATCTTCCTTCAAGAACCTAGCACAAGAGTAAAATGAAGTAGAACTTTTTACGACTAGAAAATACTTTTAAAAACAGGAGAAAGGAGGATAAAAATGGTAGGAAGAATGCACTAGAGACATGGCCTTTCATTCTAGGAGGGAACTAGGTTCCTCTGATGGCAATATTTATAAAGAAAACCTTCTTACATCGATGGCATTTGTGCCTTTATCCATCAGATCAAGTTTTGTTAGCACTCCAAATGTCCTTTCACCTTAAAAAAAAAGAACACAGAAACGAGAAGTTCAGGGCACATTGTCAATGGCGCCAACTCAAAACGGAACACAGATTAGTTCCAAGAGCTTAATCAAATAAAATCTTCTATAAGAAAAAAATTAAAGCTAAAATACTATCCAAAAAGATATTCATCCATGTGGGTCATTGAAAGCATTTTACCTGATGGATCAACTTCCCGGGCGAGTTTTATAGCATCAGATGTAGCAATATCTTGATTTGCAGGAGAAATAGCCAATATAATGCAGTTTGGCTGCAAAGAGAGATGTAATGAGCTTCCAGATCACCTTGATCAAGATTTTAAAAAAATACTACAGTTATGTTTCATGATAACAAAGACCTTGCAGGCACTAAAAAATAATGTTGGAATTTATCCACTCAAAACAGTAATCAATCCAACAGTGTCTCATAAAAGTATTGAGGAATTGTTTTTTTAAAGTCAGATACGAAGTGAGAAAATCTTGATGTTACTAAAGGAAGATTCACTAGCAAGCACTGATGCAAAAAGCTAATACTACAGGAGCCAGATGAACGCAATTTGATCTAATTTCAGCTTTTGCAAGCAAAGAGCCAACATATGCCTATTATGAGCATGGGTCTCAAGCTAACAATATTTTAAAACGAAGTAGCTATTTTTGGGGAGGCTACCTTCTCAACATAGGAGCGCACCATGTTTTCAATATCTTCAACAATGCTCTCTGGCTGCCCCTCTAATAAGCATATATCAGAATGTTAAAGGGAGTTTATTTCAAAAGGAGAGTAATTTTAAAGACCTCATAAAGCTCCAAAATACTACAGAATCCACAGTTCAAACACTTCCCATGTAAATAAGGCATGCTTCTTTAATAGTAGTGAAAATAAGTACACTAAAGATACTTACCAATAGCTACTTTGGTTAGGCCAGGTAGATCGATCAACGTCAAATTCACCACTGCAAACCAAACAAAAGCATAAAACTCAATTGGAACACAACTATTTTATGCACTTTGCATCAGAAACAATCATGAGTAATGATCCAGATTTAATTGGTGATCTCAAACTATGTGAGCTATGTCCAGGAATCCTCAAATTTCTTTTCAGAAACATGGCAACAGTTATGCCACTGATGAGCTCGAGCTCAACAAAAATAAAAAGCAGAATCCAACAAGACAGAAAATCTTTTAGGGGAAAGATAAACATTGTGAGACGAAAGCAAAACTTCTATGCAGCTCATATCTGGATATTAATTTTCTAAAATATATTATACAGTGCTGCAAGCAAGCTTCTTATGTAATTGTCACATAAGATAGAATTATAGAAGTACTAGGTTCTCGAGTACTGAGTTATAGGAAATAACAAAAGCTATATAAGTTATGTTCTGATAAGTACCTCTGTAGACTTTACTGATATTTATATAAAAACTTCAGTCTATTTATTGGAGAAAATCAACTCAACAATGACTTCTACCTTCATAGAAATAACACCATCAGGGCATGCTAACCTTCATGGAGAAAAAGCATAAGCAGAATTTAATCCTAAATTCATGATTGGACCTAACATTGTGTTTCTAGGCTGAGGAATTGCATACCATTTGGCGAGTAAATGCTCAGATGAATCGGAACAGGAGAAATCTGCTTTGTTCTCCCAGTCAATCTATCAGTTTCATCCTGGATTTCCTTGCGCACAAGGGCTGTCAGAACAATAACGATGCCAGACATAATCAATACATCTCAAGAAAATTAACTTTGCTGTTAATGAACCAGCTACTCTAGAGTAAGAATAGCATGATCGAGCTAAGTAACCCCGATGATTTACCAACTAACACCAATTTTCAAACTTCAAAACAATAATTAACCATACATTCTTAAACTTTTTCATGTAATATATAAAGATCGCTAGAAACTTTTTCTAGTTTTTATAGCTTAATGGAGCATACAACTCTATAATGACATTCAACTCTATAATGGAATATCTAACTGTCTTCTACTTCAAATCTCTGCCCATTGCTACAGAATGGTTAGTTGTTTGCTGAAAATCCTGGAAAGGCAATTACCAAAGTCAGTGTATCTCCTCTTTGGCTGGTGTAAGAACTCTCCATACTCTTGCTGGCCATCTTCTGTCTTCTGAAGCTGCAGCACCAATGGCCTTCTTGTCACAATCCCTACAAAAAAGGCTCAACTTAAGTGTAGCAGAATTCCCACCAAAATGGAGATCCTATAGATCTATAGACTACAAGGCAGAAAGTTCCTTACCAGAACCTCGGGGAAGGAAATCACGCCCGACTATGCTCTCCAAAACAGAGGACTTTCCTGAGCTCTGATCAAACAGTAATTCATCTAATCAGAACAACAAAATAAAAAACTAATTAATTATAACAAAAATAAATGGAGAGAGAAGAGAGAGATATTGGCCACAGAAAATTGTTGTGTTGAAAAAACGATCAATAACTCATGCTAATAAACTAAGTATGAAAAGTTACTACTAGTAGTAATTCATTAATGAAGCGGGTATTACACATACGAATTAGGTTTCCAGAAAGCCAGAAACTTGTACACCAAAGCAATAAGAAAGAAAAGTAACCGACTTGCCATGAAAGAAATGATAGGGAGGCCGTCAAGTTGGGGAACTAAGTTTGAAATTGAGACTAAACAAATACTTAAGTAGCGACGAACAATCACACAGCCAAAGCTTTGGTTGTCAAAAACAAATCACCAAATTAAACTAACTAAGCAACAAATTTTGATAGATACAGATTAAAATAAGTAAACCAACATTGAACCATAGCAATTAAGCATGAATCAACAAACTAACGAACTAAAAGGGCTACCATATTGCAGTAATCAAAGAAGAATCGCACAGGCAAAATTTCAGTCAAACAGAAATCCTGAATCCCCCATACAGCAACTAAAGCAACAAATTTCAATTTAAATTCAGTAACGAAAACGAAAATCTAGACAGATAAAGAGAGAGGCTGCTAAAATTAAACCTGTCCGCCGACGACGGCGACAGAAGGCAGAGCTTCCCAGAGCGTCGGCAGAGTGCTATCGGCACCACCGTAGTCTCCGAGAACCGTGCAAGCTCTCTGGATCCTATTCACCAACCCGATCAAACTCTCCATCGTCGTCATCTTTCCCTCTCTCTCTCCCAACAACAACAACAAAACCCTAAATCAGTACTTCTAGAGAGCCTTCTTCTTCTTCAACTACTTTGTTCTACATACACCAACTGCTCGAGATGAACGCAGGGAGAAATCGTGTGCCGGAAGAAACACAGATAGGAAGAGAGAGAGAGAGAGCAGGGAGATGAATTTGAAATTTTGGAACCGAGTTCTTCGATGCCCTGTCTGCTTCAGTTGTTTCAACTTTTTCTATACCGCACCACTATTACGCTCTCGCTAAGTAGAGATTGATGTACAGGTTCAAGCACAGAACAGGAAAGAATAAAACAAAAGTGGGCTTACATCAAAGAGAGAACTCACTTGTTTCAAATAATTGTAATTAAATTTCATAAAAATAAAAAATAAATTTTTTTAAAAATAAAATAGAAGTAAAATTTAGTATTTATATTTTAATTTTTAGAAATATATTAAATATTAAAATAATAATTATATCGGAAAGTATGTATAAATAAGAAAGTTAGAATTGAAATTTTGTACGTAGAAATTAAGTTTTGAATTTTCTATATAATTAAAATATATGAATTATTTAAATTTTAAATTTTAAAATTTAATAAAAAAATAAAATTACGGACGTTTGAAATACGTCATAAATTTAGTTTGTATAGAAACAAACCACTCAGGGAAAGCTTCCTGACCCTTGCAATGCTCTCAACATTAAAGGTATAACACCACTCAATGCCGGTCACCTGCTAGGATCATTCAATCAAATTTGGAAGAGAAATGAAGATCAGCCTTGAAAGCAAATGCAGCAAAACAGAGAGGAAAGCAGGTTCCAGGACCATTGCAAATTATCTAGAAATGCAAAGAAATATTCAACAGCCAAATAGTTTGATAGAGTTGTGAGAAAAAGAAACAGCGATAGTTGCCTCACCACTTGAGGACTGATATTTTATAATTAGCCAGAAAGTTGTTATCACAGAGGTCAAATAAGACTGACCAAATTCTCCACTTCTGTAAATTTGCTTAAATTGTGCTGATCTCGTGATTTGTCTTGCATCAACCTGCGAAAAATATTTGGATTTTGAGAGCTAGCTCTTAGTAATCAAACCATATTCTTTTCCAGAAACATACAAGAATGATCTTCAAAGCTCAGTTGCGAAAACAGCTTATTGAGGTTCTGCATGCATAAACAAAGTTACCAAATGTGTCAAAAGTACAATAATTGCAAGGATACTAACATTATGCACGCTTATATGAACGTTGGTTCTACTAAAAAAGCTTCTTTCTGCAAGAAAATGGCTACTACACATTTTAAAAAACAGAAATTGTTAATAAAGATTCATGGAAAGCTATGCTGAGAAACTCAAACATAGCGAAAGAGAAAACCAGTAGGCAACCACTCCTTGTTCAATCAACGACTCCTCAATAATAAAATTATTTATTATTTTACACCCTCCCACACTTCTAGGAAAATACGATAGCATCCGATTGCTGATAATTTATCTTTCAAGAGGGTCACGGAGGGAAAGGAGTAAGGATATATTTAACAGTACTATTATATTTTTAATTTTTTTAGTTTTTATTTTAAAAAATTTTAGAATAATTTTAAAATTTTAAAATTAAGAAAATATAAATAAATTATATCTGTTTTATATTTTTAAAAGTAAAAAAGTTAACTTATTTTTCAATAAAATTAAAATAATTTAAAAAAAAATTATTTTAAGCACTAATTTAGTGCGATGGTTCTTTTTTAAATAATTGTAAAGAAATCTATCTTTCTTTAAAATTTAAATTCTATCAATTAATTTATTTCAATTATTATTCCAAAATTTATTTTATTTTTATTCTAAAATTTATTTTATCAAAATTTAATTTCAAACTCTATTATATATATTTTAATTATTATTTTAAAATTTATTTTTATTAAAATTTACTTGTTATCAAATTTTATTTTTATTAAATTTATTTTTATAAAATTTGTTTTATGTAATTAAAATATGTCTTTGTAAAACTCAATGAGTGAACGGTGACTAATTTGAGACAGAAAGGTGGTAGGGGAGTGATAAGCATCTAAGATTTATGGTACTTTTGAGGATCGTCCATAGATATCATTAACATTTTGCATCAAAATCAGAGTGATTTATTAGACAAACAACATACACGTGACATGATTGTCTATTCGTGACTAATAAGGCAATTAATCCTCATATTTCATTAACAGCGACTCGCTATATGCTACTTCTTTTGTTGATATATAAATTGTACTTATATGTACAATGTTTTTTATTGGGGTATACCGATCTAGTGCAATTTTATGCATTACTAACTTCTGGCCCAAATTTGCAAAATCAAATTTTAATTAATTATTCCATACTTTAATTAGGTAACCCAAATTTAATGCTGCCTAAAGCAAGCCCAAGCCCATAGAACACAAACAGTACCACATCAAACATTTTGAATCTCTCTCTCTCTCTTTTCGCCACAACTCATGCTTTCACTCTTTTCTTGTTTTTTTAAATTTTTTTTTTTTCCTAAAAGCTAGAAATCTCAGAACCATTCATCCTCCGCTAAGGAACGAGTCTTCCTCACTTGTACCCTCTCTATATATAACACACAACCCTCGCTCCGTTTCTTCCCAACAAAACAGAAGAAAAATTTTATCGGTGCTGTTTGATTTCTTTGTTGTTCAATCAATCTCGAGATCGATCGAGAGTGATCATACCACGATGAAGGCATCAGTATTCATCACTCTCGCAATCTTCACTTTACTGATCAACACAGTCTCTGCATCGACGAAAGGCGAATGCGAAAGCCCAGCAGGTGTAGAACAAACCTGCAGGACCGTCTCCTCCTCCGCCGACGCCGGATTCAGTTACGACTTCTGTGTTGCAACACTAAACTCCGATAGATCAAGCAAAACAGCTGGACTCGCTGGCCTCGCTGCAGTAGCCATCAAACAAGCACTCGCACACGCGACGAGCGCTGAATCCAAAATCGAAGACCTTTCTGATCTCGAAGACGACGAGGAAGTTCGCGGGTGCTTCGACAAGTGTCTCGATGCGTACGCTGACGCTATCGATCGGCTGCGTGATTCTCTTGACGCTGTGAATTCTGGGCTTCATGCGCGTGCGGTGAAGATGCTGACTTTGGCACCGGCGGCTGCTGATGATTGTGATGCAGCGTTTGATGAACTCAGTATTGCGAACTCGCCGGTGGCCTCGGAAGATAGGGACTATGCTAAGCTTGCTAGCTTGGCTTTCTCCATCATTAAGACTATTGAGTAGATTTTAGATTAATTTTTTCACGTTTTTTTTTTTTTGTGATTGAAATTTAATTAGGTTTTTGAGAGCGTTGTAGTTTTGTAGGAGGTTATTTGTGTTGTGGTTAAAGTCTTGAGTTAGATTAAAATTAGAATAAAGTAATGCTTTTATTTTTCAATTATTCTTAGAATAAAGTAAATTTTCAAAAACCATATTTACGTGTGCTTTATTATTATATATGTTTATAATCACTGCTGTCTGGACTCTGGAGTGATAAGAGCCGGCGATCCTTGCCTATATTATTGTGCGCTAAATTCGAAATTTCGAACTATTGGGTCGTTTAAGTTACTGAAAATAAAGTATCTTCTAAAATAATTTAGTTTAGAGTGTTTTTACTTAAATTTATTATTTTACTTAAAAAATTAAAATTTTAATTATATATTTTTATAATATATATTATATATTTTTTAACATAAATTATAAATTTTATAAAATATTTCTTTAACTCTTTTGAAAAAAAACAACTAAAATGCACTCCTAATAATTTGAGAGGAAGTTTTGAAAGTATTTATAAAATTATTTTTAAAAAATAAATAAATTTTATTTTATTATTAAAAATGAGTTTTTTATCTAAAATAATAATAATTAATTTTATTACTTAAAATTTTTTATTATTTAAAATTTTAAATATATTTTATAAAATATTATAAAATTTATTTAAAAATATAAAATAAAAAATAAATTTTGAAATATTTTTATAAACAATTTCAAACGCGAGTAAGTCTTTAGGCCCATTTGGTATTTTTCAATCTCATTTTCAGGTTTTATTTTTTAACTTTTAAGTATCTTAAAATTTTCAATAAAAATATTTAAAAATATAAATAAATTGTAAGATGTGTAATCATTATAATAATTATTTTAGGCTAAAATATAAATCTGTATTTTAAAAATTATAAAATTTTTTATTAGAAATATTTTTTCATAAGCAACTAAAGACTCTTTAGTCCCCAATCTCCATGAAATGTTCATACTTCATACATGAATTTTACTGAAATTATTTTAAAAAGGTAATTATGAGAAGAACTAGATTTATTAGGTTGCATTTCACTTGTTTGGTTCTAAACAATATTGCTAATATACCTAACAACTTAACGTTAGGCTACCTGCATTAACTAATGTTGTCGTGCTAGACCAAAATTTGACCAATTTAATTAGGTTGGTCGGACTGAATTAGCCAAACCCATAATCTTTAGGTCCAAGGTGTAGTAAGAAAACAATTTTGGGCTTTGCAATCAAATGCAAACATATATTTATACAACATGTATACTCTTGAAATTATGCTATATTGCTTACTACATCTAGAATCAAGAGATTTACGTTACTATTAATTAATAAACAAAAAGATTCTTGAGTTTAGCTGTATAAAATTTCAAGTAAATGAAGAGGTTATCACAATTTTGATATGGACCACGAATGGCTATTTTATACGGGATTTGTGTCAAATACATTTAACTCTAATTTCTCTCTTTATATTTTGAGTTTAATTATTTAACGTATTTCAATTGCTATTTTAAATTTCATTTTTATTTTTACTGAACTTTACTTGTATTAAAATTTATTTTATTTATTTTAAATATTATTTTAAATTTTATTTTTACTGAATTTTATTTTTTACGGTACTTTATTTTTATGAAATTAAATTTTATAAAACTCAATTACGTGTATTGAAATACGCCCGTAGATAAAAAATTAATAGAAAAACAAAAGAAACGGGCTAGGAACACTTACTCGAGCAAGTCTTTATAAAAAAATAAAAATAAATCTTAGACAAATGGGCTACAAAAGTAGATAAAGAAATTAATAGGAAAACAAAAAAAAAAAAAAGGCTAGGAACAGTTACTCGAGCAAGTCTTTATAAAAAAATAATAATAAAGTCTTAGACAAATGGGCTACACAAGGTATTCAATCACAGAAGCCCAAAACAAAGTTATAGCAGCAAGATTTGGGCTAAGTGGCCCATAGATTTTCTATTACGTGCTGCGAAGAGTTTCAGATAGGGACGCACGGATAAAGCAGCAGTAGTGAACGCTCGCATAGCGCAACACAGGCACACGTGCCCCGCCGGCCTGCAAGCGTTGAAATGGCGGCGGCGAGAATGAGAGATGTGATGGACTGTGGTTTCTGGGACTTCAATGTTTCCTCAGCGAAGCTTCTAGAAGGGATCGCACGGGCCGTGCCAGGTTGCGGGCCTCCGCCGGTTTCCGGATCGAAGGCTCCGCGAACCAGCAGAGTGCAGCAGCTGGACGTGCTGGCTGGAGGCTTCCCTCTCGGTTTGCTTCCGTTCGTTTCACCGCCGGCTGATAAGGCTCTCGGCCCTTTTGGAATACAAACTGTTGTTACCGGGCCTGATATCTCCGAGAATTGGTACTTTATCTCACTCTCTCAATGTTTTAGGATGTAGTGAGATTAGAAATTAAAGTTTTGAATGGTGTTGAACTGGAATATGGAACGTTGAAGTTTGGGGAACAACCTGGTGGATGAAATGTTAAGTTTTGTTGCATTTTAAATTGCTAAGTTGATTATACATTAGTCATTGAGAGCTGATCCTGTGAGCTTCTGTGATTTGCATTTCGAATTTGGGATGTATAAGAATTTCAATGTTGCAAATTGATTCTTTAGGCAGAGAAATGGTTACAAAGTTGCCCATGTATAATTAATGAAGTTTTTCTTCAACACTACATCTCATAGCACGTTTAAATATGGGAACAATGATGTGATGGAAGAAAGTGATCTAGTAATATGGTTAAAGAGCTGTGGTTTGTGTCTTTTTTAGGTTGGTGCATTGTTTTAGTTGCTATTTACTCTATACCTGAGTAACTAGGAACTTGTGCGTGCTACCCGCTCCATCTTTTTTTTCCAACGGTGAAGCTTGTTATTGACTTCGTCCAGGATCTTGAGTAGAAGAAGCATGCTTTAGTAATCAGTGATATGTTTTTATGACCTGCTCTTTGTAGTTTTTGCTTGTGGCTGCATTTCATTGTAATTCAAGATATTTAAGGTTATATGCAATGTTTGTAGGTGGGTGGGGTTTGTTGGCCAGTTTCGTCCATGGAAACTGATAACATCTATTAAGAATGAATTCACAAACGGCGATGAGATTGAGATTCCTGATGTTAGAGATGTTGCGAAACATTTTCTAGATAAGTCGCTGTTTGCACTGGGACTTTTCTCGCAATTTGCTTTGACAAATGATACGTCTTTACTCCTGAATGTGGAAAGGAATGGACAGAGGAAGGGACGCCGTTTAAAAGCTCTGCTTCATCACAAGGTCGCTCAGCTCTTAACACATTGCATATATGTTTTGAGAGGGGGTCCTTTTTGATGTCTAGGTTGCTAAAATTCTATAACGTATCATGATAATATGTCTCTTGCTTTTATTTTTTTACAGTTCTTTCTGTTACTTGTGAAGTGTATAGATAGGTCCTGAACTTTTGGTTTTGTTTTGACTTGTTTGTTTTGCAGATAGACTGTTTCTTCTCATAGATTATAATATCTAATGAATATCAAATATGCAGCTTCCAAATCATGATTTCACGATTGAAGCAGCATCACCAGAGCTTTTCTTAGACGAAAATGGAATGTACTGGGATGTTCCATTGTCTGCAACTGTGGATTTGTCATCTCTAGTATCTAAGTCTGGATTGAGATATCGTGTTGCTTTACACAATAATTATGGCAAGGCTGGAGCTCATAGCACGTCCTCAGATGAGGCTCCTTCTGCTCTGCAACCCGGCCTTTGTGCTAAAGCTGCATTTTCATATGAAAAGAGTAGAGACTTTTGGAGGGAACACGAAGAAAAGCAGGGTAAAACAAGTTCCAAATGGACAAGCGACAGATTTGTTTTGTCGCCTTCCTATGACATACGCCTTAAGGAACCTCATTCAGCTATATCAGGAATAATAGGTAATGAACCTGATCTACTGCCCTTTTACAGTAAAGTGCTTTTCCCGGTGCTTGTTAAGAAGAGCAGTTTTGAAGCAGCAAGAGCAATTTTATTGACCTTAACTATGGTGTTCCTTTGTATGTACTTGTTGGTTGATTCAATTGTGGCTCTATTACAAACCAAAAAATAAAAATAAAAGTAAAAATAAAAATCAAAAGCAGTGATATGTTGCTTTACATTTTTGCTTTTGGACATATATGTTTTACATGGCTCGTAGCTACTTTGATGGATCTAGAATGTGCCATGGTCTACTGCATCATTGATGTTTCCGGTTGTAGTTCTGATGCTTCTCAGCTGGCTATTTGTCAGTTTGTTGGATTAAATATTTTCAGCATCTAAATCTAGAGTTCTTAAAGGGTCATGATGACTTTCAAGTGGTGCCTTTATAAATGCTGCTTGAGCTCATATTGACAAGACCTGTTGCCAATGGCAAAATAATAGAAGTTGTGCTTAAATCTCGTTTCAGTCATAAGTTGCCAGAGATGTATACTTGCTCTGTAGATGTATGTGTATCAAGCTCCTTATGTTATATATAAGGGACTCGCATATATACTTTGCAGATGTGGATATGAATTTATGATGTTTACAGACAATTATAGGCACTTTGTATGTACGTTTATTTATACTGCTCTGTAGCAACTGTTTTAGCTATTTTTTTTTCTTCAGCCCTTATGGTCTTAGTGCATGGTATTTTCAGGTGGCATGTGTGCGTTGTGGTTTGGAGGAGATGGAAGCCCTGGTAACAATTCAAAAGTCCAAGCTGGAGATGGGCAAGCCACAGACTTTGTTCGTATGACTTCCAAGAGAAGCCGATTTAATGTGGATTTATTTGGCTCACTGTGCTACTCTTTTCAGAAGGGGAAGTTCGAAAAGGATTTTAATGATCTTAGTAGACTAGATTTTCGCTTAGACATCAGTTCTGCCTCTGCTTTTATCAATGGTGCCTATCATCTAATTTCTGGCGGCCTTAGAAAAGGACCAGTAGAGCGTGAAGTCAACTCTCTTGCCGCTCCCAGACTGAATATGACCTTGCAGCAACAGGTATATTATGGATACTTCTTTGTGCTAGTTAGTAAAACCAGTATTTTTTAAGCATCTGTTGGTGTTTTGGTAATACTCTAACAGAGTCTGTAGTCTCAACCAAAAGATCTGAAAGTGGATTGACATATACAGAGTTTTTAGTGTTACAACAAGGAATTTTCATTCTGTGAAATAGTTGCTCATTCAAGGAACTACTGTGATTAGTTTTTGTCAATGATTAGTTTTTGTTAATTATGTAAGGGAAAGCAACACTTTTTCTTTTTAAGGCTAATGATGGTAGAATATGATGAAAATTTTGTCTCTGATTGCTTCTATTTCAGTGTCTTTCATGATTGTATCATTTATAGCCATCAGTTGGATAGCATAATGGCAAGACCTTCACTCCACTTGCCGGATTGACAAACGAGTTAGTCCTAGCATGTTCTCTGCTGAAATTTCAGCCAGTTACAGTCGAAACATTTGTACTGGATGATTGCAGAAGTTGTATTAACTATTTTGTCAAAACCATTTCCGAGGGATGATTGGTTTCTTTTTTTATTCTTCAGGTGATAGGACCTATAAGTGTTCGACTGGATGCCAGAGTTTCACCGACTTCACCTTCAGGGAAGCATTCCCCAAGCGTGGAGGATATCATATACAGCCTGAGTTACTCATTTAGGATGCTACAATCTGGGAAGGTCATGGCTTGGTATTCCCCCAAGAGGAACGAGGCAATGATTGAACTTCGGGTTTATGAGTTCTAGATGCCAAACGTTGTAACGCTGATCAAGATGTAGCAATAAACAGGGAATATTAGAGAATGGTTTTTTGGGTTGGTCCAATCCAGACTATCTGTATTCTATCTAAGCACCAGCATTTCGCTAATTACAAGCTGTTTCACTTTTATATCCTCTAGATTACATGCACAACATTTTAAGGTTAAAATAATTTATCTCTAAATTGTTTTACGTCTCCCAATTAGAACTCAAATTAATAATTTCATTAACTAATCTCCAAGTTTTCCTTCCAATGCTCAAATATTTGCAACGATCATGTTCTATAGTTGATTAATTGTAAGTTAAAGAAGAAACTATCATCAATTGAAAGAAGTCTATTAATTAATCCACCAACATTACGTCAATCAGTGGAATGCAGTCTGTGCTGGCGCCGCTGCCCATCCACTGTCTCCATAATCCACGGAACAAAAAGAAAAACTTCGATAAAAGAAAATAAAATAAATAACTTTTATTTCTTTATTCAAGACAAATGGAAATAGATAAATAAATGAAATCATTCATTTTTCCACAGTACTACTACCCCACTGTGCCTGCACCGCCACTACTAATCGCTCTTTTCTTTCTCTCCATTGTGAAATCTCAGTTGGAGAATCTTGAAGCTTTCCATCCAACTTCAAGCAGCGAAATCAACAATGAGGAATTCTTGGGTGTTCCATGTCTCTATTGTTTGTCTACAGATAATGGTTGTGGGTGTTCTTGCCAGCAGTGATGGTGATTTTCTCTCTCTTTCTTCTATAAATGATCAATTTTTGGGAAAAAAATGAGGCTTTTTTCTGTTATCTGCTGCTTTAAGATTTAATTGACTGATTCACAAGATTAGTTCCATTTTGAGAATTTTTTCTGCTGCAATTAGATGTTCCAGACTTGGAGTACTTGGTTTTGCTTACACTTGTGCTTCAGATTTTGGTTTAACATTAGAAGCAGAGAGGGAGAAAACATTTTACAAACTTTCACCTATATTCTGCTCCTCAGATTTATAAGATATATAGTAGCCAAAAGCATCAAACTTTGGTTCTAGTACGAAATCTACAGTTCTTGTTTAGTCACATACTTTGACTAGTAATGTCCTGTTCATGTTCGTTAAACATGTTTGGAAGTCTGAAGAATTATGTACCAGTATCGAGAAGCTAATTGATAGTTAGTGCCAAGATGGAACATGAGCACAGAGATTCAGGTTCAGTTTTGTTTTGGTTAACCAACTTTAGTGCAAACTGCAAAGACGGAATTCCTGTAGGCTAATTATACTGGTTTAACAGTCACCAATTATAAGATTGTGAGATTAAAGACATTCAGGAGAGTGATCCAAAGTTGTGATTTATCAGAATCTTAGTCGTAGATGGAAATTTGAAAATTTAAAGAACTGGCTCTTTGGAACTCAGACTGTTTCATCCGGGCATATCCAGTGCCCTGATGTTCATGTTGTAGTCTGATCTTTTGTTTTTTTGGTGTATTTTTCACTTTCAATATATGGTTCTGTGAAAAAACTTTTGTTGATGATGTTATCTTCGACATTTAAATGTTTGCTTCATTGTTTCTCCAGGAAATGCAGCTAGTGAAATTGTCAATCTCATAAACCAGAACAGAACAGCTAGCAAGCTTTCAAAATTGTTCGACAGCCCAGGGCTCGGCTGCATGGCATTGCAGTACATCTCTCAGTGTACGGGAAACTGCAGCTCCAACAATACACTAACCTGTCAGCCTCCTGAAGTAGATATCACAGAAGTCTACGCCCCTGACTGCGGAGTTGAGTTACCAACAGTCGATATCATAACAGGTCATCTCATTGGTTGCCACTGGGGATACATTGATCCACAGGTAGCCCTCTCGAGTGTTCTTATCACAGACAAGAAAGCCATTTCATTGTTGCATAGCAAAGAGCATACTGAAGTTGGGGTGGGATTGGTTCGAGCACACAAGAAGGGTTTCTTCTGGTGCGTGTTGTTCAGCAACGGAAGAACGAATTCTAGTTTTGTTCTTGAAGGCGGAAGAGGGATCGAGCAGAAGAACGGTTGCTTCAGTGGAACTACATCATCGTGTAGTTCTTCAAGGAAGATTTCTGTAGCAGTAGTTCAGGTTCTTGTTTTTAAAATGGCAATTCATTTCATAACTAGTGTTGTAATTTAGTCCATGTAGATTCACAAAGAACAGAACGTGAAGAAACCTTTGATGAATTTGTGTTATCAGCAACTAGAAAATGTTCAATTTTGTTATATTGATAAATTCCACTAGCTTGTATTTCACAAGCAAGCAACTAAACACTAGAAATTAAGTTTGTTACAATGCTACTGACGAAGGAAACTTTGAATTGTATTTATGGAAAGAGTGAAGAGAAAGTTCTATGTTCATGCATCAAGGAGAACTAAATTCTCCCCTCTTACAAAATTGAAGTTACTAGACATTAGATGTGGAAATTTTTGCAATACAAAATGGAGAAGAACTCAAATACCTTCTCTTTCACGAACTGACTACAAAAGGTTATCTTTCACAAACAAACAATGGCAAGCTTTCATCGTATGTGCACCCTCATCATAGATAAATTTCTGTAACATTCTTCGTCGCGTCTTCTCCTATGCATTGCTGAAGGTGGTTCAAAGATTTCCAAAGTTGAACTGTTTCATCTGCTTCGCCAGAACCTACTGTCGATCCATCTGGACTCTGCATAAATCGCCGGAATTTCTTCTTTTGTAAGGTGTGTCCTTTTAAGTCTACAATCTTTCGACTGTTGAAGGATAAAAACTTCACCATGAGCGAGTAGCCCCTTCTGATGCCTTCTCCACTTCCACGCACAAGCCTATCAAGGAACGATCTTGTATTTCATAATTATAACTTCCGTTGATAAAAAGAAATCGATGCATAGAAATGAAATTGTCCATTGGCTTGCCTGTGCTTCACTGTTGACAGTATGAGTACATCTTCCACCAGAACTAGAAGCTCAAGATCATACTGGTGTGAGCAACGGAGAAGAACCAGGTAGAATCCAGATTTCATCGTCTTGCACTCGCATGAACATCATCAGAACTTTTTAGATTAATTATGGAGAAACCAATCAACCAATCGAAAGACGGAGGGATTGAAATTGAGGAGGCGTTTCGGATTACGTTTACTGAATTTTCTATTTCATATTTTTTAATATATATTTTATAATTATTAAAAAATTTTATTTAATAATTTAAAAAGTATAAAAAATTTTATATAATAAAAATTTTTTATTATATATTTTTATTATTTTTTTATAAATAAAAAAATAAAATTTATTTTAAAAAAAATAAAAATATTTTTTATTTCATAAAAACTTAATTTTATAAATACTCCCAAAAGCCATTGTTGCAATGAAAGAATTTCCCGCGCTTGAGTCCGACTAAGATCGGGTTGTTTATCAATTATCATGAGTAACCCATGAGTCAGACTCGGTTTTATATTTTTTCTTTGAGGTAATAATTGCCCTAGAAAATTAGAGGTGGTAATATATGATTCGATTCGAAAACACGATTCGACACCAACCCACTTAATTAGGGTAAGAATTAAAAAATTTGACCTGTATAAATATATTGATTGAGTTAGGATTGAACAAATTGGATCCGATTATTAAATAAATCGATTCGGATTAATCTAAAATTGACCCACCAATCCGAATTATTATATCTTGAAGGAATAATATTTAATTTTTTCTTTCCGTATATTAAAATATTGGCAATAAAAATAATCGATAATAATAATTTATAAATTATTAAAATTTATAGTATTTATAATTAATTATTATTTTTATATCTTAGTAAAATAGTGTAAGATAAGAATTATAATATTATCGAAAATATTACTATATAGGTGTTTTTGTAATGATGAATTTGAATTTCGTATAAAAATTTTTAACAAAATTTTGTTAGATAGCTATTTTTATCAAAATTATTAATATATATTTATAATCATAAAATTTCAGATGTCAACACATATTTTCAAAAAAATAAAAATAAAAATACAAAATGTTTTGAATATTTTAAAAATCAATTAAGATACTAAACAATACACATTTTGACGGGCACTTATTATATCTCGTCATTAAAAATATCGTGCACTTCTATTATAACTGATCTTATAATTTCGTTGAATTTTAAAAATATAGAATTAAAAATTAATAATTTTAATTATTAAATGGGTCGATTCGAATTTGATCCGGTTATTAATAGGTTAGATTAGGGTTAGACAATTTTGACCCGTATAAATTTATGAATTGGGTTAGAATTGAACGAATTTTATCCGATTATTAAATAGATCGATTCGAAACTGACCCACGAATCTAAGGGAGCGTTTGGGAGTGCTTATGAAATAGAGCTTTTCTGAAATGGAAGATATTTTTATTTTTTTTGAAAAACGAGCTCTATTTTTTTATTTCTAAAAAAATAATAAAAATATGCAATAAAAAGATCTCACTTCGTAGAATTTTTTTACACTTTCTAAATTTTTAAATAAATTTTTTATATACTTTAAAAATATATATTGAAAAATATAAAATGAAGAAAAATTAAGAAAAGTTGATAAGTAGCTTTTCAAATGCAGCCCCAAACAGTCCCTAAATTGTCACCCCTACAGAAAAAATTGTTTTGGCAGTTCTGAGCCCTCAAAGAACTAAAACTTCAAATGGGCGACAGTTTAGGCCTATGTAAAAGTTAGATTGGGCCTGTGCTGATGTTAGCTCTATTAAATTAGTTAGCCTATTTTTATGGATGCTTTTCAAATAACCTTCTAACAAACAGTAACATCCTATATCCTCCAAAAAAACAAAAAAAAAAAGAAACAGAAAAAAGGAGAGAGAAAAAAAAGGGCTCTACTTTCACATGAATCATTCAAAGATTACTATTTTTCTGCTTCTTTTCTTCTCCTCTCTAATTGAAGAATTTTATCTTTACAGTTATAAGTTTCTTACCTTTTTCTTCCGCTTATGAGCTTGAAGCTCGCATGATCTATCATCAAAATTTATACTGCTACTTATTATTATAATTTTTACTAACTACAGAACAACAATTTAATTCTTTTAAATACCCTCATGAAGAGGGCAAAACAAGTGCTTTATCAAGTTTTTGCCTACAACTCAGGTCACAGATGTTCATGCATTCCTTCAAGACTAAATCAATTATTTTCAATATAATGCAATTCTTTCAATATAGTCGTAGCTCTGTTTGTCACGGATTGGTTTGCCATCGTTGTTATGGCGCACGATCTTGGTAGAAAATAAAAGGAATAAAATAAAAGAATTGAAACTTATTGTATCCATCATCGTTGTTGGTGAAAAATAAAATGGTATGTAAAATAATAATAAGGGAAAGTTTCCTTCAAAATAGAAGGACTTGGCATGCATGGCAATTCCCTTACTGGTTCTTTTCAGTTGTTAATTGTTTCAGCAAACATTCTAAAACACTTAAACAAAGAATGAAGAAGAACAAACCTGGTCTGGCATTCGTTGTCGCTGTTTTTTAATCAACAACATTCTACAAAGGTTATTAATTTATATAAGTTTGAAGTGGTCCACTAAGTACTCCTGCACTTGGCTACACTATCGTTCCTTACAAATTTTTTTAAAGCTAATTGAAGTCAACTGGAAACATTTTTTTTAATTCAAATTGTTATATTCCATATTCTGATTTATATAAATTTTGGCTGAATTATAGACTTGTTTTCAAACTGAGAAGAAATGCTAAAATAAGCTGAATTATTCAAAAGTGAACTTTATTTCTCTTAATTACAGTTTATTACTGAAATTTAATCACGCAAAACTCTTTTGCTTTTTAAATATATCTAAGAGCAGAATTAGCACGCATATGATTAAGATCATATTTGGAGGAGTTTTTATTTCCTAATTTTTTAATAAAAATATTTAAAAAATTTTAAAAAATAAAATTCATTTAAAAAAATTTTTAAAATATTTTTTTTTGAAAAATTCTAAAAACTCTTTTTTAGTAAGCATTTTAAAATATCTCCTAACTCAACTTTCTTCTGACGTAGATTAGCTTACCCATAGCATTAATATTAGAATTGGCAGACAGAATATTTTGCTGATGTTGAATGGAGCACACGTATGTGCGCTACGTAAGAATTTTTATTTTTCTCATATTTAAATTTTTTAAAGAATATATGTCAATATTAGAAGTCTACTACAACAAGTGAAAGGAAACCCTCAACAGCAAACCAGTTGTTATTTATAAGAAAAACTTCATAGTTCACGTCAAAAGAAACTTCATCTGATTTATGCTAAAATTGAACCAATTTGACATAATAAATTATATTAAATATACGAAGTTGCTACTACATTTTCAGGTTTAGCAAAAATTGACTTCTAAGTTTTAAATATTGATTCATAATTTTCTTCTATAGTTTAATGATTAATTATCTGACTTAAGTTTGTATAGTTTATTTTATAATTAACTAAGTATTGATGTGAGGGAGAATATTGTTCTCATCGCAAACTGAGCTCATAAAAATCAATGACGAATGATTATAGTAGTTTCACAAATATCTTTTAAATTTTCACAAATATTGTTGTCCCATTTTAATCTTTATTATATTCTTATATTGAACTGTTACTAATTTAATGTTGAATATGAACTACTTCGCTGGTGGAATGAACGCTCGATCCTTGAAAACTTAATATCAGAAATTTGAATTTGACTAATACTTAGATAATTTTTGAATATCAAGTCAATCCTAAATAAAAATTTTCTATTGATTAAGTATCTATTCTTATCTTTTCTTTAATACTAAAAACTAAACTAACAATAACCTTTTTAAAGAGGTGTCACAAGATTACCTTAATCTCAACAGTTCCTTATTTCTCATTCTCTCTTCCGTTCAAATAAATACCCAAACTGAAAACTCTGTGAACTCCTTCAAGCATCATCATCATAACAACAGAAACGAATTAACGTACCTCTCTCCCTCTCTCTCAATGCGATCGCTTTTAGACACCGGCGCACTGCCGCCGCCGACGGAGACGCTAGTGACGTCAGAATCTTCTTCTTCTTCTTCTTCGCATTCGTTCAACCCCAGCTTGATCATAATCGTTTTTATAATTGCTTTTGTGATAATCTTTTCAGCCTCCATTCACTTTCTCCTCCGCCACCTCTCCAATCGCCGCCGCCGCAGCAGCAGCAGCACAACCACTATTAGCAACAACAACAACACCAGCAGCAGTTCTATTTCCTCTAGAAGAGAGATTGCAGAACGCCGCCGGCAAAACAAGGACCGAATTCAATCTCGATCGCGATCACTTGTAGATGCTCTGCCGGAGTTCTCTTTATCTTCTACGGCGGCAGCGTTGGGATCTAGACCGCCGCCGACGGAGTGCGCCGTTTGTTTATCTAGGTTCGTCGCCAGTGATAAGCTCCGGTTGCTGCCGGCATGCTCGCACGCCTTTCATTCTGGTTGTGTTGATGAATGGCTCCGATCTACTCCATCGTGCCCTCTCTGTCGGTCTCCTCTCCGCCTTCCCCGGCCCAATGATTTCTCCGATGGCTATCGTCGACCTACGGCGGCCAACTCTATTTCTCTCAATACCCAACCTCAACAACAAGAGCAACAACAAAAAACAGCTGTTGCGGAAGAAGCAGACGAAAGACGAACTATGCAAAATAACAACGCAATGCAGTCTATCGAACAACAACAACAACAACCGCTTCAATCGAAAGCAGAAGAACAGAGGAGAAACGGATTAACGGAATCGTCGATGCAATTGATCGAACAACAACAGCAGAAGAGGAGAAACAGAATGCAATCCATTGAGAACAACACGATGCAACCAATGGAACAACAGCAATCAGTTCAATTGAAAGCTGAAGAAGAAGAAGAGAGAAGGAACTGGCTGAGAGACTACTGGGACCGAATCGCCACATCAGCAGCATCGTCGTTTAGTTCCGTACAATGTTCGAGTCGATGGAACTGCGACGTGGACACCGACGCCATCATCTCCGGCGGATGCATATTGGACCCCACCGTTCGGAAGAGTAGCGAAATCTCAGATCACCACGCGACAGAGATCTACAGATGGATAACGTCGACCCCACCTGAAATGGGCCCGCCACCTTCCACATCAGCGTCAGCTTCGTTCCGTTGCTGCAGGTTCGACTGCGAAAATGCTGTGGAGCCCGCCAGTACGGGAAAGAACCAAATGAGAGATCCGCTAGAAGAAGATGAGCACGCTAAAGCGATTTACAAATGGCTAGCGTCGGCCCCGCCCGAATTGGGCCCTCAAACGTCCACGTCAGCAACGTTGCGGTGCTGCCGGCCGGATTGTGACGGCGTTGTTGAGCCAGAGAGGAGAGATAGCTACGAAGTTGAGGGGAGTGCGTTCTACCGGTGGCTGATAGGAACCAACTCCTGAATAACACAATCCTACAAGGGTAACTTTGGAAGAAAAGAATATTCCGTGTTCTATACTGTTTGCAATTTAGGTCCTCGCTTCTGGGATATGAGTATATGACTGATTTGCCTCGCTACTGGAGCTGCATACTGTACAGATAAACCAGTCCATTGTAAAAGGGCTTGAATCGAATTTGGCTGCTGCCGTTTTGTTTGCTAAAAGCCCAGAGACTGCATAGTAGTGAACTTGCTGACAATGTGTTCGAATTGAATTAAACTCCCACAGAGTAAAACATATGTGGATCCTTTGCATTGGATTAATGTGACCTTAGCTAGGGTACGTTCGGTATTGCATTCCCCAAATTCTTTTTTAAAAAAACTTTGTTTTATATTTATTAATAAAATATTTATAACATTTTATAAAATTATTAAATTATTTAAAGTATAAAAATTATACATAATAAAATTTTATTATAGTTTATTTTTTATTATTTTGAAAAAATAAAAATTTATTTATTGAAATAAAATAAAATTTTTTTATTTTTTAAAATACTTTTAAACATTCTAGAAGATGTTTAGGAGTACTTATTGAAGAGAAATTTTTCCAAAAAAAAATATTTTAGAAATTTTTAAAAATAAAATTTATTTTTTAATTTTGAAAAATAAAAATAATTAATAAAAAGATTTACAACATAAAATTTAAAATTTTTAAAAAATTTCTGTAAAGTATTTTAAAATTTTTATTAAAAAATGTAAAATAAAAAATTGGGAAAGAAAATATTCAAAGAAAACCTCGGGAGAGATGCAAGAAAATATTCATGAATTGTTTTGGTAACTTTATGCAGATTTTTTGTATGTATGATTTTCTACTTTGTTGGTTGTTTCACTTGTTTGCGGTTTGAGGTACACACTTTACTTTTCTATTCATTTTATTTCAATTTTATTTTCACATTTAAAATTTTTTTATAATATTTTAGAATTTATTTAAAATTAAAAAAAATTATATCGTAAAATTTATATTAATTACTTTTTATTTTTTCAATATAAAAAATTACTTATTTTCTGAAAAAATGTTTTTATTTAAAAAATTTTAAGCCTTTTCAAGTGTTCTCTTAAAAATGCTGTTCAGAAAAGCTCATTTTGTTCTGTCAAGATAAGCTTATGATGGTATCACTGCTTCAAGGTTTGGAGCACTTCCAATCGAGCCCAAAGCCCAATGAAAGGTTTGCGGGCTAGTTCACAAAAGCATAAACCCAGCCCACTCCAATCGTCACAACCTTCCGCTGTCGATTCTCGATCTCGATTTCTTCCGGTGTAGAGAGATCGTTCGGAGATTTATTCGATCAAATAAAGAGAGATTGAAGATGATCTACCGGAAATGGTCTCTGTTCTCATCGACGGTGGTGATCTGGGGTGGCGTTGGAACTGTTGCTCTCGCTCAGTTCTTCCTCTTTGGTGGAAAGGTAAATCATCTTGTTAGTTTGGCCCTAGTAATAATCCAGATCTCAAAATTATCATTGTTGCTGTTGCTACTGCTCCTGATCCTGCTGCTATTATGGTTTATCTGATCTTCTTCGTCGATCAGTACCCAAATTGTTTTAATTGAATAGTTTTCGGGTTTCGTTGATCAGTGAATATTTTCTCAACGAATGCATTCTGATGTTTTTGTATGAAGAAATGAAGTTAGATTTCGAATGGTTGTTTCTCTATTAAATACTGAAACAAAATTCAACACGAACCTTGAAATTAGTGACTAACTTCAACAGTTCAACATTTAAAATAGAAACTGACAAGAATTTTATGAGCACCTTGATTGATTAATGTATTTTTTGAAGAAAAATATTCTTGGGGTTTTCCAAGAGATGGTTGCATGAAGGAAACTGCTAGCACTTTGTTGAGTAGAGATGTCGGAGAACAAGGACATTGCCCAAGTTGTAAGATTGGTGACGAGTTGGCATAAGACATTATTTTATATGGTAATTGCTGCTATCTAATTAAGGAATAAAGTTGCATGTTATATCTGAAAGTCATTTAGCTCACTTCAATGCAATTCAATGTGGTAAGCGTTGATGTTCTAGAGTTCTTAGAGAATAGTGGTTGACAAGTGATGTCATAGTAGAGCTGACTCTAGGCTCTTTTCAGGTATTAGTTGTTTTGTAGAAATGTATATTTCCAGATCATAACATTAGAAGCTTGATATGATATGCAATTATGTTTTCTTTCTCAAGATATGATGTAGAAGCGTTATCGTCATATGTATTTGGACAAAAGTGTTAATATGTCATTTTTTTAGTTAATACAATTAGGATGAAGAAGTTGCTTCAGATGAGCCATAATAATATGTTTAGGATGTGGTCAGCATCTTGTTCCAACAAAAATGTCGCTTAACTTCTTTCTTTAAAGCCATTGGACTGGTACAGTCTAAGATTGTAGTTAAGGAGATTTCTAATATCTTGATACCTTCAGGAGGACATCAAATTGGTTTTGGTATTGGGTTTGGCTTGTATTGTGCATCATGCAATGCAAGTGCGAGTTATGTCCTACTAGATAACCTATATCGAGAACAATCCAAACAGTCATTTGCAGCAAGTGGTCTGAACCATGTAGTTTGAGTATGTTGGTCGTGTAGAAGCAGAAGAAGACCATTGGGAAGAACAAATGGAGTGTTTGCTTAGTCTTGTATTTGGTCAGTATTGACATGCTAGTTATGTAATGGTGAATATTACGAACTAAACTTTTGAGTCCATTTCCTCTTAAAAAATGAGATTGGCCATGTAAAGATTGTAAAGCAGAGGATCTCCTGATGGTTTTGCCATGTACGTGAAGATCTCTAAATGCGTCTGTTTATAATATGAATTGTTAGGTATACTTCTTGCTAAGGTAGGAAGACCTAAAAGATTTCATCAGCTATCGTGTAAAGTGACTTATTTGTTTGCGGCATGACTGAGAATATTGCTTTAGATAGAGCGCAAAATAGCAAAATAGGATTCATGTAGGCGACTCCATTTAATGGGAGACTTAGTTGTTGCTATGTAGTAACTTATTAAGGATAAAATACTGAGATTTGCTCAAGAAATTTGGGATTGCTTGGCAAATCACTTGTAAGGCATGGCAATTGATTGACACTAGCGAACAAGTTAGCACGTGGTATATCCCTCAAACTTTAAAGTTTGACTGAAGCATAAGGCTAAGTTTGTAGGAGTTTGTTGAGGTTCATGATACTCTATATAATAGAGCATTGGTCAGGAATTAGTTCGAATGCAGTGAACATGAGCAAAGCAAAGGATGAAGATGCTGTGATGATTCAGCTGATAGGAAGAGGGAAACTTATTCTAAAGTTCATTCAGATTATATATACATTCAGAATAATCGCCTGTCCAGTTATTGGAAATTGTTGAACTGTTTGCTTTTCTATTTTGTCCTCCAGGAAAAACTCCGAGCTTATATGGTTCGTGAAGGTGAGAGGCTTCGGCAGGAAGATAGAGCGAAGATTGCTTCGGAGCACAGAGCAGCTTAGTTTTCATAGAGGAAAAAGTCTGTCATTCTGTTTCGCAGGTTTTGGTTGTTTCTTGTTTAAGGCAATAATTGCAAATGTGCATAACATCGAACAATGTCATAATCAGACAGCTGCTGCCAAGGTTATCAAACTTTTGATAGGATCCTTTTGCTTGAAAAATAAAAATTTTAAAATAAGATCTTAATTACATGCAGGTAGATTTTTTTTTAATATCATTGAAAAATTTTTATAATTTTTTTAGAATTTATCTTAGAAAATTTTAATTACATTTGAAATTTAAAGATTTAAAAAAAAATTTATAAAAATCTCTAGTTTGCAGAAAGTTTTTCAAAATTCTAATTTGCAGAAATTTTATTAAAATCTCTGTATACCTTGCAGAAGATTTTGCAAAAATTGACAGAAAACTTTTTAAAAAGTTTTTAAACAGCCTGTTTAATTTTACAGAAATAATTTAATTATAAATTTTCTAAAATTTATATCTTTTGAAATTTAAAAAAAATTACTATTTTTACAGATTTAATGCTCAAAATAACAATCTGGATTCAATTTTTCAATTTTATTCTAGAACTTTACTTGGAATTTTTCACTCTCAAACTTTCGATAACGAATACTACTTGTACGTTCACGGATAACATCGAGATCGTTTTGTAAAAATAGTCAGTTTAATTTACGTTCATAAATTACCTAAAAATCTTGTGATGAAAATTAAAATAATTCTTATTGTTAATATTATTGATTCTCCGTTCCAACAGTCCAACCATGATTTAAAAGTAAAAACTTCTCTTCTGTTGCGTTAGGATGAAATTAAATGAGTAGCAGAGAGTTCGGTGCATAGTAAGCGCCTCGGCAACACGTTTAAAAAAAAAACATAACTTTTAATCTATATTTTTAAATAAATCTTATAATACTTATTATTTTTTAATATTAAAATAATAAACTTTAATATTACATTATCTGTGTATCGAAAAAATATTTTTTAAACATAACACCGAACCAGAACTGGGCGTGCATGACCAGTCCACGTTACGACCGTCACGTGGTCTGGTGGTCAAATATCATGCCACGTGTACGCTAATTCTCGCCACGCGGCAGAAAATTTCCGGGCAGTCTGGCCCGAAACTGACGGGCAGTTGGAGACAAGGGAAGTTTATCATTCTACATAGGGAAGGTTGAACCCACACGGATGGAGTAGGAGAAACGACAAAAAGGTCAGTGGGGGATACGGTGACGTGAGCACGATAAACATTATGGTTAGAAGACAGACACAGTTTTAATTTTATCACTTAAAAGCCATTGAGTATTTATTTATTTTAGTTTACTTGATGGTGTTCTATTAAAATATTTATTTTTTAATAATCGTATTGCGGCTTTACTTGTCTGATTCTGTAATGAAATTTTGCAAAAACATCAAAGCTGTTCTCTACATAAATGAATATTTTTATATCGCTATCATAAATTGGGCATTTTTTGTTGTTGTTGAATATGATGAGGTCGGTTTTTAAGTTATCAATTATGTTTTTATCAATTGTTTTTGCTAATTTTTAAAATCATTTAATTTTATTCAAAATTTCCAGTATTTAAGTGGAGCGACACCGAACAGTCGTTTGAAAATATTTTTAAAAATATTTTTATTTTATTTAAAAAATAGTCTATTTTTCATTAAAATATTAAAAATAAATAATAATAAACTTTATTACGTAGTTTTTTTTAATATTTTAGTAAATTTTAATAAAAATTATAAAATTTAGTAAAATATATAAGTTAAAATTTTAAAAATTGTTTTCTAGAAAGCGCCCTTGATAGTGCTTATCTAGTATTGCATTATTCGTTTTGTTCGTTTGTTATTTTTCGAAAATAATAGTTAAGTTCCTTTCATAAATAGAGAACATGATAACAATTTGGTCCGTACATAATAATGCTTATGAATTTCGAATACATTTTATAGCAAGAGATGAAAACATATAATTTTGGATGCTAAATTAGCTATATTTCAATTATATCAAAATGCATCGTGCAGTATTGTAGAAATGAGCCGATGCTAGCTGTGGCATTCATGTCAATAGGTTTAATTCGGACGTCGTTATATGTAATTTAAGAAAGAGAGAAGGAGGAATAGTGGAGTTGGTTGTTTTTGTTGTGTTCTGGCGAATGGATTTTGCATGCATGTCCTTCCGTAGGCCCACAGTTTCTTTCCATAGAGACACCTGTTTTCGGAGACAGTTGTGAGTGATTATGAAATAAAATAATTTTATTTTTTTATTTTAAAAAAATAATAAAAATATATAATAAAAAATTTTATTTTATAAATTTTATTTTATATTTAAATAATTTTTTATATATTTATAAAATATTTATTAATAAATATAACTAAAAAAATTTAAAAAATAGCGTTTCAAACGCTCTCGATACTAGTACCAGCATCAAACTTCAAACCTCTCCCTTGCAAACTAGTCATGGAAATTTTATAACTAAAATAATTTTGTAGTTATTTTTTTTCAACAAAAGAAATTTGTTTTTTTTCAATGCAGTTCCATGCTCGTGACACATATACCTGTTATCTTTCTTCTCCCTCTCTAATTTTATATTAATTTTTGATGGAAATATTTTCTCCTTCTCTATCTAGATAAGCTTCTCCACGTTATAATAATCAAACTCATCTCCCCACTTTCTCCTACTGTCTTCTTTTCTTTCTTGTTCTTGTTGTTCTGAAATTAATCTCTGTGATTGAAACCAACTTCAAATCTAATGGAGCGCTGCAGTTCTTCACTTTCCTCTCTATCTTCCCTCTCTTCATCTCTCTCCTTATCTTCTCTTTGTTCGTCATCTTCTTCTTCTGTTTATCTGCTTGATTCAGATCTCTTCTTCAACAACAACAGCAAGATCAACTCCGACACTAAGAAGAACGGTAACAGAAATAATATCGATCAGATGCTGATGAACAAGAAGCCAGGGTTATTGGAGTTGCTGTGTGATGATCGAGATTCATGCGCTGAGGAGAAAAAGAAGCAATCTCATTTCTTGGATGTTTGTTTTTTCTGCAGCAAACGGCTCAGTAGAACCCGTGATATTTTCATGTACAGGTATGTTGTTTTCAATTTGATCGATTATTGGCAACTAACACACCGAGATCAAGCTTTGATATGTTTTGTTTGTTGATGAATTGACCTTGCTTGCAGAGGTGACACGCCGTTCTGCAGTGAGCATTGCAGAGACGAGCAAATCGAGAGAGATGAAGCGAAGGAGAAGATTCAAAGCTTGATATCGAACATCGACAGAGGCAACAAGAACACAACACCACCTCCAACTACAACTACTACAAAGAGTAGTACTCATCAGAGTGACAGAATCAACTTCACTGTCGCTGTTAATTGCTAGCTAATCAATTACTAGTATTTGAAACTAAGTAATAATTTCTATCATATATTGAACGTTAAGAAATTATCAAATATATATTATATATCTTAGCTAAGTTTGATGAAGAGGAAGATGTTTTATAAGTTGAGTGGGGTTTTTATTTTTTTTAATCCCTTCTTTACTTCTTTCCTAATTGGAATGGAATTGTTCTTGCTGTTGTAATGGCGAGTATGATGAAAATTTTGAAGTGAGTAATTAGTTTTTATCTTAAAGGTGTAATTTTGGCCACTGTATAATAATATATGTTCTTCAAGTTAAATTTGATGTTCTAAAGCTTGCTGTTCTCTTTAATTTTCCATTCATTCATGAACATTATGTGATTAACAACTGGTCTTGATGAAACAGAGAGTACAAGAAATATTTAATTGGCTGTAACTATAAAGAAGATATGATTTGCACAAACAACGACCAAAACTTGAACTTTCAGTTTTAGGTTCTATTTATAGAACTTCTTTGAACGCCTCTTTGTGCCCGTTCGTTATCTGAGCCGGTGGACGTTGGTGAGTAATTTTATACTGTTGTCGGCAGTAGAAGCTGCTAGTCGACAGTGTTGAGCTTTTGCCAACAATAATAAAGCGACTTTGCATAATTAAAGAACACCTTACAGTGCCCTTAGCAAGGATAGTAAGAAGTTCATACTTCATTACCAAATAAGAAGGTACCGAAAACAGGCAGGGTAGAGCCGAGCAAGGGCTAGTTGTCATGCTAGCTGACCTACCTTGTACGGCATGCTCTTATGAGCTTTCTCTCGACTTCGAGACCACCTTGAGATTCTACCGTTGTGCTCCAGCGGCCGCTGTCCATGTATCTCGAGGATTTTCCTTAATACGGATTTTGAGCATGAAGATGCTTCCCGTAATCATCACTTCGTGAATAAAGCGATATTACATTTCAATACGTTTCGTTCTTGAACGAAAAACGAGTTTGATGGAGTCTCCTATTTGTGGCTTACCAATTGGTAGTAACATTCCATCTATATACCCTCCCTGGATGCCTGAGAAGCTGCCATGTATTTAGTTTCAGTTATAGAAAATGCTAGTACAAACTGCAACTTTGAGCGCGAGCTATTGGTACCACCTTCAAAGTTAAAAAGAGCGTGTTTCAAAAATTCATATATTTTAATTATTTAAAAAAATTAAAATTTTAGTTTTGTATATAAAATTTCATTTTTTATTTTTAATTTATATATTTTTAATATAATTTTATTTTAATTTTTAACTTATTTTTAAAATAAATTTTAATTTTATGTATTTATTTTTTTGTTTATGTCAAAATTTAGTTACGGTAATCTAAAACACGGAGGTAGATTCATTCAAGTCGATCCTATTTTTTATGTGTAGGTTTTAATCACCAGTGGAGCACTTTTTTTTGATAGGCATAGTTCAGCTCTTCCGAATTTTTTAGTTCAAAATTTTATCTTTAGACTCGGCTTCTATTCAACTAATATTAAAATATTACTTATAAATTTACCTCCAAATATAATCAAATACAAAAAATTAACATACCTTCTAAACTTAGTTTTTTTAAAAACTAACCTTTTATAAATTTATTTTTTAAAAACTCAATTCACTTCAGTCAAATGAGAGTCTTTACAAAAATGATAATACTCCTGAAGAAATTCTAAGACAAGTACTAAGCACCAATTTCATCGATAAGTTTCCGGTTGATACATGATTACTACAAAAACATTGATGTAGGCATATCGGTGGCTCTTTATTATAAATTTATTATCATCTTTGAAAGTGAGATCTTTGATCAGTGCAATTGAAATCTTAACAAAATAATTACAAGATGGACCATCTATGAGCTCACTGTCTTCTGAAAATTGAAACATTAGGCCAATTTTATATATAGTTGGCAAACCCGGACCGACCTGTCCGGATCGATCCGAAAACCGTCAATTCGAACGGTAAGCCGTCCGGATTTACAAAAAAATCGTTTATACAATTGATCCGTTTCGACCGTCTTTGACCAGTTCGATCTGTTTCAACCCGCCCGTTCGAATCAAATCGGATTAATTTTTTTAAAATTAATTAAAAATTTTAAATTGATGTATATTTAATACAAAAATAATTATTAATAGCTCTATGTTGACAAATGATATGTAGTTTAAATTTTGTATTTGGATGTGATAATGCAAAAATATAATTTTATATCTTATTTGTAAATATTAATTATTAGTGATTTTTAAATTTTTATATTGTAAAATATTTAGAATTGTTATATCTCTTTATGATTTCTCTATTTTATAATTTTATTTTTTTCTAATCTTCTAATTTATTTAAATATTTCTTATTATAAATTTTAGTTGTTATTATTGTTATTGGTGGTGGTAATACTTCAATTTTCACTGTGATTATTATTACTGTTGTTGTTGATAATAATGCTATAATAAAAATATTTTAATTTTTTACTATGATTACTATTGCTATTATTATTGATAGTATCATTAGCAATAAATTTTTTATTGTAATTATTGTTATTATTAATTAAAAATACTTTAATATTATTGATTCGACGATTCGATCGGTTGATCCGACGATTTACCCAAAAATCGTGACTGGATAATTTTTCGGTTCGATTTCCGATCCGATTCGTACAACTATGATTTTATATATAGTAACAATGTTTATTCAAATCAAGAGTATTAATTGTTCTGCAAAACCTTATTACCAAGGTAGTTCTCATGATCTCCTGCCACGTCTCAAAGAAATACACGTGTGCAGCGCTTGAGCGAATAACTTGCAGACCGATTTAGAAACTTTTACGAGCAGCAAAAAGAGCATGCTGAACGATCGCCGTGATATCCGCCGTTGGATCTTTAAGCAAGAGATGAAATTAAAAGTTCCATCTGTCGTTGAATAATATATTATCATTAATTAAACAAACATTGACTTGCTTGAAAATTGAGATTATTTACACTGAACAATTGTATGAATAGTATACGCAGACATGTTTGTCTTACAGAAATTGCTTAGAAGCCCTAACTTACTAAAAAGTTTATCAAGTGCCTCAACTTGCAATTAATATTTTGCTAAAAAATTAATAATATAGAAGTCCATGCATTGGTTCTTTCCTACAGGCTACAGCCAGCCCACTGGATTTTCTTTTTTAATTTTTTCTTTTTTGTGCATTTGGTTTCATTCAGCCATTGGTTCAACAAACCTTTAAAAGAAAATGTTTCTTTAATTTAAATTTTAAAAAAACCAACTTGTATTTCTCTCCATTGTTTTTCTGATATAAATCTCTATTGCATTCTAATTCTTTCTACTCCACAATTCAATCTCAACCAACCAGAAAATAATCCCACAAATTCAAAACGTTCATCAGTTTAATTTCCTGCAAACTTTTTTTTAATTTATATTGCATGAAGAGAGCAAGCAAACCGATCAATCTCGATAACCCCCTAATCATGTTATACTCAACTTTCTCTTCATTCTCTTCCTTATCTTTTCTCTCCGACTTCAACGACGACGACGGAGATGAAAAAGAACAAGTACAAGATTATTGGGTTGATCTTGATCAAGGTTATAGCGAAGAGATTTTCCATTTTCTGGATCGTTGCTTCATGTGCAAGTGCCATATTCCTCGTACCTGCAGTATTTTCATGTACAGGTAATTAATTTCAATTCATATTACGAACATATATGCTTTCGAAATCCTTAACAAAAAATCAAAAGCTCCGTGCATGCTTATACACAGAGGCGATGCTCCGTTCTGCAGCGAGGAGTGCAGACAGAGGCAAATAGATAGGGATGACATGGAGGAGAAAGTCAGAATTATAGCTCAGAAAATGGAGGCTTCTGCTTGGCTGCAACAACGCCGGCAACAACAAAAACAGAAGCAGCAGCAGCAGTTGCATGCATTGGACAAGCCTGCTACTGCTGCAGAAGCTTGCAGCAACAATGATATGACTAGCAACTCCAACATCGGTGCTCCAGTTGTTGCATAGACATATGAAACACATGAATTTACAATCACTTAAGAGAACAGTACGAAAACCATTGCTGTTCTTCCTTTGCTTTTGCAACCTTCTTTTTGTTTTTGTTTTTGTTTGCTTTAGAGGTAATGTATGTAAAGTACATGAAGAAAATGTTACATGAGAGAGGTTTCTCCTCCCAGAACATTTCAACTTCTTGTTCCGCTACAGGCAGGAACATGGGAAAATTTTGAATATATATATAGTCTTTTTGGTTTCACAAAGAACAGCAGCAGATCATCAAACAATCAAACTAAGCAGTATATGTAACCATTAAAGACAATAAGAAACTGTGAACAACTAATATGGAAGAAACTAACAGAAACAGTTCTTTGTGTATTATAGTGCAGATGAAGAACATAATCTGTAATCACAGGTGATCTACTTGCTTCGCTACTCAATCACATAATTTGTAAAAGCAAAGAAGTCCACAATAATCTAAGTTGTTGATTGGCCAAGTTCATATGGCTCTAGGAAGTTATTAGCAAAGCTATGTGGATGCACGGGGAACAAGCCACTGGAAGAGAGAAGAAAATTAAAGCTTATAACACGTTCAGTAAGACACTTGAACAAAAAGTACCTTATATTTAAGTAGAGACTTTACCAAAGCGCAAACATAACACATTTTCTTCCATCTTGTTCTAGAAAGAATAAAACAAACTTGAGAAAAATTCACATTACTAGCTCATACGAAATCAAACAATAACAAGCGTGCAAAAGTTCATTTTTCTTATCTGTTCATACTTTATCAAGAGTAATAATAAAATTTATGTCTAAGTAAAATCCCAAAAGAAGGACCAAAATGGAAAAACATCAAATCTGCAAGTGAGTTTTGGTAATTACTACTCAGTCTTCGTGGAGTTGCTATCTCTACCATGTCGGAGGTCTTCGATAAGTCCCTCGAGCTCCTTACGTGCTGATTCCCTCCCAAACATGAACCCGTACCTGCAGAGATTCCAAACAAGCATTTCATCAAACACTTAGGTTGCAAGATTAAAAAAGTAAAAAAAGCTATCTATGTTGATAAAGCCCAAAACCTTTGGCAATCCTTTAAATGTCATACAAGCATTTCATCAAACAGTTGTCTTGCAAGAAAGTGCAACAAAAAAAATCTGATTTTGATAAACCATAAACCATTAGGATTACATCAATCCAAAACAAGCATTTCATCAAACAGTTAGCTTGCGGCAAAGAAACATAAAAGAAGAAAAATGATTGGGTTTTGATAAACCATAAAGCATAGAGACTCCTTCTATAGGCATACACAGACATTTCATCAAACAGGTAGAAGATTGCAATAACTAGACAGAATCGAATAAGAAGAAAAGATTGGATTTTGGTAAAACACTAGACAAATTTGAAGCAAAGTTTTGGGGAAAACAAGTTTTGGGTGTTTGATGAAATTGAACCAGAAGGAGACAGCGGAGAACACTCCAGTGGCGGCGAGCGTTTGAAGTAAAGTCAGCTTCTTCTCCATGAAAATAATTTCACTTCAGTTTCCACAATTCAAAATGGCAAAAAGAGAAACCAAGCGAACTTAACTCTCATCTGATCAAACTCATCAGCTATAAACCGTACGATCTTAAACTGCATCGACAAATATTATGTCGAACATATCTATGTTAACATTTATTACCAAACTAAACAAGATTTGAGATTCTTAAGATCAGAACCATTTTTAACAACATGCTATTGGCTACAAATTTCAAAATTCAAACTTATATGAAATGAAGCTAACAAGATCAAACTTAAAGAACTCATCAATTTCTGTTTCTGTTTTTCACGCTACATTTACAAATACAACAAAAATCCTGCCGTAGAATCGATCAACTACTACCCTCTTCAATGAGTCATCCCGCTCTAGACGTGCTGGAAAGTATTCACTTAAGAGCAAAACGAAAAAAGTTCAAGAATCAGCAATGAGAACAAACATCAACTTTCCAACTGACATATTGAAGTTTCTGAAAATTTTATCTGTGTTATATTTGTTTTCATTTTCTTAAGCTAGATGAAGAACTTGCTTCTGTAGACTTCGATTCTGAAATCTGCACGGCATGCTTCAAGCACTCCACTATTTCACTCATTGCAGGACGATCTTTTGGGTTCTTGACAAGACAACGTTCCGCCAGCCTGGCAACCTCCTGAGCTGCTCGTAATGAGTACTGGTATTTAAGCCTCGGGTCCATGATCATGTTGAACCTTCTGCTATCGGGAGGAAAATCTTTCACCCATTCCAAGAGTTTTTGTTCATTTCTTGGCCGGTTTCTCTCCAATGATCGCCGTCCAGTGAGGATCTCATACAGAAAAACACCAAATCCCCAGACGTCACTTTTAATCGTTAGGTGGCCAGTTTCGACATAGTCAGGAGCTGCATAACCGTAGGTACCAACAACCTATTAAAAGAAGATCGATAAGAATGGTGCACATGGAATATTTAAGAAGCTACAGCTTCTAACCCATAGCTTCCAGTATTGCAATTATACTTTGTTATATTGCTCATAAAACCAGATTACACCCATGCAAAGATTTTTGGAAACTCAAGTGAACATATCTTCATCTAATAAAGTCCTTACTCCACCAGTTAGTTCCAAGATGAACTCGTGATATACTTTTATGTGTTATGATGAGTGCGAAACAAGCTTTAAAGGATTTCTTCTGTAACCGACAATGTGTTGCTAATCTAAACTTACTGCTGTAGACACGTGGCTGCGACCATCTGTTGGCCCTTCCCTTGCTAGCCCAAAGTCTGAGAGCTTTGGCTTAAAGTCTTTATCTAACAAGACATTAGAAGCCTTGAAATCCCGATATATCACCTGTTAAAACAAATAAACTCACATTTAAGTTCTAAAAGCATGCATTTCCATGCATAATGAAAGCTTAAAAATCTCACAAATTATGCATTGAAGATAAGTGCGTTTCTCAATCAAAGACAAATAATCTATAGAACAGTAGAAGAAATTGGGAACTCACACATCCATTTAGCCTCACTCTATTGCCATTATAAAGTAAAGATTATCAAATAACATTACCCGAATTTCCAATAACGGATTTTCACTGAAATACATATGTAGAGCCATAACATTAAGAAGTTAGAAAAACAATCGCTTGGATTTGACATTTGCTTGGCATCATGCTAAGTGCAAGATTGAGTAATAGTAGCACCAATGTGATTTTCTGTCTCTAATGCACTAGAAATTTGGCAATTTATCAAGCTAAAAAGTAGAGGAAGTTTCACATCAATCTAAGAGAAGACAACTTAAGATTGTCACCTGAAAGTCCAAGCCTTCATGTAGATACGCCAATCCTTCTGCTGCACCTAAAGTTATCTTTAACCTTAACTTCCAGGAAAGAGGAGGATATGCCTTGTTAAACAAGTGTTCTTCAAGGCTTTTGTTCGGCATGAACTCATATACCAGTAATCTCTTGATTTCCTTCTCATCGTCTACGGCGCAATACCCAATGAGTTTTACTAGATTAGGGTGCTCGACAACCGCAAGAAACTGGACTTCTGCAAGCCATTGTTTGTGACCCTGTATCATCACACTATCAATACTAGCATCCACCAAGTTCATGGACCTTCATGTGAATTTCTTTTTTATTTAAGCTACCAATTCAACTCAACAACAACCACCAGAAACCTACCAAAAGAAATACATAATGCATCTGCATTATTATACCTGCAATCCATTTCGGTTGAGACTTTTCACTGCCACTGGTATACGGTCACCCTTTCCATCTAAGGGCCTAATAAAACCTTTATATACGCTCCCGAATCCACCTTCTCCAAGCTTAAGTGCCCTATTGAAGTCATTGGTTGCGTTCCTTAGCTCCTCTATTGTGAATACGCGCAGATTATGGGCTCTCTCTTCATACATGGCCGGAATGCTTTTCTGTGATGATGTCGACCCGGAAGACTTGCTATTCGGCCTAGTACCGGATGAATCATCGGATTTGCTGACAATCTTGTTGGATATAGGAGCTGATGGAGTTGCAGGTGTTGCCGGAACCTGCTTTGATTCTGTTCTCTTGCTTTTGGAATTGGTCTTCAAGAAGTTGAAGCACCCCATTGGTTGAAAGTTGTATAACGAGCCTTTGAAATTCTCAAGGTTTAGGCAAATGAAGGGCTGGTAGAAGGTGAGTTTGAACGTAATGAGATGATCAATTCAGGGGTGAAAAAAGATGGAACTACTTCTATGTGAAGTCAAGGAAACGAAGCAGCAACTTCAAGAATGTGAAATCTTGGAAAGAGAAAGCCAAGTGACTTGTGGTTCATAGAAGACAACAAAAAGGTAACCAAATAAAAAATTCAAAGACTAACAAGGCAAGAAAGGCAAAATCAGCAGGAAACTACCCAGATGCTAGATTTGTTTATCTGAAGAGCAGACGAGCCAAAAGTTCTGTTTTTATTTCTGCGATTTGGTTAAAGAGACGAAAAACTAAAGGTTCATACATTTAAGAATGAAAACTCAAAACGAATTCTGTAAATTTTTAACAGATTTGAGAAAATAAGGAGCGATAAAGATGAGATAACAAGGAAGAAGAAACATGAGAACCCACGAATTTACAGAAAATATAAAAAGAATTCTTTGAAACTACTGATTACCCAGATGAAAAAAACAACAGAAGAAACCTGTCAAAACAAACAAGCAAAAGAAGAATTGAGAAGAAGAAGAAGAACAGCTTGAGAAGAAACCTCAGCAGCTGCCGCCGGTTTTATATGACAAGCAACTTCAACTTTTGCTTGCTCTGCTTTTCTTTTTCTCTCTCTCTCTCTCTATTTCTTTCTCATTCATTGATTGATTGGTTGAAGAAGGTATGAAAGATCTAAGCTTTTCACACTTGTTTTCCTCTTTCTCTACCTAAGTCTAGTGTTGAATCCATTCTATTCTAAGCAAGTGAGAAAGAAACAAAGAAAGAGGAAGACTAGCTGTTATCCTTTGCAACAGAACTTTCTTCTTTTAATATTAAATTTAGAAAAAGAAAAAATCATATTTTTTTCTTGTGAATTTCTACTAAATTTCTTCAACAAAATTTTGATAATGTTAAAAAATGGCATGAACATTCTATCTCAGCAATAGATTTGATGTTAATTGACAATGAAAAGTGTGTTAGAAATGGTTGAAATGTTATGGTCAAAATTTCAATCTTGAAGAAATCCTAACTTCTATTCTTTTTTTTCTTCTGTATTTTAGAAAAACAAAGTCCTATTGCTTAGAAGAAGGACTACTGCTTTTTTATGTTTTTGTTTTGCCTAAAAGTTGGGCAATCCATGAAAAGGAAAGGTTTTTTTTTACTTTCCTGTGACACAATAAGAGAATGTTCTATTGACATGAATGGTAACCAAAAATCACCTTGATAATTATATATATATATTTATATATTTATAATTATTTATTTAAAATAATTTAATTAAACTTACGTGTCCTATTAAATATTTAAATGAGCTTATTTTACTGTATCTTATACATAAACAGTTTGAGTCTTTCTAATTAAGAAATTTTTTGTTCTTTTTAGTTTCTACTTGGCTAGCAACGTAGGTCAAGCCTGTTCTGGCATATAAAATCGTTAATTTCTCATTGTTTGCACTAAAAGTACATGTTTATCTAAATTCTCAACTGAATTTTAAAAAATAATTATTAAAAATAAATTTTTTTGAAAATAAAATTTATAAATAAATTAATTTTCATATTTATTATTAATAAAACTAAATTTAAAATAAAGTTTTTAATTATAAGATTTTAATTTAAAAGTAATTTTTTTAACTGAAAAAATTTAAATTAAATTTTTATATTTACTTATTTTGAACTTAAATTAGAAATAAACTTTTGATAAAAATTGAATACCCATAACTTCAACGAAATATACTTAGGGGGCGTTTGGGATTGCTTATGAAATGGAGCTTTTGTAAAATGAAGGATATTTTTGTCCTTTTTGAAAAACGAGCTTTATTTTTTTTACTTCTAAAAAAATAATAAAAATATGCAATAAAAAGATCTCATTCCGTAGAATTTTTCTACACTTTTTAAATTTTTAAATAAATTTTTTATATATTTATAAAATATGTATTGAAAAACGTGAAATGAAGAATTGAAAAGTTGGGTTGGGGGAAAGCAAAGCCAAACACCCCCTTAACGGCGAACTCTTTCTTAACAACAAAAGAGAAAAAAAGAAAAAAAACTTTATTGATCTCAATACTCATCTCAGCAGCAGCCACGAAAGAACTGAGAAGGTTGTTAATAAAGAAAGAACTTAAAAAAAATAAAATTAAAAGACTAATGAGTCAAACCAAAGTCAAAAAATCTGTATCTTAAACTTTGTGAATATTTATTATATAGCTACTTTAGTTTTCTATGTGCTGGCTAGCTTTATTAATGATTTTTCTATAAATCTCGTTGATTATAATTAAAGAAAGACTCCTACATCACTGCCGTAACGCTACTAGCTCTCACAAAGTCACAATTGTATCTATGAACATTCGTGTGATTTATAGGATATTAACATCAGTGCTACATCATCGAATACGTCAACGCGTAAATCAAGTGTGCCATTTAAAATTGTTTATAAAATAAAAATTTTTTAAATAAAAAATATTTTTATTTTTAAAAAAATAAATTTTATTTTATTTATTTTAATATATATATATAATAAAAAATTTTATTATATAAATTTTATTATATTTTTTAAAATTTTAAATATTTATAAAATATATATTAAAAAATATAAAATTAAACATTAAAAAATTTTGTTAAAAAAACAAAAACAAACGCACCCCAAATTGCTCCTGATACGATCGATTGGAACAAAAATTTGTACTTTGCCTATAATTGAAGCTATGATAAGCATCTGCGAGATCTTTCCAACACAACTTTCCACTAAAAGTGTACCATTTTCACACTCATAAACGCATATTTTTTTACTAAAAATTCAATTTCAATACACAAAAAACACCAAAGATTACTTCCAATTAAATAAATTTCAATTGTAAAAAAGATGTACCCTCAGTCTATGGGAAGTTCGCTTGCATAGAAGAGCAGAAACCAAATGTCCAGACAACAAATAATATACATCAGTGGGTAACACTCCCATAGCCTTCACAAATACGTTCAATAAACATCCAATACATGTGTTCGATTTTCAAAATTAGGTTCTGAAAGAACAGAAGTATAACTTCATACTCTTCATATTAGGATTACATCCTCCTCCTCAGAACATCTTTAACCCACTCATCTTCAACGTTATATATGTATACACAGAAAGAATGAACGTTACAAGAGAGCAAGTTCTCTATGAAAACACAATCACCGTAAATGACAATAACTATCTCGGTCATCTTACTTTGCTCTTGGAAGAACTTACTAGTGCCTGTCACTGGACAATTAGTCTCACAATATTTTAGTAGTTCTTATTCTTGTAGATGTAAAATTTGATGAAAATGGGAAATCAAGCTTTATCTTCCATTGAGAACCCAAAGGAGCTTTCTGTTGACTGGTGGTGCAAGTCCAGGGATGTCTCGGATGTCCTTGTTTCCAGGATGGACAATCTGGACATTAAATAATTTGTATTAAAGAAAGGACACGTTCGAGAAATATAATTACTAAAGTAAATGGATTTCACAGGACACTTCCCAAGTAAATATAATAAAACCATTTAACTCAATACAAAGACGATCTGGATTCAAATAAATTTGGCATAGCAACTTGACAAATATACCAATGTGAGTCTTTCTTGGCAGTTAAATTAAATTAGTTCAGTTATATTCAACTCATAGCCAGTCACTTATGCTATATATTTATGAGTAAAACAAACCTTGACAATGATAATAGCTATCACCCCAACCACTATTAGGAAAAGCATAGCCATTATGCATTTATCGGTTGCAACCTGTGAGTATCGAGAAAGAAATAAGCAGGTGAGCAAAGCAAGAGATATATATATATATATATATATATATACATAGAGGGGAGGGATAGAGACACTCCCTCCTCTAAAGGCACTCCTACGCACTCCATTGACATTTTCGGTTGCAGAGACTTTCAAATCTAATATTTGTAGTTGAATATAAAAAACTATTAGTCGGTAACACGCTGATAAAATTTTAACTCGATCGGTCCACGAATTGATCTTCATCTGGTCAATTGATAAGATAACACAAAATAGAAATATATATGTTTTGTCAGTTTTACAATTTGTGTCATCTTGATTGGGTGGACGGATGGAGGTCAAATCGTGTTCCGACTGAGTTGAAAATTTGTCAGCATGCTTTCGACTTATAGTTATTGATATCCAATAATCAAAATTGAATTTGGAAGTTTCCATTGCGAAAAATTACCGTGGAGTGCACAAGAGTAACTTTAGGAGAGAGAGTGTCTTTATCTCTCTCTCTCTCTCTCTCTCTCTCTCTCTCTCTCTATATATATATATATATATAATACAAACAAAAAAGAAAAAGGTAGAGAAACCAAAATAATCACAATCATAGCAATTCAAGATTCTTACTTGTCGGCCAATCTCCTTGACTAGTTGTGATGCCTTCTTTATTGAAAAATGGATTGAGTCTAGCTCATTCACAATCCTACTCATTTGTTCTGTCTGAAAAATAATAAAGGTTCAGAAAGAAAAGATCAGTCTCCAGACTTAAACAGCTCTACCAAAGGAAATGTACACAAGCAGAAAGTATGGTAAGTATGTGAAATTAATTCGCAAACCAGACCTGTGCTTTAAGAGCTGCTGCTGTCTCAGATCCGACATTTATGGTATCTTCCACTACCTGTGATTGAGAGTAACAAATAGGAATCACTTAGCTCATGTAAACAACAGAACGGAAAAAAGAGATCAGTGGAACAGGACAAGCATAAACATAATAAAAGGAATAGACAGTTATCTTTTACATAAGTGCCTAATTCAAGAGTAGCCTATTGCTGGTCGAAAATTGATATAATCTTATGTAGAAACCTTAGACACAACAGTAGCATTAAGGTCCGTAGGAGCACACAGCAGCATAATTACTTCTTTACATGAGACAACCAAGACCACTTTTTCAGATGGAAAGATTTATTCTGAAGGAAACGAAAATGAATTAACTAGGAGACACTGCCACCAAGGAGTACGACAAAATAATCCAATGGGATTCACCTTTTTCGCCCTGTCAATAGCTTGATCTGTTTCATCCATCATATGATTTCCAGCATCCATTAATTGCTGATTGGTCATGTCTGCAGAAATAAAAACAGGTTGAGTTAAGATGAATCCTCAGCAAAATGTTTTGTCATCAGTTTGTACTTCAAGTAACTCTAACGTCAACGATACTTGGATTCCTAAGAATCGAAAAGCTTCTAATCCAATATATCTGAAAAGGCACATCTATTTAGAAAGAAGTGACCTTATATAGATCCAAGAATAAGCAAGAACCCATGATCATGGTAAGAAGCATCAATTTAAAGAAGCTACTTTCATTGCTTACTTTAAGAGTGTTTAAGAAGCCTTAGGAGAGAGAAAATATCTTACTTGAAGCTAAAAGAACATTTTCTTCAGCATATCCATCATTAGAAGGGCCATCAAATAAGTCGATTCGTTTTGTCTCAAGATTGCTGGCATATCTGTATTATGGAAGATTTCAGCGCATGCAATTAATTGAATGTGAGGAAGTAGCATAAAAGGACCTTGCAAACCACTAATATCTAACAAAATTTGAGTTCGAAATAAAAGACAATGTGCAAAAACAAAAGAAACTTCCCACTTTCTAAACAAACGAACTTAAATGCATCAGCACCATAGGCCTTTATCATCAAGCATGAACTATTTCACAATTGGGTATTTAGGTCATGTTTCAATTTCTTGAAAGCGACTTTCGTGGAAGTGAGTTTGACAAAGTGAAGTACAGTTTGAAAAGTGGAGCTCGATGGATGTGGAGTTTGGTGGATGTAGATTTCGAAGTGGTAACTGAAACATGTAAAGTAAGTTTAGAGTGGAGTTTTGGTGGAAGTGGAGTTCGGAGTAGTAACTAAAACACGTGAAGTGATCTGAAATCAAAATTTGGAGGGATGTGAGTTCGGAGAAACTGAACCATGCCCTTAGCTTGCTCGCTCAAGGAACAATATGCATGGTGTGAGAGAAATAGAGATAGGAAATGCAATTAGATATTGTACATTGAAGGCATCAATGAGGAATCAATCTCTCACAAGTTTATGCCAAACTTGTCAAAGAAATAACAAAACCTAGCATTAAACTTGAATTGAGATGTAGAAACTTACTGCTTTTTAAGAGAAACATAGGAATTCAACTCTTTAATCTGCAAGGAAACCATTTTAGTTCAACATGAACACAGCAGTATGAAGGACAAAGACGCGTCTTAGCAGTTAGAAATTACAGCTTCCGTTGTAGCCTTACCATAGATTGTTTTCTCTCGTTGATCATTCTATAATTATCTAGAGTAGTTCTGCTTTCTTCTTCCTTCATTACTCTTTCAAACTCTTTAATAAGCCTGAACAAGGAAAGATGATAAGCTAGAATCGACATCACATACTAAAATTAGACAAATTCCAAAAATCATGATATTTAAAATGTAAACCTTTTACTAAAATATATCTTTTCTTTGCACTAATTTCCTCTATGAGCACTATCTATTATGCTTATTCTAACTTGAGAGGAAAAAAGGGAAAAAAGAGACATTGTATGTTTGATTAGAGATAGAACTACAAGAAAAGGTAAGGGAGAGAATGCAACGTAAATTGTGTCTTCACAGATGACACATAACGAGCATTTGACAATCACCTCTTGCATTCCTTCATCTTCCCAGTAAGCTCTTCCAACTGCCTACTCTGCCTGGTAGGGTCTTTAATTTTCTCCAACTTTTGAAATCCACTACTGCAGTTGCCATCACAAACATGAAATGCATTAAGCAAACAGTTTCCAGTTATGATCAATCAATAAGCAGAAAACTGTTCTGACCAAGGTCTCCATGCATTTTCCCGTAATTGCTAACAGCCTTTTGAATAATAATATGCCATTTCCCAAATTTTAAAACAAAAAGTCATAAGTTAAAGAAAGAATCATCCATCAAAATTTATCATCAGAGCCAAAAAAAAAAAAAAGCCAATATTCTTTACTGTTTTATTTTTCACACTTGATTGTTACTCAACAAAAAGCAACTGTTGCAGCTACTTAAAGGGGCACAAGCTTTGCATCTGTAAACAGTTTCTACAAGACGAGTTTAGGCCACATTTATTTGCAAAATCCTACTCTCCTTGTTGAGAAATCTTTAAAAAACTTTACGAAACAAAGTAAAAGCAAGAAAAGCCAGTAAACTGAAAGAAAAAGCCCACCTAAAAAAATCAGAATACCCCATTGTCCCTACTATGAAAGTGGTAGGAATTTTCAAATTCCACATGAAATCCTTTGTCTTGATCTATAATCTAAATACAAAGTAACGCAATTCCCAAAATTTGAAATTCTTATAGAATCCCAAAACAAGAAGAAGGAATATAAAAGTCGTACAAAAGAAATGACAACTTACGAGAGCGCCCTGAATATGTCATTGATCTGGCCCTCGAGCTCAGCGAGCTCCTCGCTGATCGTCGAGAGGTCCATCGAGAAAACCGTAACCTTCTTCGAATCTCGTTCCAATGCACGCAGAAAATGTTATTGAATTGCTATTAAATTTCTTCAACCAACTCGACTTTCTCCTCTCTTTCCTGTTCGATCTGAATTAACTGAGAAGAAGTCTGCGAAGTCTCTACAGGGAAATACTGCTTGGTGAAAAATCTAGCTTCACTTTATATCTTCTCTGATCTGCTCGATCACAAATCCTTAGGGTTGCTACCAAACTGATGGATCATCCCTTCTTATGTTCTTCTGCTCGACCAAAACAAAAATCTTGTTCAATGCTTCCCAATCAGAGGAAAAGAATTTAATAAAAGCAGATCCAATTCTTTTCAAAGCGACACAATTTTTTATTGGTGCTCAGTTCTCCAACAATTAATTGCTTCCGATCTCGATCCGTTTCAACAAATTCTCAACGTGAACACTATCAAAATCACCAAGTCCTTTTTGGTTTCTCTTTTCTCTTCTTCTTTCTACTATTCCTCTAACAACAACAACAACAATGCTGCTGGATCCGCGTATCTCTCTCGATCTCGATCTCAGGCAATCAAACAACAGCAATGCACCAATCTTTTGCACATGGACAGAAAACGAAAGACGAAAAGAACAAAGATCAAGCAATCAATGAACAAAAAATGAATTCCATAAAGAAAACTTTGTGTTTGTTTTGTTTTCGGTTGGGTTTGTGAGCTGGCGACCCCAAACAGATCTCAAAATGGGGGCCGCTGAGGTTTTTTGTTCTGAACAAACCCGTTTTTAAATCCTTGGACTTTCCCGGTGTTTTGTCTTTAGTTACTCTGTTTTTTTTTTTTTTGTTTGCCCAATACTCTTAAAAACTGTATTTTTAGCTTCTTCTTCGAGAAATAAATTGAGATTTTTGAAGTAGCGTACTAAAAAATTTGTGTTCTGGTTAGATGAAGGAAAATTGAGTTTGCGATGAGATCTGCTTGCTACATTTGTATATCGGAATTCGGAAAGAAGTTCAGTTTTTTGCAGTGTCAGACTAGTAAATTGTATTGTGGCGTGTTAGATGTTTCATAAATAGGTTTATATATCTGTTTGTATATATCTTAAGCCTTGTACGTGTTTGAATAGCAGCAAAAAATTATTAGTTGGCCCAAAAACACATTATAATCTCAAGTGTCGTAACTCCTGAACTTCACTTTCTTCATTCCAATGCTAACTTCTCTCAGTAATAACTCAAACATTTCAATCACATCCAAGGAAGAAGAAGAAAAAATCCAGATATAGAACATATTTGAGAATACTTACCCTCTGTTTATCAAATTATTATTGTTTTTTAATTGTAAATTTTTAAATTTAAAAATACAAATAATTTGTATATATATATAATTTTATTTGAAGAACTCTCAAATATCCCTCTATATATATATAAAGGGCAGACATTATACAAATTTCCTTTATAAACTAGTGGAGTAGAACAGAAGTTCTTCAGAAGGTTGAGTCAAAAGTAAAGCTGCGCCAATGTTCCAAAAAACAGACTGGAATCCTTGCATGCACATACATACATTACACAAGCGCTGATGAATTGCCACTTTTCGTGGCCCGACATTACATGGAAAGAATATGTAGTAACCATACATATATTCAAGAAAGAATTAATAATTTCTTTTCGACCGGAGTCTACGCATCCTATGGCTCATCATATACAATTACAATCAATCATAAAGGGTTTGGAGAAGGTGATGGTGACTGTGGCATTCCAATCGTGCTCAGGTTACGATATAGTGTTATGTTACTACTGTTTGTCTGGTCATCTTCCAACTGGATGCTGCTTGCGGAGCCTGGGAAAAACGAACTCAAATTAGGAACGAATTGAAAATTTGTTGTGATAAAAGATAGATTTCCATATATATATTTTAATAGAAAACCTTAAAAGAAAAAAAAAGGAATATAAGCAAATGACAGAAACCTACAGTCAAAATATGGAAAACATATAACTATCTAGTATTTTTGTCTTGAACAGAAATTCATGACTGCTGTTCGAACGGCATAGTAAAAGTTCTTTTTTTATTTTCAAATCTGGTTATTTCTCTTCCCATCTAGAAGACTACAAACGATTATTGCTCTAATATATGGTTTTCATTAGAGCCCTACTTTTCTTAGGCAATGGCTTTGACTTTTGAGAGAGAGGTCGGTTAACATTTAACATGTTGAAGGATCTACAGGCTGGTGATTATACATGTAAGTCTACTAACAACCATTTCACACAGGATCCAACATTAATGGAAAAGATGTGAACTTTCAAAATAGTACTGGAGCAACTGAGACAAAATTCAGAATTTTAAGCACTTGCGAAAGGAATATATCTATATTTGCAAACATGCCCTAAAAAGCTACTATCCTATAAGTAAACTATTACAAGTAACCCTTTTAAAATTAAGAAAAAAGTAACTAGCTGAAAATTATATTCCTCAGTGTAAGCTTTTAGAAGTTTTCAAGCTCCTCTAATGCATTACCCACAGCATCTGTATTAAGAAGAATCAAATCAATAGTTTTTTCTTATACTTGGAATACATGCCAGTACTTATCAGTGAAACCCACCACATGAAAACTCATCTCATCTAAAGCAAATTGACTAACATACATTAGATGAACAGAAACTAGTCTCTCAAATATAAAGTACAGATAGAAAATGAATTTTAGGACGAATTAAGCATTTAAGATGAAAATGGGAGGCACAACCAAAATCAAAAGCAATCACAAATCCATAAACATAGCTATGTTCTCTTTACCATCCATTAATGTCAAATAGAACTCTTTGGGAAATAGAGCCTTATGACACTTACAATTATAGTCTGTCCAGCCCATCGCATTCTTTTCTAAATCATAAACCACTAATTTGTCTGCGAGCCAATCATCTGTGGTAGAATAAAGATATTGTCAGTACCCAAACATACCGCCATCATCAGATAAAAAAATAGGTGTCGAATGTTACTTTAATGCGCATCCTATTTTGCATGTCATTTTCACTCCCTAATATGCACATTATTACCATATGGAGTAGTAGCATTATGCTTAACATCTAAAACAAAAACAAGAAATAACAAGGAAGCATATACATACCTCCAATTATATTTATAAATTGGCCATCCTTAGCCCTTCTTCCACTTACATACCAACGAATGCACCAAACACGATCTCCTCCCTATATTTGAAAATGATAGTCACACATTGACAAGTTATTGATAATAGAAGTAGCATGAATACTTGCATGTTGCATATACATTATATTTGTCATCTTGCCAGAAATAAGATGCTACCATGACACAAATGCTATTTAAACTTGTAACATTGAATTTGTGCAGTAGTACAATGAACTACAAAAGTTAACTAATAATTATAAGTTGCACGAAATTCTGTTTCTGCCCCCTTAAATAATTCTTCCGGAACTATTGATTGGCCTGAGTAAACATTGTCAATGCATCTTCAAAGAGAAGTACATTTAAGTTCATATGTTAGTTGAAAAGGCAAAAGAAAAGCAAGCATTCATGCCATGCTTATTAAATTTTAATTCATTTTCAAACACAAAAGCAAAAACCTAATCCTATCCATGTTTTAGCAATTTCATAACTTGTTTACTATAAATGATTAATAAGTAGCTTCTAGGAGAGCTCAAAGTCAGAGACAAAGTCTGTTTTATGCTACTATGTCCTGGAGGATATAACATCTATAATCCTGAATTAGAAAATATTACATTGAATACCATGAAAAACTATTTTCTTACCCCAATTGAAACAAAGAGCTGCCTTGGTGTAAAAGTCATATTTAGATTAGTAAATTCCACCGTAAGATTTGGGATAACGTCTTCTATTGTCCTGTAATCAATTGGAAACTCCAACATTAGCATATCAATTACAAACCATACTCTATATAATTTGCTACATCAGTTGGTTAGACTAATACTAGGCAATAAACCATAATTATACTTAAAATCTATTGAAGTATGTTGGTGCAAAGAGGGTTCCCTATTCTTGTAGTGTAAAAAGTTTCAAAGTTAACAAAAGAATTCACGTAATATTCAAACTTTACGATCTTACTACATCTGCTTATGTTACTCCAATTCTATGAAAGATCTTTACCACCTACCGAAACTTAACACACAAATAAAGTCTTGAGAAATTTTAAGTTGACAAGGACTAAACATCATGCGTGAGAATAGTCTGTACTCCACGTGTCATACGAAGTAGAAATCTTGTTTCATCAGAACCCATTTTGGAAATTGTGTTGAACTTGTGACAGTCTAATTTGCACTTTCATGCCACTTGGCCGCATGGAACACACTTCAGAAAAAAAAACTCAAACTTGGAGAGCCCAAGAAAAGAGCACATGTGCAATCACTAATTCCATTCATATAGGGAATAACACTCTAGAATTGCTTGCTGCAGACAACAAAGGAAAGCAACCAGAGTGTCCCTCTAAGACTGCTGAGCCCACAATACTTGAGTTAGAAAGAAACGAACAGAAAATTGAGTAAATCTACAAGTAACCGCACCAGGTTAATGGGGCCCTACTGAAGCAACATCTTTTCAAACCTATTTGCTATGATTTTTTATAATCATGAAATAGTACAAATCAAAGATAATAAGCTTGAATCACATGTTCTTTAGAAAAGTAAAGGGCATCAAAAGAAAATTATCAAAATCAAGAAGAGGGAATGGAGATGTCCAAGACTTCCGACTCTACAATCCTGATAGAGAATTTTCCTAGCAAGTTTGTTTTATTTTATTGTGGCAAAATTCTAACGAGCCTATAAGTTTCTTATAGCCTTCATTTATGTTCTCTACCAACAAAGGTTCCTGTCATTAGTATTTACTTAAAAATTAATTTCTCTTTATTAGATATATTCCATCATACACTGTGATTAAATATGGTTATACTAGAGAATTTTGGCAAGCGTTATGGTTAATTAGCTTGACCTTAGCAATAAGTTATATAAGAAGGTTAAAGCTAAGAAATACATGCCTTGTTATAAATAATAGCAATGAAGCTAATACAGCCGTAAATATAACATATTTGTAAACAACCCAAGAAAAGCTAATGGGAGCCATGTTGGAAGATAACAAAATATTAAGGTCCTATGCAACAAAATAAGCATTAGAGACTAGTTTACTAATGACTCTAACGGTGAGGTCCACCCTAATATTTCAACCCTAATGGTTTACAAAAAAGGAAATTTCTAGGTGATTTAGAGTTGCAAAAATAATTTATTTCACATTCGTACATATTCGTACATCATACTGTGCTGTGAAGAGTATGTTACCAAAATAATCGTACATGAATTTTGTAAGGATTTGGACCAAAATGAACTCAGTCTTAAATTTAAAAAAGCCAAAATCGAACATTAAAAATCAAGAGCAAAGTAAATAACTACAAGGGTGAGGAAGGCTTTTGCTCTTCCACATCGCCAATTTCAAGGTCCTTTTATGATTAACTAAAAAACACAAGATAAACAAAACTCTAATTTCCATGACTAATTTTCTGGTGGTGAAATCTATTTGTTCATAGTAATTCTTCTGGTCCTAAGACATTAATCCTTGAACCTACAACAATGAATTTTTAATCATATAGATAGTTAGAAAAGCAACAAAATCAACATTTTGATAACAAGCACCAACCATCTACATACCCAAAATAAAGTCTAAAGCATCTATCGTTTTCCATCCAACGTAAGTTCAACCATCTGTTTTTCTGAAACATCTGCAATAGTACAAGAAAAAAATGAAGAAAAAAGAGCATGATTAAAATTCATAGTACAACTACAAGGAAGGATCTCATACCAGGTCAATTAGTGCACCATTAATAGCCGGTGACAAATAGACAAAATTTGTTCCTATGTCAAATACTACATATTCAGTTGTCAATCTGGTCTCCTCACCTACAGATAATCCCTTCAACTGGACTTTGTAAGTTTCCCTACATTAACCACATCTCCATGAATGCATTATCAAAATCAATCAATTAGAGGGTATATATTTACCTATGAAATGTACAAATTCAATACACAAACTTCAAAAGCTATTTGTCATTCTAGAAAGTAAACACCAGAAAGTTTCTACATTAAATGTATACCTATAAGCGTATGCAATAATGAAAAGAATAAAAAATTTTGGGCAGCCAAAAGGCAAGCAATTACAGTCTTTGCGTGCCTGGCGAAAAATTTGACTGTGTTTGCATGGATTAAGTTTAATCCAATGTAGTTACAAGTACTTAAATGTGAACCTATAAGCTGTTTGTTTGGATGTAATTGAAATTGTAGTAGCTTCAGTTTCATTGTGCGTTCAATGTACATTTATCTATTTAGTTGGATGTAGAAGAGATGCGAGAAGAATCCTTAAAGATAATCTTGCAACATTAACCTTTGAAAATTGATTTACTATGATGATTCCTTTTGACTAGCTTACAAGATCAGGACCTCTCAATCAACATTCAAATGACTAAGTTCCAGAGTTCCTTTCCTGTAGTATTTTTAGTTACGCAATGGCTATTGCAAACATGCACTGAAACAGCAAATTAGTCTCCTTAGTTTCTTGGTCTGCAGAAGTGCACTAAAAGAATCACAAAGCTATCTGCCTATGAAGACAAGCCAACTCAACAAGCATAAATTGATCTACACCAAAAAAGGACCATAGGTCAAACTACTTTGATTAGGTTCTTTGTCTAAGTTCAATTCCAATAAACGTCGGGGTACTTCAAAACAAAGACCAAAATGCATCTTATATGCGGTAATTACAATAGACAGCATACTCATTACTTCTAAACAAATAAACACCAAATGGGTAATAAGTAGATGAAAATGGCTAAGACTCACTCCACATTTAGCCATAAAAATGATTTCTCAACAATAGAAGTGATTCAAGAAGCATTCCAATTCTGGCATGCTCTAGCTTTCAATAAGTTGAATCCACTCAGAAAAGTTAATCCTACTTGCCATTGATTTAAAATGACAATAGATAAATGCTACGCTAGAAAATTAGTATCAAGGGAGGTTGTCGATGCAAATCACTAAGAGCATGATAAATACTATTGGTAAATGGAAAAGATGAAAGAATAGATGATTACGCCATCAAAATTTGAGACAACAATAAGTGAAATTTATAAACGTACTTAACTACAAGAGGTACTGTTCTGCTGACAACAGAGTTTATACAGTAAGAAACGTCATCAAATTCGTGAAGTGAGATAACTCTAAGATGAAAAAAGTGGGACAACTAATCTAAGTCATAGTATGGGATAACTAACCTAGACGTAAAGCGAGATGACTAATCTAAGATGAAAACAAGATATGAATATGTCATCAAATTTGAAACAACATTATTGAAATTTAGAAACATACTCATCCATAAGAGGTATTGTCGCGCTGACAACAGAGTTTGCCACTTTTCCAAAAGCAAAAAAGCCACCTTCATGATGCTTATCTAAGCAATGAAGAAATGCACGAGTCACATTTCCTGATTGTGCTAATTGTGACATCATAGATGTATTTGATCGCCCAAGGCCAAGAACTCCAAACGCTCCAGTTCCAGCATTTGGAATATTATCGGCACACCTACACAACACAATTTGATGGTAGAAAAGTTTAATAAGGAAATCCTACATTTCAAAATACTATATATGAGCAAGATTTTAAGGGGGAAAAAAGGCCCATATGTTCGCTAAAATATTTGAGAATGGAATTTAATTCTTAAAGATATTCCATGGATAAGGAACCACACATAGAGCAATTAGGCTGGGTATATCAATTAGAAATAAAGAAAATAAATTCAGACATACATCACAAAGATACCATACCTAGCACTATAAAATGCAAATGCCACTAGTTTAAGGCCTATCCAGTTCTAATTCTTTTCTCATGAATTCACAACAATAAAAAGAACTAAGCCTTATAACACTAGGTGGGGTTGACTCAAGGATCCTTTGCACATTCTGCTTTGTTATGAACAATTATGAATAACATCCTGGTCAAACCAATATCAAAAATTATTTCCAAGACAAAGTCTTCATAGGCTTCTTTGTTAGAAGAGTTCTAATTCACAACTAAACTCTGAAGCTTAAGAAACGACAGTAATGTAGACTAGTCTCTAGCAGTAATTATAATTTTTTTTAATTGGAATCAGAATTCGGCATTTGTTTGTGTAATAATTGTTTTCGTAAATACATGCTCTCCCCCTAATCCTTAGGCTTTCCATAGACCTAAGATTCTAAACTATTATTGTGGTCGACTATTTGCCCTTTTACTTAAACAATTTCGCGCCTTTGACCTTAACTTAAACTATTTTGCCCCTTTGACCTTCTTCAATTTGGGTACCTTTCGCAAAATTACCAGATCTAGAAACCCTGTAAGGTCTCCTTGTGCAATCTAGGTGCATCATGCTAGACACCAAAATAAGTATAAGCATGTAAACAAAACGAGAACAACTCAAACTCACCCAAATGTCAGTTTTGCGCGAGCCATTTCAATCCCCAGAGGGGACAAAGACATGTAAGTGACAAAATCTGTCACAAAGATTCCATTTCCATGAGTTGTGTCAACGTATTTCGACACATAAGAGCATTTCTTCTCAGCAGTACAATTTGCATCCTTTGTGTCTCCTTTGTACTGCTTGCAGAATTCTGAATCACACATTTCATAGGCTGCAGTTGCTGAATTTGCTGGTGAATAGAATTGGCTGAGCATGTTCATCATTCCTTCCTGCATCGCAAACACAGGTAAAAAAAGACATAACCGGATCCTTCTATTATATATCAGAATCAAATGATTAAATCATGTAAGGAGAAGTAAAAGTAAAATGAATTGATGATGGTACATCAGTAGGATTTTCACTCTCCATCTTGGCAACATACTCTCCCTGCCCCATAAAACAGTTCAACAAAATATCATCACGAAATTCATAAAGAAAACATAAAAATCGAGTAAGATGTAGAACTAAAATTACAACAACAAAACAGGGGATTTAAACAAACTACCGAATTACCTCTCTGCACAACGTGTAGAAGTCTCCAGTTCCCATGTCGAGCTCAAATAAGAGTTTCTTCTCCTCAGAGCCAACGTCAAGATCGACCAAGTACAACCTGCATCACATTCAAGCATATTTGAACAAATGCAAACACAGTCAACGTGTTTTAAATGCCTCGGACAACAAAATCAATCAATTTATCTATCTGAAAGAAAAAAAAAAGGGAAATAATCGAAACTGACCCATGATTAGCAATGTTTTCTTCAGCAGTAACAACATAAGAAGCACCCTGTAGCTGGTAGCCGACGGCACCGAGCATTCGACCATGGCCGTGGATTTTATGAGAGACTAGATCGTGTTGAGGACTGCTATTAGGAGTATATCGATGAAGCTTGAAAACGGTAGCAGCACTCGCCACTGCTGCTACGGCGGCAACGGTGAAGAGGAAGAAGACAATCGAAGAGGGTGGAGGAGATTTACGGCGAGACATCTACCCTTTCTCTTTTCGATGGACCGAACGATCTCGATTGATATTGATTGATCTCTATGGACTGATCGATCTTTCTTTCTAGACAAGAATTGGTTTGCCATTTTTGGGATTTGAGCAGTTGCAGAGACAGAGAAATAGGGCTGGCAAGAGGAAGAAGACCGTTGGTTCGATTTGTTTGGTTTTCCTTTGAATTCTTTACCAAACCAAATATATCCAGTTGTCCAGCAACACTTCCGTAATTGCAAAGTCGGTCCCCAAATTTGGATCCAACTTTATATGGATCAACTTTATAATTAACCCTAAACTTTCTAAACTAACCCCTTTAAGTTTTCCTTTTTTATTCTAATTTAGTAAAATCGTCGTTGTTTACCAAGTCTATAATAATATAATACAGATACAGATACTTACATTATTTATCAAATTGTATTTCAACAAATTTAGTGTTTTTTTCATCTTGATTTACTTTTATTCATACGCAAAATATTTGTGATGACAAAAATAGTTTTTATCATAATTAAAAAAATATTTAAAATATTTATTTAAAATTTCTACAAAAATATATTTTAGAAATATTTAAAACATAAGAACTATTTATTGTACTAATAATAATAATAATTAATAATAATAAAATTTTATGATAATTATATTTTAAAAAATTTTAGAAAATATTTTAAATTATAAGCTCTCCAAATATTCACTAAACAAATAATCGATTTTGTCTAATAGGACGCAGTTTATTTATTATTTGGTAAATTTCAAGTGAATGTTACATCACCAGGAGAAGTAAACTGTAAAAGTAACACATTCAACGTGTAGAAGTCTCCAGTTACCATAAAATTTCAACCATGAGTAGCAAATCATTTATTGGTTTAAGACAGACTTGCAAATTAATGCAATAATTAGTGTATATGATTATTATTTTATTCACTACCGTATAACATAAACCATCTTCAACAAACATGCTAGGAAAGAAAAAGTCAATTTTTAACTGTAAAATGAAATAATTAGTTATTTACCTATTAATGATGCCCCAAATTACGCATGTAATACTTTAATCTACCTTTCACTGTAAAATTCACGTTCTTTATTTTTCTCTAGTATAAATAACATAAATACCTACTGATCATTCCCTTAATTACCCCTCATTAATATAATACCAATTTAGCCGATCCATGGAATTCCCCACCGTAAAAGAAAACATTCATTTGAAAAATTACCCAATCTGTCCCTCTTCTTCCCGTAAAAACCCTTCGCCGAAACTCTTTGTTTCTCTCTCTACAAACACACTCCCTTCTTTCTTTCTTCCCTTTTTCTATTCTCTTTCTATGATTCTCTCCCACTGCTCTCGTTCTCCTCACTCGCAGTAGAAGAGAGGAGAGAAACATAAAACAATTTTAGCAAACCCCCAAAATTTTGTAATCTTCCTCTCAGGTTCTAATTCCCAATCTCTGAACCTCCAAGTTCGTTAGTTTCCCCTTTTTTTCTCGCGATTGAATTTAGTTAGGGTTTCACTGCTGTTTGTTGCTTCGATCGGTCTCGCTGGTTTGAATCTGATTGATTTTCTTTTGGGGGGGATTTTTTGTTGTTGTTGTTGTTGTTGTTGCTGCTACTGATTAGATTAAAGGAAGAGTTGGTAGAAGGGAGATTGGATTTATGTCATTCAATCCACAATCAAGGGCACCACCGTCAGATAAGAGTGATTCGCAGCTGAGGAAATCGGGTCGATCCGGTGGCATCGGCGGCGGACACCAAACAGGAGTATATCCTGGGAAGGGAGGCGCGATCGCACCTCTGCACTACTCCTCTTCCAATAACAACAATCCAGCATTAAGTAATAACCGGAGGTACTCGATCTTTTGTATTAGTGCAGGATTTAGTGTAAATTTGAATCGATTTCTTTTTTTCTTGACGTCAATTGCATAAGCTCAATGCTTCCAATCATGTCTATGCTCGATTGTTTGGTAGTTAGTTTGAGAGGTTTATGGCAAGTCATTTCACTAAGCTTAACGTCTCAAATATATAAGAGTCAAGAGGTTTAGGTGTTGGTGTACGTGGTATTGCTAGTGATTCCTGGCCACTATTAGCTGCACTTTTTTCTCTGTGCAATTGCTTTTACCACTGTTCTAGTTACGTTGGGTGCTTGGGGTTGGTTGATGTATTTTTTTTGCCTTACCATATTTCATGATTAAGGAATTTTTATTTTATATAGTCGCGGCGATTATTGATGAATCACATTAAGCTGAATCCGTTCCAATCATATGCACTCAATGTTTGCGGCACTGGTAGTGATATCTGGCAACTAGAGTTAGAATGTTTTCTTGTTTGATATTAGGTTCGGTAAGCTGACCGTCTCTAAAGTGTGTACCTGATAATTTGATGTCTAGTTGAGAGGTTTAGGGTGCTCGTGTGCACTGTAATGCTAATGACAACGGCTGAATTTGCACTTCTGATGTTGGTCAAATTGTTTGAATGTCATTCCGATACGCATATTTAATACTAGTACGTCATTGTTGTCTGCCACGACATTGTTGTCTGCGATAATGCTAGCCCCTTATCGTTTTATCATCTGTTCAATGTTACTGAATGCGTACCAAATGTGCATTTTTCAACGACTACTATAGATGTCTAAGGTGTTAGGGCATGCCTTACTCTAGCAAGTTTCTGAAAATTAATTTAGCCTCCCATTATTTGTTTTGTATTACGGGGCTAAACTGATATTGCTTAATTTACATAGTAACCAGTAGTATAGAGTTTTTTCTGTTGCTTTGTGATACTGGTGATTGTCTAGAATATTTATCATGTGATTGCTCCTTTTGCTTTGGTGTCCAACTTGTGTAGCTTCAAGAAATCTGGTAATGGGCAAGGCATTCAAAATAGAGTTGCTAGTTCCTCTAGTGGGAACTCCGTTTCAGCCGCTGCTCCAGTTGCTCCTCAGCCTGTGCTAAATGGTGCCCTCATTCAGACCCACTCTCATGGTAAACCACTATGTGGCTACTGTTTTCTACTTTCCTTTCTAGTAGTTATTAGAAGATGCAATCTCTTTGGGCATTGATACACTCCTCAAGACTGCCAATGGGTTCCACCTGGACTTGCAGTCTTGCAGCATGATGGAAGTGTAATGTCATTGTTTCATGCATAATTGCTTCTAGATGGGTGGACGTTGTTGTTATTTTGTCAATTAGATGTCAGCATTTTTTTTGCTCTTGATGTCTATATGGAGACTTCTGAAGATTGAATGTAAAATTTTGTCATCTATAAATTTGATAAAGCTGCTGTTATATACTCATATAATTGATGTCTTTGTTTCCTGTAGGACCTTCTGACATGCAGTCAGCAACCGATTCTGGGAAACCTGCTGAAGCGTCCACTCAGAGAAGCTCAAGAGGCTTTGTGCCTAGGCCACCACCATCTCAGCCTGCGGTTGGATTTTCAGATTCTGCAACACCTGTAACACCGGTTAAAGGTTCAATGCTTTTTTAACTCTTTACTTGCTCTGCCTCTCCAGTTAAATGCTATTGAGAGATTTGTGGCACTCTAGAAACACGATACCATTTTATGACTTAGTCTTCGCTTGTCTCTCCAACGTATAGTTCTTTTGCAATTAACATGTAATCTCTCTCAGGAGATGCTTCAAAATCGTTTGCTCTTCAATTTGGAACCATTAGTCCTGGCATGATGAATGGAATGCAGGTATTGAGTTAGAGGCTTTTCATTAGTACAGCAATTCTTTTGAGGTTTATTGATTGACTTTGGATTGTTGCTTTTAGATTCCTGCACGGACAAGTTCAGCACCACCAAATCTAGATGAGCAGAAAATGGACCAGGTAGGACAAAAAAGAGGGCAACTTGCGATTTTTGAGGGAACATGTACAGTTATCTATAGGCACTTGCTAGTGGCCTTTCATTTGTTACCCATGTAAAATACTGGCATTTCCAACATGATTTTCTAGAATTTTTTATTAGTGAGAAATTTGGATAATTATCTTAACTTGGTTCTAGTATCTTTTAAATATATTGAAAATTTTAGATAATTATTTTAACTTGCTTCTATAACTTCTAAATAACTGAAAATCTTCCCAAAGAATGTGATAGATTCATTTTAGATGGTAGTCAATGCAGTGGTTAATTTTTTATATTTGAAGATTCCACTTTTTGTAGGCTCCTCATGGTACATCTAGGGCAGTCCCCACCCTTCCTGTGCCCTCTGCACCGAAGCAGCAGGAGCAGCATAATCAGCAACAACTACCAAAGAAGGATGCCACCATTGCCCAGCAGCCCTTTTCCATGGATTCTTATCGTCCGGCCCAATTTAAGCAAGAAATGCAGCTGCAGATGCCAGGCGGTCCTACTGCAGGACCTCCTAGGCCTACAGGCATTCCTATGAATGTCATGCCAATGTCTAGCCCCTTTCAACAGCAGCAAACGCCTGTCCAGTTTGGCAACCCCAGCCCTCAGATTCAGCCCCAAGGTGTAGCACCTGGCTCACTGCAGATTTCCATGACATTACCTGTGGGAAGTGGCTCTCAAGCTCTTCCCCATATGTTTGTTCCCGGTATCCAACCTCAGCCAGTGAATTATCAGGCAATGAATTATCAGGGACAAGGTCTAGGATTTGCACCCCAAATGGGTCCCCAGCCTGGTATTGGTATGCCCCCTAGTCAATTTGCTCTGCAGCAGCCAGGGAAATTTGGTGTTCAACGAAAGGCTACTACTGTAAAAATTACTCATCCAGATACTCATGAGGAGGTACGGCTTGACAAAAAGGCTGATACAAATCTAGATTGTAGTTCGGCAGGGCAAAGACATATGCCTAATCTAGCACCTCAAACTCAACCTGTTCCATTTGCACCATACTTCTCCCAGTTGCAGCCAGGCAGTTATAATCCTTCAACGACTTTCTACCCTCCTACTTCACATCCTCTCGCAAATGCTCAAATTTCAAGAAATTCACAGCCTCCCAGATTTAGCTACACTGTTGGTCAAGGTGGTCAAACTATTTCCTTCATGAACCCTTCTGTCCTGAGTTCCATGCCGGGAGGAAAATCAGCATCTTCTTTCAGTAGTGCTCCTGAATCAACTAATACAGGCCAAGGCTATGCTCCATCTAGTTCCGCTCAGGTCTCTGTCAAGCCACCTTTAACTGATAAAATCAAAACGCTTCCAGTCACAATTACTGCACCTATTGCAAAGTCCGTTGAACCTAAGGCATTAAATGTGCATCCTGAGGCAGCAGGTCCTGTTGAGCACAAGGCAACCTTGATTGACAGTGTGCCTAAATTTGCTTCTGAAACATCTGTAAACATTCATGCGATTGCTGGAAGCTCTGATGTGCAGAAAATGGAAATGGGTTTATCTTGTCCTGGTGCTACTGGTAGCACAGGTGTTGAATCTGTTGCAGCAGTAGGTGGAAGTGATGGTAGAAGAAAAGAATCAATTAGAAGGTCAGATTCCTTCAAGGATCAACAGAAGAAGACAAGTGGAAAGGATCATAAACATCTTCAGGAGCAACACCAGGTATGACTTTTTTCTAAGCTTCAACTCAGTTTTCAGCTCCTGTTTCTAAATCTTTCAGCTGATGCGCTGCTGCACCTTCATGACAACGGATTATACGATTAAAGGCTTAACCTTGATTTGAAATGGGTGGTTGCAGGTCCAAGTCTCTAAGCCTATAGAGGACAGAGTTTCTCCTCCTTTGAAGACATCTGAAGAAAGAACTTTGGAGGATGCAACAACCAGAGAAATGCCTGAGAGCTCTGGAAAAGATGCGACCAATTCCACCTCAAGCTTGCAAATAGATAGTTCTGAACCTTGTGTTTTGTCTGTTACTGGACCATCAGGGGCAGTTCAGAGTGAAGCAACCCCTCTGAATTTAGGGGCCTCTGACGATATCCTGGACAAAGGCACGGAAGATGCTGTTCATGAAGGAACTCCAGATGCCTTTGAGATTGCAACTACTCCTGGGGCTCTTAGCAATGATAAAAGCGTGGGAGACATAGCTGAAAATGAAACGGAGAGAGTTGCATATAAGAACCTAGATTCTTCCTCTTCTCAAGATGCTCAAACTTTATCAAAGGTTACAAAGGAGGAGTTCGCAGCCTCTCCATGTGTGGAGCATGAAATATCTGATAATTCTTTACAAGAAGGCACTTCTTCTCAAATACATACTGGATCATGTGGTTTTGAATCATTAAACCAGGTTGCCTTTGGAATGAAAGACAATGGATTAGATGGTAAGCAACCAGAATTTGGAGGTCACGAAATAGTTCAAGTTAATTCAGAGGTTGATAGGAAGACGGAAGTGACAGAGCAAGTTGGTGCTGGTATTTCTCAAGCTCAACTTCCTGCTTCGACTCCTGTTGAGGATAAACGTATACTCCCTGATGCATTTGGAGATCTTAAAAATTCTGTAACTCAGCTGACCAGTATGAGCAGCACAATTATACAGCTGGTAGATTCTTCTGCGACTGCTGCATCTGAGGCACCAAATAAAGCAGAAGGAAATGCTTCTGAGTGTTCCAATGTGGAACAGCTGCCTGTCATGCCATCCGGACCGAAAGAGAAATACTTTGTAGAACCTTCAAGTGCTAAGCCTTCCACTAAGAAAAAGAGAAAGGAGATGCTTTCCAAAGCAGATAGTGCTGGGATCTATGATCTCTATAATGCATATAAGGGGCCAGAGGAGAAGGCTGAAACTTCAGATGCTGGGGAAACTGTTGGTATATCTTCAGTAGCTGAAGCCAAAACTATTACAGAAGGTGATTCTGGGAAGAATATTGCTTCAAGTGAAGAAGATGGACAAAGCAAAGCTGAGATTGATGATTGGGAAGATGCAGTGGATATATCCACACCAAAGCTGAGAACAATGGATTCTGTTACTAAGGTTTCTGGAAGCAAGAAACATCATGATGAAGGAAAAAATAAATACTCCAGAGATTTCTTGTTGAAGCTTCAAGAAGAGTGCACTTTGCTTCCTATAGGTTTCCAGATTGGGCCAGATATAGCCAATCTCTTGATGAGCACATCTGCACATTTTGCAGATCAACCATATCCAAGTCCAGAAAGAATTTCAAATCATTCTCCAGGAGTTTCTCGAGGTGGCCGCCGTATGGTTGGCATGTTGGATGATGACAAGTGGATTAAAGCACCAGGTTCTTTTGTTAATGGGCAGGATTTGCAGATGGACCTTAGCATCGGAGCTGCTGGTGTTAGTTTACATCCTGGACAGAGAGTTAATAATGGTGTTCTTAGAAATCCACGTGGTCAATCATCAAATCAGCATATTGGTGGGATTCTATCTGGTCCTATGCAGCTGCTTGCAGCTCAAGGATCGGTACGTGGTGGTATTGATGCAGATAGGTGGTTGCGAGCTCCCAGCATTCAAAGAGGTCTAATGTATTCTCCACAGTCACCTTTACAAATGATGCATAGAGCTGAGAGCAAGTATGAGGTTGGAAAGATATCTGATGAGGAAGTGGCAAAACAGAGGCAGTTGAAAGCCATATTAAACAAGTTAACACCTCAAAACTTTGAGAAACTTTTCCAGCAAGTCAAAGAGGTTAATATTGATAATACTGTCACTCTTAAAGGGGTCATCTCACAGATTTTTGACAAAGCGTTGATGGAGCCAACTTTTTGTGAAATGTATGCAAGTTTCTGCTACCATTTGTCGAAAGAGCTACCTGATTTTGCCGAAGACAATGAGAAGATTACTTTCAGAAGATTGCTTTTGAATAAATGCCAAGAGGAATTTGAAAGAGGGGAGAGAGAGGAAGCAGAAGCAAACAAATCTGAAGAGGAAGGTGAAATCAAGCAATCTGATGAGGAGAGGGAGGAAAAGCGGTTGAAAGCACGTAGGCGTATGCTTGGGAACATTCGGTTAATTGGAGAATTGTTTAAAAAGAGAATGCTGACGGAGAGGATTATGAATGAATGCATTAATAAGTTGCTAGGACAGTACCCGAACCCTGATGAAGAGGATATCGAAGCTTTGTGCAAGTTGATGAGTACAATTGGAGAAATGATTGATCAGCCCAAGGCCAAGGACCATATGGATGCATATTTTGATATGATGCAGAAGTTATCAACAAACCATAAGCTATCTTCTAGAGTTAGGTTTATGCTAAAAGATTCAATTGATCTTAGAAAGAACAAATGGCAACAGCGAAGGAAAGTTGATGGGCCAAAGAAGATTGAAGAAGTTCATAGGGATGCCGCTCAGGAACGACAAGCACAGGTTGGCAGGTTGTCTCGAGGTTCCAGCATTGGCAGTGGCTCCAGAAGGGCTCCGCCTATTGACTTTGGCCCTCGTGGATCTTCTGTATTGCCATCTCCAACTTCACAGCACATGGTTGGTGGTCGTGGTTTACCATCTGCCGTCCGTGGGCACGGCACACAGGATGTCAGAATGGAAGATCGTCCTTTTGAAAGAACATTTTCAATTCCACTACCTCAAAGACCTAGTAATGATGGTTCTATTACTCTTGGCCCTCAAGGTGGTCTTGCTAGGGGCATGTCCAGTAGAGGACAGTCACCTGTTTTAAGTGCTCCCTTTGCTGAAATGCCCTCCAGTCGCGGCGAACTTCATAGAATGGAATCAGGTCCAAATGGGTACACTACCATGCAGGATAAGCTCACTGGAATCTCTAATCAGCCAAGTCCCCAAGATCGCGGTGCCTCAGATAGATCAACAACCGCCTTGGATTCTCCTGGAAGAGCAGGTGTATCTTCTGATGTAAAATCCTTAACTGAAGAGCAACTGCGTGAAAAGTCCATCTTAACCATCAAAGAATTTTACAGGTATCGTCCAACTTTTACACCAAGTTTACTGTTCTGTATGTGACAAATCTTTTACCCAATAATGAACTCCCTGATAATTCTTTTCGTAAATTTAGTATTAAAAACATCATGAACTTTGCTTTGGATACTCCATGGGTTTGTCTATTTAGGATATCCCGTATACTGTGATGTTTTTTGATTTGAGACTTGTTTTGCAGAATGCGATTGATGCTATTCCTTCTGTTTATGACTGTGGATGTTGTACTCCTGTTCTTATTACTTCACTATTAATACCGTTTGATTTAGCATTAGACCTCCTAAACTTCTCTCCCTAAGTCAGTCGTCCTAAACTTTAAGAGGAGTTGTTATTAAGTTCTCTTTAGGAAACATAGACCTTATTCGACATTTGATCAATCATGTCTATGTAGGCCTGACCCAAGGTTTTTAGGAATATAAACCTGAACTTTTCTCAAGAAAGGTTGTGCAGGCTTGTTTAATCATTTCACTTACTTGAATCAAAGTGCTGCTCATGCATCAGTAGGTTTCAACAGAAGTTATTGTTTCATGCTCAAAATATTCTATTTCTGGCCGATAAATCCCTACACTGAGTTATCATAAGCCTTATCTTGCATATGAACCTCTAGTTACAGCACACTTTCATGGCACCTGTAAGTGGGAAGGATTACTTACGCATCTTAGAATTTGCAGTAGTAGCCACAGCATTTGGTTTAGACGTACAGCCGTTTTACTATCCAAAAATTTTAGTTGGCCCAATTTTCACTTGTTTTGATGTTTTGCATATTGGTAAAGTTGCAATTTGACATTTTTGTTTGTTTAGTTTTTGGAGTTTTAAACTCATTTGGCTTGATATGATGTTTATATCTTGTGTTTTGTGACTCTTGGACGTCATTGCTTGTTGTACTGTAAGATTCCTATTTTAAGTGCTACAATTCTTAGTACAATGGCTGTTCTAACTCCTTGGTGTGTTAGATTGTCATACAATCATCTTGATGGTGTATACGTTTCATATAAAAAAGTTTAACTTGAGCAAAGAGTTGGCCACAGTAGTTAGTTTTTTGTGTCATTTTCATTGAACATTTGATGGCGTATGCGTAGACTTACTAGAAAATCCTTTGCAGACAAGCATATGAATGATTATTTAGTGCAGAATGGTTTGCATAAATCCAACAAATGAACAGAAAATACAACGCAGTTATTAGCATAAAAGTAGAGTCTTATTACCAACTCTTTTGTACGTGTTATGCCCAGAATTATTTTATATATGCTTATATCTCTATTATAAGGTGTAGTTGAGTCAAAATGCCCACCATTTGCATTAAGGTCAGAACTTTTCCTTCTTTTGCAGTGCCAAAGATGAGGATGAAGTTGCTTTGTGTGTCAAAGAGCTCAATTCCCCGAGTTTTTATCCATCCATGATATCGTTGTGGGTCACTGACTCATTTGAGAGAAAAGACAAGGAAAGGGATCTGTTGGCCACACTCCTTGTCAGGCTTTGGAAGTCTCGTGACCATTTGCTTAGTCAATCACAGCTCATCCAAGGGTATTTTGTTACTCAGCTTTGCTAACATACATTATGAAGCTTTCTAGAGCTTCCAATTGTTCTTACAGTCTATATTTAACCGAGTCCTCTCTTCTGGCCAGGTTTGAGTCTGTTCTTTCATCTTTGGAGGATTCTGTTAATGATGCCCCCAGAGCCGCAGAGTTCTTGGGCCGCATTTTTGCAAGAGTGATACTGGAAGATGTTTTACCCCTGAGAGAGATTGGAAGATTGATCCATGAAGGTGGTGAAGAGCCAGGGTGTCTTTTAGAAATTGGGTTGGCTTCTGAAGTCCTTGGGAGTACCCTAGAGGTGATCAGAACCGAGAAAGGGGACTCTGTTTTGAATGAGATCCGAACGAGTTCTGATCTCAAGTTGGAGGACTTTCAGCCTCCGCATCCCTTGAAAGCCAAGAAGCTGGAGGCATTTCTTTAGAGATGAAGATACTCTCTACCTTGTCGTAACCTTTTTTGTTAGGTCCTCTACTCGGCCCATGCTTCATAGGAAATGTTGTCTTGTGGGTTATTATCATTATCATTGTTATTGTTATGATTTTTGTTATATATATAAAAGTTTTTGTTGTTTTGTTTTGTTAACCAAGGTCAACAGAGAAGTCTCCAGTAGGATCAATGAAATTTATCTGTCAATATTCATGCATCATTTTAGCTCAAGAAGAGCTGCTTGTGAAACAAGGCCTTCAATGTTTAATTCGTTCCGACAACTTCAGTGTGCTGAGATCTTCGCGTGATGATATAACCTAATTGCATTGGAGGAAAAAGAAAAGAGAAAATTGCAAATCAAGGGAACATGTTCAGCTTCACTAACCATTAGCAACGTTCTAGCTGTCGCACCGAATCTTGATGTAATTTACTATTTTTGCCAAACCATTGATACTTTGAACAAATTTGTAACTCTGCTGATTCTTTGGTCTCATTTTGCAAATACCTCTTGTCCTAATCAATCATAAAACCGTTACTTCGATCCCATTTGAAACTTTAGAAACTTCTTAATCCATTAATTAGTCCTCCCTCTCTCTCTCTTTCTCCCCCCCTCCTTCGATGATCGAGCTTTTAATCGGTCAGTCGAAATTGCAATCATCATACTCTTTATTTGTTTCAATTTTGCCAAAATTTTCTTTTTTTTTTCTTTCTTACTTGTTTTCCTTTGAATTATATATTTTTGGGGCATCAATTATCTCCAATATTTGTTCATCTAAATTGTTAAAATTTTTAGGATTATCTAAATCGTCACAATGGCCAAATCCCAGAGAGAGCAACACTTTTTACAGATGGAGACGGTCTACGTACCCATTTTGAACGAGCTAAAGGTCAACATCACCTTAATTCAAAATTTTTTGCCTTAATTTTTTTCGCTTAATTTTGTTTTGAACTATTAGGTAATATGGGATGAGATTGGGGAATCAGAGGAGGAGAGAGCTAAGATTTTGACGGAGATGGAAAGAGAATGCTTAGAGGTGTACAGGAAGAAGGTAGACCAAGCGAACCGAAGTAGGGCTCAGCTGCAGCAAGCGATAGCTGATTCTGAGGCGGAGATCGCCACAATCTGCTCGGTATTGGGGCAAACGATGCCGGTGCACCTCCTGCAGGTCTGGCTATTGCTCTTGCATTGATAAATTTTTTGTTGACCTGTCTGTAGTATTATGCCGTGATCAGGAACGAGATGTATCTGTGTATTGGGACTTGATAGTATATAAGCTTGTTCTTGAGAAAATCTAAATAAAAGTTTAACTACTACTAGGCACTTGAGTCGCAGGCAATAATGGATGCTGCTATGATAACTTTGGCATTGAAGTGCGAAATTAGTGCTACTAGCAGTTGCCTTGGTTAAGCAGTTCCATTGGTCTGAGTCTGTGTAATAATGATCTTTTTAATTTGTAGATTTATGCTTGAGTAAAGTACAAGTTCTATACAGCATAAGAAAACATGTGCATGGTTATGCAGGATGATATTTAGAGAGTGAGCTTCATGTAGCAGCTTCTAGAATGTTGATCCTCATTATAAATTCTGTAGCCTTTGGTACTTGTTTTAAAGTTCCCTCTCTCTGATCATAACTTCCTTCTTCCAAGGATGGAGGCAATGAGTCAGAGTCGTACATTCTTTACATTTCTATTGCTAAACTGAAACAACTGCAATACTCTTTTTGAATTTTCCGTACTGATTAGGTTGTCCATCTGAAATGTAAGTATCTCAATACTGTATTCAACGAATCTTTTATGGCTGATGTATGGCTCGCCTAATTTCTAGAGTTTAAAATAAAAATAACTTTGTATGTTTCATTCTCCCAGAGAAACAAGCGTGCTAGAAGCCTAACGGAAGAGATGAAAGAGATCCACTTACTACTAGAGGAGATGAGGAGGAGGAGAAGCAAGAGGCATAAAGAGTTTCTAGAGGTTTTGAAACAAATAAAGGATACATCAGCTAAAATTAGACCTTCAGAGCAGCATTCATCGTTCTTAAATTTGGACGAAACTGATCTATCTGTCAAAAAGCTTGAAGATTTGCAAAAGCAGCTACTGTTGCTCCAAAAGGAAAAGGTCTGAGCATGAAAAGAAAGTCCTCACTTCAGATTTAGTACTACTTTTTCATTTGAACTGATAGAGGACTTCATAACTTTCTGCTACAGAATGATCGGTTAAAGAAAATTCTGGATTATTTGGACAATCTGAATTCACTCTGCTTAGTTATTGGGATTGATTTCAAGCAAACAGTGAAAACATTGAACCCTTCTCTAGATGGAGATGATAATTCAAAGGATATTAGTGATGATACAATTACAGCATTAGCCACTGAAGTGGAGAGGTTACGAGATGTTAAATTACAGAGAATGCAGAAAGTGAGTATTCAAGACTGAAACCACATAGTATTGGCTCTTTGAATATATGATTTTGACATTTCAGATGTTGCTAGCTTCAAGATCTGGCAACAACTTTACTGGAGCTATGGCATTTAATGGACACGCCCATGGAAGAGCAACAAAATTTCCAGAAGGTCACTTGCAATATAGCTGCTTCTGAGGAAGAAATTAGAGAGCCTGGAGTTCTTGCTTTAGATGCTATTAATTGTGTGAGTGGTGTATACTATCTGCAGAAAGAATTATCTAACTCTTAAAGTTGTTTGTGTTTTTGTCATGGGCTGAAGAGTGTATGCATTGCAGGTGGAGGCAGAAGTTCGGAGGCTTGAGGCATTAAAAACTACCAAAATGAAGGAGCTTTTAGTGAAGAAGAAAGCAGAGCTAAATGAGTTCTGTAGTCGGGCACATCTAATTGTTGGAGGTGATCATGACATAGAGTCAGCACTAGAACATATTGAAGCTGGTAATGTCACACTACAACATTTGAGATTCTCAACTCCTCGTCAATTTAATGATGCCTCAAAGTCTTGTCATTGTTACAGGAACTATTGACCCCTCTTTTGTCCTGGGACACATGGAAGTACAAATTTCCATGGTTAAGGAAGAGGCTTTTAGCAGGAAAGAGATTCTTGAAAGAGTTGAGAAATGGTTATCTGCATGCGAAGAAGAATCATGGCTGGAGGAATATAATAGGGTATTGTGGACAGCCTTTTAGAAACTACAATCTTTTAGAGTTCTCTTTTCTGTTTATCTAATCTTGAACTTTATTCTTTACCAGGACGAGAACCGTTACAATTCAGGGAGAGGCGTCCATCTTGCCTTGAGACGTGCTGAGAAAGCTCGTGTGACAGTCAACAAAATCCCAGGTTAAAACTCAGTAATATCTTCCAGTCATAGAGTATTTCAATTCCATTTTCTTACGGGACACTCCAAAAATAATTTTGTCATGTTTGCTTTATTCTCATAAATTGAATTTAAAACCAGGCATGGTGGAAAGTTTAGTTTCCAAGACAACTGCATGGGAAAAGGAGAGGGGAACTGAGTTCATGTATGATGGCGTATGTATTTTATCTCTTCCTCGCGTGTATGTCTATTTATGTTGTTTGCCTGGTATTACATTTGTATTCTTAAATTTTCAGCTCCATCTTCTGTCTATGCTGGAAGAATACTCGTCCCTGAGGCAGGAGAAGGAGCAAGAGCGGAGGCGCCAAAAGGTAACTTTAGAATACTTGTCACATTTATCAATTCTTTCCTGTCTATACTGAATTACTAACACAGCAGCAATAATAATAGGATGAAAGGAGGCTACAGGGTCAGCTTCTAGCAGAACAGGAAGTGCTGTATGGTTCGAAACCAAGCCCTATGAAACTCCAGAATGCTAAGAAGGTTCTGAAAACTCCACGAAAAGTTTCATCAGGAGCGAACAATTTCCAGCTTTCAAAACCTGATTCATTGCCTCCAGTATCAACTGGTCAGTTGCTCTTTGCTCCTTTAAGATATATGGCACTATGTTGTACTCTTTGTCAGTGACCAACAATCATAAGCGTTTTTATCGATACTCTCTGTTTTTTTATTTACAAGTTGTACCAGTAGAACTAGTTCAAACAATTTGAAAGGCTTGTCCAATCAGACTCTGAGAAACTGAAAGATTACTGGTTAGTTGCATGCTAATAGACTATTCCTGCTTGTAGGAATGAGAAGCACAGATGCCACAGTGACACCACGGAAGCCATTTGTTCCTTTGGTTCCAGATAGCAACTTGCTATTGACTCCATCCAAGCCAATCACTGTCAATATTGAAGATATGACGCCAACGGCAATGCGGTTAGTGAATACCCCTGCACCGGCTTCACGTATCTCTGAGGATGCAGTCAGTAGTGATCCAGAAGAGGAGGCGGAATATTCATTTGAGGAGAGAAGAGCTGGCTTTGTCATGCCAAGTACCCAAACAAGATATGTGAGTGCATGATTGATGTTTCATGAAACAGTGTCTTCGCTTGTTTTCGATTATTCTGTTCAATTCATACAAGTCGATACATATTGGATTTTATTTTTTGAGAAATGGAACGTAAATAGATTGCGAGGTTGAGCACAAGTGCTCTCAATAGATACTGTTTGCCCAAGTTACTTGGTGAAGCAGTTCAAACATTATTCCCTCAAATGTTTGAAGATCAGCAGCAAACAAGTCCAGAAAGGTAATGATGATACAAATTTAACAATCGATTCCAAGCGAAAGGAAAATATATAGTAGAAAGAACGAGGGCTGTTATATGTTCATCTTGGTCATTAAAATTACATGACATACGAAGGATGAACAGATGAGAAACAAATCTGAAGTGGCTTTCTATAAAAGAATTACTGCTGGAGAGTAACTTTATAGTGCTAAAGCAATAATCTCCTAAAGCAAAAACGGCTTCCTATATACATCAAATGTTTGAACGGCTGTCAGCTGTGGTTCCTGCAATGGAAAGAAGAAAATTTCACTTGACTATATCAAAGGTACAAAAGAGTAGCCTGTACGGTTTTATTTTCATGCGTCGGCCATTTCTTATAAGGTTGTATTTGGTGTTATCAATGGAAACAATATGGATTATTGCATACAGTATTGTAAAAGAAAAAATACACGAATTGGTCAAATTCCAAAATGGGTCATTCATAGAAAAATTAATAGCTCCTAAATGCAGAAGAAACCTGAAGATAAAATCCTAGGACTCTTAGGTGATGCTTCCAATTCTCGATAATACAATCATTACAAAGATTGCATAGGAAATTGCAACCTTTATATCAACTTATAAACCTTTTAATTACTGAAGTGTCTAATCTATGTACTTGAGAATGTTGGCATAGTTGTAACGAAATACCTGTCTTAACCTGCCTGTTAGTTTGGTGAGGAGAGATGTGATCAGACGTTTGCCACTAGCATCAGTGTTCCGTATAATATCTCTCATGGCATTTAGAAGGTTTCCATATGTCTGACCATACCCACGCTCAATTGCTTGAATGAATGCATATGTCATTGCACCAGTCGTTGTGATCCTTGAAAGAGCCTGCATGTTCAGAACAATTGCAGTGAGTTGTCAGATTTATAAAGTTTGCTTATGTCTTCTCTGGCCATAATTTCAGAGCTCCTAATGCACGATAATTTACTGCTTTGAAAAATGAAACATGTAGTCAGCAAAGGAATTCAAGATTAAATAACCATGAACACTACAGCCCTTGAGTTCAGCCTATATAGAGATTTAGAAGTTACTGTACTAAGTGATTTCAAAGTAGCTGATATAAAAATGTATAGCTTGCAGAAAGATTGAATATCTTCTCAGAAATAATAAATAGATATCATGTCATGAATAATCCTTCATCTTTGCAATAGGCGAACTATTATCTACTCTCAATTCAAGATCATGACTGCAAATGAAATGCTATTATTGGAGCTAGTGGAACCATATGAAAAGAGTTACCGTTGTATCTGAGGAAGTTTGATGGTCATCGCAACCACTGAAGGATATTGCTTCCCCTCCACTTGTGCCTTTCCAGATACCACGGCGGTGATCTTCCCATATATACTGCCCAGTCCTATATCAAAAGCATTACCTATTAACTATCTATACGAGTTAATTAGCACGTCAAGATTTCTACGGACAACCTCACTCCATGTTATGGACAAATACCACGAACAGACTGAGGGCAAGGGCAATCTATGTCCATAAGATGACTTCAGTCTTAAGAATACAACCAAAATATCCAACAACTCTCACTTTTCAAGATTTCAGTCAACTCTTTATTGTTGGTGAATTAAGATTCGCACATCATCAACTCTCATCCAGAAGAAAGGTTTTCTGATTTCACTAGTTGATGCTTATATAAACATGCTAGAGGATTTGGACAAATTAGATAAAGCTGTCTAGTCACTTGGTCACAAAATATACAAACCACAATATCCTACAACTCTTGCTTTCAAGATTTCAGTCAAATCTTTATAGCTGCTGAATTAAGATCACCCATCATCATCTGGAAGAAAGTTTTTCTGATTTCACTAGTTGTGCTTATCTAAACATGCTAGTGGATTTGGACAAATTTAAATAAAGCTCTCTAGTCACTCTGCCACAATATATAGGTTAATGTCATGGAAATATGTACCTATCCATTCTGCAAAGGTATGGCAAATCTAATACAGTTCCACTATGGCATGCATCTATGATGGCGTGTAGCTTAGCACCACGAGGAAGTGGTGCAACAATAGTTGCGTTTATTTCATCATCAACAATTGGGCCTTGTGTTTTGAAGTCTAGTGGAAGGAGAGTCTCATCAAAACCATCAACCTCATCCCCGTCGAGGTCCCTCTGCTGTGATCCATGGCCAGAATAGTGGAACACCAAGGAGTCCCCTGGTTGACAACCTTGTATCAGCCAAGCCAATGCCGTCTTTATGTTGTGCTTGGTCGGTATCTTATATGGATCAGTTTCATCTTCTGCAAATCACTTCCAGGAGAACCAAAGTTAAAGCTAGTATTGAAATTAATGGATGTGCAAGACAAGATAATGCAAAAGTAGTTTTAGTTCATGTCAAGAGACTCATGACGATCAGTTTTTTAATCCGCGAAGTCATCTTTATTGATAAGAAACATACATGCCATGAATCATGATTATGTAATCACTTGAATTGAGCATCATCAATCATTCAGTTATACATTTCATTATAAAGAGAAGCACTCCAATCATTGCATCTAAAACAAAAATGAATTCTTTTTCTAGATTCATTACAAGTTCCCCCTTGATTTACCAAATAATGCACCTAACCCCTAAAAAGATGGAAACTTTATGCAATCTCGATCCGAAAATTTCAATTTTAAGCATAAAAAGTCCGATTTTTGATTACCAGTGAGCATGATGATGGATGATTCAGGGAACTTGAATCGGTTGATAAGAAGGAACTTCATGAACTTGGCATCATTAACACAGCCTTTGAGCTCTTGTCGAGTCCCTCTATACGAAACCCCGCACACCACCGCACGCTTCTGCCCGTAAAGCACCGCCGGGGGCTGCTGCAGAGAAAGCCTCAACGACGGCTGAGATGGAGCCACGTGGTTGATTCCACGGCATACGAAGCATCGGACGGCTGGATGGTTTCCGGCGGGGAGCTCTAGTGATGTTCTGCAGTGAGAGCAGCTGATCTGCTTCCCCATTGTTGTAAAACAATTGATAAATTAATCAAACAACAATAGCAACAACAACGAAAGAATCAACAACAGCAAAACAACAAAGAAAAATCAAGAACAACAACAACAACAACAATAAGAAGGAAAGCAAGAATCAAGAACAAGAAGAAGAAGAAAGAAAGGAGTATCAGACTGGGAAGAATCAATCAGTGAATAAGAAGAAGAAGAAGAAAACAAGAACCGAAGAAGAAGATCGAGAAGATCTAGAACAAGAACAACATGGAGAATGAAAGAAAGAGAAGAAGAAGAGTTGCTGAATGAACGAATAAATATTAGAAGTGCCCAAGTAGGAACTAGGAAGTGGAGTTGTTCATTGGATCTGTTTGTTTTTGTCTTTTTAATTTTTGCTTTTTTCTGTTAGCTCTTTTATTTCTCGAATCAAAATTGACATATTTTATTATTATAATGCGAAGTAAAGTTGTGTTCTTCGTTGTATTGGATTTTTTTCTGATTGGAAAGAAAATTTTCAAAACTGTTATAGTGAGAACAGAAGAAAAAACACTAGAAGAATAATTAGCAAGAAGGTTCTCAAATCCAAAAAAGACAAAGAAAGAAAATCATTATTTGATTAAACATTGAAGAACAATAAATACAATTTTCATTTCTCAGTTAATTGACATTAACAAAAAAAAAGTGAATGAAAACGAAGGAGAATGGAAGTTGTAGAAAGGAATATTAGAGTTGGAAGCTTCCTTGATGACTAAATTTCACAATTCAAAAATGCATAAAAGATCATGAATATTTTGATTTGGTCTAACTACACCTAATTATAATAAAATTCAAAAAAGTTACATGTGTTCGTGTCAGTTGATGCCAAACATTTTTTGTTGGTCTGAGTTTTGCAAATTTATTATTGGGTTTAATTAATTAGCTCGTCTAGTTTCTCAGAGAGGGCGAACAGTTTAAACTCCGTTCTTCTCCAGCTAGGTTTTCTGCCATGTCTCTTCCTCTGCTGCTTCAAAATGGTAACTTTTTTGTCTCAACTTCAGCGAGTGTTAAATTAGGTGCTAAATTTTATCTAAGATTTAATTGAATGAGACATTAACTTAGGTGCTAAATTTTATCTAAGATTTAATTGAATGAGACGTTAACTTAGGTGCTAAATTTTATCTTAGATTTAATTGAATGAGACGTTAACTTAGGTGCTAAATTTTCGAATGTTTTGTTGAATTGTTACAGTTTAGTGAGATTAACTCAATGGATTCGTAGATAGTTTTTTGGCCAGCTTTACTTAAAAACAGCTTTACTTGTTTCATTAGTAAATAAGCGGAATTTTTTAGTGTAATAGAGATTTCTGCGGCATTTTTGTGTTTGTGGTTAAAAATTTTACACTTTCGGAATGATCTAAATGAAGTCTTCATACGTACTTCTTCATTTAAAATGTAGATATATGCATTTTGGTGGCCATTATGGAGATGAGTTTTTTTTGTTCCTTGAGATTTACGATTGAATTTATACCTGCATTTGTAAGTTCATTATCTGTTCTATCAACATTCATTTCGTAGCTATCTGTTCCTTTTTTTAAACCTAAGCTAGCAATAATCATATCTAGATGGATACATTTCTTATTTCCTGTTATCCTTGTCTCAGAGCTTCTTTGAGATCCCAACCATGCTCAGGCTGGTTTACTTTGTTTTTAAAGTATATGCTATGTTTAGCAAATCTAGCTACCCTTCCTTACAATTGTGTACCTATGCTGTTACCATTTATAACTTTCAGTGCTCCAACATTTGCTTGGGAAGTAGAATACTCAAGTTTCAATTTGCTGGAAACATGCTAACAACTTTCCATTTTGGTTTAGACTAAGCGTACAAAAAAGGCAGAAATCGTCGGGAAATATGGTACGCATTGGATCCTTTATAGCGAATGCATAGCTTGCATGTTTTAGCAGCTCCATTCTATGTACTGTGTAAGAAACAAGGTTTCTGATAATGATCTTCATCTCAGGTACAAGGTTTGGTGCAAGTTTGAGGAAGCAGATCGGAAGTCAGCCAACACGCCAAGTACTTGTGAATTTTGTGGAAAGGTACTTTAAACTGTTTCAGTGTCGCCTTTAAATCAGAAATGAATACCTGTAGGAGCATATTACAAACAATTGATTGTTTGTAGGATGCAATACACAGTGAAGAGGAAGGCTGTTGGAATTTGGGGATGCAAGGATTGCGGCAAGGTGAAAGCTGGTGGTGCCTATACATTGAGGTAAGTGTGGTTGCTCATTGAATTTATTTGGACTGAAATCATATTGGTATAATCTCTTGCCTTCTGATTACAGCACTGCAAGTGCAGTCACTGTTAGGAGCACCATCAGGAGGCTGCATGACCAAACGGAATCTTAGGATATCTAGGCCTATGTTTTTGTGCCTCTTACTTTGTTCAGTATGCCCTTGGCCAAGTACTGCTTTTCACTTATGTACAAGATCACAAATTAGCTTATAATTTTTGCAACTTTTTCCAACTACAAATTACATGGTTTGGTATCTAACTATGAAATTGTCGGTCGACTCTGTTAAGTTCCTGTCTTTGGCATGATTTGACCATATTGAATGATGGATCTCTGTTGAAACATGGCTCTATTGTACATATTTGTTGAAATACTGACCTGATTGCTGCTTTCTTAATCTAATGTCAGCAGCAATTTGTTCTTTAAGAAAATACAGCAGAAAGTTTCCGAGTGATTGATTATCTTATTGGCGGCTATGGCAATTGGAGAGCAACTTCTAATTGTTCTACTCCTTGCCTTACGCTGCTGATAGCGAAAACATAACAATTTCTGTCTAAAAAAGGAGGAAGTTCACACATGAAATATTTTTCTTAGAAGAAATTTTCCAGAGAATTTGGCGATAACATGCCATTTGCTTTATGTTTGATTACGACTAAAATATAAAAGTCACTAGATTTCACTAGAACTTTGATGAAACAGATGACTGGAGTAAAGTCCTTCATCCAGGGAAAACTGATGGCAATACATCATAACCAGATTCAGAGGTTGGGTTCTTTGCTCATGTACGAGGACTTCTGAAAACCCTTGTATGTGCAGCACTCTAGCAATTCACACTTAGGGTTTACGGATTTTAAAGCCAAACACCCTAGGGACATAGTGCTGCGATGACTTCTGCGGTTTCAGGTGCCCATATGTCATCAGAAATAGATGGGGAAATGTGGTTCCGAAATATGCTCCATCTATGTCTAGCATACGTCAAGAACAACTTTCCAGAAACATAAATTAAGATTAATCACAATGGAAAATGAACTAAGTACCATGAAGCTACAAACTTTCCATCATACCATTGGAACAATTATGTATCGTAAGAGAGATGTCCAAATCTTTTCTCTATATTAGGTTGATGCAATTGTAAGTACTTCATGCTACCAATTTAGTTCTGCTTACAATGTAAGTGCATGGAGTCCAATAACTTTTATTGATCTATCTAAGCAAAATGGTTTTACTCTATTTAAGAAAAATGCCATCAAGTATTAGTATCAATAATTAATACTAGCTCTCCATGTTTTCATACTTAAATGAGATAAGAACTTTACGTGATTTTCTACATATAGTTGAACAAAAATCCTTGGAACTAAAAAATGATGAATCAGAAAGTAGTTTTATATTTGTAGGAAGTAGGAAATACGTAAAAAAATATTATTTGAAATGTGGTGACTTCTGAGAACAAAAGGATACTGCCTTGGTACTTGGATCTCGGATAACATATATCCTCACACTTGGGGCAGTAGATTTTCACGGTACTAGAGCGAGGAATGTCTGATTGTCCAACAGGAAGACATGGTTGGCCACAGCAATAAACTCTAGGGCATCTTCCAAAGTCATAATTCTTGAACTTCTCAAGCTGCAAATGAGTGAGATGGTACCATTGCAAGTCTTTAAAAGGCAAAGAGTCAAACCAAACAAACAGAGGAAAGGTCATACTAGAGAGCATTACCATTGCTGCCATTCCTTTGCTAGTCAAAATGTATCGAACATGAATCAGACCATATAACATCTCTGCTGCCGATTCAACCAACTCATTTTGTTCCTCAGTAAACATGTCACCTGTGAATTTGCAGGAGAACCCACAAGAAAGTTGTTCGCTAAGAAAGTATATAATTAGTTAAGAGTACGCTACCATCATGACATAATTCCTTGATTTACGTTAAAAAATTGAATCATTCAAAAGCTGTGAATTTAATGAATTGTCCTAATTATTCTCCATAACCATTAAGTCCCATCCAAATGACTCCCAAATGGCATAGGTAAATTATCAAATTCTGCTGAAAATTCATAGATAATTCCCAAATGATTCACGCATTATGAAACCTACCAAATTTGCATTTCAGGTCCTTTTAATGGTTAAAAAATCTCTGTGAGGTGAATGGCTTAGGAGGGTTTCTAAACTGGACTACTTCTGGAGATGTGGTTTGTCTTCACTTATAACCATGAAAGCTAAAATGTGTCAGTTTCATAACTACATCCAAAAGTATATATGGCATGTGAACCCAGCTAGCTTCAACACAGCCTTCAACCATTATTAGAATTGCACTACCATCTCACTCAAATGAACACCACAAAAACTGTTCTACTACTTCTTTGACATTCTTTGAGGTTAGCACCTTCAGAAGAAAGAAAAGATAGCTCAACTTCCGAGAACATAAATTCTGTAAGGTTGAAGATTTTCTCTTAGCTATCAAGATTTAAAGATGTATATTATGAAGAACAAAGAAAGAAAGAAATCAATTACCATGAGAAGTTTCAACATCCAAGATCAGATCAAGTGCATAGTCATAGTAGGGAACTTGACTGCTCAATCCACACAGGTTAAAGTCATCCTGTATGTAGTCCTCATCAACTTCACAGAAAAACTCATTCCCTCTTAGATTGCAGAACCAAGATATCCAAGATGTGTCTTCACCCTCAGAACCACTGATGTCAGATTCTTCGCTGTCTGTTTCGGATTCTACTGAAGGAACAACAAAGGTTGACGGGTTAACAGTGAAAAATATGTAGAAACAACATACACATAAAATGGCAAGACAGCTAGCATGGTGGATTCAACATAATTACGTAAGATTTGATTACAAAAGGTTGCAATTACATAGAGTGTAGATGAGTTTTCTGGATCCTAAAACACAACTTCTCATATACAAGACTCTCCAATAAGGAAACCCAAACTTTCTAAGGTTCTGAAGTTTATGACAAATACCCAGTATATCAACAACCTCATGCTCATCTAGATTCAACATGTAACCTACAATCGAAAAATACTTACTATCACTATCTCAACGGCTCAAACCTTGTTTCATATAATCTCCAAAGAGATATTCTAAAAGTTATATACAACTCTTCAAGCTTCACCTCCCACCTCAAATCAGAACTACATAAAATGAATCACAACAGCAGACCTAAATCTGAATGTGCACTCCCTCTTTAAACACTAGACGCAGCGCAAAACCTACATGTTCAGACTTAAATAAACTAGCTGAGTTCAATTATTCTCTTTGAGCTTCCTCAGTGTCGTAAAAGCTCATAACAATGATAGAAAAGTTACTTTACAAAGATATCTAACAGTACCAACAATCCCAACCCTAACAACTACACCTACCAATTTTTCACCTTCTGATAATATCAAGTTATACCTAAAAAGAACAACACCGATCAAGATTGCACATTTCACTAGCTTTAACATCTTTCTCACAATCACAAAGAAGTAGCAATGATAAATCCAGCTACAAGTGGTAACAGCAACACCATTTGAAGAATTCTAAAAATTAAGATTCCACATTGTTTACTAGCTTCAATATTCTTCAAACCAAAAAAAATATATAAAAATGGAAAGGTAAGAAACCATCAGAGTTCTTGCTTTGCTGCTGTTGCTGCTGCTTTGCACGGAGCTGTTCCTTGTGTTCTTTCTCCTTATTTTTATCTCCGCCGCCACCTCCGCTGACGCGCCGCCCGCGGTGGCGGTCGCTGCCTTGCATATTCTCAGCGTCGATGGATCGAGCTCTTCTGATTATAGATCGCAGAAACGTTCAGCTGTGAAACGAAGGAATTCGGTGAAATTCGGAAGATGAAAAGAGTAGAAATGGGAAATGGCTTCGACTTTCCCTTCCTTTCTTATTTTTAATGCTTTTGCATTAACGGGCAATATATTATGTCAATTTATTTATCTGAAGACAATTAAGAAGGTTCAGCTGTGATTTTTTACATGGAAGTTTCTGAAAATGCATCGACTAAAGTTGTTGAAAATGATAATTTATAAACATAATTATAAAAATGTCTTGCTTTTTATAACACTATTTTTTTTTAGAGCTGCTAAAGAATTTACAAAACCGAAATAGCTTTGCAAAAGAGATCAGTATATATAGAGATAGATCCAGCCAAAATGTCCCATCCAGCTAAAAAATAATAATAAAAAATTTTATTACGAAATTTTTATATTTTTAAATTTTTAAATAAATCTATTATATATTTATAAAAATATATTAAAAATATAAAAAACAAAAAAACTTTTGAAAAGAACTTTTCTAAACGCATCCCTATGCTTTAGAAATGACCTTGAGGGTATGTTTTGAAATATTTTTAACTTTTTTTCTCTAAATAAAAATAATTATTATAAATTTTGCAACATAGATTTTTTAAATTATTAAATTTAAAATATTTTGTAAGATATTTAAAAATGTCATAAATTAGAACTAAAAAAAAAAACAAAACAAAGCAAAACATGCACTCAGTAGCAATTTCCCACTGAAAAAGCAAAAGGCAAACTGCTTTCTACCTCATTGGCAATGGTTGAACATTACTTGATAGAAACTTCCATAAGAAAAAAACTACAGGATTTACACGTCTAATACACTGATGTCAAATATACAACCTCAACAAAGAAAAAATAAATTACATAGAGAGTGACAAGCGGAGTTGCTGAAATAAGTGTAATCATTTTAGCATATATCACTCTTCATCAAAATATTTCTCCTCAGCATCATAATTTGCTTCTCTCAGCCAGTGATCATCTAACTGCTCATCATTGTCGATTTTTGAGTAATCCAGATACTCAGAATCTTTGCCAGCAAGAAACTTTTGTTGCATTATAAGTGTGAACTGATCCAGTTGATCCTGCATTTCCTCCGCAGACAGTTTTTGCTCTGGTGGCCTTGTGTCTTGGCTCAGAGCAGCATTGAACTGATCCTGCATCTCCTCAGCAGAAGGTGTTTGTTCCGGCAGAACTGTGTCTGTGCTCGGTTTCTCCTCAGCAGAAGGTGTTTGCTTCAGTGGTCTTCTGTCTGTGCTTGGTGCAGCATCTGATGCGTGGTATCCATTAGCCTGCAAGGACTATGAAAAGGGATGTTTCAGACATGAGTTCAAAGACATGAATCATAAGTTCAAATACATATGAATCGTATTAAAACAAAGTTATCCACAACCGAAATAAATTACACAGAGTATCTATCTACGGAAACAGCTAACTCTCACAATAAATTTGTTGAAAAATGTGAGAACCAAATGCAAGAAAAATTCGTTATGCTGAATGTGATCTATTCTGTCCTAATATCAGGCCTGAACAGCAAGAGGAGATTAAAACAGACAAACTGTTAGACAAGCCCTAAAACTCTTAGAAGGCAACGATGTCAACTTTGCGTACATTCACACCTCTCCAAATTATTCCAAGATCACTAACGACCTAAATTGGCTTCTTAATGACGTTGCAACTGGTATGCTTGTCCATTTGGCAAATGTAGCATAAATATATTAGCATTAATACTAATGCATCAGTATGTAACAATCCAAGATACGGATTATGGTGAAAGATGCACACCAACCAAGCAGTCTCTAGCAGACACCAAGTTTTATAGAGCTTCATAGCAATTTACGTCAAACCAAGCTACTAAATGCACATCACATATCATGGCAACATCAGAAAAGCAGGCTGACACAAATAAAACAGAAACTGAAATTTTAGTGCCATTATTATAAGTGACTCGAGTTAAATGGCTTAATTGCATGCCAAATTGAAGTGCAAGGGTTTTACTTGAGCTATTGTTTATACATTGACCTACTTACCACTGGTATTATACTAAAGCAATTAAGTTAATATGATGCACAGTGTGCATTCAATAGATGTCAGATATGTCAACTTGCTAATTTCTACTTGTAACATACCTTTTCTTGAACAGATCTATTTTCTGGTTCAGATCTATTCTCCATCACAACATCCTTGTTTTCCTCCTCTTCTTCATCATCGGTCTCTTCCTGTTCCTCTTCCTCTTCAGACTCCTCTTCCTCTTCCTCTTCCTCTTCCTTTTCTTCTTCTTCCTCCTTGTCATCATCCCCACCACCAACCCAGTCTTCCTTGGGCACCCCTTTCCTTTTCTGCTCTCCTCTAATTTTCTCAACTAACTCAGCCTCTTCCCACCTTCTCATCAAAGTCTCCGACCATCTCTCACCAGGGCGTGGCATTCCCCTACCACTGGGGTCCTGAAATTGGCCGAGATATTCATGGTGTAAGTATGGTTCGCGCTGACGCATCGCATCCTCAGAGAAATAGTCTCCTTGAGATACTAAACGTTCCATATATGCACGCCGTCTATTCCTTACAGCTGTCTCTTTGGCTCGTGCTTCCTCTTCAGTCGGCTCCCGGCTCTTCCGAATCTTTTCCAAATGCCATGCAATCTCATAGTCTAACTTTAAAATGTCAAATTCATGGAGCTCTTGAGGTGTTAAAACAGATCCATACCGTTCTGAAACAATTAGAAACCATGAGACAAGAGATACATAACTCAACCATCACCTTATATGAGGCATAAATTGCGACCACCTACATGGATAAAGGCAGTGTATATTTCAACGCACTAAATCAACATCCAGGTCTACTTTTTTCAAGCCAATTATCATCAGGTTTTAACTATTGGATACTAAAATTTTAACCAATTAAAGTAAACAATTGTTACTCCAGCACTTTGTACTGCACCATGTCAACTCAAACTTTGTGATGCCCCAAGAAAAAAAAAAGACCACTCACCTAAATCTAAACCTAAAATTACAGAGGCTAGACTGAAAATTGAAGTCAACAAAACTATAAACCTAAATTTCAAGCACTATGAAAGTAAAGTTTAAATCGAACTTACAATGGCTACACGAGACATTAATCAAGCCAGGAAACGAATTCAAGGTTTTTCCAGCTTATAGATACAACAATTCGACTTGCAACTCAATTTATAATCAATTCCAATCAATAACAAGACTAGAATTTTCATATATCAACACAACAAGTGATAAATTAAGAAAACGCAAAACTCAAAACTCAAACTTATTTACACCAATACTACTTGCAACCAAATTTCCAACATAAGTTAACAAGACTGAAAATTTTCAATAATTTTTTAAATAGAAAACAAAGCTGAAGCTTGCGTAGACAGATGAAGCACAAATTAATTACCGAGAAAAATCGTTGGATCGCGAGAGAGTAGATTGAGAAGCGCTTCCTGGCGACGGTTGGCATCGGGCGGACCGCCGCCGTGGATAGCGCCAGGGAAGTAGAGCCCTTCGATTGTTGAAACACGTGAAGCTATACCTTCCATCGCAGACCGATCCATCGACCGACTCCAACGAGCCGGGACGAACTAATCAGAACCGAGTCGCCGAGTTTGGTCGATTTTCTCTTTCCTGATAAGGAGAAATAAATATGCCCAATAAAGGCGGTGACGCTATTTATTGATATTTGTAGTACCGATCCACCGTTTAATCACATTTGCACTACAAGACTCATATAATAAGTATTTGCAAAGTAAAAGATGGAACTATGGAGCTTGATGTATGAGCGTTTTTTTAACCAAACTGAATTATGGTGTGATTTAATTATATGAAGTGAGTTTAGAAATTTCAAGATCTAGTAAAACCACAAAAAAAAAAATAAATTAAACTCAAAATTTGACAAAAAAATTAAATTTTTACAATTACAACGCAATCTTAAAATGAGTTCAAATCGATCCAATCCGAACCGGCTGGAATCATAAAATTTGTACTATAAATTTGATTTAATTTTTGATTTAGGGCGTGTTTCAAATGCCCGTAACTGAATTTCGTAAAAGTGAAAAAGTAAAAAGTAGATTTTTTTGAAAAATAAAGTCAAAATAGAGTTCAGTATTTGTGTTTCAATAGATTTTAAAAGTGTGTTGAAAATTAAAAGATATAGTTGTATTGGGAAGTGTGTAAATAAAAAAGTTAAAACTAGAGTTCTGTACGTGAAAATAAAGTTTTGAATTTTTTATGTAATTGAAACATATAAACTGTTCGAAATTCAAAATCTGGCGAAAAAAAATAAATTTACGTGCGTTTGAAACACGGACTTCAAAAATCTTAAACCAACAAAGATATCTATCACATCTAATGTAATTACTTAAATATCCAAAAATATTTAAATTAAGATAACAAATATAAACGTACTATAATATGTTTTGGGTTTGTACGCAATCACTGTACCGCAGTTCTAATATAACAAGCCAAAACCCGATCTGAACCATAAAATCAAAACTAAACTTAGAAACTGAACCAACAACATGAAGAAAACTGTCCAAGTAACAGAATATAATTTTGTTCAAATTAATTTACGGTTTGATAACAAACCACTTATAATTTTTCCATACAACTCGCACAAAGGCAATGCAACATTATATTACAATGAGATTTATGTTGACACGAAATCTGCTTGAACCCTGAGCTGATAAGCAACAGCGGTGAACAAGTCAGGCCCTCCTGATGAAAATTCATGAAGCTGTTTCCTTCTAGCATTATAGAAAGGCCACCTCCTTGAGATCTCATCCTGATTCCATAGCGTTGAAGAACCTCGACTTAGACGAGTAAGCATTATCAGGAATCATTGTCGTCATAGTAGTCATCCTCATCCTCGCTGAATTGTTCATAAATCTGATATTCATCCTCATCACGCCCATCAGGATCTTCAAACATGCCTCCTGATTCGTTGTCTTTACCGTTGTCATCAAACTGAAAACCGCTTAAAAGCTCCTGTAGAACATTATCATGGGTGTTTTCTCCAGGCTGTTGATCTGCTTAACGTATAGGACATCATTAATGTAAGAATTACCAAAAGCAACATAAGACGAAGATGATAAAGGAGTACAAATTAAAAGTGCAAACTAAACACATTAGTAATATTTGTGTTCTGCAGAAATTGAAGATGTGAGGACGGCGTATGCATCCAATACGCAAACTTTAAAAAGGATACGAGAACGGGCATAAGGGGATCCAAACTCATCTTCTCCTTCCTATGATAAAAAGTTTAAGGGATTAAAAGAAAAGAGAAAAGAAAACAGAGAGGGTAAGTAATTAAACTACCACGAGAGGAGACTCAAATGGGTCCAGCTCATTATCATCTCCCTCATTGTCCTGGTCGTCCTCATTGTCGGATTCACTACTACTGTCTTCATCCTCATCATCATCCTCGTGCTCCAAATCATTTGATTCATCGCCCAAATCCTCAGTATGATTGCTCAAACCTGCAGTAAAATAGTTGGTTAAGTTTGCTCAAGCAAGCATCCCCCAGCTTATGTAACAACCATACATGATACGAGTGGAAAAGACCTTTTTCATTCTCTGTGATGGGGTATCTTCTCAAGGCTTCCCTCTTCTGAGCCCTCTCAAAACTTGAGTTGGCAGACTTTAGTAAATTCTCTACGCCTCCATTAGGATAGATTGACAAAAACCTTAGTTTGACACGGTACAGAAATGCTGTGAACATATCAGCGGAAAACCATCCAGTAGAATGCTGTAGGAATTTCAGTCAGCGCAAAGAAAGCATTATAAGCTTAGTGTTGAGGAACATCTACATGCATTGCACAAACAATTGAAACAAGGACAAGAATAACTCACTGTGCAAGTAGTCTGGAGCGAAGGTTTTCTGATTTCTTTTTGAATGAAGTCATCATCAAGTTCATAAAGTTGCATGCAGACTGATCTCTTAGATGGGAATACTTGGAATCGGCACAAGTCCTTCCACTTCTGCTCTAAACTGTCAACAAGAAAAAGTTCATTCAAGTTATTAACAAGGTATTGAACAACAGAAAAGAAAGAATCTTGAACATGAAGGCAACCTAAAATCACAAAAGTGGTGGAGACAACCAGATATGAATTTGGTCAAAAAATATATTTAAGGCAACCACCTGAAATCCCAGGTTATACCATATATGCAGCAACAGAAATAACATCCACAACCAAGTCATCCAATTGATAGTGTTGTTTAAAATAGCACAGGTGAAACGAGTTGCCAGAATACTCCCATCACAAGTGGCTAAACCTCAAGACATGACAGATCTAAAGTACCCATCTCTTTCAAGTTCAAGCACAGTGTGTCACAACTAGTAAGAATAACATTGAAAGTATATGCGCTCCATGAAAAGAAAACTCACTTTCCATCTTTATCTGCAGAGGGACATCTCAATGAAGGTGGCATTCGGAAATCAATGCGTTGGTATCTGTTACGCATGGCAAGAATGTTGACATTAGCATTTGAAGGAAACTGCCAAAGTTATTACATCTATTCGGTGCAGACTTTTATACCTACATTCGTGAGTCAGGATCTTGGCGGGGATCATAACCCTTCCTTATCCAGAACTTACCAAATGGGCCTCTGGAGAAGTAGTAGCCCACTCTAAAAAGAAGCCTAAGTAAATCACGATAAAATCAAGCTTGCCATCTTGTCAGCAGAATAAATCATACAAAACCAACATGCTGGAAAAGTCAACTCTAATATCTTAGAATTTGAGAACACGAGTGTGGCGGGAAGACCTCTTGAATGGATCTCTGTTGATCTCTATGCCATCTTCAGTTAAGCGTTCTAGCACCGACCATCTGGGCCATATAGGTCTCTCCTCAAAAAGTTTAGAAACAGCCATTTGCCACTTCCACTCATCAGTTTCTTTAGGAGTATGAGCTTCCCAATCAATTTTTTTAGGAATATTTATTCATAATTAAGGAAAACTGAAAATCATTAAAGCTATAGTATCCTTCCATTATGCTTCGATCCATGTACTTTTGTTGCTTTCTAACACACAAGTGCGCATACATGTACAAACCAAGTGTACTACAATGGAAGTGTACAATCTCCTACAAGAATATATAAGAGCCCCCAAAAGGATATTTTCTATGTTAAAGTCGAGAGCAATGCATGTCTCTATCTGCATCTGTTTAAGGAAATATCTAGTTAGCAAACGCTTAATACCAGAAAAACCAACCTGAACAATTGATATTCGTTAACTAAAAGATCAACTGAAGGATACCACAGTCAAGAATGAAGGAATATGAAAAACTCCATCTTAGTCAGAATAGAAATTTTGAAGTACTCAAGTGCCAAGGGATGAAGGGAGATATTAAAGAAATTACATTTAAACTTAATTACTCTAAAAGAGAAGATTGTGCAGAGTACTATACAACTATCATTATAGCTTCTTCAAATTGTAATATGATTACACTGAGCAAAGATATTGTAGTTGCACTAGTTCAAGAGTGTTTGGGACAGCACTTGTACAACTATCATTATAGCTTCTACAAATTGTAATATGATTACATTGAGCAAAGATAATGTAGTTGCACTAGTTCGAGAGTGTTTGGGACAGCACTTACCTCCCAAGACTGCTGAACAACTCCCATCTGCATGTTCTTCGAGAACAAATTTGCTGGCGGTTTCAACCTACCGCCAAGCAATTAGATAACCATGGTCAGCTATGTAAAACTCAATAGGCAAGAGCAGAGATTCAAGGAAGCAAAACAAACTTATCAGCAAGTAACTCGTCAAGAACTCAGGTAGCTAAAGCAAGGATCCAAAAACACAAAAACAATAATAAAAATGCAAACAGTAACAAATAGGAAGATTTGCCATCTTTAATTGTTGAAAAATTGTTCATCACTACTTTGCAAATATGCTGTCTGCAATATTTATCGTTGTTGAATTAGACATAACCATAGTGATCGTGGACAATATTACAACATGTTCAACACTTGCAAACTCACATGAAACATAAAACACTTGCAAAAATGAAACATAAACCCGTGAGTTTTTACATCACATACATTTACCATAAAATCACATTTAAACAGAAAAATTGCCAAGTGCCATCTTTCAAAGAGACAACTTTTGGACAAAAAAGCACATGAATGTTAGTTGAGCAAGCTTACACTATCCTCTGCGGCATGTCCTTAAGTGAAAATCGTCGTGGCACTAGCATCATGACATCTGAAGAATCTGTACCTAAAAGACTCCTCTTCTCTATTTCACAATTAGCAACTGTCTCATTAAAACAGCACAAAGTACAAAATAAATCACTATCAACAAAAAAGAATCCAAGAGGCATACTTTCTACCCCATTATTGGGCACCTGAGCACCGACATTCTCCCAATTCCGCTTCTTGTTATGCAACTCTTGTGCAGCATGAATGGGAACAACATATTGATAATCCACCATCCCTAGCATCATGAAAAGACAATCAATCACACCAATTTTGTCATCACATGAATTTTGAGGAAATCATCCACATGATTTAACGAGAGGATGCAACTTATTTATGACAATTTTCTGTATCCAAGGTCCAGATATATAAAAGAAAGGTTGGGGTTAGGTTGGTATTCACCAATAAATATCAAATCTTTATGGGTTCTCTGTAGAAGGATCCATATAGTCAATCCCACTCATAGGATATTGCTGGGTATAAGAAGAATACAGCATCATTCATCAAAGTCTATGAAGCATTATGCTACTTGTTACAAGATAGGTAGGCATTCTTAACAATGTTTGAGAATTTCCCATTTTCACTTACTATTAATTCATGGCAAAAACAAAGTTGCAGAATCTTCTATTGAATCAGTACTAATGCGACTAACAATATTGCGAGATATCAAAATAAAACCTTGAAAGTGGTAACTGGATAGAATACGGGCAACAATCTCAGCCTTCAACTCCTCTGTTGGTTGTGACGAAGAAGACGAACCATGATCCAATTTTCTTGAACAGGTTTTGGTGATCTTCAATAGAAGACCATTGCAAATTCTTGGTTCGCCAAAGGCCGGATGACAGTAAGGGTCTTCTGGTCGGAACCGGAGCTCTAACTTGGCATTTAGAGAATTCCTAGCCTGCAAAGATGACAACTTTAAACTTACTGGTCTGTGAAGGCGAGCTTTTTACGAATAAAAAACAACAAAAGAGAGTACCTCGACGATTCGGTCAATGCCGCCGAGTGTTTCAACTGCGCGGGAAGGAGTAGAAGGGTATCCAGGGTAGTGAACAGCAAATGCCTCAGTCGCAGGGACAACACCGGAAACAGCACCGCCTGTGATCACCGAAGATGGAAAACTCTTCTTCTTGTTGGGTGGTTCTTCTTCTCCTCCTTCTCCTGCCATCTAGTTACTGCTCCTCAACTTCCTCAATCAAACAAAAGTATTCTCGGCGGAGTTGTCGTCACGGACGGCGGCGCTAGCGGTTGAATTTTGGGGTGGGGATTACTTCACTGAGTTTTTAAACAACCACTAGCTTCAATTAAATTTTCGATTTTTGAAGTATTCATTTGTAAATATTGTAAATATGTACGTTAGTGAACCTAACGTGTAAATAAAATACGTAAAAATTGTTTAACAACTTATAACCTATTTATCGGTTTATAAGATTTTTTTTCACCAAACGACTGGTGCTTAGATAATATATCAATTAGCTTAGATTTGTGAAATCAATAAAAAACGGGATTAGTTTAATAAGCTTTAAATTTAAGCTTACGAAAATAAGCTAACAGGATACTTACAAGAAATTATTTTGACAGCAAAACAGGTCCTTACCAAAATAAAAAACATAATAATATTTTGTGGTGGGTTGAGTTTTGAAAAAATCTTATTTCAATACTCTAATTTAAAATCAAATAACCTTTTCAACAGCACCGAGATCGATAGAGAGCGCAAGCTGTCGACTCAAATGGACTTCTCGGAGCAAGACGTCGACCTCTTCGGAGAATATTCCGAAGAAGAAGAAGAAGAAGAAGGACAACAACAGCACCAGCAGAAAGAAGAAGAAGAAGAAGAAGGAGGAGGAGATCGGTCGTCGGCTTCATCCTCATCGTCATCCTCTGGATCGTCCTCATCTTCATCCTCGTCCTCCCACAGTGGGTCCCGTAGCAACAACAGTAGCGGAAGCGGTAACGGTAGTGACGTCGAAGATAACGGTGGCGGGCGAGTTGATTCCGGCTCGGCTTCGGTGCGGCTTGTTCAAGATCTTAATGGAGATGATAACGGCGGTGGCGATGAGGGAGAGGAAGCGGAAGAAGAGGTAGAAGAGGAAATCGAGAGCCATGATTTGTTCGGGCCTAATAATGATGAGTACCAGCGAACTCCTGCCCGAAGTCCGTTCTCTATTCCCGGTGAGATTTTTACTTTCCTTTTGTTTCTGGTGAAAGTTGGGATTCGTGAAGTGATGGAATTTGGAGAGTTTTTGTAAAGGATGATAGTACTGGTGAGTAGAGTCGTTTGTTTCTATGATATATTTGGCCGTTGTTTCTATGCAAATATTTGAGATTAGTGGAGCGATGGAATTGTGTACAAGAGAACACAATGGTGATAGAGGATCTATGTAGCCTACCGCATTTAGTGGGATAAGGTTTAGTTGTTATTGTTGTTGTAGTGGGATAAGGCTTGTTGTTCTTTTGTGGGATTGTAACACTGAGTAGGAAGGAGCAAGAAGTGTTTATTTATGAGGTTCGGTTCTTTTCAAAGACGATACAAATAAGAACTAAATCATATCTCATTAGGTGGGGTCGTTTATATAAATTCTTTTACATCATTGCACTATGTCAATACACTATTCTCTGTTAGGCGAATGATGAGTAATTCATTTTCTGAAGTTCCTGAACAAAGTCTTTTTAGATCTTTCCCTTAACCCTCTAAGGAGAGGAGCTTGATCAACTCTCATTTTTTAACAAGGTCTATCTTTAGGTTTTCGCTTTTCATGGTCAGACCATCTTAAGAAAACTTCCCTCATTTTGCTCTCGATTGATGCCACTATATAAGAGAGCATAATGAAAGAATTTCCTTTTTAATGAAATCTGGCTGAACATACGGTCTTTTTAATGAAGTAGTGAAAGTAAAGAGTGAATTTGAGTTCCTCTGTGGAATTTTGATGTTGAGTTAAGGATGGTTGTTTCCAAGTTGGTGTTCAAAGGAGTGAGAATTGTGGAGAGTTTGTAGTAGTGCCCAAATTCATTGTGAAGGTTCTTTGTTTTTCGTATGGGACAATGGGAGTTTTGCAAAATTAAGGCTGTGTTTTAGTGGGTGGACTGTGTCCTGGATAGCAGGGTTATTCTTGCTATTCTACTTTGACACAAAGTGTATGTTCCTTTCTTGGAAAACTGAGTGTAGTGGATGTAGTAATGGAGATTTGTGACTGTGCTGTTCATGTATGAAAATACTTAGCTGCAGGGTTAATTCTTACAATTCCCTTTATGATATACAAATGCATTGTTTACGAGAACAGAAAGAGTGGAAAATTTTGATAATGGAGAACCGTGACTAGAATAGTATAGTGCGGGATAGTAAGACTTATGGTAGCTATGGTAATAAGGGGAAAATATAGAATTGTGGTTATTGTATAAACACTTACGATAGTATGTGAATGACTTAGAAGGTGAGCACATTCGTGGAAGGTTTTGTCTTATTGCATATGCCCTAAAGGCACTTGCTAAGGTGTTGTACATGGATCACTTTTAAAAGCATGGTGTCGAAACTAAAGCACTGTAAAAGTGCACGTGTGGTCCTTATCGAACTCAATTTATGGTTACTAGTTACAATTGTCCTTTATTTGCGGCATCAAATTTATTTGTTTCCAATTTCTTGGACGATGACCAAATGGTGGTGCATTAATTGAAACTTATATACATTCTCTAAATTGCACTTGTTTGGAAATTCTTTTTGGAACAACATTGTGAAGCTAGGGGATACAGGAGAAGCTTTCTTATATGTAATAATAATGGAGAGAAACAATGTATCAGCTTATGCCTTATGATTTTTAGAATAGTGAGAATCGGAATTATAGAAAAATGGGGACGATTCTAGGTGTGTAATTTTTTTGTAACAGTAGGTTTGCAGGTCTCAATCTGCTGTTTCACTCAACTGGCTGCCTATTCAGGAAAAGTGGAGTAGTGGAATAATATTTGGGAAAGTGAAAAGAATGGGGTAGTCAGGATTGTTGGTTAACAAGTAAACTCAGGGAGCTTCTCTCTACTTATCATCAGTTATATGATGGGTAGGTGATGGAATAGAATGGTTGAAGTTGGACAAAAAGTTGGAGGCTTAGTGTAATCGAAAAGAACAATTTTCTTTCCAATGTTGTTGTCATATGGTCCCCATCACTTTATTTTGTTTTCTTCTGCAGTTTAAGAGATCATGGGACAAATACTATAGTCGTGTAAACAATTACAGGAACTAGTTTTCTTTAATAAAGATTGTGCACATATGTCAACTTCCTTGTTCCATGTAATACATGGAATATGTGTATCAGAACACAACCTCGTTTGTTGTCATCATCATTCCAGTACTGTTTTATTCACTTATTGTGATAATTTCTTTTTGAAATCTGGACTGAGATAAATCACAATGGACAAACGTGCTAATCAAATATTTTTTTTCTTGTTTTTCATATGTCCCAAAATTGTTGTGAATCATGATTTCTGAAGTATGGAATTACAGTAGTTGGGACATTTTTACAATCTGCTGATGTGCCCATCCATTTTGACAATAATTTCAATGCATGCATTAGCAGCCTTCATAATTTGTTTTCTTCTAACATTAAGCTTTTGTGACAGTTCTTCCTCCTATTCGAAACACCCCGAACCATGGAAGAGGTAACTATGGACGAGGTAGATGGCAACCAGGGTACTCCAATGATGGTGGTTCACGCCCACCTCTCCTTCCAAAACCAGGAGGGCCTTATTCTCATAGGCAGGGATATAATTATGGCTCAAAATTTTCTCATCACAGTGGTCGAAATGATGAGCGTTTTGTATCAGAAATGAAGCTTAATAAAAGTGAAGAGACATTGTCTCGGAAAGCCATTGCAATTCAGGAGGTATCTAATTTAACTACTTACTATTCTTTTCCTATATAGTTCTGCTGAATGCTGCATTTGTTCTGACACTTCTTATATTTTGTGAAACCTCTACAAAAAGCCTCTTGAGGTAGCATGCTACAGCCGTGATGAGTGGGGAAATGTTTCTTTTGACGAAAAATGCTTGGTAAAGCTCTAAAATTTACTTTGCAATTTCTGGTAAAATGTTTTGCTTGTGTGCGGCATCATTCAGTCTGGAACTTTCAATCCTATCTTAATTTTTTCTTGTGTATAGTGAAGGGTATGATAATTTATTCTCAATTTAATTGAAAGTTGCAACTTGCCTGAAAGCTCTTTTTTTCATGCTTAGAAACTTTTCAAACGCACAATTTGTGATGATGTTGGGGCAGATCTCAACAGGGGTTTTGAATCATTTGTTCAAAAAAGAGGTGAGCCTCCCAATTTTCGCTTAATCTTTTGTGATTAAAATGAGAGCAATTTAATTGGAAGTTATGCAAGTATTAAGGAGGATGTAATCTCAATTCAAAAGGTTTAAAAAAGCTGGATTTGATCACTTGTTGATTCACCACCTGTTCTAAGAAACATATACCTTGAATATCTTTACGGTGCTTCAGGATAATCTGAACTGTGTGTTTTAATCCAATGGTGTTGTTGGAGCATGAGGATGGCTATATGCTATAGTGGTAGCAAGTTGGCACCCCTCTACATTGGATATGAGTGCATAATTTGACACTTTTACAACTCGTCGTGGGGTTTTACTAGCACATTTTCTTTTTTGAAATGATTGCAGAATGGATCCTTTCAAATTCCAAATTCCGTACAGAATTTCGTAATACTTTCAAATTTCAAAGTTTAAAATAGTTAGTGAATTTTACCTAAATTATGCTATGGCTTTTGGTTTTCCAATATATTTGAATAATAATAATATCACAAGTTTCAGAATTTTTATAGATACTGAATTTTGTAGGTTTTCTAGATTTAACAAACTCTTACTGCTTCAAAAATTCTTTGACCTTGCTAAATAAATCCAAAATTTTGAATTTTTTACAATTTCCTTGAAAACGAAATAGATTAGAATCAAGTGCCAATAAGAATGCTGCTGACCCTAACCTAACTTACAGACAGCGTGATTTTTCCATGGTTGATTTTGTAAATAATTTCACTCTCAAACCTCCTGCTACTGCGTTTAGTGAAGGTTTTGGTTGCACTATAAGTAATTGCAATTTCTTTATTGATTAGAATCGGATAATAGCGAGGGGTTTGGTGATCTGCTTGCTTGCATTAGGAGCACAAATATTCCTCTCCAGAATATTCATTTCGTGGTAGGTTTCTGGAAGCTTAGTATATGATGAACAATCACATTTAATACCAAGACAGGTAAACTATGGCTTTCATTAATTTCTGCTATTGTTTTCACTTCTGACAGACATTTCGGAATAATCTTAATAAGGTACGCTCTACTTCATCATCTTTTAGTAGTTGAAAACTTTGTTTAAGAAAGACTTTTTTGAGATGAATATGATGCTGCCATGGGATTTTTTCATATAGCTTCTTAATGCACTTTACAAAGGTTTTAACTCCTGTATGAGTTATTTTTTAAAATTTATGTTTTCCAGATATTGGCTACAGCTTACATAAGAAATGAGCCATGGAGGATGGGCGTGCATAAAAGAAAAGGGGTTGTGTATCTTGATGTACATAAGCTCCCTGAAAGACCGCAGAGTGAGCTAGACCGTAGAAGGTACTTCACTTCCCTTAGATTTGCGTCTTTGATTTGACTTGGTTGTGTTTATTCCTTTTCTAGAAAGCTATCTTCGGATCTCCCGTTTTAGGAGCTAGTTGCAGTTTTGACCTTTTAGACAGAAGGCCCCTTATATGTTATGTCATTAAGATGGAAACTTCCCTCTGGATCTTGAAAGGAGATTTTTTTAATGACAATTTCTTAATACAATATATAAGTTAGTGCAGTTAATAATGTTGCTTTTTGTTGCAGATGCTACTGGGGTTATTCCTTTGAGAACCTTGCTAGACTGGACCCAGATACAAGTGAAGATGGGAACGGTATTAACGCAAATGTGGAGTTTTGTTCTGTTATCAAGACCAAATTAGGTGCACATCGTATTATTATGGGTGCTGAGATGGACTGTTGTGATCAAATGGATGATGGAAGAAAGTTCTATATAGAGCTAAAGACCAGCAGGGAGGTTAGCATTCCCTTTACATCTTGCTGATATGAACTCATGTTCACTTAGATATTATCATATGACATTGGTAATACTCCAAGTTTGCTTGGCCAGTTAGATTACCGTACGGAGGAGCGATATGAGAGAGAGAAGCTGCTGAAATTCTGGGTAAATAACTTTTGAAGTATTTTTTTTCATTCATCATATTATCATTATCTCTTAGGCAAACTGTGGGCTTGGGCTTAGTGCAAACTATAACCCTCTACCCATTTGAACTTGACAAGTACCGAAATGAATAAGCTTTAACCTTGTTTTGGATCGTGAAACACATTATCTGAAACATTAATAAGCTTTAGTTCTATTTCAGCTCTATTTGGAACTCTTTAGTTTTCCATCCAGAAGGGGTGACATTGCTGGCAGGCTTATATTTTCAAAAATCTCTGTAGTAGCTTCAACATTTGGGAAGATAATGGAAAATGATATAATCTTCTGAACACTTCACACTGAGACGTCCTTGTGTTATTTTAGTATTAGTAGTAGTACTATTCTAATCAACATGTCTCATGTTGTGAATGCCGCTCATAGTGTTTGTCCCCCTGTGGCAGATCCAATCCTTCCTTGCTGGTGTTCCTTACATAGTTGTTGGATTCAGGTACCTTCTTTTGTGAAAATTTGGTAGTTAAAAGCATTATGACATTTATCTGAAGAATACTCAACAAAATGCATCGTATAATTTGTTTTTAAACATTGTTTGGAAGATTAAGTCAATGACTCTATGATTTTTTCCACATCTTTGTCCATATTATCTAGATCAAATCCTAGGACACTCTAAGGAGTCTTTGTAATACACATAATTCCATTCTAATTATCATTTTTTACTATATAGATTGGTGGTTGGCCTATTGGCATGGAGTTACGCAGTTGAAAGGCCCCCTTTTCAAAGAAGGGTTGTTAATTACGACTATCCATCTTAATAAGTTAGTTGCAACTTGCGAAGTGGCCTTGTTTTAATAGCGACTAAGCTTTCCAACAGTTAGTCATTACCCAAGTGTCAAGAATGACAACTCTTTTAACTAGTTTGTTGCGAAAAGCTCTTTTCATTTAAGAGCGACTAACCTTTTAAACTGTTTTTTCACTATTGACTATTGAGGTGGTCAATGCGACTAACCATTTTAAGAGTTGGTTGCTTAAAGCCTTTTTTCTTTTATGAAAATAGTGTCTAACTAATAACAGTTTTTTCATTATTAAGGTGGTCAATAGTGACTAATTATTTTTAACTAGTTGGTCAAGGAAGCCCTTTTTCCTTGGAATAGCTACCAACATTTCTAACAGTAAATCTCCAATTATCCATCAAGGGGTCTGATTAACTAATTCGACTAGTTAGTCGCAAAGACCTATTTTCTTCGGATGATCAACCTTTCTAACATTTACTAGCTATTTATGGGAATAATAGCTTTGAACCATTTTAAGTAATTATTACAAAAGCCACTCTTTCTCAATAGCGGAGAACGTTTCAAAAGTAAGTTGCTGATGTCTTATATCTAATCAAAACTGATGCCACATGCAGGGATGACGCTGGCGTATTGGTACGAACAGAAAGGCTAAAGACTAAGGATATTACACAGAGAGTGAAAATGAAAGGGTATTGGCAGGTAAATTGAACTCATAGCTGTTGTAGCTGCTTTTATACAATTGACTAGCTATATCACATTGATTTATCTATTGAAAGTTCACTCTTACACACCATATATTGCCAAGTGTCGAGACCATATTAAGTACACTTCTCATAATTGTCATATATTTGTTTTCAAGTCTTTTTTCCACAAATTAGAAAGGATTGTATGCCCTGTTCAATTATATGAACACGTTTGACTTAAATGAAATCTCAATTTCTTTGTGGTCTCATCGAGCAACTCTGATACAGGACAGTCTTGGTGTTTGGCACCTACATATCTAGGAGTTGTTACCATATCACGACACTTCCACTCGCAAATACCACTCTTAGGATGAATCTACTATGGTACTCAATGTACCATTTATTTTGCGATGATGCTACTAGAAAACCGTACCCTGCATTAAGAGAGGAGAGTACATTATTCTTTTTTATCCATGCAGCAATATCTGTACTAGTTCTTTCTCAATTGACTGGGTGCTGTACTATGGAAGTAACTTCTCAGACATGAATTTATGCATCTAATCTGAATTATAAGAATAGAAAATAGATTATGTTACTCTTTCTTCAATCTAGTGAGTTTATTGAAGCCATTGATGGAACAGTTGTATCTTCATGTTACAGGGTGGGGTTTGCCTGGCATTTGCAGATGAAGTTTTGTGCTGGCTTTATGGAACTGTCAAAGAAAGTGAGTCTTTCATCAAGTTCATATGTCATGTTCTTCTCCTCTTATGATGTATTTGAAATAACATATATATATATGTTGGTGCTGACTTTTGCAGATGAAGATTACATACTTCAATTTATGCACCCTTTCAACCGCTTGGAGCTCCTTCGAGCTCAGGCTTGTCCAGATGTTATAACTCAGCATGTGGAGCAACTTTGAGAGCACAGAGCTGTTGCAACTGAAAAATTAGAATTTTGAGACAATCAAATATTACTAACCAGTGGTATGCACTATGTATATCCCATCTCCAAAAATTTTGTATGATGCTTATGCTGTAACAAAAACTTACAGATGCACCAGTTTCAGTTAGTCTTACTAAGAACTCGTTTGTTGAGTGTAAGTGGTGTTTAATAGGATGATGGCATGAGCAGCGCCAAATATAGGTCTGGGTACGTCTATTTGAGCAATAGATGTACAGAATGAATAGCAGAGCAACTTGGCACACTCCGTTAGGTTTTGCAATTCAAGTTCACGAAAAAGAAAAAGAAGTTCCAGTTATCTCCTGGCCGAAATTGTCATATGATGTAACTCCCTAATATGTTGTATACCGTTTTGGTGTTGGAACGTACAACTTTATTTTGTCATGGCTATCATGACACGGACCAATTTGATTGTTATATGCTTTTGAGTAAAGTGGGTGTATGCTAACTACTGAAATCTTTAGATAAAATTAAGTGTAGTTGGTTTACTTGCTTTCTTGTTACATGTCGTGTTCTTAGCTGTTACTTTCAAGCAAGAACCTAGTAGTAGTAGTCGGTGGTGGACATAAGGACATTAACTTGTGCTTTAGCTGTCTGTCATCTTAACTAACTTTAATTATAATGTTTGTAAGTACTACCTTCATTTATTTTAATAGTTTGTGGTATTTAACGTACTTGGCTTTCTGGAGAGAAGGCAGATTTTGAAACTTTGTGCTGTTGAAGTTGTTCCTTATTAGCGAGTTAAACCGTAAACATGTCGGTGAGTGCTTGCCGATAAAATATTATATTTCTTTCAGAGACATCGTCGGAGCATTGAATTAAGAGTTTGTTTTAAATACGTTTTTCTCTCTCTAAATTTTAAGAGATAAATTGTAAATATGTTTTAATTATTACTTCAAATTTTATTTTTATTAAAATTTTATTCTAAATTTATTATATGTATTTCAAGTATCACTATAAATTACATTTTTATTGAATTTTATTTTTCATCAAATTTTATTTTTATAAAACTCAATTTCGTAAAATTTATATGTATTTGAAATACGTTTTTAGTAGTGCTAGCAAGTGAAAAGTCTAACTCGGTAATAATATTATAGATATATTTACATTATTTCAGAAGTAATATTTTTTTTTCAAAAAATCACCTTTAAATAATTTTGTTATATTTTTTTATAATTTAATCTGATAAAGATTTTCGATAAATTATTTATCAGAAATTCATTTTTACGGAAGTAAATTTACGAGGCTTATGCGTCTACTTATCGTCTCCGGGACAGACAAAGTAAACTGTGGTTCGACGTGCAGTATATCGCCTGATAGGAAAGTGAAAGAAGGGTCTTGTTCTGCATTCTTTTTCTTTTACATAAAAATTTTTATGTTTTTTTTTCAAATTTTAAGTTTTATTATTTTATATATTTCAATTATTATTCTGAATTTTATTTTTATTTTATATTAAATTTCAATTATATCAAAATTTTAACTTACTTATTTTTATCATTTAAAGATCTATTTGTATCAAATCTTATTTTTTTATGAAAATTTACTTTTAATAAAATTTATTTTTGCAAAATTCGAATTAAAATATAAATTTAAAATGGAGATAATCATGAGTCTAACGAGTTGTTTGGCATTGTGTTATGAAAATATAATTTCTGAATTTTTTAGTTCACGTCTTAAGAAAATTTCAATAATTTTTAATTAAAAAACTACGAAAAGTTTTATTATTATGATTTTATTTAAAAATAAACAAATTATCTTTAAAAATAATTACAAAAATTTATTCAAACATTTTTTTTAAAGTAATATCCAATGCCTCTCAAGAAGACTGTCATCATTACAAATAAAGTTGTGTTTTTGGTTATTATTTGAGTGTTGAATCAAACTACTGAAAACCAAGAGGATAGGAAGTGTCTACTACTTCCCTTTTTCTTTTTTCTTTTTTGGGTTGCTTTCTTTCCCTCTCACTGACTGAATTGATGATGAGTCATGACAGCTCAAACAATGCAATCACCAATCCTTCACCCCCAAGGCAAGCCCCCCTCTCATTTCATTTCTTTTCCTTTCTTTTTAATTTTTTTTTTTCAACACATAAAAGAGGAAGATTTCATCTTGGGTACGTCTTGTATAGAGATTATTAGAGGCAGATGAGCAACACAAGGTTCATAAAGTGTGTAACAGTTGGAGATGGAGCTGTTGGGAAGACATGCTTGTTAATCTCATATACAAGCAATACCTTCCCTAATGTAATCTAATCCCTGTTTCTCTTTTCTTGTTTCTTCGAGTATTTTGAAGAATTTTGTAAATTTTATTGATAATATTTTGTTGATGTTTGTTGGGTTTATTGTTTGGTGCAGGATTATGTACCAACTGTGTTTGACAATTTCAGTGCAAATGTAGTGGTTGATGGGCGCACTGTGAGCTTGGGGCTCTGGGACACTGCAGGTATGCTTCCTTTCTTGTTGCCAGTTATTTTCACCCAGTAGTTGAACCAACAATTGGTTAATTCCAGTTATTCTGTGTACTTTGTTTGCTCGGTTCAATCAAGGAACTAAAATGTTTTCACAAATCAGCAACTTTCTTCATCAAAGTGCTACAGATTACACATGGTTTCTGTTATTATTATTATTTTTTTATTTTTATTTTATGAAAAATGCCATTAATCTTCTAATATGACTGAAATGTTGAATTTGGTCTCGAAAGTGAAGCATGGGAAAATAGTGCTCAAGTTTCTATATTATTATCAAGCTTAACAGACATTCTGAGATTGTCGTTAGCTTTTTTACTGCATGGACTTGGTAGTATAAGTTCTTTCAGAATCCATCATTATATTATTAGTCTACTAAACATAAGTAGCTACTTGAAGTACAATGCTTTTGAGTCCGGTTGTTTCTGGGACATCTTCAAGCAAACATCTTCAAGTTGTGCGTGACCTTATAAAAGGTTGGTTAGCATAAATATGAATTCAAAGAAGCAAAGGTTAATGTTATCATAGTGCTTCAGTTATTTAGTGTTTGGCTTGCTGATTTCTGGTCTTCATTGAGACGTCTTGTGTAGGTCAAGAAGACTACAACAGGCTCAGACCTTTAAGCTACAGAGGGGCAGATGTCTTCATTCTTGCTTTCTCGCTCATCAGCAGGGCTAGCTTTGAGAACATTTCCAAGAAAGTAAGCATTATAAATGTATATATGTAAATATATCCTTCTAAATATAGATTGACCTGTTTCTTGATTTTTCATTTCGTAATCCTGATTCTTTTGTTCATCATGAGATAAGTGGATTCCGGAGCTTAGACATTACGCACCTGGCGTGCCAATTGTGCTTGTTGGTACCAAAGCAGGTAAGTTTTGTTGTTTGCGTTCTAATAGTTGTCATATATCAACATCTGCATTTCAAACCAAATTCAACTGGATCTTGCATAAAAATGATTCTACTCCACTGATAGATTTAGTTTGGCTGCCAATTATGGGTTATATATTCATGACTTAGAGCCACTGCAACCATAGTGCCATCACTCTGCAACACTGTCTTTCGTAGTATATAACCAGAAGTTAGGTCACTAAAATTTTGGACATCAAACTTGAACCTAAATTGACAAATGGGGGTCATTGATTGAAGTATGCCTTATGTATCCTCTTGTGACACAACTGTAGCTACTTTTTTTTTTTTCCAGATTTAAGGGAAGACAAGCAATTTCTTTTGGACCATCCTGGAGCATCTACCACTTCAACAGCACAGGTGCATATAGTGGGCGTCTTTTCTTGCCATCACCCAAGTTGTAACTATATTTTAGGTTTTCCTATTTTCTCAGCAATTTGATGACTAGCTTTTGTTCTTCACTTCAAAATTTCTGCTTATAGTTTTCTTGAAAGATTTCTTATCTTTTTGTCGCAGGGTGAGGAACTTAAGAAACAAATGGGTGCAGTCGCATACGTGGAGTGCAGTTCGAAAACTCAACAGGTTCAGTATAGATGATATGCCTTCTATTCTTCGTCATACTATCTTTGCTATTCTGTTCTAAGTGATGATCCTAATAATAAACTATATACGCAAATATTGCATCTGAAATGAAACATAACGATCGTCTAATTCGGAATGCAGAATGTGAAAGCTGTCTTCGACTGGGCAATCAAAGTGATTCTTCAACCACCGAAGGTGAAGAGGCAAAAGAAACGTCTTAGAATCTGCACAGCTCTCTAGTTCTCTGAAATTTCAACGAAGTTTGTGTTCTTCTCGTACGGTCATTCAAGTTCATTCCGCAACCTTTCTCAGCTATCTCTCTAGTGATTAACGAATTGTTACTTGTTAATTCGAGTTTGAAATTGAAGGAAAATATTATTTCTGTAATTTGTTGATAACATACATGGTGTAATTTTCCAACTGTTGTAAAAGTTCTTGAGAAGAAATCAAAGTTACATTCTTGTTTCTGAATTCAATAATGTCTTCTACTTGGGGTTCAATGTGAATCACGAATATAGTTTTCCAAAGATGCAAACTAAGAGGGGTTATTAGTATTTCTAAAACTAATTATTGAGGACGTTATTTGCAAAATATCTTAAGACTTTTACTCGATTCTTAAGTTGAATATAATAAGAGAGGCGTGCAAATTAAAGTATACCAAACTTTGAGGTAATTTTTTTCGCTCTGCCTTTTGGTTTCGATATATTATTTTTCTTTTCTGATGATTAGAGGTTTCTATTCAGATTTTTGGAAAATTTGTATTTCATTCACTTTTGTTTGAAATTGCTGCTCGATCTTCTTCTGTTGGATCGAATTTGGGAGGATAAGTTCTGACTTCTGTTGTTGATGATTAGTACTATTCTCTCACACGATTGATTTTCTGCTTTTTCTTTTTAATCATGAATTTCCCGACATAGATTTTATGTTTCTAATTTAATTTTAGCATTTTAATAAATTTTGTTGATAAAATCAATACCATGAAAATACTGTGATTCCTTCTTTAGATGACTGCATTGGGCAAAATGGTGAAGTTAATTTTGATCGTAGATTCCCTAGCCAAATGAATTCCGAGATTTAAAAAGCTAGCACAATGTAAATGTATAAGCTTTTAATGTTGCCCATTTTTTTTTTACCCCTTCAATTTCTAGTCTATTTTGTTTTGAATAATTTGGCATTTTAAGCATGATATGTTATCAAAGGAGATTGATGATACAGTTATAGTGTTTGAGGATCAATGTAATTGACCGTTCATAGTGTGACAAAGACATGGTGGTTTTTTCTTGGTTGAGAGATAATAGATTGATGGTAATGATAATAATTGATTGATGAGATAGTTTCTCTCTTAATTGACATCAGATGGCTACACTACACAATCTGAAGATCAAGACTGGTAATTGAAAGTACATTGTTAAATGTTAAGGAGCTTCACTCTTATGAGAAGGAGGTCAAGAGAGAGGCTGCAAAGATTGCAGACATGAAGGAGAAAGCACAGATCCTTATGATCTTAAGCAACAGGTATCTGCTGATGTATCTTGTCCTTATGTGAACTCTTCCATTGTTTTTTCATATGCATCTATTTTTGTGTTGATAAAGTGCATAAATGTTGCTGCTGGTTATATGGAAAGTCTGTGATTGGGTTGTTTAGCTGCATTATCAATTTCTTCATACATAAATCTTGAGCTTCAAGTTCTGGCTGAGAATGCTATTTTTAATCCTTCTTTTGATTTTAGATATGTATTTCTGATCGATGCAAATTCTAATTTGTTCTTGTCATAGTAGTGGTGATTGAAGGGGGTTGGATATAATGTCGAATGTATCATAAAAACTGCAGATGTATTAGCAGGTGGTTTTATATGTTTTTAGTTGTCCCTACATGGGTTACATTCGCATGCTATTGAATGTCCCATTATTTGATGTATTTGATTATGTCTTGGGTAGCTAATTTGACCAGAGTATTTACTTCTGGTTCATTATATCTGGATTCTTCCAATCGAAGATAGTTACACTGTTATGAAGGTATGGATTATGCTAGGAATGTATGGTTCTTGTGGCTATGATACATAGTATATTAGTGATAGTGAGATTTAGCGGGTGGGTACAATGTCGAATTGGTTCCTTGAGCCGCACTAAAAGATGAACTTGGTCTTTATATAACTTAGGCCTGTTGGATTCAATATTAGTGCAGCAGTATTGGTGCTTACTAACTTCATTGAGGTGTTTCTTAGTGACAACTTGGGTACCTAGAATTGACATCTGAAGGCTGGTTCTTCAATTTGCACAATTTGGTCCACTTGTACTGAAATTAGCATCTGCATTACTTTTGTGCGAAACATTTATGAGTTTGAAATGGTCTGCACATTGGAGATTTTTCAGGCTTGCTTTATTAACCTGCTGCATAAACAGAATGATCATGAAATACTGTTCCTATTTGGAGCCTATTGCTTATAAGATCACATTATCGTATGATATGAACAGTTGGTTTTGTTGCATTTTTGTGGATCAATCCATTAAAATTTGCACTAAAGTGTAAGCAATATTTAGCCCTTATATGGAAACCAAGCTTAATCACAAAGTTGCCCATTGTGGTAAGCAGCAACTTTGTCAGTCATTCTCACTCTTCCATTCATGTGTGGAAATGTTTGAGTTGAGAATGAAATGATTCACCAAATATACTTTATATCGTCGCTTCTCTTAGGAGCTATCTGGTGACAGTTTTAAGACTCTAAAAACGAAGCTAGACGAGGAAAAGAAAAAGGGACGTGGTAGCTCAAAGGCATATTATCCTCATTAAGCATTGTAGTGCTGCTGTTCTGTTTGTAACCTTTGGATTTTGTCCTCAGTTATAAATATGCGCCGTTGTTCTCTTTGTTATAATCTTAGGTCCTCAGAAGACGATGGAACGGAAGCATAGTAGGCGGCCGATTTTGTCACCGATCTCGGAGCTGTGAGAACGCCATAGTATATGCAGCGGCTATTGCGAGTATCGCCAGCTGAATTTTCTTTCCAAAGAAAGCATCGAGAAGGCATATTTCGGCATTGAGAGAGCTGTGGGTGACTGGAGATAGCCAGATAGGTGGGGTGAGGTGAGAGGCGTTGCAGGGGAAATGAAGCAGTGCAATTTCTCACGAGAGAAGGGAACGAGAAGGAGAGCTGAGAGTTGACGGAATGCCAGACTAGGCAAACGAAGGAGAAAGCGAGGATTCTGGACAGAATGTGACCAGGAAGGTCGTCGGCCCATAGACGGAGACTGCTGCTGGTCGGTCGGAGCTTCTCGCTTCCTAACATACACAAGACCTATGAATTCCGTCTTCTCTTTATATTATCAACTTCGGTGTACAGCAAGATATTGATGAAGGACGCCCTCAATACAATTAGTTTGTGAACTCTTTCTGAAGTTCATAATCCAGAAAAAATAAAGCCTGTAAGCTCGAACCGGAATCTCTTTCATAATCCAAAATCACCACCAACTCCTGCAAGGACCAAGCTGTTCTTATTAAAACTGCAGAATTCACCCCACGCATAGGTTCGTCAATACCCGAATCGCTAAGATTTTGGATACGTGGTAGACCAAACAACAGCCCTCCGTTTATCGCCGCCGTTCCATTTCCATATAAAAGCATAATTGGGACCGAAATCGAGCAATGGTGATCGAAATTCTTCGCCGGTGAAGATATCGGTAAGAATGATATAACAACCGTTGTATACACATCTGGTCTTAGTTGAACAATGAATATTAGGAAACCGTTGCTATGTAACCTACGAGGTTGCCTGCAATCGTGGCGAGAGCTTTATCGGTCGTTTTTGACGGCGGCGGGGTAGAGGAGACTGAGGGCGCCACGGCGTTTGCGGTGACGACGACTAGTACGAAGAGAGAAAAAGATAGGAGGAAGGGAGTTGACGGCGGTGGTGGCGAAGCCGTTACGCAAGTAGGAGAGAGAGATGTAGTGCCATTGACGGCAGGTGAAAGAAGAGGAGAGGAAGTCCACGACGAGAAAAGACAGGAGATAACGGCGTTAAGTATTAGATCAGGGATTTCTTCCGACCATGAACGGTGCTCGTGCTTGTGTAGCTGCATGATGTGTTTGTTGCTTCATTATTGTTGCTTGCCGAAGCTGGTGATCTGCGTTACCATGGCTCATGGTTGGGAACTAGCGGGAAGGTTTTGAGGCTAATTCGAACTGGGATTTTAAGTAATCATCCAGCGAGGGCATCACGTGAAACAGGTATTCCATATATTTTTCTATACACGTGTCGTCATACAACTCGCCGTTTTGTGGGTTTACACCAGATCTTAACCAACTGAAATCGGTCACGTGTAGGAATTTTAATATAGAAATTAAAAAAGCGGTTAAATTTATGGCTCTAACTCAAAACTAAGGCCTGCTCCTGTGCCACCCTTTCGGTTTCACTCGTTCCCCAAATAAATATCCACCTAGGGTTTCCACTTTACTTCAATTTCGTTAATTTTATCCCGAATTCCGTTGAATTCTGTTGCGATTTCGATCATTCGGTAGCTATGCCTCCAAGATCAGCGAAGAAATCGACCGGGCCGACGGCGAGAAAGGGAGCTGCGGCGAAGAAGACAACGGCTACCAAGTCTTCCGCCGCCTCCTCTGCTGCTGTTGTTGAGCCGGCGGCGGAGGAGATGAAGGTTGAAGAGAGACCCGCTGTTTCGGCTCCTGGTCATGTTGCTGAGACTGTTGTTAAGGAGGAGGAAGCTAAGAATGAGAAGGCTGTTGAATTCAAGGTTGAGGAGACTAACAACGGTGGATCTACTACGGTTAAAGGTAAGAAATTCGATTTTGCTTTCGATTTTTGGTGGTTTCACGAAGAAATTCTTAATAATCATAATAGTTTGATGATTAAAGATCACATCTTCTTTCCATCTTTTATAGTTTCAGAAAATTTACATAATTGGTATCCTGTTTGATCAAAATTTTGAGAAATTTGTATTTATTTTACACAAAGAAAAGTAATATTTTTGCCTTAGTTTTGGTCTATAAAAAATCACATGGTATGCATATCGTAAATTCATCAAGAGCTAGGACTCTTGTGTCGTAGATTTGAATGAATGAGAAGTAATGCCGTGTCATGTTTTTTATTAGCCATGATGGGTTTGAATATAGAAGCAAAATTAAGTCTTTTTCACTATCTTTGCTTATGAGCCATGCTCAGATGAGTTTCGTGTGTTTTGTGACTTGATCCCTTCAGACTTACTTGGTTAGGAAGTGGACTTGTATGTTGGCTGTGGTTACAGAACGTTATACTAGAGCTTGAGTGCATGGATCTGTTGTTTTGATCTTATTGCTAGTTTCGAAGTGAATAGTATTGTTTTGGATTCGGCTGGTTTAGTCCTTGTTCTTCTCACGGAATGATGGAATCCAGTGAGCCGATGTCTTTGCATTTGGATTCATATTGGAATTAAGATTGTGGGCGTGTACTGTTCTCTGAATGTCTATGACTGAGCCTAAACATGTTGCTCATGCTTTGCTCCCACTGAACGTATCAACTTATATGAAATTTTGCACTGTGAGCCAGAGAAAGGTGAAGTTTAATCAGGCCTAATATTGTGCTAAGCACTATAGTGGCTGCTAGAGATGGAAATTTGACTAGTGCAGGCAATGTGTCTATTCTTTCATATATGAATCCCAACTCACAGGAATGTCTGCAAGTGGCTCGTATGGAGCTCTTGCATTATTCTGCCGAAGGTTAAGCATTGGTTCCTTTATGCGTTAATCATGTTGATACTTCTCTCTCTACAAGGAAGCATCATTTAATTTGGTTTTTAGGAGTTTGGCTTAGTGTTACTATGCTAATGCCTTTTCTTGACTATCATATTCCCTTGGCAAATGTAACACTTCAAGGCTGTGGTGGTCTTTCCTTTTCATTTTTATTTGAGGTGTGAAGGATGCAATGTTTTCTTTGTACTGTTCTATCGTAGATGAAGAGGTTGAAGAGGATGTGAAGGAGCACTTTGAACAAGATAGAGGAGAGAGGTTGGAATTGGATGATAATGAACCTGAATATGAAGCTGAGGAGGAATATGCTGTGGAGTACGATGAGAAGGAATTGGAGCATGATGATGGCCACGAAGGAGATGATGCCGGTGAAGACATGGAGGGGGTTGTGGCAGATGATGAGGAAGCTGATTTGGTCTATGAAGAAGTAGATGTTGGAGGGGAAGATGGTGATGGTGAGGGTGAGGGTGACAATGAGCATATTGTTGAGGAACATGATGTTGAGGAGGAAGAACACCATGACATTGTTAAGGAGCAACGCAAGCGTAAGGAGTTTGAGGTGTTTGTTGGGGGCTTAGATAAGGATGCAACTGAAGATGACTTACGGAAAGTCTTTAGCCAAGTTGGTGAAATTACTGAAGTGAGGCTCATGATGAATCCTCACACAAAGAAAAACAAAGGTTTTGCCTTCTTACAATTTGCAACAGTAGAGCAAGCCAAAAGAGCTGTCTCGGAGCTTAAAAATCCAGTGGTACTTACCACTTCTGGCTATTCTCTCTAAGACTCTAGCATTCTGTATGATTTGTGAGTGGATTTCCTGATAATCATAGTCCATCCTTGTTGATCCAGGTGCATGGTAAACAGTGTGGTGTAGCCCCAAGCCAAGACAGTGATACACTTTTCTTGGGTAATATTTGCAAGACCTGGACAAAGGAACATGTAAGTTGAGTGGAATATTTTTCTTGGGTTTCCTTGATACTTAGACTTAGTTGACAACATATCAACATCCCCCTCTTCAGTTGAAGGAGAAATTAAAGGCCTACGGTGTCGAGAATATTGAAGATATTACCTTGGTTGACGATACTAATGAGGATGGGAAGAACCGTGGATTTGCGTTCTTGGAATTCTCTTCCCGTTCAGATGCAATGGATGCATTTAGACGCTTGCAAAAGAGGGATGTTGTTTTTGGGGTAGATCGTCCAGCAAAGGTTTCTTTCGCTGATTCCTACGTTGAGCCTGATGATGAAATAATGGCACAGGTATATGGAAGAAGTCTTATGATTGTTTTGTTAGTGTTTTATGTTTATGCTGGACAAGGGGTGACATTAAGCTGATGCATACTTTTCTTGTTGTCCAAATTTTTTGTTGAGTTGCTGAATTCTGTAATTGCAGTATATGATCATTTCAAATTGTTGATGTTTGTTCTAAGAACTGTCTAGACTGTAAATGATTCATTGTCTATGTTTTTATTAGGTTAAAACTGTTTTTATCGATGGTATAAATGCTGCATGGGATGAAGATCATGTCAAGGAGTTCCTTAAGAAATATGGTGAAGTGGTGAAAGTTGAGCTAGCTCGTAACATGCCTGCTGCCAAAAGAAAGGATTTTGGATTTGTAAGTTTTGACACCCATGATTCAGCTGTCAAATGTGCCGAAAGCATTAATAACTCGGAGCTTGGTGAAGGGGACAACAAGGTATGTACATCTGGACCTTTAATGCCACACTCTGAATCTCTCCTTGCAGTTAGGTTAAACATTATAAATTTATCAATGCATTGGTTTGGCACTTGCAAGTAGTAGTTACTGAAAATTTTTTATCATGTTTTAAAGGTCAAGGTAAGGGCTAGACTATCAAGGCCACTTCAAAGAGGTCGAGGGAAAAGAGGAATTGGTGGAGACTACAGATATGGCCAGAGTGATCCTCGAGGGTCCCGTGCACCTTGGGCTCACCTTCCACCAACCCGAAGGTTCCCATTGCGTGCTCCTCGTCTATCGAGTAGCAGAGGATCTGCAATTAGTAGTCGTGGACTGGCGAGACCACCTATTAGAGATAGACGCCCTCCAATAGCATCACTCGATAGGCCCAGACGACTGCCCCCTCCAGAAAGGCCATATGACAGAAGACTACCTCCTCCAAGTACATTCTGTTGCTCACTTGTGTTAGGGATGGTCATCCTGCAATTCTTCTAATCACCTGTCTATTGCAGTGCCAGCATATCCTAGAAGCAGTTCAAGGAGAGATTATGGTAGGCATGATGAAATAGCTTCCAGAAGCAGGGTCCCTGTTGATTATGGAGCAAGAGTTCCACCTGAGAGGAAGCCATCATATAGGGAGGATTATTCCTCACGAGGATCAGCGTACTCTGATATTCCTCCCCGTGATGCTCCAAGAGTTGTCGATAGGAGACCATATGCTGATGAAGTTTATGTAAGGAAGGTTGAAAGGTCTGTTCCTGCTTACAGAGAAGTCCGTGTTCGAGACTACGACGCTCTCTCAGGATCCAAGCGCCCCTACTCTGCTATGGTGGTACACAATACTCTTTGATGTATATTTCCCTCCTGTTACATCCCCTGACATTCTTTGAATTATATGCTCAAGGATGAGGTTCCTCGTTATGCTGATGTAAGCCTGCGCCACTCACGAGCACGTTTGGACTATGGTGTTGGCGGCAGCAGTGGGCAATATGATGATGTTTATGGAGAAAGGTCAGTATGCCAATGATGTTCTCTTGCTAATTGCTAAGCTTACTGTCTCCTCATGATTGAGTGATTTGGCTTTTAGTATGGAAGGTTACAGACCAAGATGTTGCTACTTTTGCAGGCTCGGACGCTCACATATGGAATATGGTAGCAGTAGAGGTTCATTGTCTGCTGAGGGTCCTCATGGATTGTATAGCAGCCGCCAAGGAATGAGCTATGGTGGAGGTGTGATACAACTCCTTTTAATCATTTTAACCACTTGCTTGTTAATGTCTTCATCGTTAACTTTTCTCGCCAATTGTTTATCATTGTTTAGGTTCAGTCAGTGGCAGCGATATTGGTGGGATGTACTCCTCAAACTTTGGCGGCAGTTATATTTCTCGTGGATCTGATGTAAAATTTTCTGTTGTTTGTGGACATGATGATATATTTTCACCTCCTTTAATTTGATATTCTTACTTGTTTCTTTTTTATAGGTTGGTGGTGCATCATATTCATCCTTGTATTCAGGACGTAGCATGCACGGTGGTGGTGGCTATCCAGGTCATAGTAGCTCTGGGTCGTACTACTGAGGTATGCAATATGTTGTACTTAATTGTGCTTGTTGATGAATGAAACGAGCACAATGAAGCTTTGTTCAGTTCTGGCTTTGGCTTGCATTTTTTTTCTATTTGGAAAATGTATCTTGCTTTTTTATTCTTTTATTTATTATAATTCTGGCATTCTCCTAGAAGGCCTGCATTTTCTCAATGGGTTGTCTTGATCACACATTTACGTTGAGAAAGGTGGTGTGGGCTGTTATTGGAAGCTTCTTGATTTGATGTCTATATATGTGTGGGGAGGTTTAAAGACGATGCACATTTACAGGTTGTGGTTATGCTGTTGACTTGAGGAATTTTCCGTCCCCTGCCTATTGGTAGGGAAGGATCTGGAAAGCAGATTTCTTTTGGCTCTTTTCTGTAGAAGGATGTTGAAGAAATGGATTCGAATCGACAAGTACCAAGCGGATTTCTCTGTATCTTTACTCTAATAAGAATGTTAACAGATTTGAGACTAGAACTACCAAGTTTGGTTTGTTATGTATAAAAATGATGTTTATTAAAAGCCAGTATTAAACTTTGGATGGAGGAGTTTTATCTCTTGGACTGCCCTACATATAGAAACTTACTGGCATGGGCCAAGACCGAGCAGAGGATCTGGTTACTGAATTTATGGAATTGTTTGAGTGGGCAATGTCTCACATGTTGGTATCTTGGGAACGAATTTTTGAACTACTTGCTGTTACGGAGTATTTGCGGTGGCGGTGATTCAAGCTGATTGAGAGCGCTGATATCTTAAGGAAGTTGTTAGCGAGTAGTGTTGTGGTATTAACTTCCCAAGTTTGATCAATCAATATAGAATACAGAACTTAGAGCATCTAATTTCATATTATGCTAGTAGGGTTTCTGTAGTAACAAGGTTTAATACGCAGTGCACGTTCTCGGGATCTTTTATGAATATTGAAATGGAAGAACCGAAAGTGAACTACGGTGTTGTGTGAGAGTTTGCTTATTCTACATAACAGGTTGCGTTGTTTTAGTTTCGTAGTCGGTTCATCTTCCTTTCTGGTTCGAAGTGGTGTCTGATCATAATTCAATCCACTGCTTTTTGTGCAGGTTCCACGAAAGTTTCTAATCATCACAAATGAAACCAAATTTATTAGAATAACATCAGTGCACTGAAGTCGCAAAACAAACTAATAAAGATACAGGATATTTATTACACTGGTGAAATTGCAAGCTGGTAAGTACAAACTCATACATTGTAGTTGTAGGCTAGATTATTCCATAGTTTTGTTTTATAAATATTTCATCTTTATACATATTTAATTCTGGGTGAACTATTTTTGTTCAATTATTTAACACTTCATGGATGTTTTCAGATATTTAACACTATAGTTAGTACAATCTATCTAAGAATTCAATTATTGGCGTGAGTGGAGAAAAAAGAAGGGAGACAAAAGGCATGCGGCCTTGTCTCAATAATTGTACTATATATTCAAAATAATTTATTTGATATTAAAAATTGCAATATTTAAGATAAATTAATAAATTTATCTTGCTAATTCACTAATAATTGCAATTGAAGTATTCTAATGTATCACTATCGAAAGATGAACAAGGAATCAATGAGCCTGAGTGTACAAGGTTGGACAAAGACATTAGAGATTGATCAGCGTGCACATGCAAGCTGAAGGATTTGGAAACAGAGGATTGAAGATCTCTTCCTTAAGGGAAAAAAAACAGCCGATAGTAAATGTGCAACTTCAAGATTTGAGCAAGCATTTGGAAACAGGGTGTTATCTCCAGGCATGGAATGGCTTTTTTAGAGGAAAAGCATCCTATTCCTACCAACAAAGGAAATGCCACATGCCATAAGAATTTGGAGGGCCTCGTTGCTCCAAGAAAGACCATCAAGTTCACAGGAAGAGCTGGAAGAGGGAGAGATTTGTGATGATTTAATCTTGCAGGTCAATATTTATCAACAAGGAAAGCACCAAATATTTTGCACGATGTCAATGTTCAAATGCACACTTCGAGGTCTTCAATGAAATGTAGGATATGCATTGTTGATTTCCCACTGAAGGATTCTTTGCTGCTGCAATAATATTCTCCACGAAATGATCTTATGGATATAGGCATAAGGTATAATCTTCGAGTACAGATGTAAAAAAACATCCACAAGAGAGAAAAGAGAAACAGAAAAGGAAGATGTTCTTTTTGTTTTTTTTCATAGGAGCTACTCTTTCTTGGATGAGTCTTCCAGCCATGTTGCTTGCCACTGCTTGTCGTATAATGTTATTTCCCCAAGCAGCTTTTTCAGGTTGTCAACATCTTCATTTTTCCTTACTAGTAGCACCCCTGCTACAGCAACAAAGAGAAGAGTCTTGCAGATGAAGTTGCTCATCTGATCAACAACACCGAGACCTGTCAAGCTGTCCACAGAATAAGCCATGAAGAATCCAATCATTGCAGCACGGCCTGCACAGTTTAGATTTGATAGCAGAGTTTTCATGAATGAAGCTGTCAAATTTAATGTATCATATGACTTCAATAGGAAGAGAACTACCATTCAGGAGTTCGGCCTCAGGCAAGTGATACTTCTTCATCCACGCCCACCACGGTACGATTGATGTGTCAAAGAGGATGTGATTTTCAATGTTTGTGAATTCAGGGTTTTCTTCAAACCATTTTCTCCTTCTAGCCTCTAGAAGCAACGACTGTAAGGATTCTAATGCATACATGTGCAATCCAATAGACAACAAGAAGCAAGCACATTCTTGAAACAGACAAGCAGGTAACCACCATGTTCACTCAACAAATACAAAAATCGACCTAAAATAATTTCCAATAACAGGGAAGCAATTCAACTGTAGCTGCAAACAACTGTTAGTAAAGCCATGAACAAAATGCCGTTTATTCAGGACCTTGTTGGTTCAATCAGCTAAGCACTCGATCTTACTCCAACACAAACACAAGCAAAAAGAAGTTAGAACTGTGATAAAGAACAGTTTTAATTTTTGTCCATAAAAGATTTAAAAAGGTCTCTCATTTACTTAAGAATCCAAAACATAAAACAAGTGAAGTGATAAATTCAACCTTCAGGCGACAGTAAATAAAACAAATCACAATTAGGCAAAAACTGAATCTTTCACTTAAGAAAAAGTTTAAAAGATGAAATTTTTTCCTCACCAGCATCAATGACTGTATCCCAATCTGTCTTTCCATCCTTCTCAAACTGCTTCAACTCCCAAGTCCCCCCAACCCATCTTGGATCGTTAAACTTCGGTAATAGTTGTTCATCAGCAGCAGCTCCATTAGATCCAACAGTAGATTCAACTTCTTTCTTTTCCTTCTCTTCTACAGCAACAACTGCAGGAGCAATTTCTCCTTTATTCACCTTCTCTCCTTCAACAACAACACCAGATGATGAAGGCCCATTATCTACAATTGACCTTGTCAGATGAAGTGAACAATGATTTCTATTTTGGGCAAGATTGAAAGTCTTGAAGAGAACATTAGTGTGGTTTGCCGGCAAGATTTCTCTTCTCACTGCATCTGAGCTTGTTGGTGGGACAGAAGATGTAGTAGAGAAGAGTGCCGTCAGCATTGTTGCTCTCTAACAACAACAACAAAGAGATGCCGGAAAGAAAGATGGGAGCTTTTTTGTTATTAAAAGAGAAAGGCAAGAGGAGAATGCAGCGAGTGGTGATCGGATGCGTTTCGGATCGGTTATGAAATAGAAATTTTTTGAAATAAAAATTATTTTTATTTTTTTAAAAAATAGTTTTTTTTTAATTTTTAAAAAAATAATAAAATATGTAATAAAAAATTTTATTATTTAAAATTTTTTTATACTATTTAAATTTTTAAATAAATTTTTTAAATATTTATAAAATATATATTGAAAAAATGAAATGAAAAAATTAAAAATGAGTTTTTAGAATGCAATCCCAAAGAGTAGAAATAGACATTTATTTATTTTTCATAATTTTAAATATTTTTTAAATTGTACATAATTTTTTTGAAATTAAAAAATATTTTAAAACTAATAAGTCGTCCCAAACGTACTACAATTTTCGATTGCCTTTTTTTTTAGAGGAAGTAATTTACTGAAAGTTAAATTTGTCATAAAATATTATTACAATAAATTTAATTTAATAATTTTGTAATCTGAAATGAATAAAAAATAATTGTTTAATGTTTTATTAGTTGAAAGTGAATTTAAAATAAATTTTTAGTGAAAGAAAATAAATTATGAGGTGAATAAAATGTTAGAAATTATAAAGCCACTATATAAATTAGTGGTTCATTAGAATGCAACAAGTTAAATGTGCATTCATATTGGACTGCCAAAGATCAAGGAAAACGAATCATCACCCAAGAAGTTGGAAAGCCAACGGTCAAAGACTTTGAAGCATCTTTTGGAAGATGGAAGACCAAAGGATTTGAACAATTAGTGGGAAGATGAAAGGACAACCGTTTGAAAGTTTAAGAGTCTTCTTGAGACATTATATATATGAATGAGAGGCATTTGCTTGGAAGACAGAATAAGATAGGAAATAAGATAGGATCATTCTCACATCAAGTGTGAGAGATATAAGCAACGCATTCTAGTGAGAGTTCCCATTTAAAGTGTAACGCAAGAATTTATAATTGCTTTGGTTTAGTGATTTCCTTAAAGGCTAGTTTGTCTTCCCGTGGGGTTTTCTTGTTTTTCCCCACGCAAATCTCTTATCTTTGTTATTGTCTTGCTCTTGTCTCAATTCTCGTATTGCTTAAGCAAGATCCTTGAGTGTGTTTTATATTTCCGCTGCGTCTATCGACAACCGAACACACTCGCTATTTCCAACAAGTGGCATCAGAGCCATTGGTTTGTTGCAATAATAAGCAAGTACGATATTGAAAAGAAATACAAGACTATAGCAAGTAAGGTTGGAGGTGCGGATCCCTCGAATGTCCCTTACTTGTGTGGCGTACTGATGATGGTGAGTTTCTAGTGGGAAAGATAATGGTTGCTGCATGTGACAAGTCTTGAAGTTGCTGGAGTCAGTACCATCAAATTTATACCAAATGATAATGGGATGCATCATTAGTAAGGTACGTTCTGTTTTTTGTCTTACGAAAAATTTGTTGTCTGTAGGATAATTGGATGACCTGGACTGCAAGACTCGCGGTGGAGGCGAGATCATTGAGGTCATCAAGGACGGGTTAGAAAAACTGAAGGTTAAAATGATCGACTCAAATCTATATAAGGTGCGTCGGGTGACACGGGTGCAGTAGATACTTGTATTGCATCGGACAATATTAGGGATATCACGCGAGTGTGGCACCTAAAATTTGGGCACATTTCGGGACATGATTTGAAAATCCTCAGTGATCGGAAGTTCCTGACGGGACTGTCCGAGGTAAAATTACCGTTCTGCGAGTAGTGTGTCACCGGTGAGCAGCACTGTGAAAGATTTGGAGATTATTTTCAGTTTAAAGACAAGCTCGACTTGTTTCACTCAGACTGGAACTTGATTCAGCAGCAGGATTAAGTTTGAAAGATGCCTATGGTATGCTGAAGATGTTTGGAGTATTACCTATGGGATCCCACTGTTCATACGGTTATCTTCAGTAGGGATGTCATTTTTGCGAAGGACCAATTGTAAAGAGTGACTAAAGGCGATGATATAAGGGAGAAGGAGGCATCACTCCCAGCGATGACCACATCCGTTGTGGAGGAGAATGATAGAAAAGACGATCCTAATCTGGAGCATGAACCAGCTGATGAGCACATGCAAGACGATGGAGTTCTCAGGCTACATCCCTTAGGCGTTCAACTCGTAAGAGAAACACACCTGAGAGGTTTGAGAACTATTTTATGAAGTTATCTCAATCTGCATATTGCTTATTCATAGAAGAAGGAGAGTCATCTTCTCTCAAGGAAGCACTGGAGAGTCCAGATGCATCTCTGTAGATGGAAGCTATACAGGAAGAGCTTGAGTCGCTTCATAAAAATAGGACATTGGAGGTGGTCCCTCTGCCCCAAAGCCGTAAGGCTATTGTGAATAAATTGATCTACAAAATCAAGCGAGATAGGAATGATAAAATAAAACGGTATTGTGCTCTGCTGGTGGTGAATGATGACGTCCAGATAGATAGGATCGACTTTGATGAGATCTTCTCTCTAGTAGTACGTTTGATAACTATTCGTGTAGTCTTAGCGCTGTGTACATCATCGGTTCTCCATCTTGAACAGCTCAATGTCAAAACGGTATTTTCGCACGGGGAGCTTGAAGATGAGAAATATATGGTCCTGCCAAAAGGCTTCACCGTGAAGGCAGGGAGGATCTGGTTTGTCGATTGGCCAAATCTCTTAATGAGCTTGAGCAAGCACTGTGATGTTGGTATAAGAGATTTGATTCTTGTATCGGGAGCCTTGTATACAGCAAGCTGGTTTCAGACTCTTGTGTGCACATCAAGAGATTTGAGGGAGGTGAGTTTGTCATCTTGCTGTTGTGTGTGGATGATATGGTTGTGGCAGGTCCAAGTATAGGTCGCATCCAATAATTGAAGGCTCAAATGGCTAGTGAATTCGATACCAAAAATTTGGAGCCGGCAAACAGAATCCTAGGGATACAGATATGGCGAGATAGAGACAATAGAGAGATTCGGCTGTCTTAGACTAGTTATCTGAGAATGTTGAAATGGTTCAACATGTATAATGGTAAACCGATATCTATCCCACTCTCTATTAGTCTTAAACTATTCTCTTTGTTATTCCCTAGCCAGAAGCAAGAGAGGATAGAAATGTCTTGGATACCATATGCATCAGCAGTGGGAAGCCTAATGTATGACATGATTTGCACTCGATCTGACATTGCACATGCAGTGGGAGTGGTAAGTAGATTCATGGCATGTCCTGGCATTGAGCCTTGGAAGGCGGTGAAAAAGATTCTTCGGTATGTGAAAGGAATATTGAATGCTGCATTGTGTTATTGTCAAAGGGTTTATTGATATAGACTATGCAGGTGATTTGGATAGGAGATTGTTTTCAGTTGGAGCATTGATATGCTCAAAATTCCTACCAAAAGGAACCCTGCTGATGTCTTAACTGAGGCGGTAATCCTTGACATATTTTTTATTTTGTAGATCTCTGTATGGAAACACAATGGGGAACAGTATTGGATGTGACAGTTGTCACAAGAAAGTCGAAAGAAAATCACTTCAAGATAGCAATGGAACCGGAGGAAAATAGGCAACGGTATGAAGTAAATGGAAGTCAGCTAGCATGTGTGTTAGCTCTGCTCCTCTCAATCGTACCTATTTTCAGTATCATCGAATTTTGACACTTACGTGTCGGTTTCTTGTTATTCTTGGATTGCAATTTACAAAGTGTCTTTAAGTGGGAGATTTGTTAGAAATTGTAAAGCCACTATGTAAATTAGTGGTTCACTAGAATGCAACAAGTTAAATGTGCATTCATATTGGAATACCAAAGATCAAGGAAGACGAATCATCACCAAAGAAGTTGGAAAGCCAACGATCAAGGACTTTGAAGCATCTTTTGGAAGATTGAAGACAAAAGGACTTGAACAATTAGTGGGAAGATGAAAGGACAATCATTTGGAAGTTCAAGAGTCTCCTTGAGACATTATATATATGAATGAGAGGCATTAGCTTGGAAGACATAACAAGATAGGAAATAAGAAAGGATCATTCTCACATCAAGTGTGAGATATATAAGCAAAACATTCTAATGAGAGTTCCCACTTAAAGTGTAACACAAGAATTTGTAATTGCTTTGGTTTAGTGATTTCTTTGAAGGCTAGTTTGTCTTACCGTGGGATTTTTTTCGTTTTTTCCCACGTAAATCTTTTGTCTTTGTAATTGTCTTGCTCTTGTCTCAATTCTCGTATTGCTTAAATAAGATCCTTGAGTGTGTTTTATATTTTCGCTACGTTTATCGACAACCGAACACATTCGCTATTTCCAACATAAAATACAGCTACAAAATATGTCCTTGTATATAGAGAGTTATCACCTATAATTCTCTTTTAGTAGCACCAAAAAAATACAAAAAAATATTTTCGACTTATTTTAAAAAAAACATTAAAAAGCTAAATCCATTTCTAACATTACTAGTTATAGTAATTTATTTTTTATAACTCATTTTTAAGCCACTTTTACTAAATGTAGGGGTTTAAAAAACTAAAACTAAATAAAGGAAAAAAAAAGTAAACAAAAGAAGAAAGAAAATTGGATTCTGAAGATGAGGGGATAGGGGCTCGTTTGGGAGTGCTTATGAAATAGAATTTTTCTAGAATGAAATGTATTTTTATCTTTTTTGAAAAATAAGGTCTATTTTTTTTACTTCCAAAAAAAAAAATATGTAATAAAAAGATCTCACTCCATAAAATTTTTTTATATTTTTTAAATTTTTAAATAAATATTTTATATATTTATAAAATATGTATTGAAAAACGTAAAATAGATAAAAATTGAAAAGTAGCGTTTGAAACGCTCAAACAAACGCGCCCAGGATCTGAGGGTGAGGAATCGCCCAGCTTAGATAATGTGTATGTTTGCAGTTTTCATCATTTGACTTTTCATTTTTCGATTTATATAATATTTTCAGAAGATTTTAAATAATTTAAAAAATATTGATAAATTTTATCTTATAGAATATCCATATATATGCATTCATATCATTATAAGTACTTACCGACACTCGCCGGTTATTTTTGATCGACGAGATTTTTAAATTTGTTTTTTATCGTTAGATATGAAAAATTATAAGTTAAAAATGTACTTAAAAAATTTTATCTCAATCAGATCACAAATCAATCTCCATTCGATCACTTGACGCAAATAACCAAAATTGATAAAATATATATTTTTTAAGTCATCTTGATTAGATGATCGAATAAAAATCGATTCGTAATTTAATTGAGTTAAAATTTTATTAATATATTTTTATTTATCTTTCTTCATATTTAATAGTAAAAATTGGACTTGAAAATCTCGTCAGTCATTTTTTATCGGTGTGCCTATAAATATCTATAGTGATGTAAGTATCTATATCCTATTTTTATATATACATATATATTTTTAATTATACTTTGTAATGAAACGTGTGACATATTACCAAATTCTTTTTTAAAAGTTAAGATGTGCACTATAGATGATGTTGAAACACTGTGGGTCACCTTATACTGTTTAAGTACTAATTAATATCACCTACTCAACTATTTTTATTGCATACTATTATTAGTCATGCGCTGTCCTTAATTACTATTATTAGTAATACTATTTATTACTATTGCTATTTAATTCGATTTTGCGTAATTTGTAGCAAAAACTTGTAAACATAGTGTTTGTTTTTCAAGTATATGTTATGTTTTTTTAAAAGTAAATTGAGCTACCATCCATTACTTGCTTTTAAGAGTTAATTTTAATAAAAAAGTCAACACCACGTATTATAAGTTTTATGCTTGTTATGAGATTTGTGAAAAAGATTTAAGTGAAGTTTGAAAATATCTATAAAATAGAGTTTTTTAAAATAAAAGATATAAAAATTTTATGACATATAATTTTTTTATATTTTAAAAAAATTTTAAAATATTTGAAGAATACTATAAAAGATCAATTAAAAATACGAAATAATTATTTAAATTGATAAATATTTCAAACGCATATTCCAAACATCTTTTTAGTTCTATATTGTTTATTATTTGTATTTGTATTTATTTTAAAATATATCTATAGTTTTTCTTATAGTATGAGATTTTAAAATAGACTTTCAAATTAATAATATGATTATCAGATTTGAATCGAGTTGATGTTAATCATGTGATTTTAAGATAGATTTTCATGTTCGATTATCAGATTTGAATCCGATTGGAGTTAATTTTGACGTACGTTTGAATTAAACAAATTTCGCTATTAAATTTTTTGTTTTATTTTTGTCGGTTTTTTTTAATTTAGAAAAAAAAGTCTGAATATATTTATAAATAGACTTAGTCTTGGCATTAGGTATTTTTGTTATTAAGTTTTATTATGTAATTCAACATATCACTTGAATTATGCAAAATTATATGTTTTTTTTGTATACATGAACATAAAATAAACAAATGCCGGTGTATATACTTGCACAAGTAACCATTATCCAGTAATCTCTTTTTGGACACAATTATAATAGTTTTGGGCTTAACTTTAAATCCCAACTTAGCCCTAACAAAAAAGCCCAGGCCCGTTAACTTCTAATTCGAACATGGTCCGGTTCGGTCCACTAGCTTGCTTTGTTGCTAATATATATATCTTTGTAAACTCTGTTCTTTCTCTTAGCAATGGAATTCACGCTTTCAATGTTATCGTGCTCCAGCATTCATTCATCTTCTAGCCGTCTTATCACCGGCACTTTTTCCGGCCAAAGGCTCAATCTTTCTTATCTCCGCCGCCTTCGCCACCGACGCTGCTACTCCTCCTCGGGATCTGCTCTCAAGCACCGAGTTGCCACCATGGTTTTCTCTCTCTCTCTCTCTCTCTCTCTCTCTCTCTGTAATACTCAGCTTCTGTGTTCTTTCGATTAATCGTTAAACTTGTTTGTTTGAATGAAATTTGTGTTGGCAGATTTCGTTTGTGTCCGACGAAGGTGTACAATTAGCTGAGAGTTCTGTTGGAGATGATTCTGATGTGTTAATCGAGTGTAGAAATGTTCATAAGTCCTTCGGAGAGAAGCAAATCTTGAGAGGAGTCAGCTTCAAGGTTCAGTTATCTCTTTCTTTTTCACCCCACAATGTTACGATCTACCAGTGTGAAAAAATTGCATCTTTTTCAATACCTCTACTAGGGAATTGTAAAGATTAATGGTTTCTAATGATTGTGTGATCCACTGAACTTTGAAAGCCGTGTTTTTTAATTGAATTTCTGATGTAGGTTAGAACAAAAGTTTGTGGATTGTGTTGTGTATGTGATTTAACCGAGTAACATCATCCATGGCATAATATGTGTCAAATCGCTAAGTTGGTTAGCTACCTACAAAACTGAGTAGGCGTGTATCTTATTCCATGTGTGACACCTTCTTTATGATAAGTGAAGTGGATCACGTTTATAGCAGCTACCATGTTTTGTTGAAGTTTCTTTGACTTTCTGGTGGTTTACAAAGTTTGGACTATATCTGGGGTCTGCCTAAATCTTACCTGCCTCAAGTGAAAGGCATCTTCGCTGTGTGTGTCTATTTCTTCAATTTGGACTGTGTATTGTCATCTAGGCTTTGTAGAGCTCTTAAGAGTTCAGATTCCGATAATCAATAAGTGATTCTTTTATGTATATTAACTTTAGATTAGAGATGGCGAAGCTGTTGGAATAATTGGTCCTTCTGGAACTGGCAAATCAACAGTACTGAAGATTATGGCTGGTCTCTTAGCTCCAGATGAGGTGTTGCTCATTTTCTTTTCATAAGAAAGCAGTTGGGACGAAGGCACCTTTAAAACTTCTATGTCTCTTCCATCTATGTAATGTCCTGACATATGTAGGGCGAGGTTCTGATTCGTGGAAAGAAGAGACATGGTTTGGTTGATGATGAGGAGATAGCAGGCCTTCGTATTGGATTGGTACGGCTAACTCACACTTTCAGCAGATTGAAGTCATTCGATGTTCTAAAGTCATTCTTACTTGCATCTTTGGCTTCCTTTGATTTTTTTGATTGTATTGACATGTTAGAATTTATTGCATATTCTGAAGTCATCTTTGATTTGATCGTCCAGTAGATGCAAGAGGCTTGTGGTAGAAGCTCCAGATACTTGATGGTAGATATTGTAGTGCATGTAAAGGCATGGGTTTAGTGCCACTTCTTTCTTGTTTAGCTAGCTTTTTCTTGTTGGCTTCTTTGTTAAGACATTTCTGAACAGCTAATTCCCTTAGTTTCTTTAACTGTAGGTATTTCAGAGTGCTGCACTTTTTGATTCACTTTCAGTTCAAGAAAATGTTGGTTTCCAATTGTAAGAGATTATTACTGATTAAGTAGGTCTTATATGTTCCCTTTTTTTTTTTCAAATCTGTTAGTCGGATAAATTAATGCATATTTGATTCTTCAAGGTATGAAAGTTTGGATATGTCAGATGATCAAATAGCTGAGCTTGTGGCTGAAAATTTGGCAGCAGTTGGTTTAAAGGTACCATATAGCTGCTTGTAGTAGTTCCTATTAGTGGCCTGATCATGTTCCATGTTCATTGTTTATACATGTGAAGCTTTTGGAACTCTTCAATTATCTTTTAGGTTGGTAAAATTTAAATAGCATGAAATTTAAAACTTATATTCTTAAAGTGGTTGTTTTGGTCTATCCTTAATAGATTTAAGCCCGTTGTGTGACTATTTTAATCATTAGACTTCCTAGCATTTAAACTTTAATATATATACAGGGAGTTGAAGACCGTATGCCTTCTGAACTCTCTGGTGGGATGAAAAAACGTGTAGCGCTAGCTAGATCTATAATTTGTGATAATTCCAAAGAAGCAGTAGAACCAGAGGTAAGCTCAGAATTGCTCTCTATCCTTAAAATACGCTATAGAGGTAAGGCACTACCCTTATGGTTGGAACTCCAACTTCGTCTTTCCATTTAGTAGGTCCTTTTGTATGATGAACCAACAGCAGGACTTGACCCAATTGCATCTACTGTTGTCGAAGACCTTATTCGCTCTGTGCACCGGAAAGGAATTGACGGTAGTGATAGAATAGGAAAGATAGCGTCCTATGTCGTTGTTACTCATCAACATAGCACCATAAAAAGAGCTGCAGATAGGTAATCAAGTCTCTTCCCTAGTTTCTTACTGACTGCATTTTCTTGGCATGTCTCTCGAGTAACTTGGAGTCTGTCTTCCATAGGTTAATTTTTCTCTATGAGGGAAAGATTGTCTGGGAAGGAAGGACTAGTGAGTTCACAACTTCTTGTAACCCCATTGTTAAACAGGTAAAGTATCATTCATCCTGTCATGTACTATGCAGCTTTTGCTTTGAACAAACCCTAAGCTTGCCTTTTGGGTGCTTTTTATGCAGTTTGCATCTGGCAGATTAGATGGGCCTATTAGGTACTAAAATGTTGGACAAGGGAAGCAGTACGTCAACTGAAGTAACGGTTCTATACACTACAGGTGGATGAAAAGATGCCCTTTCCTATGAAGTATAAAATCATCATGGCATATACTGGATATCTTGGTCACTGAATCATGTTTTTGACCCTAAAGGGAGCTGCCCTCAAGTAACAGTGCATGCTTTAGATGTTCAGGAGAAGGGCATTACATGAGTTCTCATCATGGATTTCGCCTTCGGTATACGATAATTATTGTCTCTAATCTTCGTATAAGTCAATAATCAATTTCTTGTTCTTGTAATTTACGAGAACTATCGAACTTTATGTTGAAGTTACTGATCGAATTAACTTGGAGCAATGTGTGTTCAGGATTACTTGATCCCTTTAGCAGTAGCGTACGTAGTGCTCTTTCCTGCAAAAACTTGAATGTGTACTCGTCTATGCAAAATGTTTAAACGTATATGCTACATCATACAGGGACGTATTACTGCCAATATTATTATTAAATGGCTCAAACTTGCAAGCACGATGAACTCGAATTGAACCAAACCAGGCAAATAGACCGAATTCTTCAGGGGTTTCCAATCGGTCGTGTACCAGCAGCACAACTCTCTACTCTCCTACTATCTTCTTTCTTCTTAGCAATGGAAGTCTTACTTTCTTCTTCTTCAACTTGTTCTCCGATGTTATCGTGCTCCAGCAGTCTTGGGCTGCGGGGCAGCAGAACAGCGTCGATGAGAAGCAGCGGCTTCAACAATTCGTCTTCACCACCCCGATCTTCGCTGAATCTCAGCTCAAGTCTTGTTTCTCCGTTCGTCGGAGGGTTCACTGCCGGCGAATTCTCCGGCCAACGAATGAACCCTCATTCTCTACGCCGCGGCGGTGGAGGCAAGCGCGGTGTTGTTACCATGGTACCCTTCAGAATTTTGCTTGAATTCTTTTGGTTTGTTTTTTTCTTGGTTTTCATTTCCGGGAATTATTTGTTCTTGATGGACTTGTTGTTCTGATAATTTTCTAAGCAATTTTTAGAACTTAGTTGATATCCTCGCTCTCTCTCTCTGTTGGAGTTGGTGATCGTTTTGTGTAGTTCAGTTAGGCATTAATTTGATATCTTTTTGTGAGTTGGATTTGTGTTGTTGTTGCTGTTGGTTTCCTGATTCTTAATTTATTTTCTTACGAGTTCGGGTTTGGTTCAAGAAGGTCTCGGAGTGTTGGACTGGGTTTTTTACAAGAAAAGAAGGGACAAGAACTAAGTGTCTGCTACGTTGGAAATTGGAACATACATGCTCAATTTAAGGATAGCGTGGTTTAGTGTGAGGTGTATTAAGAAATTGGGACCTCTTTCAGATCAGAAAGAGGTTTTGGGTCCTGAATGAACGACTAAGTTCTCCGGTTTCTGCTAAGATCCTTTAAGCTGTATTTGCGTTTGAGATATTGCATAATTGATGAGTAGGACAGCCAAAGACATACCCACACCTTCAGTTTTGTTACAACAACCATGTGCATTATCGTGGTTTTTGTAACCATGCTAATTATCAAAATATGTTCAGTTTGCCACTAATTCATTGTGGTACAAAATGTTGGTCTCATTACAACACCCATCAAAGATTAGCCAAAGAGGTGTTCAGAGGACAACGAGGCTGTTTGGTTATTATTCAACTTCTTCAGACTTGAGTAGCCTGGAATCCTTGTAATTCAATCCATAACACAAATCGTAGGCTGACAAGAAGCCCGTTTTGCTATTCTTTTGTTCATGATGGTATTGTTTGCCCATTTTGAAGATTAGCATCCATGAAACCTATTGTAATGCTCTCTCACCCAAAAAAGAAAAAAGAAAGAAAATCTATCCTAAAGCATATTCTATGTGTAGCTCAATTTAACTTTGTCATTTCAGAAGCATGATGATGAACTTGACAGCAGATTGACTTACGCAAACTTGTAGGCCTGACTGATATTTGAAATTGGTTTATTTTTAAGGTCCACAGTTGCTAATTGTTATTAACATTTCAGCATGTAATTGTCCTCTCCTCTTTATATTTTTTAACTAGGTCATTCCTTTTCTAAGAGGAAGTGCATGGGAGCAACCACCTCCAGATTTAGCTTCTTACTTGTACAAGAACCGTATTGTATACCTTGGGATGTCACTTGTCCCATCTGTGACGGAGCTTATCCTAGCAGAGTTTCTTTACCTTCAATATGAAGATGAAACAAAGCCTATTTACCTGTACGTAAATTCCACTGGCACAACCAAGGTATGTATTGTTTTCTCCTAAACTGTTTTACCTGTACATAAATGAAGTCTATTACCTTTACGTAAACTCTCTAATGCCGTTAGTTTATATATGATGTTTTGTATTTGGTACCTACTTCATTAATCATCAAAGACTTCAATAGTTTGGTATTAAATTTTTGAAGGGCACAGAAAAGCTGGGCTACGAGACGGAGGCTTTTGCAATATATGATGTTATGGGGTTTGTTTCTCACCTCACTGTAGGATTTTATGAGTGTGTTCTTTTTTTCCCAATATAGCAGTACCTGTTGGCAACTATGTGGTAGACATGTTTCTGTTGCTTGGTCCAAGACATGAACTCAGTAATTTGGACTTTTTTTTTAATAAATGAAAATGAAGTTGTCTGGCTAGGTATTTAGACTTGAAATAGGCAATTCATTGGAATCTGTTGGACGCATAAATTTTTTTCTCATACTTGTGGTCTTGAGTAAAAGAATCTGAAAATCCATTTATTGGAAAAGTAGCTTATTGTCAAAAGTTTTTGCATATGAAATGGGAGCAAATAAAGGATAATTTGTAGCAGTTTGAAGATATAACATATAGTATTCTTGTAGAGTAGTTTTCTAGTTAAGATCAAATCCCACCTCTATCCTTCTTATGTGAACCAATATTTCATGAGCTATTGATGAAAGGTTTTTTATTTTGTTCTTCCATATGATTATACTGGCTTCATAAAATTGATAACAGTATCTAATACTCCCATTTACTCCAGAAAATAAAATGATTTTCATAAAATACGTTTTGGCTAGGGAGACATAGGGCAATGGGAATAAAACATTTGCATAAAATGTAGCATATTACTGTCATGACAGATTACATCCTCATCTGCTGTCAGAACTTGTGGAATAGTAAGAATGTCTGATTGTAGGTTTCCAAACTCCAAAGACAGATTTGGAACTTTTGGAGTTTATTGAAGCTGGAATTTTGTCGCTCCTAGTGACTTTTGTTAAAGATTTCTAATTTATATGATTTATGTTTTTCCATCCAGCCTACTGATTTGCTTGCACTTTACTGCAAAGATTTTCTACTATTTCCAGTTTATTTATAATAATAAATTTTCATAAAATGATTATGTTGGTTGAAAATTTTACTGTATGATTGGTAGATTAGAAAAGTTGAACTCTTTATTCTGTACACAGTTTAGAAACTCTTGTGTTTCAAAACCAACTTTAGGCTGTAACTTGTACGGACAAAGAAAGGGGCAAGTCAAATGGCATATGGAAGTTGAATTTTGTAATTTTTATATTATGTTTCGTTCTTTGACAGTTATGTAAAACCGCCAATTTTCACACTTTGTGTTGGTAATGCTTGGGGAGAAGCTGCTCTACTTTTGGCTGCTGGTTCTAAAGGCAATCGCGCAGCTTTGCCATCATCAACAATTATGATAAAGCAGGTATTCTATATTGTTTTATGGGAGGAAACTTGCACTTTATTCTATGGAAACCCATCTATTATCATTTTCAAGTTTTCCGATCATACTAACCTGAATGCCATGGTTCAGCCAATTTCTAGGTTTCAAGGTCAAGCAACCGATGTTGACCTTATGAGAAAGGAAATTAGAAATGTGAAGACAGAACTGGTGAGTAATTTCGATAAGTTTTGTCTATATTATAAGAACAGATTTATTTCCTGAATGCCACGGACAAGCTCATTACCAACTCAATCTATTTTAAAGCTTTTAGATTTTCCAAAGGCACTCTGTCTGTTCCTTCCTTGAAGCTACTCAAGCTCAAATTACTTTTGTGGCTAATTTTGCCATTCCCCTACATAAGTAGAATGGTGCCTCTGTGTGAATGAGATTTGGAAGTAATGATAATTTACTCAGAATTCAACTGCGAGTATCACATCTATTACTACATAAGGTGTTTCTTAAGTGAGCAAACCCTTAGAAGAGAGATTCTTCCTAACTGCAACAGGACAATGGATATCCTATAGAAGTTGATCATAATGGATTTATTCTAAATGAGATTTGGTTGTCATTGAGATTGCCAGCAGCAATGTCTACTCTCATATTCTCTTGCAAGATAGGTGTGCCACCAAAAACACCTACGTGCTCCGAAATCCTTGAATTACAGCTTTAGTTAGTGGTTTGGTTAACATATCCGCTAATATTCCTTGGGGGAAATGCGAGACACAACTCCTATCTATTTTATACTGGAGGATAAAAATCTTCATAAGGGCTGGTGTGGCCATTCTCCGCAGAAACTTTGTTTGGAAATTTTCAAAAAAATTTCACGTACGCGCTACTCAAGTGGCTTACTATGGGCTTGTTTACATACCCCTCCAAACTCACTTTTTTTAAACTCACTTTTAATAAAAACTAACTTAAAAAATTAAAATAAATTATTTCTATTAAAAATTTATTGATTTAAATTTAATTTTAAAATTTACTTATAATATAAAATATTATAAAATATTTTTTTATTAAATATTTTTAATTTTTAATTTTATTTTTAAACTCACTTTTGAAAAAGTGAGTTTATCCTATAGTAAACATGCCCTATATGGTTAAATAGTTTGTTTTAAGTATTTTTGTGATTTAAATTCCTTACTTTTACCTTCTCACATAGATTTTGAACATTATTTCTCCAATAGATTTTTTAACATGAAAATAATATTTTCATAAGCATAGCTTATAGCCATTAATTTTTAAACTAAATAGTTAAACTTTGCTCTTTAGTATATATAGAAGTCAGTAATCAAGACTTTTTGGTCTTAAGACTTGTATGATCTACTAATGTACCTTCTAAATCTTTTATGGAATTCATCAAGCTTTTAAATGTGTATAATCTATCATTTCAAGTTACGCCTTTTTGGATTCTAAGGTAGTGCTTTGGAAATTTGCAATTAAATTTTTGTTAATTTTAAAGCAATGTTCTTACTCCATCAAGAAAATATGACGAAAATTTGTACTAAATAAATCATTAACTTATTATTATTATTATTATTATTATTATTATTATTATGGAGATAAAGGTATATTTGTACGACGGCACATTAAATTCAAGTTGGCGATAATGTTCAATTAGAAATGACGTGGTCGGAGGGCAATTTCTTTCTCTTATTGAATTCTAGCAATAGGATCGCTTGATCCGATGATCATATTTGATATGCCACAACTGAGCTTTATACGGATGTGCCTATATGGGTGGCAATATAGATTAACTGGTTGGGTTTGGATTGACTTATATGATAACTGGATCAAAATCGTCAATCCTAATCCGATCAATGTAATATATATGAGTCAAAATTATCAATTCTGATCCAACACATTTAATACTTGGGTCAAACTCAAATCGACCAATTTAATAATCAAAATTATTAAAACAAAAATTATAAAATTTAACTTCTAACAATAATAGTGAAAATTATTAGGTATTATATATCCAAGACAAAAAATATTAATTTTGACTAAATGTATAAATTAAGAAATTAATCGAAATATTATAAGCTAAGCAAAAAATATAGAAACTAGATTAAATATCAATATAATTGTTGTAAATATTTCTTAATTATTATATAATACATACTACATAATAAATATACTGATTAAATGGGTCAATTTTTTTATCAATACGAATCAGATCCAAACTCATTTAATTTGCCGGGGCAATTTCAGATTAATTCGAAACTGATTCAAATCTGATTAAGATCAAACCTGAATCCAATTCATATGAATCGGTTGCAGTTTGAATTTGCTGATCGAATCATATATTGTCACTCTAGATGTGTGTTATTTTGGTTCTATATGTGTATTAACAAAACGATAGTCAACTTCTTAGATCAATGAGCAAAAGACCATTGCTTGCAAGATAGCCAATAAATAGAATCGTGATCAAGATAGACAATATAGGAAGTAGTGGAGGAATGGTCATCATAGTGCCGACTTAGTCCATGTCAAAAAATGCATAGGGTTGTGATAGGAAGCTCCCAAAAATGAAAGCCATTATATTTTCAAAACTAAGTCGATGATTGCATGAAGAAGCAACTAATCTTGTCTCTTCCGTCAAGTATATGCCATACTTACAAGCTTTTTTTTACTATCTTTGATGATAGCTTTTGAAGGGCTTAAATGAGTTCCATTATAGCCTAAGAGCAAAATACAGATTATACTCTCCATAAAAGATAATTTTGAGATGTGTGCTTCAAAGGAAGCTGTTGACCAAGGTGGTTACAGATGAGAGAATTGTATCACTAGGGGAAAAGGATTCGTTAGATGTCGAAATCGAGAATTCAGTTGTTTTGGCCATGGTGATAAGGTTTGAATCAACAATCAACAGTTGTTAATAAAATAGCTCTCACATCATAAATAATATTTAGAAGTAATGATAATTACTTTGACAATCAAGGTAGAGTACGTGATTTATACATATATACACAAAGAGTTCGGTAAGTGATCTAACTTTTTTAAGAGATGTTCTCTAGCTACAACATGAGAATGAATTATCCTTTCGGATTTAATTTATTCTTATTATAGAGATTGCTGGTACTCCCGGTTTATGTAGACTACGTGGGAATCCAACTTTCGTGGATTAATCATTCTCTTCTTTGATTTGGTATACATTTCCATAGTGATATCAGTGACTATATATAAGTTTTAAAGTTTCAAATGTCTAGCATAATTTTATAGATTCTCAAATTAAACCCACATTCTGAGCCCAAATTTTGTTATACCTATTGGAGAACTGATTATATTTTAATGAAGGTTTGAGTTTGAAGTAAGAACAGAATGGAGAATGTTAGTTGCGATATTGAATACTTTTCTGAAGTGAGAAAAGCTGAGTATCTTGAACTTGGGTGAGTGGATTCATTGTTGAGCTACTTCTTTGGTACCAAGATGTAACTCAAACAGTGTATCATAGCCTTATTTGAAATTAGATATTGGTATAGTTCATTTCCTACTAAATTGAATAAATTTGTGAGGAGTAGCATTACCTTTGTAGATTATGCTCTGTGGTTTGTATCAGAAGGTCTTCAACAATTAGAACCTATCTTTTTCATGTGTTATGAAATTGGAACCAGAATATGAGGTGAGAAGCATGCTAAATTTTTCTACAAAATCCATGAGCATTATGTAATCTGCTCAAGGCTTGTTTGTATAAATAAAAACTCTCGAACCAGAATATCATGTCCTATAATCCTCAAAATGTGTAATTAGATTAAAGATTGCATTTTCTTTTCGTCGGTTAGGTTACAAGTGTCCTTTTCGTACTTACAGATATCCAAATATTTTTATCCTTTTATGCAATCAAATAATTACCTCGAATGAAACTTTCAGAAATTTGAAAACAAATTTTAATTTTATTGGTTAACCCAGTTTCAAGTATACATACAGGACTTCATAAAGAAGCAAATGCTTTGTTTTTATTGTCATTCTCAAGTCCTCCTTACTTCAGTATGATCTTTTATGTCATAGAGCAAGTCACTAAAAGTAGCATTTCTTTTAGGTTAATTTATATGCTAAGCACATGGGAAAGACTCCAGAGCAGATTGAGGAGGATATCAGACGGCCAAAATACTTTAGTCCTAGCGAAGCAGTCGAATATGGTATCATTGATAAGGTACAATCATGCCTCTATTAGGTTTTTCCTGAACAAACATCACACTTGCTGAGACTCTTGATTTATGCAGGTTCTGTACAATGAAAGAGGACGAGAAGATCGTAGTGTGGTCTCTGATCTTAAGAAGGCACAGTTCATATAACTTTGAACAAGTTCTTACTTGTACCATTGGCCTAGGCCATGTACACAATTATCATCTTAAGTTTGGAATCTGTATAGTTTTTGAGCCTGGTTTTGAATTTACGAATGAGAGAAAACTTTCAAGTACTAAAATGGCATTATTTGAATCAACGTAATTCTAACTCTGTCATTTTTTGTACTACAGCATCTTGTAAAGAACTTTAGCTGTTTTCTGCCACTTTAATGTCGTCGCACGCTTCCATGTTATGTTCTCTGATTATCCCTTCGTGCTGATTCTCTCTTTCTGTCGTGCACGCTTGCAACTTCAAATTTAACTCATGAATAATATATCTTTCAAAATGCATCATGTTCCATGACTCTTTTGAATTATAATAGCTCGTAAAACGTAGTATATACATCGTGCCACATGGATCATGACTCCTAAATAATGACTCATGTACAATAGTTTATCTATAATGGATCATGGGAAGTAGCACGTATGGAATAATAGCTTATGTATAATAGCTCATGTGAAGTAGCTTGTGAAGCGTAACTTATGAATAATAATTCATGCACAATAGTTACAAAAAATAGTTCTTATATCATTATAAAATTATAGACTATAATTCATAAATAATAGCTTGTTAATGAAAATTTATTTATGTAAAGTAGTTTATGAATGATAACTTATGAATAATAATTCGTGCACTATAGTTTAAAAAAAAATAGTTCTTATATCATCATAAAACTATAAATCATAATTAATAAATAATAGCTCATGTAAAGTAGATCGTGAAATGTAACTTTCTGAATAATAGTTCATGCACAACAGTCACGAAAAAATAGTTCTTATATCATCATAAAATTATAGACCATAATTCATAAATAATAGCTCATTAATGAAAACTCATGTACGTAAAGTAGTTTATTAATAATAGCTTAAGAACAATAGCTCGTGCACAATAGTTCACGAAAAAGTAGTTCTTACATTATTATAAAACTATAGACTATAACTCATAAATAATAACTCATTAATAAAAATTCATGTACGTAAAATAGTTTATGAATAATAGCTTATGAATAATAGTTCATGCACAATAGTTCACGAAAAAATAGTTCTTATATCATCATAAAACTATATAATATAATTCATAAATAATAGCTCATTAATGAAAATTCATGTACGTAAAGTAGTTTATGAATAATAACTTATAAATCGTAGTTCGTGCACAATAGTTAACGAAAAAATAATTCTTATATCACTATAAAACTATAGACCATAATTAATAAATAATAGTTCATGTAAAGTAGCTCGTAAAACGTAACTTCTGAACAATCGTTCATGAATAATAGTCACATAAAAAAGTTCTTATATCATTATAAAGTATATACCATAAATAATAGCTCACTAACGAAAATTCATGTACGTAAAATAGTTTATGAATAATAGTTCGTGCATAATAGTTCACGAAAAGATAGTTCTTATATCATCATAAAACTATACACCATAATTCATAAATAATAGTTCATTAATGAAAATTCATGTACGTAAAATAGTTTATAAATAATAGCTTATGAATAATAGTTCGTGCACAATAGTTCAGAAAAAATAATTCTTATAACATCATAAAACTATAAACCATAATTAATAAAATAGCTCATTAATAAAAATTCATGTACGAAAAGTAGTTTATGAATAATAGCTTATAAAGAATAGTTTGTGAACAATAGTTCACGAAAAAATAGTTCTTATATCATCATAAATTTACAGACAATATTTAATAAATAATAGCTCATTAATGAAAATTCATGTAACTAGTTTATGACTAATAGCTTATAAATAATAGTTCGTGCACAATAGTTCATGAAAAAATAATTCTTATATCATCATAAAACTATAGGCCATAATTCATAAATAATAGCTCATTAATAAAAATTCATGTAACGTAAATTAGTTTATGAATAATAGTTTGTGCACAATAATTCACGAAAAAATAATTCTTATATCATCATAAAATTATAGAGTATAATTAATAAATAATAGCTCATGTAAAGTAGCTCGTGAAAGGTAACTTCTAAATAATAGTTCATGAACAATAGTCACAGAAAACTAGTTCTTTTATCATCATAAAATTATAGACCATAATTCATAAATAATAACGCATTAATAAAATCATGTACGTAAAATAGTTTATAAATAATAGTTTATGAATAATAGTTTGTTCACAATATTTCAAGAAAAAATAGTTCTTACATCATCATAAAACTATATACCATAATTCATAAATAATAACTCATTAACGAAAATTCATGTACGTAAAGTAGTTTATAAATAATATCTTATAAATAATAGTTCGTGCACAATAGTTCACGAAAAAATAATTCTTATATCATCATAAAACTATAGATCATAATTAATAAATAATAATTCATGTAAAGTAGCTCGTGAAACGTAACTTATGAATAATAGTTCGTGTACAATAGTTCACAAAAAATAGTTCTTATATCATAATAAAACTATAGACTATAACTCATAAATAATAGCCCATTAATAAAAATTAATGTAAGTAAAGTAGTTTATAAATAATAGCTTATGAATAATAATTCGTGCACAATAATTTACGAAAAAATAGTTCTTATATCATCATAAAATTATAGACCATAATTCATAAATAATAGTTCATTAATGAAAATTCATGTACGTAAAGTAGTTTATGAATAATAGCTTATGAATAATAGTTTGTGCACAATAATTCACGAAAAAATAATTCTTATATCATCATAAAATTATAGACTATAATTAATAAGTAATAACTCATGTAAAGTAGCTCGTGAAACGTAACTTCTGAATAATAGTCACAGAAAACTAGTTCTTTTATCATCATAAAATTATAGACCATAATTCATAAATAATAACTCATTAATAAAATCATGTATGTAAAATAGTTTATAAATAATAGTTTATGAATAATAGTTTGTTCACAATATTTCACGAAAAAATAGTTCTTACATCATCATAAAACTATAGACCATAATTCATAAATAATAGCTCATTAATAAAAATTCATATACGTAAAGTAGTGTATGAATAATATCTTATGAATAATAGTTCGTACACAATAGTTCACGAAAAAATAATTCTTATATCATCATAAAACTGTAGATCATAATTAATAAATAATAGTTCATGTAAAGTAGCTCGTGAAACGTAACTTATGAATAATAATTCATGTATAATAGTTTACAGAAAGTTAGTTCTTATATTATAATAAAACTATAGACTCTAACTCATAAATAATAGCCCATTAATGAAAATTAATGTAAGTAAAGTAGTTTATGAATAATAGCTTATGAATAATAGTTCGTGCACAATAATTTACGAAAAAATAGTTCTTATATCATCATAAAACTATATACCATAATTTATAAATAATAGTTCATTAATGAAAATTCATGTACGTAAAGTAATTTATGAATAATAGGTTATGAATAATAATTCGTGTACAATAGTTCCAAAAAAAATAATTCTTATATCATTATAAAATTATAAATCATAATTAATAAATAATAGCTCATTAATGAAAATTTATGTACGTAAAGTAGTTTATGAATAATAGCTTATTAATAATAATTTGTGCACAATAGTTCACGAAAAAAGTTATTATATCATCATAAAATTATAGATCATATTTAATAAATAATAGTTAATTAATGAAAATTTATATAAGTAAAATAGTTTATGACTAATAGCTTATGAATAATAGATCGTGCAAAATAGTTCACCAAAAAATAATTCTTATATCATCATAAAACTATAGACCATAATTTACAAATAATAACTCATTAATAAAAATTCATGCAACGTAAAATATTTTATGAATAATAGCTTATGTACTAGATTGTTCACAAATAATATCTATATCCAAAAACTATGAACGTAACTCATGAATAAAAAAATAATTCACGTACAATAACTCATGAATAATCGCTGATGTAAATACTAAATAGTTCAACTCATGTATGTATCTGGACATAGTAGCTCGTAGATTATAGTTCATGTGCATTAGCTCATGAAAATAGAATAGCACGCGAAAATATAGCTCATATACAACAATCTATGAATAATAAAGCTCATATCAACTTTACGAACTATATCTCATGAACCAATATTTGTTCATGAATAATAATCGCTCATGAAGAATAATCGGTCGGGTAAAGTTACTCATAAATGATAACTCATACGAGTAATAAATAGTTTGGCTCATGTATCTTCAATACAAGAGCTCATGAATAATAAAATAGCACATGAATGATGGTTACTCAAGCAGATAGCTTGTGAATAATAGCTCACAAATAATAAGTAGGCCGTGTATAATAATAACAAATGATGATAACCGGATATAATATGTCATGACTAATAGCTCTATATAGTATCCTTCATTTAAAATTAAATTAAAAAGGAAAAAAGAACTTGTCAGGGAATCATAATCTATGAATAATAGCTCATAAATTACAACTTCACGTAGAATTACTCGTGCAGTTGAAAATTGAACAGTATATATAATTGATCGCATAAACTCTCTACAGACAATTCGCCTTCCAATTTAATGCCTGTATGCTACTAATACCATGATAATATGACAAAGACTGCTCCACAATTTAAGGGAACTGTCAGACCCCATACTTCACAAACAAGAAATGTATATATCTATATATCAGCAAGCATCTTTTTCACATACAATCTTCAGCTGTCAATACACAGCTGGTTAACTCGAGATCTGACACTGCTCTCACCCAAAATCTTCTTAAAATGACTCCTGAGGCTACATAGTGCAGGAAAAATTCCCCTAATACATCTACACAATTAGTATCTATAGCTTCGATAATACCCTCCCAAGCCACTTGAGCCATACCCACCACTGTAAGATTGCGACGAAAAAGAGGATGATGGATAACCAGAATTTTCGAGGGATGAGTAGGATGACCTATACATGCTATCAACACCGCCGTAAGGACCAACCAAAGTTTCTTTAGCTCCTGCTATTGCTTCCTGTAATGTTTTTTTAAAGACCATGATAAGTAGGATATTTATGCACCTTAACTGCAATGCAACCATTGTAACTATGAAGAGGCGTCAATACCTGAATAAGCTGCTGCGCATGCTGCACCTGGCTCGATGTACCTTTGATCTCAACCGTTATCTCATCCGGAACACCTATCGTCTCCTGAACTGATAGAAATGCACCACTGACACTGCGGATATGCGCTATTGTTGCTCCTGCAACACCAATGATGTCCTCTGCATATAACAAGGGAATTTGCATCGTCTGTGTGATCTGGTAGCAAATCCAAAAAAAAGAATGTCAATAAGATTCCATTAGAATCAGAACATCAACTCATAACTCGATCAATTCTTAACTAACGGAATTAACGTCTTGCTCCTTAAAGGTTTGACAAATGTAAATGAATTGAATGACAACAGATTCATGCAACACTTTCCTGAGAACATACAAAGCAAGCACTACTCTATTTATGGAAACGCTCACAGATACACACACCTGGGTCACGAAAGCACCCATACCACGGCCAAGTCCTGAGGAACGCAGAACAGACAGAGCAGGATCTTGGCCATATATAGTCACATTGCATGCAAGACGGGAACCCAGTGGAGCTTCACTGCCAAACCCAGAATCCCGTTTAACTCCACGTGCATGAGCATAGTCATTACCAATACTAGGCAGTTGGCTACTCTTGGCTATGGGTCTAACATCAACCTTCTGCTCTTGAGAAACTGTTTCAGCTAACTGGAGCAACATCGTTTGGGGATAAAAAATTAGAACTTTCATCAACAGAAAATACAAAGGTAATACTACTATGGGTACCACCTTGAGTACTCCCTTGTTAACTTTCTTATTGTACGGCGGGGATGATATGAGATACATTTCTTAAAGATGGGCATTGAAAGATAGATGGTAGATTTTTAATTTAAAATAAAAACACAAATAGAATGTTTTTTTTAAAAAGACAATGTAGTCTCAAGAGGGGCCCTGTAGTATTTAGCAACTAATCACAAAGAAATAGCTCACTTGCTGCTGAAATAGTGGCAGTATACTTTGGTCAATAAGAAATTTCCTCAGGTGCCCAACTACTGCTAGCAGAGCTTTCAACACCTTTGAAGGTTCTCCCTGAATATCTACTACTCTTTCATCAGATGTCGCGTAGTATGGCAAGTCAGCTGCAAAGAAAATATGTTTTGATGAGTGTTGTAAATGAATAACCAACTTGCTCAAAGAGGTTATAGACAATCTACTCTTTCCTCCTTCCTCATGGAATGTAAAACAGCTGCCAAACCTCATGAAAACTGCCAACATGCAAATTCCAATGCATATTTCATATTTACCAGCTACTAAGCATATCCAATATTGAAAAAAGCTGTCTTTGATGAGTAAAGCAACTGACCAGCACTAAGCAAACAGATGATATCTTAAATGGTGCCAAAAGGAGATGGTTAATTTCCTCATGAACATATCTTGAACAATTTCCACCATAATCAACAACCAGAAGAAAGACCATTGAGATAGAGTACATTTGAATATATTAAAAGCACAAAAATATTATCATGAAAAAGATTACTGAAGAGTGACAAGTTGCCAGCCCAACAATACATTGCATGCAAACATCAAACATCTTTGAAGGACACAGTAGGAGCAAAAAGAACAAGAATGCAAACTTTTATCGAGGAGAGAATAGTGGTTCCTTTAAATTTCTTCAAACTTGGCATTCTGTAAATCTCAACTTCTCCTTTTAAAATAAAGAATTAAAAATTTCATCTACAAAAAGAGGGATCACAAGCTGCTCGGATATCAGAGGGTGACAAATATCAAAAGATCCCAGCAAACAAATAAGGTTTTCCTTTTGACAAAACAAAACCAAAGCTGTTTAATGGGTTAATAAAGAGGTATTGATTTCCTATTAGCAATAAATTCACACGATTGAAACTGTGATAACTTTTGACGAGTAATGATCAATGGAGAATGATGATACGTCTAAAATAAAAAGGAGAATGAACATCAGAATGCTAAAACTTCAACAATGACCGGAGCTCAAACACCTTCAATCTTCAATACCATGCATGACTCAGCGAACCCCTTTTAATGCATATCACCTATCATAACAGTACAACTAAGGTTCCAGATATCTACTATTTCAAGTTAAAAGAGCACACTTACAATAAATTCACTGGTTCTAAGGTTAGCATGAAGTTAGTATGACTTATGTAATATACTATGCTATTTGCAAAAATTTATGTCATCTGTAGACCATGCGATTAATTAATATTTGAGATAATGAAAGCCCACCCAACAATCAATCAAAACTAGCCAACTTTTGGGAAATATCTTATAACATGCAGGATGGTTGAATTACTGGATTACCTCCAGAAAGAACTCTCACTTGGGCACTACTGCTCTCCTGAATTGACTTGATGAATGCGCCTTGCCTTCCAATCAAATTAATAGCTTGAGTTGATGGAACCAATAACCGAATCGAACATGCTGGTGGTCCATTGACATTATCCCCTTCACCTTCTGTGATCCCATTGACACGTTTGAACACTCGCAGTGCCGCATCCATTGCAGGGGATAATTTAGCTTCAGGCTCTTCTTTACCAAATATAAGAACCTAAGAATCAATATAGAGGTTAAACAATATAAAAAATGCTTTCTTCAGCAAACAGTATGTAATAACCTTTTCGTCATAAGCATAGGCACATGAAGGGAAAACAAACACAAAGAAGCATGCAATACCTGATAAACAAAACTTAAACATGCCAGGCAAACCTAATGACAAATAACTGAACAGTTCATGTATAACCATCAGACTGAAAACAATGGAAGCATAGCATGCTTCAATATGGAATGAAGGAGCAGAAAGACAAAAAACACTATATCATCCAAAGGTTGCAGCAAAAGCACAAATAGGTATTTTCAAGTGATATATCTAAGTCATTTGACAGTTAACGTAACAATTAAAGCCACAGACAATTTTTCAGGATAGATTATTTACAGAGCTAAGACCTTTCAAAATTATATTTGGAAACAAGGTTCCTTCTGAAAATAAGAGTATTTTCCTAATTTTCCAAGAAAAAGAAGATACAAACAACCCATACCCAAGAAAAATAGGTCTTGCTTTGCATCAAAATAGAGGCAGAACAAAAGTAAACAATTATCTGAGAACCTGCATGATTGCACGCTGTACTTCTTTTACTATTTTCTGACGCTAGATGAACCTGAGCTACAAGAGTTTCCAAATACCAAAAATAACCCAATGTATGATATTTCTGAAGAAAGCTACTTAAGGATGCAGTGACATACACTAAGGAAAAAGTTCCCATAAAATCCAATAGCTACTGCAGATGAGCATTTTATCTCGCCAATCCGATAACTGCACCTATCCCAAAAATCAAAACAGTTTGACAAAGTACTCACATCCCTCTATAGAATCATACCAAAAATACTTTCTGGTATTCAAACTTCAAGTCAGCCAAATTAGCCTACGACAACGAGCAGAAATGTTAAATATTCAGTTAAGACATCAACCGCTACCTACAACTTCTAAGTGATAGACTAAAATTTCTTAATGAAGCGTTTTATGAGGGTAGAGCGCTAGAGAGTCACCTATTTTCATGTAATATAGATGAAAGAATACCTCACCTAGTGGACTAAGGCTTACTTAATGTCGTTTAATCAAAAGCTATATTACTCAAAAGAAAAGGTAGAGACCTCTAATTCAACTGATTGCACAATTTCAATAATGCAGCTGCCAAAACAAACAAACAAATAACTAAATAAAGCCTTAGCTCCTTATTTCCAATCCAAAACCAACTATCTATCAATGCATCACCATCCAAAGTCCTGAATCCAACATAAATATAACATATAACAAAGAAAACTTTCAAATTCTAAAACTACTAACTCAAGAAAAGAAATTCTAAAATTGTACAAATTATAACCCGAGAACCCTAACCTCTATGTACCCAATCATTAAAATCCCCTGATTCGAACTGCATAAGATCTGCCAAACCTTTTTTGGATCCCTTACATACTAGGAATTCAGATTGTTTCAAGCTCTCTGTATAAATACAAGAGCATAATTTAATACTTTATAAACTCCGAGAAGGTTGAAAAGAAACCCTAATCTTCCTCTCAAAAATAATACAAGGAAACCTTTTTTGAGATGGCCAAAAATAGGAAACCTTACTAAAATCAGCAATTGGGAATGCATGGCACATACATTAGCCTAACTGCGTGCTACACGCGGTAACATTTAATGAACCATCAAAGTTGGTTAGCTTTGGAAAACAGGTGAATACCGACAAAATAATGTGGGTCCCGTGTCTATTTTAATTGAGGTGAAATATTGTTTCAACTAAAATTCATGGAATTCTCTCCGTTTTGGAAGGGGAATGCTTGGTACACGCACTCAAGTTTATTGACTCATCAAAATTGGTTAGTTTTGGAAAACAGGTGAATACTGATTCACCAATTAGAAATGTGGGCTACATGTCTCAGATTTCAATAAAGTTAACTATTAGTTCAACTGAACCAAGGAATTATCTCCAGAATTGTTCATCTTCTTCTTTGCAGGATGAACATCTTTTTTGCCGGTTCAACTGGTAAAAAGCTTCCAATTGGTCACCGTTCAGCTGTGATGCTCCACATGCCGCTCTTGGGTGAGCGCGTGTACAACGTCGCTACATGCATGTGTGAGACAATCATTCACCAATCTCGTAACCCTAAACTCATCCCCTCATTTATAAAACTACCGACAGACAAATAAGTACAAATTAATAGTAACAACACAGCCAAAACAGCTTCACTAATTAAAACTTACCTTTAAATCCTCCCAAGCACGCCATGCTCTGAAATCAATGTACATCATTCTAGCTCAAACAATGTTATAAAAAAATTTTTAAAAAAAGAAACTCAATGCACAAGCATCTCGAACACATGAAGGGAAACAAATCAATAACAACGGACAGAATAAAATTACCATAAAACAATCCGCACATACAGTTCATAACATCAAATAGAAAAGAAAAAGGAGAAGATAAGTTAAAACAATTCATAAGCAAACCCTAGGAAACACATGAAAGGAATCCACAATTCAAAGGATTTAACCGAGACTTACAACGCGGTCATTTGTCGCGTCGTCCAATCCTTCAAGAACCCTAACTTTAGCCCTTGTTTCTTCAGCGAGCTTCTTAATGAATTCACCTTTTCTCCCAATCAAACTCCCCACTCTGTTTGACGGAACGATCAATCTATACGCAGTGCTCCCCGGCCACCCAGGCCACTTCTTCTTCTCCTCTTCTCCTTCGCTCTTCCCCTTCTTCACCGATTCATGTTCTTCTTCCTCTTCTTCTTCTTCAACTTCTTCAGATTCCCGCTTGATCTCCGCCGCAGCGGCCGCGGCGGGGCCGTTTTCTTCTATCGACGCCACCATTGTAAAGTGAGTGACAGCGCAAAGCGAGGTTTTGGGGGAAATTGAGAAAATGAATCGAACGGGAACCAGATGCTGGGGGTTTAACCATAAAAAGAAATGCCTTAGTTTGTGAAGAGATTTAATCATGGCTTGATAATGTTAAATTTATTTTTACAGAAAAGTTCTCGTAGTTTGTCCAAACAGTTACGCTGACCTTGGTTCGGGTGTACATAAAAGAAAGGGGGAGGTGAAGGTGGGGAGTGGAAGGGGAAGGGGAAGGGGAAGTGATATTTTTCTCCATCTCTATTGATTTGGGAGATAAGTAGAACTGTAGAAGTGGGAAAGATGATCCATTTCTTCAACTCTACCATGTTTAGTTTCATTTCTTTAATAAAAAGCAGAAAAATGTTCCATCTTCTCTCCCCATATATCATAGTTAAATATATATAAATCAATTAGAACGAAAATAAAATGATCCATTTTTTTATCTTTATTATATTTAGTTTCATTTCTTTAATAAAAAAAGGAACAATTCTACACTCCTTTCTATATGATATGATTACAAAAGAAAAAATAAATTTGCTTCCCATTATGTCATTTTTTTATTTTATTTAAAAATTTATTTTTAATTTATATTTATATTTATATTTATATTATTTAATTTCTAAAATTAGTTTGATTTTTTAAAAAATTAAGTTAGTTTTTATTATAAAATAATTATAATTTTATATTGAATTAAGTTTAATTGGTAAAAAAATAATAAAACTATGTATTAAATATTTTTATATTTTAAAAACCAATTTAATTTTATTAAATTAATTTAAAAAGTAAGATTAATATAAACAAAAAGAACATTTAAGTATTTCTAAAAATTTTATTTCTATTATTTAGTTATTTATCTATTTATGCAAATATAATTAATTTGTTATTTTTACTATATATACAAATATCGTAAAATAAATAATTATTATTTATAATCTGTTTTTATTAATTTATTATTTATTTTTATTCATATTTTTTAACTATGAATTTAAATATACCGTAAATATATATCCATCATTTTGGAGGGTACATGCTTCCCCTTTTGTCCTCTTTTTAAATTTGTTTATTAATATTTATTTTTAATTAATATTATAGAAACAAATCAATTTTTTGTTTTAATTTATATTTATTTTAATTATAATATAATATAATATTTAATTTTAAAAAATTAATACATAATTATTTATTATTATAATAATAATATTTTATATTTATTTAATATTAATTAATTTGAATTGATAGAAAACATAATAAAATTATAATAAAAAATTTTGTATTTAAAATTGATTTAACTTTGTTAAATTATATCAAACATTAACCTAAAAAGTTAAATTTATAAATATTAATCTAAAATTATATTAGTAAAGTTAATTTGAAGTTATATTAATTAAAATTAGATTAATATAAATAAAAAAGCATTTAAATTTTTTATAAACAAATTACTTTTATTATTCATTCATATACTCATATATTTAGATATAATTATATCTTATTCTTAATATATATTCAAATTATAGTAAAGTTAAATAACTATAATTTTTATTCTTTCTCTTTTTTTATTTTTATTATTTTATTTTATTTATTAATCATGCATTCAAATATGTCGAACGAGGGAAAGGGGAAACAATTCCCCTCATCGTGTTTGGTTTCAAGTTTAGTGTTAAGTGGAAAGAGGGGAAAGTGAGAAACACAATGTTCGAGGGAGAAAGTGTTACACTTCAAGTGGGGGTGTAACAGGGGAAGAATGGGCGTTTCGTTTTTTTCTTTTCCTCATCCTGCCCGTGTTCTCTCTCTCATCTCCTTCGCGCCGTCGCTCGCGAGTAGCTCCCCGCCGCCGCGATCTCCCTCCCGTGCACCGAATCTACCTCCCGTCTCCGGCTACTGTAAGATATCCGTCGATTGAATTCTTTTTCTTCTTCTAGACGTCGGCAACAATCAAGTGTGAGTTTTTCTAGTCTTCTAGTTGAACACCAGTACTAACACCAGCAGCAGCTGTAATCGATCAAAATCTTCTTTCAGTTTAACGATAAAGCATCTGAGACTCTCTGATCTGTATCCTGTTCTTGTAGATTTCTTTCTGTTCCTTCCTTTTGTTTGGATTTCTTTTCCCGTATGTGTTTGGAGTTGGTTCTGCTTGTATTTATTTAGGATTGTTGTTCCCATTTTGTAGCTGATATGTTCTGTTCTCTTTTTTCATTTAAAAATTTTTTCCTTTGCTGTTTGTTTCATGATTTTTCTGCGTTTGTTTGGTTTTTTCCTCTTGTTAGCTAAAATTATTTAGAAGTTTTAATATGTGGTGATTCTTGTTCCTTACAGGTTCCCTTCTCTCTGTTTCTCTTTTCTATTTTTGTTATCCACGTTTTTTCCTTCTTTCTAAAGATATTTTTCGCGTATTTTTCTCGTTCTGTTAAAAAATTTATTGAATCTGTTCTCTATCTCTTCCTTCTCTTATATATTTTATTTCTATTTTATTTCGTCTTCTTGTTCTGTACCATTTCAGGAGTGTTTGTTTTGATTTTTATGAAACCTGTTCTAGTTGGAATTGTTTTTGTGATGAGTTGTAGAAATCTACTACAATTTTTTGATATCATTCAAAGGAGAACTATATTTATTTAGCCTAATGAGACTAGCTGATTAGCGTCGTTATTGTTTGGAATTGCAGTAGTTGAAAGATGTTTTGTTAGGTTCATGATTCTGTGAACCTAGTGTTCTGTTAATTGTGTAATTTTGTGGATTTGCATACAAATTGAGTTATATTCATGGCTTTTGATAGATGCATCCGGTTGTGATTTAGTATTGCCGTGGAATGGCAGGTTTGTAATCAGTACCTGAATGTTGTTTTGGATTAGTTCTGAGCAAGTTGAGTAGTAGGGAACAAATGTGATTTGGTAAATGTGTTAAAAGGAATCGGTAAGTTTAAACTATCAATAGAAGACTGATTTTGCAAATGTGTTAAAAGGTTGTCTACTTCGTTTAATTGTGGAGAGAGAGAGAGAGAAAAGAGTCGGCGAAAGAGATCGGCGATGAAGTGAGAGGGGAAGTCTTCGTTCTAGATTCTTCTTTGGACAGTCCATATTAAATTCTTCCTAGTTAAGAATCCGTTCGATAAACGACGATTCTGATCGGGACAGATTCTGATTGGTATTAGATGTGTTGGTTTTCTTCTTCTTCTTTTTTTTTTGTTTGGTAATTGAAGATTGTAGTTAATCGGATCCGAAGGAAATTCGTTTCTAAATCGTCTTCGAGAAGACTAGTTTAGTTTGCTAAGATTTTTTCAAGAATTTATTTCATTTTTTGTTCTGCAAAGTTAACTGAAGTTAATGATATGCAAGTTTGCTGCAAGAGTGAAACTTATCTGAGAATTTCATTGAGTGTAATTGACGTGTAATTATTCGAGTAAATTTATGGTTAGGGGTTTATGCATGTCGGAGAAAAATGGAATGCTTAATAGCTATGACTATGCATTTTATCATTGTTGCGACAACAAATTGTTGTTTGATGTTATTCAATATACATATCTTTGAACGATGTTTTACTATGTACTTCCAGAATCTAATTGCAAAGATTTAAATTAAATTTATATTAGGGTTTCCTTTTCTAGATTGTATTACTGCAGAGAATGCCATTTTAATGCATACTCTTATGCTAAGCTCATGAGGCTATGAATGTAACAGCCTTTTGGATTTGAAATTAGATGGCTTTGTGAAAGTCATTACCTTATTTAATTGCTTTCGGTGTTTTATTGGTAGGTAAATACTTGGTTTTATAGTGATGGGAAAGGCAAAGGGTGGCTCAATATTTATTCGTCTCGTGTCAGCTGCTGGAACTGGCTTCTTTTACGTGAAGCGGAAGAACCCACGTAAGATCACTGAGAAGCTCGAGTTTCGAAAGTATGACCCCAGGGTGAACCGCCATGTTCTCTTCACTGAGGCCAAGATGAAGTAAACGTTGCATCACTACTGTTTTCAGGATCCCTTTAGGTACATGTCTTTAATGTTACAGTGTGATTTTTAAGTTATGCTAATGCTTGTATGATTTGTTCTCCTTTTCTCAAATATTTTATTATTTTGTACATCTGATATGTCTGAAATCTTATCATGGCAGCATTTCACTTTTTTGTCTTCTCGTGATGATTCCATTCAATATGAGGGCATTTTTGTTGATTATATTTCGACAAGCCTAAAACACCATGGGATATTTGGTACTGCTTTACACCTAGTTGCTTATTGTTGCAACCAAATAATATATGCCTTATGTATGCTGCATATTGATTTCGTTGTGTATCTGTTTTGCAACATCCTCTGTAGCTAGCTTTTTGTTGATATGTAGTGGCAGCTATTTAATTTAGTTCATGTTATTAGACTGTGATTCACTCTTGGAATTGATAAAATAAATGTTTCTATAGTTCCTGGGAAGGATTGCCATGTTTGTACCGTCAATTGTTTGGGCATGAGATGAGTATGCTAAATATTGTAGTCCATCCTATACAATTACCTTAATTTGGGGCCAGCCATGCCTGCATAGTTTGGAGAATTCTATCAACCATCAACATGGTAACCCATCAACTATAGTTGGAGTTCTCATATTAGCTTTGGTTAGATATGGTTAGCCTTTCTAGTTCTCATGTGTCTTTGATGTGATTGTGTCGACTTTTATTTACAGTCTTGGAACTGTCAATCTATGCACCTCTTGATAGTAGATATACAATATTAATGTTGTTTATATGGTGGAAGTTAAAAAAATATAAGCCCAAAACTATAATTAAAAAACAATGTATGTGATATGCTGAAAGGATGGTTTATATGCTAGCTTGAGAGTTTAGAATGCTCATCGAAGTGCTCACTTAGGCTGAACATGAAAAATGGCGAGATGTTTGGTTTGTTAGAATGTACCACAGGAGCTGTGACGTCTCATTTTCCATGAGCACCTACTGAAGCATGGGAGTACTTTAACAGCAGTACTTTCACAGCCGCACTTGCGCACCTAGTTTGATCATTGCTCCCATCCTTAGGAAGCATTTAGAGTATTGCAAGTATTAAGTTTTGATGGGAAATTATGATTCAGAGTTTGCCAATTTGCCATTTCTTTGATCTGTTTCACCATCCCGTTGAGCCTCATCCTCTAATCCTAAAATGTTTTCTTTATATTGTGCAGGTGAGAAGCTAATCAGTAGGTGACCTTTTTGAATATTGGAGGATGGAAGGCGTTTCCCCTGAATATTTATTCAGCTTCTCGTTGTTTTTCATGTTTATTCTCTGTCCGTTCTAATCCATTGAAATCAAAGAACCTTTTGCAGAAGTGAAGTATCTGTATTATCTTTAGATGATCAAAAGAGAATTTATATCACCTTACTACAGCTGCTTAGAAAATTATTTTTAGAAAGTAGCTCATCAGATCTGTTATTTTGTGGCTGCATTTGTGTTGAAAGTTGTTGATGCAATAACCATTATTTGCTCAAATATTTATCAAATTATAGTCAATACTGGAAAATTGTGGGTTTTTTTTTCTCTTTACCTGTATTTTTATTTGCTTTCACATTTGTTTAACAAAAGAAATAAACCAATAGCTCAGATTTGGGACGTCTGGATTCAGTTCTCTATTGGGTTGGGCTGTACGTCCTGGCCAAGCCTTCAGGTTAGTGATGGGCCGAAGGCCTTTTGATCAACTAAAACCCTAGCCGCAACATCTATATACGCTCTGGTGTCTGCCGACACCACTCAGCATGCCAGTGATTCATTCGTTAGTTTCCCAACATTTGGTCGATCAATTTCTTTCTTTTGTGTTTGTTTCATTGAAGATTGGATGATGTCTTCTTTCAATCGCTTGAAATTGAAATTTTACTTCCGATTTAGTTTGATTTGATTGAATTGGGGGTTTGTTTAGCAGTGATGACTCGGTTCAAGCTCAACAGATCGGATGTCAGGATCTCTTCTCCAATCTTCGATCGGTGACTGAGATTCCTTGCGTGTCGATAACCCTGCAGACCTGAGACTTAATCTCTCCACACCATTTATTATCTTCTCTATTTTTCTATTTGTTTCTTCTTTTTTTTTGTGGAAATTGTGTTTCTGTCGAGATCTGTTTGTGAAGTTTGGATTATTTTGCTACATCTTTCAACATTCTCGTTGGTTTTCTGACATCTTTTATTCAATTTACTAGCTCTTCTATCAATTTTTCAAGCTTTTAGTTTTTCTATTGAGATCGAGTTCTGTTCATGATTTGAACAGATCATTCTTCTTACAAAACTTGCGATGAGGATTAGGCGCTCCCTCTTCTGATTGCAGTTGAGGAAAAAAATGCCGGCCGAATCGAACCAATTACCAAAACGCCAACTCTGAGCAGAATTTAGTTTTGTACTTCCATTCGATTTTATGTATCAATTGAATGATGATGATAATGTGTTTGCAATAGTATTCCAACACTTGGACTGATATGCACAAACATTTGTGCTGCAGTTGATGAATCTGTTCAACCTGCCACTGAATCTCGTATCTGTTGTTTTGCCTCTTTTGGTTCTTGTATCCAGTGATGGCTAGAATTTCATGAGAATCAGGTGATGAGTTTTGGAATGATAATCTTAGGACACCTTCCTACACAGTGTTCGTTTTGCGGATGCTGTGAATGAGATGAATATATTCCTTTCTGATGATTATCTTAGCATTCATTTGTAGAATTTTCATTATTTCTTGTATTTGTTGAAAACTTTTGAAAAACAACACTTCTTTGCAATTTCTTTTCTCCCCATTTGAAAGAGTGTATTGTAATTTATTCCGATGAACTTCATGAATGTAGTTTGATAAGGAATGGAGCATTTAAAATTTTCAACAGATGAAGGAAATTTATGGAAAAGCTTCGACGGTTTGAAAAACCTGTAACTGAGTATTAGTTTCATTCAAAAATTTTAATTTTAATTAAGTTTCAAATCAAAATAAATATAAAAATAAAGTTAAGTTTTACGACAACATTGTACTTCTAAATTTAAGATTTAAAATTAAAATTCTACTTTTAAATTTGATAATAAATTAATATAAAAATTAAATATTGTTGAAATTATTTTAATATTTCATTTTCAGTTCAGAGAAAAGAACTACGCACTTCGTGGAAATGTAGCATTCATTTTTCGACGCTCTTTTAGGCTATATTTGGATTCATATCTTAAGAAATAAGAATAAGAATACTAATAGAAAAAATAATAAAAAAACGAATAGAAAAAAATAGTTAATTAATTTTATGATATTTAAATATATGGTAAAGATAATAAATTAATTATATTTAGATAGATGGGTAAATAAATAAATATTAGAAGTAAATTTTTTATAAAAAAATTTAAATATTTTTTTTATTTATATTAATATTACTTTATTTAATATAATTTTAACTAATTTATTAATATAATTTTAAATAAAATCTATTAGTATAACTTTTAAATTAATTTTTAATATTAATATAAAATTATATTAATTATTAAATATAAAAAATAATCATATAATTATTATTTTCTCTATTAATTAAAATAAATAAATAAAAAATTAAGTTAACATATATTAATTTAAAAATATTAAATAAAAAATAAATATAAATTGAAATTTTCTATTAAATTAGATAAAAATTAAATAAGTAAAAGAATAAAAGGGGAAGCAAAATTGCTTCCCCACTTGTGTCACTATATGTACCCACCGATTTGGTGGATACATATTTAACCATCGAATAGTAAAAATAATGGATAACAGTTCTTTATTATTTTTCTTTTAATGAAGATTTAACAAATATAGATAATGATAGAGAATCTGTTAACTTTATCATCATTCTCCATGCCTACCCATAATATATGGGTAGGAATAGGGAATTTATTAACTTCACCGTTACTTTTCATGCCTATCCATAATCCAAACGGAGCGTTAGAATGCGTTTGGTATTACTTATAAAATAAATTTTTTTTAAAATAAAATATATTTTTATTTTTTAAAAAGTAAATTTTATTATTTTTATTTATAAAATAATAATAATAATATATAATAAAAAGATTTTTTTATATAAAAATTTTTTACACTATCTAAATTTTTAAATAAATTTTTTAAATACTTATAAAATATATATTAAAAAATGCAAGAGTATTTTTGAAATAAAATATTTTTTAAATAAATTTTATGTTTTATTTTAAAAATAAAAATAAATAAAATTAAATAAGATTTTGTTATATTTTTAAAATTTTAAATATAATTTTAATTATTTATAAAAAAATAAATTCAAAAATATAAAATTTAGTTTTAAAAAAATCTTAGGCAAACGCTCCTAAACTGGCGGTGGATCTCCGCTTTTACAATAGCCTTGGAATTTGGTAAACCGAGTCAAAGAAGTACGGAATGTTTGGGAGTATTTATTGAAGAAGAGTTTTTTGAAAAAAAAAATATTTTAAAAATTTTTGTAAAATTTTATTATACTTTTAAAATATTTTTAGATTTTTTATAAAATATTTTAAAATTTTTATTAAAAAATATGAAATAAAAAATTTTAAAAAAAATTCTCAAATATGCCGTAAAATGTGTGTTTAATTTGTTGGGAGTTATTTTTTCACCTAATAACTCACTTTACCTTTCAGAATACACCGCAACTTGTGAAATTCCATAGATTCAAATGATTCTAAACAGCTTTCATTTTTTCTTAGAAGAATTTTTCCTTTCAGTTTATGTTGGTTTCATAATAAAATTTGGGTATGCATTGCTATTTGCTACCAGCCTAACAGCTCAGAGTCCAGCGGATGGAAGTGTTTGTTCCGAGAGTTCATGGATGTTTTGCAACCAGCTAATGTTTCAAGTACTTTCGTTCTTATTAAACTCAGATAATGTCTTCCAGAAAGTGTACATGGTGTATTGTGTTTATGAAGAATGGTTCCCTCATTGCATCTTTGCATAGATGTTCGAACAAGATTTTTGTTGAAATGTCGGTTCAGCTTAATCTTAAGCCGGTTATGAGCTGGGAAAGAAAAAAACAAGGAAACAAAATGCATCAAGTACCTAATTCAATTCTCAAAATGTCTCAACTGGCACATTTCTGGTTCAATATGTGTACACCTGAAAGCAAACAAGTTCATAGGTGTTATGTTTTAAAGTTTCAGGTCCACCACTTTCAGGTTCTGAACTTCCACAATTGGAGATAATCTCTGCATCAACAATAAAAAGAAAAAAAATTCAGAAAAAGATGTCAAAAAAACTACTCTCTAAAGTTGATTTTCTCTTTTTTATTTTAGAGTGCGTTTAAAAATATTTTTGAAATAAGGATTTTTTAAAATAAAAAATATTTTATTTTTCTTGAAAAATAAACTTAATTTTTTTATCTTCAAAAAAGTAATATAAATATATAATAAAAAAAATTTATTACGTAAAATTTTTTATAATTTATAAATTTTTAAATTAAAATTTTTAAGTATTTATAAAATATATAAAATAAAAAATTGAAAAATTATTTTTCTAAAAAATTAAATCAAACGCACTGCATGTCAAATTAGAATATGTAAAGAAATGGTTGACAAATAAATACACGTCAAAGTTGATATGATATAATTTAACGAACCATAAATCTAAAAAAAATCTTACGTGGAGGGGTTAGATGGTCCAAAACCTGAAAGGATCTTGTGCATAGTCCAATTTATATGAACCAAAATGTTACCTACGTTGGAGGGGTAAAGTGACTCAAACGTTTTGGCAACATGCTCATGTCAAGTTTATGGGCGCAATATTCTCCATTAGCTGCAAAAGAATATTAAGTTTCATGATACTTGTGACAACTGAAAGAAGACATCCATTAGCTGCTACAGAAGCAACACTATTAGCTAGGGAAATTATTACTCAATCAATAGAACATCTTTGGCTTTAAAAATAGATTGGAAATGTTTGAAATACTTATAAATAAAATTATTTTAAAAATAATTAAGTGATACATATCAATAGTATTGTTATATATTATTTTAAAATTTCTGAAACTCAATTAACTCATTAAAAAAGTGAGAAAAAAATCAGTCAACTAAACATAAAATAAACTAAAGAAGTAAAATTTTTGTACAAAAAGTAACTTTTTCCCACACTTCCGTGTTGGGCGGTGGTGGGGAAAAAAAAAAAAACCAAAACTCCTAGCTTCAGAAAAGCACTTTTGCGCCAAGCCACGCAAACACGGTCTTCCCTTTTTCTTTCCGCACTATAAAATGTAACCACCCTCCCTAAAACAAACTGAAAACCTGTCCAAAACAATTCGGAAACTTTCACCCAAAACAACAATGAAGCTCACTTTAATCTCTTGCTCTGCAGTTTTCTTCTTCGTTGTTCTCTGCTCTACAGCAGCTGAAGAACAAATGAAGCCAAACACAGCTCCAGAGCCAGATTATAAAGGCGGTTCGGGCTCGGGACGTGGGCCAGGCTGGGAGTACAGATGGGGTTGGGGAGCTGGGCCAGGCCGTGGTTGGGGATACGGCTCAGGATACGGCGAGTCTCATGACGGTTCTAGTAGAGGTTTTGGATACGGCTTCGGTTCAGGTTCCGGCTCCGGTTCCGGTTCTGGATCCGGCTGCGGTGGTGGAGGTGGCAGTAGTGGTGGAGCTTATGGGTATGGAGGTGGCCATGGTAGTTCTTCAGGGTCCGGAGGTGGGAGCGGCGGAAGCGGCGGGGGTAGGAAGAAGTAAGTAAAAGAAAAAAGCTAGCAAGCACATGTATGTTTATGGTGGTGCAACCGTGCAGCGCAAGCTATAAGGTAATAAGGTTTTATATGTTAAGGCTTAGCTCTATATTCATAAAAAGGTTTTGAGTTTTGTGCTTGTATGTAAATGTAGAAATTGAGTATAAGAAGCATGCAATACAAGTGCTATAATGAATAAATCCTCCCAACGATACTATATAAAACCAGTTGTTTCGGTTTTAATTTAGTGGTATAATATTACGTTTGTTTATTTTTATCAGAAGTGATTTTTTTTTTGACTAAGAATAACTTACGGTTCAATTTTACTTGCACAAAAAAACATAAAATTATTTCTAACTAATTTATTTCTAAAAATATATAAAAATTAAACTTACTTCTAGAATACTATTTATATTAACTTATATTTTAATAACTCAATTTTTGTTGAAAATATATACTTTATATTTCTATAATAATTTATGCTTGCGTCCAGTGTATTAAGATGAAGGTCATTTTGTTAGGATTTGAATCAAATTTAAGTATAAGCACTTGCATTATTTTAGGATATTACTAATTGAATTAGAATAGAATAAAGCTGAAACTGATAGAACAGTTAAAAATACGGCGGTGTGCATGAACAAAAAATAGCACAACAGAATATTTGGCACATATTAAGATCTTTCAATTCAAATTGAGATTGTTAGAAAAATGAATAAAATAATCACACAAATACAAAAATATACGTGAAAAAAATGAGCAAAAATTTACAATGGTTACACAAAAAATATTATTATTTGATGAGATTACGATATAAACTTACAACTTTACTTTTATACTTGCACTCTTGTTCTAAATTTCACACATTTAGAAAATATATATAAGATGTTGAAAAATTTTTCAATAGCTGTCTACTAAATAACTAGTTCTTTAAGACAATTGTTCGATTTGGTAATTATTTTTTTGGCATTGATTTTTTAGCATAACTTTTTTAAGAATGAATCTGGATATAATCTTTTCATAAATCTAAATATAATTTTTTTATGAATCTAAACATAACTACCATAATAATTATATTGGACTAAATAGTGAAGTACCATTAGTTATTTATGAATTGCTTGACGAAAAGCTAATCAAAATAACTTTATATCCAATAAGAACCATGTGAAGCATTAAAATATAGCTTTAACACTTGATATGGTTTACTTTGTGCGGGTGGTTGTTTCCCCTACAACAAAGTTTACATGACAATGCAGTGGTCCAATCAATATGCACTAAAACGGTGTTTTCTAACCACCTGCAAAAAGATTGGGTTTCATAAAAACATAACCCAAATACAAAAAACACAAATATCCCACTCAAGAGTTTGCGGTAGACTTAACAGTGACAATTTCTATTAGGGTGAACTTAAAAATCTGATACACTCATAACACAACGACAAACACAAGCAAATTATAATATAACAACAGAGATCAGTTCATAATACCTTTTTATATCATACATCCAATAAAAATCGTTCCTAGTGATAAAAGCGAATTTTACTGTTGTACAATGTTTTTGGGTGCATTCCACATTCTATATTGTCTCGGCAATTAATCTTATTAACTGTTTGAATGAGCTTATTCAAACTGTTTTTTATTTGTAAAATTTTTCAGTCTTATCACTATAAATTTGCATGATATTTGCAAAACGAATGAAAGACGGACTCACATAAAGAGCTTGTCTGATAGGGGTTGGTTTAATTAGTAAAGATTTCCTTCCTCACTTCAGATTTTGAAATCTATTATTTCATGGCATCACATTAACCACATTCGATCTTTGAATTTGGACATTAAACTATTATTCGTCATCTCAAATTCTTTGATCATTATCGCTTTGAATTTTCCGAGCATTTCAAGACTATTGTCTGTGTACAGCACTTATGATATCGACAAAGAGTCATGCTAACTGCACCATATAATGTTATCATATAGATTAGTAAAGGAAATCAACAATGGTAAACCATTTAGATGACTACTAAAATCAACTACGTTGAAGGGAAAATGTCAGTAAACTCCCTTGTATACAGCTACCAAACAGAAAATCATCAGATACGTCTCCACGACCGTACTTTATAGAACTTCTAAACAAGTTTAAGAGCTATAAATGGCAAATAATCATCCCAAAATTTAGAAATTGCATGTTTCAGAAGTTAATTTAAATACTCCAACCAAGACCAATGGATGTCACGGTTAAGAGAGAATAATGTCAATAGGAGGAACTCAACGGACAGAATACGTTGCAACGAGAATCATGAACTTCATAAATGATAACCTTTTAATGTTGAGTCAGCTGTTAATGGATATCTTTTTAGGATGATTCCAGCAATATTGTTGTTAGTGGGAACAAAGAAGAAACAATCAATAGAATCCACCTCTGCGTTTATCCTAGCCACAAGAGTAATCTATCTTCTTGGTGCCACCATATTCATGAGGTTCATCAATAGCTAGCGTAGCTCTTATGATAAGTTAACTTTTGAAAGGGAGGACAATCTCAGTGACGAAGATATAAATAAACTTCAGATAAAACCTGACAGGGCGCTGCTATTCAGAAGCATTATTCTTCCATATGGTTCCATTACAATCATGGAGTCACCACTGGTATAAGCTCAATCGAGGTAGGGATGTTTTCTGATTTAAACTGTAGGATCGGATCTCCATACTAAAAAAATTAGCCAACTTTTTAGGAGTTAGTATTTCTCACTTATAAACATATATCTATTCCAGCATCCAGTCAATGTAGGACTATTAAAAAGCGTGGGCTGAAACCCACCAAATCATGGTCCACTTGATCTAATCCAAAACGAGTTGCTGCCCATTTCCAAATTAGCTAGCTCGTTTTTTACTTGGGCACAATTCCAGACTACTACGCTATTAATCCGATCCTAGCCTACCAAACTAGTCCGTTTTTCATTCGGACCTATCAAGCTCTGTACGCTACTAATCCGAAACTAACTTAACTTGGAGGTCTAACACAAACAAGGGAAACATGTGGCTTGCTCTCTTGTCATCATGGTAATAAAGGAGATTCTGATCATAGAGAGTGTGGAGTACATCTGTGGTTAATAAACCTGCACATATTTCCATATCGTGAAGCATCAACAGTAAAGACCCTAACCTCCATAACATCATTACCAGCCTTCTTCTCCAAGTATGGGATAAATGTTTTAAGACCCTTCCAAAGGATTCATCATAATAAGTATTGCCAATGGTAAATAACAGTCGTCGCTGCTTCTTTTCTGAGCTTTTTCACCCTCCAGGTTCCGGCACTTTGACCAGTTCAGTATATTGACACATGAAACTTCATGATGAAATAGAAGTGTCAGGCATTAAACCCCATTCCCACGTTGAATAAAGATAATGAGAATAATATTAATATACTAAAAAGTTACATAATTTATTGGTTTATATTTTTTTTATTAGATTGAACTTTTTAGTGCATGCCTAAGACCGTTCAAGTGCTTTATTTATGTTAAACAATGATTTAGTCACACATTGCTTATCAATAGTCTTGAGATGATATTTATAAAGATTTGGACTTATTTTTTTCATTGCCAATTGATTTTTAAAAAAATTCTAAGTTCGTCACATGATATCAGAACGGATTAAACTAGATCGGCTCAAAATATGGGCTAAATCTAACTTATTATTCATAGGAATTTATCAAATGAGAAAATTTGTACCAACCCACACTATATAAGATCAAAAGATTTCATTATGGAGTTGGTGGTTATTTGGCGTTGCGTTTGGCATTTCAAATGATCTATTTCATTTCTCGCAATATGGGTTCAAAGATTTCATTATGGAGTTGGGGAGCATTTGGCGTTGATTTTGGCGGCTTTTTAAACGCTCCATTTCATTTCGCATTTTATAATAAATTTTACAATATTTTATATAAAATTTATTAATTTTTTAAAATAAAAAATTATATTTTGTAAAATCTTATTATTAATTATTTTTTAGATACAAAAATAAAACTTATTTTTTGAAATAAAATAAAATATTTTATTTTAAAAAAATTTATTTTATAAGTACTTCGAAACAATCCCTTTATCAAGTGAGCAAAAATGCTGCTTCTGTAATACTTTCTTTTGCTATATTATTTTTATTATTGAGCTTTCACAGGATTTTGATATGGTTACTTTTATAGGTCGTGATAAGGTTAATGACCAAGACGAACGTTAAACATATATATTTTAATTACTATATGTAAATGTTTGCCTCTTTATTTTTTATACTTTCGAACATAATCTCACATTCAATCATAATATTTACACATTCAATAGTCTTTAAAGAAATATAAAAAATTTACGGACATGAAATAAAGAAGAAAGAAAAGGAATTTGGTACAACGGTTAGCAGATTCCTGAGGTAGGAACCACATAGGAAGTGCAAAATCCACGCACAAAAATATGAACAATGGGTTCTAAGATGAATTAGACTGCCAGCTGAGTTTGCTGGTGATTGTTCTTGGACTCTTCTTCTAACAATAAGCAGTGCAATCTTGGTGCAGCAGTAGGGCTTTCTAAGGAAATGTCACTGTAAAGAATTGAGCAGTAGGAGCGGAAGATTTCAGGTGTTACGTTGAGCTCAAACCGCAAACCAAATAAGAACTTGATTTCTAGAAAGTTCATCTCAGCTGTGCTGATGCCTCCTACCTTCGCATAGTATGCATTGTTGTAGTATCTGAAACGCAGAGGCAACAGTAAAAAATCGATCAAGTGAAATTAAATTTCAGACTAGAGTGCAGACGTATAGGACAAAGGAGCTGAAATAATTTCAGGATACATGTATCCGCATAGAAGAAAAGCATACACAACATTACTGGGTGTAAACTGAAGAGAAGGACACAAAGTATATTATATCGAGCTTAAAGGATACAAGTGGCAGATGCTATCAAGAACTTGAAAGACAAGTTCATCTACTACCATGTGCCATGACGAATTCAAAAGTACAATACAGAAATTTCCAAAGCACTTCAAGAGAGTAGTTTAAAGATGAGAACGATTATCCTACACATTCTTCTTCCTATAAAGGATCCTGTTCACTTCAAATGACCATCACATGATTTAGTAAACTTAGTATATTTGTTCAACTAAACAAGCACTGAGTAAGCAAAACAGCCAACTAAGCATCCCCTCTACTTTCACTTTCCTATTTGTTGAGCCTTCAAATTAAACCAACTCGGATTGGTAACGTGTACAGTTTGGTGGATCCGAGTAAAAAACGGACTAATTTGGTGAATTAGGATCGTGTTAGTAGCGCAGGGGACCAAAATGGTGCTAATTAAAAAACGAGCTAGCTAATTTAAAAGTAAGCTAACAACTTATCTTGAATTGGGCCAAGTAGATTATAATTTGGTGGGCTTAACATCCCACGCTCGTTAATAGTCTCACGTTAGCTAAATGCTGAATGAGTATGTATTTATAAGTAGAGATGATAATACCTAAAGGATCGGCCAATTTCATAAGAATTGAGTTAGACTTAGAGCGGAAGGGTCAAGAATTGATGCCTGAATAAAAAATGAGCTAATTAAATTTAAAAAATTAATCAATTCTTTTAATGTAGAGATCCGATTCTACAGTATTCATGAACCACATGACCTTATCTATGCCATCCACATGGTTTTGGTATTTTTTATACTTCAATTATGTAAGGCTTTGATGGAGATACCATAACAGAACAAAAAGTAATACTATTTTTCTGGTACGGTGGGTTACTCCGACAGATGAACTGCCTAACATCAACCTAAGTACTGGACTCTATAGATAACATCAACATGATGGAAAGTTTCACCAACATCATTTACAGAAGAACTTATATATATATATAAGTCATTGTAGTTGTCATCATAAAAGGCATTACACGAGCCATCGCTGCATGAATAAATGGTTGAAAGTCTCTTTCATGATGTACCAACCAATTCAAGGTAGGGACAGCGACAATGAAAGTAATGCTGATCATGAAAGCAATCATGGATTCAGTATGCAAATTTTACAACCTGGAAGCGTCGATCCAGTGTAGGAAATTTTATCCAGATCCGAAGATGAAAAAGACCAAAGTCACTCTTATTTATAGCAGTTTCCGATAACGTAACTACTCAACATTTAGATCACTGATCTTGGAGCTCTTTCTAACGCCTAGTGTCTGAGGAATTTTAATCCAATCTAATCTCGATTTTGTCGCTCTTTAATTCGTATGGAAGGTTACGGAAACTAAATGCTACGAAGAAAACCATGTCATTCAATTTCAAATAACTCTAATTTTAGATCATCAAATGAAATCAACTTATGCGAAAAAGATGAAATAATGCAAGAATATAATAAAGCCATTAAAAAAGTATGCAAGAAACCTGTTCGACAAAATGCTACACAGAAAACTTCAATTCAGAAAACCAATTCTTTTGCCACTCTGAAAAAATCATGCATGGATATGAACAAGAAGTAATTAGTTCAGTTGATTACACTCAGTTCAGTTTATAGCTACTCACATGTCGTCGAAGAACTTGACAGCGAGGAGAACACTCGTGATGAGCAATCTATGAACAGTGAGCGAATGCAGAACGACAACGCAAGAAGAACTCGATTTCCCATCCATCAACCGATCGAGGTAAACGTAAGCAGCGACGAAGCACGCCGGACTACAACCTGCGTACTTGGCAATTCTTTCCAAGTAAGCCTTCACACTGATCGACGGTTTCGATACGCCTTGGAATGGAGAGATTGTTCCTCCACGCTGGTGCTGACGTGGCGGTGAAGGCAGGGCTGACGGCGGTGGAGGTGATGTGGCAGTGATGGTGGTATCATTGCAGGTTGAGATTCGTTGGAGAATGTTGGAGATGGCGTTGATTATCTTCTTTAAATCTATATCGAAGCTTGTTGTAGCGTTTGTAGTCATGGTGTTTGTTTGTTTGCAGAAAGATTGAATCAGTCTTTCTGCAAACAAACAGTGTGGTGAAGGTGAATTTGAAATGTAGAACTACTACGCCACTTGTTTGCTTTCTTGCAAGAAGATTAAATTTTTTCAAACAAACAGCGTGAAAACAAGAAGAAATTGAACTGCTGCTGCGAAGAAACTGAGTTAGAAAGGAGGAGAGCTGTTGCTGCTATCTTCCAGCAAAAGATTCAATCTTCCTGCAAAGAAACAGTGTAGAATAACTGGTGCTGCTGTTACACTACTACTACAACTGCTAGTAATTTAATTTCTTGAATATTCAATCGTACATTTGCCTTTCTTGGAGTTTCTTCAACTTCGAGATCTGAGAAGAAGAAGAACATCCTGCTGTTCTTTGTAGAACTTTCTCAGAGAGCTGTCGGTGGAAAAAAACAAGAAACAAACAAACAGTGGTTTGATTTCATTCAATCAAAGATCTTATAGAAAAGTAATTTTTTTTTTAAGGAAAGAGAGGCCAGGCCAGCTGATGCAATTAGAGGAGGAGAATAAGGTTTTGCTTTGCCGGTTGGCTCTCACATGCTACACAAAATTATAATCTGCAACTTCTTTTCCCTCTGGTTGACGAAGGATGCGTCTCACTGTAAGGTTATATTTCAAGTAACACCTAATTTTATTATTATTTTTTTTACATCAAAATTTTATTTTCATTGAACTTTATTATTCTAAATCTATTTCTACTAAAAGTTTTTTTTCACTTTTATAAAATTTACTTTATACGAAAAATCAATTTTGTATGATTTATATGATTGAAGCAGCAGCAATTTTAAATCAACTTGAAGAGATTATGAAGTTGATGTTCTATGAAGATGATTATCATGTATCTAGAAGATATTTAGCAATATTAATAGACATTACTTTGTATTTAAAATACATTTATATTTTCTAATAAATTTTATAATATTTTAAAAAATTAACTATAGAACATATTGTATATTATATAAATTTTATAATTTAACTTTATTTTTAATCTAAAAAATATTTTAAAAACTTTTAAAATATTTTTATTCTAAAATTCTTAATATAATTGGATCTAACTTACAGCTTAGACCATTCATTCACCTTAGCTACATATATGTACAACAGAATAAAAGTAGAACTGGTCTATTACTTATATTCTTATGCACACTAAGTGTTTGTAGTAATCATATAACAAAAGGAGTCCGAAAGAAGATGCTCAGAAAAATATTCATAGTTCTACCGCAATGCGAATAAACATAGCAATTTAATGAAAAACAAAATACGTAAAGAATGTGTCGTTAAACTTTTCTTACTTTCTGAGAGTGAAAAAACAGGAGATTGGTTGTATAACTTGTTAAAAAATGAATTTAAGCACCTAAAATCAACTTTTTCTTATTGGTTTTTATAACTTACTGGCATGGAGTGAAACGTACTTTCAAATAGCCCCTAAAAATAGTTCGCACCAAAAATTAGCGCAAGAGGTTACGCCTTTTATTCTTGATATTCGGTACACCTTGTTGTAGGAAATCCATGTAGAAAACAAGAAGAGACATATAAATACACAATAATCAGAAGATTTTTGGTTCAGAGATCCTTTTCAAAACAGTGCATATGAGTTGGCAACCACAACTTCAAACCTAACAACAACATAACCTCATCCTCCATTGACTTGTAATTGCACGCCATGACAACTGCATTACACTGCTGTTTGTTGTGGCATCTGAATTAGGTTTCAGCTGTAAAACAACGTCAATCCAAAATACACAAGTCTAAGAAATCCCATGACCAAAACCAATCACATTAATGCTACTCATTGTAGCAATGTAGAAATAACTCTTTCATGACAAAGATGTTCGGCAAAGCAAAAAGCACCAGATCTTGTAAGCTGTAAGGAAAGAATATCTTTAGTTGTACTACTATGAATTTTGCATGGAACATGTTATATGCCCCAGCTTAGAAGGACCGATACTTGGATCTAAAGAATTGCTTCAATGTGGTCTCGTTGCACATGACAAGTCCTTCATGATCCATTTCCCTTATAATCATGAAAATGTTTTAGGAAACCTCATTACACATAGCACATGAAAGCTTTTTGGTTGTGGATGAATTCTCTGATATTTTCCTGCTTGTTTTCCAGCTTGAAACTCCAGAACTTTCGCATGTCACTGTCTTGCCTTTTGAACTAAGTGAACAAGATTCTTGAAATTCTAGAGGAGCATGGTTGAATCACACTGTAAAAACCCAAATCTAGATTAAGCAACCATGTTTGCTTTTGCCAAGTTTGCCAATCCATGGATCTATGGCTTGGGATATGATCCCAGCAAAGATTTGTAGTCCTCACAGTCAAGGCATCCCAAATTGCTGAGCAAATCTTTCACAACCTCAACGCACTCCGTACTGTTTTGCTCTAGGGATAGATTCAGGATGTTTGCTATGTTTACAGGTTTAGGCCTCCAGGTTCTGACATCTGGGTGCAGAGCTGCTGCTTTCATGCATGACAGTGCCTCAGATGGTTGCTTCTCATTGATGTAACCCTCAGCAAGGATCTCCCACGTGATGGGTTTCGGTTTCCCTCCTTTATCAATCATTCGGTCAAGGGCATTCTTCGCCTTCACAAGAAACCCTTGTCTGACATAGAACCCCATCAAAATGTTACAGATTCTGGGGTCATAATGGGTTGACAAAGACAACCACTCATCATAAATCGTATCGGCTCCATCAGCTTCCCCCAGCTTGACCAGAGAAGAAAGCATCGCTTGGTAACCCAAATTCAGAATTTCCGTAAAATTCAACTTATACCAGTTCCATATGCGATAAACATCATCTTTCCGTCCTAATGTGCCATAGAGACCAAGTAGGTAGTTGAATGATGTCCTGTCTCTTCCCGTCATTTTGAGCTCAGCATCTTTCAAGCATTTCTGTGCCTTCTCTAAGTTGACTAGCCTGATATACATCGAAGCAAGAGTGGTGTAAGTTGTCCAGTTTGCATTGACAGTAGTGTCTGCAGTCATCATATTCACTACTCGTTCCATCTCTTCTGGGTCTTCCTGGGCTGCACAACTTGTTATCCAGATGTTATAGGAATATATATCAAATTGTATGTTCATCTCCCTCATTTCTCTAATGACCGTGTTAACGTTTTCATGATCTCCAAGATTCATGTATAGGGTCATCATCACATTGAAAGGGAGGGCATCAGTTGTATAGCCTTTGCTTTTCATTATCTCAAAGGTGGCCTCGGCTTGCTCCCTCATCCTTGCATGCCCATAAACATTTAAAAGTGCACCATATGTACGCTTGTCCTTCATGGAATCAGGAAGCATTGAGAACTGCTCTTCAGCATGCGGTACTCCATAGACCTTTGAAACCAGATCCAACTGGATTGCTCTGTCACTTGATGACAATGTAAATCGGTCTTCTTGAGCAGCCATCCAATCATAAACCTGAAAATAAAGGCAGGCTAAGAAAAATATTCATACTGCAGAATTGCTTATGTAGATAAAACAGACAGTGTTAGCCTAGATTAGTTCACCTGGTAGAGGCAACCTTATCAGGATTTCGATCACCTTAAAACTTTTACACAATGATAAACTTAAAATTCTTTTTTGAAAGAGAAAGGGAACTATTAAAGGGGAATATTAGCAACGAACATGGCATCACTTTCTGAGAGAGAGTTTTAACACCTAATATACATTAATAGATCTGAATGTGCATATTATATCGATGAGAATGGAAAAGAAAAGCTTCTAAATATACTAATATTAGACCGTATGGTTAAAAATGCTCAGAGCTTCCATCTCACAAAGGATGGTTAAACTTATTTTAAATTGAAACACATAGTAGTAAGCAATTATAAGATGCCACGAATAGTAGCATGCTAACCAAAAGTGAACACACTCATATATAATCAGAAGAGAAATCTGACTCGTAAAGATGTCATCACAAAGGAGAAAGGACTACAAGTAGAAAAACACTAAAAGCCGATACAGCTTGTTACTGATTATAGGCTCCAGAATATTTAAATCCTTGAATGTAGCCTTATCTCACTGAAGTTAGCTATCGGGTCATTCTGCAAAGAATCCAAAAAGGCACTTACAAATTTACATGTGCTGACAACCTAACCCAAAACATCCTCCTTCCCTGCGCTTGGGGCCAGCTATATGAATCCACACAGGGATTTGTAGTATGGATGTGAGTGCTCAACATTGAATATTACTAGTTAAAGGGCACAGTTGAGCAGAGAGAAAATAAAAGTAGCATGGTGATAAGAGGACAAAGGGTAGATGTTCATCAAGAAAAAAATGAGAACACTATGCAGAGATACATCTTAGATGTATAATGGGAATCACAAAAGCAAAAAGGCAAGTGAAAAGGTGTCGTCTAATGTTAAACTTTTAGCAATCTTTCCGGAAATGCCTCCTCTAATTTTCCATTTTGTGGGTTTGGATTTGCTTTTCTTGATGTAATGACATTTCTGCAACAAATTCTCACTTCATCCACTGAACACACAACTCCATACTACAAACTCAAGCATACACTGTAAAAGAAACTAAGTCTTTTTTACAATAAAAAAGAACCAAAACAGTAAATCCGTTAGATTAAACTCAAGAGGGACTATCATCATGCTACTTATGAGTGAGCTACTCATCCATAATTGCTGAAATTTCCATTTTCAAAATTTTTAGTAACATAACAAAACCAGGACATTTTCAAGCTCCAAGCATACCACCAAGTTAAAAAAATCAACACAATTTTAAAGCTAGAAGGATCACCTGTAGAGCCAGATCAAATCTACGAAATTTCCTGAGCTCCTTAGCAACACGGCAGACCTCCCACTTCGATAGCTTCCTCTCCTCCGCCTCCCACTTCACCAGCTCCGCCGCCGCTGCATCTTCTGCTACACCAGTGTTATTCACCGCCGGAGATAGGGAGATTCTACGGTATAGAGAGCTCCACTTCAGTAGTGGCCGTTTCTCGAAGTCCACCGTGCCGTAGCTATGAACCTGCGAAACGGAGCTGCACCGCACCGTCAACGTTTGGAATAGTAAGACGGTGAATTTTGGTGCAACGCGACGGAGCTGCCGTGGAGGCGGCAGCGGCCGGTGAAGGGCGGTAGCCGCTAGGTCCATTAGATAAGGTTGAGAAAGATGAGAAGGAACTTAACGGTAAATATGTAAAATGTATTTACAGTCGTCCTTCATAATTATTTAGCAATTTTAATGATGGAAAAGCACAATCGGTTTAATACTGTGCGGATCTTGCAAACGTATAAATTGCCCCATATGTAACTCATATTACAATATCAGTCCATATAAACTATTAACAATATAAGGACCTCGTGACGGAAAACCGCAAACGTACACTAACATGCTTATTTTGCAAAATCATTTTATGTAAAACATATTTTAACGTTCATTCCCATACAACCTGCTTAGCAATATTAGCACCTAATTGCAAAAAGATGGCCCTATATTATAATATGTTTTCTGCAGTGAATATTGCAAATGTACATCAAATGCCTTATGTTAGAAATAATTTCAGGATTAGTCATATGTAAAACTATTCACCAGTATTATGCACATAGTAAGGAGAAGTACAATCTGTATAATAATGTGCCGATTTCGGAAACGCATATGTACTACCTTAGATGTAAATATAAATTAATTTCATTTCAGGTCTGTTATAATCTGTTAAATAGAAGTAGGCCCTACTTACAGACAGGTACAATATGTATACTAAAGTGCTGATTTTGCAACATGAAGTTCCCCTTTTAGCATTTTTGGGCCACCAATATGGAAAAGTGTTATCTACAAAGTACCTAGTATTGTAAATTATATGCTATTGCCTACTAGAAATTAAGATCTTTGCAGCATAGGGCCTGCTAGAGAAAATTCATCAGAAAAATTTTATACGAGAGAAATATTAAAACCCTAAACCCCCAAATTATTGAATTTCAAACGTCAAAAAAATTGAAATTGAATTGAATTAATCGAAATGGTTGTTCATTCACTTCCGTTGAGACCAAATTCGTTCGCAAATTTGCAGAAATTTAGATTAATTTATCGGCCAGCGATCCACTGCAGGTGTTTTCGTTCCCAAAATCTCTCGAGTTTCTGGAAAAAGCAGCGATCTTTCTTCCCTAAATTCAACATCAGTTCCATTTTCACTGCCGCCGCCGCAGCCGGCGATCCGGCGTCGTTGAAGCTTTCACGAGTTGTCCGGCACGATTTGCAGAATGCGTTGTTTGAATACCTCCATGGAACACGCAATCTTCACTTCACTGACGCAGAGCACACCAGCAAGAACTGTCCTTATTTCCTCGCCAAACTCCATTCAAAGATTGAAGCTTTCAATTCTGGAAGTACGGAAGATATCGGTAGAACACTGACCCGTTTTCTGCAATTTAATCCGATCAATGAGTTTGAACCCTTTCTCGAAAGCTTAGGATTGAAATCTGCGGATCTCCCTGGGGTACTCCCCAATAATTTAATTTTTTTAGCAGATGATGATCGTTTATTGGAAAATTATCAAGTTCTCTGCAATTATGGATTGCCAAGGAGCAAGATTGGTAAGATGTACAAGGAGGGTAAAGAGATGTTTAGTTATGGTGAGGGTGTGTTGGATTCGAAGCTTCGAGCATACGAAGAGTTTAGGTTGTCAAAGCCGACCATCATAAAGTTGGTCACTTGCTGCCCGGAGCTTCTTGTTGGTGATGTCAATGTTGATTTTTTATGCTCGCTTGAGAAGTTGAGGGATTTAGGTGTTCAGTTGGATTTAGTGAGAGGGTGTTTTTCTGATAAGAGCAAGTATAACTGGAGAAGAGTTTCAGAGATGCTTGAGTTTTTAGACAGGATGTGCCTTAACAAGATGGATTTGTGTAGACTGATTGGCAAACATCCACGATTCATTTTTGATGAATCAGGGAGAAAGATTTATATATTGGTTGCAATGCTACTGAAATTGGGTGTTAGGATGGACGCTATTCTGAATCTGTTCTTGCATCACCCTCGTATATTGGCTGGGAATTTTACAAGTAATCTTTGGAAGTCTGTGCAGTTCCTCACAGAAATAGGAATGAAGAATGAGGATATTGCAAGCATTGTCACTGACTATCCACAAGTTTTAGGCTCCTGTTTATGTAAGAACCCTGTGTCTGTGTTGAAGAGTTTGGATGTGTCTGCAGAAAGGTTATGTGAAATCATTATTTCAGATCCATCTCAATTTCATAATGTGGCTTCCAGGAGAAAGGTTCTTGCGACATTACCCAAGTCTGATGCTAATTATCTTCAAGAGAAGACTGCATTCTTATTGAAAATAGGGTACGTAGAGAATTCAGATGAGATGGCAAAAGCTTTGAGCAAGTTTCGAGGTAGAGGGGATCAACTGCAGGAGCGGTTTGACTGCCTAGTGAATGCTGGATTGGACTGTAACACTGTTGCGGATATGATCAAACTAGTTCCTCCAATACTTAACCAGTCTGCAGATGTTATCCAAATGAAGCTTGACTACCTTCTAAATCATTTGGGCTATCCAATAGAGTCGCTTGTTGTTTTCCCAACTTTCTTGTGTTACAATATGGATAAAATAAAGATCAGGTTTTCAATGATTAAATGGATTAAGGAGCAGGGCATAGTTGTCCCTACCAAAAACAGGAAAATGGTGCTGCCAACAGCTGCTTTGAGTACAATCCTTGCATGTTCCGATGCACGGTTTTGGAAATATTTTGTAAGTCTTCATCCTGAAGGACCAAAGATCTGGGACAAGTTGAGAAAAGACCTCAAAGTTAATTGATGCTCAACATAATTGCCCAAGAATTATGCGCTAGAGTTCAAGTCTTGGTCTCGATGCAGCTGTATGGTGCTTGGATAATCACTAGCATCTTCTAAGAATGGAGGCATGCAGAAAGGGTTCCTTTCGTATCCAACTACTGACCAACGGGTATTCTTCTATTCAATGATTGTTATGGCTTCGGTTAGGTGCTAGTTGTTCAAGATATCTAAATAGAACATTCTCTTCACAATTACTAGCAATCTTGTACTATGAAAATATGTAATCCACCCTTGTATCTATACTTGCAACCATCCATCTAAAGCTGTTTTTGAAACCAACTTTTTTTCTCAATTCGTCACTTAGCTATCAATTTTAATCTAGTAAGTTGATAAGCTATAAAGAACAACTTCAAAAAAATGATGGTTTTGCGCAACAGTATCCAAGTTGGAGTAGATACAAGGATTTTCTTTTTTAATATCTTTGGACTACTACATACTTAGCTTTTCATTACTTGCACATTGTGATTGTTATAGTTCTGAGGTGCCAACTTTTGACTTGTCCTAATGAAGGTTGCCTCATAGTTCTGTCTACTACATCCAGAATCTGTTCGTGGAAGCATCAAAGCACATTCTCAGGTAATTGGCTAATAAAACACAAGGTGCTTCACGGGCATCTGTTTATATAGAATTCATGTCAATCTGCATCACTCCTGATTTTGTTAACTTCTGTATTGAAAGCTAAAGCATACGCAACTTTTGGGTCTCTGCTGGTATAGATTCCTTGTTTGTTAGACAGTCTGACAAGCTGCATGGAAGAGACTAGATAAGCAAGTATACACATATGTTAGGCTATCAGACAAACTACATGTAAGAGAATACACAAGCAAATATACATGCATAGATCTGAGAGACAGAATTTGCATAGTTCGTACAAACTGATAGTAGTCCACTGGATTAAGAGAAACTACAGAGACGCATTAAAATATCATTAGAATCTTACTCATAAAATAACTAGATTACATCTCTTAGTTCTTCCCTAACCCTGCAGGCTAGTCTGTGATCAGTGGTCGATGATACTCTTCTGCACATGTGAAGCCAACCTGCTCTTTGTATCCATAACAAGCGGGTTCCTTCATACTTTTAGCAAAGCCTATGGTGAGCAGAAAAGACGACCGAGAAAGAAGCTTGCACGAATAAGAACTTCATCAACTTCCGATGAGGTTTTTCTTTATAAGTATGTAGTAGAGGAAAGTATTGTGATGGAGAAGAGTAATATCTATTATGGCTATTAAGTGAATTGGTGTCTAGTCATCTAGATGCAACTTGCATTTGCGGCCTTTTTATTCTATGTTCAGTCCATGTTAACTATCTAGGCTCTTTATTGGACAATGTGGTTATGATTTATGAAAAGCATCATGTATAACTTTAAACTGGTTGCGTCGTCATGGTTTTATTTCATTATCATCTTTAAGTTGATTTGTACCTGTTTTCTGGAAGGTCATCACAAAATTTTAAATCCCATGTGACATCTCAAATGTTGTAAGCAATTCTTGTTTCCCTTGATGCTATTGAAGAAATTTCAGATTTGTCCTTTTCATTGTTTAGGTGTTTAAAACTGCTTTTTTTGCCAGAACTGATTTATCATGGGAAGTTGTTTCAAAGACATGCCTTATATTAACACTAGAATGCTTTTGAATACATACAGACCCGGTACTGAATGCCGACCTTTGAAGTCCACCATTGGAAAGACTGATGTTAGTTGTCTGTTGAGACAGTCGCATTGCGGTTGTGGAGGCGGTAAATGTGCATAGTAGTTCAGAATGTTGGTGCAAGTAACTTCCTTTCATAAATTTTTGTAACATTTGCTACATGCAAAAGGCTTCTTTATGCCTCCAGAAACTTAAAACGTAGGTTCTATTTATGCTACACCATTGGCTTGTGCATGCTGAACTGAATCTTTTTAGTTGTATCATGTGAAGAATTCTCAAATATGTTCTATCTGATTTCCGTTCCAATTGATATAGCTTCCACAATGCTGTCTGAACTCTGGCCTAATTTTTCTTCACCAGTTTATTATAAGCTTCTTTGCTTTTCTTGTGAATGAATATTCATCTTGCTGACAGAATAAACAAAAAAGGAATGATGATTTTGTTTTGAATTTTCTGCATTATATTTGATATAAGTTTGTTCTTTTAACCTTCTGAAAAGTAAGTTTTTTTAAAAGTAAGTTTTAAAATATAAATAAATTATTATAAAAATATTTTTAAAAAAATTTTTGATAGAAAAAAAGTTAATTTAAGTTGCAAACAAAAAAAAGAACACACCCGACACACTTCCAATTGATATATAGCAATGTCCAAGCAGGCTTTTATGTTCTCTGTTTTGACAGACACAAACCCAGTTTTAAACCAATCGGTCTAAATAATCCGAACAGGTCTGTTCAGGTTCATCTGGACCATGCCGGACCAATAAATTGGAAACCATCGAGTTCTCTATCACTTGTTCCTCTAGATTTCATCCCGGCGAAATGTTTCTTCTTCTTCACTCCACTGAAATCCTCCGGCCCGCGTTGCTCGGCAGCCGACTCTCTCCGCCGCCTTCCAACTACGCTGACGTCATTATCTCTCGGTCGTTGCTCAGAACTGCAGCGTCTACTGACGTAAGCATCGTCCGAGGGAAGAGTAAGGGACAGTTGGCACCATGCGCGAAGAAGAAGAATGATAATGTTTGGAGCATCGACAACGATGCTGCTGCTTCCGCTGCGGCGGGTGAGGGAAGTGGGGTTCACGGTGGTCGGCGAAGGCGCAGGAGGAGGCGGAGGCCGGCCGCAAAGGGTAATGGACGAGGGGCTCAGCGGACCGGCGGAGGAGCAGGAAGGGTTTTGGTCTCGGGTGCTATGCTGATGGAGATCGAAACCGTTCTTCAGACACAGGTATTGGAAAACTATATATATGCTCTTTTTTTTCTTTTTTCTTTTTTTTTTGTGGGGGGGGCGGCGGGGATGTTGAGCGCTGTGGTGCGGTAATTTTTTCTATTATATATACCACAAAAAACCAACTATTTTCATTTTCAGTTTCAGTAATGTGATATTTCTATTATGTATTTTCAAAACACAAGGATGGCATTTGATAGTTCAACTCGTAGTTCATGGATAATTGTTGCTGGACAATAGACATCACTAAGCATCAGAAGACATTCTCAGGCAAATAAATGGCTGTGGACAAATTGTACTTGAAGGTCTATATGGAATTCATGTCAACCTGGCACCTCTTATCATTTTAATGGTTTTAGATGACAAATTAACTGCTCAAGTTGCTAGTAATGAGCCATATTTTGTTTGGATAGTTGTTCTTTGTCTAGAACCCTGTTAGCGCTGTAGAATACCTTTACTTTTTTTCAATTACATTGATTTGTAAAGATGAAAATTACAGTTATGAAACAGACCTTTTTTTGTCATTGTAATGTGATCATGTAGGAGCCTGTTATTAAGCCATTATGGGACACATTTGCAAGCAGCTTGACTGGGATATGGAAGGGTGTAGGAGCTGTGTTTTCGCCATTCACTGCTTTAATGGAACCAATTGCGGTCGGATCTCATAATGAAAATCTTTATGATTGCTACACGCTTTCATCCATCGAGAAGATACGAGCACAAGGGTCTTCTCAAATTGTGAGGAAGACAAATTGGGTGACTTTAAATCCATTTGGAGAAACTGAGCGCCATACCAAAGGAATGCTTGACAAAGGTACTGGCTATGATAAAGTTCACAAAGATGAATCATCAACTAATCAAAAGGAGATATTGGATCCCAAGGAAGCCATTCTGGACCTGCCTAGTTATGGATCCTTTGACTTTGGCAGAAGTGACATTTTGGAAGAAGATGTTATGAGCATGGAACCAGGTCTTGTCTTCTTTGAGGTAGGAAGTTCATATGAGGCAGGTTTGATAGATGAACCTTTTATGTCCTATCTTCAGCAACCTTCTAATTCTAAAAAATGCACCTTAAAGGTGCTATCTTATTCTGCAGTTATTGGAGTTTCAACAACTTCACTGAGTGAATCTTCACTTCTCTACGATGGCATAGGGCGTCAGTACTTTTCGTTCCACACTAGATAGTAAAGATTCAAGTAAAATCATTCTAATGAAAGTTAATTGTAGTAAGATACAAGAATGCCCCATGCCTCTGACGTTAGTTGACTGTGTCTCACCTTATCATATGAGAGGGAGCTATTGTTGGCACTATCACAGGCTTTTTCTTTTCTTTTCTTTTCCCCCTAGGTTACAGATGGATGCTATGCCTGGTTTTGAATAGGATTTTGTTGTGAATGGTGCTGAATATTTGAATTTTTTAATACGGGCAGTTGGAAAATTACATATTCTTGATAGTTTTGTTTTGTTTTAGACCTTTAATAAATTCATTACTACTTTCCATGTCATTCACATGCTTTGTCAGCTTGCAGGATGGTTCTTATTCTAGAGGACCTCTGACTATACCAGTTGGAGAATTTGATGAGTCAACATACTTTCTCTCTCCAACTTTCAATTTTGAGCAGGTAATATGCTTTTGATGCCACATAGTCCAAGTTGCTTTTGGGGTTTCCGTGGTCCACTCTACAGTATTCTCACTACTATTTCCTGCTTTATTGCTCTTAGGAGTTGATCTAGGTTCTATCATTACTTTTTAAATATCATTAATTTGTGATTACATTGCAAGTTTAATTGCTGGAGTACTGGTACTAGTTTCCAGTCACAACTCTTCTAGTGTGATTGCTGATTTTACAGAAATTTACTGTTTCGGTACTCAGTGCTTAGTGAAAGGCTGTCACAAGAGACTCCGTATAGTGCACACCATTGAGTTCAATGAAGGGGGTGCAGACGTGCAGATCACCAGGATTGCCATATATGAGGAACAGTGGGCCAGCCCTGTTAATCTTTATGATGGAAAGTAAAGGCTTTCTGCACCTAACTGCCTACTTTTTTCCACTAGTGTACATTTCCTTAGCATTTTTGTACTTTGCTAGGAGTTCTTGAGAAGTACGTTGGGGTTATGTGGTTTCTTAAAATTGACATATGATATCAGACATAAACCATTAAGGTCATGACTGAATGTAAAGTTGCAACATAACAAGTAAATCATTCAACTACATATATTAGTAATGACTTAAGCTATAAGTGAAGGCTCTGAGAAAATTGAAGGTGAATCAACTCAAAGATTCTTCGACTTATATATATCTTGACAAGTTCGCACCAAAGCCAGGAATCAGCCTTTCTACCAATTGGGTGGTTTCAACAGTTCATACATGATAATGAATCTATATATAGGATACCCTCTTATGACATGTATCATAGGTACTTCACAAGAAAATTTAATCATATAAGATGAAGGTTGTGTCTGCATAATTTGATCTTACAACATATTTGATCTTTGGTATTTTATAAGTCTCAGTCATTGTAGATATGTGTTTGCAATTAAGGCTGGAGAAATAAGATTATCATTAGGCAGACAAGGAATAATATGCCAAATCTATTTTTCTTGTTGGATCTTTGACCATTTTGAAAGATTTGTAGAAAAGAAATGTAGATTGTGCTGAAAGGTATTGTCACCTTCCAACAGCAAGTTGCGTACTGCCAAAAGTTGCTCGTTTTATCATATGAATAGTGCTATTTTAAGTTACTCTAGCTGTTTTTGTAGGTCATATGTTATGATTGTCACAAACTGGTAATATCTACTCTTATCTTTTATAGGGATAATCAGTTCAAAGTGAAGCCCATATCTCAACGAAGACGAACAAGACCGTCCGAGCTAGCTGGGTCATGGAAGGTATTTGAAGTGAATGCTACACCAATTTTTGATGAAGAAGAAGCTGCAGTAGATGAAGGAGGCCCTCCATTAGTTTATCTATGCAATGAAAACTTGAAAAAGAGGAGCTTGCCTGAGACCTCTGTGCACTTTGGTGAAGAAGAGATGCTTGACATGCAGGATGCAACTGTTTTGTGGTTGCCTGGTGGTGTCACTGCATATGTTGATGTGACCAAGGATGGAATACTCTGCATTGGCGTTGGTTGGTATTCTGACGAGGGTATGAACCTTGTGATGGAGAGAGATTACGACATGGATGGCAAACTCATGGAAGTGAGATGTAAAACGGAGGTGAAGAGGAGGTGGACGGACCGATCTGCATAGCAGATGCTTCTCTGTGATAGTTGTTTCGCACACATTTTAGCCGAACAGGGATCATATGATTGTTACACTTTGTGATATCCCTTTGCCTGATGGTTCTTTCGGTAGCCCTTGTAACTAAAAATGCAGGGGACTTGTACAGTTGGCTTTCTGTCTTCCGTGTTGGTTCTTTAAGAGGTTCAACAAAATTTTGGCTACAGGCTACAGCATAGTTTGTTTACTGCTGCAATATCTCCAATATACGCAAGCAAAAGATGAAATTTCCAGTGAGAAACTCATAAATACCACAAAACACTGCAAGATTTGAGATTCAGATGAAGTTGAAATCCTCATCGAATCCCATGATGAAATAATCCAATTTAATCACAAGAAGTTTTTAACTTCAACAACCCCACCAAACTGAACTCACTAAAAAGTGAAACTATCAGCTTACTAAAATGACCTAGACAAAGGTTGCATACATACAGAGTACAGAGATGGTAACTTCCCAAGAAAATAAGAGGAGAAAAAAAAAACATTCCAAGTCTGGTAAGAACCCCAGGCCCAAATCCAAGCATTCATGCAACATCCATCTCTTGTATTGCTTGGACCTCAAGAGGAAACAACACAAGTACAAATTTTCAAACTCCCAAAAATGTCAAACATAACAGAAGTTAGAGAAAGCGTTAAAATACAATAAACTGCTAGCCACCGTGGTTCACTTCCGATCCAAAAGACCATCTACCAGAGTCACCACAAACTTCCACAAATTTCCCATAACATTTGAGAACAAGCATACAAGGAGCACTAATAACTCTTCCTTGCTTAAATGCCAAAAATCCCAACAGAGTACAGCTATAGATGATCGCCCCTACACAAAAGTAGAGAATAATGTGAGCACATAAACATACACTAAAGTTTAGTGCAAGACTCTGACTTCTACCTCTGCAATGCCGCCTTTCTTAGAACAAACAAGTGTTCTTAACCGCCATCGACTTAAGACTGGATGGGCTTGATCTTGAAGTGCAGAGAAATGATAGAGAATACAAAGCACTTCAGGTCCTGCATGCATGACAATCACATATTAGTGCAAGCACGTGACAGACAAACATAAATTGAAGGCATAAACAAGGAGGAATATCTTAGCAGTTTTCTCAACATTCATCATATGTGACTGGCTACAATACAATGAAGCCCAAATGCAATCTCTATTTCTTGAGCTACAGTTCATGTAACTTGCATAATAGTCTAAGAACCAGCCCAAAGGTCACATGTATACATGCCCCTAAGAACACTAATTTAAGATTATGAGGAAAAAAATTGTATAAACCTTCTTCTAAAAGCATTTAATGATTCCAACGTCCACTTATGGATCAACACACAAACATTTATCATCTCTCAAACAAAAAAATGTCATCTCTCAAACAGAATTTAACAATTTTGAAGTCTTCACCAGTACTAAAGCACATAAGAAAAGCATAAGAGGGCCTGAATCAGGAGTAGAAATGCCAAATATGACCCACGCCATCGACTCATATCTTCAAGTTAAAATAATAAGAGTGCAAGTTCCATAATGGAACTTCATAACTAACACTTTCTGCTTCCTATAGAATATCGATATCACAGCATTAAAAAAATTCAGTATTTGTAAGCTCAAAAGTTTGAATTTTCACATCAGTTCTGCATAACTGGGTTAGTTAAAGTTATACTTTGTGATGTATCATATCTAGGTCTCCAGTTAGACTATAAGATCCCAGTCCAATCATATGACTCCAGTTTGCATTATTCCTTAAGGCTTCCAAAACAATAAAAACGAGCTTAGGAAATGTAATATCAATAAATTCAACAATGACGTACATAGGATATGGGACCAAAAAAGTATAGATGCCCAAACCTGAACAAGGTAATAGAATACACGCAGCCCATCAGGATCCTGGCTAGCCTGAACATCAACAAGCGATCCAATCTTTGAAGTAGTGAAGGAGATGTGCTCATTCCCCATCACAATTTCCAGCTCCTGTCTTCCCACAACATTTGGCAACGGCCAGTTGTTGTCATCTTCCTTCATGATCTGATTGCCATTGACAATTTAATTCAAAATCAAATTAAACAACTTTCCTCAGAAGACATGATGGCAATAAGGACTCTTCATATAAAACCTAAATTCTCAGATCGAAAAATAATTCTAAAGTCAAAATTTAAACAATTGATAGGCAGTAACCTACAAATTCATGAACAATGAAACAAAAACTTCTGAAATCCGAAAAACTAAACAAATAAAAAATAAATATCAGGAAACCCAAACCGTACTTTCTCAAATTCAAAATTCTCTGATCAGTTAACGACTCTCCGGCGCTCGAAATACACTCAAAATCATACTTAAATTGTCTATAATAAATCCCAAAAAGAATATAAGAAATAAAGAAACCCCTAATGTCACAAAATCGAATTACCTCCGACTCAGTAATGATTCTCCGGCACTCGCGGAGCACAGCGGGGGTGACGTAGACTTCTTTCCGGATCATCGTATCGTTCTTGTAATTCGAATTGTTCGCGTACCTAAGTTTTCCGTCCGGCCGGAACTCGAACTCGAGAAATTCGTGCCCGAATTTCCCCCTGTGCCCTACATAGTACCGCAGATAGAACTCCTCTTCTTCCCCCGCCGCCGCCATTGCTCCGACGCCTCCTCCACGCCCAGACATCCCTCTCTGATATTTAGATCAATTTCTCGAATTCTCGCTGTTCTTCTTCTTCTTCTTCTTCTCTTTGAGCTTGTGTTTAGGGATGTAAGTTGTCGGCTGGGTTTGGGATCGGTTGTTTGGATCAGGTCTGAGAACATAAGGAACAAATTCAGGTCTAACTCAAATCGACCAAATTTTATATAAAAATGGTATATTGAAAAAGATATAATGTTTATAAATAATAGGTCCGTCTTATTTAAATTAATTTTTTAAATTAAATTCGGACCTGATCTATAAAATATTCAAAAATTAATCCGACCATTTTAGAGGTTTTAATTTGGATCTGAATAGGATAATTAATAAATTATAGGTTGGCCAGGTCTGTGTTTAAACCGAAACCCTACTTCTGCTGTGTTAAGTGAAGTTAAGCAGTGGAAAGTTTTATAAAACCCCTTTGATTTTCTTTATTTGTAAAGGATACTTAAGGGTGTCATTTGGAATTTGTAACTTTGAGGAGGTCTATTGCAATGTTTTACACGTTAAACTAGCAGACATTAGCAAATCGCTGCAGTAAAGAGTTTTAAAAAAAAAATGTTTCGCTAATGTTGATCAATAGAATTTCAATATTTTTCTCCTATCCTAACACATCATCAAACCTAAAATTATTGAAATATATGGAAGAAATGTTTGTGACACTAAAGACGTGTTTTTCTAGAAGATAAACTCAATAAATTTGAATGTTAAAATTTTAATTTAAAATAAAATTAAAAATTAAAAATATTTAATAAAAATAATATTTTATATTAATAATAAGATTTAAAATTAAATTAAAAGATTTTTTGATAAAAAAACTTATTTTTATTTTTTATTTTTTTATATTAAAAATAAGTTTAAAAAAATAAAATTTAGAATAATAATAAACACACCCTAAAAGCGCATTCCTTTTGCATTGAATTCAGAGCTGAATTTTTTTAAATAAATTATTTAAAAAATAAACTTAAATGAGTTTAATTTTTATATTTATTTTTATTAAAATTGAGTTTGTAGTTGAAGTTTTAGTTTAAACTTTAAATTTTAGAAGTTGCGAGAAAATTTAGATCTGACTTTTGTGTTTTATTGATTTAAAAGTGACTAAGTGAGTTGAAATTAAGATTTTCGAAAACAAAAGTAAAATTAAAATATTGATAAACACGTTCTAACATAAAAATTCATGTTTGAAAATAGTGAATTGAGATTAAATCAGCTTTGAAAAGTACAAACAAAAATCTATCATAACAATATTTCTGTATTATAATTTTATTTTTTAGATAAAAAAATTAAATTTATTGTTAAAAATTTTTTATTTTTTTAAATAATTTAATTTTATAATTACTTTTAAATAATTTTTTAGTTTGATTGACTGACTTCAGCGGCATCGTGCTTTTATGACTCGAACAGAAAAATTGTTAGTAAAAAAAAAAAAAATCTTTTTCGCATACTCCGTGAAACAATAGCAACATCTTTTTTTTTTGTTTTGGAAAAAATTATGAGTTAATCATGTGTAGCATAAAATATAATGAACAATCGAGCACTTACATATATCGCCGACTCGAAAGGTCTTTGCGCCTTGAGCCCAATCGGCAATGTTGGTTATGTACTTGACATCTATATCTTGCTTAACAATTTAATGAGAATCATTTTTTACTCAATAGTTAGTAACTAATCATAACCTGCTTTTCGTTCGCAGTTAATAACTCATATTATAGACCCTAACGCTTGAAAAGAAGATTTGTTTCAATATTGTAATTATGATTGTAAATTTTCTTTTAATTGCAAAACTTCTACGCTTGAAACTAACAATATGTGAACTATTGTTGGAGACATAATAGTCAATAACGTGTATTAGATTTTCTTTTGAAAATTAAAACTTCAACTGCATGAAACGTTTGAAGAATTCCAAGTTAAGGGAGATAGTGACATACAAAGCAAGAGGAAGAGTGTTAATGTTGTTCTAGTGCGCATAACGATCATAATTAGCAAGTGCAAACTAAAACTAATTAACTTGTTTCAACTTTGTCAAAAGCGATGATGATTTTGCCTTGATTGACGATGTTCCGACCATTCGTTTACGTGCCCCCACTTCGCTCGTAACCGTACATATCATGGTCCCGTTACTATAAACAAATAAAATATTAGAAATGTGCACCACTCATGACTGAACTCGTAATCTGAAATCGTTTGGAATTATTTTTAAATAATTTTTTTAAAATAAGTTTTATTTTTTTTAATTTTTAAAAATAATAAAAAAATAAAAATAAAAATTTTATTATATAATTATTTTATATTTTCTAAATTTTTAAATAAATATTTTAAATATTTATAAAATATGTATTAAAAAATATAAATTAGAAATTAAAAAATTATTTTTTGATAAACAATTTCTTAAAAATATCTGAGATAATATTTTCGCATATTTTTTATTTTTATTATTTCAAATATTTATCTACTTAACTAATAAAAAACTCTTTGTAATATTATAATAAAATTTTAAAATATTTAAAAATATGAACAAATTAGCCGCTCATATATTTTTTAAGTAACTTTTTTGAAAATTTTGTTTTCTGAAAAAGTTCTTTTTATTTATTTTTTTTATAGCAATTTCTGTTCTCTAGTGTGCATTTCACTCAGAAACCACTCTCGCCTCAACCAATCAGGTTCTATCGTATCTTTTTTTATCATTGATATGATGAGATGATGCAGTACGAGCGTTTATATTTTAAAAAATATTTATAAAACAATTTTTATAAAAATATTTATAAAACAATTTTTATAATAAAAATTATTTTAAAAAATAATTAAAATAAATCAATATAACAATATATATTTTTTATATTTTAAAATAAATTTTAAATATTTTAATAACAAACGTTCCTTTTCTTAATGGTACGCTCTGTCAGCTTGATTTAATTAACGGGGAGATGACATACGAATGCATTTGGAATTAATCGTTTATAAACCCAAATGCCGTAATCAAACTGTTCGGATCTTATATTTTAGATGCTCCCAAAATTTTAAAAGCAGAAACAATTGAATCAGCCTGAGCATAGCCTGCTCTCAAGATAATATATATATATATATATATAACATTTCAAGACAAGGTCACCAAGAACAACTTATATATACCAATTTTCTGAAACATTCATAAAGTTGAATCTGTCTTAAGAAATTCTAGTTAACTAATTAATACCATTGCAATCTTAAACACATCAAAATTGCGAGAGACTTCGTCATGAAAACCACATAATATATATCATAAGAATGTCAAATTCGAAAGGACAAAATTAAAACTTCACTTATAATACAACTGTCAAATTAACTTGGATCATGTATGAAATGGTCTTTATTTTTGGGTAAGAATGATTCGGATGTTACACTTTTAATTACTATACGTATATAAGTACTCTGTATACTTTCGAATGCTTTGAATAAGTATTTGCATACGCTAAAGATAATGTAATTAGCTTTTTAGGTGAAAATTAATTTATGAATATGAGAGTCAAAACTCAAACAAGATTATATAAGCTAGAGCTTGGCTTCCAAATTTCCATCCCCCATTAATTTCAAAATTTTTTCCATGGCAAGCAGTTATAGTCTTCTTGTTGTGCTCGTCGCCGTTGCTCTATCTCTTCCGGCGACAGCTGCGACGAACTATACAGTAGGTAACAGCACTGGATGGACTCTCGGTTACAACTATACAAATTGGACGGCAGGAAAATCATTTGAAGTCGGCGACACCATCCGTAAGCATTTATTATATAATCTTATATAGTACTCTAGTAGAGATTATGTTGAATAAGCATCGATCAATAACCTAAAATCAATCGAGACGATGAATGAACGAGCTTGCTGATGAGACCGTACGTCGTTGATTTGTTTCTCTTGACAGTTTTTAGATACTCACCACAAAGGCACGATGTCACTGAAGTGAGTCAGTCAGACTACAACATTTGCAGGGTGGACAGAGTTATTAGACAGTACGAAGACGGTAATACAACGATAAGATTGAATAGTAGCAGATCACGGTTCTTCGTCTGTGCCGTCTCTGGTCATTGTATTGCAGGAATGAAGTTAGCTGTCACCGCCGTTTCTAACTCTACGACAGCTAATGCACCGGCTTCAGACACACCACCTCCGCCGCCTGGGGGTAACGATGCGTTTAGCATAAAGTATAGCACGAGTGCAATTGGTTTCAGTGGGTTGGTCATGGTTCTCGCACTCGTGTGCTAGCTAGGGAAGAAGCAGCGCTTTTTCTTATTTGGTTTTTTGTACATATAGATAGTTGTTGATTGATTATGGGAGGTTTTTCTTTAACTTTGTGTTGATCAGAAATGGTGTGACCAATATTTTTATGTTTGTTTAGCATAAAATAAACAATATTAGAATTTGTATGTACATGTGAAATAAATATGTTTGTTGAGGTGTGCAAATTTTTATATTCATTATTGACATCAGGTATATCCAGTATCTTACGCACCACTTTCGGTACATAATTTTAGTTTATCCTTCGGTAATAAAATAAATAAATAAATTACAGGAGATATTTGGAATTGATTTTAAAAAATTTAAAATAAAAATATTTTAACTCTTTTAATACGTTTTATTTTTTATTTTAAAAAAGTAATAATAAATAATAATAATAACGATGAAAACCTATTTTGTATTTTAAAATTTTTTTAAGAATTCTGAATATTTAAACAAATTATTAGAAAATATAAAATAAAAATTATAAAATAAGAAAAGATAAGTAGAAGAATTTTGTACAATAAGGTTTTCACAATACCATATAATAATAATTTGAAATGAAGTAGGGACAATGGGTCCAGCGCATAGCCCAAAGCCTGAGATCTGCTTTAGTTGGGCTCGGCCCAGGCCTGAGATTCCTAAAGATAGGATCATCTGAAAAATTCAGTTTATGATGTTTTTTTAATTTGTTTGTTGTCAGTCTATGAATTTTTCTTTTTTTATTATTAATTATTATTTTTACCTTAAAAGTTAATAAAATAAAATTTTTATGATATACAATTTTTTTATATGTTTCAAAACTTAAATAGTTTTATAACTAAAAAATTATTAAATAATCTAAAATAAAAAGTGATTGAAGGTGCGTTTTAGCAAAGTTAAAAAAAAAATTTTAATTTTATAATTTACGTTTTTTAATATATTTTTATAAATATTAAAAAAATTATTTAAAAATTAAAAAGAATTTATACAGTAAAATTTTTTTATTATTTTTTAAAAATAAAAAAATAAAACTTACTTCAATAAAATAAGATATTTTTTTATTTTAAAAAAAGATTATTTTAAAGTCATTTCTAACATATCTTTTATGAAAGTAAAGTAAACCGTTTCTTAATTCTTACTTCTATAGAGATTTTGTTGTTTACATATTTCGATCTTCGCCTCATTGACGTCAGTCTCACTTGTACGAAGTAGTAAACAAATTAATCTATACAAAGTGCGTAAAACATACATAAAACAAAAAGTAGTTAACAAATTTGCCAATGTTGTACAACTCATCAAAGGCTTGCAAATTTAAAGTCGTAGGACAATAAACTAAATTCTCTCAAAAATCTTCTTTTAATTTTCAGGGAGTATTCAATTCTAACTACATTGCAGGAAGCTAATTTAATTAAGAAAGTTTACATCATAAGAAAAGGACCTAATAAGAGAAAAATTATTTATAAGACTTACTCTAAAGAAGAGTATTAAGTACTAAATTCTATCTCAAATTACCGTTGCGTAGCAGGAAAAAATTATATGGACATTTTAGAAAACTTTTATTAGTTCAACTCTGGTCGCTACTACGTTACTTGTAGTAATAATTTTTCTCTTTATCATATGGACATCAGAAAATTGTGAGTCCTATATATCTCAAACATCAACCTCTACCGTACACCTAAACTATAAATCTAAGAAGATGCAATAGCTAGAATGAATTCAGCAATTAATTAATATAAGAATAATATCTTCTCAAGTCTCTCTCGTTCTAGTGGACGGTGAAGTCAGCCTTTAATTTGCCATTTTCTTTCAACAACCATTAACTTTCAACGAAGCACAGTGTTTGTTTTAGTGGGCTATCAATTATTTCAACCGAAGTAATCCAACACAAAACGCGTGCCTTTTTGTTACGGTTCAGTTAGCCCAAAAAATAAGATACGTATTTTAAATATTCGTAACTAAATTTTATAAAAATAAAAAATAAAAAATATAATTTTTAAAAAAATAAAATAAAAATAAAGTTCAGTATTTATATTTCAGTAGAGTTTAGAAATATATTAAAAATTAAAAAATATAATTATGTTGAAAAATATATAAATAAAAAAATTAGAACGAAAATTTCGAATATAAAAATAAAATTCTGAATTTTTTGTATAATTAAAATATATGAACTACTCAAAATTTAAAATTTAACAAAAAAAATAAAATTATGAAAGTTTTAAAAATGTTCTAATTAATATCAAGAGAGATGGAAACAAGAAAAGAGAAATGTAAATGATTTGGTTCGTTATATACTAATAGTCTAATAGGAGGACGCATCCGCTCTCCTTCTTTTCCTTTCTTATCTTGTTCTTTGTTTCTTTATGTTCGGTTTTTTTCACAACACAATAATACATGTCCACTTCAATCACTGTTACTATTATTGTTGTTTAATTTTTCTTATTGCTACTGCTACTCGCTTGTGATGTGTGTGCTTACATGTAACTTGTTTCTTCTCCGTTCTTCTATATAACATAATTCTTGGCCGGCTATTTTTCTGCAACAAATTTCAAAACTGCTTTGGTCGTACCTTTGTGATAGAGAGATATCTATTTTTCTGTTCTGTCTCTCTTCTTATATTCCTCCGTACTTGAGATTGAAGAAGGGTTCTGATAATCGTCCACGTTAAGTTAACTCGATCGTCCGTTTCAAGAATGAAGGTAATTAATTGGCATATACTTCATGCTTACTTGTTAGAGATCATGGCTTGCCATAACCATGACTCGAAGTGTGCTTTAATTGATTCAGAGTCATTTGGTTTCCATAATTAAGTTCAAATTAATCAAGATTACTAGTGATCATTAGTTTCCTCTTAATCAAATTTCTTTTGTTCATATTTAGTATTAACCTTTACTCGTAAAGTTAATTCTTATTATCCTTTTTCTTTTTGTGTTTCGTGAACATGAGTTAGAAGACTTATAATTCGTGACTAATACCAATGTTTTTCTCTGTTTAATTACAGAAGATTGTGATGAAAATAAATCTCCATGATGACAAAGCGAAGCAGAAAGCCATGAAAGCTGTCTCCACTCTCCCTGGTACTTAATAATCAACAATCTTAAATTAATCATTACTACGAGCCTACATATTATAATCTCTATGTATTAACATTGATAATTATTTATATTATCAAAGATCACTTATTATATATAATTTTCTTTCAATTATTGAAAACCAAACCATTGAATAATATATATTATCATTGCAACTACGTATACGTATATATAGGAGTCGACTCAATCGCGATCGACATGAAAGATCAGAAGCTGACGGTGATCGGAGCAGTAGACCCAGTCGACGTCATCGCAAAAGTACGCAAGCAATGGTCGACGGCGGAGATTTTATCGGTGGGCCCAGCGAAGGAGCCGGAGAAGAATCAGCAATACAACAATTACGGAAGTAATAAGCAGCAAGGAGGAGGTGATCACAAGAAAGAAGGCGGAGGTTTCAAGCAGAAAGATCCTCAGCAGCAATACAACGAAGAAATGTTTATGAGGGGAAATTTGAATGCTGCTGTTAATAATTCAAATAACCCTTATATGAACAAGGGTGGTGGTTATTACAGTAATAATCCATATAGTCACAACCCTTATTATAATCAGCCTCAGCCGCTGCAGTACCAGCAGCAACCACATCACTATGCTCAGTCTCACGCTCAGTATAGATCACACAGTTCTGAAGAAGATCCTAATTCTTGTGTTGTTATGTAGTTCAGAAATTAAGTGAGTATTATGTTGCAGAAGTGTATAGTTTTTTGGTGATGACCAAGTTTAACTGTTATGGTAGTGATAATTAAGCTTTGTGATTTACAGAAGTGGAGTGTTGTTTTTGTTGTTTTCTTTCACTTGGAAGAAGAAGAAATTCGGATCTTGATTCACAACCAAGATTTTATTTATTTATAATTGGATTGTTAATAGTTTCTTCTTTTTCAGTAACGATAAGATTTTATTTCTCAGATGCTGCTACAGTACGTTTAGAATTGTTTATGAAATAAAATTTTTTTAAAATAAAAAATATTTTTATTTTTTTTAAAAAACAAGTTTTATTTCTTTTACTTCTAAAAATATAATAAAAATATATAATAAAAAAATCTCATTACGTAAAATTTTTTTACACTATCTAAATTTTTAAATAAAATTTCTAAATATTTATAAAATATGTATTAAAAAATATAAAATAAAAAAAAAATTAAAAAGTAATTTTTAGTATGCACTACCAAACGCACCTTGTGACAATCGGTTGATGTTGACATTTCTCATATTAATTTGAAGTATTATTTTGTACCCAAACATAATTATTTTTTATTAAAGATATTTCTTTATTAAAATTTTCGAAAAAGTCTTTTTTCTCTAAAAAATCTACACCGGAAAATTTCATTTAATGGTGACAAAAAATTTAATATTATACAGATTATTCTAAGCTTATGATACATAATTTAAGATAGTTTTAAAAACTAAATGTATCCTTTCGCACGCCAGCACTTTCTTTGATTAGATATGGTCTACTTTTTTATTAATTATTATTTTTTAATAAGCAAATTGTGATGGCGATGAAGATAAGCGTGAAATAAGTGTAGTTGGTTACAAGTAGCTTTATTTCCTCCATGCATGTTGTTAATTTTTAAATTATGTATCATGTTTATGTCATGCTAATGTAATTCAAATTACTAATAACTAGCTACTGAACCCTTTCACTTATGTTGGGCCTTCAAATTAACTGGCCCAAACTAATCAGGCTTCTATGCATTCTTTCTAGTTTACTTGGCCTAGTCCATTTTGAGTATAACTTGGCGTAGTTTTGCGATAAATATAATTGTATCTATACTATAGTATACCACTAACATTAAGTTTATCTTACATATATAGCTGGTTGTTTTTTAATCACTACCCTGGTTTCATATTGCATATATCTCGACAGCAAATTCGTATGGAAGATTTGACAAACATTTTTAGCAAAATATAAAAAAACATATCTCATGACTCATCTATAAAGCAACAAGGGAGCAAGAAACTGCTGCACGACAAAATTTTTACCAACAAACCTTATCTTCGTCATCATCATCACCATCAAACTTGCATGTAACATTGTTGTTGTTGTTGTCCTTCTTCTTCTTCTTCTTGTCTTGATGATGAGACATGTTTAAGGTCAGAAGCAAATCTACGAAAGCCATGACTATAATCTTATGCGTTTCTCTATCATTGAGCTTCAAGTAACACTGCAAGAGTTCGTGCATCTTTTGCCAATCATTCATTTGGTGTGTTATCACCATCTCCTCCATTGATTCCCTGAAATCAATGTAAGGGTTTTCAGAGCACACAGACACAGCCACACTTCCCTCGCACGCACAACCGCTTGTTTTCTGATCAGTAGTACTATTCTCCTCTTGCAACTTCCCGACTATAGAACTAGTACTGCTCGGCGTGAAGAAAAACCGCGTCGAGACCTCAGGTAACTGCACTGCCTGCACTTCTTCGGATATAAATTTTTCCTGGCTCTCAGGGTTGGAGAACTGTAGAGTCGTCGAAGGTGAGGAAGGTGAGTTGGTTCGAGAGTTGAAGTACATTGATGTTGAGGAAGATGAAGTATTTTTTAAATATAAGGTGTCGAAAAGATCACCGGAACGGAAGGAATCCGTCTTAGCTAACTGCAAGCATACTGCACCTACCGATGGCCGGAGAGTTGAGAATGCTACTTGGAGAGCTCTCATGGACAACCTTAGTTTGGACCTGCCCATTGCTAGCTATGGAGGGTTAACAGAAGAAGAAGAAGAAATTAAGAGAATGAAGAATGTGGCAATAAAGAATGCGAGAGAGATGGGAGATTTATAAGTGGTGATAGGCAGCATTTGCTTTCCAAGTTAGATACATGATGGAGAACATATTTGTATAAACATAAATTTAAGTAGGTGTTCAATTTGTATTGGAGTTTTTTATAGATATTAAAAAAATGTTCCTTTAGAAGTTTTGAGAAAAAAAAATTAGATAGATTAAATATATAGATAAATTCAATCAATAAAATATTTTTTCATAATTGGTTTTGCTTAAAGCGTCACTTATAATTCATTTTTTTACTAAAAAATAAATTTTAAATAATTTATGTTTTTAAAATTTGTTTATATATCAGTTTCTGATAAGTAAACAAGAGCTAGGCAAGAGTTGGAGGGAAAAAGGAAAGAGATATTTACTGTAGAAGGATTTTGGTTAAGTGTAGAAGGAAGTTGATCTGGTGGTTGAACTGTCATGTAAAATATATATGTTTGTTTCATTTGGCTGCTGCTCCTCTACGAGAGATTTTCTTAGGACACATTTCTAAGATTTCACAAAATATGCCAAAATAAAAACTTGTTAATTCGATTCAATTCGTGTTTGAGTTATATTTAGCACCATAAAAACTTATTCAAGAGCTTTAATTTCTCATGAATAAAATACATTAATTGATCAATCAAACACAAGAGCATGTGAAGCTGTACTACTGCTGATACTGTTAGCAGTTAATCTTACATCACTTCACTTCAATTTAATTTCATTAATGCTATGATTTTGTCTTACAACAATCTTCATTGATAAAAACAACTAATTGACAAAACAAAATAATTTTGGGACAAGTCATGTCTGTTGTCTATGCTTGTAAACTGATTAATAATCCAAATTTTCAATAGAAGGACATAACATGAATCTTAAGCATCACACGATGATGAGACTGAACATGCAATCACATAAATTTTTTCTCATATTATACATATCCCAATTTTTTGCCCAAAAAAAAATCACACTTTATGTATGTAACTATGTTCTGATTCCTTTTGCAGAAAAAACAAATCTTTTAAAAAAACATTTCAAAATAATAAGAAAATTTTGTGTTTCTAACAAAAGAAAATCCTGTTCCTAGATTTCTAAAGCCAGCCCTTTCTTTGTAGCATCTTGATTTTAGTGTCTGTTACGAGAAAAGGAATGTAAAAGCGTGGAGCTCCATGGCATCGTGCTTTGTGTCTATTCTCTTAAGACGAAGAAAACTAAAATCAACTGAACATTACATGAAAGAAAATTTAAGTGCGTTTGGAATTTTATTTCAAACACAACTTTTTAATTTTTATTTTATTTTATATTTTTTAATATATATTTTATAAATATTTAAAAAATTTATTTAAAAATTTAGATAGTGTAAAAAAATTTTACGTAATAAATTTTTTTTATTATATATTTTTATAATTTTTTTAAAATAAAAAAATTTGATTTTTAAAAAAACAAAAATATTTTTATTTTAAAAGATTTTATTTCATAATCAATTACAGGCGCACAAGTTCTATCGTTTAACGATGCAGAGTTATAATTTGTTTTATTGTGGGTTAATTTTTTTAAATGATGATCATTATCGGAGGATGAACATTAGTGTGTTCGAGAAATTATATAATATAACGCGTGTAATGCACAGACTTCAAATAGAATTTTAGCGAATAATTTCACTTTGTGTTTTGTGCTTTTTATTGGTTGTTTTGTGTAGTACCACGACCACGAGCGCTCAACATAAAACAAAATTTTCTTTTTAAACTAATGAATATTTTGTCTAATATGTTATTTATCTCAATCCAAGTTTTGAAACGCTAGCTCCCCTTCTTTTGCCAGTCAAAATTTTACCAATAATTAACTCACTAATTATGGAAGAACTATAGTTTTTTTGTTGAGTTAGTAAAGTTCGACTTATTTTGAGTATATTTTATTAACTGAAATTAAATTACTAAAAAATAAAATAATAAAAAATATTTTATTATTTTTTTGTAAAAATTAAACTAAAAATAAATTTAGATATTTTTGTATTAAAATTAACATTTTAGTAAAAAACTAAACTGTAAGATGCGAAGGATACGCATTTCCTTCTCTTGTGATAATTGTACTTGTTACTTTTTTTTCTTTCAAATCCTAAATAACTCTCGTTCCATGATTTCAACATCTTTATTTAACTCTTTTGAGTAGAGCGTAACACGCATCAAAATAAACGCTGAAATTAAGTTAATATTTTGAGTGTTTATAAAAACTAATTTTTTAAAAAATATATTTTTATTTATTTTAAAAATGAATTATATTTTACTTTAAATTTTAAAAAAATTGTATAATCTAAATTTTTTATGTTTTTCAAATAATTTATAAATATTATTAAAAAATTATTTTAAATTTAAAACAAAATTTTTAGAAATATTTTTGTAAAACACTCAATTCAAACACTGAAATTAAGAAAAAATTGAAAATACTTTTAAAATAAATTTTTTTGAAACAAAAAATATTTTTATATTTAAAAATTAACTTCTATTTTTTTTATCTAAAATTAATCAATCACTAGATCAACATAGAATTTTCTTATAATTTTAAATTTTTAAATAAAATTAATTTAATATTATAATTTTGTAAAATATAAAATAAAATAAAATTATTAGAATGGAATAATGCAATCCTAAAAGGCACCTAACCTAGCTAAGGAAAACATGACAAGACGTAGCATGCACCTTTTGTTTCCATTGTGTGGACTGAGGGAATGGTCCCTAAGCTTTAACTTAAGGGCTCGTTATCTATCACGTATAATTAACAATAGACAAATACCATACCTTTCAATAAACCAACCACACACAGTATGTTTCGTCTTTTTAAAGCAAATTGCTCTTGAGGTACTTGGTTTTTAAGTTTTTCATTTTTAGCGCATTTTATACTGATGTCCATAAAGTTAATGGACATAAGTGACAACTATATTCCAGAAATCATTTGAAGTATGTCTGGTTACATCACTGCCTGCATCTATTTGCCTGGTATTTGATGTGAATCCACATCAGGTGCTTCGTTTTCTAAGCAAGTACTTTCATGGTCCCTCAACTTGTGATTGACATGGATGATTTTATAAAGATAGAGTTCGATAAAAAAAATAAAATTCTGTGGAAATTGAAACCATGCCCAAAATAAATGTCTAATAAGTAGGAGTATGTTGCTGTGCCTGATGGTCTTACCACATAATTTGACCATAAAATATGAAAATTTTGATGAACGTTGAGAAAAGACAGTGAGCGACACTGTACAACATTTTTATGCTCGTAAAGAAGTTGTGCAGAATATGTTTATTAGTTGATATACAAGCTGGATCCATCCGTGTATCTCGCAGTGGATCATGCATATAGACTTCGACAGCTAGCCGCCGGCAACTGATGACAAGACCCAAAACTGATTGATATCTAACGAATTCGATACCTTCCGCGAAGACATACCCGAGATTGGTGTTTCAGTGGCCCGAAAGTCCGTGATGATGTACAGTAAGTACGTTGGAATAGAGAGGGTCGACGAGAGGATGAATTCGGAATTTCTTGGAGAAGCCAGCAGCCATCAGTCCTTGGCAGAATGGAACACCGTACCAGATACACCGCAGGCGTTAAAGGAGCTGATAACCATGATCGATCTTCTTCAGCAACGGATGATAATTCCGTACGGGGTTTCCTATTGCTATGCCTTACAAGGGAAGAAAAACTGGGAATGTCTGACAATTAACGGTACCCGTGACGCTGTCTGCCTGATGATCTCCGATGGCAGGTCTGCCTATAGGATCTGTTTAATTTGTAGCATTACTTCAGCTAGTGAACAGATGCTATTCCGTGCTATTTGTTTATATTGTCAACTAAACGACTCCTAAATTAGGTCCTTTTTTAAGATTTGAATCATCGATCTTGTCGACAATATATATTTATTACAAGCATTAGCTGTTTGCGGTGGAAATCTTTATGCACTTACTTCAAAAAAGATGTTGTACTTAAATGCAATTTGATGATATAATTGTCGAGAAAAACGTCACCCTGAAGAAGCTTCATGCGGAAAGGGCAATGAGACCCAAGAGTCCTGATCAAATCCTTGCGGACGTATCTATCTTGTTCTCACACTGATCACGTCGGTACATCACCCAGTAGTAGTGTCTGATATTTGAATTTACAAGTTTGATTTGTCAAATAGAGTATGGAACGAAGAAGCATTCGTTATTTTGTTTCAGCATCATGGCCAGCAAACGAAGAACTTGGCTTTAAGGTCTACCATATATGTAAGGAGAAAGAAGGGGAGATAAGTCTGCACTGCATCCTTGCCCTTGTATGCCGCCAATGGTGGCACATTGTTGTTTTACTCCCAAATGTTGAATCTTTTTTTCAGCTGACCTATGATCTTATCTTCTTCCTAAAGGCGAGCAAAAAAATGTGCTTATTGACGTTTCTGATTATTATAACTCAGCACAAAAGGCAACAATTTCCTTACAAGAATCGATCAAGGTCAACAGCAAAAGTTCGTAAGTTACTGTTGAAACTTGTTACAAGAAATTGATATACTATACTATAAATTGGTTTACTTTTTGGTTTCGTTACAAGCATGTCTCACTCGTTTATAGTACTTAACAACAAGAACTGGTTTTGGCCTTTTTATTTATACTACCCAAAGCCACCTAGTACATTTACTTTATATGGATTATAAGTTCATCGGATCCTTCTGCTTCCCGGCCTCCCGATTACCAGATCGGTTTCTACCTCCATATCTTGACCGCAATCATCATTGGGCAAAAGTTCCTTATGAGCATCGAGTTGTAGATGAGGTCCTACCTGAACCCAAAAGTAAAGCTATTTCATTCAAGAAACTGAAGCAACACTGTTGTTTAGCTCTAAGAAATGTAGAAAACATTTGATAGAAAGTGTGTACCTTCACACGTAACTGAGCATTCTCGCTTAATAAAACCCTCTCCTGAGTTTAAATGAAATGAAGATAAAATTATCGAGATACTTTAGAATATGTTTAATATCGCAATAAGAACTAAAAGCTTACTTTCTCTTGTAGCTCTGTGATTTGATCTTTTAACTTCTCATACTGGAGCACCATGCGAAAAATGAAATTATTGTACAGAAAATTGAAGCTTAAACTCCCAAGTTAATCATAGTAAAGAGAATGCTCACAAGAACTTACCTTAGTTCCCCTTATGCTGGTTAGACTTGTTTCAAGCTGATGCTCTATGCTTTGCAGTTCTTCCAATGAACACTGTTCCAAATCTTCACCTAGAAACCTCCTGTATTATTAGAACAATCAATTTTCACAATGGTGAAACTCTTATTATCCTCCATGACTTCAGGATTGAGACAGTTCAAACCTTTTTAGGGTCTCTAAATCTTCTATCTTCTTTATCATGTTGGCAGCATCATTTTTTAACTGCGGAGTAGCAAATCACATCATAAACTGGAAGGTATATACATAATTCAGAAACCAAATTCTGAGAAATTTATTGCCAGTTCATGATCCCATGTTGCGTTCCTTTACATGAAGGGCGATGTTTACTGTGTCTATACGTGTTTTTCATGTACTCATACAATATATTAACAAATGTGCATATATATACATACCCTGTCTAACGATTCCTGTGTCATGTGCTCAATCTAAAACCACTCATAGTCATGAGTCATGTCTATTTAGTACATCAATAAGAGTTCAAAAGGAGAGAGAGAGAGAGAGAGAGGAGAAAAGGCAACTGCAATTCTTCAACCACAGTGGCAGCATCGATCATCAGAAGATATAATGATGAGAAAGTTAGCAACCTGGGTACTTAGTGTTCCATTTTGCTTCATGCTAAGGTCTTTTACATGGACACGGTATCGGTCAATTGTCTTCTGCATGCTGATTTCAACACGAAAAAGCAAGAGTCAGTTATACTCAATGAACCTGGAAAAAGATATTACCGGCAATGGAAACAAAAAATCATTGAACATGCCTGGGTACAAAGTGGAGCTAACAGTAACAATTGAAAAAGAGAAAAGAGCATGCTTCCTTACATAAGAGCCTCTATCAGCTCTCTCATCGTACTCCAAAGAGGAAGAAACACCTGATTCTGACATAAAGGAACCTAGTGTAAGGCTGACTATGTTAAATGATTAGGGCAACTCTCTCAGTTCTACCAATATGAAGTAGTAGGCTTACAAGGGCTTCATTCCTATGAGACATTGAAGATAATCCTCAGCGAAGGCCTGGTAGTAGGAGCTTTTTTTTAATTGCTAAAGATATTTATTTCTTTACATTCTAGCTCATCCTTGTGCCCATCCATTTTAATTCTAACCTGCATGATGACTTGTCTTCAACAACTTGTACATTAAACTTTTTAAGCACCCTTTACTTTCTTTTAGTGGTCTAGTTATATCAAACTAAAGATTAGGCAAAAATCTTCAGATCTATGAATATGTGATGTTCACTTTACATCTCACCTCCTACAAGCAAAACCAAGTGGCATAGTGAACCAGTATTAAATACTAGTAGTTAATCAGTAGAGAACATCAGCTCAACGGCAAGTAATTCTATAACCAACCTCCAAAATTATATTCCACTAACCTTAAGTAGAACATGAATTAAACCTGTACCTTTAACTTTTAAGAATTAGTTAGTTAGAATCCGCTTGCATTAACTAACTCAGGCTTTAAAAATAGAGTAATAGCCCACATTGAAGGTTTGCATAATAAATAAATCATGAACATGCTGCAACAACTCTGTTTATTGAAGCTTATATCATCACAATCTACAGATTCTTCCAAACACATCATTTCATGTTTTACAGATGTATGCAGTTCTAAGTGAGAGTTCTTTTGTTATCATTAAAGGATCTAAATATGGTTGTGCACAAGCGCCTAACTTTTAATGCAACTTTTTTTCCACTACTCCAGGAGCCTTAAAAATATTAGCATGATAAGTACCCAACCAAATTTCACTGGTGTTTTACTAGCTGATCCTTCAAAACTTTAGTATAATGCACATCCATACATACTTTAGTATGTATAGTGCATGCCATTCCTTTTTGAAGATCTTTGAAATAACTTTAGCATACTACATAAGAAAACATACTTCGCTAGAGTTTTTTACTTGAAGATCCTTCATAGTAACTTTAGCATAATATGTAACCCCATACTTCACCAGTATATTTAGCTACGCTAATTAGGTCAATGATACATGCCTCCAACCAGATATCACTAATATGAATGCTAGCCTCCATCCTCGAAGTAAACAAAAGACCAAATAATACCACCTATTACAAAACAATCTCTATCCAACCAAGAAAGAGCAAAACATGTTCTTTGGCTCTAATTGGCACAATTGCAAAGAACGGAAGTTCTAGTTTTATTTATTCTACTTAAATTACTACAGAAATAATTATCAACTACCACTTTACAGAAATTACAAGAAAAAGCTTATATCCTGGTTGTAAAACCAAATGTTAAAATAGTAAGGACGGGTACCACGCGGAGATGTTGAGACTATGCAACATGAAATACCATAGATCATTTTCCATATTTTATCATAGTATTTGTCTACTTACAGGTAAACAAAGCATGAAAACAGTAAGTTGCTGTAAAACTTCGCTGAAGCTGAAAACATGAAATGACTTAAACAAAATACACTACTGTATTTCATTGATTAGTACATGTAGTCACCACTGCCCAACTGCTACTTTCACCAATGAAGGAAAGAAAATAAAAGAGCATCACTTTTTCAGCAGAACACATAACCCATTAATGGAGCAGAAAAGCTTGATGTACTAAGTAAATATAAAGAGGCTCCAGCATTTTCTGAGAGAAGAAAAATAAAGGAGATACGAGAGCCCAAACCTAGAGTTGGAGGGGGATAATAAACTAGTCAATCTGTAGCCTCTAAAAGCATCCTTAGCATTAATGGAAGAGTATGAAAAGTAGATCTTGCATTCCTAAAATAGAGAAGAAAGAGATTTCTTTTGATTTATTTGAAACATATAGGACCGCTAGCAGAAAACATAGGTCTGCTAGAAGGTGTTTAAAGCATAAAGATGAGAATTGTTTGAAAATCTTGACAAGCTAACTTTGAAAACTAGGATTTCCTTTTCCATTTAAAAAACCTGAGTTCTGTGCTAAGTAACCACACCAAAGGAGAATTTGTCACTAGTGCTTTGCATCAAGTTCAACAGTGATCTGCTATGAAATCTATGGTAGCCAGACCAAAGAGCAGGTACTTAGCTTAGAAATTTGTGTATCAAATCAACATGGAAATTCTTCTACTACATGAAATCCTAGACCAAACCAACCAACAATTCTATTCAATCTCTTGTAAGGCTTCTCAAATGATTAACACGTTTCGTCAGAAAAGATCTTGGAAAATCTCAAGAATTTGTCTTTGGTGCCTAGAACAAGAGAGGACATGAACACAGCTTTGTGTAAAATCCTCCAAGACATCAAAGCCATCACATCAAAAGCAAAGTCTCTATAAGTTGGCAACATATACAATACAGTTCTTGTAGGATCAAAGATAATATAGTCCGCATAAAGTTCTCAGGATCAAAATCATCACTTCTTAGGAAAAGCTCTCATGAAGTAGCTAGAGCTGATCACTTAGAATAAAGTGATCCACTGCATGATACCGGCCGGTTAAATGCCTGGCAAACCATTATAAACCTACAACTAGCATATAAAGGATCACTGGAAACTGCAGTATATAGAGATGACGAAAGCAATGGAATCACAAGATAAATTCTATACTAGTCGAAAGTGTTTTCTTACTTGGAGCTGGAGAACTCATAGAGCTTGCCGCGAGTGGAGAAGACAATGAGGCCAACCTCGGCATCGCATAGCACGGAAAGCTCAAACGCCTTCTTCAACAACCCAGCCCGGCGCTTCGAAAATGCGACCTGCCGGCTCGTGGCGTTCTCTATTCTCCGCAACTCCCTTCGCCCCCTCACCATTGTTGTTTCACTATCTCTTCAAAATCGTTCCTACAACAGTTGAAAAAACAACTTCATTTCAGATCAGTTCGAAAATAAAAACTGAGATTTGAGAAAAGTCTACGCACCGTTGAACTATGAACTAGTTTCAGCTCTAGAAATTATTCAGCTTTACCTTGCCGTGATTTACAAAACCCTAAAATTTACAAAATAGAATCAATTAGTTGAAACTGCGAAATAATCGAGGATAAAATGCAGTAAAGATTCAAACAATCCTAAAAAAGATTTAAGTTTCTGGAGATTTAAGTCTGTCTACTTGGTCAGAGCCGAGAAGTTTCGAGAGATTAAAAAAAATCATATGAACCGAATAAAACATGCGATAATCAGATTTAAACATTCACAGAGAGAAATTCCTCAGAGAATAACACAAAAATAACATGAGAAGCAACAGAAAATTTAATAGAAGAAATAGTATTGGAAAAAAGAGAAGATTAATTTATAGAAATCTAGTATGTATCTAGAGGATGCAACAGTACAGATAACTTTGAAAAATTTAAGTATGGCAACAATCCCCACAAAACTTTTCTAGATATCAGTAGATAATTAACACGATCTAAGCTGCAAGAGGGACATCAGCTTAGCTCTATTGTCACCAGAACAACAAAAAAAAGAAAAGCAAAGGGCTGATAAAAATAATTAAATTCACAGAAAAATAAAAGTGAAGTTGTGGAAATTTTCTTGAAAAAAAACTTCATAGAGAAATAATAAAAAGAATCTACTTGAAAAGGAGAGAAAGCAACTGCAAAAACAAGAAATAAACCACAAAAATTTACTATAGAGAAAAAAAACAGAAAATCTTGTTGTGAAATCTAGAGCTTGATGATTCGTATAAACTGATAATAAAATCAAAATCACAAAATCAAATCAAGGAGAAAGAAGGACAAAAGAAATTACAAAAAAGAAGGAATAGCAAAAATAGTTTAAAACAAAAAAGGGATCTAATTATATAAATGGAAACGATAGACCCAGAAAAAGTAAAGCAAGAATGAACCAAAAATAGTTAAAAAACAAAAACAAAATATTCAGCAATAAAGAAATTTAGAGGAAGCAAGAGAAGTTGTACAGCAGCGAAGGAAGAGAAGTACAGCAGCCTGAAAACGGCCAGAAATTGCAAAAGAGAGTAGAGAAAAAAAAATATCCGTTATACAATTTAGCTACGAGATTCCCCAGCTCTATACTCTTCTGCATAAACCGAACAATAATGGCTGTATAGAGAAGGAGAAAAACGAAAAGCATATGTTATTTATTTTTGCAAGATAAGTCTCCAATATACACATATTGTATTATTGTTTGTAATATCTGTCCTTTTGTGTTGACCTTGCTAAGTATCATAGGAAACAGTTATGACATTGAGTACCACCTCTTATTGACTCTAATTTTTTTGTTTTTATTCTAGTATTTGTAATTTTTGTTTAGAATTTGAAACATCTGAAACATTTTGTAGTATCTAATTAAAAAATAGTATAGAATAATGAATACGTTAAGAAGGAGCTAATCTTAAAAAGAAAAAAATTGAGTGGTACCTTTTGCAAAGTCGAAGATGAGTCTTACAAATCATTTTTTAAAATAGATATTTATTATTTATAAAATAAACATTTCTTTTCTTATTTTAATAAATTAGTACTTAAGCGAGTATTTATAGTAGTACTTTATTTAGTAGTAATTTTTAAGCTCAAAAGAAGTCATGTTTCTGCAAAACTTAATTGATAATGACAAAACAGCAAATAGTTAATTCTACGGGATCTACTTTGAAAATCTGCAGGTGAAGAAATAAAAGCAATAGTGGTTCAAAACCGGGAATAGGTTCACGGGTCCCACAAAGTACGAGGTGGGGGAGCGAGCCGTAGGGTTACGGAAGCTTAATCCTACACGATTGTGCCACGTTTCGTTCTAGTTTCAATGGACGGTCGATATTGGGTAGGAAGAAGACTCGCGTATCGTGGTTTTGCCTTGTTTTTTGTTTAAGGCAATTTTATTTTCTTTTCCAAAGCCTATCAATCAACCTGCTACTAATCTTAAATTATATGGAAAAAATTACTTAACAATCCCAAGTCTAAGCTAAGCTAATGACAGGTAGAGTCGAGCACTTTTATAAAAATAAACTTCTTATAATTTTGTAATATTTTGATTTCAACAGCATTGAACAAATTGTTTTAAGAGCAACAGTAAGTAGACTGTCTCGAGAGGTTACATCTAAAGTTGCTTGATCAATTAGAAAAAATTTTAACTCAATCAATTATCATTGTCTTTTTAATTAAATCAATCAGAATGCAATTACGGCTATTTTCTGTTTGTAGCATATAGGAAACTAACAAAAAGCCCAAATACTCGAGCCCAAGCTATTCCCAGACATCCACTACGTAAATGTTTATTCTGGATCTCTTTTATACATCTCTTGATTTTTACTTTAAACGTGTTTTAAATATTCATAATTTAATTTTATAAAAATAAAAAATAAAAAATAAAAATTTTTTAAAAATAAAATAAAAATAAATTTAGTATTTATATTTTAATAGTTTTTAACGATATATTAAAAATTAAAAAATATAATTATATTAAAAAATATATAAATAAAAAAATTAAAACTAAAGTTTCACATAAAAATAAAGTTCTACATTACTTATTTAATTAAAATATATAAACTATTTTGTATTCAAATTTTAATAAAAAAAATAAAATTATAAATATTTAAAACATATTTTTAAGTCAGGTAATCGAAGGGATACCTCAGAGTTGTACTAACGTTACGCACAACGGTAGTTGACTGTGGAAGTAGCTGCTATATATGGCTCAGTGTACGATGAGAAGTAGTCTAATTACTAGAAGATGTGGGAAAGTGTTTGAGATGTTTCACCTCCCTCAGGTTCTGCTGAAGCGTGAGCTATGGTTCGTGTGTACCCAAGTTATGCGGTACTATAGAAAGAAGTGAAGCCCATGTTGCAACTAATGAGAGAGGCTTCAAATTCTTGTATCTATGACTAGTGAATATTATGGCTGTTTGGTTGACCTTATGATTATTCTTGGCGGACAATTCTTGGCGAGGCAATTTTAGGTTATCGAACCCATGCCTATCGAAACTGATGGTAACATGTTGAGATCTTTTAGCTTCGCGCTTGCAAGGTGAATGGAAATGTTAAGTTACGGACGTATTTCAATCGCTCATAATTTTATTTTTTTTTATCAAATTTTAAATTTTAAATAGTTCATATGCTTCAATTATATAAAAAATTTAGAATTTTATTTTTATATGCAAATTTTAATTCAAATTTTTTTATTTACATATTTTTTAATATAACTATATTTTTTAATTTTTAATATATTTTAAAAATTTATTGAATATAAATACTGAATTTTACTTTTATTTTATTTTAAAAAAAATTTTATTTTTTATCTTTTAATTTTATAAAATTTAGCTACGAATATTTAAAACACATATATTGAGAGAATAGAAATGTTAAGTTACGTTCTACGTTAGTGAAAGTATCAAGGTTCGCTGAAGTTGTCAAGCCTGAGAATTGAATGGATATCCTTAGGAATCGGATTGATCAATTACGGTAGTGATCTTCTTCAGAAGACGACACGTGGAGCTTATGAGCGCATTGCTAGCTAGCAGAGGCCTGAGCCCGTACAAAGTGCATAGGTACAGTCGGTGGCCAGTAGGTATGACAATTTAAATTTTTTATTTTATTTCAAATCAATCTATATAATAATTTTATTTAATTTATTTATTTATATGAATTAAAATTATTAATTTTAATTTAATTTTATTATAATAAAATTAAATTTAGATCGATCTATTTAATAATTTAAATTATTAAAAAATTATAAATATTATTTTTTAATAATAATATATAAAAATTATTAATTATGATATATTTAAAAAAATATTAATTTTGATTAAATTTATAAATTAAATAAAATTAGTTAAAATAAGATAATTAAAAAATATATATATAAATTAAATTTATTTTTTTACTATTATTTTTTAATTATTAAATAATATATATTATATAAATAATTATACGAATTAAATAAATTAATTTTTGGTCATCTAAATTTGACCCAAATTTTAAAATTTTCGGATAATTTTCGGTTAGATCTAAAATCGATCCGAATTCAACTAAAACTTAATCCGAAATCGATTTTTTCGAGTCGAGTCAAAATTTTGCCACCCATTACTGGCCAACTTGTAACTTCCAATTTCAGAAATTTAATAGTTTGTAATAAGTATACGTACGTAGTTATATGTAGGTTAGTGGCAATATCGTAATTTATACTTTATAGATATGCAAATTTTAAGTTGTTGGGCTATGCAATGGTGTCTAGCCCAATAACGAATCCGATCAAAACTGTCCGATATTGTCAGAATCCTAGCTGGGTCTTCCTTTATAAATACTACTCCATCGCTGTTCTAACCAAACAAGTTCTTTCCCTCTTTAATTCAGTTTAAATTAAATTTCAATCAAGAAGGCGGAGGTGCGGTCGCGGATAAATGGAGTCAAATTCTCCATAAAGGTTTTCATCTTCGCCTTTTCGATTCATTCTATTACGAACTCAACCGATCAATCGATTCAATGGAATGATTGATTTCTCTGAATTCTTCATTTAATTTGATTTAACTCGTTTGTTCCTTTGATTCATTCCGCAGCTCGCCGATGGTGGAAGCACTGGCGGTTGGAGACGATGAGTTTGATGATGAGCGTTGTAATGGTAATTTTAGGGAGTTTTGGAGTTGCTGGTAGAATTTGGTATCTCTCTCTCTCTCTCTCTCTCTCTCTCTCTCTCTCTCTCTCTCTCTCTCTCTGTGTGTCGCGGTTTATACATCTTTGGGAAGTTATTTTACAGCTCTTAGTTGAATTATTAGGGTCTCGCTTGGTAATAGTTCCGAATTGTTGAGAGAAAATTTGAAGTAGTTGAGATCAAAATCTCTTTGATACAACAAGAGTTTGATGATGAACATTCACGTAATGGTAGTTTTTGAGGAGTTTTTGAGTCGCTACATGAGTTGATTCGGCTGAAATTGATTTGGTTCAACTTTGCATAGTTGATGTACAACTCCTTGGACTGAATCATTGGGACTGCTTGGTAGGCTTTCTGAATGGTTGAAAGAAAATTTTGAAGTAGTTTGAGAGTAGCACAAGACTTTGATGATGAGCATTCATGCTACGGAAAATGTGGGGAGTTTTGAAGTTGCTGATTGAGTTTCATTTGGTAGAAATTGTCTCTCCTTTGGTTTTTACCAACTTGGGGAACTCGTTTGGAACACTTGAACTGAATTATAGGTAGTTCTTGGTAGTAGATCCAATTGGTTGAAGGAAAATTTTGAAGTAGTTTGAGATTAAGATATCTTGATTGCACAAGAGTTTGATGATGAGCATTCAGGTAATCGTAATTTTTGGGAGTTTTGGAGTTACTGCATTAGTTTAATTTGGTCGAGATTGTTTATTATGGTTGATGAGTTGGGAAGTTTGGCTTTGTTTATACAACTATGTGAAGTTATTTTACAGCTCTTGAATGGAAGACAGAGTGGTTTGTAATTGATCCAAATCATTGAAAGAAAATCTTTTGAGATCTATTGATAGATTTCTCACACATCAGTTGAGTAGATTTGAACAAGGGATCACAATAACACAACAGTCAGTCATTATATTTCTGAAGTACTTGATATTGGCAGTGATATGAATGCAACTAGTTCTCCAGCACAGATTTTGATTTTGATTGCTAAACAGTTGAATTGTGAAAAAGTAACTTTTGATAATTTTGTAAACCGAGTTAGGAAACTTTTGGTTTACGGAATTGGATTGGAATGTTTGTTGATGGTGAAATAAAGGAGAGGAGGAAACAAAGAGAAGGACTACGACAAGTTGGAGTTCCTGACCATGCTGGCCACAAGGTCTGGGATAGTGCTAATGGGAGGATCTTTCTTGAGATCTTCTCCCTTCTTTACAAGCAAGCATCTAATTTCCTCATTGCCATTGCGGAATCTGTTTGCAGATAATTCTCCTTTCTTGCCACATTGACTGCAACTTAAATAGTTAAAAGTGGTAGGCGGTCTTATTTATGTTCAACGCTGTTTCTAGTACTATTTAAAATGGAACTCTCAAGTCTTGAATGATTGATTTTCTTAGGCTGGAGGTAATGCACGAGTACGACTTCATTGCATTCTCTCTATGAGCCACTGGCGGTTGGTCTTGTCACGGAGACAATCATCTGTGTTTTTAACAAACTTTGAAAAAGTAAGCTGCCAAAGGAGCTACTATATTCATCTATGCTTCTACTGCCAACTATGGAAATATGAAGCTTGTGTTTAAGAAAAATAACTTTGTGGAATCGCCTTTCCTGGAGGTGCACTGGTTGTTTTAGCTGTATTCTCCTTGTCTCATTATGATAAGGTTCTGATGGATGATGATGTCCTGGTTTTTATAGGTGCTCAAGAGATTGCTCAAGCATGAAGTCATATCTCGAGCAAGGATTGTTCGACAGGTGGTCTTCCCATCTTCCTTTTGCTGTTGGACTTTTTGGTAGCCTGTGTGTGTTGGTTTTCTGAATATAATGTCGCTTTTAGTTATAGCCATAAGAGCTGCATGGATGGGGTAACCAATTAAGGCTTCAATATAACCATATATGATTAGGTTGAGCACTGGGCTTCAGAAACGAATTGTTAAGTGAAAAGTTGTAAAAAAGGTCAAAAGACATAGCTGGATATCTTGTGAAAGGATGGAATCAAAGTTAGTTAGGATTCTATTTTATGGATTTAACATTCTTACAGTTAGTTACAATAAGATACATCTACCTGGATTCCTGTTTTTGTTTGGTGAGTTTGATCTTGCCATTTCTCCTATCTGTGACAAGTATAGAGTGATTTCTCTCTCTAAATTTAGTGGGTATTGTTGTTCATCACTATGCCTAGGATCATTCAAGACACTCATGAGCCTTTTTTCTTAATGCAAAAGATGCAGGTTATGATTCCAATTGCTAGCGCATGCAGAGTCATTGGAAACATTTATCATTTTTCTTGATTCAAGAATGCATAAAAATTTTATGCAACTTGAACAGAAGCCATTCTCACAGGTTGTCACGAGTCTTCTGCCTCCTAAGCAGGGTTTTTAGTTAGAGTTCCAACACTACAAAAAAGCTGCTTGACAATTTATGCAAGGTCTGCGTCTTCTGCTATATCAATTATAATATACTGTATTAAATAGCCACTTGTATGAATTCAAGATGTCCATTGTTCTTGAACAGGTTCTGAGTGCTGGTGATGGAGCTGTTGGTTTGGAACAGTTGGAGGGAGATACTGATCGATATGACCCTTCAAATTGCTTGTTGCTCGGTGGGGTGGGAACACAGAGTTCCTTAACTGGAGCAAATGGAATGGCTTCCACTCAGATAGCAAGTACTTCCTTTTCTCATCCCTAGCCAAGTTCTTTCTTTCCCATATCCTTGCATAACGAAGCCTCTGATAATTTTCCTACTTTTGCAGTACAGGTAAATGGCAAGCAGCAGTGCCAAGAAACCAAAAGGTCGTCCCAAGAGGCAATCACTGTTGGAAGAATTACAACCGTACTTATGTCAGATATGTTCTGGTTTTTGTAGTTTTCTCTTTGTTTGTGAAAACCTGCATGTTAATATGTTGTGTATATCTCAAAATTTTCTAGTACACGTTTCATGAATGCACCCGGAGAAAATTTCAGGTGTAATGGGGGACTATTTAATACAAGCTAATGAAGCAGCTAATACAAGAGTTATGTAATTGTCTATGTTGTTTCTGTGAAAAGAAAATTTCCTCCAGACCAGTCTTGAGTTTAGTTCAAGATTCCTTTACAATTGAAGACCTTTGTGTACATATGCATGCAACTTCATAGATAATACTCTTTTTCCAAAGGCTGAACACTAATACTCTATAACACTATAGACAATTGCATGATAACCACCTTTTTCCTTGATAACCAAAAGAAACAAATGTCCAATAATAAATTAGAGACAAAATCTGCTCCAAAATAATTGTTTCCTAAGGCATACGATACAAAAATTTGGTAGTTGCGATGTGATTGTTCATGTATTATGGTAATGTTTGAAAGTACTTTCTTAATTTCTTTTTCTTTTTCTTTTTATTTTTTTAATATAATATTATTTTATTTAATAAAAAATATTTAAGTTTTTAAAATAAAACTTTTAAAGAATTTTTTGTTCTATAAGAAAGCTCATTTTTAAAATTATTTCCAAACATCTCCTAAATCTAACGAGTGGTAAATAACGCAAAGCTTACTGAAGCCGGACGAGTAAGAAACATTCACTTAAATATCAACTGTACCTCTACGTAATATTTTATCTTCGTTCACACATTCACTTTCAAGGAATAATTAAGAAGGCAGCACACAACTGCGAGACAGAATTTCGATTATGAAAATGCCACAGAGATCAACCTAGCTAAAAGTAGTGTAACAATTTATCTGAACTTAAATCTTTTCACCAAATGTTAAATTTTGCCTCACTTTTCGTGTATCAATTGTGCTTAAAGTGAATCAGAAACGAGTTTGATGAATTCACATGTTTCAGTTCGGAAGAAGTGGCAGATTTGACTCACTTTTGAAGTCCCACTACTTTTGCGTTCTCGTCTCGTCTTCTCTTAGATCGTACGCGATCTCTCCAGTCGCTTCTTCCTCTCTGCTAATTCGTCACGGGTACAAGCAAGGGCAGAGTTTAGGTTCCAGGTTGGGTCTAGACTTGTAGGTAGAAGAGATCCTAGCTAGTGAGCATGCTTATCTTTCCAAACAAAATAAGTTGCATGACAATTCTGTTTGTTGAATGCAATTAACTTTACAGCGACAGGGTACCTTCCAAATGCATACAAATACATTTCAGCAACAACAAAACAACCACATCCACTTATATATATGCATGCGCTATCTTTCATTTTCTAATAATAACATTACAAGACCCTACAACAACTACAAAACTTTTCTCCATCCTAACAACCAAATCCCCTAAGATCATCTCGTAAATCTCAGTTAATCAAATAACTCTAGATGCCTTACACGGTTTTTCATCCTGAGAGATATATAGTTTAATACAAAATAAAATTATATGTATTGTAAATTTAATTGTTAAACAGTACTTAATTAACTAAAAATGCTGACAATAAGATTCTGGATATCCAATATTAATCTGTAATAATTAAACCATATGTTGGGGTACGTTTGCATAGTTCTTACAACAATGCTCACTATATATAGTTAAATTTAAAGCTATTCTCAACTTTAACTCTCTACTCTATACTTAACCTCTTCACTGAAGTCTTCAGTTCTTCTTCCTCTGCTTGAACGTCTTGGATCGATTGATTTATCCGGCCAAGTCATGCAGAAGTTGAGCACCCACGAAGTTCCGGAAATGCAAGTTCTGTGTAGCTTGATTATCTCCATCCAGAATGGAGAACTGGTTCTGCTGGCAATCCTCAATCTGATCTCTTGATGAGAAGAACAAAGAATGCTCATGACTCGCGGGAGAGAATGCAATGCCGACATTACCAACATTGTTGTTGTTGTTTTGCTGCAGTCCCAGCGTAAGTGAGACACCTCCGCCGCCTCCGTTGCTGCCGCCTGCAGTAGTACTACTTCTGAAGCTGTGGTAATTGTTATAAGATTGAAAATCGATGAAGTTGTCTGACTTGTTTCTGATCATTGAACGATTACGGGCGTTGACAACCGATGAGAGCGAATCGGGATCGACATGGAGGCCAGGTAAAGGCTTGTGATCGTGATCGATTCCGGCAAGATAGGAAGAAGAAGAAGAAACAAGAGGGGTGATATTATTAGGGTTAGGGTTTGTGGTGGAGAAGTTGTTGCTCTGCAGAAGCTGATGGTCATGATTGTGTTGGTCGTCGGCAGCAGAGGATGAGTTCTGCTGCTGGTTTTCTTCTTCTTTGAGTTCTTCCGTATACATTTCTTCAACCATTGGCTTCCAAAGTCTTACTCTTGCGTTTATGAACCAGTTGGAAACCTGCAAAAAAAAAAAAAAAAAAGAACGAAAAACTTGAAAACCAAGATCAAATAACACATAATCAAATCATGTATATTCATGATGCAATGTTGATTTTAAGACAATTGCTGCTAATATATGATCAATCAACTGTTCAAGTGAGTATGAAAGCTAAAAGTAATGAACATGCCTGGCTTCTGGACAATCCAGTTTGGCGTGCTAAGATGTGCTTATCAACGTCGCTCGGATACCTGCCATGATCAGACAAGAACAAAATTTCAGCTTCTCATGATTTTCAACAGTTCATATATAGCACCAACTTATTCATGTGTGCATGCATTTTAACTTTGAAACAAATTCTAGTTTAAGTACTGCAAAATCTAATGACAAAAGTTTTTAATATCATTTTAATTTGTAGTTGGTAGATGGAATTAATATTGAAGAGCATTACTTTGCATATATAGATATATACATTAACCATATATTGGAAGTCATTGATTTTTTTTTCTCTGAGACATTTTAAATTTACTTGGAATATGTTCGACTTCATGGCACCATAACAGCAATCAACATCAACTGCTCATGATCATGCATATTCATATATACACACATTATTATGAACAGGGTCTTTTTCAGGAAACCTAACAATCTACAATCAACTCCCACTATTTTCTATTCCATTATATATCTTGACTAACAGATAGAACAGATTCTTACTCGGATTAAAGTTTTAAAAGAAAAACAGTAATAAAAACCTGTACCTATGAAGAAAAACCTTCATAATTAAAGTTTAATTTCTCTAGGAAATTAAAAGATTTCAGCTTAGAGATCTCTTTCAAACTAAATTGCAATGCCTAACAAGAAAACAAATCTCAACCACCTAATTCTTCCTATTCATAAATTAAACATCATCATCATCATCATCAAGTTTTTATGTGACAGTGATAATAAGCAACAAAATTATTGTTGGTTAACATTAGATAGAAGAAAAATAAATAATTAATGTAAGAGTTAAGAAATATTACGGATGTAAGAAGTGTTCGAACAGCCACGCACGGAGAATCGAAACGGAACGTTCCGGTAAGCCACGTTGCGGTCTCCATGGATGGTTCTCCATGAACCCTCCGCCTTGTTGGAACGCCTTCTGCTGCCTGAAGCATTGGTCCAGTAACCGTAACCTTGGCGTCTCGCCATGAGTTGTACCCGGTGCTACCGGATCCTTTTCCCCCATTGCCTTCTTCGTCGCCTTGATTTGGTTAACTATTCCATCTCTAAGGCACCGGAAATGTCGCGACATTGCCTTGGAAGCTAATGTAGTATACACTGCCGCTGATCCTTCTCCGACGACTGCTTCGAATGATGATACTACTGCCCGCATTTGATCGCGATATCTTCTGTACCTTCTGTCCACCTGAAAAAACAATAGATTGACATGACAAGATTAGATATGTTATATATGCATACGTTAAGCAGTAAGCATTCAAATTCAATCATTGATAAGGAAAAGAGGGATATTCTTGGTGATGATTGAGATAATTTACCAAAGAATTAACAAGTGTTGTTCGTCCTTGTCAGATGTTGCCAAATGATTAAAAAAAATTAAATAATTGCATGGTCAATAATAATAATGAGTGAAGAAGATCATTGGTAAGAGGTGTGTACGTACTCTGCAGGGTACATTCAAATAAGAATAATAAGATGAGAAAAAAATTTAAGAAGAAGATCGAGAAGGTAACTAATTAAAGGGATGGAGGGAATAGAAGGTTTCCATAAATTTTGATAATGGAATGCCTTGAATGGACAACCTCTGTCCCTACTACTACTATACTGCTGTCGTTAATTACGTTGTTGTTGTTGTTCAAGTGTTGTAGTTGTTGTTGTTGTGCTGTCTAACTCCATTGTGGTACCCAGGATTCAAGTTTTTGGGGCTTCTTGATTCATGGGTAGTATCTTCCGAAACAAGAAGAAAAAGTATTTGAAAGAAATTAAGAAACTAATACCCATGATCATAAACTAACTAAGATTATTACCTCTTCAAGCATGGAGAGAAGTCTTGCTTTCCTCTTCTGAAGCTCAAGAAGATCAAGAGATGCATAGAAAGAAGTTGAAGAAGAAGATGAAGGTCCTCCTTCAGTATCTGGCCATTGTTGTCCTCCAACGACGTTCGATTTCTTCGATTTTAACGGATCATGACTATTATTAGTAGTAGTGTTATTATTACTAATTCCATTGATCCCAAGACTCACAAACTCATCCAGTATTTCTTGAGCTGGTAGCAAATACTTGGAGCTTCTCAGTTGTTGAAATGGTGATGAAAATTGTTGTTGTTGATGCTGCTGTTGGTAGTTTGCTGATCTCCAATCTTGAATCATCAACATCTGCTGCTGCTGCTGTTCTTGTTGTTGATGATGGAAGGAGTATTTGGGATTGTTATTGTTGTTGCATAGTGAAAGAGATAAACCTTGCTGATGCTGTTGATAATGAAACGAAGATTCATCGATATTGAAAATGGTAGGTTCACCTGCGCCGGAGGATTCTGGGTATCTCTGTTGATGATGATGATGATGATTCCTTGAAGTAGGCAAACCTAACAACTCCATACCACCTTGTAAGCCGAGAAGCTCGTGATGAGTTCCCGGTTGATCGTAGCTAGCGTTGTTCATCGGAGAAGAGAAGTAAAACCCGGCTGCTGCCGCGGCAGATGAAGGATGCTTATCTTCTTCGTGTTCCATTGCAGACCACAGGATTGAAATTTCGCACGAGATCGGTCGATGGATGGATTTCTGCACCAGCAAGCAAGAGAGTGTAGTGGTATGAGAATCTCTTATCACTCGCAACAACAACAACAACAAGATAAGTTGAAGAAAGATTGAAAGAGAGAGATGGAGAAAGAATGAAAGCACTACTTGCCTTGGTATAAAGAGCACTGCAGCAAGTAGTACTAGATGTTGCAGTTGAGTACTTCTGGTGATGATGAAGAAAGACGTAGCAGTGATCTTGCTTCGTGAACTAGTTCAAATGTTCAACTGATCTCTAACGTCACACTAGTCAAGATCAACAACTAGCTAGAGCTAGCTAGCATTAGATTCTTTGCTTTGTTGCTTTCTTTGCTCGTGTTCTTGTTCTACAAAGGGAGTGATCGTTCTACAAGCCGCCTTAGTGCAGAAAAGCAAGAAGATTTTCACCTCGTTTGAAAACTTTTCATTGATTCTCTTTTCTTCTTCTGTAAAGAAAGAAGAAAGAACAAGTAGTAGCAGTAGTAAATAGATATGGCCCCCAAATGGTTTCTCCAGCTTTTGTTGCAGCTATAATAATAATAGCAGGGCCACTTTAATTATGTCTCAACTCTGAAAGAAATAAAAGAAAGAATCTCCCCTAGGCCTAGTTCTCTTCTCTTCCTGTGTTGGTATGGGCTCAAATCCCTACCACTACTACTACCACCACTGCTAAACTTGCTGTCCTTTCTCTTTCTCTTATCTAGTACCAAAGCTTTCTCTGGCCTCTGCTTGCAGATTAGCTTGCTAGGTCTAATAGATCTCTTTCTTTCTTTCAGAATCCAGCAGAAACTGTGAACTAGTAGTAATCTTCAGGACAGGACACAGCCGCAGTCTGCAGCATCTTTACAAAAAGCATATGTGAGTAGTAAATGAAACTAGCTAGCAGATCTCTGCTAGTTCTACAACTTCTACCTCTACCTACTACTCCATGTCTGAGAAAAAAACACAGAGAAGAAGAAGAGAATTCAGAAATGGTGAGAGAAAATATTGAAGAATTGGAAGCCAGAACTAGAAGTGGTCCTTGAATTCCAACTAAAACCCATTAAAAATGGGTATTAAAAGCTTTTAGCATCATCATCCCCAATGGGACCATCTATCATCAACACACAAAAACACTTCACTTTCATGCTCCTCTCTTTCTTTCTTTTCTTTTCTTTTCTTATTATATATAATATATGCTATTGCATTAATTAGTAGTATTCTTTGTTTTCTCTGATCTACACTGTTTAGAAAGAGGAGGTGGTCCTCAAAGCTTTCCACATTTTCCACCACACTCAATTATCAGTTTCTCACACACAGCCAAAAAAATATCAACAATACTAATGCCAAATAAAATAATAAAATAAAACAATTAAAGAAAAGTTAGTAATTATTAATTAAGTTGCATGCTTAAAGTCTTTATGACTTTGTCTGAAAGAGTCATAAGTTGGACTTGGAGGAGATTTTGGTAGCACCTCACATGGATTATTAATTATTAATTAAATTTGAGCTCGAGTCTAGTTCAGACAAGTTCAGTAATTTGTTTTTCTTCCTAAACATCTACTTGAATATAAATCATCAATTATATATATATATATATAGTTTAAGATATTGTTAAGAATTGTTAAGAGTCACATGAGTATAGTTTATAAGTATGCTTTCTTTCTTCATCTTTCCAAATATCGACAGAGTACATGATTTCACTGAAGTTTTAGTGAAATTTATTAGTTGCTTGCAGTTGAGGTTAGCCATGAAAACTTATTTATATAACCCATGGTTTTAAATGCTAGCTATAATGCTTTAACCTGGCCTTCAAGAGAATGTCTTTGATTAATTAATTATTGATTAATGATCTCATTTAATTAATATAAATGTGACCGAAAGTGAAGCATCTCATTTATTCGTCAAGATAAAAAGCCGCTCTAGTGTGAATTAACCTTGTGCAAATTCTAACTGCTACAACATAAATCATATGCTAATAACAACAATATATATCTGCAAAGGGTGGAGTAGAAAGCTACGTATTATAAGAAATATATACTTGGAAACCTAGGAAAAATCAATTAAGTAAAGAGACGGTATATATATAAAATAATAAAAGCACTCTCTTTTTAGTTTATGGTCGAAATGATCGTTAAATTTAATCTCTACCGTTGGATATAAAAAAAATAAGTTAAAAATATTCCAAAAAAATGTTATCTCAAACAAATTACGAATCGATCTGTATCTACCGACTTGATCAAATTAACATAAATTATACAATATATATATATTTTTTTAAAAAAATTTTTTTTTTATCATTTTAATCAAATAATCGGATAGAGGTGAATCGTAATTTGATTGAGTTGAAATATAGTGAGTATATTTCTAACTCATAATTTTTTATATATAATAATATAGATTGAATTTAAAGATCGCTCTAATTATAAATCTAAAGAAAAATATCTGAAAATGATCTTAAAGAACGAGTATATTTATTACTTTCATATGTGACAAAAAAAAACTATAGATCTTTGTGTGTTTATGTTTTTGAGAGTGTGAAATGGAACGGGAATTTGATCTCAAGCCCCACCTTCATGGAATAGTACTGCAATTTGCATGGTAATGCTTTTGGCTTTATCTATATCAGAAGTTACTCTTTTGTTTCCACGTTCGTTTTGCTTCAACTCTTCCATGTCGCCTTATATGCGTAAGCATGGCGTCAATACTTTGAGTCGTACTAAATTAAGGTGAATTTTTTTCCCCAAATTGTGATTCTTTTTATAAAAATAAAAAAAACAAACCTTACTATTGATTATAAAATGGAGCTTGCTTTCGTTGTTTGGACTCCTCTAATGCTTTTGACCCCTTCCATAATCAACTATTATATCGTTCTTTTTCTACGATTTTTTTTAAGTCTTATATCAGCTGACGTGGTTATACTCAAAACCAATAGCTAATGTTTTGTTAAAAGTTGATAAAAATGTGTGATTGTGAGGTTTTTGCTTTATGCAATTAAAGTTATTTATTCAACACAATTTTAATGATATCTAGCAAGAAACTCATTCACCAGAGCGGTCCAAAATTATTGAATTATGAATCATTATCATGGCCGAAAATATGAAGAACGCTATACCCGTTTGGCTTAGCGTTCTACCGACCGTTATTTTTTAATTTTTAATTTTTAATTTTTTAATATATATTTTATAGATATTTAAGAGTTTTATTTAAAAAATTAAAAAATGTACAAAAATTTTATGTAGTAAAATTTTTTTATTATATATTTTTTTTTTAGAGATAAAAAATAAAACTTCAAAAAAATAAAATATTATTTATTTTAAAAAAATTATATTTTATAGGCACTCCAAAATATTCTCTAAAACAAAAATACTATATAAATTGAGGCTTTTACAATATGGTAAAGGGCTGGGCCTTTCAAAGGCCCAATGGACCAGCAGAAACTTCATAGGTTATAATCCTTGATAGCTGCCGTACGTTCTAAAAGAATTATATGAACAGCGGCTTTGCAGATTCTACTTGTTTATATGTTCCTTTGCTTTTTTTTTTTAAGGAGTAACTTTGTTGGTTTAAGTAAAATTATCGTAACAGATGGTTGGTCACCAATGTAGATTAATTTTTGTGTGTTGTTTGCCATTAGAGTAGATAATCTATGTATTTCAATGTGGTTTGGTATTGCTTTTTAATAAAGTAATTTTTTAATTTTTAATTATATATTTTTTAATATATTTTTTTATAAATATTTAGAAATTTTATTTAAAATTTTAGAAAGTATAAAATTTTTTTATGTTGTAAGATCTTTTATTTACTTATTTTTATTTTTTTTAAGTCAAAAAAATAAAATTTATTTCTAAAAAAAATAAAAATATTTTTCGTTTTAGAAAAATTTTATTTTAAAAATACTCCCAAAACGTTTATAGCAGGTTTTTCTACATTTTAGTAATTCAGTTGCCTCTACCCGGTTCATGCTGCAAGACGAGTTCAATATACAGACAACTGAATCACATTCCTGGGTCTGTTTACATGCCAATAGTGCCAGCAGCATCTGCAGCTTATCGTGCGTATCATTCTGTGACATCTTCCTTTTGCTGCCATTAGCTAACTGCAGTGTTTCATGTTCTGCCTCAACCAACTTGCATTTGTATGTTCTCTTATTGCTTTGATTATTGGAAGTGAGGAGATTTCAGAAGCTTCCCAAATTTTGTATAGCTGACTTTGTGTATTGGATTAATCTTCACAGCAACTGCATTTGGCTCTGAAGATTATCAGGTACCCTCATTCTTTACTAATTAACTTTCTTGTCCTTCTGCAGAGTGTGTTCTTGCATGCAGGTCAACATCATACAGGACGACTTCATTTATATTTCTTTTTTACGCTCGTCTTCTGGTAATGGTAAATTGGTAATGCCATAGCGAATGCCAACAATTGATCAGCCTGTTACCTGCGCCTGCTGGGTTTTGTCAAACCCTGAGGGGCAGCCTTTCGGGTATCCACCATATGGATGTCCGCCTCCCAAGTGAATTATACACTAAAATGCGTAAGGTTAACAAGAATCAATGAATTTGTTTCTTTGTTGGTTATAGTGCGTATGTAAAACCTACCTAAGTGAAACAATTACCTACTGGAATAATTCTTGATGGAATATATACAACAGTGTAGTTCCACTTCGATAGATATTGTGAAGACTATGTTCATCTTTGCTTCGGAACATTTTCGGAAGCTTCAGTCCTTTGTTTCGAAAGTTTTTTCAAAGTATACTACTATCTATCTAGAAGCTTATTATTCTTTATTCCCCAGGTAAATACTGTGAGCCTGTTTATATCTTTTTATTTTTAGAAGAGTTTATTTGAGATGGTCAAAATCTTGAATTTTCTTTAGAACTGGAGAAAGAACACACAACATCAACAAAAAAAAATCAGAGGATAAAAAAAATGAAAACACAAAAGAAGAAGAAAGATGAGAACAATAATTTCCTTGAGAAAATAAATGGGTGATGAGAAGAAGACGAACAACAGAGCAGCTATAACCAACCAACTGATTAACGACCACTCTTTCTTAACTTATAAAAATAAAGATATATCAACACACTTCAAATCCGCGTTTACAATATCGACCCCTTTATTTCTGTAATAGGTATTATTAGGTAGTAACACAGTATCGCTGGGGGTTATTCTAACTAATGATAGTTAAGTAGTCTGATTTACGTAATTTAACTTTTTTGATGGTCTTATTTTACAAAATGTTTTGTTTATAAAAAGGTATGAACTATTAAGAAATAAGAACACTCGAGTCAGTGCAAAAGTTTTCTTTTTTTTAACTCTGGGTGACTGGGTCTTATATCTCTATTGAATTTTTTTCCTTTTTTTTTCTTTTCAAGTCTCTGCTTCTTGTTGTTGTTCCGATCTTTGTTCTCACAGAAAGGATCAACCAGTCAATCAATCATGGAGAAGTTGAACCAAGGTTAGTAGTACCAACTAGTCTTTCTTTCTTGCTCTCAACCTTTATGTGTTTCACAGTGAGTTAGTTTTTTTTCTTTTTCAAAGATTAAAGAAATGAGTGATATTTGTTTCTGTTGTTTGCATGATTATATGGATGTTGGTAATTTGATGTTTTATTGTTTCTCTGTGCTGTTTTGTTTCGAATTTGGGAGGAAAAAGGTGATTTTGTTATTCGTATAGTCGATTGAGTAATTACTCACTCGCGACTTTGGAACTTAGATCTTAGTATCTGAAAGATCTTGTCAGGTTTTTGTTCGTTTTCTGAAGAAGAAGAACATTAAAACATGAGACTGATGTTAGTGGAAAACATATTTTATATATGTGTTGTTTGTGTAAATGGAAATTAGCTGTTGGGGAGAATTTTAGAATGCAATCGACAAGACTCTGAATACTTGCTTATTTCCTTAAATAAGGATGATTTTGATTTGTTGTAGCATCGAGTGAGAAAATGATAGAAAAGAATGAGAAAAGAAATTGAATTCCAGAATCAAATTGGTTTAATAGGAGAGACTATTTTGTTTCTTTCAATTTAATGGATAAAGTACTGATGGTTACTGAAGTAGTTTGATATTCTTGAGATGATTTTGTCTTGCAGGAGTGAACAATGTGTAGAAATACATCTGTAATAGATATGTATATAGTTTAGTTGTTACTTGCAGCTCACAAGAAGTGACTCATGTTTTAGTTATCTTCATATCTTTATTTCTTTCTGGTGAGGTTGTCCTTTAAAATGCAGCGTTTGGAAGTAGACATACTGTTGCAGTTGTACTGACCTTTTACATGGTAATATTGCAGTTCATGGTGACCTTGAACTTGAAAGTTCACTTGTTGTTTGCTTTGGTGAGATGCTAATTGACTTTGTCCCAACTGTTGCTGAAGTTTCACTTGCTGAGGCACCTGCATTCAAGAAAGCTCCAGGAGGTGCCCCAGCCAATGTTGCCGTTGGGATTGCACGACTTGGTGGTAAATCAGCATTTATTGGCAAGGTAATATATAATAGCTGTGATCATTAGAACAATATGTCTTTTTTCTCCATTTCTCATTCTAGTAAATTTTGATTTTCAAAACGGTTATCTTCAAATGCTGCATGTCATCTTACATAGCGAAAAAAATTGTGTACTTACTGCTCCTATATGTCTTGATTTCTGTTCATGATGCCAAATATTCTTGCTTGGGCTTTATGAGATTTAATGTTGACTGGGTTTGGTCATTTTCTGGATTTGGGTCAAAGTAGCAGAAAGCTGCAGTACTTATAATTCTTTTATATTTACATTCTCTTTGTTTGCCAGGGAATGGTCTAGAGAGATGTGGTTTACTTTCATACTCATATTGATTGTGTTGGATTTTGTAGGTAGGCAAGGATGAATTTGGGTATATGTTGGCAAACATATTGAAGGAAAACAATGTTGACAACTCTGGTGTCCGGTTTGATCCTAATGCTAGGACTGGATTATCATTTGTCACTAATCGAGCTCATGGAGAGAGAGAATTTTTGTTTTACCGTAATCCAAGTGCTGATATGCTTTTTCATGCAGATGAGCTTGATGTTGACCTTATTAAGAAGGTATGCCTATTCAATTAATGTTCCGTAACTATTTTGATTGAGCACTTACATTACTTACTGGAGAACTAACTTATCTCATATTTCTTTCTTGGGCATCTTATGCAGGCATCCATTTTTCATTATGGCTCTATAAGCCTAATTGAAGAACCATCTAGGTCAACGCATATGAAAGCAATGAAGTCTGCAAAAGAATCAGGCTGCCTTTTGTCTTATGATCCAAATCTGCGATTGAACTTATGGCCATCTGCTGAAGCTGCACGGACTGGCATCATGAGTATATGGAACGAAGCAGATGTCATTAAGGTATATCTTCAGTTGGCAGGAAATTTTTACTGGGAGCTTGCAATTTATATTGCTTTTTATATTTACTTTCAAATATTAAGTTTCTTCTCATGTTCAATCCAGATAAGTGAGGAGGAGATCACATTTCTTACCGGAGGGGATGATCCATACAATGATAAAGTGGTTACTGAGAAACTTTTCCATCGCAACCTTAAACTGCTTCTTGTAAGTGAAGGGAAGGCTGGCTGCAGGTACTACACCAAGGTAAGGCATTGAAGTATGTAATTTCTTCTGTAAGAAGTTTCCTTTTGGACTTTCAAGTATATGTTGGTTAGTACAGCTGAGTTTCGATACAATGTGAAGTTTCAGATGTTTCCTACTTCAGTATTTAAGGTTGCACCGATCTGATAACTAGAACATCCATTAAAAGACTATGTATTTGTGCTCTGTTTTCTCGTTTCTCATAGTATTCTTTGTAAATATCTGCAACACATAAAGAAGAAAAGATTTCATCTAACATGTTCTACTGATACAGGAATTTAATGGTAGAGTGGATGGTGTTAAGGTTAAACCTGTTGATACTACTGGTGCTGGCGATGCATTTGTTAGTGGTATACTCACTGTTTTGTCTGCTGACTTAAATCTATATCAGGTATGAGCCTTGAGAACTTCAATGAGGCCATTATGTGCATTTGTCTGATATGACCAAGTGTAACGGCTTGATAGATGGGTAGTTGTCTGGGTTTATTATGTTCATCTCCCTTATGAATCATCCCTTTCAGATTTAAATGTTTTTTTTATGTGACGTCTACATGATAGCATAGACTGTGGAGGGCACACGAAGACTTAGTGGATTGAGATTGACATACAGAGACCTGGTGATAGATGTGGAATTTGATGAAATCTACTCTGCAGTTGAAACTTAATTTGGTCAAAAAAGTGCGCACCACTTATTTTAAAGGCCTTACAGGGAGATCAATGAGCAACATGGTTTTGGCTTGTTAGTAAAATATGATGTCGTGATTACTGTAAGTAGTGAAGAAACCAAGTTCTTAGTAAATTTTGAGAAGTGCCAACTCTCCTATTTGACATATTTAAGTGTCAATCATAGAGGACTCAACAGAAATGCCAGAGACCGGTTTTCCATATGCAGTAGAGTATTCACATCTTGTCGTACACTTATACTTTGAAGATGCTAAACAGGCAGAATCATCTAAACAGTAAATTTTTTTTCAGGATGAGAAGAAGCTGAGAGATGCTTTGCTGTTTGCAAATGCTTGTGGTGCTTTGACTGTAACAGAGAAGGGAGCAATTCCTGCGATACCAACAAGAGAGGCAGTTCTTAAATTCCTGAAAGGCATTGCTTAACTACACAACTGAAGGCGTTTTTCTCCGTCATAGGTTGTAGTATATGCTGTTAGCTGTAACTTTTAACAGGCCTTCAGGCACAACTGGAGGTATAGAGAAAGAGCACTAAGCATCAAGCGTGCAGCTGTATATCATCAATGTACTAGAGCTCCCGTAGTAGTATAGGATTAACCAGCCATTTCTTCATCACTTAAAAAGAGTAAATTTTTGGGGTTCTCCAAGATATGCGTTTTGCAATGTCTACAAGATTCTGTTTTGCTATGTAAAATCGTGTAAACTGGATATTGTTTTCCTGTGTCTATTATTGCAACGATGTTACGGAAAGAAACATGCTAGAAGTTTATTTTCAGAAAGTGAGTTAGTTAATTAAAAAAGAGAATTTGAAAAAGGTAAAATTTTTAAATATTTAGTTAAAAATTAGTTCTTTTAATTTTAAAATATCGTTTTGAAAATAACTTGATGAAAAAAAATATAAATTAAAATTTTGTGACCGTTCTTGTAAGGTCATAAATGTCCAAGTGCGCTACGACAAAGATAAATCTTCAAATAACGGAGAATTCCTCGTAGCCTCTTCTGTAGACAAGCCTTGGTCTTCATTCAAAGACCGTAAAACAACGCAAACTCCACAAAAAAGATTTCAAATTTTCTTCTCAATAAACCAAAAATGGATACAAACATTCATCGCTCAATAAACAAAAAGATTCAATAAAAAAATTTAGTTTTTATTAAAAATAATTAAATTTATAAATTTAAATATTAATCTATACAATTTAAATTTAAAATAATTTCAAAGTATAAAACATGAGAATCACGTTTGGGTTTCGAATAAAATATGAGATAAAAGAATGTCTTTTTTATTTCTTCCTCATCAGATAGCTAGTGTGTCAATTGGAGTTTATTCCAATGATTTTATGCCATAAACTAACGAACCCTTCCTTTTTTTGTTTTTATAATAGTGTGGATAATAATGTTGGATTCTTCAAAAAGAAAGCGATTTCTTCGAAAGCATAGCAACATAGAAACGTAGGAAATATTGAACCAGACATTTTTCTTTATAAACTCGATGAGCCCATATAGATTAGCAGGACTTCAAATTTGTGCAACTCATGAGAAGTGCAGGTAGGAGATTGTGATTTTGCCGCTCGGAAATATGAAATTTATCGACACCTTCTTTACTTATTTGGCCGAAGTTCACTTCTCTTGACATTTTTATCTACATAAATGTTCATTAAGGATGTGCTTTAGTTACCCTAACCCATTTTTTCCATCATATTTAAATATTGGTGTTATTTTTTTTATGTATTTTAGTTATCATTTTAAATTTTATTTTTATCTAAATTTCACTCAAAATTTTACCATCAAAATAATTTAAATATAAAAGCCGAAACTCACTTTCAACCGAATTTTCTTCTAACTTTATTGTTTACGAACTCACTTTGTAGGAATTCATTTTCGAGCAACTGAAACATACCCTAAAAATCAAATAGGCTTTGCATTCTATAGATAACGTATACATTTGAACTTACCAGAATAATAAACCTACTCAATGCAATCCAAATGACTGCAAACAGTGCACATATGCCTTTGCATTATTTGTCCAGAGACAATCACAACCAGTTAGTTTCCAGTAACTCAAGTCTTCAATTCTTTGAATTATTACTACTTTGGACATCGATGTAATAGTAGCACATCAATTACACAGCGCCATCTAATTAAAACTTAATTAATGACACTGGTCCTTACTTAGTTTATGTTATAATTAGTCTTATCATAGTTTGACATTCAAAAACAAATATTGTTAACATGTGGAAGGAATATATAGAAGATAATGCAAAAAATATTTGTAACATTGAATTTGCCATGCATCTTTGCACTAGTATGGTCATTTGGAATGTTGATGTTTCGAAGTACTTATAAAATAAAATTTTTTTAAATAAAAATTTTAAAATTTTTTAAGAAATAAATTTTATATTTTAATCTAATAATAATAATAAGTAATAATAAAATTTTATAATGTTAAATTTTTTATATTTTTTTAAATTAAAAAATAAATATATAAATTTATTGAGAAATATAAAATGAAAGTTAGAATAAAAAATTATTTAAAAGAAAAAGCTTTTGGATAAGAAGAAATTTTTTTTAATTCTTTAAAAACAAACTTTTTTTTTATAATAATTCTAAATATATAATTTAATTTAAAATTTTAAAATCTAAAATATTACAAAAAATTCTATAAAAAAAAAAGAGATGAAATAAGCGTTTGAAAGCAATGCCAAACAAGCTTTGTACAATTAATTACACCCGGCTAAATGTCAGTGAGAAATGGAGCATAAATATTGTGATGGGGATATGAAATATGTATGTATTAGGTGAATAATTTGAATTTTTGTGATAATGACAACCATACAAATAGCAGCCCAAATCTTTTTGTTAAATTATGTTCTTTTGTTTATTTAGGACGTAAAAGACTTCGTACCACTTTTTGCAGTACCACCATTTCCATTAAAAACTTTTCTTCCTTGGCTTAAGGAACTGTTTACTTATTTACTTTACCATTAATTTATCATGCATCAATTTCTAATGATTTATTTTCTTAAAAAATATCTTTTACAAAATTTTATTTATGAGTCATTTTTTACAAATAATTAAACCCTAATCTGTAGTTATTTCGTTATGAACTTCTTGTATTTAACTACTGATAACGGCATATCTTATTATTTTGCCAAATTCTTAACAATTCTGAATGATTCACTTTACTGCCGTATAGTTTATCAAAAAGGAAGAAAACAGAAAAAAATCAAATCGTTTTTATTAAACTAATTGAAAAATTGACTCGCACGATTTGAAGCTCTTGCGTGTTAAACACACTAATTAAATTTCAGAGGATCTAAACTTTGTGAAACTTAAAAATTCATCAAATTTATATCAAATTATTTTTAAATTTTATAAATTTTACTTTTTGATAATTAACATATAGCTTTAACTCACTCGTTTAAAAAAATGTAATTTTGATGAAACTGCTTAGAGGGAACACCGATTGAAGTAAACGACAGAAGGAGAGAGGAAGACAGAAAATTTTCTAAATTAAACATATCAATTTAATTTTTAATTAGCTTTTGTTAAGATAACATAAGTAGAAACCATTCCTTTTTTTTCTTTCCTTAAATATTGATTGAAGATTAGTTTAACTCAAGATCTCCAAACACGCTAGGTCAGGACAACGATTTTTGGGAAAATAACAAAGAAGAAAATCTCCACTTGCTTGTTTCAGCTTTTAAAAATTTGTTTCAAATATTCATAATTGAATTTTATAAAAATAAAAAATAAAAAATAAATTTTTTTAAAAAATAAATTGAAAAAAAAATTTAATTTTATATTTTAATTAATTTTCAAAGTGAGTCAAAAATAAATTAAAAAGAATATAATAAAATTTAAGTTTTATTTATATAGAATTAAAGATTTGAATTTTTAATTTTATTTATAATTAAAATATAAAAAATCGGTGACAATCTAATTCTGATAACAAAAATTAAAATTCTATCAATTTGAAACACGCCCCAATTCATTCTTGTCAGGAAGTGAGCTGCTGAAACTCAAAAGTGTGAAATTGCAAGATTGCAAACAATTGTCGAGTATTGAATAAATAAATATGAAATCACTTCCATGTTTCTTCTCTTTTCCGCAGGAATGTGGAAAACAGCTCAAATGTTATAGAAAAAGAAAAAACAAAAACTCCAAACTCTCTCTATCTAATATATACATACTTCTCTCGTCATCTCTTAACTGAGATCGGAAATGACTTCCTGGACTTCCCCTACAAACTGAAATTTACATTTTCAAAAAATTCAACTAATAAAGAAGCTCGCCGGAATAGTAACTACCAATTAAATCATCATCACCGGTAGAATCCAAACCACCACCACCACAACCAGAAGCCAGTTCCACAGCCGCAAACATCGGAGCACGACAAAGCGGGCAAGTCCGACGGCCGTGCTGTGCCCATGAATCTATACAGCCACGGTGGAACACATGACAACAGTTCGCGAGCCGCCGAACTTCTTCTGACGCTTCGAAATCGTGCAAGCAAACGGCGCAGCTGTCTATTTCACGCCTATAAACTAGTTCAGAGTAACGGATAACAGGTAAACAGGTCACGTTTGATAACGATGACGAAGCACAGGTTGTGGACGCTGATTCAGTCCATGGAGAACTGTCGATTGGATCGAGGAGATCTTCGAGGCCGATGAACTGAAGAAGAACAATAAGGAGTCGACGGAGGTGGCCGAGAAGTAAGAGACAGTGGAGGAGTAGAGTTGGGAGTTCTGAGTATGCTACTGGGAATCCCATGGTGTTTTTGATTGATCGATTACGCAAGTAAGGTAATTGAACGAAAGCTAGCTAGCAGCAGAGAACAAAAGAACTTGCAGGAAATTTCTTGTGATCTGTTTGTGTTTTTCTTATTGTTGGGGAATTTATAGAGAAGGAAAAGAAACAGAGGAAGTTGTGAGCGATGGCTACAAGGAAAGAGAGAGGAAGGTCAAGGTTTAGTACAAGGCTAGATTTGGAAACTTAAAATTCTTTTATTAGTAGTCATGTATTCGTATAATTTATGACAAGTTTGATGTTTTTTTAACAATTTTATTTTGTACACGTTTAAGGTTAGTGAAAAAATAAAATGTTTGAAGAAAGAATTATTAATATTTTATTCATCATTTAAAAAATTTTCAACAATACAAAAAAAAAAATTAGGAAAAAAATTTGCGTTCTCAAATAAAGCGCAAGTGATTCCTTTTGCTTAGAAATTCAGAAAAGCAACATTATCATAAAAGATTTTTCGTTAACGCTATTAGCTTTGTTTTGCTTTTAAATACGCTTAGCGTGTTTGGTTTATTTTTTTAAAAGCTGTTTTTTTAATTTTTTTAATTTCACGTTTTTAATATATATTTTATAAATATATAAAATATTTATTTAAAAATTTAAAAAGTAAAAAAAAATTTACGCAATAAAATTTTTTTATTACATATTTTTATTATTATTTTAAAAAAAAACTTATTTTTTAAAAAATAAAATATTTTTTATTTTTAAAAAAATTCATTTTAAAATCACTCCCAAACTATTGTCGGATAGCTTTTTGCGTTTATTTCATTTCTTCTGGAGTGTTAATGAAGTTAGAAAGAAAAGAGTTCAAAAAAAATATTTGAAAATATTTTTTAAATAGAATTATTTCAGAATGAAAATTTTTATTTTTTAAATTTTTTAAATATAAAATATAAAATAAAATAAATAATAAATATTTAAAATCTTTTTAAATATACTAAAAAATTATGAATTTAAAAAAATAAAATTTTTCTAAAATATCAAGCTCGTTTTGAGCAAAACATTTGTACTTAGAAATTTGCATGCTTTCAATTAATTTTATTCAACGAGATGGTCTATTCATCATTACCATCTTCGAAAGTTGATTGATGAATTTTTTGATTTACTTATTTTGGTTAGAAAAGCTGTATAATGGTTTTAGTAGAACCTTCTCAAGAGACATCTAAAGCGCTTAAAATTAAAAAAAATAGTTTAAAATTTTGTTTTGAAATTTTCAGATTTTTTATCTGAAAACAATAAAAATTTTACTAAAAAATAAAAATAAGCATATGTCAAACATATCCTTAGAAATATTTGGATCAGTGTTTCGAATACTTTTCATTTATATAATATTTCATATTTATAATAACTTTTTTAAATATTTTTATATTTTAAAAAAATAAAAATATATATTATATAAAATTTTTAATTAATAAATGAAGCTCATTATTTTAAAAAATTTTTAATTATAAAAATGTTTATCATAAACACTTCCAGTAATTTCTTAACTAATTTTTCGAAACTGATTGACGAGATCAACGTGAGAAAGAAAAAGTTGGTAGGCGGCTTCTGCTAGTCAAGACTTTTAAGAAAATAAAAAATCTATTAATTAGCTAGCTCTTGCTTCTCTCTTTTGCTAAAAACTTTGACCACTATATTAAATTTATTTGAGTTACTGAAAGAAATTTTGTAGTAGGACTCCTAACAAATAAGTTCGTAAAAAATATTTATAATAATTTTTTTATTACTAATTAAGTACTCCCAAATGTTAGAGTTTTCGAAAGTTTTAGAGTGCGATTTGGCAATGCCTTAAAGCTTCTTTTTTATTATGTTTTTTTTAATAAAATTTTATTTATCAAAACAAAATAAAATATAGAAAAAATATTATTTGAAACTATTATTTAAAATAAATAAAATCTCGAGGAGCCAGCTAATAATAAAAATTAAATAATGCTACTTACTGTTTTTTGGATTTTTTTGGAATGGCATGTGATTGGGTTTCTGTTGAATGAATGAAGTGGTTTCCAAGTAGCATCCTTAGATTGGACCGACCAAAACCAAACAAGATTTCGCCTTTTCTTCTTTGCATCCCCTGCGACAAGCTGCACTGCAGCACAACAGAAAACAGAAGAGTTTTATTATAAAACAACAACAACAGCACATCTTGTTTCTCTACTTCTTCATTATTCCCTTCACAGAAGAATTGAATCGATCAATTGTAGATAAACAGAAGAACCAATAATAATCTATAATCACTTGCAAAACACGTGAGAATGCGTCGAAGCATAGCATAACAGCGCCGCTTATATAGAACTCCGTATTTTAGTCAGCATTGTTTCTGCTGTTAATCGTTATTATGTATGTTTTAACAGATTGCAGCTTTTTGTTTTGTTACTCGATTTTTGTTTTCAATTTTTCTTCTTTTAATAATATAGGAATGCAACTAAACAGGAGCAGCCTAAGAAGGCTGGGCCTATACCAGCCCAAACAGTCCTGTCTTTTCAGTTTACGAAAATAAAAAATAAAAAGTATAATTTTTACATGTGAAACTCACTGAACTTTAAATGTGACCGAAAAAATTAAAATTACGGACACGAATTTAGCAACCCTTGTATATGCTAGTGCTTTGCTATTTCATTTGAGAATTATTAGCTAAGCTATTACTCATGCCATATACAGTTTTTCGATTTCTTTAGATCAGTCAGCTCTTTGATAAACCATCCATAGAACATAGTGTCAAATTCGCAGCTTCATGCTCTTCATCGTTCAATAAGATATTTAGTTGAAGATTATTCATCAGCAATAAGAAAGAAGGTTTACATTTGTCGTAAAACAAAGACTCCAAATCCAATGCCAAGAAAGGTTGCTATGGCGATTCCAAAAACACCTGCAAGAATCCCAGGAACTACGAGAGAATACCAGCCTCTTGAGGTAGCCATCCCACAAGCTGTCGTAGGACCTCCGACGTTGGCATTAGAGGCAATGAGCAGCATTTTGCTCTCGAAACCAAGCAGCTTCCCTACTCCAATGATAACTGCCAAATGAACTGCTATTTGCACAAAAGAAAATGCAAAAATCCCTGGTGTTGTGTTGATGACATTCATAACGTTACCATTTACTCCTATCACCGTGAAGAAAACCTATTGATTTAACACAAGATACAGAAATCAGTAAACAAAAGTCAGGATCAAGTCATGATGTTCAACAAAAACTCTATATGTAATAAAGGATGGCATTGCTTACTAAAATTTAACCTATTTTACGAATGGTGTTTTCTAAAAGATCGCCTATAAGGTATGCAGCATGTCATAAACTTTCAAGAAATTTGGAAAATTAGAAACAACTAGTAAATAACAATAACGTAGAATTGAAATTTCAGAGCATCAATCTTTCTAAGATCATGAACAAAGATGAGAGTAAGAACTGTTCAAAAAAATCAAAGAAGTTTAAACATGATTTGCTTAACAGACGGCAATGAGAAGTGAGCTTATTAAACGTTTCGGAAACTATTGTACACTAAGAGTTGAAATTATGTTATCTTTACTCATTGGAAGCCACAAGAAAAGGTTGCGGGGAAAACCTAATCATGAAACAACCAAACAAATTATGAATTTTCTTTCAAAACCAGTTCCTTGCAGATGATTAATTATATGGAATCAACAGTTGTTAATATTATGTTGTCGCTTCTATTGCGTGAGAGTATAAAACCAAAGAGTTCAAAATAAGTACAGAAACATATAAGTACCACATCTGTGCATGAGAAAGTACAGTTTTTGGTTGGTCAAGGCTTACCTGCATCAGAACAATTGCCATGGCCTCTCCAGAAGGAGCAAGAGTACGAAAGTGGTTTGGAAACAATGTTGCTAAAACAACTATAATTGCAGTAGCAAAGGGAAGAGTTCCTCCTTGAATATGCAAAAGCTTAGTTATGTAAGTTGCAGCTTTGCAGATTGCGAATGATATGGCAACAGCCGTTGCCATATGTGTTACAGGTTGCTTGCTCCCTGTATTACCTCCAGCATCATCACCAATGGAATCTGTGATTTGAGATCCTGAGTTAGTCTTCTACTATAAAAACTTATTTTCCTAGATGCACAGTTATTTTCTCCATGCAGTAGAAGCAGCACCCTAGGCTAAATTCAAAAACCTCAAGAGAGCAAAACATTGTGATCGTTGGGATACTACTACTAAAAATTTGAGAGATCGCTCAGATAAAAAGCGCTGTCAAAATTTAAACTAAGAAGGAAACAAAAACACAAAAATGAAAGCAAGAGAGGACGTCGATATATGCTTACAACTCATCCCCACTTACAGCTTTGTAACCGCATTTCTTTTGATGGGGAGAATTTGTCCAGTTACCTCAGATGATAACCTAATTTAAATATAGAGACTAAAAAGTCCTCTATTAAGTAGGGCGCGCAAAATAAACTGGATCATTAAATATGCTCTGGAGTTATAGTCTATGCTTCACATGCCCAATTACAAGCGTCAGATACAAACATTTGTTTGAGTTTTGGACGCAGAGGGTACATCTTAAAGTAAATTAATAACTTTATGCTTCTTGTAAAACTTCTCAACCTTAAGAATTAGAAAATGAACCTGTAGCATAATTTGCTAAATTCGAAAGTTACTTACACCACCGAAAAGTACTACAAACATAAAAGAACGAAAAGGTCACCCACCATTACTGGATGAAGTCTCTGCTGGGATCTTCGAAGACAACGCAAAAAGAGTACTGAAGTATATTGCAGCAATTACATTGTCAGCTGCTAGCCCAGCAGTTAAAACTGATGGCGAAACACCAAGAGCATCGCAAACAGCAACGTAGTTGGCAGCTAAATTAGAAAACAAAACAAAATGAAAGGAGGATTTAGAACTTATGATGGTCTAGTAGCATAATGCTTCATGATATAAGTACTAGAAACTTGCTTTGCAAATTCTTACAAGATAAAAGAGCTCTTGATATACATATGTAGGTATAACCAAAAGAATGGAAATATGATAGTAACTAACAGCAAAAGGCAGCATAGTGTATAAATAGTCAAGACTCGAATATTCCAAAAACAATACCTTCATTTAGAAAATGTTTCAAGCATAAACAAGTTCATGCAATGAAAAAAATAAGTTAATATCTGATTTAACAGGTGATACCTCCACCAATATGTCTACTCATGAGAGCAGCTGCAATCTTCCAACTATCTTGTCCAAGTGATTTCATCGGCACCAGCAGATATGCTACCACTGTGCCAACTGTAGTCGCAACTATAGTGCACAAAAAGAAGTTAACGAAAATATGACATAATGGATACAAATTGTATTCAAATTGCAGTAATTGCCCATTGCCAATAAGGATACAATAGAGCTAATGTTTATTCATGGGGAATATATAATACATGTAATAACACAACTACATACTCCATCAAGAGTGTAAGTCTGTATTTATATGTGGGAAATGTTTCATGAGCTTCAAAATAAAAACTATCTAGTGGCTTAGACCTTATCATAACAAGCAACAAGCTTTTATTGATGTCAGCAATAGGATCATGGCAGCTTCTTCCATAGTTGATAATTGAGCATTGGAGAGACCTTTGATAGAGTTCCAAGAATGAAGTCAAGACTCAACTAACAATAAATCAAAAGGTATATCTAAAAAACAAGAATCACGCCTACAATAGACAACCTTTCTTGATGGTTTGATTCTTCTGCCTAAGATTGAGTCACAAACATGTAACTAATCTTGATCACCAATACAAATCAGAGTATAAAAGTATTCTCATATGTTCACAAGAGAAAAAACTCAAAGATGAAAACTTCAGCTTACCAGCTCCCACAAGGAAGGCGAGAAGCAAGGTGCCAGTGGAGCGGAGAATGCGGCGTAAGTCAGCACTAAAGAGTAGGAGTGGGATGGACATAGGCAAGAGGAACTCGAGTACAACAGCATATGCACTGGCCTCTGTTGACATAAACCCCACAGAGCTAGCCACCAAACCAAGCAACGTGCTTACTAGAGCTCCACTCAGCATGCTCCCAATCTGTGTGTTCTTCTCTGACCTACCTTTTCAATAGTAGCATACCTTCAATCAAATATTGATGAGTAATAGAAGCTATTTACTTGGTGCACTTGCAATTCATGCGTGTGGTGAACATCTGTACAAATTTCGGATGTTTATATTTCTCCATGACGCACTTTCCCAAATTACATTTACAAAAAGTTAATTCATGAAAAAAGAATAAAGAAAACTTTAAACTCTATTCTTTATGCTACTCGATCCCTTCTCCACACTAACTTTAAAGAATTCCAAAAACAAAAATTTTAAAATCACTGAAAGAGCAAAACTTTAAACTCTATTCTTTATGCTACTCGATCCCTTCTCTACACTAACTTCAAAAAATTCCAAAAACAAAAATTTTAAAACCACTAAAAGAACAAAATTTTAAACTACCTGATCCACAAAAATAAAGCAAACAAGGAATCTTGGAGGGTGGGAGGCACGTCAGTCAATTACCAGATACCAAATGCACCGGCAGCAAAGAGAGCAGTCCATGTTCCCCAATGATCAGTCGGCGAGATCAACGGCGCCGCTGCAACAGACGAAGAAACCGAAACTGGTCCAGCCGCAACAACAGCAGAAGATAGTCGTCGGTGTTTTTGTTCTTTTATGGTGGTAGTAGTAGTAATGGTTGGAAATTGGCGGGAAGGTAATGGCTGAGTGAGGAATTTCGTTTTGGTGTGCATAGTGAAACATTGATGATCAGAACATGGAGAAGAAGAACGTTTTCTAGATAACAGAGAAGAAATCTTGAGTGAAGCCATTAGAGAGACTGAAAGAGAGCTCTAGATAGAGTGACTGAAACTGCTCTAAACAATATGGATCATCAATGAAATTGTAGCAAATAAGAAGAAGAACTGAAGAAGAAAGTGAAGTTAGGTGAAGAAGGCGACAGAACAAACTTGAATTATTAATTCAATTATTTGAATAACTGAAGTGACATAAATGTGACAGCTGTTCTTTACTAACAAAAATCATTAAAAACATTACGAAAGCTTGTAGTTTTTCTTTCTTCTTTCATCCATTTATCTATTATGTTTATATTTTTAAGAGATCGAACTTAAAAGTTAAAACCTTTGTGAAAGAATACAATATTTTGTTTAACCGGTGCACAGCTGGGTGGGAAGGATCAAGTGAAATAAGAGTATCAAAATTATATCGGTTCCTATTGGCTACGGGTACAGACAACAACATCTGTTTCATAAGATCACTAAACTTCGGTCTCCAGTTTGTCAAAGTTAATAATGGAGGAATCTTTATAGGCTATAGCAATCATCATCGACTATGAAACCGAAGCAACAAGGTGTTTACTAGAGAAGGCCCTGACTGTGAAAGTAGTGAAGTAGCAAAACAGAATTTGATGATTTTAAATGTGGGCCTTAATTCTAGAGGCTTTTTGATTTGATAGATTCACCAATGAATCGAAAAAGAATTGTTGATCAGTGCCATTGTAGATTGAACCATGCATGAGGAAGAAATGTATTCAATCCATTACCAGATTCTTTTCTACTCTCTCTCACTCCGGCAATCTCCGCCGTACTACTTCAGTCATCGCCAACCTCGCCGTCGCCGGCGACTTGTCGGCAGCGATCCGATTTCTCCGCTGTCTTCCGGCACCGGATGCTGCCGCATGGAACGCTATCATCTCTGGTGCAGCTCTTAATGGCCGAACTCAAATTGCCTTCCAACTGTTTGATGAAATGCCGGTTAGACCTGATGCGTTCACATTGAGCTCCCTGCTGAAAGCTTCTGGGTTACAAGCTGATCTTGAACTTACCCAGAATGTTCATGGCCTCGGAATCAAACTGGGTTTGTCTTCTAATCCATTTGTTGTTACGGGACTGTTGGATAACTACTCTAAGGTTAGCAAATTGTACTCATCGGAGAAATGCTTTAAAGAGTGTTTCATGATGGATACAGTGGTTTGGTCTGCGATGATTGCAGCCTACGCTAGGAACCGGCAATATGAGTTGGTGTTAGAAGTGTTTGCGAGAATGCGAGATTCAGGTCTTGGTTTGAACAAGTTTGTCTTTGCGAGTGTTTTCGCTGCATTGGCAGATGAAGGGTGCAGCTTTGAGCAGGGTAAGGTGATTCATTGTTTGAGCTTGAAGATGGGGTTTCTTTCAGGTGGCTCAATTACTTTGAGGAATGCACTTTTGGACATGTATTGCAAATTTGGTGAAAAGAATGATAGTTATCGTGCTTTTGAAGAAATTGAGGAGCCTGATGTTGTTTCTTGGAGCACGTTCATGGGGATCATGGATGGTGTAGAGGCTTTGCATTTGTTTGCTTATCTGTTCTCAAGGGATCCGGAAATTAATGAATACACTGTGATCAATGTACTCTCAGCAATTGAGGATACAAACCTCTTGACAGCGGGTAGACAGATCCAAGCGTGTTGCTATAAGCTGGGGTTCAACTCTTTCATCTCAGTTGGTAATGTGCTTATTTCAATGTATGGGAAGTGTTGGCAGATCGATGATGCAATTAGATTGTTTGACGAGATGATTGAAAAAGATTCTGTCACTTGGAATGCGTTGTTATCGGCATTTGCAGATAACAGTATGCCTATTCCAGCATTAGAAACTTTCTCTCAGATGAGGTATTTGTCTCTGCAGCCCAGTGTTACGGCATTGACAAGTGTGCTAGATGCTATCTCAAATTCTTATAGCCTAAAGGAGGTAGCACGAGTTCATTCTCATATTATTAAAGTGGGGTACATGTCGTCTGACTGCATGATTACGACCCTGATAACTATATATGGAAAGTGTGACTCAGTCGAGGAATCCAAGAAAGTGTTTCTTAGTATCAATGGAGTATCTAAACTGCACATTGATGCAATGATGGCAACTCTTGTACAAGCCTCCAGTTACACTGATGCATTGAAACTTTTTAGAGACTGCAGAAGTGTGGGCATAGAAGTTGATTGCACATCTCTAAGCATAGGCTTGAAAGCGTGCTGTTCTATGACAGCAGTAGAGCAAGGGAGGAACATGCACTCTCTAGTTCTGAAGCTGGGAATGGATGGAGATCAATTCATGGTAAGTGCAATTATTAATCTATATTCAAAGTGTGGTCTCATGAGTGATGCTGTCAAGGCTTTTGACACATCCTCAAATGACAATCTTGCATCTTGGAATGCAATGATAACTGGACATGCACAAAGTGGCGACTGCAAGAAGGCAATTGACCTGTTCAGAGAGATGCTCACTAATAAAATGGATCCAGATGAAATTACCTTTCTGAGTGTTCTATATGCTTGCTGTCACGGTGGTTATGTAAAGGAAGCAAACTATTATCTGAACTTAATGTTTGAGGAGCATGGTATAGTTCCTTCTTTGGAACACTATGCGTGTGTGGTTGACCTTCTTGGTCGAGCTGGACAGTTAGATGAAGCAAGGAATATTATCAACCAACTGCCTGTCACTCCTGATGCTAAGATGTGGCAGATTTTCTTGACAGGCTGTAGCATTCACAAGGATTTAGAACTTGGAGAGCTAGCAGCACAAGAACTTCTCAAAATTGAGCCTGATAACGACTCTGCTCATATCATGCTATCCAATATCTATGCCATGAAGGGCATATGGAATGAGGTGCAAAATATACGAAGAGGAATGAAGGATAAGACAATCTCAAAGGAACCAGGGTGTAGTTGGATTCAACTTAAAGGCGGCGTCGACCTGTTTTACGCCAATGATCTATCTCATCCCAAGACTCGAGACATTCTGATGGTGTTAGAGGAGTTATACGGTGAAATAGTAGTATCTGAAATTGATAAGAGTGTTGATGTAGTAGATGAGCAAGACTCCGCAATGTGTTCTTAATAGGACTGGTAAAATGATCTAGTAAAGCATATCTAGCTACTCTATTTAATGGAACAAGGCTTACTTATTCTGGTGTTAGCTGTTGTTGAATACTTAGGGATCCTGCTTTTAGCGACCAATGTTGTAATATACAACTATCTTGACTCTTTAGTCCTCTGTGTCTCCGGTTCAATTTTTATAACATTGAAGAAGTTCTTTTGATCAAGTTTCCCAAATCTTTTTCCATCGATCTCCTTGTCTTAGCGTGTTTTTTCCAATCCATTCACAATGGAAACAAGTCTTCTGGATCAAGGTTCTCTTGCAAGTCTTTGTTCATGTTTGGTAAGCTTTCGAGACGCAACTGAACACTATGCATGTGACATGTTTGGGTCTACGTAGGAACATTAATTTCTTCCCACAGCAGTGTTAACTAACTCCGACTATCTTAAGGGGCTGTTTGGGATTGCTTATCAAAAATTTTTTTTCAATTTTTTTTTATTTCATATTTTTTAATATATATTTTATAAATATATAAAAAATTTATTTAAAAATTTAAAAAGTGTAAAAAAATTTTACGAAATAAAATCTTTTTATTATATATTTTTATTATTTTTTAAAAATAAAAAAATAGAGCTTATTTTTTAAAAAAATAAAAATATTTTTTATTTCAAAAAAACTTTTTTTCATAAATAATTTCAAACGGTTCCTCAATCAGTTACCAATTTAATTCCGAGTTAGTCGAGATGGAATTTCTGAAGCCGACATTTATCGTGATGAGTTCTATACTCTGACCACTTCAACCTACAGAAAAGTAGATAGGTAAGTTTTATTCTCTAGTGTTATACAGCTTGGAATATTGTTTTCCAGTGTTACATCACTGATGGTCTTTTTTTGCAAGCCAACTTTTTCCAATCTCCATTGTTTATCAAGTTTTATTTGGGTACCAAAAAGAAAATATTTCCCCAGAAAATAATGGCTCAGCGGCAGCAGCAGAAGCAGCTGTTGTTCCTCTTCAGTCTCCAACTCTTCTTGTTCTTGTTCTACAGTTGTTCTTCAACAACAGTTTATTCTCCAACTGATAACTATCTCGTCAGTTGTGGTTCTTCTTCTCGAACAACTCTTGAAGATGACAGAGTTTTCCTTCCCGATTCTTCTCTGCAACTCTCGTCTTCTTCTTCTTTTCCTCTGTCCTCTTCTTCTTCTTCTTCTCAGCTTCAAGACCATGCTCGAATCTTTAACGCTGAATCTTCGTACACACTGCCTATCAATTCAACAGGTCTTCATTTTCTTCGACTCCATTTCAATCCATTCTCTTCTCAACTCTTCAATGCCCACTTCAACGTCTCCATCTCGAGAACGTTCAATCTACTCACCAATTTCACTCCTGCTGCTTCTACAATGAAAGAATTCGTTCTTGATTTCACCAATTATGATGCATCTGTACAGCTTGTTTTCTCTCCGTTTGAAAATTCTTTCGCCTTTGTTAATGGGTTTGAGCTTTTCTCTGTGCCGGAAACATTGTTCTCTGTAACCTTTACTGGCGATTTACCTGTTCTTGAAACAATTCATAGGGTTAATGTTGGTGGACCGAACGTCAGCTCAAAGATTGATTATTTATGGCGGACTTGGATAACTGATGCAGATTTCTTGCTTTCTCCGCAGGTTGCAAAAAATTTCACCTTTTCCGAAAACATTAATTATCCGGCAGGCGGGGCCACTCGTGCGACTGCACCGGATACTGTTTATGCCACTTGTCAGGAGATGAACATCAGCAGCAGCAACAACAATGGTGGTGGAATTAGCAATACTACTAGTAGCTGGCCGAATCTGACTTGGGCTTTCCCGGTGCCGAAGTCGGGTAACGGTTATTTGCTTAGGTTGCATTTCTGTGATGTTGTTAGTAAAGCATTAAATGAGCTTTACTTCAATGTCTATGTTGATGGTGGAAGTGTGGCAAAAGATGTTGATCTGTCTTCGTTAACTCTGATGCTAGCTACCCCGTATTACATTGATTTTAAGCTAGAAAGTTCGACTGATCCTAGGAGCATTATGCTAGATGTTGGTCCATCTAATCGCAGCTTGGGTTCGAATGTTAATGCAATCCTTAACGGGGTAGAGATTATGAGGAACAATGGGGTTGCAGACTTTGCTCAGCACCCTAGAAAGAAACGTGTTGGTCTTTTGGTAGGATTGGTTGTTGGAGGGTTTTCCTTGGTGTGTATTGTGCTTGTGTTGATGGTTTTGTGGCTTTTGAGGAGGAAGAGGACGACGCAATTGAGGCCTCAACCACCAGAAGGTGGTTCAGTGTGGACACCACTGCCTGCAGCTTTTGCGGGCAGCTCTTATAGTAGGATGAGTGAGTTAGCTAATCTGAATGCTTCTCCTGGAACAAACTTCAATTTGCAGCTTAAGATACCATTTCAGGAGATATTGTTGGCAACAAAGTATTTTGATGAGAGCTCTCAGATTGGGTTTGGAGGATTTGGGAAGGTGTATAAGGGAGTGCTCAGAGATGGCACGAAGGTTGCAGTAAAGAGAGCAGCACAAGGATCCCAGCAGGGACGGCCTGAGTTTCATACGGAGATTTTTGTTCTCTCTCAGATCCGTCACCGGCATTTGGTATCAATGGTTGGGTACTGCGAGGAGCATTCGGAGATGATCTTGGTTTATGAGTATATGGAGAAGGGACCATTGAGAGACCACCTGTATGGTTCTGACCATTCTCCCCTTCCATGGAAGCAGAGACTAGAGATTTGCATTGGAGCTGCAAGAGGTTTGTACTACCTTCACACAGGTTCAGCTGAGGCGATCATTCACCGTGATGTTAAGTCTTCAAATATATTGCTTGACAAAAAGTATGTTGCAAAAGTTGCAGATTTTGGCCTGTCGAGGCTTGGATCACAAAACCAAAATCATGTGAGTACCGGTGTCAAAGGGAGCTTTGGGTATCTTGATCCAGAGTACTTTAAGACACAACAGCTCACCGACAAATCTGATGTGTACTCTTTTGCCGTGGTGCTCCTTGAGGTCTTGTGTGCGAGGCCTGCGATTGATAACTCACTCTCTTGGGATCAAGTGAACTTAGCCGAATGGGGCATGAAATGGTTAAAGAAAAGGCAACTTGAGCGAATCATTGATCCCTTCCTTCATGGAAAAGTAAATCCCAGATCTCTTGAGAAATTCGGGGAAACGATCGAGAAATGTTTAGCTCCATATGGTATTGATAGGCCTACAATGGGCAAAGTTCTCTGGAATTTGGAGTATGTCCTGCAGCTTCATGAGACTGCCTCGTCTAGAGGATCACTTGAGGATAGCACTAGTGGCATCTCCGAGGATTCAGTGCCAATTGCTCCAGCAACTATTAGCATAGCTGAACAAGTTAGTCACACTGGTGGAGCAAACTACGGCACATCGGATATGTCAACTACCCTAGTTTTTTCCCAGATTGTTACCAATGAAGGTAGATAGTTTGGAGCAAACTTGGGGCACATCGGATATGTCAACTACCCTAGTTTTTTCCCAGATTGTTACCAATGAAGGTAGATAGTTTGGAGCAAACTTCGGCATCCACTTCTATATATATAGGTAAAAGAGGGAAAAGAAAAAAGAGAGAGATTGCAACAGCTACTTCTTGTATTCACTTATGTTGTTCTTGTATACCAATGCTTACAAACATAAATACATTTAGCAAAGTTTTACTATGTTTGGATTTTATCAGGCCTGGCTTCTCTCATTACTCCTGTGATTCGCATCGTTGTCTTCAAGTTCCGGCGATTCATCGTACTGCTTTGAGTCCGTCATCCATTAACTTAACTTATAATCTAGTAAAAGTAAAGAGATCTATTTAGTAAATACTCATTGCGTCACAGAAAATTTTTTACGAATTGAAAATTATGATGGTCCAAACTTAGGGTGCACACTACGAGATAAAAGAAAGAAAAAAAAATAATCGACAATATTGTTGCTGATAAGAGTTATTTAAGTTGGTTACTTGTAATAGTAGTAGCAGCAGCCTGTTGCTACCCAACTGCACTACTGGCAAATCGATGAGCGGAACAAAATTTCTAATTGCTGCAATCATCCAAGGAAGATGCTTGGAACTCATTCCCTCCATCTCCAATTCTTCGTTTCCTTTTTCTGTTTCATAAGAGATCACTAGCTTAGTTGCACTGTGTTACATGTGAAAATCGTGACAGAATATTTATTAGCTTTTGATACTTTTCAAGTTTAGAATGAGTGATAATATTGTTCCTGCTGCTATCGGTTGCTGTTGCATTCAGCAATGGTGGAAGAAGGCCTATACCGAGAGGAGGGAAGATATAAGTCCAGCATAGCAACCACTGGTATTCACTCTATTGTTTCCATAATCTCATAAAAAACTAAGCATCTGAGCAGACGCTCTTCACTGATTTCGTTTTCCTGCGTTGTTGTTCACGATTAAAAGGCCTGGCCCTGCTGCTGCTGCGGCTTACCTGTTGCAAGAAGACCCCTCGCATTCCGTTGGTTGAATCTTTTGGACAATCTTTTCAACGTTTCGGGTTTGATTTTTCTTTTTCTTTGTTTCTTGTATGTTACTGTAACATAAGCGTAAAACATTTTGCTCGCTGGATTCAATTCCATTATTGTAGACTTTCTGAGCTTTGTTTATTGTTTGTCTAATCTTTTACAGATATCTTTCTGATTCCAATATTCTTTTTTTCATTTCAATAATGTCACTTTCAGAATTAGTTGAATTACACGAGGACGCAATCCGACTAAAGATCCAAAAAATGTAAGTGGTAAAAATTATTGAGCTCTGCTACTCTAATTCTTATGCAGAAGTTTGAAAGAAGCTTATAAGAGTCTCTTGACTTTTTCAGCTTCTCTACATCTAGATGCCAAATAGCGATATTTGTTTGTTATGATCCAAATTCATCTAAGTCATATTGTTTGCATCTTAAGTATAATTTGTCAGTAAACAAACTACGATATGTTCTTATTTGTTGCTTTGCCCTTTCTCCATGTCATAGATCACTAGCCAGCCTGCTTTGGACTTTGGTTTTCATGCGAAACCCATTTATATGAACTTTTTGCTTAATATGAGTGTACTAATAATAGCACTATCCACAAAAGCTTAACCAGAAAATTTTTGTTTATATCATCTTTAAAACTTTATAGATTGCTTGATATCTCTTCCCTAATAAAGTATTGCAAGTCCCACCATATCATCAGAAGCTAGCACATGAAAAAGACTGTAAAACACTTTAGATCGATACCAGCCATGGCTTCAATAATTTTTCATGATATATATTTTGGATGACCACAACAGATAAATAAAAGTGGAACAGAGTATTATGTTTAGAATAAATATCCTTCCCAGTTTGTAAAGAATGTTCAACTACTGATACACATTCTAAACAATTTTAACAAATACGCAAACAATGTAACTGACGATCACATACTATGATTTGGGCTATGCTTGGTTCTCAGAGGAGCATCATCAGACTCGTCATTGGGATGTAGTGCTGTGTCAGGTTGTGGTGTATTACTAGTGGACGGCTTAGCACCAATTGACATGAGATTCTTGATCCATGCCCCCTGTAACCTAGAGAGGCTTCTGTTTGAATTGCTCGGGCTATCAGATGCAGGTAATGAATTTGATGCATTTGAATTTTGCGAATTGGAGTTTGAGGCCAAGGCGACAACAAATCTATAAGCTACCCTACTGGCAGACACTATTTCTGTCTTTGCCTGTTGAATCTGCAAAGAAAAGGAAGATGGAAAGATGACCTAATGTGAATGCGTAGAGGAGTATATTAGTGCAGAAGGATGTTTCATACAAATATTCAAACAACATAAAAGAAGTGACTTACAACTCCCCATTCAACTCAATTATGGAGAACAAATGAATTATTAAAGATTGATAGTTTCTACAAAGTACTACAATATGTAGCAACTCAGAGATACATCACTCCCACTAGGGTGGCCTGCAGCAAGTAACTAGTTGGGTTTGTGAGATTTTGGGCATAGCCGCATAAATTATACACCCTGAATTGAAAGTGTATCTCCAACTTCAAGTCTAATCCTTGTGCTACTATAAAAGCAAAATTTTGAAGCAACAGCAGCAATAGCAAAGACACCTATTGCCATATAAATTGGACAGTTTACTGGGACATAGCAAAGTTGTTGCTGTAACTCTTGTTTCTTAAACTTGCCAATAGACTTGTTACTGTAATCATTTCTAAAAGTTAATATGCTACCCTCTAGTTTTTTCAGCATTAAAAAACAACTCAGTTCTTTCTATGTCATTTGCTAAAGAACTACAGTTTCAGAAGCAGGACATAAGTTACAAATTTTATTTCCCAAGGTTCTTTGTTTTCATAAGAAGACATTCTGATTAAGCGAGAGCCCTTTTCATCCACAATTGTAATGACCCATAGAAACCAATATATAATCACTGAAGGTCAACTGGTGAACAATCATGCTCTTTGTTTTGTTTTTCAGCACAAAAATTGATCATTAAACATGTAGAAGGAAGAGCTTCCAAACCTTTTGAGCTGTGTTTCCAGCAACCTCCACTGCAGCATCACCAGCTTTTGCAAAACGATTGACCCAAGCTGAAACAAGAACAAGTATAAGAAGATAAGAGCAAGTAAGCCGTAAGCAGCAAGTGCAGGATATTGACCAGTGGTTAAGCACATATCCTGGAAGTTGTATTTGCTAGAAAGAGGTGACGCAAGGTTGAAACCCCAATTATTCGCTAACCTATACTGAAAAACAGTGCACAATGCAGTTGCTAAGCCCAGTTGATCAAACGTCCTCATATTTCTAAAACCAACAGATCCAAAGCTGCTTCACTCCAACAGCACAAAATAATCTTCTGAATTATAACAATAATCTTCCGACTTATAACAAAATAATCTTCTGAATTAAGAACCAATTACCCCAAAGCAAGCAACAGTAAATTCTACAAATACTAATCAGTAGTCAAGTTGCAGATTGGCATGTACAAGCACATATCGATGTCACGAATTCAAGTGAGAGTTACACATTTAGAAACTTAAAGAACATTCTAGAATGGAAGACTTACCTGGAAGCTTTGGAACACCAAGCCTTTCACAGAGTTCATCACAGAAATGATTGCAGTTCCTTGATAGCAGATCATAGGAGCTTCCAGGCCACTCTCTACTGAGTTCCCTCAAGATCTGATTTACTCTGGAAATTGAACAATTTGTCTCCCCAAGAACAATTGCCTCTCTGTAGGTATACATAGGATTTTTTCCAGGTGGACAGCTAAAAACTCCAGAGCCATGTTCACAAAATCCAAAAGACCACTCCTCATTGCCATAAACCTGCCCAAACAGCAAAATCTTCAATGAGTTCCTAAAGTTAAGAAAAGCTGGTCCAGTGTAATACAGAAACTAAGATCATAAATGCCTAAAAAGGGAAGATTTGTCGAAATCATTTTTTCTAAATCCTTGGGCTTCTCCTCATGCAGTCATCTCATATAAATTCAACCATGGGCAGATGTACTGATAAAATTAGACATTTTACCAATCATGGCTACACCATATCATGTCCTGGATCTTAATCATGCCCTAGAATTAGCACAAACATCATGCACAAAAACCCTACTTTAAGTTAACCAGAATGAATTCTATAACACAACCAGAGCAATCAGTACTACCTATATAGTTGTGTTAACCACAAAGATTGATACTTTTTATACCTGTAGAGCAGAGTGGAAGATTCCACCGAGACCAATACCGTCCTTAAAGATTCTATTGATCTGTAGAATTGTATTGTTGGTCTTCTCTGACCCACTATTAGTCACATCATAAATATGCAGCACCACCTCCTTCATCCTCCCCAACTCAATCAATTCTCTCTTTTTTCTCTCTCAATCTAGCAAAATTATCTCTGTGATCTTACTGCACTGAGAGAAGAGAAAGACTTTATTTTTATTGAAAGATTATTTCTTGAGACTCTTTGATTCTGTGTATACAGCAAGAATCAATTTTTTTCCTTTGAAATTAGAAAGATCTTCCTAGGGTTTAGTAGACCACAGAAGAAAGAAAAAGCGAGCAAGAAAAGAGATTATTGATCAAAGATTCCTTAAGTGCAAAATCATTTTCAAATATCAAGAAACCAAAAAAAATCCAAAAATTTAAGTTAGGAAATTCCACAGAGATGAACAGATAGAGATACAAGAAATTATCAATACAAAGATTTAAACTTTTGATCCCTGCACAAGAAATACACTATCCTAAATCAAGAAAAACAAAAAACATTCACAATATTAAGATTGGAAATTCAGACATTGAATTAAACTGAATTAGTTTGTCTGTCCGTGTTCTTCTCTAGTTTGGATCTCAGATAAGAAGAGATATAGCGACAAAGAAAGTAGACTGCGCTCGTGCGTTGCACGTGATAAGCGGTTGCTGATGCCTATGATAAAATAGTTTATCTAATCAGACCTATATTATTATTTTAGTAATTGAGACACCTAAAACTAGTGTTTGATGACTGAGAAATTTACATAAGAAGACCAACCGTTATAATTTAGTTATTCTAGAACCTTTATTGTGCAAATTCAAATCCGAAGAAACGCCTGGAATAACCCAAAAATCTCAAATTTAATAACCCAAGAAAGTTAAATAAACACATTAAATAAACGCAAATCCAATTTATCAAAATAACCGAACACCCGTGTCGTTTCTATTTTCACATGCTTTTGAGTCTCCCTCTCCTTTCGCCATCTCTAGCATTTCTAGGCCTCAAACAATTCGATCTGAAAAATTCTTTTGTTTCTTCCGCAAATCTAAGAAAACCCTAATTGTTAATTGTTTCTGAGTGAGATAAATTTTTTTATTCTTTTTTTCTCTGTTATGAAGATGGAGGAGGGACGGGTTATTTCATTTGCTGTCGAAATCGAGCAGGTATTGAACGATGATTCTTCTTGTTACGTTTATTTTATTATTATTATTATTATTTTTTTTTTGTGGAGAACTTTGAGTGATTGCTTTTGGATTCTGTCTTTTGTATTTGAATTTGCTTATTGGGCTGTTAGATGTTTGATGTTTTAGAGAGATGAAAGAAGATTTACAGATTTCAGGATAGAGGATGTGGTTTAGGCGTAATTGAAGCACGATATTTTCTCATGGAAATTTCTGTTTGTGAAATAAAGGTAAAAGTTGTCTTAGAAATGTAATTAAGTCCTATTCTAATGAAAAAGGTCTCGTCTTGGTGAGAAATGTGAAGGAAACTGGAGTGTATGCTTAGAAGTTTTTTTTTTTTGGTAGTATATCTGTTTAGAGATTAAATCAGTTAAAGCTTGTCAATGCATTTGGGTGAAAAAGCTGCTTATCTTAGCTGAACAGAAGCACTAGTGTAGAAAAACAGTTGTAAATTTGGAGGAAGTTATTAGATGATAAGAGCATTACAATCTAAATCTTACTCAAAGTAACATGCCTAAGTAAAAAGACAAAGCAGCAACTAGATTATTTTGATGAAACTGGAATATTCACACAGGCTTGGAACCAATTCCTTAGGTTTGAAGAGCTGGAAGGCTGGTTGCAAATTGGTGTTCAGTTTTCCCTTTGAAATATAGGTGGTTATTATGCAAATTTCATAGAAATTTCATATTGCATGAGAGCAATACAGAAAGCATAAAGAATAAGCTAGAATTCAGATCTTGTCGGCAATCCAAAAGTAGAGGAGTCGATGCAAAGTTGTGGATTTCTTAGATATATTATGTAGTTTGACCAACATAGTTAAGAATAAGAGGCAAGCGTGATAGATGTTGGAGAAGGTAGCATGTGATGAAGTCTGTCGAAGAGATTCTGTTTGGTTTGATTTGAGTTTTGCAGCCAAACATAATGGAATGCACTCCTTTTGCTTCCACATGCAAGATGTCATGTAAAATACCATCTGATTTACAAAGAGTTTTGCTAGGCTGTCTGTAGTTAGGTACTCTTGATGGCTGTTAGGGTCAAAATGCCTTATTAGAAAGGTGCTAGTTGTTCTGATAGCTTTACATGCTCTAGCTACTTTTGTTTTTTATATTGATTATTGCTTCGCAATTACTAATTTTGCACATGCTAGATGCAAGTATATCATTCTTCTAGGAGAGTCAATCTAACAATGACATTTTGTTGTTTGTACTGCAGTTAGAGTGTTTTAATTGATTTCCATTTTTAAGTAAAAGTGTAGGTTATAGGGAGAAATTTTTATGCACTTTAATCCAAATTCATGATTTTCTTTTCATCATGATGGTATTGATATGATCCTTCTCTGTTGCCTCAATTGTTTTTCTTGAGTCTATTGTGAAAAGCTCATGATAAATATTGATGGTTCCTTAATTTCGTTGCTTTAGGTGGCGTTATGAGCTATCCAATTGAGAATTTCACTTTGTTGGTTGTGTTTTCAAGACATACATCTATCTAGTTGGTTGTCGTTGAGATGGGCAGCTGGATGGGCAATGAGAAATTGGGGAAGAAAGCAATTGTTAATGCCTCAATTCAGATTTATAATTTTTCTCTTGAACTTTCACCTGTTGTTTCCTTTTGGGAGTGCATTGTTCGTAAAATGAGATATTCCTTAAGGCCCGAGTGGGTGTAGGTTTTTGGCACTTAAGAGACATAGGTTCTTTCGAAAAAGATTTTGGACGTTTATGAGGAGGTAGCCTCCACTTCTAGAAGTGCGTCACATCGCTCTCTCTGTCAGTCCATTTTTTCTGTTTGCACCTTAGGTAATCTAAACTTTGATTAGTAGCCCTTTTGACAGCAGCCATGGAGAAACTTGGAAATGGTCAAGCTGCACCAATGTTGAGGAAGGGAAGAAGAAGCAGTCTAAAGATGAAGTTGATCGCCAGAAGCAGTTTGAGAAGAAAAAGAGGCGCATAGAAAAAGCACTTGCGACTTCTGCAGCTTTAAGACTTGAATTAGAGAAGAAGAAACAGAAAAGGCTGGATGAACTAAAGCGTTTGGAGGAGGAGGGTGCTGCAATAGCAGAAGCTGTTGCTTTGCATGTTCTCGTAGGTGAAGATACTGATGAGTCTTGCCCAATTACGCTAAATGGCAGTAGGCTGTATGACGCGCAGGAGCAATCCAATAATTCTAGTGTTTTCATGGGTTACCCAAATATGGCTAAGTGTGCATCAAATGATGCAATGGGATGGGCAACTGGTACTTACGGGTCTTACTGGCAGAAGGATGACTGGGTCCTTGAATGCTCCGTACTGCAGAGAATGAATGTTGGGTCGCTTCATCTGCCATACTATGAAAGAAGGAATCAAGTAGCAGATATTTCTCCTGGACTCATAGCTCAAGCTGTTTCGGCCCTCCATATTGCAGATGATTCACACAAGAGTCCACTTTCTGGCCAAGAAAGGGCAGCTGTTGTGATCACTCATATGATCGGAGGCAACCAATGGTAACAATATGAATCTGTGAGGAGATCTAGGAGGATTCACTGTTGAGTTCCAGAGCTTTAGTCTCTTTGTACAGCGAGCGAGCGAGTCTCTGTCTATAAATCAGCGAGTTTCTTCTTGTTTTGGATTCTTTCCTGTTGAGTTGATGCATGTTCTCTCCAGAGTGCTTTATGTAGTCGGAGTGCTTTGAAAGAACCGTAGATGTGTGCCTCCACTCTGACATATATTAAGGAATAATGATTGAACCTTGATAGGAAATTGTAATAACTTGATGTATTTTGTTACTTCCCGGAAGAAATGATCCTCTTCATCTTACTCGTTTCATAATATGTTTACCAAATAGTCTGCTCTTGTACAAAATGTTTTTCGTTTATGTAGTTGTTACTGAGTCATAGTTTGATTACCTTTTGGTATCTTGGCCTGGCTTCTGCCAAGTCGTTCGTATGTTGACAGTGTCATTCACGGTTGACATCAATATATATTTCCCGTGATCTCAGTTATCTTTTGTTGTTGATATCACAGTAGAGTCCATAAAATGGAGTTCTGGCGGTGCTCATGCCGTTTGTGCGGTTGTGGGCCGGTAGCGGCACCGGAGCGACCAAAGCAAAGCCAGATATAATATAGACATTCTCTCCATTCGATGTTTTTATACTCCTTAACATATCGGTACTGCACAAATATATTATTCCGATAGGGTTTCAATTACAATGAACTACGCACTGTATTTCTTGAGCACGAAACTATCGTGCATGCTTGTTTTAACTAATGGATAACATGAGATCGATGCACTCGATCGGCGAAGAAAAAGAAGAAATCCATATCTATCAAAAGTGTTTTGCTTCACGAGCGCACTGCACGCCGGAGGCAAAAGATATGAGTCCGCCCGTTTCAGTTTGAGCGGAAGAGTTTTTTCCTTCCCTTTGTAAAAATACTTTTGGAAATCTGCAATGTACATAATGTGTTTGAATAAATTCTTTTCTTCAATATTATTTCCAAAATAAAGAGTGCGGATTATTACCAAAAACTTTGATACATATTTAATGGATGAGAAGCTCGTTACATTATTTACTCTTATATTCTTAATTAACAGGTACAACCTGAAAACCATCCCGATCGTGGACAGTATCAGTTACAGTGACGTGGTTGCTGATAATTTTACGATGGCTGGGATGCTGGAAGGAATTGAGAAGGATCCATTCTATGGAATTTGTATTTCGAATGTAACAGTTACTATGGCAGCAAAGGCCAAGAAGCAGCCTTTGGAATGCACTGACATTCAAGGGATTTCAAGCATGGTTACTCCTGCACCCTGCGATGCATTCCAGGACAAGGGCGCAGGGTCAGATGAAGCACCTTGCCCGTTCCCTGAGGACAGGTTAGCTATTGAAGAGCTGCATTTCCAGCAGCGCACTTACACTCCAACTGAACAGAAATATAGCGACTTCTAAACTGTAGAGCAGCCAGCAATGCTTGTAACTTTGCATGAAACATTCATTTCTAGCAAATAGATTCGAGCTTGCAAAAGAGAACACAATACACATTCACATGAAATAGTTCAACCTGGATACAGAAAGTCTTGTGAATGAAAGATCTTGAAGATTCAACATGTTAACCGTTGCAAGAATCTGTTTACATTTCATTACACAATAGTCTAAAATACTTCACGTCGGTTGGACAAGAAAGAAAAGATGTTATTGTTCAAAGCATCTCCCTAGGAGAAGTCCAATAACACCCTCAAATATTTACAATCTCAGAAGCACAACCTTATTCTACAACGTCAAACATTAACTCATCTTGTCAAATTTCCATTGAAGCATAGCACATACGAAGACGGAAACATTTGCTGAAATCTTGTTAGTGCCCGTCATCGAATGAAACAATAATTATCAAGCATGAAATGTATACAATTTAATACGAGAGGGCTCCCTAGGCAGCTGGATCTGGATTAAACCTCAAAGCTTCTCTCCATATGAGTTCCTTAATATTTTCTTCAGTGAATGATGGCTGCTCAAAATCAAAACTGAATGGAGCATGGCACACGGGCTCATCATTTATATCGTGAAGAGATGCTAAGTATGGGTGGCATAGAGCTTCATCCACTGCATAATGAAAATGTTAGGAAGTTGCAGAAGAAAAGAAACCCTTTTTTGGTGTATCAGCAAAACAAAACGTTTAGATGAACCTGTAATTCGTTTGCTTGGATCAAACACAAGCATTTTCTCGAGGAGATCTCTGGCTCCAGGGGACATTGTAGGAAATCTTACAGAGAAGTCTTGTTTGGGATATTGGGGAAGCTGCCTTACATATCTTCGTGCATTATCACTTCGGAGAAAGCCGAGGCTTGAATCATCCGGTGAACCTATGAGCTTTTAGCAACAAAATAGGGTAAAATCAACCTACAACTAAGCAATGTATTAACTTGAGCCCTAAGTACACAATCAATGACAAAATGGTAAATTGGCAAATGAAGGAACTTCAATTTACTTAAAGTTTCATCAAGAGGCAATGTGCCATAAATCAGGTTCCATCTCAATTATATCCATGGTATTCTGTAGGGACTTTTAGCACAGCAAAATTCGAGCATTATCCTAGCAAATGGATCAACAAATGAACGCAACTCAAAACCAATTCATCTAACATTATCGTGCACCCAACAAGAAGTTTCAGAAAAATCATTTCGCGCACCCTGGACTATCATAAAAAGCATAGAAATGACAGCCACACTAGCAAGATCCAGTTTTTCCAGAAGCTCATCAACCAGGCTAGTTATTTGTTATAAAATACCGTCGTACTTACACACAACAAGTATAATTAGTAACACTGGTTGTTTATGAGACAGGGTAGAGTCAAAAGCAACTGGAACAATAAGGAGACACCTAACTCTAAAGTAGGGTTAAGGGTTATTCTTGCAGTATCTGGAATAAAGCATTTACACTATTCGCAGAACATTTACCTCTGTTATTAGCCTTAGCTGATGGACATAGTCTTTTCCAGGAAAAAGGGGTTCTCTGGTTACAGTTTCACCAAGTATACACCCAACAGACCATATGTCAATTGCAGCAGTATACTCGGAACAATTTAAGAGTAGCTCTGGAGCACGATACCAGCGAGTGACAACATACTCTGTCATGAAATCGGTTTCAGAAGTCGTCCTCGCTAAGCCAAAGTCTCCAATCTTGAGATCACAGTTAGCATTTAAGAGTAAATTGCTTGGCTTCAAATCACGGTGCAAAACGTTTGCTGAGTGCACATATTTCAACCCTCTTAGTAATTGATATAAGAAATACTGCAGTGACAAAAACATTAAAATACACATGAATCAAATAGGCAGTAATGCAAACAATAGTTACTTTTTTTTAGGCAACATACTGAAATAGACAAACTGGTTATGCATTTGGAAAGTAACAACAGAAACTATATAATAAGCAATTGATCATCTATTTCCTGAGCACAACATAATCCAGACACCAGAAATACCTAGTACTTGGTAGAGAAACAACACCGCCAAAGTAACACGAAAAATGCAAGGCATACCTGGCAATGGTCATCGGTCAAAGACTGGCTGGACCTTATTATTTGGTGAAGATCAGTATCCATTAATTCATAAACAATATAAACATCATTAAAACTCTCCCGCTTTGGAGGGCGTATAATATCTTTAAGGGCAATGACCTGAACAGGAAATGCCAGCTGTCAACCTTAAGTGAACCAAGAAAAGCATTCCACACAAAATCAGATCTAGCAAAGTGAAAACCAATCAGCAAAACCATTAAAGGCTTACAGAATTTATTTAGCAGTAGCATATTAATGAATATCCAGTAGCAACTAGACCTACCTCCTTAGATTCAAATGTGATGTAGAGTAGACCAAAATTGAAAATGGACTAGTTTGTTAGTGAAAACTTTTGGTAGTGTGATGATACAAGTTGTTAGTGGGCACAGTAGTCTTCGCATTTTCTTTCGTAGTCTAATGCTCTGTGATGATACAAGTTACAGATAAAATTTGTGCTAAGTTAATGAAATGCAACAATAGGACAATAGTATCTACCAACAGCTTGAAACGATCCAGAAAAGACAGCTCCCTTGAAGAACTTGAACTAAACATTCATACACGTTATTGTCATTGCCAACTAAAGTCAATTGACATCAGAACTAAAGGACACCAGCTTTCCCAGTACTCCCGAAGTTCAAAAGTTTATTAAATTTTGCAGAGTGAGTCATCAGGAGTGTATTGTCAGCAACCATGCAGCCACACAAGTAAGTGTTACTAAGCGTGTGTTTCAATCACATGGAAATGAATTTCCTATAATTGAGCTTCATGAAAGTGGAGTTGATGAGAAGTAGAGTTCAATGAAAGTATGAGTTCGGAATGGTAATTGAAACATGTGAAGTGAAATATAATATAAAATTTTGGTGGAAGTAGAGTTTGAAGTTGAATGGCATTCGGAGTGATAATTGAAACACGTGAAGTGCCAAACTCAAATCTGGAGAGAGAAAGTGAAGTTAGGTGGTAACTAAAACATCCCCTAGAATGAAAAGATAGGTATATGAAAGTATCTTGACAATAGACCAAGTCAGAAATCGAATGTCTCGCTCAAATGGTACGCCTTGTGATTAGAGTAGTAACTACGAGACACAAAAATGATGGTCTACTAAAAGACCTAGATCATAAGAACAGGAATTTGAGTGCTAAATGCATCCAATAACAAATATGAACGGGAAGTGTAAGGGTCATACTTTGGAATATGTTCATATAGTGAATGAACAAGTAGCTGTAATTCTAAGTCCTACAACTTCAAAAAATGATAATACCAGTTTATTTCTCACAAAAACTCTAAAAGTTCAGTGAAAAGTAAGTACCACAAAATGAAGGTGCCTTTTTGACGGACAACTCATAAAAGTTTACAACTGCATGTAGTAAGATCCTGTTGTCTAATAAGTGATATGCTACAAACAATAATGAGGGTATTAAACTATAAAAAAGGAGTTTGATTTTTTATTTATTTAGATTCATCGACAATATTTCCGATATCTTAGAAGTAACATACACCTTTCACGATCTCTACTACTATCAAATACGAAAAGAAAGTTGCCAAAAGTGATGACAGATTTACTTAATAGCATATTCTAGAGTTCAATGAAATATCAATTGCAAACAAACGCTTAAAGCATTGATAAGCAACCACCAGTAATCTGAGCTCACATTTTCATGATCCATATGCCGAAGAAGCTTTATTTCTCTTAAAGTTCTTTTGGCGTCAATTCGGTTATCAAATGCATTGCCAATCTTCTTAATAGCAACCTCTTCATGTGTTTCCGAATTTACTGCAGCACTGCATAGAGAAAATTAATCAGCTAAACAGAGGAATCATAGAGAGCTCATGTTTCACATCAGCAAATGATATGAATACTACAACTCCGATACTCAAATCACAAAAACCTTCCATGAAGAAAAAAAATACTACAAAAAACCTCAGGCCTCCAAAAGTTTTCATTTCACAAAAAGTTCTTGGTGCTTGCACTACAAAATCACAATGAAAAGCTACCACACAAACCTGAAAATCAGTAACTAAAACCTAAATTCTTCCAGACACCAAAACAAGCAAAAAACCAATAGCACATAAAATCATTCCTTTTCAAACAGGACGAATCAAATAGCAATATCATTTCATTCGACAAAACAGCCCAACCAAAAGATAACACCAAAGACGGATCTTTTACCACCAAAATCGAATCATTTTCTCTCAATAGAGATAAAACACAAAAATCTCACCAGACAATGCCGTAAGCTCCCCTGCCGACAGGTCTGATGGGAGGAACATATTTGGTGGATACTTCAAAGAGATTCCCATAAATATTGTACTGCACATATCTCCCTCCATGCGTTAACAACCCTTTTATCTGCTGATGCCCTCCTTCTCCTCCCGAACTCTCCATCACCATAAACAACAACAAGAAGAAGCAAGAGAAGCTTTCAAGATTGGGTTCTTTTGAGAGATCTCGCAGAAGAAGAAGATCAGAAGAAGAAAAAGTTGTCTTTTTTTGTTGGTAAGACAGGTGAGAACCCGTGAGAAATCTCAAAGATCTTTAATCTTTCCTTGTTGTTCTCATTGTTGCAATTAAAATCTATCAGTAGAAAGAAAATAAAAAGTAAAGAAATATCTTTTTCTTTTTACTTTTTCAGCTTCGGAAGAGAGAGAGTAATAAAGGGCGAAAACGATTGAAACTGACTTGAATTTGAAATAAAATCAATCAAAGTTTTGAGTCTTTTTGACTGAAGATTTCGGGAGTAATTTGAGATTAGATCGACTTCGGAATGAAGCGAGTTGGAACTGAATCGAGAGAACGACAAAAACAAAAAATTGTCTGCGTGAAAGAGAGAAGAGTCGCTTTTGGGTTTTTTGTCCAACAGTTACAAAACAACCAGCTAGAAGAATAAAAGTACCGCGTCGAAAAATCGAAGCACTCCTTAAAAAAACATTTGACCCAAGACGAAACAAAATCAACGATGTAGAATAATTGATGTTAAAAACATATATAAAAAGTCCAAATTTGCTAAAGTTTTTATCTCGATACATGAAATTCTATATGGCCGGATAACCTCTTCTTATATACACTTTTCACATTCTCCTAATTAACCATCAAATCAAGAGATAGATGGCCATAATTTACTCTATATTGAAAAAAAAAACATATTTATCTTTCATGATTATGGTTGTTTGATTAAATCATAACCGATCAATTGCTAAAATTGATGGTTTTAAGGGAGTACATAGAAGTATTTTAGATAGGATATGCATGACTCAAAAGGCACCCTTGGTCAGATGACAAAGGCACTACTTATCTCGAAGGAGACTCTTCTATGATTCGAGTCACGGCAAATCCAAAGTATAAAGTAAAAAGAGAGCAAGCAAGGCCCCAGCTGTTCTCTTTTACTTTGTTTCACATTTCTCTTATTAGAAGAAAATGACTTGTGACTCAAAACTGATAAGGACCCAACTACCTTCTTGTTTTCCGAATGAAATAAAACATTGCACGAGGTTTCACGCTTTGCAGTGAAAGAGAAAAGAAGACCTACCTGGAAAAAATACCTTCGTTTTCCCTTTTTCCTTTCGGTAGTTGGAAAAAAGGTGAGACTTTTACTTTGAACAACTGTTCATGAACTCCATTGAGTATTGAAATATGCTCATGGAATGGAAGACGGAATCAACTTTCAGTATCCGTTGACTCAACCGATAAAAAATCAAAGTCTCCTATAAAGAAAGAACAAACCAGCTGTGTACGTTAGCTAGGTAGACGGAAAGAAGCAGAACAAGATAATACGCAGAAATTTTAAGAAGCCATAGCATTCCTAAGCCTGTCTGTTTCTAACTTCTATTTTTTGTACAGCTCTACCCAATAAATCTTTACTCTCACAAATGCATATAGCAGCTTGACTTTCGTGAGGGTCAATATGCATATGACAGGGTTTTGACCTCACCAAAAACAAGAGTACACTTTAAGCTTCTATGTACGTATGCTAACAGAATTGACTATACAACAATGTTTACTCAACATAGAAACCTCAGTAATGCCACTTTGGTAACATAGAAACCTCAGTAATGCCACTTTGGTCTCAGCTCTTCTTCCATCTCAGTTAACTCTGCATACTCATACCACTCTTCACCTGCTTTACCTACAGGCATAGGAGGACGTATGAAAACCTCCACGGCTTTAGGTACATGCATGTCAAAGAGCAATTCCATATTTTTGCCATCTGCAGAATCAAGCGCGCCACTGGATCCCATATCCTGCCCGAATGGCTCCACCGCAATCCACCCAAGGCCGGAAATAGCAATATCACATGCAGGTCTGTTTGACATTAAATTTTGTCAAAAACTCACTGCCAGAAAATTTATACAATACGATCTCAAAGATGACCACAAATAGCAAATACAAGCAAAAAGTTCTTGCTTTGAATTACTTCATGTACGAGTGTATGCAAAACAAATACAGATTTCGAGTACTGGGTTTAGTTGCATGAAATACAACAGGGGAATTCCATCTTCATTTTTTAAATGACAAAGATAAAACAAGGTAATTATTTGCATAACTCACCTTCCGATACCATCCATAAGTCAACATTTGTTAATAAATGAAAAAAATAAGAAAATCCAAGTAACTGCACTACATCAGATGCCATGAGGAAGCTAAAGCATAATATCACCTTTGACGATGCTGAGGATTTATCTGCAAGTGGCGTACAGCCTCGAGCCCCTTCCATATTTCAGCTCTTTCCTTTCTGGTAGGTGGTGTCAATGATATCCCTACTTCTCTCTGAAACACGTGAAATACAACTACTGAATACATCAAAGAGGACTATGATCTCCTAGCTAATTGTTAATCTAGCCTCATGTCTAATAAACATTGTAAGTGGAAGTTCAAAAATCGAAAAGTATGTTGGTTACGTCAATTGACATACTTCAATTTCGCAATGTCGAAGCATTATACATGTCTATCACATGTTAAATACACCTATATAAGATATCTGGGATAACTCATCATATCTGGGATATGTTTTATGCATTTGATGCAATGTGTGTACATTCGCAAGCAAGAAAGACGTAATTAGTGCAAGTCAACTTTCATTAATCAAATTGGTTTCCAACGTTAAACCAAAATGTCTACATGCATCCAGCAGTTACCTGCTCACTCTATTCACAGTTCACATACTAAAAATTGTCACAAGGATGTTCCTTTATGTACTAGACAAACAAGTCAGTATCGAAAAAACTGCTAGTAACACTAAACAAACAGGCCATAACTTTTGGTTTTATCATGACAGTTTTTTCTTTCAGTTTCTACAGCTAAGACTAGATAGATATACATCTTTAACTCTCACCTTGTTTATTCAGATAACTCTGTTTATATTCTAGTCCGAGTGGGTAACAAGGTCCAATGTACTTCATAAAATTCTTGGATAACTTTGTTTATTTTAAGATAATTCTTGGATCCATATTCATAAAATTCAGTATGCAACCACCTCTTATTTTAGCAAACTACCTAAAACCTAAAAGCAAAGAGAATACCTTGTAAAACTCATCTGCCTCTGCAGTTAGAACCATACGAGTTGGTACTTTTCGTGGTCCATAGAATGTCAAACGTGTTTGTGGAAGAGCCTGGATATATGGATGACTATAATTATAAGTAGCTGAAGTAACTGAATGCAATAAAGAACAGTAGATAATATGACGATTATGTGAAGACCTTTAGAATGTCAATCCGGACAAGCCCTCCCCAGAAGATTGAGAAGCCATCCAAAGATGTAGCTTTCTGGTCATTTACCAGTCTGTTCTCTACCTGTGCATTTCAAAATATTTTTTAAATTGCATATAGCACTCCATGCAGCTAAAAATTCTTGAAAGCATGAAAAGACGATCAACATACAGGAAATGATCGCCCCCTCAGACGACTTTGAGGTGCAAGGGAAGGAAGATCTTCAGAATGAACAACAGCTGCCTGCCTGTGGTGAAGATGCACTCCAGGTGTGTCAAATAACTTCTGTTGATGGCAAATGTCAAGATATTCATGGTTGGTCATATTACTTTAAATGAGCTAAGCAAAATTCTATTGAAGCATGATTTCAATGGACTTTGTTGGTAATATTAGATACTCAGCAACACAGTTCTGAATAATCACTTAAATCAAGTGCATATTTTCTAAAGTTACTTATACTAAAGTTGCAAGCATTAGAATGATGACTATATACCAACTGAATAGCATCTTTACATACTAATATTTAGTCATGTACTTATCACCTGTTTTCTTTCCCACTAATGCATAACTGGCTGCAGGTTAGCTAGATGCTCAAGAAAGGCAAAGTTGAAGAACTCTCCGTCACAACTCCAGCATTCGCATTGATCAAGTGAAACCTAACGTAATAACTAACAACGACTACTTCACAATTTTGATGGTAAAGGAACCTTAGGATACCGCACATATCTTTCAATATCACATTATCCATTCCAATAACATCATACCAGGAGGCATGGTAGTATCTGAGCAACGCTTCTATGCACACTCAATCACCTTTTTGTCAACATTCATATCCAACTATAAGAGTCCACCTGATGACACCTATGCATGCTAGAACTACAGACGTTTTTATGACTTCCAAGAACTATACGATAGAAGAGGGTAACATGAGCATCCAGAAGAAAACACAACGCCCATTATTGACACCTACCTGTCGAACATTAAGGAAACATGGGAAAAATACTTCATAACTGATCACATTTTCTTAATGTAAGGAATGCCAATTTTGACCCTAAGCAGATGGAACAAACGAAAATGTTTATTAACATCACTCAACTGGTGCAGCAACAGCGTGAATCCTACTAAGGTTGCTATTTAGTTTTTCCTAAAAAAGGGAAGAGATTGCATCGGTTAATAGACATACCCCTCCTCCTCGAAATGCTTCAATTTGTATGGGACCAAGAGTTGTTCCAGGAACAGCAGATTGCAACGGTTTGTATTTCTGAGCAGCTGCAGCAACTGGATCCTTTTCGGCCATCATCTCTATGTTTATCAAAATATTATTACCCCGAATGAATGACAGCACAAAAACTTCATGATTAATACCATTGCTCAAATGTGTTCTCAAACACTGTATGTATAGCCTATGTATATCATAGATGTTTCTCATTCTTTTGCAAGTTTTGCTTCACCCAAATGAATTTTGTTCTATCTTCTAGTTCAATTATTAGAAAGCAAAAAAAAAAAATGTGATACTAATTTCTGAGTAAATATTGCTACCTCTTACATGCCCTCTCGTTAGGGTCAATACAGCTGGGCAGCTAACTGTTTGTTCTAAAACAAGATTGTGATGTACAAATATGGGCACAAACAGTGGATATGCCATAACAAAGTTGCCCACAGCAATGACGAAAATCCTATTTCAACTACAAGTTCCTCAGGCAGCAAAAATTGATGCAAAAACATTCTAACAACCAGGAACATTTTATTACCAATCTTTAATAAAAAGGGTCGCAGAAAAGGATATAAACTTACTCAGCAATGAATTGATGAATGCAGATTTCCCAACATTAGCCGATCCCTTACCATAGTAGAATTTATAAAAAAAGAAGAAGAAAACTTCAGCGGTTCACATGATTATAAAGAGATATAAAGAACTAGAGAGAAACGATATCCAATAATGTCTGAATATGCAGCAAGAAGCAAAGGAGATTGTACAAAAAATTATACATCAGCAAACATGAAACTAGTATTAGCATATATAAGGATAATAAGCTCGCAATCTAAACAATCTAAAATAAGTTTATCAGTCTAATATGTGGCAGAATAATTAGCACTGACTCTACTCTTCCTGGAAAAGCATCAGAAAAGTAGAGAAAAAATTGTAGGAATCTACAAACAGCAATATGTAAGCTGCGCAAATGATTAAAAACACTCACCAGAATGTAAACATCTCTGCCCTGCACATGAACAAAAGAGAGTAAAGAGAAGTCAAATCTGATGGTCCATCCACTGCTTCGTATATCAAGCATCATGCTATAATAAGAAAACAATAATGTAAAAGAAGCAAACCTTTTTCTCCTTCTGGATTTCTGATATCACGCCAGCAATCCCAACCAGGGATTTTGAACTGGTTAGGTGGACACTGATAACACTACAGGAAATATATATCTTCAGCGAGATTTCCAGTTTTAAGGAACATACAAAAGTTGACTGGAAGAATATACAGTATAGAACAAGCACATCAAATTCACTCTAATCTGTGCAGTGCTCCTCAATATGCCACATTGATTTCCCTTAGAAAATATGAGATAGACGAATATCATAGGCCAAAAGTGAGTGAAGAATGTTTAAAATAACTGAGGCTCCAATTCAGATAGTTTCCCAACCACCAGTTTAGGGATGTGTTCTTAAAGCAGATTAGGAGAAGGAATTATCCATTTTCGAATGAGCTTTAATTCTTTTTCCCCTTTTGCCTGAGGAGTAACACCAAACTATAACTTCAGATACTTTATAAACGATATATATTGCTTAGGTACTTTGTTCCAAAACTAATAGGCCATGCCAACATTTAAAATTCAGTCCCAGACAAAGCCTTAGACTCCATGCCTCACACGGATGCCCTTGCTAAAAGCTAAATAGGACAGGATGCAAGAAAAAAGAATTGAAGTAGAAGTGATATCAAATAATATGGGCAGCAAGGACATACTTAAGCTTCTTCTTGACAGTTGCTTCCACAACCCAGTCTCCAATACAGTTCAAGTCTGTATCTCTAGGGAGGAGATCAACCTTAAATAGGGAAAAGTAACATAAGCTGTCCAATCAATTTAGCTTACCCAAAAAACAAAAAGGTAATAGACTTATATATTTAGGAAAAGCTTACCTTAGTTGCAACCAATATGATTGGATTAGCACCAGCAAGGTCACGTACTCGTGCCAGAAAGCTGCCATTGAAGTCAACAATATCAACCTATATAAATGGAAGCATGTATACACTCAGCAAAATACTCTCTAGAGCTAGAAATAAGTGTGAAGGAGTTATATTCAGAACTTCAGTTAAGTTTACATTGAAAAGATTGCATATGTTCAAGGAGAAAAAAAAAGGGAAAAGCTTTCTCATATCATATTTCAAGCTCCAATACCACTCAAAAATCTAATAAAACATAACAATGAATTTGCTAAATTCACCATTGTCTATTTAGATTCTCAACTTTTTTATTTCCATTGTCAAATGAAAGAATTACAAAAACATTGATCTAGTAGCAATTAGAACAAATTCACTATTACAATAGTGGAGGAAAAGGCCAGGGACAGGATGCATCTTAGTCAAGAACATAAAAAAATCTGAAGATGCAGAACTAGTGACTATAAAACTCTTTCTTCTCGACTTACGAGTTTAACTATGAGCACTTTCTCATGGCGAAGATGAGACAGCTTTTCACGCAGTTCTTCAGCTGAAATGAATTGTTTTCCACCTGGATAACCACCATGACCACCCACTGCAGTTATCATGTGCCCATGCGATAAGAGCCTACACCTTCCACAGAGCACTGTTCTAAGTTGACGGTGTCTTTTCTTCTGCAAGTGCAAGGACATAAAAAACAAGACACTTTAATTTCGACAACACCTGTAACTTTGTCATCATACTCATTCAATAGTTGTTAAAATCTCGCGCTGTCAAAAATCGAATAAAAAACTAACAAAACCCTTCAAACATGTAAATTGAAATCTCACTAGCTCGTAAGTATCCGATTCGACAAACCCAGGGGCATCAACCTCAACAGTCTGCAACGGAGCTCCGCAGCCGTAACAAGAAACAACCCCCTTATTCTTCTTCTTGTTAATCTTCTTATTGTTCCTTGTTACATTGTCGTTGCTCTCGGTCTTTGTTTGCTTTAGAATTAAGGACGAAACGGAGCGAGCGTTGTGGCAATCTAGAAAGATCTCACCCCGCGTTGGCGCGGCGGCGCCGGCACCGTCGGGTTCCAAAGAAGTAGCAGACGTGCGGCAGAGGATTGGTTTGATTTGACGGGGGAGGAGAAGGGTGAAGGAGAAAGGGAAGCGAGAGAGGGAATGGGAAGAGGAGAGGAGAGGCTTGTGAAGAGGAGCCATGGAAGAAAGCAACGAAAAGAACGTCGAGCCCATGACTGAAAATCGGCGATCGATACTGTTTTTGAGTGCTTATCTACTAGAGGCTGTTTGGCAACACGCCGCAGAAAAACAGTTTTCAACTTTCAGTTAATATTTTTTAACAATTTTTTTTATAAAGTTTTATAATACTACTTTAAAATTTAAAAAATATATAAATTTTAAATAGTAAATTTTAATTTTTATAAATTAAAAAATAAAACTCATTTTTTTAAAGTAAATAAATATATTTTTATTTTTAAAAAATACTTACAAATGCCCTCTAATCTAACACCTTAGAGACAGTTTTTAGAAAAATGAAAATATCGCAGTTATCTAAACTTTTGGAAAATATCATTAAGATCAAAAAAATTGAACGGTTTTAAAACGCATTAACATTGCCGCTTTTATATCACATGTAGTGCCGATTATGTCCAAAAACTCACTTTTAATTTTCAGTTCACTAACAAACACAAATAAACTAAATTTTTTCGTCAAAAAATCATTTTCAATTCAAATTTTAAAACAAACAACTTCACTTTCATACTCACTTAATACAAGATAAACAGAAAAATTCACTTTTATTAAAGTACTACTAATTTCAAGTTTATTTCTAGAAACTCACTTCTAAAAATGAATTTAATACCAAAGTAAAAACATCCTTAAGAAAGCCCATGACTGAAATGTTGAACCGAAAAGAAGAACGAAACAGGAAACAGACGGGTAACAAATAATGAAGACAGCCAAACATTAGCCTCCCTACAAACAACTGCACAATCACTTCCCAAATTAGCTTTATGTTGATATTGACACTGGCCAGGCAAAATTGTGAAATTCTGACGGAGATAGTTAAAAACAACAGGCATGAAATGAAAGTGTTGCCAACTTAGAATGAATATCTCAAGAGTACTAAAATGAATCTACCTGACTAATGCAAAAGAGAATTTCAGTATTTCCTGCGGCATGGGGAATTCAGTTAGGACAGAGCTCAAGTATGCAATATTGCCCTGATCGCAGTCTCACAGACCACTTTTTGGTTAACTTACTGCTTTGGATACGCAGATATCATAGTTCAGAAATATTCGAGTTTTTGTAAAGTTCAGTTTTCCTTTTGACAGCATGTTCATCTGGACTCGATAACACTACATTCAGAATTTTTGTAACAGTTGAGAAAACTAAGAGTGTGGAGTACAAGTCAATCCCGCACTCTCAGCTATTCAGACTCATGGAAGTAGAAGTTGTAAAACTACAAGAGCAATCCAGCTCCTTACGACAAGGAACTAGAAATTACATAGCCATCTAGGGCAAGCAACCATCAGATCTTGAATAAGTGTAAAGATACTAAAGAATCATCCTTTAATATTAGCAAACTCAGAAGCATCGTTGCCTCCCTCTACAATAATGGGTCAAGGAAAAACGAAATAAGCATTCATCACGGAATACACTCTGGAAAATATACTAATAAAATGCTTGATGTAATTACCTTCATTATCTGCAGATACATAGGCTGACCTTCGAGAACGAACTTGCTGGTGTGGTGTTGGCTGATTGAGAAACAAAAGACAGAAGCATTGAGTACTTTCCAAGTCTAAATACATTTGAAAAAGGGTAACAAGATAGGCACAGCAGTTATAGCAGGAAAAAATAGCTTGGATGGCCTTTAGCTACCTGCAATTTTGGCCGAAGTGCCTCTAGAGGTCCCTTGGGTTTTCCTTGTCCTCCTTGCTGACAATATGGAAACAAAAGAGTCATACCCAAATCGCCAATAACACATATAATAGAGATGCAATTTTTAAGAAATAAATTACAACAAAATAATCCACTAAAGATATTCATCCTTACGAAAACACACCTTTCCTAGAGCCCAATCAGCAGAGTCAAAGAACGCCCGCTCGTGGTCCTGGCAGTGTAAGAAACTTTAGGCTTCTAATTCTCCACATAAAATGTAGAAGAAACACCAGTATAAACCACTTGGTTGCAGTTATCAGTTACAAAGCAAAACATAAGCCACTTCTGGCATGAACAAGTTAAGTATACCTTAGATATAAGTGGTGGCTTTTTAGGTAGAATGCCTCCATACTTCTTTCTAATGATTTCTTCCTGTGGATAAAGTGAAAACAGCAACAATCAGCCAATCCATCTTAACTAACTAAACAAATGGTGAACTTGGGCAATTGCATAATTGAAATGGAAATAACTCCCATTTCCAGACAAAGAAATACTGTTTCCATACTGTAAAATGATTAAAATAACAATGAGACAGTGCTGCATATACCATCAAACTATCTAGTTAAACAAAATATTGACCTCTTCTATTAATGAAGGCATTGAATTCTCTTCCTTCTGGTCTACAGTTTCAATATCCTTGGAATCATTCTCATCAACCTGCATATCAACATTATCTTCTGCAGGTACTTGTTCTAAACTCTCATTGGATCTTGTATCAGACATGACAAGCATAAGCAAATCCTGTAGAAATATTGAAACACTTTTGTAGTTGCTTTTGATGTGGTGGACAAGTCTCGAAGCAAGAAAGTTAACAAACTTCAAAGAAGAAAAGCCAGCAAGTTGAAAGTTTATTAATTATGAAAAAAAAAACTACAATCCTTGTGCTAAAGAAAATAATTTGTGGCATTTTTAAAATTTTCACATAACAAAATCTTAGTTCCTAGGGAAAGACATACTTGAGCTCTACTTTTTTCTCAAATGATCATCATGATCGAATATGATAATCTCCACGATAATATATCTCCCCGATACAGCCAGTACACCTTTCAGCTTTCAGCTTCCACTAAAGAAGATACAATCACAAAAGTTACCCAATCTCATAACTTCGAAATACACACCAACTAAACATAATTAGAACCTAGATAATTTGCTAACGTCTTCCAATCATCTTTACTTAAGAAAAAAAAAAAATCAAAGAACTGGGTTACTGCAGCCATGCTACATAAATTACAGATATTCAAGTCGACAAGTCAATGTCTGCTTTTCATATAAACACATTTCTTTTGAGTTCTGTGAATATACACAACAATGCCTGCCACAACTAGCACCTAAATCTTCAAAAGTACCACTGCATTGAAACAGTAAGAACCTATTCACATCTATGCTTAATGTAATGGGCATCACAAATCATGAAATTCTTGAGATAAGAAGCTGCTATGTTCATACCAGCAGGATCAGAGTCCAATGAATCACAAATTTGTCAATGAGGGGCATATGATCTAATCCGATGCAAAGTAACGTCCACAACACAGTTTCTCTTAACACATTTTCACTTAAGTTATTATACGAAAGTAAAACAGTATGCAAATGCACATGCTCTTGCAGGTGACATGCATAAAGATCCTAAACTACTCCACTTCATTGCTATTGGAATAAACTCTGTTGTCATATGGGTTAGCTTAATAAATTGTGTAGGAGATAATTCTGTTGTAAACTCAAAGTGGAAGCGCTAAAAAATGGATCAATGGTCCTATATAGCCTGCCCAAACCAAATTTACTAATCTGCATAAATTATTTCCCTATTAAAGAAACTAGCCAAATTTGCTAGCCAATAATAAGTCATTACCATTTCATACAAACAACTTCAAACTACATTTCCATCCTCCAACTATCTCAAACTTCAAATCTCAAAGAATAAAAAACTACAGTACTAACAAGTTACTACAGAAAAAGAAGACGATAGCAAGTAAACAAACAAACATTTCGCAGATTTAAAACTTTTCCCTAAAATTTCCAAACTTCTAAAGATCAAGGACTAATCCAATCGAATCAAAGAAAATCCAAACAAGATCTATTATGTATGATTACTACACCCCACGAATGACAAGTATTGAAGCTAAACAACACAATGAAAGCTAAAGATCTAAAATGAAAACCATCAACGGAACAGAGATCCAAGAACAGAAACATCTACGGACCTTCAACGGAAGAAACTCTCGGAGATTGATCCCCTGATGAATTCACAAACAACGAGAGAGGGAGAGAGAGAGAGCTTGAAAATTAAGCGAAAACATTAACACAACTGGTAGAAATATTCCGACATAAACGGTTACGAAATTTATTCGGAAGGACAAAAATTTCGGAAACAAAGAGAACTAGATTCAGAACATGAGATAGTTATTGATCGAAGGGACACGATACCGCGAACGTGCAAGTTTAAAAGTAAAAAAGATAAATTTTGACATATTACATTAATTAATTATTTTTGTGCTGGGCCTAACTGGGTTCCTTTAGCCCCCGAAATCTTTTTAAGTTCAGATCATACCTAGCTCCGGGGCGTTTAAAATTACAATTTCTAAATACTTTATTTTAATTTTTTATTTTATATTTTTTAATATATATTTTATAAAGTTTTAAAAAATTTATTTAAAAATTTAGTAAATATAAAAAAATTCTACATAGTAAAAAAAATTTTATTATATATTATTATTATTTTTAAAAATAAAAAATAGAATTTATTTTTCAAAAAAAATAAATATTTTTTTATTCTAAAGAAGCGCACTCTCATACGTCCTAAATATATAGGATAATTTTCGTTCTAATTTATATATTAAATTTTTAATAAAATATTTAAAATATCTATAAATTTTAAACATTTTTAAAAATAAAAAACTTATACCAAAATTTTATTTGTATTTTTATTACTTTTTAAATAAAAAATATTTTTAAAATTTCTTTTTTATTAATTTTAATAAGCACTTTTAAATAGCTCATAATTTATACATTTTAAAGTAAAGAAAAAAACTATCTACAGTTTTTAAAGTCTTTTGGACAAAACTTGCCTTTATTCATTTAAAATATTTCTTACGAATGTAGACCTTATTTTTAATAATATCATATTTTATTAATATTTAATACTAATATATTTAAGAAAATATGTTAAATAAGAAATTAGGTATACATAAAAAAAAAAGATTTATAAAGTTAATATATATATCACCTCTTATATTAAAAATAGTGTAGCTATTAATATTTTTATTCAAACATTATTTTTTATTTTTTAAGAATAAAATTTTCATACGACATAAGTTTAAAATATTTATTTTAAATTAATTATTAATCGGAATAAAATTTTAAGAGTGTATTATTCAAAATTACAAATCAATTTTTAATTCACTTTTGATTGTACAAAACAATTTTAAAAAGTTACTATTAACTTCTTTTTTCTTATAAAAATATATAATTAATTTATTCTCCCTACTATTATTTATAATAATTTATTTTTAATATTTTATTTATAACTCATTTTAGTTAAAAAATATACTTTTCTTTTCAGTTCACCCAAAAGTATTGAGCCGAACCGTGCTGGCCTAATAACTTGTTGGGCTAATAAATTAATAGCAAGCGACTGGAATGTGTTGAAAATTAAAAGATATAGTTGTATTGGGAAGTATGCAAATAAAAAAATTGGAACTAGAGTTTCGCATGTGGAAGTGGAGTTCTGAATTTCTTATGTAACTGAAACATATGAACTGTTCGGAACTCTATATCTGTCGGAAGAAAGTGGAGTTACGGGCATTTGAAACACGCCCTCAGTTGTTTTTAGTAACAAGCTCCCATTTCTATGATACCTACTATGACATCATCAACCCTAAACTCTAGCTATTCTCTCAATCGAATTATTTTGATAAAATATTTTTATGCCTAGATAAAATATTTTTTATATAAGTTAAGTCTAAAAAATAGTAAAGTACTCTAAATAAAGGATAGTTGGCATAAATCTACAGTATGTTAGAAAATACTCTTAAAAGGTGGAGATTTTTGTAAATGATATTATGTAAAAAATTTTCGGACCATATATTCTCCACCATCCGATCAAAATAATCTCCACCGTCCATTGAAGAGGTGGAGAAGCTATAAATGGGGAATGCGAGCTCTCAATTGGGGCCATGAACGAATTCAATCAAGAGTTGTATCCAAGCCAAATAATATAAAGCTTTCTTTCTAAAAAGCTTTCTCTTCAAGTGTTCCTTATTTTCCCTCTAGTCAATTCAAATTTCTTAGCTATTTTTGATAACTCATTTGGGTGAAAGACTAACTAGCCACAAAGGAGCGTGACTAATTGCCGCACGAGCCAAGGTAAAACTCTAGATCCGTGACAAGTGGTATCAGAGTCAAGGTTCTGGCAATAAAAAATGGCAAACGGAAGCGATGTTACCATCTATGAGGGAAATGAGATTGAAAGGAGAACTTCTGAGAGCAGTCACCAACGGAAGGAGAAGTCTAGGAACGTAATGGCGGATGTGAACGCAAACTCGCTAAGGTAGAGCTTACTGTAGCCGATAAGGTGGACCAGTTCGAAAAGTTAGGCCAAAGCATCGAGAAGCTCAAGAAGAGACAAGAAGAGCTTCGAGGGGAGATGCAAGGTGCCTTGAACGTAGTGGTCGAATCATCATCTCGTCAAGGTAAGGCCATTAAAGACTCTCTCTTGGGTGATGTGAATGCTCTTAGGAGGAAAGTAGCGACTCTTAGGGAAGAGGTCGCAAGGTTAGCTACCGAATTGAGGAATGTTCGAGGGGACTGTGTACTTTGCAAGATGGCGGTTACGTAAGGGAGAGTTTTCGCCATACCCTCAACTTCAACTCCTTTGAAGATGGATGTTCCGAAACCCAAAGCGTATAAGGATGCGCAGAATGCGAAGGAGATTGACAACTTTTTTTGGAGCTTGGAGCAACTCTTTAAAAGTACCAGTATCACGGGAGATGCAGGTAAGATCGATCGTGCCACTTTTTATCTTGAAGATATCGCAATGATATGGTGAAGGAGGAGGCATGCCGAGATCGAGAAGGGGACCTGCACTATTGCCACTTGGGAAGAGTTCAAGAGAGAACTCTAACGGCAATTCTATCCGGTGAGTGCCGAGGATGAGGTAAGGGCAAAGTTTCGGCGCTTGACCCATCGAGATAGTATAAGAGACTGTCAAGGAATTTTCGGAGTTGATCTTAGAGATCCATAATTTTTCTGAAAATGAGGCCCTTTTTGTTTTCATGGACAGATTGCAAACATGGGTAAGGCTGGAGATCTAACGGAGAGGACCTCAAGATCTCAACTCTACTATTGCCATAGCCGAGTCTCTCATAGAGTTCCAACAGTCTGAGAAATATAAGCCTCAAGCGGACTTCAAGAACAATGGCGGTGGACATAGCCATCAAATTAAAGAAGCAAAACTTGACTCACCAAAGACCAAGAGAGGCTCCCATAGACGCCAGGAAAGCAATGGCAACAATCGAGAGAATAGTACAAAAATTTTAAAATGCTTTCTTTGTGTTGGACCTCATATGGCTATGGAATGGCCAAAACAGAACAAACTTTTCGCACTAATAGAAATAATGGACGAGCCACAACAGCAACCTAAAGAAGTAAAGATGGGCTCATTACAACTACTTAATGCCATCCAAGCCAAAGCCGAATTGCCAAAACGTGAGGTGAATGGTCGAATGTACGTGACAACCAAGGTTAGAGGACGAGATGTCCGAGCTTTGGTAGACACATGGGCAATCCATAACTTCTTCGAGGAGAATGAAGTAACAAGGCTAGGCGTCAAGTACGAAAAAGGATAAGGATGGATTAATGCAGTTAATTCCGAACCCAAATCTATTGTTGGTGTTGCCCGTTGGGTCAAAACTCGCATATGCGAGTGGTCTGGTCTTCTGGACTTTTCTGTTGTGCTCATGAATGATTTTCTATAGTTCTTGGAATGGAGTTTATCGATCGCGTAAAGGCCGTACCTATCGCTTTTGCCAATTCTATGTGGATCATGGATGAAGGGAAAACGTGCATGGTACATTTGTCGCGAGAAGTAAATTTCCAATCCAAAACTACTTTGGCCTTACAATCCTCAAGGGAGAAGGAGGAGGTACAACCAACAATCCAGGCCATCCCAAAAGAACCAAATCATCTCAACATGGAGCGAAGGGATGATCAAAGTATCGCAGCGTCCTTAAGAGCTTCGGCATCTATTATAATGTCACCTGAACGGGACGTGGAAGAAATTCTGAGACATCGATTCATCCCAAGGCGTGGTAATCGTCTATATTATTCTTAATATTTGGTCAAGTGAAAGGGTCGGCCAGACGATGAGTCAAGTTGGGAGCATGGGCCATTCCACCATAAGATCCAAGAGTTTCGCTACAGCTCCACACAACCGCGATGAGAGCATCGCGAAATAGGTGGGAAAGAATATCACGGTATGGCTATTTTGACTATTCTCTCAATCGAAATTACCTTGATAAAATATTTTATGCCTAGATAAAATATCTTATACATAAGCTAAGTCTAGAGAATGGCAAAGTACTTTAGATAAAAGATATTTGGTATAAATCTATAATAGATTAAGAAATACTCTAAAAATATGGAGATTTTTATAAAGAATATTATGTAAGAATTTTTCGGATTATATATTTTCCACCGACCGATCAAAATAATTTCCACCGTCCGTTGAGGAGATAGAGAAACTATAAATAAGAGAGGTGAGCTCTCATTTGGGGCCATGAAGCTCTCTCTTCAAGTGTTCTTTATTTTCCCTCTGATCCATTCAAATCTTTTAGCTATTTTTGATAGCTTATTTTGATGAAAGATTGACTTAGAAAAAAAAAAATTTGACTAAATACTGCACAAATCAAGATAAAACTCTAACTCTATGGAGTCAAGTTAGCAGTACACGCTAACATAGGCGGATCTTGTAAAAAGAAGGAGACACTAGCTAACTAGTACTGAAGCAGCAGCAGTGTGCAGCGTCATGGATCAACTGCAGACGATCGTTATCTGCAGTGCATCGTTTAAATGCGCTGTCTGTACAACAACAGCAGCAACAACATCTCTGCATCTGTCTTGCATCACCGCACCCATTTTTAGATAATCAAGAAATTTTTTCTTTATTTTTTCATCGATTTCTTTCTTTCTGAATCCAAGAAACAATCCAAAGACAAAGAACTAAAGAAAAAGCGTTTGATCAGCTGTTTCAGGCAGGCTTCTGATTAACGTCTGCTTCTTCTGAAGAGTTTCAGAGATGTTTTCAGCGAAAATTTACTTTTCCTAATCTTTCTTACGTTAAAAAAAGAGTAAATTTTCACTTTTTTTCGTTACCCTGAACACGCCGAGCGAGAGAGAGCATGCAGAGTGGCTATGGAGGATGTGGAGGTGGGGGAGGAGGAGGCGGCGGTGTTTCAGAAATGCAGCAGTTCATGATCGACACAGGTGCAGCAGCAGCTTTGTTTCCAACAACCGCCGCCGCTGCCGTACCATTTCCCTTCCACCCTTCTTCTCACTCTCCTTCACATCACCCGCCGCCAGTACCGCAACAGTTCCATCAGTTCCATTCATTTCCTGTAACTCAACAACTTTTCCACCCAAATTTCCATTTTTTTCAAAACCAGCAGCAAAAACAGCAGCAGCAGCGAGAGCAACAACCGAGGTTGCAGCTTCACCAAGTCGGGTTAGAAGATTCTGGACCGGAGAGTTCGAGTCCTCCTACACTGCCTCAGCCTTTACCGTTAATTAACGGCGGTGGACCTGGGTTCTTGGCTTCCTCTATTAGCTTCAAGCTTTCTGTGAATGATAGCGGAAACGGTGAGGGCGGCGGCGGCGGTGTTGAAGACGGTGATGTGACGGAGACAAGCGGTATAACGACATGGCAAAGAGAAGAAGATTCTTCCATTAAAGAACCATTTTGGTGAGCAAGAAAATTTTTTCCTTCCCTGTTTTGAATGCCATGCATTGTTTTTTGTGATAATGCCCCTGAAAGGAAATGGGGAACTCTTTGGTCTCTCTGTTTCAGTCCTGCTTATTAGTGTTTTGGAACTAATTCTAGCTAGCATTTTGAAGAAATCGAAAAATAAAGTTCTTGATGATTCTTGAAGGATCATTTTTGAACCAATTAGCCAAAGAAGTTCCAAGAAAAGTTTCTATCAACGGTTTAACTCATTCCTAAAAAGGCAGCGTTGTAGAAGATAAAGATAGAAAGCCAGTTCATCTACTTCCCTGCTCGTGCTTTGCAAATTTTCAATTATGAAAGACTTTATCATCTTCACTTGTTGGCAAAATGTTAGCTTTTTTTTTTCCCTCCTATGACTGCAAAGTTTTAAGTTTTAGTCTTCTCTGTTTTCATGAACTTGGACTTCATCAACAGAAACAACGACAACAACAAGAGAGGGAAGGAAAAACAACCAGCGAGTCCTCAAAACTACAGTACTAAGAGAATCAAAGAAACCGTTCACCTCGATAGCCAGCATGAACTCCGTAACATTAGTGGCAGCAATTACAAGCTCTTCAGTGAACTTGAAGCAATCTACAAGCTTGGAGGCGGTAGGGGTGGCGATGTTGGGAGTGGTGGGGGCGGAGGCGTTCCTAGTGCAAATAACCAGCAAACAGGCTCTGGTTCAGCCCTCACCGGAGATAACCCTGTAGGGAGTGAATGTATTCCCCATGCTGCAATTGATTCGCAAGGCTCAGATACCTCTACAGGGGAGGATGCAGCGCAGCCTGTGAAGAACACGTTCAAGAAAGCAAGAAAGAAGCACCGATGGAGACGTTGGAAGCAGCAGTTGAGCTCGATTGCTTCCTTCTTTGAGAGCCTTGTGAAGCAACTGATGGAACACCAGGAGAGTCTTCATAGGAAATTCATTGAAGTTATTGAGCTGCGCGACCGTGACCATTCTGCCCGCAAAGACACGTGGCGGCAGCAGCAGGCTGCCAATGCCAGCAGAAGAGCTGCTGATCGTGCAAACGACCGCAGTCTTGCTGCGTCAAGAGAAGCGGTCATTATCTCATTACTCGAGAAACTCACTGGAGAATCCATAGACTTTCCTCCACAAACCTCTGTAGAGACTGACGTTTGCAATCTTAACTCGGATGCTGCGACAATGAGTCCCTTAACGCCGATGAACTCCAGTAGACGGCCGAAGGTGGAAGTTCAGGCTTTGATCAGGGTTCGCAGTGGACTGGAAACCAGGTTTAAGGAGGCAGGATTGAAAGGGCCACTTTGGGAAGAAGTTAGTTCAGCAACGGCGGTGATTGGCTACCGCTGTAGTGCCAAACGGTGCAAGGAAAAATGGGAGAACATCAACAAATAGGTCAGGAGGACGAAGGACAGCGGCAAGAGACGCCCGCAGCATTCCAAGATGTGCCCGTACTTCCACCAGCTTGACGAGCTCTACTCCAACTCACTCAACAAGAGAACATCCACTTTCACAGAGCATTCGATTCGTTCAACAGTGGAAGGAAGGATAATTCAGAGCTGCTAGATGCCGTTGTAGTGTCCACCGTTCCACCTAGCAACTTGAAGTCTTGAATAATAACAACAGCAATTTGTTGCCAGCAGAAATGGGATCACTGATGTTTGATTTCAATGACAAAGGCAACCGTGGTAATGAGGAACAAGCCTGTCGCAATAATGTTCACGCCAATGATATGAGAACGTTAACAGAGATGGTGAAGCTAACAGAGTTCAGATGGAAGGAGAAGGAAAAAGCCGAGATGTTAACTGCAGTCAAGATCATGGAAGAACCCGAGGAAAGAAGCTTCAGATTAAGCACCAACGGCAAGCGAAAGAACAACCTATAGGCAATCCTACTGATCGTTTCTTTCAAAGGTTAGAATCCTGAAAAACATTAGCTAACTAAAGATCCCCTGCAAAGTTGAACGAGTTGTATGTAAAACAACACGAGAGCTTTTTCTATGGGCTTGAACTTCTGTTTGGGCTTTCTCTATGGGCTGATCTTGGACTTTACCTATAAGACTTACGTAACGGCCCGTGCGAGTAATCTAAAAGAAAGAGACAGCCGGGCGGAGCTGAGAAGCGGACGAACTACTTCGTAAATCAGTTATTACAAAAACTAACAACAACTAAATTTAATCACTGGAACGAACTAAGTTCGGTTAAGAAATTTCAAAATAGAGGTAATATGAACGCCGTTGCATGGGTACCTTCAATTTATAACCAACTCCGGGCTAGTTATAAATACGGAACCTGTGAAAACATATTCCTGCACTGCACTGCATAGCTGAGAAGTATCTAAAACAAACAAACATTCAGCTATGGCATTTCAACCTTCTTCAGGCATTCTCATTCTTATCGCCGTCTTGTTCTTGGCTTTCGACTCGCAGACATTTGCGAAACCGCTGCAAGGTCCTGACTTATCTCGGTGCTCTAACGTCAGCGAGTGCTGTATTCCTCCGTCGGATGAAATTGTGGACTTCAAGCCTCCTCCGACTCAGAACCACGTATGCATGCGTCGCGCTGCCCATTTGGTCGACGAGGAATATAAGAGGAAGTTCGATAACGCTACGAAACTAATGAGGCAACTTCCTAAGGAACATCCCTGGAACTGGGAGCGACAGGCAGCCCTACATTGCGCCTATTGCGACTTCAAGCTTGACCAAGTAGGACATCCTGGAACAAAATTTGTCGTCCATGGGTCCTGGTTATTTTTCCCGTTCCATCGCGCGTATCTTTACTTCCACGAACGCATCCTCGGCAAGCTTATCGGAGACGAAACGTTCAGGCTACCTTTTTGGAATTGGGACTCGCCCGACGGCATGGAACTGCCGTCTCTTTATATGGACCCGGAGTCTGCACTCTACGACAACACTCGCTGGCCTGAGCAGAAACCACTGAACCTCTTGAATTTCAAACCCAACGTAACATCCCCCCAGGAGCATATCAAGATGAATCTTGGGTCTTTGTACCGAGTGATAGTTACCGGAGGTACCCCCGAGCAAATATTCATGGGAGGACCTTTTCGTGACGGAGACGACCTAGAACAATCTGTCGAAGGCACTCTGGAGAGGTACCAACACGCCACAGTGCATCGTACCGTCGGAGATAATATGGGAGATATACTTAAGGCCGGACTAGACCCCTTATTTTATGCCCACCATGCCAATGTCGATCGTCTGTGGGAAATGTGGAGGCATCTCCCCGGACGACAAGACTTCTCCGACCCTGATTGGCTAGACTCTGCTTTCTTCTTCTGGGACGAGAACTTGCAACTCGTCCGAATCAAAGTGCGGGATGTTCTCGACACCAAGCAACTCGGCTACGTCTACGAAGACGTTCCGGCGCTTTGGCTTGATGCAAAAACCATTTTTCGTAGGATGACGACCCCCGCGTTTGAAGTACAGGCGTCTGTGTCCACGCCGGACATGTTTCCCCTTGTCCTAAGCAGCTCCCCTTTAAGAATTCCACTAAAGAGGAACGCCGATTTGTTCAACTTCTTTCTTCACGAACCGGCCGAAGATGAGGTGATCGTTATTAGAGGAATCAAATACGATCCTACGCAACGGGTGGCGTTTGATGTTTATGTCTCCGTACCTTCGGCAACACCGACGAGAAACACCCTTGATTTATCCGACACGACAAGAACTCTTCCGATGGCATGGGCAGGAGGCTTCGCGAATTTCGCCAGCAGCGCAGCAAGTCACCAGCAAATCTCCCAGGAACTCATTATAGAGCTGCCCAATTTGCTAGCCAGCATCGGCGCCGAGAAGAAAAACTTGATCGTTATCACCATTGTTCCACAAATGATGACTACTAAAGTCGACATAGAGAGTATAGAGATCACCAATTTGTCTAAGCTCTGATCGTACAAATGCATTATGTAACTAGCACTAACATAACAACAATTTTATCATCAGCCATCCAAAATGTAAATGACCACAATTTCATGTATCAACACAAACAATGTTATACAAACGCCATGAACGCATGAAGTTTATCCAAAAAATGTTCCCGGTCTATAATTGATTACAAAAATTGCTTAGCCCTGGAAAAAATTCTAGGGCTCAAGTTCAGGTTACCCATTGAATCTCGTCTCTTGCAAGAAAAACATCCGTATTCCACCAATTTGAAAAGAGGTCCTCTCCTCTGAATACTTCAAAAAGCATGCGCAGAAGTACATCCCAGTGGAAATAAAAAACAGTTAGACTTTGATGAGCCTCACTTTCTTGCCTTCCACAATGAATCTTCTACTTCCCTCCAACTATAAGACAGAACCGCAGAGGTCATCAATTGCTTGGGGAAATAAATAAAAACAAGTACACCAATCAAGATTCTAGCCAACTTGAAGTGAGTAATACAAATATATTACGTCAAAAATAAGAACTTTCCGAACCGCCCACAAATGAAAAGAAAGGAAAATAAAAATTCTCAAACAGCTGTTTTTAGAAAACGAATGTAAAATGAGGATACCTTATTCTTTAAGAACGAAAGTCCCTCTTCCTTTGAAGAGAAGGTAGAAAATACAGAAGAGGAACTTGCTTCAACGAGTTCTTTAAGCTTCTTCAACCTCAATGATTGAGAAGGAGCCTTAAAAGAAAACACAAGACGTTATGAAATGCAATGAGTATTACCATACTAAGTCTAGTCTTTCACTAACCTGGAGAAGAAGTTGCTTGCACAACTTTTTCAGTTTCGGTCTGGAATCAACATTATCAAAATCTTCTGCGCATTTTAGTCTTTTCAAATCAGTAGAATCTGAAGCATACTCCTTGTCACTGTCATCAAAACATTTCTTTTTTCCTTCCCAATAGCAACCTGCAACTTTCTTCGGTCGATCTTTAATTCCAAGACCCTGCTTCCCAGATGTTGCTTTATCCTATAAAGATTAGCATCACGTTATCGTTACAGATAAGGCACGATGAGGTGGAAAGCAATACAAAGATAGAGATATAGCAGCCAAAAAATGAAAAAGCTGAGAAAAGTTTAGCATATAGCAATCATCTTACTGATTTATTGACAGGGTACGAAACCTACCCACAGCATGTGCGATACAATGTACTTGAGAGGCTAAACATTACCAGATATAAAGGCATTCATCAACCATTTCAGTGTTGCAAACTTATTAATGGCACAACTACAAAAGATGCAAAACCTTTTGCTTTTTCCCAAGGGCGTCGAAGTGAAAACTTTGTGGCTCATCCAAGGGCTCCTATTTCAGTAACATATGGTAGAAAAAATCATGCATAACATAGGAGACATACAATACCATCCCTATAATACTCAGATGCATGGGAGCATCAGCCTAAGTAGTAGCATTTTTACTCATATCTAGAACCTTGGTTGTCCATTTCAGCATTTTGGTCATTACAAGTGGTTTCTCATCCAGCAATGAACGGTTCAGTGGCTCATGCATTATGAAAATATGTAAATAATCTTAGACAAGCTACTAAAGAATGATATACAGCATATTAAGTCTTCATCACACAATGTTGATACATATTCTGGTCGAAAATGTTGCTTCTCCTCTTCTAGGAACAAGCTATTCACTGAGTAAGACTGGGATAGATCAATATCGAGAAACTATTTGCATTCATAGCTTTAGCAATTAACTATGATAAAAGAGATACAAAGAAAGATCATTTTCAGAACTCAAAATTATCATGGGAATATTAACAAAAGAATATTAAAATTATAGTAACCATTTGAAGCGAATCATTACAATAGTTTAACCTTTGCAATTTATTAAGAAGAAATGTATACAATACGCAAAATGGTCATTTACCTGGACAAGTTTGTAAAGATTTTCCTGATCTTCTTCATCAAATGCACTTCTCTCTTGCGAAACTGATTTACAACCCTTTCTCTTGACGACAGACTTCGCTCCAAGAAACCCTCCCCAAACAAATCCATGCTTGTGACCCCACCAGTCAAGCTTTGCAGCATCACGAGCATCTGAACCTGTGCTCATAACATATGCCATGTAAACTTTGCAAAAATCAAACTCAGCAAAAGGAAAAACTAGGTATAGGATATGGCTACAGAATTCAGAAGAAGTATACATAATGGTAACAATATAACTTTAAAAGTAAATGTCATGCTAAATGTACACCAGAAACTTATTACTAAGAAATGCCCTAGCACCACAAGATACAATGATCACTTCACAAGAATGGTGCTATACCATCCCACACAGATATAAACATGGCAGTATGCACAATGACATCATTGCAGCGTCACAGTGATCAGTCACAAATTTTTTGAAAATTATCCCCAATCACAAATAATTCTGATGCAAGAAAAGGTTTGCCAAGTTAAAAAGATTAACAAACAAAAGTATAGATGAATTGTGGTTGCTAGACTTACTGTACAACAATAGCTCCTCTCCTCCACAAGCACGATACTTTCAAAGTATTAATTGTAAACTAGAATTGCTGAAATAAAATGTCACTACAAAATTCATAGAGGAGGAACACAGGCCAAATGAAGGAGAGTCAACAGACCAAAAGAGAAAGTAAAACAGCAAAACCAAATGGCTAAAGGAAACTCCCAAGGGCATGCCAATATGCATACCTCCTTCTTGATAGACTTGAGGCTCTATTAATTCTGATGAAGGTTCACTATCTGAGTCAGGTATAGCCTCCTTTTTCTCTTCAACCTTATTGCACTGAAAAAGTACCATATGGCTATCAAAGCAACGAACCAAAACAAAAAGTATACTGCCAAAATCAAATCATCAATAGAAGCGATACTATCTCAGCTAATGAGTATCTCAATCAACCTAGCTAGCGTCGTCCTTGATTAACTTAATCAACCTAGCAATACCATGCTTGAGCATTACTACACCACCTTCTTACATCACCAACTAATAGAAAGTGATAATCAGCATATAACTGGTGAATAATAATGGTTGATTTGGCTGAGAAATTGGTAGAATTGCATTGTTGCATGCATAAAACGAATTATAGGAAAGCAGCGAGATTAGTAGATTCTCTAAGTATATGTTTGCACCAACAACCAAAAGATTAGATGGATTTAATCTTTGATTATATATTTTTACTATATTGATATTGGAGTTGATTTTGCACAAACCCAATCTTAATTACGAGAGGAAGGGAGAGAACATCCGAAATGTTAAATCCAAGTGCTTCAAAACTTCACTAGGAGTTTGTTACTGAATAGTCATTTAGAAGGGTTGTGACAATGCCCCTCCAGCTCAAGTGGAATTAATCATCCAATGTATATATTCTCTGTGCTTACTTATGGGCGCATCAATACATGAAAAAAGACACTGGCGCGAACATCTGCGTGCATTTTCACAAGATACATAGCTACATATACATATGGACAAGCATGCGTGACTTCCACTAGTAAGTACATGCTAAAACACCACAACATCTAATGTAATTTTCAACATCTAAACAAACAGTTCCATTAAGAAAATTATTCATTTAGTAATTGAGTTGAAGGAGAAGTAAGAAATTACAAGAATTCCTTGAAGATCAATTGTTGAGTATGTCTTGACAATCTTTCCGCGCTCCCTTTTCTTATACCTATACAGAATTCATAAGAGAGGCAAAAGGAAGTGAATCAGTCAAACGGTTCTTACGGTGCCAACATACATTATAAGCAACTGACCTCCCTTGTGGACGAGTACTTTTCTCGACTGCGCTACTTTGTAATTTGTTTTCTCCAGCTTGTTCTTTTTCATGACTCTCTGTGGATTCTGTAGATAACAATAACATTTTATATATGACAAAACATGGTCACTCGCCACAAGCTTTAAAAGAGTCAAACTGTCAGTCTGGTACCTTTAGCAATAGGTTCAGCTATTTGCTGCAACAAAAACAAATGATAATTTTATTTAAAGATATTTGTTACAAGTTCTAAATTTGAAGGAATGCTGGAAAGGCGTCGAGAACATACCACTTTTAACTTTTTAAGAATGTTATCAAATTGACTGGTATCAAATACCCAATTGTTCACCTTATCCAAGCCCACACCTATACACATCCACACAAGTATGGCATTATTCCCTCACGCTTTCTATCGAAACAAACTGTGCCATTAAATCTAGCATACAAATATAAATGCCAATTGAGGGAGAAAAACACCTGCTGTATCCTGTTTATTCTTCACTGTGATATGTCCCTTGATTCCTTGCTTGTCTTTTCCAAGCCCTTCCCCCTCTTCCCATCCCTATGACAATTACAAGATAAAAATTCCAAGTAAGTGGATGCAGCGCAACTTGAGAAGCAACAAACGTCACGCACATGAATAAACTAAAAATTTGTCTGCGGATCAATATTTGTGTTACTCTCCTCAATGTTCCAACAACAAAGAACACAATTTAGAAGCAACAGAGAGAGAGAGAGAGAGAGAGTAGAATACCATTTGCTTCATGAGACGGAAGGCGGCAGACTCACGGGCAACGCCGGAGTAGCACGCCGGAGCCCCCGGCGAACCCATCTAGGGTTTGGAATCTAACTCTAAAAAATAAACCTCGCCGCCGACCGCCGTCGTGTCTTTGATAAACACAAGAAAGAGGTGGAGAGAAAGAAAGCAACTAATAAAAACCTGCGAGATGCAAATATGAACGCGCACGGAAGCAAAATAAAAAATAAAAAAGAAATTTCATTGATCAAATCATACGCCAGGCGTACGATGGGAACGTTTTAATCACCGTTGGATTGATTCTACTTCTAGCAGATCAGCTGAGTTCGGTCCGCTTGGGTTACACAGCGGCTGTGTGACTGCTTTTTATTATAATTATATTTCTAATAAGTTTTTATTGTATTTTAAAAATGTCTTTATTATTTAAAGTATTGATGAAATAAATATTATAAATTTTACATACATAAGTTTTTCAAATAGAAAAATAAATCTATTATTTGAAAGTTTTAAATAAATTTTTTAACATGTTTTATTTTAAGAAATTTTAAACGATACTCTATTTGGCTGAGCTATGAATCAAATTTAAGAGCTTGTTTAGTAGTGCTTTTTTTATTATAATTTTTATTTTATGTTTCTTGAAAATTTATAATATTTTATAAAATTTTAAAAATTTTAAGATTATAGAAAAATTTGACTCATGAGATTATTATTTATTTTTTTAATAAAAAAGTGAAGTTTGTTTTCTAAAAATTTAAAAAATATTTATCATTTTAGAAAAACTCTTTTTAAAAAATTATTAGCAAATATTTTTCTAAGTCTTGTACTCGGTGAAAAAATATTTTCAGATCAACTTATTTAATAATCAAATTTTATTTATTTAATTTTAACCTAATTTATATATTTATATGAATTAAATGTTTCAATTTGAATTCTAATTAAATAGATTAATTTTAAATTAATTTTTCAGATCAGTTCATATATTATTACTCGTATAAAAAATAAGTACTCAATTAAATAGCAGTTGGTCGAGTGAATTGATAGAAAGGATTTATAGACTTCGATACAGTTGACGATCTTTTACGTGAGACAGCCACACTTGTGCAGGGATCCCAGTTTTCATGAAATCCTTAACTTAAACTTGTCAAGCATTCTGGCAACCCAGATGAAACCCAGGAATTGCTCCAACTTCGAACAACGTTTAAGAGTTGAGACTTTGGCAAGGATACGTAACTGGAGACATCAACCTACTGATAACATGTAAGACAAGTAAAGGATCAATCAGGGAGTCCTAAAACTTTTGGTACTACATACAGAAATGCTTGCTTAAATACAATAACACTGGCACTCGCAGTAAAAAACTTTCATAAATAGAAATTGATTCTTATGTAGGTAGCTAAGCTGTATGTAAAACAACACGAGAGCTTTTTCTATGGGCTTGAACTTCTGTTTGGGCTTTCTCTATGGGCTGATCTTGGACTTTACCTATAAGACTTACGTAACGGCCCGTGCGAGTAATCTAAAAGAAAGAGACAGCCGGGCGGAGCTGAGAAGCGGACGAACTACTTCGTAAATCAGTTATTACAAAAACTAACAACAACTAAATTTAATCACTGGAACGAACTAAGTTCGGTTAAGAAATTTCAAAATAGAGGTAATATGAACGCCGTTGCATGGGTACCTTCAATTTATAACCAACTCCGGGCTAGTTATAAATACGGAACCTGTGAAAACATATTCCTGCACTGCACTGCATAGCTGAGAAGTATCTAAAACAAACAAACATTCAGCTATGGCATTTCAACCTTCTTCAGGCATTCTCATTCTTATCGCCGTCTTGTTCTTGGCTTTCGACTCGCAGACATTTGCGAAACCGCTGCAAGGTCCTGACTTATCTCGGTGCTCTAACGTCAGCGAGTGCTGTATTCCTCCGTCGGATGAAATTGTGGACTTCAAGCCTCCTCCGACTCAGAACCACGTATGCATGCGTCGCGCTGCCCATTTGGTCGACGAGGAATATAAGAGGAAGTTCGATAACGCTACGAAACTAATGAGGCAACTTCCTAAGGAACATCCCTGGAACTGGGAGCGACAGGCAGCCCTACATTGCGCCTATTGCGACTTCAAGCTTGACCAAGTAGGACATCCTGGAACAAAATTTGTCGTCCATGGGTCCTGGTTATTTTTCCCGTTCCATCGCGCGTATCTTTACTTCCACGAACGCATCCTCGGCAAGCTTATCGGAGACGAAACGTTCAGGCTACCTTTTTGGAATTGGGACTCGCCCGACGGCATGGAACTGCCGTCTCTTTATATGGACCCGGAGTCTGCACTCTACGACAACACTCGCTGGCCTGAGCAGAAACCACTGAACCTCTTGAATTTCAAACCCAACGTAACATCCCCCCAGGAGCATATCAAGATGAATCTTGGGTCTTTGTACCGAGTGATAGTTACCGGAGGTACCCCCGAGCAAATATTCATGGGAGGACCTTTTCGTGACGGAGACGACCTAGAACAATCTGTCGAAGGCACTCTGGAGAGGTACCAACACGCCACAGTGCATCGTACCGTCGGAGATAATATGGGAGATATACTTAAGGCCGGACTAGACCCCTTATTTTATGCCCACCATGCCAATGTCGATCGTCTGTGGGAAATGTGGAGGCATCTCCCCGGACGACAAGACTTCTCCGACCCTGATTGGCTAGACTCTGCTTTCTTCTTCTGGGACGAGAACTTGCAACTCGTCCGAATCAAAGTGCGGGATGTTCTCGACACCAAGCAACTCGGCTACGTCTACGAAGACGTTCCGGCGCTTTGGCTTGATGCAAAAACCATTTTTCGTAGGATGACGACCCCCGCGTTTGAAGTACAGGCGTCTGTGTCCACGCCGGACATGTTTCCCCTTGTCCTAAGCAGCTCCCCTTTAAGAATTCCACTAAAGAGGAACGCCGATTTGTTCAACTTCTTTCTTCACGAACCGGCCGAAGATGAGGTGATCGTTATTAGAGGAATCAAATACGATCCTACGCAACGGGTGGCGTTTGATGTTTATGTCTCCGTACCTTCGGCAACACCGACGAGAAACACCCTTGATTTATCCGACACGACAAGAACTCTTCCGATGGCATGGGCAGGAGGCTTCGCGAATTTCGCCAGCAGCGCAGCAAGTCACCAGCAAATCTCCCAGGAACTCATTATAGAGCTGCCCAATTTGCTAGCCAGCATCGGCGCCGAGAAGAAAAACTTGATCGTTATCACCATTGTTCCACAAATGATGACTACTAAAGTCGACATAGAGAGTATAGAGATCACCAATTTGTCTAAGCTCTGATCGTACAAATGCATTATGTAACTAGCACTAACATAACAACAATTTTATCATCAGCCATCCAAAATGTAAATGACCACAATTTCATGTATCAACACAAACAATGTTATACAAACGCCATGAACGCATGAAGTTTATCCAAAAAATGTTCCCGGTCTATAATTGATTACAAAAATTGCTTAGCCCTGGAAAAAATTCTAGGGCTCAAGTTCAGGTTACCCATTGAATCTCGTCTCTTGCAAGAAAAACATCCGTATTCCACCAATTTGAAAAGAGGTCCTCTCCTCTGAATACTTCAAAAAGCATGCGCAGAAGTACATCCCAGTGGAAATAAAAAACAGTTAGACTTTGATGAGCCTCACTTTCTTGCCTTCCACAATGAATCTTCTACTTCCCTCCAACTATAAGACAGAACCGCAGAGGTCATCAATTGCTTGGGGAAATAAATAAAAACAAGTACACCAATCAAGATTCTAGCCAACTTGAAGTGAGTAATACAAATATATTACGTCAAAAATAAGAACTTTCCGAACCGCCCACAAATGAAAAGAAAGGAAAATAACTTTCTCAAACAGCTGTTTTCGAGAAACGAATGTAAAATGAGGATACCTTATTCTTTAAGAACGAAAGTCCCTCTTCCTTTGAAGAGAAGGTAGAAAATACAGAAGAGGAACTTGCTTCAACGAGTTCTTTAAGCTTCTTCAACCTCAATGATTGAGAAGGAGCCTTAAAAGAAAACACAAGACGTTATGAAATGCAATGAGTATTACCATACTAAGTCTAGTCTTTCACTAACCTGGAGAAGAAGTTGCTTGCACAACTTTTTCAGTTTCGGTCTGGAATCAACATTATCAAAATCTTCTGCGCATTTTAGTCTTTTCAAATCAGTAGAATCTGAAGCATACTCCTTGTCACTGTCATCAAAACATTTCTTTTTTCCTTCCCAATAGCAACCTGCAACTTTCTTCGGTCGATCTTTAATTCCAAGACCCTGCTTCCCAGATGTTGCTTTATCCTATAAAGATTAGCATCACGTTATCGTTACAGATAAGGCACGATGAGGTGGAAAGCAATACAAAGATAGAGATATAGCAGCCAAAAAATGAAAAAGCTGAGAAAAGTTTAGCATATAGCAATCATCTTACTGATTTATTGACAGGGTACGAAACCTACCCACAGCATGTGCGATACAATGTACTTGAGAGGCTAAACATTACCAGATAAAAAATTGTGACACGCATGCAACCAAAAGAACAAAGGAAGTCACTGATCAAGTCATACTCTAATCGTACTGTGCGAACGTTTTATTCACCGTTAGATTGATTCTTACTTCTACAAGATCGGTGAGTTCGTTTCAGTACGAGTCCGCCTGGGTTACATACAGACATCTACATAGAAATTATTTATAAAATAAATTTTTTTTAAAATAAAATTTTTATTATTTTTTATTTTTTAAAAAATAATAAAAATATGTAACTAAAAAAATTTCATTATATAAAATTTTTTTACACTATCTAAATTTTTAAATAAATTTATTAAATACTTATAAAATATGTATTGAAAAATATAAAATAAAAAAAAATTAAAAAACTAATTTTGGTATGCACTACCAAAAGCAAAAATCATTTGTAGTAGGTGAAAATCTCAACAGTTGTCGAATGAAATCTCTGCTTATGAAAACGTTTGACTAAACTTTTCAAAAAATTAATTTTTTAAAATTTAAAATTATACTTTTTAAATATAGTTTTTAATAAACATTTAATAATTTTATTTAAAAATTAAAAAATTTTATGTAATGAAATATTATTTATTTCTATTACTTTTTAAATTAAAAACAATAAAACTTACTTTTTAAAATAAATAAAAATATTCTTTATTATAAAAAGATTCTATTTCAAAACACTCCCGCTCACGATCTTTTTACGTGACGGCTATGTAAAATGTGAAAACCACCTGCAGTTTACATAGCCAAACCTGTGCAGGCATCCCAGTTTCTTGTAAATCCAATCCCACAGTTTTCAAGAATTTGGCAACCCAGATGAGACCAACGAATTGCTCCGACTTCAGACAATGTTTAAGGCTTTACATGCTAAAGGTAAGCATACGTAACTGGAGACGTTATGCTGCGATTACAATAGACATCATCCTACTGATAACATAGAAGACAACTAAAAGATCCATCAGGGAGTCCTAAAACTTTTGGTACTACATACAGAAATGCTTGCTTAAATACAAGAACACTGGCACTCAAAAGAAATATACACTCGAAACTTTCATACATGAAAATGCGTAATTTGCAATATGTACAGACAATTTCCATGACCATACTACATCAAACTAGACGGCTTAAATTACTTTGGTACCAATAGTTTGTGTTTCTGATAAAAAAACTGCTGCATCAACAATGTCAAATCTCCTCGTCAACAGCTACCCAGCAAATTTATGATGCATCGGAAAGAGTTGCAAGGCCAAGGATTCATATTTGGGCATATTTATAGTACATATAGAAAATTAACATTTATTCACCTTTCACCCTGAGAAAAAATGAGGAGCTCGTAAGGTAAGACCAGAAGAAAATCATGTAGAATCAGCCAGGCTATGAAGTATGCAACTTACATGAAAGGAGAATTCAAAGCTTGGTTCACGTGGATCAAATTCGCTGCACCACCACACTTGACATCTTCAGCACCACCATCATATGATGACAGCAACCTCCGCTGCAAATAACAAACGCAGTCGATATCCATGTGTCCACTTATAAAAAGACTTTTAACATCTAGCGCAGCATTGAAGAAAAAGAGCGAGCTACCAAAACACTAAACTAAGAGAATGCACACCAAGTTGTTGGTTGAAAGTTATTGTTAATCAGGTTTGACTTTGTTTTTATTTTCATATTTTTGACAGCTAAAGGTAGGAAGATGAGTGAAGTGATGCGGCTAAGAAGCCTGAAAGAAACCCTTTCAAAAGTAGGAGCAAATGTTGCAACCAACCAATACAATAGTCCACATTTCTCATTAGGAATTTGGTCACAGATCATGCTACAATCAGCACCTGCTTAGCCGTCCAACCAAGAGATCTAACTTCAGATGCTGTTAACAAATGCTTAATTTACCATTTACAGTACTGGACTGTTATTTAGGTTCATCCTGCTGCATAAATTTCACTCTGCTAATTTTCCTATTCCACTGCACAAAAGTATAATTCGTAGTTAAACTACAAGATTCCCTGTTGGCTTGCAATCAACAGCAAAGTAAGACGTGTAATCAAACCCGCATGTTATGATAATCCCATTCACATATACATTAAAAAAATGAAGAAAGAGATGACAGGAATAACATAATAATACAAATTATTAAATAAAGTGTATGCACAACATATGTTCTTTGTCTCTAGAAAACATGCTGCTAGAAAAACAAAGAGCTCAGGGTATGGGGAGAGACAGCACCAGGGGCTATAGAAGGAACAGGGCGGATACAAAGCTTGCTATCCTTACTTGAATTTGGAATGGGAGAAGTTGGAAAGGGGCCCGTGGGAGTATGAAAGGAACTTACTGCTGTAGTTGCCTGATAGACAACTTCACTCACCCAACCTTTTAAACAATAGGTTCCCTATGCTTTCCAGGAGGTGCAGAAGGCACTTGCCTCAAGGAACTACTACAAGATGCCTACAAGCATAGTTATTTCAACCAGAAGAAAAACTATATTCCGAAAACGGAGATAGCACAACAGAACCAAGAGAGTAGAACATATTTAAGGATATGGAAGTATACGTGACTTGGATAAATATGTGGTTACCAGTTCAAAAAGCATCTAGAACAATGCAAGAGCTAAGTGAAGCAATCCGATTATACAAAGCAGAGATACACATCTACTAAAAAACAACTTATCAAGAACTTCATAGTCAGGCTGCATATGAAAGACATCTTATTAATAACAGCACTGCCATAATTCCTAATATTAGGCGTCAAAATGAGTTGCCCATTGGCTTAAAAAACTGCCAAGAAAAGTTAAATCATCTATGAACAAAATTCTGAAATTTGTTAAATGCGACTTACATGGTCCTCGAAGTTTGGGCTGGTCAAATTTATGGAAAGGTTACGCATTAACAAAAGAGCCTGCAGGACAGTAAAGAAATTGGTCATGAAATGGAGGACTAAGTTTTCTGGACTGCAAAATTAGAGAAGAGCAATAAAAACATGCTGTAATAAGTCTATGAACTGGATGTTCTTGGGGATCCAGTACCTACTGTCCACTATAATAAAGAACAACATATTTGATACATGGCTATTACACAAATTAAGTTATGAACTGGCTGTTCTTGGGGATCCATCACCCACAGTCCACTATAGACGAAACAGTCTATGAACCATAGAAAAAAAAAAAAAACCTTATAACAGCTGAATATTATATTCATGACGAGATGAAGTACCAGAGGTACTGATCCCATTATTTGCTCAGGCAATTATTATTATTTTTTTGCGATGACCAAAAAGAGGCACACACTAGAAGCACGCCATTGCCAACCCAAAAACATAACAACATAAAAGACCTACCCACTAACTGAAGGAATACCAAGATTTTTGGCCCCATTGGCATGTCTTATGTTAGACACTAAAGAACCTATAGCAGACTAACATAAAACAAGGTATTGAAAATGACTCACTGTTTCAACATCTATGGGATCCATCTCCTTCAACTTCTGCAAGTGCCCGGTCGTGCTAGGGTCAAAGACGCTGCCTATAAAGCTGTACACTTGAGCAAAGTCTGGCATAACTGCAGGGAAACCGAACAATAGAGAGTGTTTTGCTTAACATTAGAGCAAGGAATATAAGAAGGTATAATTACCAAACAAACAACAAAATGAGATCTTTTAACATGAACTAGGAAAGTGCATAAAGCTATGCCGTATACGTAAATAATGAATTTCATGGACACTTGCTAGCTGTAAGGCTCAACTAGGTGCAAATGAAGAATGCTCTTTGAAGCTTACAGAACATATATCAATACCTTGGAGGGATGGAACATGGCTGCCTTGATCAGCTGTTTCACATGTAGGCCACGTTCTAGGCGAACTTTCGCTGCTGCTTACACAATTATTAACAACTACACCTCCTGACTGCCCTGCCTCTTCTGTCAAGATATATTTCAAATGTCAGGCACTCAAGAAGAAAAAGAGCATTTAAAAAAACAATCAAAATCCTAAAAGTAATTTAAGATTCTCCAACCTTTTGTTACATGTGAACCAGCAACATGTGGCACAGAATTATGAGGACAGGAAGACATTGTCACGCTTGCATTTGAATTCCGAAGTATAGAAGATGAGTCTGCCCTCAATGTGCAGCCAGGTTCCAGTCGACAGGAAGAAGACTGAACTGGTGCAGTGGCTTGAGATAACAACGAGGCTGCCAGCTTTTAGCATTAGAGAATATTGACGAGGGCAAAAAGTTCTATGAAAAGTATGATCCTCACCACTTTTTGAGGCCTTCTGGGGATATGGATGAGCAGCTTTTCGCTTAGGCCGGGGAGGCGGTACATGTTCACTTGTACCATTTTTCTGGACCTTGAGAAAATACTTCTGTGCATGACTCCTTATCTGAAGAAAGATTACACTTTGAGATAATTAATAATTCAATATCATAGCAATAACAAAAGTACACTAGGAATTGGCATGCAATAAGCTTAACCGCTTAGAAATCTACATATTCTGCTCTCAATCCAAATTTCAAGACATTAAAAAAATGATCATTCAGTAAAGCAAAAAGTGAAGATCTAGCTCGGTGGGGACTAAGGTAAGTATAATGTTGACAAAACAATATGATTATGAGAATTAGAAGGCTCAAAGACTCCAACAATAGTCCCAAACGCAGAACTACTATCAAACATCTTGATCTTGCCAGGACTGCTTGTAGCAGCATTTGCATGCATATAGCACATGTTACATCAGATGATACCATAAAAGCAGCCAGCAACATTAACCATGTCTTCCATCGCAAATCAGATACAATGAAACAAACTTGGGAAAAGAAAGACCAAATCCATAGTCTTAAAATTTTAAATTGCTTCATTTAGAAATTGTTCTATGTAAACAGAAGAACTCATTATTAGGAACTTACTATAAGATTGACTTCATAAGATGAAACCAATCTAGGTCGTATTTAACTTAAATTGCCATCGAAGACATAAAGCAGAGATAACTACCTGAATTACTGTTTTTGAACCAACAAATGCTTCAATCTTCTTCCAATCACGATCAAAGCTGCAATACATAAAAGAAAAAAACAACGAATTTAAGAATTCCTTCAATGCCAATGTGTTGTCAAGGTGAACACAAGCAATCAATTGGAAACACAGTTATCTGTGCCTAAGGGGAAATACTTTAAGGTTGCTTAACTAACACACATGAACCGCAATCTCAAGAATTCTACAATCCTACAAGAATATAAATTTTGCTACTATCCCGAACAACTAAGCTTTCAAATTTCAGCGACATTCTCATTTGCTCCTCATCTTCTCATGAAAAGTAACAAAAATTCCAACTTGTTTTAGTTTTTGATCGGGTTGTTATGCTCAAAATCAGATTACCAAAATGTCGCTTTTGGATGACAACAAAATAACAACAGCGAACACAACACTTCTAACAAAAAAGAGAGCAGTAGGTCTTAAAAAATTTTAATTATATTTAGACACATACTAGCAGAGTATGAATGTAGGACGCATGGGTTTACCAACGGAAAGACGCAAAATTTAGTACACTCTGTTTCTCCATTTCGTTTGATCAGAAGATGAGCATAAACTGAACTGAGTAAAAAACTAAGGCAAAGGTAACAGAATTCAAACAAATTAGGAAAACTCACAGCAGTACCAACTCATCAATAGACATAAAAGCAACGCAAATCAATCAAATATCCAAAAGATTCACTTTCCAAAACCTCCTAAGATTTCATCTTCTTCCCTAATTAGAAATCAAAGTCATCAAGAAGAGAAAAAAAAACGAACCAATTAAGAATAACCACAGAATAGAATTAACTAAAACAACAAAAGAACTCACAGCTGCAGCGCCTCGAGGAACTTATCATGCTCTTGTTCGGTCCAGCTCTCTCTCGATTTCGTAATCGTGTAGGGCTTCCTGATCTTCTTATTCGGGTCTTCCCCTACACCATCGACTCCCACTGCCGCTGCTCCCACCGTCGTCGCCACAGCTGTCGTTGCGGGCCCCGCTATCTGCTGCTGCTGTTGTCTTTGCTGCTCCGATACCGCAGATGAACTATAACAAGCAGCCGCCGGTGCTACTGTAGTCGTTCCTCCACCACCAGTACTCGCTTCCCCCGTTGAATTCAATGATACCATTAGAACTCAATCAAATCGATTAAAAGCAGAGAATCAACAACCTAACAGAACACGAAATTAGAAAACAACTGAAACAAATCATATAAAGTGTGAGAGTTGTGAACGCGGTGGTGGTAAAATTTTGTAGAGAGATTGCCTGCGTGCGGTTTAGAGAAAGAAAGAAGTAAGAAAAAATGAAAAATGAAAACAGAGAGGGTGTGTTTTGTGTTGTGAACTTGTGATGCGGTAGTTGTGGGGTTTATTTTGTTAATGTCACTCCTTATTTCTTCTGGCTGGGAGAGCTTCGGAGACCAGAGCTTCAATGCTTCCCGGTTGTTCTAGTCCGTGGTTTTGATATTTAGAATAAACAAGACCTTCTCAATTTTAATTTAGCAATATATGGTCCTTAACATTTACGTTAATAGAAATTTTAGTCCTTTACATAATAATGTTTAGCAGTTACCTTGGTTCTTAATTTATTTCTTTAGGCCTGTTTTTTAATATTTGGTAGAACAGTTTCCTTGATGGTTTAGTTTTATTAGAATGTGGTCCTTTGTAGCTTACTAACTTCTGCGAAAAGTCCTCCTTCTAATCAGAATGGTTGGTGTTGCGTTTTCCTAATAAGGAAACGAAACATAAACTCTATGAAAATGAAAAAACTTTGAAAAGAAATATAAGGATAACGATATGTCTGCACTGAATGCTTCGATAAGAATGGATGGCTATATCATGATATAAAAAATTTCTTTCTTTTTTTCTTATAATAAATTACTTTTAATTTATTTTTATTATAAAAAATATTTTAATTTTCTTTACTTAATTAACTCATATGTTATTTATTTTTACAAATTATGACTTTTCTAACAATCTTTTTGACCTATTTATACTGCGTGCGAATAACATAACACGTACGCGCAGAGTTGTCAAGCATATTAGTGAAATTTTAGACGCAACGAGTACGTGGGCCTTCATCCTCTTGCCATATGGTAAAGCTAGTGTGCCAAACGAATCGTGAACCAGTGAAACCGTTAAAGAAAGAACATAAATAAACAAAAAAATAGAGGGTTTTATAAAGGACGCCCCGGCGAAAGAATGCAACATGTATCACTCTTTTATACATTATAGACTTATTTACCTTTTATATGAGTTTTTTTTAATTTATTTTAAAATTGATCTTTTACTATTCTTTTATAAAAAAAATTAATTTCGGTTCAAAATAACAAGACTTTGAGAATAGTTTTTTGACATTTTGTGAAAGTACTTATATTTTTTAATAAATTTTTTATAATAGAATATATAATTTATTAAAAATTTAAAAAAATAAATAATTTTCGTAATAAAATTTTTTATTATAGTTTTTTAAAATAAAATATTAAACTTATTTTTAAATAAAAATATTTTTAATTTTAAAATAACTTTCAAACGCCTCATGTGTCCACCATTCCTGTTTGTGAGTCCGGCCAAGTGCAGAATCACAAACACAGCACAAGAATCCCTTCCATGATTGAGGACGAAAGTACACTAATGATTGATGAAAAGCATGTGCATTCACTTACAAAGTATTTCTCTTTCCTGTTTTCTAGCATTTTATTTTTTTTTAAAAAAAATTTACAACTCACTTTAATTTAAGCTAAATATTAAAAACTAAATTTTTTATTTTTTGCAAAATATTCTATTTCTAATATACAAAATTTAAAACTAAAAAATTTTACTTTAAACTCACTTTTAACATTAAATAAATATAAAAATTAACTCATTTTAAAATGTACTTTTTAAATAATTTATTTTTTAATTTAGTTTTGAAAATTCAGTGAGAGCAAACAAAAAAAAAAAAAAAAAACCGACCTAAACTAGTTTCAGGAAAGACGTCACAAAAATGTTACATAAAAAACAATAAACTTTGAAAATCATCCCCACGCTAACAATTACTACTAGCTCTTTTTTAGCATGTTTCAAATATTTATAATACTATTTTTTTAATCAAATTTTAAATTTTAAATAATTTATATATTTTAATTATATAAAAAATTTAAAACTATATTTTTACATATAAAACTTAATTTTAATTTTTTTAATTACACACTTTTTATATAATTATATTTATTAATTTCAAAATATTTAAAAAATTTTTTTAAATATAAATACTGAATTTTATTTTTACTTTATTTTTAAAAAAATTTTATTTTTACGAAATTTAATTACAAATATTTAAACGTCAAAACAAGATCGGAAATCTTTCTCAGGTGGGAACCTTTTTCGGGTCGAGTTCAAAATAATCCCATAGACAAAGGTTCCACCGTTGCATCCATCGTACTACTTCAACGGAATTAACTTGTAGGAAACAACGAGCAAAAGAAAAAATGATTCCTCATCGAAAAACTCAGATATAATTTGAAGCATCTATTTGAATCGTACTCCGATTATCATCTCACTGATATGATAGCAGAAACAACATTGAACCATTTCTCAAGGTCCGGAAACCTGTGCCTACTCACCAACCCAATTCGAAGCACCTCATTGACAATGCATTGAGAAATACTAGTTCTCAAGGTCCCGTAACCTGTGCCTACTCGGCCAACCAAATTCGAAGCACCTCTTCCCCATCCATTGAGAAATACTAGTTCTCATGGTCCGGTAACCTGTGCATACTCGTCAACCCCCAATTCGAAGCACCTCTTCCCCATCCATGATCCATTGAGAAAATACTAGATTGCATTGTCAAAAGGTTACCTTTTCAGCAGGTTGTGCATCAAGTTTGGTAGGGTACAACTATATACAGAAGATACCTAACGTTGATTTTATACAAGACCAAACCCAATGATTTTCTATTTCCCATTTTCATCTGTTTATATTCCCTAGAACCAGATTGGATACAATTGCACACACCCCTTACTTGAGCTATATCAAACTACAAGCAAGAATGCACCAGCAGGAAGGATGAGAACCACCCATGCGACCACAGGGTGATCAACAGTATCCCATGTAAATTACACAAACATCATCTGTACCTGAAACCCATGTCCAGCTCTGGACCATAGAAGCCAGGAATATTGCTGCTGGCAGTAGGGTGGACCTGCTTCTGATTAGCTCTCAGCTCCATTTCGATCAACCTCTGGAGAACCTCTGGGTGACTATTCTCACCACTCCCAATAATAGGCCCTGACATAGTCATTTAAACCAAATTAATCACAGGCACGCATCTGGTTGAATTGAATCTGGAAATGCAGTCCAAAAATGTCGATAAAAGCAGAAGAAGAGTTGAAAGAACAAAACAATCAACACCCAATCTGATTTTTGAAATTTGAAGATACTGACCAGGAACTCCTATACCAAGGCTCCCATAGTTTTCCTGTGGATGATTAATGGGAAAGCCATGTAAATTGTTAGCGTTTGGTGCATACCCAGGTAAGTGACTAGCATGATGAGAAAGTGGAATATCTCTTGGCAAATTTTGGAGCGTTTGATGAGAAGGAAAATTTTCATGCATCATTTGAGGATGATGTGGAGAAGGACCATAAGGTGGCCCTCCAGCATTTGGAAAAGGAGGACGAGGAATGATATTGGGTGGTAAAGGGTGATGAGCCTCATGATGGATGATGCCTTCTGGACCCATAAATCCGACATGAGGGTTTCGATTAGTATGGTGATCCATCAGTGGAAGTGGAGGGTGTAGATGGTGGATCTGCTGAGGCAATTGGGGAGGTATCCTAGCTTGCAGCTGGTGTAAGAGATCAGCAGACTGGCCATGATCATCAGGAGCACGTAAAGAAGCAGAGCCCGGCAGGCGATGTTTTCCCATATGCTGTCCCTCTATTGGCAGCACCACCTTCTCAGGCAAGAAGTCAACAAGATCCTGGTTCCCTTCCAAAGTAGGTGGGCCATGCAAGCCAGTTCTATTCACATGCTGTCCCTCCCTAATGCCAAATAATGGGATATCCATCTCATCAACTGTCTTATCAGACAAATTATTCTCAATCTGGTGGGCATTCCTGCGAGGTAAGTGATCAGCAAATAGGGGATCCAAAGAACCACCCAGTGTAATCAAGCTCTCCTCTTCTGGTAGTTGAACTTCTAACTGACTCCCTTCATACCTCCTTTCCATAAGCTTTAAGCCATCAAACGATGATTGCTGATATCCTTGCCACAAACTTGATTTTGCTTTTGCTTTTGCATTTTCTTCTTCAGTCTGGCTAAAAATATCGCTGTTGTTGCCATCTAAACTAATATTTGATTGAGATGTAGAATGAACAAAATGACCATCTGAATGTAGAAGTGGAATTGCATGATATTGATGATTAAGTTGGTGAGTTCTGCTAGTGGGGCCCCTCTGAGCTGAAACCGGAGTATTTCCTGATTGCAGATCGTTCATAAATCCTGCCCCAAAAAGTGCGGCGAGAGTCGAGGTATTGTCTGAATTTTGGGCTGTGTCTGAACTTTTAATAACGTCACAGATTGTATCAGGATAGTGGTTATTAGGATCAATGAACATTAATTTGTCAAAAGCAGCTGCATCTGCTTTGAGGGACAGCTGATCCTTTGAGTTTGTTCCCTTCAGTAGCAAAGCAAGCAGATGTTGTGACGCATTATTATCTACACCAACTTTCTGCTCTTCCAGTTTATTGCTATCACTTTCTGTTAAATGCTCTGAAATAGAATGAGAGCTCAAACAACCATCTTTAACCTCAGCCAAAATGAGCTGCTCAAGGTCCTCACAGGTAAGGACGCTTGAGCCTAAATCCTGCTTGGTGCTATGATTATATGTACCACCAGCGAGGCCTGCAGGGGATGATAGCAGCTTTTGTAAACCTTCATCCTTCCCATACTGCAAAGTTGGAAGCTTCACCTCAACAGTTTTACCATCAGAGCTTAAAGTATTTTGCAGGCCAACTTCCTCATTGCATGCAAATAAAGAGAGCAAGTTGCCAGATGACAAATCCTCTTGGGGCTTCTTGTCTACAATGGAACAGTAAACAAATGAGAATCATCACATAACTTAAACCAAAGAAACAACCTGAAATTAATAGGCCTACCATGTTCAAGAAACCAATGGGCAAATTTGGAAGAACTGGAGGCAGCAATGTTGAAAACATCCTCATCTTTAACACTTGGATGCTGAAAAGCAGCATATCTCAAAAGGTCAGTGGTTTGCACCTCATACGCATCAAAATATCCTAAATCCCTCCCCACTCCCCAAAACTAGAGGATTTAAATTTCATAAAAGAATGAAACAAAAGTTACTAATTAGACTTATACACATGTACCATACATTGCAAATATCTCTATGCATTCAAAACTCAAACAACACTTCGTTTTACATGCATAAAGAATATAACCAAAAACAGCACCATTATGTAAAAAACCATATGAAAAATTAAAAATCATGAATTTTATATCAGGCAATATATTCAATCAAAATGATAACATAAGACTGCAAACTGCACACCATGGATCCTATATCTATGACTTCAGATTGGTGCATCTGTATGTCATGAACAAAGAAGACTCTTAACTGCAACATTTACCAAGGCAAGAATTACACAGAGGAATTTTGGAGTGAAAAAAGGCAGCTTAAAAGAAGAAGTACTAAACAAACAAGTAAAAGAACGGCTTCAAATTCGATATATACATAGGATCCAAATCAGGCTCCTTGAGTACCTACTCTTCAATAGAAGTGGAATGTTTAGACATTGCGCGTTAGTTGTTCTAAAGCAAGAAAGAAGTCTAGTATGTTGTAGCAATGAATCAGTCACTCCTGCATGGATCAGTTATAGCAAGATATTTGATTCTAACAATTAGTATAGATACTTGCCAACTAGATCAGTAAAAGAGCAATGCTGTATCTTAGCAAAGTTAATCAGCATTTTGTCCAAACTAAAGCTACTTGCTAACATGTACGACATATAAGAGAGCATCCCAGTATCTCAACGAACCAGGGTATGATTATAAGGGCCTCGAATCCTTTGATGGCACCCATTGATCTACCTATGCAGTACACAAAGTAATTTGCTACAACAATGACTCCCTCGCCATTAAATCGACAGATTTCAACAATTATACTTCTAAACCTTGAGCAAGGTTCTTGCTTTTTCATTTCCATTATCAACCACCGCCACCGCCACAGAACCAAACAAGCGCAAAGGGTGCTCTTAGGAGGTAATAGATGACCAAGTAGTCAAAAGAATTCATGGCTTCTACATCCAACTCTGTTTCTGGAAAGACCAAATGAACACAAAATAAAATCAGAGAAAATATGAGCTCGTTTTGAGCGTAGATACGAACACCAATCATGAGCATCCGTTGTGTCAAAAGAGGCCATGGAAGGTCCAACGTCTGAGTACATAGAGAGAAAAACGGTGATCCCCTATGGACCCAATTGACGCATGCTTTCAGTAGAAAATGTCCTAACAGCCTCATTTAATAGGATTACGCTTTTTTTCATTAGTCAGTGAAGTGGGTGGTGGCCAAAACAGACGGATCGATTTCCTTGTCATATGTGCAAAAACTGCTTGTTAGTGCAACAATTACACTGCTAAGCAAGATATTCTTCAGAACGATTGGTCAACCACCAATAAACAACTGAACAAGTACACCCCCTGAATAAAAAGGAACAAAGTGAATCTCTAAGATCATGTAAAAATTATACTCACCAAACTAATTAAGGCAAAAGCAGGAAAATAACCAAGTTGGCAGAAAATTAACACAAACTAAGCGATCCTGTGCCAAGATGAAACTCTGATACCTCAATACTTGAAATAGTGCTGCTGTTCTTCATCATAGCATTGCTAAACAACTCATCTAGAATTGAAGATGAATGGTTTGCATTCGCTGCATCTAGTGCTACTGCTGTGGGCTCCTTTTTACGAGGACTATGCGCTACAATATCTTCCCAGATCTTATTGCCTTCTGGAAGAGAAGGTGACTTGTAGGGCATGTTTCCAAGACCAACAGAACTTTGACAAGTCGAAAGACCTGATTATCAAAACAAGATAAAATTTGATGCAAATTTAATAAATAAATAAATAACTGAATATAATTATGGACAGAGCATACCTATAGTGGACTCAATGGTCTTGTCAACATCATTGCTTAAAGATACCTTATCCTCGATTGCTAGATGACCAGCCTAATCAGTACAAGAGAAGAAGGATTACTCATATAAAAGTAAAGAGAGAACAAAAAGCATCAAACTAATATAGTCCAACAAGGTGAGATAAGCTAGATGAATACACATGCCAACTTTTTCAGGTATCATATAGAGCAACTTAGATACACAAATTCGCATGAACTTCTTAGAACACTTTACATGGACCAACATAAATAACTACACTCCAGAGCCCCTGGCATCACAGAAAGCTCCACACATGTAAATAAAAGCTTATACAGTTGAAAATGAATCTTTACAAAACGTACATATCCCTCCCACTCCCAACAACTCCCAAACAACACTAACAAACAAACTAAGCCTTTATCCCATTTGATTGGGGTCGGCTACATGAATCTGTTTTTTTCTAATAATTCCGTTTGATTATATACCAAATTCAGCAAAAGGACTAATTTCTCTAAATCCTCGGCCGCCACCCTAGGCCAAATTAATTTTGGTCTATCCCTTCTTCTCCTAAAGGACTCTATTATAATCACATCACTGTTATACATTGCGGTATCTTTAGGTCAGCATAGGCATATCCGAACCACCCACAAACACTACTTGTTGGCATATCATTTATTTTGTATTTTTGTTCTTTTCAGTATACCCAGCATTTATCTTAGCATCTTTATTTTGATAGCCCAGCACACAATACCACATAATATTACATACCAAATGACTATTCTACAAATCTGACATTTTAGCCTTAAAAGAAATTTTCTTATCACACAAAATTTCGTTAACCTCATCATTTCATCCATCATGTTTCAATCCTATGCATAACATCTTTTTCAATTTCATTCTTTATGAACAAGTGAACCTAAATATCTAAAGATATCATTTTGCTGTGCAGCACAATCATTTATGGCAAAAACGGTATTATCCTCATTCCAATATTTACTAATAACCCCACCCAATCAAATTCCTTTTGTTTTAGTATTTCCTAGGCATCCAAAATTCAAAGTGTCCTGCATGAACAACCTCATAATGCTATAGACGACTACAAAAGTGTCCTATCCACCTAAAAGGGTTTTCAAAAGATGGAAGTCAATTTGACACACATTGTCCATATTGTAGTCATCTATCAAAATTTCTAAATCAATACACCAGCAAAGGCTCTTCTTAGATCATTTCCTGGTAAATGCAAACTATGCCCCCCAAAAGTTGCCAAAACCATCCATCATTTAGAGCTCTTTCCTATGATGTCCTTGTGCACCTATGCTGCGCAGACTGAAATGATTAGTCATTGTTTGACCCCATAAAATAGTGTTTACACTTTTATTCGCATTCTAGGCACTCCAACCAAAAGATTAATTTTTTTTATAAATAAAGCATTGTCAGTATTTGATGATGATGCATAACTGATCACAATAGAGGAAAACACAGCTTTCTTTTTGCAAATCTAAGTGACAAACACAACATTATAATTTAAAATCTTTACTGTATCCAGTAAGAATGCAAGATTCATTATGAAACAGAAAAGGATTACCCCAACAGAATTGTTTGCAGTATGTAAAGAAGGGCTTTTCTCCAACACTGTGCTGGCAAATCCAGGAGGCACAGCTGGCCTAGAGACAGAAGCATGCACGTTTGAAGGCAACCTACAAGAATCATTTTGGCCAAGAGATGGAGCAATCAAAGTGCCTGTCCGTTCATCATTTGTGCTTTTTCTCTCTCCCGACTTCTCTAGCAATGCAGCTATATCATCATCAGCATATTCTTTTTGCTTTTCAGTTTTTTGCTTTAGTTTATCTTGCAATGCTTTCTGCTGCTCTTTCCTCATCAACTCGAAGGATTCTGTATGAACAATTCTCTACGTATTTAGATTAACAAATAAATATGTGAAACAGAAGCACATACAGACATAGTAACAGAAGTACATACATAAAAAGTCTTGAGAGAGACTTACTACTGCACAAGTTACAAACTTACCTCTTCGTTTCCTTTCTTCTTCCACTTGGTCTTCACTTGTGCCTTCAGAAGACCCAAATGTTTCATCATTAACAGCATCCACAGCGTCTTTTCGAGCATAGGGCACAGCCTAATGGACAGAATGCAATGCGAGTTACAAATGCTATCATAACAATATGCCTTCAAAGCTCTAACTAACTATGCAGCTCAAGCATAGATACATGCACAATATGCATGCATCCCCAAATGCAATGTGCACAAAAGTACATACATTCACATAAATTTGAAGGAAGATGTATCATCCTTAGGAAGGAGTTCAAAAAATAACACAGAACTTAGGACGACGAAGGAAGATTTACAAAGCATGATAATAAATTTATGAACAAAAAGTAGGAAACCCTGAAGTTCTCATAAGAAGAAACCTTATAGGAGCGAGGGGGTTGATAAGATTCGCTGCTCCTGTTAAGTTGATACTGTCCACTACCTCGGGGCCTTGGAGCTGATGCTCCAGTACAGCCTGAAGGTCTAGGGAATGCACCACTCCCAAGAAGCCCATCATGCTCTGTTTGTTGCCAGAAACGGCGAGGTTGATTTCCAAAACGTCTTCCAGGATCTACATGGATTTGGTATTATAAATGCTACAGCCAGAAAAACCAAATACTTGCAGAAGAACCACCAAAGAGCAAACAAATATTGGTCTGCTTAATCTCATAGCCAGCTTCTAAACTTGATATGCTACTAAAGAACAAATCACTAGTAGATTACACTACCATAGAGTATAAGAAAAAAGGACAGAAAATCACCTGGTAGATCTTTCTCAGAATCTGCTTCTCTGTCACTGGAACCAGAAGAACGTGCATCCCACCTACTCAGATTTCCACGCAAGCAACTACCTGAGCCTAGGCTCCTCTGCCTCTCGAACACATTGTTAGACGTATCTTCCAATCCACTGCTCCAAAGAACAGGCATCGCTTGAATTATATTATCCGAATACCAAGAGAAATTTCTAATAGAAAGACACTGTACCTCAGTAATGATTTGTCGAATCCACTAGGTAATTTCTTGCAAACATCCAATTCCCCCAAGGACAACAGAAATTCTCTTGAGTAGATTGCCTTCAAATTTCTGATTAGATTCAAAATTTAGCAAAAACTTATATAGAAATAGTTTCTCGACAACGAAACCCGATATTTCAAAGCAATATAAACTTACTTCTGCTGAGTTTCTCCAGCAGTTGAAGATTCCAGCAATGCTTGATCTCCATTCTCCGAACTCATTCTGAAATCCAAACGTTTTACTCAGCAGGAGAAAACGAATCGTAATCCAATCCAATGTGTTCGACGAAAAACCAAACTTCTAAAAGCTAACTCATAATTGCAAACCTAACTAATTCGATTTTTTCGAGGAAAAAATAAAATAATAAACCGTGATCCCGAACCAAGAATGGTTCTCCGAGCAGTTAATCGATTGACCAACAAAACCCTAGAGATTCACAATTTTGGAACTAATCAATTGATAGATTTCTCCGTCGATCGAACGAGAGAGAGAGAGAGTTTGTGATTTCGAGAGAAAGAGAAGAACTACAAGAAGGTTGTGAGCTGAGGAATGTTGAAACACAAAAATTTGCTCCCCTATTGCCTTATGGGCGTGTTTACTTTTAGTGTAAACTCATTTTTAAAAAAAATGAATTTAAAAAATAAAAATAAAATTTAAAATATTTAATAAAAATTAAAATTTTATAATTATTTTATAATATAAATAAGTTTTAAAATTAAATTTTAAAAAATAAATTTTTAATAAAAATAATTTATTTTAATTTTGTAATATAAGTGAGTTTAAAAAAAATAAGTTTAAAGGGGTACGTAAACACACCCTATGAGTGAGAGTAAAATGCATAGTATGAAAGTGCTCAAGCTCAACAGGAAACAAGTTAATGAAAGGTTAAAATTAAAAATTTTCACTAATTAATCAAAGTAAACCGAATTTGAGGCTAATGAGTTCTTACAAGGACAATCATTGGCTGTAACATTTCTCCATGGAATTAAAAATCATTGATTAATAAAAATTAATGAAGAGAGTTAAAAGTAAAATATGCCCAATTGAACTTTATTTACCCGTTAAAAGAAGAAGGAGAAGAAGAAGCAGCCCACGGTAACATAACTTTTGTTTGGCCTTTTATTACCCTAGCCTAGCCTAGCCCACCTGCAACACTTGTAAAATTCTAACGTGATTTTACCATCAACGGGAAAGGTGGTGTTGGTAAAACAACGACGACGGCGAATGTTGGGTTGTCGCTCCCAAGGTTCGGGTGCTCTTGTGTTGCTATTGATGCTGATGCTGGGGTTGTTGCTTGGGTTAGAGAATCGGGTCAATTACACCGCTGCTAAAGCTCTTAATGGTGATTGCCGTCTCGATCAGGTAGATTTTGGTCTCTCTTTGGTTATTTTCTCCAGTTCTTGACAGAATTATGAGATCGTGCTGAATCTTTTTGATATTGCGTAGGAAAAAAAGCTCATTTTTGAGTGAAATTTCTCTTGAAAGCATGATTTGGTAGAAAAGGATTTGATATTCCTAATCTTTGCGTTGCATCAAGTAGAGAACTTTTTTGCTTTGCTATTCTGATATGTGATTGCTGCCATTAGTCAGGCCCATGTTCGTGGCCGTGACCTGCCTGGCTTTGGGCCTTTTTGCTTATCACGCCCTCGCTCCGAAGTACCCCTTGCGTCCGGTGGACGTGCTCTGACTTGGTTGTTGATGCTCATCGCTCCAGGCAGGATGGTACCCTCCGGATTTTATCCTAATTGATTGTCCCGCTGGTGTCAATGCTGGTTTTGTCACTGCTATTGCACCTGCAAATGAGCTGTGCTTGTTACTACTCTAGACATAACAAGCCTTCATGGTGCTGACCGTGTGACTGGCTTGCTAGAATGTGATGGTATCAGGGACATCAAGATGGTCGATTAACCGGGTTTGCAGTGATTTGATTCATTGTGAGGACATGATGTCAGTGCTTGATGTTCAGATGCCCTCCATTGCTTGGTGCCATCCCTGAGGATGCAGAGGTCATAAGGAGCACTAATCGCGGCTGGGCTCTTGTGCTTAATAACCCACCATCCTTCCGGGGCTTGCATTTGAGCAGGCTGCGTGGTGGTTTGTGGAGCAAGATACAATGACTGTTGTCATGATTGGAGGAGGAGCAGCCAAAGAAGAAAGGCTGGTTTTCTTTCTTTGGAGGCTAGTGGGGATCATCAGTAGATTTAGTTACAGAAGTTTCATCTCACAGTTCGAAATGTCTGAGCACAAGTTGGAGCGTAGAGGCAAAGAAGCCAAATGGGCAATGAGGCTGATTACAGTGAGTGTAGGTATTCTTTTATGTTTTGCTTGGTTATGTTCTTGGATTCATTCTTTAGCTGCTCATGTGGAATTAGGAATGTGCTTGAGGGGTATATGCAATATTTTCTTTTGTTTTCTTGTTCAGATATTTTGGTGATGTTTGACCACTGTCATTGGAAACTCACGCATAATCAATTGTATCTTTTCTTTCAGTAGTTACTGTATTTATTTTCGTACTCAGCAGGGTTTGGAGAAATCTGATTCTCGTCAAGAGTCATTTATACTGACTAGCTAACAGCTTAGCATGTTTGTTCGAGTTAAGTGTCCAAATGTAGCTTATTTTCTGCCTATAGCTGCAAATTTGTTCATCTTCAGCTTTGTGTTTGTGCTCTTTTCTTTATGTAGCATTGTTAAGAGATTGTAGATTGACTCTATCGTGATAATCTAATCCAAGCAAATCCTCATTTGAATTAGTTAGATGTCCCATTATCACGTAGATGGTACTTCCCCAGCCACTGATTCTCCTGAATGCTTTATTAGCTCTCAAATTTCAGATGGAAGTAGACCCTTTGACATGTTTTATATAACGGCTTCATGCTATATCGCTTGCTTGGTTCCGTTCGAGAGGCCTCCTGACTCTTTTCAGAAGAGTGCTAAAAGTTTTGACTGCCGTCCATTGCCCGTCATTTCTCCAGGATTCACTGTAAGCTCAATTCTTCTGTAATTGTTTTCTTCTTTTGCTATAGACTGCTCTTGCGTGAAAATTATCACCTTTGCCTTACTGGGGAAAGATGAGGAAGGATTCTGTACTACTATTACACCACAATTTTCCTGCAGACACCGTATATTATCATGATTATTCACCATATATATGATGTGAAATTTGAAATGCGACTGCTAGGTTTCTTTCTGACCTAATGAGAACTATGAATTAAGAAATGTTCTGGAAGTGCTTTTAAAAAAAAGTTTTTTTGAAACAAAAAATATTTTAAAAATTTTTTAAAAATAAGTTTAATTTTTTTATCTAATAAAATAAAAAAATAATTAATAATAAAATTTTAAAATATAGATTAATTATACATCATATAATCATTTTATATATATGTATTACTTTTTTTAAGATAAAAAATATATTCATTTAAAAAAAAATCTCATCAATTTTTTTTTTTTCGTTTACTTTAAGCAGAGTCTCAATCGACCCTTGGGCTCTGTTTTTGTGAAAGAGTTGGGAAGTACATTGTTCGTAGAATTTTTCTATTTGGAGAATTCCTTAATATTTCTAGTGCCCAATTATAGAAAAGAGGAACTTCTACAACCCAGCTTTTTTAGTGTTGGTTTTTTTCTGAAAGGCAGTCAAGGGTTTGAATTTTATAAATCTTCTACAAGCGCCTTTCCTGTAAATAACTTTCTCAAACTCTCTCCTAGATTCAATTGCAATTTCATCCCACTATAACAATTGTGAGACAACAACAGGTCCAACACCTTATCTCTAATATAACAACCAACCCAACACAGCTGTCATTTCCCTCTCAAACATTCATGGCAACAACAGCTCTCTCCTTCTCTTCCACTCTCTCCCCTCTCCATCTCAGCTTTCTCTCCGCCCGCCGCCAGCAGGCGGCGCCGGTGGTGGGAGTGCGGGCTGAGTCCGTGACGGCAACGAAGGCGGCGCCGGCGACAACGACTTCGTCGACGGGAATCGTGTTAGTGGACAAGTCAGAATCAGAGCGCGTTCAACGGCTCAAAGCTGCTTACCTCGAACGAGTTGTTCCAAGGCTAAAAGAAGAGTTTGGGTACACTAATGTTCACGAGGTACTAAAGATTTTCAATGTTTTTGTACTCTTTGTTGTGAATTTTGGAGTAATTTTGCAAACTTTTTCTTGAAAATTTGAAGAAAACGGAAAATTCTTGGTATCGTTTTAAATGGTGAGATGTGTTGTTTCACTCAATGTTTGTGTGTGTGTGTGTTGTGTGGTATCGGAGTAATTGTACGGGTTCTCTTAATTGAGAGGAAGAAGTGGTCTTTGGAAAAATTTTGGTAACGTTTAAAATGATGAACTAACTGTTGTGTGGATATGGTTTATTTCTAGGTGCCAAAGATAGAGAAGATTGTGGTGAACTGTGGAATGGGGGATGCTGAGCAGAACTCCAAGGGGCTGGAGGCAGCTATGAAGGACCTGGCCTCAATTACAGGCCAGAGACCTATTAAGACAAAAGCCAAGAAGTCTATTGCATCATTTAAACTCAGGGAGGGCACAACTGTTGGGATTGCGGTCACACTTCGAGGTAAGGTGAGTGAAAACTTCATCTGATTGTGCTTGTAGTTCGGCACATCTCAGTGCCTAGTGAAGGCTTCCTTTGATGCTTGCACATCAATTTATTGAAAATATTGCATATTGGTCATTTTTGTGGGCAGTTCCGACCACACATTATACTTTTATAATTGACTGGGTTCTGTCAGTTCCTCTTCCTTTGCACCTACTACTGTCTTGAATTAGGATGACCTCAAAGTAGAACCTCCCAGGTAAAGTCGGAGTTGGGTAAACTGAAACAGTCCCAAAAGTAAATAGCACCTCTGTACGACGGTTTCTTTCTTGTACCTATAGCTGCATGCTGTTAAACTCGTCTCTTTATAATTTTCCACTCTTTAACTGCTATATTTATATTTGCTTTCATTGATTGTTTTCAACTATGATAGCAAGACATTAAATTTTTCCGAGTCTAGTTTCTGAATTGCCCTTTTCCCTTTCTGAATTTAGATCATGTACTCTTTCCTCGATCGTCTCATAAATCTGGGACTTCCTAGGACAAGAGATTTTCAAGGAGTCAACCCTAACAGTTTTGATGGGCACGGGAACTACAGCATCGGAATGAGAGATCAAAGTGTTTTCCCTGAGATACGCTATGAAGCACTTGGTAAGCAAAAGGGAATGGATGTCTGTATAACCACCACAGCCAAAACTGATAATGAGGCCCAGAGGTTACTGGCTCTCATGGGCATGCCATTCAGAGAGGGTGGAGGCCCTACAGTTCTCATCCGCAAGAAGAAAAAAAAGGCTGTACACTTTGAATCGAAAGGCAAGGGCAGAAGATGAATGCTTGATTTCAAAGTTGGCAGAGGCAGAACCTGCTGGAAAACATACCTCAGTTGAAGCATTATGAGCTTCAAAAGTTGCAGTTGTAGCTTGTTTTTTGTCTTTTTATATTAGAGCGGAATTCATTTATTCGTACTTGACTTAAGTAGCTCTATATTATTGAAAGAAAACTTGCATCTGTAATTTGATCAAAGCATCTGCCTGTTATCCCACCATGAGTGTCCATTCATTTGATCCACATAGCATCCTACTTGACTATGGAGCCAGCATTGTGTGAAATATATGAAAAACGTTATGCCATCACATATATGGTCTCCTCCAAATTCAATGACTGAAAAACATTACATCCTCTAATCTGCAAGAACAATGCCTAACGTCCTTAAGCAACATCCTACAAAGATTGTTTTATGCATGGAAGTCATGCTATAATGACGACAACGTAAAAATAGATATGCGGAGAACTTCATTGTTATCTATGAAGTTGCATCATCAGATATTCTACAATATCACGAGTATAAATACAAACTCTGGCATATACCGTCACTATCTGCTCACAAGGGTGAGGATCATTTCATATACGTCTGCAGGAATTTTCGATGAAGTCGTTTCTGATGGTATCATTGATGAATCGCTTTGGAGTCTTCGTTTCTCCACAAGTCTGGTTTTTGAAGACAACATCATCATCCCACCTGTGTAAATTGCAGCATAATTATAAAGCTCTTGTGTCGAATCATTTATATCAGTGCAAGGAATAAGTGAAAATATCCAACCAACCTTCTTTTGACATTAAACGAAGTTGAATCATTCACATCGATTAATGGATTTCCTCGCATCATCTCTGCTTCTTTAGCTTTCAATTCTTCTTCCTGCTGCTGCCATTCCTGTTTCCAATAACATCTACTCCGAGTTTAGTAAACACACAAACTGAAAGACTAGCCAGCATTTAACCAAACAGAAAATACTAGCTAACTATAAACCGAACGTTGGTTGTACTGGTCAGAATTTATGGTGCTTAGGCTTGTGAACGAAAAACATCAATGACTATATTCAACCAAAAAGGACTTTAGGCGGAATATTTGCATAGGCATCCTTGCACAAAAGGAAGCGAGGAAATAAATAAGTTGTAGGTTAGTCATATCAGCAGTTCAACTACTACTTTTATCAGAAATAAATAAGTCATATTACAATGCCACACAACACTAGATAAATGCAGTTATACTGAACTGTTAAATGTTCTTGTGTGCAATAGCAACACTAGATAAATGCAGTTATACTAATGAACCGTTAAAGAACCAAAATCAGCTATATGTCTGCTGACTATATGCCCAAAACAGTGAGGATTTGAAGTGTGGTGCAGATAAAGTAAAAATCAACTTACATATGGCATAAACCCAACTCATGACAATATTTTGAAAACAAGTCAAATGCAAGTCGTTTATTTAAGATGTCAGCGAGTTGATGTTCAGAATCAACAAAACTTAAAACAACATCATTGCGTTCAACAAGCTCTCTAATGAAATGATGTCGTAAATCAATATGCTTCATGCGAGAGTGTTGAATAGGATTTTTTGTTAACTTCATATCACTACTGTTATCACATAGTATGGGCACGTTTTTTAAATCAAAGCCGTAATCTAAAAATTATTGTTTGATCCAGAGTACCTAGGCCCAGCAACTTCCTGCAGCTACGTACTCTGCTTCGTCAGTGGACATTGCTATGATGATTGCTTTCATGAGAACCATGATATCAAGCAACCACCTAGAATTGACAGAATCCACTTGTGCTCTTTCATTCAAGCCCACATACAAAAGAAAGGAGGAAGAAAAAAACTATCAGCAAGCATGTTAACAAAGAAAAGTAAAACTATGAACCTATTTACAGAAACCAGACATATGCAAAACAACTAATCCGCCATCAAAGTACTTGGAAAGATGAAAATAAGATGCAACAAGTGCGAAAGATCATGCAAATGCAACCACTAGCTAGCATTCTGCTAATTGGTATAGAAAGCATTGCAAAAACTGAAAACATATGTTCTTTTGATCAAATTCCTGTATGAAAGCCAGATATGATCTAATACTATAAAAATGTTAATTAGGAGATAGGTTTGAGTTAATCAGGCATTACATACAGAGGATAAAGTGTAATTGAAATGTAAAAATAAGACTCCTAATTAAATTTAAGGAGCATTGGTTAGGATTGCACCCACCTTCAAATCTTACAATATGGATTAGTTGATGAAGGACCCATTTACCAGCATACTTAGTGGATAAGCATTGATTAAAGAACAAAACCAAGTCGGTTAACATGCTTACTGGAATATTCATTTCTTTTACAATATGCCTGTTAAATGCACATTAACTGAGCAACACTTCCTAGATACAACGAAAAATTCATGCATGTATATTTCAATTCTATTAGCACATAATCATCTGACCAATAAAAGCATGTCCCAAACTCACTTGATTATCAAGAACCTCGTGTACTTGTGTGAAACGACAATACTTAACAAGTTCAATCGCAAAATCACTCCTCACTTTTTAATTATAACCTACTGTTATGGCATCAATACTTTTGGTAAAAAGCAGGGAAAAAATGACATAGCTAAACATACGGCATAACCAACACATTACCTTTCCTCACTACTTTTGACCTCTATATCAGAATCATTAGCATCTATACTCCTTGGAACAATCCATTCATCTACTTCTCTCTTTGACTCTGCTCAAGAGAAAATTATGAAAATTAGATCTAATAACTACCGTAAAAAGTATAATACTAATTCTAACCTTCTAAGAGAAGGTGGCCTCCTCCTGACCCCTTTCTTTTGTCTATCCTCTGCATGTGGAAAAAAAAGAGACAATGATTATATATTGGAATCAGGCAAAATAGCAAGACTAAAGAAATCATGAAAAAACACATGTAAAACTAAGGAGCCTCTCATTATCATCATGTAATACTGTCAAGAGAGGAATGAATATATGTTTTATGCAAGAGCAAGATCATTGCTTACAAAATAGAAAACAAAAGTAAGTAGAAAACTGCATGCACCAATGTCAATGTGGTAGATCTCAACAACAATGACCAACCAACCAACATGCCAAGAACCAAAACTAGAGCATGAAAATATTAACACAAGGAGAAAATACAATAGCCATGCTCACCAAGGTAAGTTGTCCTTGGATGCAAAATGTCTGATCACGCTCCTCCAAATCCTCACACAGATTTTTCTTCTGCAGCTCCTCCTGCGTGCCTTGCCCTTCCTTCCTAAACAGCATAAGAAAAGTTCTACATAGCCAACCCAAAAGAGAATCTACCAGAAATACAAAACCTTCAATATCCATCTAAACTATATAAACAATATATCCAATTTTATACTTTAAGCCAATGGCGTATATCCTCAAACCCAGCACATCCCAATTTCTAATGAGCAAGTGATAGGTTCAATATTACAAACGATAGGTTCAAACAGCATCAGAGTATCATATGCATTACATTAGAAGATAGTATATCATCAAAAACAAGAACGAAACGAATAACTTCTACAATTGACAGCTAGGTTGAGAACTGTTTGGGTTAAAATTATGAAGTTTTGAGAATCAACAAGTAATGTCTCTCGCAGATTATACTTAAATCAATTAACCAGTAAGAATCGACAACTAGGTCGAGGGATTGTTACAATTAGGGTAAAACTAATCAAAATCAATAGTAATCTCTCTCAAAAGGATAACAACGTTAGGTTATTCGATAAATGAAACTTGAAGAACTAGGGTGTTGAGTATTCGAGCTAAACCTGGGTTTGAGAGTGGTGTGAGCGGCGAAATGCGGGATGAGTACTTCTGAGAAGGGCCGAAGATTCTGGTACCTCCCTGCTCGTTTCCGCCTTTCGCTGGAGCCCATCTTCTCCGCCGCCGCCGCCGCCGCCGCTTACTCTGCTTCTTCTTTCTTACTCTCCTATCAAAAGCTTCAGAAGATCAGGGCCGTAAGAGTTGGTAACAATAGCGGGCTACTAAATTTACGTTTCGCAATTATTAGTCATTTAGAATCAGTTTTTGGTAGAGGTTTGTTTTTTATTTTTTTTTAATTTCTTCTTTTTCGCTTTGTAATTGCATTTTAATTCGCATCTTTTAAATCCTACGTAAAAAGAAAGTTCGATAGTGTTTTTATTTGTAAACTCGATCTATATTAAATCGGGCTAGATTTGCATCTTAAGGCCTGTGAATTTTGTTTCTCAAAAGCTAGCACATACTGAGAACTAATTAAAGAAGCAAACTGAATAGAAATTCTTAAACCAACATTCAACTCCATATAATGTTCAAGGTATTACAGACACACCCATGTCTGAGAAATTTTGTATTATTCATTACGATAACTGATTTTGCGAATTTTTGCAAGTATGGAAACTGCACACTACCATAAAAACGTGAAGAAAACATAAGATTGTAAGTTGGGAGTGAGAACTACTCATCGACTACAACTATTGTCATATCAAAAGTTGCCCAGCAAGAAGAAGAGAGGGAATTGGACAATGGCCATTATAAGCAAGAAATAGTGATGTCTACTAGTATGCTTCTCGTAGCTCCTCATCTCTGTAAACATCACCCGTTTCATTGTCTTCACCAAAAACACTGCCATGCAGAGTGACATCCACGGCATAACAAAATAGTATGAATAACTCCAGAAGATCTTTGCCAGTATTGCAACAGACAAGCCTGTGAACGCATAACCCCCATAAGCAACCATGTCTAGCAAAGGTGCCTCGCCGCCACCTAATAAGTACAGCATTCCTTTGAGCAGTAAAACCTGGAACAACCAGCCAAACAAACCCCTTGTGACTTGCAGGCTCAACATTTCTGGACTAAATCTGCAAGTGAGAACAGAAAATTTAGACCATCGCTTAAAGATCATGTGAACACGAGTATAAAAAAGCTGTTTTGAACTCTTACTTTCCATGGAGACCAAAGGAGACACCTGCTAGAATCACGTAAGTACCAAATGCCATCAATGGAATGTAAAGATCTGGGGCATTTATGTCATAGATTGGAGGTTTGTATGATAATCTACCCCCAACTGGTTCAGTAATCCTTGTCCAGTGCCCCTAGTTGTTTGATGAATTATATAATAGTTTAAGCAAAACGGGAAAAAAAGATACATACTCGTGAAAAAAAGAATGATACAATCCAATATAGCTGTTAGTTACCCTGTGGAGGAATGGAAACAAGACCACCTTCAATTTGTTTCTCACATACTGATCATTCACTTGAAAATAGTACTGTGGATTGGAGAACCACCTGCTAATCTGTTGGACAGAATATATAGGTAAAGCTTGATCATGACACACAACTCTGACAAATATAAACCTTTAACACTGGATGCTACAGTTTGAAGCACTTACATTACTTTGCATGAACTCAGAACTCGACCCAAGAAATTTCTCACCGTATGCACCCAAGCCGCCTCGAATGAATCCAGAACTAGCTCCATAAAATGCATTTCCAAAAGGAATTGGCTGTGGATTTAAAGGCGATCTCACCCCTGGCTGCCCAGTTGGATTGTCATACATACTGTTTGGTGGCAGATAAAACTGTTAGTCAAAGAGAAAAACATCTAACCAAAATGAGATCTGAAAGTGATATGTAAAATAAGAGAAGGAACTAAATGCTCATATGCAAACCAGAAAAAGGTTATATCTACTCCAATTCTTCATACACCTACATACGAATGTTTAGAATTTGATTTCGAACTCCATAAATAGAGTAAGACCGTGATCTACTCACAGAAAGACTTGCGCCTCATGATAATCCTTTATTCTTTACTTATGCACTTAACTAGATAGTAAATCTAACAAGAAACCCAGTTCAAAAGGTGACAATGTTGAGCCTACAAACACCTAACTACAAACTTTTTAATAAAATATATTTTTTCCGCTTTATCTAAAGAAACCGCAAACAGTAAAAATAGAGAGACACGTTAGCTCGAGATGGGATTGACAAGGGGCTGTCACGAGGCGTCGACGGCCTATCCCAACAATCAGGATCCTTCTAAGTCCAGATTATCCACAGTGCAAGCTATCAATACCTTCATATCAGCTTTACTAGTTCAAAATTCCTGTTCTTCTCCCTTTCAGATCACTAAAAGAACCTAATACCTTAATCTGATTCAACCAGTCTCTAACTTATCTAATCCATCTAACATATCCAACTTCCTTGAAATCAATATTTACTCACTCGATACACATTCCATGAAACAAAAATCCACTTGCATAATCGGAAAAGACATGTCCAATTCCAACTTGCCTAAAAACGGACTACTGACAATGTTTGTACTTGTTTGTCCACTGTAAGCCTTTTTTCTACTAGACAACAATTCTAACTCAAGCGAACCTAACAAATAAAGCACAAAAAAATTCCATAAAACCAAATCTTGAAAGAAAAACTCTCAACTAAATCTAATCTAACAAAAAAAAGTATCCCAAGCGTGCTCACAGACACGTCCAATCTAAACCAATACATAATGAAAATTTGTTGTAAAACCACGTCTATTTCTTACTATTCCCCTATACATCGCGCAATTCATTACAACTAACTACTAAACAAAAAACAGAATCATAGTAGAAACGTAAACAATGAATTGTAGTTGGAGCAAATTCACACCTTCAGATAATTGAAGAATGAAACCTAAGAACTAGGGTTTTGCTAATTAGGTTCCGAAGTTTCAAGCACCTGTGCTTCGGGTATCTGAGCGGTGAGATCTTGCTTCTTCAATCTTCTTCTTTCTTCGATTCGAAGATCGGGGTCGTATTGGTAAATATTCTCAAAGTCAAGCCGTTTATTCTTTTAATATTCTTATAAATAAACAAATCTTTGATAACTGGTGGGCCCTTAGTTTACTTTTTTTAGGTCTTTTAAAGATAAACACAAAATATAATATTATTAAAATTTTATGCATTACGCAAATTTGAATATACAAAATTCAAGAAATCCAAAAGAGAAACTTCACTGAGTTCACAGCAGAATTGAATCAATCTTCCATCGTTAGTGTTTCTGTGCTTGTTCTGAACCACTCATGTTCCAATGCTTCAGAAGCAGTGATCCTTTCAGAAGGGTTATACGCCAAAAGCTTGCTCAACAAATCAAACCCTTCACCGGACAACGGCGTATCTCCGGTGAACAACTCGCGTAATCGGCCGTCCACAGGAAGAACTTCCGGAGCAATTCCCTGTTCAATCTCTCTAACATGAATAGTACTAAGTTTCTCGAATTCAGGCCAGCTCTCTTTCGATGGTAATCCGAGAACGTCAATGATGTTGTAAATCTGATTCAAGTCGACTTCGCCGTGAAACAACGGGCGTAAGAGCACAAGCTCTGCCATTATACATCCAACAGACCACATGTCCACTGAAGTTGAATAATTTTCTGCTCCTAACAAGATTTCGGGTGCAAGATACCTAACGGTTCCGACACCCGTTGCGTTCTTTTGATCTTTCGATTTCAGCCGCTTGCAATTCCCAAAATCTGCAATCTTCAGACGGTACCCGTCGCCACTGCCAGTAATGAGGAGGTTCTGCGTCTTGAGATCACGATGGACGAGAGACTTCGAGTGCAAGAAAGCTACACCTTGTAGTAACTGTTCAACGATCAGCTTTAGTTCGTGTTCCGTGAACAGTTGGTCCTTACGGTGTTTGATGCACTTGTGAAGATCCGTTCCTGCAGGTTCGAAAACTAGATAGATAAAATACTTCTCGTAGACTACTGACTTTAGCTGGACAACAAAAGGATTGCCGGTGCACTCGCGAAGATGCCGTATCTCACGTTGACAGGGTTTCGGAATCTTGCCGTTTTCTTTCTTCGTTATTTGTTTCAGAATAACCAGTTTGCCTCCGGCAAGATTGTCGGAAGCGTAGAAGACGGCGCCGTATGAACCTTTGCCGATCTTACTGATCAGTTTAAACTCGCGTAACCGGCGCCTGGGTTTGTCGAAACGGTCGGTAAAGGATTGCGGTGGAAGAACCGGAGCTATCCGTTTGGATTTGGTGCCACTGATGTCGATAGGGCACAAAAAACAGCTGGTTATAATTTTTGGCGCCATGGATATATGGAGCTGAATAGAAACGAAACTACGAACTCTGAGAACGAAAGTAGGCGTGAGCACATATTTATAAGCCGACTTAAACAGAGTCCGAATAGAGAAAGGAGTTTGGTTTCGTAAAGAACACTTGAAGGTGGCGTTCGGTAAGGTGCTTACAAACTTTTTAAAATAAAATATATCTTTATTTTTTTAAAAACAATTTTATTTTTTTAATTTTAAAAAATAATAAAAATATGAAATAAAAAAATTTATTACGTAAAATTTTTTTATATTTTAAATTTTTTAAATATTTATAAAATATATATTAACAAATATAAAATTAAAAATAAATTTTTTTTTTTCTGTTAATCAAAATCAAACAGTGTCGAAAGACTCTAGTGCTATACATGTAACGGGATATACATAAAAAAGTCCACTTTACTTATATGGGCCCATGCAATAAAGGTAGGCCCATTAATTTATTTTGGACTGGCCCAGAAAGCCGAACAAGTAAAACCCTAAACCTTAGTCTTCCCTTCTCGATTTGTTATTGAATCTCTCTTCCCAATTATTCTGCAGCGCCATGGCTTCAGTTTGCGCCCGATCTCTTACAGGCAGACGTCTCACCGTCGCCCTCCGCCGCTCTCCGTTTCGAGAAATGAAGCCGACGGCGCCGCCACCGTTTTCCGCTTCTACTTCCGCTGCCTTTGCCGCTCGCAGATTCTCGAATTTCTCTTCCAGGTAGTATTCCTTTACCTAGAATCGTTAGTTTCAATTCTTTATCGGATTTCTGTTATAGAGTCTTGATTTTAGTTTCAACTTCAATTTGGTGGCACCAGTTGAGTGAAATTGGTATTGTATATTTATCGAACGTACTAATTTGTTCAGAAAGATTGCTTCTCGTTGTTAGAATCATGCTATATTGCTGGTTTTGCTTCCAATTACTTAATCTTTTTATTGTTTGATCAATGAGCTGAAACATTGTAGTAGTAGTAATGATACTTGCTTAGTTGTAGTTCTAAAGTTCTAATCTTTTTGCGTGAAGGGTGCCAGTAGAGCTGGGAAGCTGCATGGGGTCAATATTTCCCCTTCACAGTGCCGTGGCAGCTGCAAGGATGACATCCAGGCTGAGTTCAGAGTCACGTAGCTGCAGGGCACTCTCACAGGGTACCCTCTGCCGCACCTATCCTGGCCTCTAATGTTAGTTGTTGTCCTCCTTTGACTGAAAAGCCTATTGATCCCAGATTTCTCCCTTTCGTACCTATGTTTTATGATTAGAGTGGAATGCAAGGAAATTTTTAATAGTGTACGCATTAGTTGCAGTAGCTCCCAATTTCCACTTCTCAGCATATAGTATTGACTTCCTATTATTTGATATTTGTTTGAATCCTTTATTAGGATTAAGAAGCCGTTTGGTACATCTAAACTCTTGTCAATGGAACACTACTGAGGAACTTTAAATTTTCACATAGATAAGATCCAATAGCAATGTCGTTTATGTTGATACTAGTGTCAGTTGGGTCGCAGAAACTTAAGGAATTTGTTAAGTGAAAAGAATGGAAGTCAGGTTACTTTATACGAGATTGAGGTTAGTTGGATGGACCTACAAATTCAAAGGTACTCTGAGGTTATAAAAAATATCTTTGGGCATTTTGTCTTGTTTATCTTTCCCATCATAGTATGATGGGTGACGGTGTTGTGCCATATATACAAAGATGAATGCCCTTACTAGGTGCAAGCCCCTTTGTACATGAAGTGCAAAAAAGTTTAGGGAGCACTTTTTTCAAGGTAAAGCGTATATGCTTACTGAAGATTTGTAAAATCAAACTCGATTTCATCTTCCATTTAGTTCGAAATTGTATATGGTTGATATTGTTATCTCATTCTTTCTATCTGGTACTGTTGGATGCATTCATGTTATGAGTGCTATCTTTAATCTTTGTTTACCACAAAATATGAGTCGTAACATAGTCTTCTACTATAAAATATCTAGGAAAGTTCTTCCCAGTTGAATTTAGAACATCATAGAATGATAATGATGTTCTGAATTTCATTGGCAAGCAGTCATAATTGGTCTTCTGAACAACTTTGTGTAGGCTTAAGTAATCTTATTGACGGTTTGTATGTCAAATCACATTTTACATCAACCATTTCAAAATTAAGGTTTAACTGTAATAATATATTTTAGAAGAATCAACTGTCCCAATGATTATTAATATTTGTAAAACCACTCAAGATATTTGGTTTCTGCAGGCACATGAGATTGCCGATTGTTGAATGAAATAGGGACATGTCCAACATACTTTGCAAATCACCAAGTATGCACATCTCTTTCAATATAGGATGGCTTTTGATTTGCATGTCATATTGAAAGTCACAAAAATTCTTTTCTATGAACTGTACTCAAAATACATACAGAAATTTTCTGGAAATTAGCATTCCTATCTAATCTTGTTTTATGATAAAACCTCCATATCTAATCTATAGTCTGAATCTTCAGATAGAGCAGTACAGCTACCTTGCAACTTGAATATGCTCCTTAAGAAACTACCACATCTTATCAGTTAGTTTGCTTTCTTTCTTCAACCTTCTTTTACTCATTCATCTTGTAATTGCTATAGTCTAGGTTTACTCTTAGGTTCTTGTGATTGTGTTTTGTTTGAGAAAGATAGGGAAGTAACAATCAGCGAATAAAAAGGAACATTTAAGGACACACACATATAAAGGTTGATGCATGTATGTGTCCACAGGACACCAAAAAGAGCAGATAGTTAACCTATAGCCCTAGAACTACTCTTATTACAATAACGGGTGCTTTGTTCCTTTCTTTATGCACATCCATACCAAGTTAGGATTTGTGTCCCTATAAGTTCAATATGAAGCAAACACTGTGCAATTTTAACAAGACATTACTTGGTTTAAGTTGAAACTGAGTGACGTATTACATAGATAGACTCAACTTTGGATCTTTTTAACTGGTTGAAATTGAACTGATGCCAATAGAGTCTTTTATCCTCGCCCTTTGTTTGGCATTTTCAGATGGTCAAATTTTCTGTTGCATTCTCTCATTATATTAATATCTGAAGTCCATGTTTCGCCCGTCTTGTGACTAATCTGTAAATGTTAATGTGATGCTATAGAGCAAGTCACTGCAAGTTTATATAGAACCTGAAGAAATCTCCTTAAGAGTATTTGAACATATAACTCCATTATGACGTACTTAAGATTTATCATATCTCTAGTAGTAAGCATAACCATTATTGTCATTTTCCCAGATGGCATTGATGGTACGTGAACCATTACATGACGCTTTTGCAGATAGAAGGTGGGCTTCTTTTGAATTGATCTATGCCATGCCAGTACTTCCATTGCTATCTTATTATATAGTATATTAAACTATAACTTGCTAGCATGTCATGTGATCACATTGGTTACTGTCTAAGGCGTGTTTCAAACGCCCGTAACTCCACTTTCTCTCGCCAAATTTAGAGTTCCGAACAAGTCATATGTTTCGTTTGCATAAAGAATTCAGAACTCCATTTTCACATGCGGAACTTCAATTCTAATTTTCTTATTTGCATACCTCCCAATGTAATTCTATTTTTTAATTTTTAACTCACTTTCAAAAACTATTGAAACACAAACACAGAACTCTATTTTCGACTTATTTTTCAAGAGATTCTTTTTTTTTTTTTCATTCTCACGAAACTCAGATACAAATATTTGAAACACGTCCTAATTGGTGCCTGCAATTTATACTTTATGCTGTTGTCTTTTTGTGTTTTTGAAGTTGGCTTTAACTTGTACTCATTCAACTAGTTTTTGTGTCTTACGGTATTGTAGAGGTGGGTCTCTCAGTTCCAAGGTAGCAGCTAGCCGACAGACACCAGATACGCTTGTGTTTCATGGGACCTTAAAAGCTTTTGTAACACATTTTCACCTGAGCAAAATTGTATTTTCTTGCTTTTGTTGATGAATTGTACTTACAAGAGGCTTAAAAGAAAAATGTGCTGTTGGTTGCAGTATGCTATAGTACAATAATCGGAGAAGCCAAGTCTGGTAATTCTAGTGCAAAAAAATTTGCATCAAGTTTCAAGGTCAAGGCGGTTTTGACACAGTTTTAACTGCTCGTCCTAAAATTATCAAATCTGTAATTGCTCCTTCCTCTATTTATTCCTCCTTCGTTGATTAAACTTGTTATGGGAAAGGAATTTTCAGATGCTTCATATGGTACGATAAGATTACCAAACAGCAGTTGATCTCTTCGGAGATCTGGTATTTACTACCATCGCATTATCCTTGGTTAAGTAGGGAACTTGGTGCCCAGACCAAAAGAATAAATTGGTACGTCTCAAAGACGCAACCTGTTGTAGGAATAAGACTGAAACCCCACACGAACATCTACTAGGCATATTCTACTGGATTTTTTATGCGAATTCGTCCAATCTTATTCTCCTCTGAACTTCAACCGTATCTCTAATAATGGATACTTTGTGGATCTTCGTCCGTACTTGGAAGGCTCTACTTAACAGGTTTGAGCCACCTCTCTTACTTACATCAATGATGAAGAATAAATACCGAGGACAAATTGTGATGTAGCAAAACTTGCTCTTAGCAAAAGCTGGGTTTTTTCACGTAACCAATAGGCTGTGACAGAAAGGCTCCATCACACCCAATAGCGAAATCTAAAGGACTTCAAGAAACAAACAAAATTATTACTCACCCAATGACAGTCTTTGATGCAAAATAAACAAAAACTTTATTATTCTTCAGTGGGGCTGGTTCAAAACTAGCCTTCTGCCCACCAGCAACGACAACATTTACACTGTAATAATCTCCAGACAAAATCAAAATGGACTTCAGATCTTAATGCCATAATTAATGATTTTTGAGGCAGTTTTGTTAAGAGTCCCTTTCTCATCCTTAATCTGGGATATCAACTCATGGATCTGTAAATAGACATAAGAATCTATTAGAAACATTCAGGGAAGTATTTGTAACGATGTAAAAAACGTAAGAATCTGACATCTCTCCTATCTTACCACCAGCATATAGGACTTAATCCTCATATCATATTAGATGAATGGTTCTTTCCATTTAACTTTAAGATGATGTTTAATTGTCAATAATGTTGGAAAATTCTTAGATTGTTACTATGAACCATGCACAATTTGTAATTAAGCATACTAAACCTGTTTGCAGCAGTAGAACATAAAGCACTATTCAGCTACTAGACGACAAAAGAAAACCATCACATTATACTTACAATCGAACCAAATGAACTTTTATCCTATAAAAAGTTCTTCTTTGAGTTTTCATAATTTCTGCTCATGTATGAAAGAGAATGCACCTCAGTACAATAATGGTTGCAAAGAAACCACTGGTGGCCATGCTTATTTCAGAATTTTACTTGACACAATTAAAAGTTATACAGTTAAGAAAATAATGGATATCCTAAGGCTATTGCATTCCACATATTCAAGCCTCAGTATCCTGACGACTAGTTGTACTGAAACCCAACCAGACACCAATATCAGATGTATAAAAGATAGCCCAGCATGCATGACAAAGAATTTCCTATATATTCAAACTGAAGAGACAACATGCTAGTAAGAGAACTAATTATTTTGCTAGGTGAAAATGGTAGTTTATATAACAAACTTTTCATCTTCAGTAAAAAAACAAATTCCATGAACATCCTTAAATAGACAAGGTTCATTGCATTTAAAAAGACCTTATCTCTCAATGTTAATTTCTCATCTAGGTGCAGATACCAGACAAATTTCTCTGAGAAATCTAGCATTTTGGTTACTCTCGCAACGAAGGTGCACCAGTTTTTTCATCCATCCACAAGCCGGTATGATATGACTGGTAAGACAACAATGTTGCAACTTTTAAAGAAACAAACTATTGTTTAAAATAGTTGACATAGCTCAAAGCTTGTAGCTGTCAAAACTTATAGGATACTTCACTAAGTCACTAACTAGATAAAGAAATCATGTTGCCCAGACGAAAAGACTGGATTGGGCACATCCAAACAATAGTGAACATAGAGTTCCAGATTACAGAAACTCGAAATCCGGAAGTGTATACCAACCTCTGTTTGATATTTAGGCACGGCTTTTCCAGGAATCTCATCAATTAACTCTTTCAACCCTGATACAACACAGAGATCTCCAGTAAAACACCTTAAATAAATATATGTGAGCAAACAGTTCATGAGCATACCCTTTACTTGTTTTTCAAGAAGACTAATATAGCGGAGTTCACTGCGAATACTACGCCCTCCCTTTCTGTAGTTCAATTAAATCTGACTTAAGAAAGTTAAAAATTCATTCGTTAAAGTAAATTTCAAGTAAGTTGACAGTGACATACATAAGCACATCTCGCCCATTTTCGATTTCTGATTGTGCTTTTAAAGCCCTCTCCTAAAACAACATCAAGATCACATTAACAAATTTCCCTTACATTTAAAAGATAAGAGAATACAAGAACCATATGAAATTAGCTTCAGATAAGTAGCATGCCTATGTAAATAACTTATGGAAGATGATCGCTACTTTAATGTGTGTGAAACCTCGTCAATCCACTTAATGACTACAATCCCATACTATTATGAAGAAAAAGTACCACTACCGCGAAGGTCACAATAGAAAAACAAGGGACAAAGTTGGCAAAGCTGGTAGTATAATAACGTGTAACATTTTAGGTTCCAGTAAGAAAACAAGGGAAAAGCAAGCTACACTCTCTGTACAATTCATGTTTCTTCGAGTTCCTAGAGTGATTTTCTGACATATAGTTATCTATATAGGCTTTTGGTGCAATTTACATGTTCCAATACTGTGATGCATGCATACTGCTTGCAAAATACACAGTCACAGACTAAGAGGACTAAACAATACACCAATTGACATTAATATGATGAACTTAACCATACAACTTACATTGACAGGATGAGCTCACAGGGAGAAATACCGTAGGCTGAGACACAACAAAAGCTGCACTCTATCTCACTACCATCTTCTCTATCAATTAATAACAACGGGTTCCACCTTTAGGATCAAAATCATACCATAGAATCAAAGGAACCTTTCCAGGCCAACACTTGACATTTAGTGCTCATCGAGCTATTTATCTTTCAGCGCACAGCTGGTGCTCAATATCTAGAAACATACCCAATCAGGTTAAAAGCTTTAAGGATGTGCCAAACCAAGTTTACCTTCCCTTATCACACCCTAAAAGCTCTCTATTATGCAATGCCTATTAACAGGATCTCATGTAATGATCCACAACATGTTGGTTTTATCATCTGTCACATTCATTTTGTATAAACATCAGCATAAAAAATCATGCTTTCAGCCTTCATATCCAAGTCTTCTTGCAAACCATCTATCATGTCTTTTGGTGTTGATTCTTCTCTCTAGCACCAGGCTTAGTACAAGCATTACTGAACCAACAGAGCTTCACATTTCCTATCAGCCTATCCAACATACCATTGTTAGAGTGGTACTGAAAGGTTGTAACTTATGCCTTCTGCTTTCTACACTCTACCAAATAAGAGCTTACCCAAGCCATTTTGGACCTTTGAAACCTTAAATTTCTTTGGCATTCTATCTTACGTATAATTTGTAGAGTAGTGCTGCAAAAAACCCTTAAACCATCAAGAGCAGACTGCCTGATAAGGAGTGCTTTAGCTTTTCCATTACAGTTGAATTAGAAAAAGTTAAAAAAAGTAAAATCCAGACAAGAGCTGTGCAGATCAGCAATAGTGTAAACAGTGTTGAAAATCTCTGATATAGCTACAATGTAATTCAACGATGATGAAGTCTGAGCAGCTTTAATGGCTAAAATCTAAACTATGGAAACTCGAATGGAAGGGACTACCTCCAACTTTTTGCTTTCTTTGTTGACAAGATTTATTGACTGCCGCAACTCATTCACTCTGACTTCAGCATCAGTGAGCAGCGACTGCCCAAAGGAATTAACATGTTCAATAGTTTGGCTATGAAAAAAAGGGTTCACAAAAAGCAGACATCATAAGAAAAAAAGGGTGTGAAGCGTGACGGATGGATAACAAATACATGTTACAAAATAAACAAAAATCTGCAGCTCAAGAAATTATTCAAGGTAACTAGCACACCATCACTTCTACCAAAAAGGTAGAAGCATTTTAAGCTTTTACTGAGTATGCCAACATCTATGCAATTGAGTGTGAGATTTCTTAAGACAATGCCTCTATGAGGCTTTCTAAGCCATAAGTATGAAGGCTCATGATTCCATGTGTTAAACCTTTAGAGCCAAAAAAGTATAAACCGTTACTACTTTGACGACACATAAAAGGGTTGCAATATCGCTTACCATGTTTCAAAATATACATTATAACTAGATAAGAAAAGTAGAATTCTATCGTAATGGACAGCTTAAAGTTTGAATTAATACTATGCTAAAAGTCTTTTGCGAATGTCCCTAGATGTAAAACTGCTCACTAAGATCAATTAGAGTACCTTCTAAACCAACTAATGGACACTTTTCTAAGCTACTAGAACATTAAAATGGCTAAACAAAGGCAGGATTGTGTAACTATTAATAATAATAGAACAACTTGTGACCTATTGACCCTTTACTTTATACTATTAGTTCTACATCACAGGTTTATAAAAATCCAGCCATAGATGGAATTTAAGGATGGTAGGTACACATCAGAAATGCTGAAAACTGAGGTGTTTAGGGGAATAACAAAATCCAGACAATCAGACAGTAACAGAGATAAAAATCATCTGACAAACCTCTTCACTCACAAAAATGCGTCTTATGTTGCGAATAACCATTTGCCTTGGACCTGTAAGAGACAAAATACACAGGTTCCTTTAATATTTAAAAATCAAGAAAACCCAGACCTGTAAATTAGTGACTGCAGGTTAAGTTTCTTTCCACAACGTTGTCCATGGCACCATGTACTAATCCAAATCAAACATGAAATAACTAATTAAAAAAAAGATACTCGCAGTTTAAGTCAACTTATATTTGGGCTTCTGCATTAACTTATATCAAATTAGTCCATGGCTATAGTTTTTTACTTTAATTTGCAATCATCCTGTCGTGTTGCTGTTACGATATAACATGTCCACAAGGCATACCACCATATATGGTTTCCCATGTCAGCAAAACTTGAAAAGCAATGTGAGGAACACAAATTAAACCAAAATAAAACTACTAACTAATATATAAAAGAAAAAAAAAATGTAGCAAGAACTTACTACACAAGAATTGAAGAGTTGCATGATTCAAGGTTATATTACTCAATATCGAATGAGAAAACTATTATGTCTTTAAATAAGTTCGATAGAATCCAAGAAGCTTCTAGGTTCTCTTTAGACCTATCAATGAAACTAACATTTCTACTTTAAAATAAACTGCTATGTTCCTTATAGCTTGCACTTGTTTCCTAATAATTCCTTCGATCTAGTTGTACCACTTACATAGCGTTCCAAAACCATAAGAGCTCTGTCGAGACATATTTACAGTTTTCTTCTACTAGTCTATGAAGGGAGAGTGGCATAAGAATGCATAAAGTAAAAGGAAACAGGCCATTTCGACATACAAATAGAAAGGTCTCCCTAAATGAGGACCCATAGTAATGAATGCGGAAGTGAGGACAAGAAGGCAGACTTTATAATCTCCTTAAATATAATGAGAACCAGCGAAAAGGGTTTCCAAACAATTGCATATGTAGATGGGACATTCAATGAAATTAAAATAGGTGGCAATTCATTATAAATGTCAAAAGGACAGGAGAAAATGGTAATGAAGAACTAACTGCATTTAACACAATCGATGTTCATCTTTGAATTTCACGCTTAATTGGTTTACTCAAACATATACAAACCATAGGAAGAGCATGAATAAGTACAAAAACTCTTGTACCTCTAAATGCAATAAGGGCAAAGCCCAATACAACCCCAGATGAAATGGCTGGATGATCAGCTGCGACAAGAATACCCTCTACAAAATTGGAAGAATACAATAAGCTGCTAAACTATAATAAATATAAGAGATTAGTACACAAATGGAATGAGAGAGAAAAGCATTACCTTTAACTTTCCCAACAGCCAAGTCCTCCTGTACCACATACTGTGTCTTAAACTTTTCTAACTTGTTCTGCAACGTTTCAAGCAACACCCATAAGTAAAAATGGAGAAATGATAGTAGTCATATTCACCTACAATTTGGTTAAAGTGAGATTTTGAGAGAATCAATTCTTATATGAGTTAAGGCATCACCAACAAACAGTAAATTATTAGAAAGAAAATGAGTTAAAACCATAAGAAATATTAAAAGCTTTTCTTACTAGATTAAACTACTTCCATTGCACGCTACAATCAACAGAAACTTCTTTCATAACAAATCAATAATCCTACCCATCAACAACTATGACAATCTCTTTCGCTAGAATACTCAAATTGAGGGCTTATTTATCATCCACTTCTACGCTGAACACAGATCCACTACTTCAATTACTGCAAACCGCACAACCTACTCGAAAATCTCCAGTTCAACAAACGATCCAGCAAAATTCTAGTAATTATGATCACAACTTGTGCAAACGCATTGTTATACATAGATCAACATAAAGAAAGGAAGAGAGAGAGAGAGAGACCTTGCTTTCCTCCAATGCGAAGCGAGAAGCAGAGACGGCGGTGGAGAGAGCGGAAGCGGTGGCGTTGGCGGCTGCATCGGCAGCGGTGGCGAGTGAATCTTTCAGCACGACCGCCTGAGCTATTGCATTCTCCGCCCATTCCTTCGGTCCAGCGTTCCTGGTGGACCCTACAATCTCCGGCTCCCCGCCGCCGCCGGGTTTCGCTTCCGTCGACGACATGGTTCCGTTTTATTTGGTTCGATCGAAGCTGCTGTTGCTGTTGTTCTATATGGGTTTTTTTGAAGGGATAGGTGGGCCGGAATACTGCCCAGATATGCAAGCCCAAGAATTTCATATAAGGATTAAATTCAAAACTCTCTCTTTGCTCAAAGGCAAGCACTTGCAATCAGTTAAGGTAACTCATCTTCTAGCAGCAGCACCGGTACCGTTACGGCAATCCGACTATCGTCACCGGAGGCGGTTCCGCTTGTATTCACGGACAGTGTCTGTAGTAACCTGATGAAGCAACCAATTTGAAGTAGACCGTGAGAAAACCCGGCATGCATGCCTTGAGGCAACTTGACGAGCAGCTCCTGTCACTGACCCAGCAGCCGCCGCCTGCCTCAAAACTCCTCTAAAGGTTCCTCTACCATCTCTCTCTAATGTAGGGGGAGTTTGGAATTGCTTATGAAATTGAGCTTTTATGAAATGAAGGATATTTTTATCCTTTTTAAAAAACGAGCTCTATTTTTTTTACTTCCAAAAAAATAATAAAAATATGTAATAAAAAGATCTCACTCAGTAAAATTTTTCTACACTTTCTAAATTTTTAAATAAATTTTTTATATACTTATAAAATATATATTGAAAAACGTGAAATGAAGAATTGAAAAGTAGGGTTGGGGATAAGCTGAACCAAACAGCCCCTTAGACACTTAACTTCTTATCTTACCTCATTCAGCTACATAGATTCTTTTACACTAATGTACTATGTTGTGAAGAACTCATCCTAAATCATGTGGCAGTTAAGCTCAAAGTTTGAAATAAGGGAGCAATACGTGTGCAGGGACACCCTACAAATGTTTTATATATAGTTTGGGAGTTTTGGAAGCGATTTTGAAATGAAATTTTTTTAAAAAGAATTATTTTTTTTTCTTTTTAAAAAATAAACTATATTTTTTTATTTAAAAAATAATAATAATAAATAAGTAAATTATATAGAATTTTTTTATATTTTTATATTTTTAAATAAATTTTTTTATATGTCTGTAAAAATTGTATTGAAAACGTGACCTAAAAAATTGAATAGAACTTTAGGGGAATGGAATGTCAAATGCATTCTTCTTGGCTTTCTCGTTAGATATTTGTTCCTTTGAGATTTTATTCACTAACATTAAAAAAGATTTAGTCTTCATATTGTTTTGAAATGATATTTATAAAGATTTACATTCACTTCTCTCGTAACTAATTAGTTCTGCAAAGAATTTTAAATTCGTCACATAATATCAAAATAAGTTGAACCATTCAATTCAGGATGTGGGCTAAATATAATTTTATTATCTAATTTATTCATAGCCTTCATAATTTATTTTATTTTAGAATAAATAGCTGGCTTTATTTTCAAAAAAAGAGATATCCCGTTTCGTTTAAGGACAGTTGTCTGTTTTTTTTAAGAGCAAATAACATACTTCATTTCAAGACAGATAATTTACTTCATTGAAGTTCATTACAGAGCAAATAGTCCGCGTTAATTCACTTAAAAAAAAAATCGCTTTATTGAGGGCATGTATTAAGAAAATTTTAATTTCACATTACTTATTAATAATTTTAAGATGATATCTATAAAAATTTAGGCTCATTTTTTTTTTTTTATATCCAATTGATTTTGACAATAATTTTAAATTTGTTAGAATTAATGAGTTCTTTGGTCAATTTAGTGGTTTGGGATTTGAGGGTAGCCTTTGTGGGAGTAGTGGGAGTCTTAAATGAGGTTGAGAGAGCTAGCTCTAAAGATCAAGTTTCTATAATATATGTTATGATTGCAGTGGACTTCAGCAAAATGAGATTTTATATTTAAGAAAACTATGTGTTACTTAAACTGATATTTGATGTACTAAATCGCTTGAAGCTCAAATAAGGTTGTTAAGATCTCAAACATTATCGTCCAAAGTCGAAGTCTAAGCAAAACATAACAAATCTCCACATTGACTTGAATTTTGACTGAAACAAATCTTCTCTTCATTTGTTGTTTCAAAACAGCAATCATTAGAATACGCTATAAGATCAAGTTAATATACGGTCGAACATCTTGATGTCGAACCTTGTGATCAATAAAATTTTAAAACTTTGATACTAGTTTGTTAGAACAAGCCGACATTCAGTCAAACAAGACTCCAGAAGATCGCATGGAGCTCAAATAAGGTAGTTAAGACCTCAAATTTGGTCATCCAAAGTCGAAATCCAAATCAAAACATAACACAGATAATGATTTATAAAGAAGTACAGCGGCATGAATGATCCCTGTAGAATAACTCCCCAAATTTTCCACATCATATCTCGCATTTTCTGTTCTTGTCGTGATGATATTTCACAATGTGATTTTCAGTGTATTCATAAAGCCTTCCTCCATTGACGGACCTGAGCAGTCTGTGAGCATTGAAAGACTTCCTTTGAATGAAGGCCTTACAAGCAGTACTGAAACAATCGTCTTTTACCAAACTTAAGGAACAACAATCTCAATAGATCGAGGAGCAAACAGTTACGAGTGTTGTGCAATTCCCAAATATATTTGATCAATCAAATTGCTTTACTACATTATACGATTCTTTTCTTCTTTTTTTTTTTTCGTTATGTAAGACAGAAGCTCTATTTGCGTACTTGTTTCGATTCAAGTCTGTAAGACTGAATGTTTTTGAGACTGCTCTTTCTTCGCCCATGTCTTCTAACTCAGGTAACTTGCAAAGTATGGATTGGGAAGTTCGTTACATATGAACCTTGAAAAAGATTGCAGATGGCAGGTAGCATAATGTTTTGAGATTGAGCTTTTGTGGAGTTGAGTTTGTCTACGTGCATCCTTAACTCCCCACAACACTAGCGCTTGTTCGTATCATGCTTAGGATCACTTATTGGTCTTTCTGTCTAAATCATCAGTGCTCTCGATGAAGAATCCAATTTGTCTTATTGGTCTTTCTGTCTAAATCATCAATTCTCTTGATGAAGAACCCAATCAATCTTTGGAAAATTATTGAAATGCAATTTGATCTCTTGAACATGCACCACAATCTCTCATCACTTGCACGTTTCAATGTTCTCCTACATATGTCTAAGGTGTTTTTCTTTTTTTTTTTTTTTGCTCATCCACTGAAGAGAGGAGGAGATTACTACGATCTGATCAATAGTTACCAAGTATTATTCTTAATGTGGTTGTTTTGACTACTAATACCACTAGTCATTTTTTTTATTGCCTTCAAGGTATATAAGCAAGCAAGTAGAAAGTCTTCGTAAGAAAGAAGCAAGAAGAAAGAAATATTCAACTAAAAGAAGGCATGAGTCAGTGTGTACCGAGCTGGGATATAGATGATCCACCAAACCTAACAACACCTTCACTAGTTCATCATTCTCCTGCTCCTCAAGTTCCCATGTAATGGTTTTATATATACTCTGTTTTTCTCTTGCTAATTTTTTTTAATCATCGAGAAAATTAAAAGAGCTAGCTTTGTTTGTGCTTGATTGTTACGCAGAAAATCTGGGGATCACAACAACGAGGTAGCAGTAGAGCTGACATGGCAGAACGGCAACATCTCCACGCACGGTTTCGGCCGGAATAATATTTTACCAATACACCCTGTTATCTCGTCGCCGTGGCAGATTCAAAACCAAAAACCGCAGCAGTCTGCAACCATCCCTGGTAATAACAATGGTGGCAACGACACGTTAGAGTCCGTTGTCAACCTTGCCGCATGGCTCAACAAGGGCAACGGTGGCGCAGCCAGCGTAGACGCACTTGTGCCATGTGGGCCACCACGTGCAGCTGCAGCTGAAGAAGTAGTGACGGTTGGAGTGATGGCTTCGTCGACGGCGAACGGTGGAGGAAGGAAAAGAGCTAGAGTGGAAGCTAGCCAAGGTAGTGGGTGGACTGCAAGGGCTGCGACACAGACTTTAGACATCACCTGTGATGATAGAGGGTTTACGACTACCGAAGGTTCGCCAACTTCGGTGCGTGACCGTGATGATCGGTCGCCGGAGACGGAGAATACTAGCTTCGGTGGTGGTGGTGAACATGAGTCTGTTGCTCATAGCAGGCGTTCCCTTTCCCAGGTACTACTAAACAACTAACTAATCTATTCATTCATTAATATTTCGAACTTCGCACGTTCAAATTGACCTCGATAAATTTAGAGATTAATTCAACTAAGTTTAAAATGAACAGAAAAAAAAATCCAAACTGAGAGCTTAAAGTTAAAATTTGAGCATAGGAAACTTTCGACTTGTGCCCTGTGTTTAAAGAAACAGGGAGCTGTCACTATGCAGGATATGTACACTTCTCAAAATCGATATTTCAAAATAGACTAAAGTTGATCATGTTTATATGGAACTAGTGTGTCATGTACAATCACTATGCCCTGAAGCTGACATCAATACTCTTTGTTCTATCATATAAACAAGATCGGCTTCTGCTGTTCTCTCTTAGCTTACAAATTTTCCATCATAGAGAGACCTTGTGGGAGACGAAGACGAGAAGGTGAGCAAACGCGAGACAGGCAAGTCGACGGTGTCCACAAGGCGGAGCAGAGCTTCAGCCATTCATAACCAATCTGAACGCGTAAGCAGTCCTTTTGAATGATTTTGCTATAGAAGAAGTTTCATTCTTGCATCAGTATGGATAGGTCGTTCCATAGTTGCTTTCAGCTTTGTTTAGATTCATAGAACAAGTTATTAGCTACTTCCAACAATGAAAGCAACTATGTAATCTAAACATTGTAGTTGCTTTCATTGTAGTCGACTTCCAACAATGAAAGCAACTATCTCCAACATTGTAGTCGTTCCATAGTTGCTTTCAGCTCTGTTCCTAAATTCATAACAATCATGTCTGACTAGACTACAATGTGCATATCTCGTACTGTTAATCTTTTATGTCTCAAGTTGAATCTCGACCAATGTTTTTGAGACAGAAACGAAGAGATCGGATAAACGAGAAAATGAGAACCCTTCAAAAATTGGTCCCCAACTCAAGCAAGGTAAACATAAAAAAACACTGACTAGTTTTCTGTTATGCGGTGTTTTTCACTTGGTCATAGTTAAGTTTTGTTGATTTAGACCGATAAAGCATCGATGCTGGATGAAGTGATCGAGTACCTGAAGCAACTACAAGCTCAAGTACGGATGATGAGTAGGATGGGGACAATGCCTCCGACGCCTATGATGATACCCGCCGCAATGAACATGCAGCAGCAGATGGCAGCTCAGATGACCATGATGGCGCAAATGGCGCAGATTGCTCAAATGACTCAGTTAGGCATGGGCGGTATGGGCATGGTTGATTTTAGCTCTGCTGCACTCGGAAGAGCTCCTCCTGCTGCTGCTGGGCCTGCTGCAGGGATGCCTTCATTAATCCCAGCAGTTATTCCACCGTTTTTGCCGATTGCTGCTGCTGCAGCTTCTCAAAGAGATCCTGCTGCTGCTGCTGATCCATTCTCAACACTTCTTACATGTCCAAATCCTACACAGGTAATTGTAATTTGTAACAAAATTGTGAAATGTTTTAATTTTTTGTTAACTAGAGAAATGTGTTAATTTCATGTTGCAGCCAATGGGAATGGATGCATACAACAGGATGGCTGCATTGTATCAACAACTATACCAGCAAAATCATGGAATCAATCCAACCAGTTAAATTAGTTCCAGTAAATGAATGGTGTATACTTAATGCTGTTTTAATTGAGCAATATATTCTATTAATTGTAAATTAACACCTAGTTAAGGTAATAAATAATGCAGGTAATTTATAAAAAAAAACAACTAATTGTTAATCTACTTATATTTGTGTCATGCATGATCTCAAGATGTTGTTGCTTTCTTTTTTTATTTTGGTAGTCTTATTGCTTTCTTTCCATAGGAAGACTTTGTTACTAGGATACAATGGTCGGCAAATATTTTTAGCAGAATTTGAATTACTGCTGCGGTGGATCCACAAAAAGCATAACTTTGCGTTAGATGATGCAGTCAAATTTTGTCGACGAAGAAAGTTACTCCAAAATTGCGGAATCTATTTCTAATCTATTTTTAAATTTATTTTATTGAGCTCAATTTTATGAAATTTATATTTTATAATCTAAAACTCACTCTGAAAGACAGTTTAGTTAGAGACAGATGTGAGAATACTTTGTTGCTAAAAATGTCAAATAGATTATTTATCATCTATTAAATGTATACGGTGAGTGAAATCGAACAGTAATAAAGCAGAATATACTAAATATAATTTATCGGATTTATAAATTTAATATATTTTATGAAATAAAATGTTTATAGTTTATGAAAGTGAACCATATGTATAATTCATAGTAACATATAGATTTATAATTTATAATATTCTACTCCTAAGTGTTCTTTCAAAAGCTTACTATAAGTAGAAGGTCGGTTGGTCGGTGGCTGAAACTTTTGACCGACTAGCTAATCAATTATTAATTAAAGTTCAAGCTTAAAAATAAAAAACATTTAGATAAATTTGAAAACAACATTCAACATTCAAATATTATTTTTTCTTAATTATATTTGGAACACACGGCTGAGATTTTGTACAAAACTGAATTCAACTTCAAGTCAAAAAATAATTTTCGGATTGATCTAACGAATTAACATGATAGTTTTCAACAGTAGCAACAACAATACGGTTGTTTGAATTATAATTTTCAAGAACAACAATAACAATAATTATAATTATAGCATGCAGTACTAACAACATGTCAACAACGATTCTCGGTAAGATCAAGAAATCAGAAACTTTTCTAAATGTAAACTATTTATCGCTAAAATAGCTTATAATTGGCTATAATTCTGCTAAAAAAAGTTACTGATAATAGTCTTATAAAATGATTTTGAAGGGCTTGTCATGCAAAATATTATCCACGTAACTCTATCCCTCTTTTTCCTAAATGTGCAAAATGAGGCCTTTAAATGGAATTGGATGCAAGGTTAGTCTTAGACAGGTTTCATCAGTCAACCACTCGACCCAAACTTTAACAAAAAAGAATTATATACCCATAATACATCACATACCAAAGCACAAACTTCACACACAATAATAGCTACTTCTCAATATCGATCGATCACTGAACTTTTTATTATTTACTTATTTCTTTCCTTCTTTCTGAAGAACAAGAAGAAGAAGAAGAAGATCGAAGATCGATGGAGAAGAAAGAAATAGGAGTAACAGGAGGATCGTTTGTAGACATTGTAGTGATAGGTGGACTGGTCGGAGTTCAGGTGACGACGGCAATCTACGTTGTTTTCTTGACGAAAATTCTCGCTCTCGGTCTCGATCCGTTGTTCCTCGTCGCATGCAGCAGCGCTGTTTCTGCGCTTTTCCTTCTCCCCTTCGCCGTCGTCCTCGAAAGGTAAATCTATATATCAACCATTTTCATTTAATTGCATTAAATGCATCTCTAGTTTGTGTTTCATTATCATTCTTCTTTTTTTTTGGTTATTTTTTATTTTAAAATTGGATTAAGATTTAACAATTTGTTTTCTTGGTGTTGCCTTAATTTTTCAAGCTTTCAAACCCATGCATGCATGAAAAAGAACACAGACTTTCTTTTTTATCTATTTATTCTTTTTGCAAACAATTTGGTTCTTATTTTTATGATTCTAGGTTATCTATATGTTCTATTTAGTCTTGGAATTTCTTTATGAGTCTCTATTTTTAGTTGTTGATGTCTAATGCGTGCTCTGTTTTTTTTTTCTATTTTTTAAATTCTTGATTAACATATTAACCATGCTAGAAATTTATATGGATTTTTATAGGTTTTTTCAGTTTCATGATCTTGTTTAAATGCTTATGTATATAGTTTTTTAATCCATCTTCTAGAATTAATTAGCTCATCAATCATGGAAACCGTATGATAATCACAATACCTTGGTCATACAAACTAAAAATTGAATCTGAAATCATTATAATTTTCATTATCAATTATTGAATAAAACTTTTATGCATGCAGGAAGAAATGGCCAAGGGAACTAAGTATATCTTTGCTTCTGCAATTCATCGCCATTGCTTTCGGAGGGTGATTATAAGCTATTGATTAATTCTTACGCATATTTATCTCCTTTTCTTTTACTTGGAGTTTCATCTTTAGCAACATTATTTTAGTTGTTGAGTAACTATCAAAAATTTCCACTTCATTTACAAGTAGGGAACATTAATTTTTACTAGCTTTTCTGATTTCACGTTCTTGTCAAAGATTGAAAGCAAACCCTTTTCTTTTAGATATAAACTATGGAGCATTACCATTTCCTTCTAATTCAACAACTCATCACAATCTTCTTTTTAATAATATTATTCTTAATCATATAAGTAATTGTTGTTTAGGTACAGCTATGGCATTTCTAGATGGAAATTTATTGCTGTTTCTTAATTAATAGAGTCAAAAGAAAAAACTAAAAGACTCAATTGCTTGAAAGTAGCTCCAGTCGTTCGCTTTAAAAGTTGAATATGTTTGTGAAAAAATACACTCAATTGCTGGAAAGCTGTATTTAACTAGTTAAATCAATCGGTTTCTAATTAATCCATTCGATGAATTAGCTAAAAAATTTTAATTAGGTGGAGAGGTAGATAGAGCAAGAACAGCTAGCAGTAGCATCACCAAAAATTCTGAAGACGTCATTGGAGTCAGGATTCTCTTTACAATCAAGACACTTTATCTTGGCAGTTAAATGTCATTTTCGTGTGTTGCTTTAAATCCCAAAATGTCAGAAAAACATTTATAAGAGGTAATCTTAAGTCAGAAAAACATTTGCAGCTTTGATTACCCTAGAGATCCATCACCAGCATCTACTTAATGGTATTTATCAAATTTTAATTGATGTCTCATGCTGATTGATATAGGTATTTATTCATGCCGATGTAGTTTGTGACTGTTAGTGGGATTAATACCACATTGTCTATGAGCTGGATGTTACTCTGCACCTTTATAAGTTCGATCAACTTCACCATTTACTAATTGATTTTGAATTAGATATTTAAATTTTTAACATAATATAATAGCTTGTTTAGCCCGATCCATAAACAGTTGGCTTAGTACATGTGCTGCAATTCGGATTTATGCTTCGCGTGATAGTAGGTGTTGGTGAGATTAGTCATTCATTATCGAGTTGGGTGTTTCTGTGAGTCTTTATAAGTTTTGGCAACTCCATCTTTAAACAGTGACGAATTAGGAACGCTTATTTAGAGTTTCGAACAGTTCATATATTTTATTTGTATAAAAAATTTAGAATTTCACTTCCACATGCAGAAATTTCAGTTCTAATTTTTTTATTTGTACACCTTCTAATGCAGTTCTATTTTTCAATTTTTAACTCACTTTTAAAAACTATTGAAACATAAAACTGAACTCCATTTTGAACTTATTTTTCAAAAAAATTCTATTTTTTATTTTTCACTTTACGAAACTCAGTTACGGACATTTGAAACACATTCTTATAGCGACATGTATTATAAAAAGTTCTACTTGAAAAAATTATGCTGGTTTCTGCTTTTTTATTCATTTGTGGAGATGCTTCATATCAACATACAATTTACTTTGGTTTGTTTGATATTTTAACAGAACAACAGTATTCCAAGCACTTATGCTTATAGGAATCAAGAAGACATCCCCAACTGTTGCCTCTGCTATGCCAAACATGCTTCCTGGCTTCATATTCATAGTTGCAGCTTGTACAAGGTGCTCCAAAAATTTTCTTTTCAATTTTCTCTTTTAGTAACAGGTCTTGCAAAAACAGAATGAATTTTCTGGGATAAAATGTTATCATTGACAGGTTTGAGAAAGTCGATCTTAAGTGCAAATACAGTAGAGCTAAGATACTCGGGACATTGGTATGCCTAGGTGGTACATTGGCAATCAGCTTTTTCTCCCAGAGCCCGAAAGAGTCACCTGTAATAATCTCTGAAGGTGCTACAATCTATAACGAGTCTGCTGCCATAAATAGAATTAACCATGAATGGGTCATCGGGTGCTTATATCTCTTGGCATCCGTTATCATCGTCTCATTCACAACAGTTTTGCAGGTAGGTAGTAGCTCTAAAACCTGCTTCACTTCTTCCTGAAACAATGAAAAATTCAAGTAGGTTTCCTTTACGTAGGCGGTTGCAATGCGTGAGTTTCCAGCACCATTGTCGTTGTGCGCCATCGCTGCGTTCCTAGGCTCCGTTCTCACTGCAGCACTGCAGATTATCAGCGAAGGAAAGATTACTGTTGGTTCTACCGTCATTGATATCAAAAGTCTCGCAAGCTTCGTTTTTCTGGTAACTATAGCACATTGTAAAATATTTGTGTTACCTTTATATGCAATAAATTTCTGATTTGTTTCTATCGTATCTTACGCAGGGAGGTTGTTTCTCCAGTGTTTGTTTGACATTCCAGGCATGGTCTATTAGCAAAAAGGGACCAGTATTCGTTTCCATGTTCAACCCTATGCAGACCGTATCTTCTGCTATTTTCTCGGCTATAATCTTGCGACAGTTTATAAACCTCCCAAGGTACATACGAATTAGCCATGTCTGAATATTTGAAAGGTTTAGGATATAGGCGCTCTCCCACTGTGCACACTCCCACGCACTCCAAATATCGACTGTTCAATCGTTTGATCTGACGGTTATAATTTAATCAAGTGATCACAACACGGAAAACAAATTTGTCAATTTTTTCTTTCTAAAACTTATGAATTGATCGTGAGATTTGGGGTGCTTCTAAATACCGGAGCGTGCCTATATCCTGACCCATATATGAAAATGTTCATGCATGAACTTGAATGTTTAGTTAAGGAAAATCCCCAGCTTACTACTAGATTTGATCAACTTGCAGCTGGATGGGAATGTTCCTCATGTTTGCGGGTCTTTACATGGTTTTGTGGGCGAAAAGGAAAGAAGCGTGCACGGCAAAGGATGCAGATCAAGAGAAGGGGCTAGTCGACAACATCAACGAACCTCTCCTTTCTTGATATTCTTCTTTTCCCATTTTCTTGCCTAAATGGCATGTAAGCTGAAAAAGTTTTAGGATAGTTATTTATGTATAGGTTTCGATATGCAAATTCTGTATAAGTTTGTGCATCAGTTTTGAGAAATAGAAGAACACAGATACGAGTACTCTGCAGAAAAACACGACATACTTGATGAAATTATAGTTGAGGAGTTGTATATTATTGAAAAAGACAATAAAGAGTGTCGAAGGATGAACAAGTTTAACTGAAACAAAGTCACAAGAGATTGCCAGTCCCAATTCTCAGTCTTGTATTGCTCTGAGTTGTTACAGAATTGAACACTATAAACTTATGTTAAGTGGTTCATGTCAATTACAATCTCAGCCTTGGTGTTCTGCAAAAATCCTGCATGCATGAAACGGCAGCCTTTCTTAGTGACCAACATACTTCTCAACTTTTATTTGAAGATCAGAAATCCTTCTGCAGAAGTAAGAGGTTCATTGGTTTTAAGATTGTGATGGATTTTTCAGTTTATCAGTTGAGCGCTGGGCTGTCCATCGCAAGCCCCATCGTGTTTAGACCGTTATCTACATAAATGACAGAACCAGTCACTGCTGAAGCCAGAGGTGATACCAAGAATGCTGCTGTATTGCCAACTTCCTCTGCAACAAGTTATATCAAAGATTATTCCTCAGCTCGAAAAAATATAAGAAAACAAGAGCGAAAGAGGCCCTGTACAGTACCTTGCAACAATTCTTTTTGCAAAGGAGAATTTGCGTGGGAGTAATCAATCATCTTCTCGATGAAGCCTATGTCTTTGGCAGCACAACTTCCTAAAGGACCTAAATGTACAAAAACGATTATGTCTCATTCACAATTTTTAGTTTAACAACTAATACATTCAATAATCTCTTGTACTTCTTGCCACTCATAAGTAGAACTAATATAATATATCAGACCTCCTAGTAGGAGGCGCATAAGCAATATCTGTCTCATCCTTCAATAGCAGTACTCACTCCAAGCGAAAAGAAAAACTTTTGCAAGTCATAGAGCATGTTATTTGGCCAAATAAGCCGCTTATAAGCGCTGGACAGTATTTTGGGATGTTTAGATGCGGTGTGCTTCTTTCGAGAAATAAGCCGTTTATTTCGGCTTTTTGTATAACTAATGCACCGTAACTTTTCGAAACAAGCCGCTCCTTCTGACATTTTGCCCATGGAGAATTTATCGCTTGTATGCCTCACTCTCAAACTTTTTGTCTTTGAAGAATTTAAAAATTCCACTTATGTCATCACTAATTATTCATTATATAGATAAATAATAAAAGAGAAACTGAAATCTTCATCCAACTATAAGACTAACACACTATCACAGCAAAAGTTGTATATGCTAATTTAACTAGTTTGAGCTATGTTCTTAACTAAAAGGAGCATTCAACTACAGACCTCACGGAGGAATTGATTGTTATTGCTGAAGAAGCGTGACATATCAAATAAATTTAGTGTTATCTTTTGACCATCTTATTTATATATCAAGGAAATGAAGAAGTTTATATCTATATCATGATCAAACTGGATAAAAACAGGAAGTGACAATATTGCAGGGCAAACATGTAACATACCAGCAGATATTGTGTTAACTCTAATTTTGTTTTTCCTTCCCACTTCAAAAGCTAGAACCTGCTTATCCAAATGTTACAGTAAGAATAATGAACAGCTAATTAAATCATTATCCATTTAGCACTCACTCTTGTATCACTTTCTAGTGCAGCTTTGGCTGAGCTCATATCACCACCATATCTGCAATATATGAGCATATCAAACCAAAAGCAGAAAATGCTTCAGAATACACTTCCTTTCTAGCTCCTTCAGACAGAGAAATCAAAATCAACGAATCATACCCAGGAATTGACCTTTCAGATGCAATGTACGTCAAAGAGATAGTAGCTCCCCCTTCAAATTGTAGTATGTCTTATATTAAACTCTTAAGCTAGTAGGAAGCTCTAATGTCACCATAGCTATGAAAAGCCAAGAACTACATCTATGGTTAAACATAGATCACTGGGAGCGACCTTACAAGTGCAATTAGAGATCAAGTAATGTAAACATAGATGCTAGCCTACCAGGATACCAAATACCTGGATTCATTATTGGCAGAAAGTGCTGAAGTAGAGATACAAAAGAGTAACTTGATGCTGACATTGCGGCTAGGTACTCTTTCCTGGATGTCTCCAAGAGTGGTTTTCTAACCTGCTTAAAGAACATAAAATATTTAGACAATAAAGAAACAGATTTTCTTACAAGAAAGAATCGGTGGAGAGTACAGGAATCTCTGGTCCATTGGCAAGGGAATGTACAAGAATGTCAATCCTTACAAAATCATTTTTGACAGACTCACGCTACTTCCTACAGAATGAAAAAGAATAAAAACAACAGGTTAACAGAAAGCCAAGTTAATATTGTAATGGTAAAACAGCACGTATAATCACAAAATACTCTGCAGCGATGACATCTGAACTGGTGCAAAATCAACTAAACCATCATTTTATCATTATTAAGGTACATATACATAAAACTCAGTGTATGTATACACATACTTTCACGGTCCACTTCGCAGAACCAGCATACTGCTTGTTTGTTCTGACCTGTATGAAAAATGAAGCTGTAAATAAGAGATTCTTCCTCAAGGAAGAACAGATAATAAGTTCGCTCTTACATCTTCTGGTACGTCCTCAGGACTGTCATAGACTGCATCTAGTGGGTAAACTTTGCTGATCTCCATAAGAGAACCATTGGGGAGCCAAGAAAATGCATTATATCTTTAATCAAGATCCAGACAGCAAAACCAAAACCAAATTCCAAATGCTAAAAATTACATGCACTAAAATAAAAAAAGACTTAAGAACAAACCTTCTTGACTCATCAAACTTTCCACGTTTTAAGCTAGTCTTGAAAATGTTAATTGTCTACAAAAGAAAATGAGTTGATGAGCAGCTACAAGTCAACAAGCTAGAAGATGAGATGTTATGTTGATGTTACAAGTTACTTACAGGAACCCAAGTACCAACAAGAAGTTTTCAGCACCGGCAGCAGCAAGAGCCTTTGCAATAGCCCAGCCATAGCCATTATCATCAGCTACTCCAGCTACGAATGCCCTTTTCCCTGACAAAAAGGGTTTACACATAAAATTTAGCTGCAAGAGGCAAAAATTATATGCATTACTCAATAAGAGAAGGAAGCCATGTTTCCATACAGATGAGAAGTAATACATGGACTTATACAAGTCAAGCACTAGATGATGCATGGACCAAGAAGAAATTTTTAATATAGAGATTTTGTACCCCTCAAGTCGATAGGCAGCCCTGACAAACTTCCTTCCTCACTTTCTGTAGACATAGCCCTAGCGACAACCTTACTTGTCTTCAAGGAAGGAGACTGAGAGCTCTTCCTAATCAGTATAGCAGTAGAGATACATGATGCACTTCTGAATTTGAAATTAGTTCTCCTTTTAAAGCCAAACCTTGATATAATCATGCTTGATAAGAAATTCTTTGGAGATAAAAAGACACATGGCCTCATTACAGCCATTTGCAAGCTTGGTCCTGGCCATGCAACTATTGTCTAACAACTCGGAACTAGAGGAAATAAAAAAGTGTTCGAAAGAAACATGATCACAATAAGTGTTTTTGATGTTTTGAGCTATTCAAATGGAAAATGAAGTATATATAAGAATTGTTGTCATAATTGCTCTGAACTTGCAAAGCATCATCTTAAACTAAACGAAGATGTGAAAAAGGATAACACAAACTGGATGAATGGCTCAGTTTGATGATTCATTAAGCATCCAAGTTGTATACTTGTCTGAATTTGATTTGTTAAGAATCCCCAGCAACTAAAATGGAAGAATACCTGAAAGAAAAAACTAATTGAAGATATTCCTGCAGATCATGGATATGAAATCATCGCAGAAATCCTAAAATGCTATCAGGTAGAAGAAAATCACAAATCCCTACAGAGCTATTTTAGCAATTCACTCAATATCCACATGTCCAACATTCAGGATTCTAAGGGTTGCTCAGTAATTAGAATCGCTTGAAAATTAATAACAACACAAAAAAGAAAGATTCTTTGTAGAACATTTAATAAATAGAACACACCTTTCAGAAATGCATGGAAAAGATAATTCGTTTTTATTTTCTTTTTATCAAACCAAACAAAATAATCCTTAAAATATCACACCTTTGAAAATGCACTAAAAGATGATTCATTTTTTGGCTATCCGTGACAAGCAAGAAACTTTTTTTAGGGAAGTCAGCAAAACCAAACAAAATCATCTCTGAAACAGCATTTTCGTTCCCTAACTTAAAGAAACATTGACTCAATTTTCCAAATCCAGGCCATAAACAACAATCTTAAATCTTGTATGATTCTAACGATTAACAAGATATTACTGGCACAATCAAACCTTGAAAAGGAAACCCATTTGAATATCTCATCGCTACATTACAAAAAGACAGAATTCATGAAGATATCAAACAAACAAATAAAAGCTTACCCTTTGAAGCTGTTCTTGAGCAGACCAGTTCTTTGAAATCATCACACAGGAAGAACGAGAGAGAGAAGATGGAGTGCCACTCACTGTGAGGTTTTACCGTTTTCGGTTTTCTGAACCTATTCGGTTCAGAAAGTTCGACTTCGACGAGATCGAACCGGAATTCGAAATTATTAGATTCACTTTTTACCGGTGGAATTAGTTATTAATCACGAACTAAAACCACGTGTCACTAATTAAAATAATCTTGGACAAAATCTTTTTAGCAATTCTACCACTATAATTCTGCCACGCGTCCCAATATTGCGTAAAAATAAATTTAAATGAAAATTAAATAAAAATAAAATAATTTTTGTATATGAAATATTAACAACAACACGACAGCAACAACAACAACGAGAACAATAAAACTTGAATCGATTAAAAATTAAATTAAGAAAATAGAAGAACATCGAATTTTCGGTTGTTGTTCGATTCCATGCTCAAGACGAAGGTTTGTTCTTCTTTGCTCTCTTTCTTGCACGATTTCTGAAGCCAGTTGTTCTTAATTCGGTAAGCACTCATTGTTTCTCACGATCGATTTGTCTCTCCGAACAATTCGCCTTTTTTGGGTAATTTTTGGCACATGAATCTCCAGATCTAATATGTATTGTGAGATTCGTGATTCATTGCGTTTGATAGAGGTTTCTAGGTTTTTAGAGATGGATTTGGTGAAATAGATTGGAATTTAGCTTCGTTTAGCGGTTTGATTGTTGTAATTAGAGTTGGGGAGCTTAAAGTTGAGATCCTTTTTGGAACTCCAGTGGATTGAAGTGAATTGAATCTCGAAGTTGAAATCTTTTTGGATTTAATCGATGGCGTCTCCTGTAGAAGATCAGACTGATGAGGATTTCTTTGATAAGCTTGTGGATGATGAGTTTACTATATCGAATTCGGAGAATATCACCAGAGGTTTGTCTATCCTTAGCTTGGCCGGCGATGGGGAGCTTGTCTCTGAAGCAGAGGGGAAAAATCCGAATGAAACTGGCATTGATAAGGCTGCCCCTGGACCAGAGTTTGTATCGCTTGAAGAGGCATCAGAAGCCACAGATTTGTTTTTGGATGGGAAGCTTGAATTAGAGGAGAATAAACATAATGATATCAAGGTCGATCAGTCAGCCCCTGGATCGGAATTTGTACCAGGCGAAGTGCGATCAGCAGATACGGCCGATGACTTGAATGTTAAGGGCAACGGAGCACCTGGAACAAGTGTGAAGGAGGTACAGTGGACTGCATTCCATTTCGATAATCAGCAACAGGGTACTGGTGGATTCGGTTCTTATTCTGACTTCTTGGTAGAGGGTTCTGGCGGGTCTGTCAGCCAGCTGCAAGGCAGTGCTGATTTAAGTTCAAGTTTTGCTGAACAACCAGGTTTGGATTCAAGTTCTTATTTAGGATCTTCTGAGCAGCAGCTAGCGTCCAATACCCAAAACTATGCGTCTTCAGTCAATGAGCAGAATGCAGATGTGAATGACCCTCAGTATTGGGAGAATCTTTATCCTGGCTGGAAGTATGATTATACTACAGGGCAATGGTACCAGATTGACGGTTACAATACGTCTGCAAATTTGAAGACTGATAATTATAGTGCCCAGGAAACTGAGGAACAATCTCAAGGTGGTGATCTTGCGGCTGGCAGAGGGGCTGTTGCCGAGAGCTCTATCTTCTCTTACCTACAGCAAACAAATAGTTCCTATTTGGAAACAGTGCCCGAAGAGCAAACAACGAGTGTGACTTCTAATTGGAACCAAGGTTCTAGTGGGAGTGTGCAGTACCCTGTAAACATGGTATTTGATCCTCAATATCCGGGATGGTACTATGATACTATCACCCAGCAGTGGTATACTCTCGAGTCCTACACCCAGGCTGTTTCTCAGCCAGCTGCTGATACTAGTCAGGATCTGCTGGGCCAGACTGTCAGTGCTTCTGGTGGCTTTGCAGGGAAACAGAGCTATGCATATGCTGACGTTGGTCAATCTGAAGGACTACCAGTGCAAACACTAGTCAACCAAGATTGGAATATGCCTATGAGCGGTTTCTCTCAGGGTGATTGGGGAACATCCACAAGTTCCTACGCATCAAATAACATGCAGCAAATGGAATCATTTAATAAAGGTAATCATGTTGGAGGCTTCAGTGCAAGCCCGCAATCTGCCAGCTATTATGGTCCATCAGGGAACAGAAACTATATTGGTCAACACTCAGGTTTCAAGCCATCAGAACCTGCTCTAAGTAATGGCCATGCTAGCACTACTGCTACGGCAGGGTTCCAGGGCTTCGTTCCACAAGAAACGTCTCATCAGTATCACCAGCAGGTGGAATCCTGCGTGCAGGCTCATTCTGCCACTAGAAGCTTCGAGCAGCAATCAACTCTCAATTGTTCTCAGCCTATGCATCAATCTGGACATGCACCTTTCTCTCAATCATCATATGTACCCTCTAAGGGAATGTCCTCTGCAGGTCGTCCTGCACATGCTTTGGTCACTTTTGGATTTGGTGGCAAACTCATTGTCATGGAAGATCCCACTGCAACAAGTGCACAAATTGGATATGGGAACCAAGTAAGGTTTACTTTATTCTTCCAATATTTCTTTTTACAGTTGAAATTACTCTGCATTTCATGTTAAATATTAAATTTTCACCAAAAGGTATTTGTATGTTTTTACAATGAAGTTAAAAGTGTGTCCTTTACAGGGTGCCGGGAATGGTACCATCTCTATTCTCAATCTGATGGAAGTTGTTGTGGATAGAGCTGACATATCAAAAATAGCCACTGATAAAGGTTGCAACTACTTTCAAGCTTTATGTCAGCAATCCTTTCCTGGCCCACTTGTGGGAGGAAATGCTGCAACAAGAGACGTGAACAAATGGGTGGATGAGAGGATAACGAGCTGTGAAACTTCCACCACCGACTTCTACAAAGGACAACTTCTGAAATTACTTCTTTCTTTGCTCAAAATTGCATGTCTGCATTACGGGAAGCTCCGATCTCCATTTGGTGTTGATCCATCACAAGGGGTAAAGTCCACCAGTCCAAGTCTGTTTTGCTCTAATTGTCTCATTTAGTTATTAGGTTAGTGTTCAAATTAAGGTCTGACTATGCATATCTATAGGTCTGAGGAAGATATATAATCACACAGATACTATAGGAAACATGGTTTGTCCTTCTATCATTGACATTGTTATTTGTGTCAATGCTTGTCAGTATTGAGTATTTTGTTTACTTGTAATGGCTCACTACCATAACTATGTTCTGTAGTACCTGAAATGAGTGTGGCATTCCCATGTAGACTTTAGCTCTTTACTTGTAGTACATAGTTGAGAAAACGCTTGATAATTTAGTCAGGTTGCATGATTTAAGAAGAGTAGATCAAAGCCATCACTTCCTGTCTTTGTTGTAGCCAACAGAGTTCACAACTACTTGCTATTTTAATTTTTACCTTTTTTTCTTTTTATTAGAAGGAAATACTGAGGAACAAGCAACTTTGCATGAGTAACTATGATGAGAGATGAAAATGGAAAATTGTGTTTGAAAAAGGCTTATTTCTGCATAAGAGTTCTCATCTTGACAGTTGTGAACTTCTCTTTTCTCTGTTATGCATCTTGATGAGCATCAAGTTTAGATTTCTTTGTAAAATTTCCATGTTAACTATCACAGTAGTTACTTACCTTGATATTATCTTTTTAAACTTTTCTTAGGAAATTGAAGGTCCTGAGGCTGCCGTAGCTAAACTTTTTGCATCTGCTAAAAGAAATGGTGGTCAGTTAGGAGATTTTGGCTCAGTTACTTATTGTATGAAAAATTTTCCTTCTGAAGGGCAAATGATGGTACTCTTCAACTTTTCCCGAAATCCATTCTTAGTGATTTTCATGTTATTCTTATTTTATCTGGTTTTGTTGGGCAGGCCACTGCAATTAAGGTGCAGAGCTTACTTATTTCTGGTAAAAGAAAAGAAGCTCTTCAACTCGCACAAGAAGGTTACTTGTGGGGACCTGCGCTTGTCCTTGCAGCACAACTTGGTGATAAGGTTGAGCTGATAACTTGTCTTGTACAATTACCCGCAATTTTTTAATGCTGTTTTGCCTTTATTATTTCAGTTTTAGGTTGAATTTATGGTGGTGATTTTAGCATTGTGGCTTTACCTCTATTTATTTTGTGCGCAGTTTTATGTGGAAGCTGTGAAGACAATGGCGCACAGACAATTTATATCTGGATCCCCTTTAAGAACATTATGCCTTCTTATTGCTGGCCAACCTGCAGATGTGTTTTCTACAGATAGTTCCACTAACAATTTTCCTACGGCTGCTAATTCTTACCAAACTGCACAGGTAGTTTGCATAGGATCTCAAGAATAATAAATCTTTGTAAGAAGTGGATGTTTGTTTTGTTTGACCTTCAGTTAACTTTGTTGAATACTACAATCTAATTGCTTGTTGAATTATCCTATTCAAAGTTAGGCTGTGCTTGTGTCCTGCATATCTCTTGCAGAGAGGGACTTGGTGGAAAATACAACTCTATCATGTTTTAATAATTGCAGTTAGTTAGAATGATTGTTGTGGATCGGGCAGTGGCGTTAGTCTTGAAAGGCCCAAGAATGTTGTGTATTGTCGTTTAAGGTTGTCGATACTTATTTCCGTATTCCTAGAAATATGGTTAAATATTTCCTTCAACTCTCCAACACCCTCCAAATATTAAGAATTCCTAATGCTCTATGCTCTGGTTAGTCGAGGAGCTAAGTTTATTTCATAGAACTCTGACAGGATCCTGAGATTGGGATCAATAAAAGAATGAAAAAATTGATATAAATTAAACAATTGAAGGTACCCTAGATTATTATGAGGTTATGGTCTTCTTAATATTTAAGGATCGTTTTTTTTTTAAATTTTGCATACCGCTTTATCTTATTTTTATGTATCTGAATGAATGCAGATTCCAAGCAATGGTATGCTTGATGGCTGGGAAGAAAATTTGGCCATTATAATTGCTAACAGAACAAAAGATGATGAGCTTGTCATAACTCATCTTGGGGATTGCCTGTGGAGGGAGAGAGGGGAGGTTTGATTTCATTTGCTAGTTTTTTTTCTTTTTTTTTTTTAACGGAATAGTTTAGTTTATGGATTACATTGTGTCCTAACAGGTTACAGCTGCGCACACCTGCTATTTGGTTGCTGAAAAAACTTTTGAGTCGTACACCGACACTGCAAGATTGTGCCTTATTGGTGCAGACCACTTGAAATGCCCACGTACATATGCCAGTCCAGAGGCTATTCAGGTCTAATCTTTTGGCATGCATGTTTCTCCTCTTCTTGGATTAGGGAAAGCATCACTCATGATCCTTTTTTTCCTGTTTATTGGAAAAATTCTTATGCATGTATGTTGGTGTGGTCATTCGCCTGTTTATTTTGAGATAAACTGTATATGGACTAAAAGTACATGAGTGGGGAGACTGCAAGGTTTGTTTGTGTATGTATTTCATAACTTGATTAAATTTTGCATGTGGCATTGGGAATATCTTTGGAAGATTGAGGGAATTCAGAAAAGTTGAAATTATTTCGTGTGAACTTTTGCATCTCATTGTTAACTAACTTGAGTGAATAATTTTTTTTTTTCTTTCTTGCAGAGGACTGAATTGTATGAATATGCGAAAGTACTTGGGAATTCTCAGTTTGTTCTTCTACCTTTTCAGCCATACAAGTTCGTTTACGCATCCATGCTCGCAGAGGTGGGGAAGGTTTCAGATTCTTTGAGGTAGGCAGCCTTCATTGGTTTTTGCTGTTGCAAGGTATATCCCCACTAATTTGCTAATGAAAATAGGTATTGTCAAGCTTCTCTCAAGTCGCTGAGAAATTCCAGTCGCTCCCCTGAGGTAGAAATTTGGAAGTCACTATTTTCTTGTCTGGAAGAGCGATTACGAACTCATCAGCAGGTCTGCTATTCGACCATTGCTTACCCCTTCTCTAATTGTCTCTTCATTAACCATTCCTTGCCTTCATTTGAACAGGGAGGATACAGCAGTAATTTGGCTCCCTCAAAACTTGTTGGTAAAATTTTTACCTCCCTTGATAGATCCATTCACCGCATGATTGGTGCTCCTCCACCAGCTCTTCCACCATTGCCAAATAGCAACGGAGATGGAAAAGAAGCTTACCCTGTTGGTTCTAAAGTGGCAAATGGTCAATTTGCAAGGCCTTTGGCATCTCTAATGCCATCAGCTTCAGTTGAGGCAATAAGTGATTGGCAAGGTGATGGCGGTAAGAGGACAATGCATAATAGGAGTATATCTGAACCGGATTTTGGAAGAAGTCCGAAACAGGTATTATTTTACTGTTATTCATGAAAAAGAAAGGAAAGCAAAGAAGAAAAGATTTGTTGCTTTTTCTGACTTTTTTTAGTTTTATTTCTTAGGCTGATGCAAAGAATTCAGGGTCTCCTGATTCTCAAAACAAAGGATCTGGTGGTCCATCACGTTTTGGTCGCTTTGGTTCTCAGCTCCTTCAAAAGACTATGGGATGGGTCTCACGGTCTCGTCCTGATCGACAGGTAGGTAGTTTTGGAAGCTAAGGAATCCTTTTGGTAGTTTTATTTTCTGACTCGATCTATAATTTATGCTTCAAGGCTAAATTGGGAGAAGCAAACAAGTTCTATTATGATGAAAAGCTTAAGAGATGGGTAGAGGAAGGCAGGGAGCCTGCTTCTGAAGAACCTAGCTTAGCGCCACCTCCCACTACAGCTACCTTCCAAAATGCTACACCAAATTACAACATAAACAATGCCTTCAAGAGTCCATCCAGTGATGTTAATGGAGGGCCCGAGGATCGTAACTCAGGTACCCCTCCAATTGCACCACCCAGTGCAAACCAGTTCTCAGCACGTGCTAGAATGGGTGTTCGGTCAAGGTTGGTTGGTTATGTACTTTTTCCCTTTTTCTTTCTGGTAACCTATAAAGTTTCATTTTAAGCATCATATAATGTGCAATTAAGACATTATCACTGTTTTACTTCCAGGTATGTGGACACATTTAACAAAGGCGACACAGGTCTAACAAAGTCATTCCCATCGCCCTCAGTTCCTTCAGTTAGACCTACTGTTCCAGCAACATTTTTCGTTCCAGCAGCACCTGTAGCTTCTCCTGAACAAAATAATGATGAAAAACAAGAAGCAGTTCATGATGTTGCCACCAACGGAGATCAGTCAACATCTATATCAAGCGAAGCATCTTTTGTTTCAACATCAAAATCCTCATCTTTGTTTCCACCAATGCAACGATTCCCGAGCATGGACCATATCGTTGCTCCAGATAACAAGATTGCAGAAGGGATGTCCCAACCTCCAAATGGCTCTATTCCTAACCATACAAGGGCAATGTCATGGGGTGGATTCCAGTTTGATGCAAGTAAACCTAGTGGGATTGGAATGAACGAGCCTTTACCTTTCGTCCCTGGTGGGACACAGCAACTCTGCAGTAGTAGTTCATCACCACAACTTGCAGATGACCTCGACGAGGTTGAGCTCTGATCTAGAAGCTCCAAAATTAATGGCTGCTTCTAGTTCACTGGTCATCTTCTTGTCACGCAAGTTTACGGGTAAAGAAAGCGGAGATGTCAGAATTTTGTGTCGCGTTCGGGCAGAAGCTTGTTCACGGAAGTTGCTGTATCCTCAATCTGAGGGGGTTCGGACACAGCAGTTGTTTGTCAAACGGTTGTCCTCTCGAATGGGGGAGAGTTTGACACCGTTGTACAGATAATTTGTTGATTTATTGACGTTTTACTTTATTTGCTAGATTATTGAAGAGGGTGGCCATACGGGAAAATGCTCTATAGTAAGCTTCCAGGTCTGTATATTATAGAGATAGAGATAAGATATTCACGTACTACAACTCGGAGGAATTTCTCGAGAAAAATCTCCGAATGAAAGTAATGTAATTGTTTCCCGAACAGTTCTCTTCTAAGTTTAGATTTTGGTAGATTCAAAAGACAAAACTTGCAGTTAGTTATTTTCTTTGGTTATTGTGCAATCTCTCGGTTTGAAAAAATGCAGAGACTTTCTTTGGTTACCTTAAAGAAGTCGTTGATCAGCAAGCTATTTGGTTTTAAATTCCAACGATTTGATATGGAAACAAGCGCGATAAACTAGTTGGGTTTTAAAAGGGCCTCCAGTTAATAGTAGCAATACCTATGCATTGCGAGATTTGGCCCATGGGCTTGTTTTGTTAATGTAACTAACGAATAATTGATTCGAACTTTTTTAATCATAGAAATTATTATTAATTGTTAATTTCTTTTGTTCTTTTCATCTTTGATACTTTCTCTCTGTTCTTTGGTCATGGAGTTCACCGATCACCACCACCATCACCAACAGTACGATTAGGGGTGGCAAAAATCGACCCGACTCGAAAATTCGATCCGAAACCGACCCGAAAAGATTGGATTTGGATTAAGCCTTAGACGGGTTTGGATCGATTTCGAATCGACCCGAAAATGACCCGAAAATTTAAACAGATTTGGGTCGGGTTTGGATTGACCCAAAAATGACCCGTTTCACTATTTATATATTATATATTATTTAAAAATTAGAAAAAAATAGCAAAAAATTTAAATTTAATTTGTATATATATATATATTTAATTTATCTTAATTTTAACTAATTTTTATTTAATTTATAAATTTATCAAAATTAATATTTTTTCTTTTTAAATACATCATAATTAATAATTTTGATATATTATTATTAAAAATTAATATTTATAATTTTTATTTAATAATTTAATTATTAAATGGGTCAATCTGAATTTGACTTGGTTATAAATAGGTTGGGTTAGGATTGCCAATTTTGACCCATATAAATAAACGGATCAGATTAGAGTTGAATATTTTTTATCCGGTTATTATATGGGTCGATCCAGAACCGATCCATAAATTTATATTGCCACCCGTATGTACGATCTCCATCAGCATCAATATCAACCGTACTATCTCCATCAGCATCAATACCAACCGCACGATCTCCACCATTACCACTATCAACCCCATCAGCACGAATCCCAAGAACCTTACCGTCCATCACACCACCATACCTATGACCCTTCTTTCTACTACTCCTCTTACAACCACCACTACTACTCCTCCGTCAATACTAGGCAGCCCGACGACTTCCTCCACTACTATCAGACCCAATCAGGAAATGCCATGCCAGCATTCGACGGTGGAGCCAGAGGAGAGTTTAACCCTGCAGCTCCGCAACAGCCGCATCATTACCAACAAAGGCAGGTTAGGGTAATTCTTATTAGTTATTCTGGACAGTTTTTTTTTTTAATTTGAGAGTTGAGATCTATTTTTAAATTTTTTTTAATTGTTTTTGCGAAGATTGGTGTAGTTAGGCTGTTTAAAAGATTGATATCGTAAGTCTTCCATTGGAGAATTGTTCACTAATTTGTTGTGTAATTTTATAAAGACAATGTCTTTAATGCTTTGAGACTCATTGATTATATGACCTTTGTGTGAACAGTGTGAAGTTTTGAAGTGGATGCGGTTATCTTTATTGTTCTGTTGTCGTCAGTATATTTGTCATTGTGATAGTTGTTTGTTAGGGTCCAACATTTATCTCCCGTGATTTTGATTATTTTGTCTGTTGGACATTGTGATTTGTTACCCTTGTTTATTGTATTAGTCTAAGGACAAGTTGAATGTTTAATGGAAGAACTTCTGAATGCTTTATGTTCTGCTTGTTTTTTGCAATATAGATACCCACCTCTAAGCATCCTGGAAGGCTAAAGTAGTATCTGATTTAGTGTAAAGATCATCCGTGAATATATGGTAAGGTCATAAGTAGTATCTGATTTGAAAATTATAACACACTGCTTTTTATTCATGTACTGGCTTCAACAGGTAGTTTATTCTTGCTAATAGTCATTGTTGTAGTTATCTTTGTTTCCATTGTCGGTTGTGCCTGATCTATTTGATACTTGAAGTTAGTTGTTTTCGTCACCATGTATAAGGAAAGAGATAGTGCCTTTGTATTTCATTTGATGTAGTTTGCTTATAACTAGTACCACCTTTAAACAGGTAAGTTTTAACTATCAATCTGTTTGCTGATGCTTGTAGGTCCGTGGAAGACCTCCCCACAGGGTGGATACAAAGGGTGTTGAGTCATTCAGAGGTAGGGGTAGAGGTAAAGTATATTTTAGCATTCATCCCTCTACACAAGATGGGTCTCCATCTTTATGTAATAGAGGACAACATGCTCGAGGAAGAAAGCGCAAGAGAGGTAGCATCCAGCCGCACCATTTTCCTTCTTCTGGAAAACAAACAGCTCGTCCTGCCGAGCACATTTCAGCTGGAGAATGTCCCTCTTCACAGAATTAGCCTCAGGACCATTCAGGATTGGTACAGCACAATCACAAGGATCGTCTGGACTAACCAAACTCCCTCTTCTCCCAATTGCGTGGTGTGATGTGTGCAGGGTGGACTGCAACAGCTTAGATGTTCTTGAGCAACATAAGAATGGTAAGAGGCACACGAGAACTGTTAAGAAAATCCAAGAGATTGAAGCTCGAAAAAAGCGAATGGCTGATTTAGAAGCTATGGTTACTGGCCCTTTTGGCAAAGTAGCTCAAGAAGTTTCGGAAACTACAGATGCTACTGTAGGATATGTGGTCGATGCCCATACTCTAATACAGCACCAAAATCATATTAATGAAGGTTTTCAGATGTCCAATCCAGAAAGAAGGGTTACGGTGCCTTCATCTACGGATCTGCTATCTCATGCACCAGCGACTGCAATGCCTGAAGTAGATGTTTTACCTAGTGTGATACCTCTAGGACAACTTGCAAAGGGTGACATGCCGCTTGTTGTAAAGAGGAGGCGTGCGAAAAGAACTGGCACAGGTAGAAAACAATTGAGGTACTTTGATCAGGTAATTGAATGTCCAAGGGAAAGGCAAAGAATTTGCACTTTGTGCACTGTGATGTGTGATACTGAAGCAACATTTGATGCCCACATAGGTGGCAAGAAACATACTGCTCGATTGAAGCGTTTCCAAAAGCCGGGAATGGTTTATGGAGCTCTTAGTGGTTACATTCTGCCTGATCAGCTATCACGAAACAAAATTCTTGACCTAGAACCATTGTTTTTTGGACTTTCTACACCTGAGTGTCCCACAGAGCCAAGAAGTTCACATAGGCATGCTTAATGGCAGTTCTGAGCATCAGGAATGTGAACATCCTTCGGAAGCTGGTTGGAACAAACATGAGGTTCAGGTGGGTCAAATCAAGGAGGAAGTAATTAGCGAAGTTGAACCGCTGGAAAAGAGTGCCGGTATTGCAAAGCCATGTGCGCCCCTTGGCCAGTGAAGTCGCTGTCCTGTCAAAATGTGAGACTTTGCAAGCGGGGTCTGCCTTGCCTAGTTTGGAGAATGAACACCCTACTTCGGAAGCAAGTACTTCACTGGGCCATAGTATTGTTTCTGAGCTTCTTCTGAAATCTGAAGAGCTTGATTCCTCAACGCAGATTTCTGATGTTGAGGAATTGCCTTTGGGGAAAGTAGTGTCCAATGGAACTGGGATGAACTTCCAAAATATTAGCGATATCTCCTCCACTCAGGACTAGCGGCTTGCTCACTGTCAGTATCCGATTCTAAATTGAAGAACTCTTTTGAGCTAACTGCACAGGTAATGGAGTATAGTTACACCCAAACTTGTTGGAGATTCCTATCTGCATGGTCTATCTAAACATCATTTATCAACATCCTCTTCTCTGTTGTACATTGACAATGGGGGATTTCTCATCAAAGTGAAACACCTTTAACATTTTGGACCTTGTTTCATGTTAATAGTCTATATAGAAATCTTAAAATGGATAACAGATTTTTGTTCTTTGTTCTTGCCTGAGTGCTTGATAATTTCTCTACTCTTCTTCTTGAACGTGTTTGGAAAGTCCTGCCATAGCTGCAGCACTTCTTTTGTTCAGGAGTTACTAGCTGTAGAAGAAACAAACCTGTTTGAGGGTTTCTTCGATGAAGCTTCCAATTGGCCAACTTCTTCTTCACAGCTTTTAATTGATATGTTTCTATAATTGGAACTATAATTGGAAATATATGCAAATCCTATACAAAAAATAAGTAGGAAGGAAGATGGAGCGTTCTTTAACTTTAAAGGGATCCGTATTCAAAACATTATCAGGCAACTTAAATTCCTTACAGAAATACTACTATTTATATTGATTGTTTGTTCATTTATTGTATCCAAAGAGAGTAACTTGAAAGAATCAATTTCTTTAAAAGGTCAATCATACATGAAGTGAAACTTAACTGAACCTGATCTCTAGTTTACATTCTCCGCTGAGATGTGCATGCTAACAGATTTGGCAAATTGGAGAATTGATTCGTCTGTACTGCCTCATTACACCGTTATGTAACCTCGCTGAGGCAAGGTTTGTCAACGCCGTTATATCCATATAAGCGCAAAACAGCTGCTGAGTGTACCAAAAGTCATCTAGTGATAAGACAGTATGGAAGAACTGCAGCATCACAGGAAATCCTTCTCTATACAAGTTCTCCTACGAGGTTTTTGAATAGAACTTCGATAGGCTGAGTGGTATACGCACCGCAAAGGTGTGAAGCGATCTCGTACTAAACGAATTTGGCTTTCCTCTTTAGTGCCACAATGCCAGTCCAGGCCCAGACAAAAGATGGTTAAGAGTTAGATTGGCAGTCTCCCGTAGAGACCCCATCAAATCCCATACCTATTGACATGCGCCTGTTCGGAGACGTGAAGTCATGAGTATCCTCCTTAAGAGGGGTAGAGGAAGGCTTAAAAAGAGTCAGTCGGACTACCATATAAAATGACTTACTTATTACCGGCTAACACGAGAATATGGTCTTCAATAGGACACAATGATGTGAAAAGATATATCCTGCTGTTGTTGTTGAGTGTTCCCTTCAGACTCTCCGACGCTTGTGGATCCATCACTACACAGTATGCAATAATCTGATTTCCCAACTATGAATAGCTCTGCATAAAATGCAATAATCCGATTTCCCAACTATGAATAGCTCTGCATAAAGTTAATGAGTCAAGTAAAAACTGCTACATACCTAAAAGACATTGCCCATTCCTTGAATAAAAATGGTGAATTCAGAACATAAACAACAGAATTATAATAAGTTATTGGAAGTAGGATAGCTTACAAGTTACTCTAAGAAAGTGAGCGTGAGAAATTCCTGTAGGAGAAAGCTTGAGTTGCCTGAATACTGATTCCAGTTTTCTTTCATCCATCAAATGTTCAGAGATTCCAGCGAATGTATAGCTTATCATTTGTGCAGTATGGTGCATACTTCATCCTGCATCCATTTTTCCTCTCATTGTGTCTGCCAACCATGTTGAGGTATCATAAAGATATACTCATGACAAATAGTGCTTTCGTTTCACAAACTGCAACAAAAACAGATTATTGACAGGGTAAGGCAAGGGAATATACTTAGAAGACACCCACTGAGCTTAAACCCTGAAACTAGGTGTAATGCTGACGACTACTCAGAAGGAAAAACTTAAATTTCAGAATGAAAAATAGAACTAATTCAAAAGGCAGCAGCTAGAACCAGTTGTATTCAATTACGATATCATACTAATGGCTAGGCCTCTCTTCATGCTACTTTGACCAACGATTCTTGAAGTCTGAGCATTTAGGTAACTGTGAGTCCAGTCAGAGATGCTGAAGGTCAGCTACCACTACAGGTAATGCATGCCAAGAATCTGAAAGACCTGAAAGAAAGAGATCAAAGAGTTGCAATTGTTAACGATAACGGGCTATATATAATATTTGCTTTATCAGACTTCATAAAGTTACCTATACAAGGCTAAGATATGAAATTAAAGCAAAGGCCATTAGATATGGTAACGGCAGCAATGATACTTTAAACAGGTGAAATCTGCAACCAAGAAATTAAGTTTTAGAACGACTATTATGGCCAAAAATATAATTGAAGAACTTATACAACATCAAATTTTTAAAATGTTTAAATCACGTCACCTCTGCCTGCTATTCTGGTCTTTTGTTTCTCGTAGGTAGTCCCAAGTTAAAAAATAATTGACCTGAATAATCAAATCCGAATTTGGTTGGCAGACAGCACGGGAGTTAACTAACTCTGCATAATGTGTCAAGAACATAAACATCCATCCTCATAGTTCTAAGACCTGCTGATGATGATAATCAACATAGAACAATAGCACTCAAGGATCTAAGCATTTGACATCAAGTGGTGCAGTTTGCATTGCTGCTCTCCAAAATCATGCTGTATACTCATCAAGAAAAATCAGCAAACCAAACTGATATGGTTCAGTTTCCATTATCGTTCTCCAAGATCATGTGATACTCATCAATAAAACTCTGCAAAACCCAAGCTGATTATAAGCCAATTTGAAAAGAAAAAGAAGTTCGATTTGAATCATTTTATGGTATCGTAAGAGTAGACAAGAAAATAGTTTTCAAATATATTGATGAGATAGGTTTACCAGCTCAGATGAACAATCTTGACTTCCAAGAGACTCAATCATTACAATCAATGCTAGGAATGATTTTAGGAAGAATCCTGAACAGCTCTGTGCTCTTAGCACAATTATCAGCTAATTGTGATAGCTCCTTTACCAACAGAGTGTAAGCATCAGCAAAAGCCTGTCGAGCAATGGATAACTGAAACAACTCTAAAGATTGTAAATAAGTATCATATGCATCTGCAATGATGTCTACATATGCAAAAACCAAGTTTGTTCATATGCAGAAATCAAGGCCGTGAATTCAGCCACAAGAAATATGTAGCTCCTTGATTTCAAAAGTAAGGTATCTTCATGTATTTATCCAAAATAAGCAAATATCACTATCTGAAATTCGACTCAAAATTTCCAACATTACACATATACCTTTAAGCAATTCGTTATTGTAGCAAGTATTTTTCATTCTGAACAATGTTTAGGTCAAATATACAAGCGCCCATGACCTGACAACAGCTTGAAGGCCCTTAAATGTCTATTGTTGCTACCACAAGTACAGATGACCAGATATGACAGCACAATAAAAAATATGAAGCTTTTCGATGTCAGTACAATGAAGTGCTGTAAGCTATACCTATCCACAAATCCTAACATATTTCAATACATATCCCAAACAAGCTGTTGTTTAGATTTCAAGAATGGCCATGCTTGCAGAGAGAATTATAAGTAATCTAAAGGTATGAATTTGTTAAAAAAAAAAGGAATAGAAACAGAGTATAAAATGATATGGCACAGTGACCTTTGAATTAAAAGAAAGTTTAAATAATAGACAACGAAGAAGAAAGAGGTTGTAAAGGAAAGAGAGTTGAGGAACTACTCCATGTCATAATCTGGATGAAATCAATATGAAGTGACATCTGACCTTGATGCACTGGTGAATTCGAAAACAGTTTCTTCCGACATTATTAGTTGGCGAAGGGGATCATCGATATGTATGGGATCAATGCTGCGTAAATCCACAGGGAAAAAAAGGTCAAACACCAGCTTCATTCCATGCAAGGAAGAAAAACAATTAACAGTAGTTTCTCTCACCTAAGTCCTCTTTCTCTCTTCATATAAACTCCAGTACCTTGAATTGATACACGCATTTGACGTGGGTCAAAAACATTCCTAAGCAAAACATAACAGTAACAAACTAAAATAGTTTCAAAACAATGACTAAAAACAGAAAAGGGGAAACTTTTCTATGGTCATCAAAGACCATATGACACGCTTGAAAATTCCATTTCCATATACAGTTCCAAAATAAGACTTCAGCAGTGCTCACCCAAAGAAGTAGAGGAAATCCATAAGGAGGCTGCCAAGGTTCTGGAAAACAACACCAATAATGGTGATTCTTAAAGCAATATAGACATGCTTAACCTATGGAATTAAAAAGTAAGAAAAAAATTACAGTTTGCTTTTACAGAAGGTAATATGAACAAGATGAAACAGCACATATGTACTTGTGACTTCATCCGATAAACACAAAAGAAACAAACCATAATATAGTACCTAAAATGCGAGAAAAAAAGAAAGCTTGCGTAGATATATAATGGAAGCCTATAGATATCAGATAATAAGGCTGCTTTGCTTACAAGATAGTCCTTTCTGTCCACATTGACCAAGCAATATTTTTCTTAAGAAGACATGCATGATCAAGTGCTAGAATCCCTAAGCAAATACAGCCTTTATGTAATATCCCGACTATCTTGTGTCTGTACATAAATGCATCAGGATGTCATAAAGTTACTATCTCCCTAAACCATAATGAAAGCATACTGTCACCGACTAGAGTTTCACCAATAACCAATAAGAGAAAAGAATCTTGTATGATGTGAATATAAGAAAGGAGCAAATTGCGTGATATCAAATGAATGTTTAACTATCACATTTTTAAAACAAAGAACCTTTCTTGATGCCTACAATTAGCTACCATGATGATACAGAATTTCTTTCTACATGGTCTAAAGGGCAAGTAAAACACTCACCTGGTTAATCTGCCGACCGAGATGATGCTCATGCTGGAGAAAGCGTGTAATCAGCAATATCTGCAACAGATGGACATCAACTACACCATAATGTACTGTCTACAACCTATTATTAGAGATTAATAGTATGAAATTGTAATTGCTTTCAAAGATCTACCAAAATAAAAAGGTTAAATGGAGCAAGCATGTATGGCAAATAACTGCAACAAATGAGCCTCTCAGAGGAGCACCTTTTCCTCCGTAGACTAAGTTATGTTGATGATGAAATCCTACGATGCATTAGGCAACAGTGATATGTAGTTATATAGTATTCCAATAATTCCAGTGTAAGAATTGCCAGTTCAGCATTTACCATTGGATTTGAGTGATATGTGTAAGCTGGATCCCTTACGCAGTATAGCATAGGAATGACTAGGAAGACATGAAATGCTATATTTAAGACTTCAGCAACTTGCTCTATCTAGGACTTCAGGAACAGAAAAAAGGGACAAGTTGGAAGCTAAACCTCAGGAGGTACAGTGGAGGAAACATGACAATAAGCATTTGAGAACTCATGCTAAAGAAAAATAAAGTCAATATAGGAAAAAGAAAAAAACAAGAACGTACATAATAACAAAATGCATATCATGTTATCCAACAAATACATGTCTTGGGAAGATGCTTTACTGAAGTTCCACTTAAGAAAATGCAAACCTCCATATAAGAAAGGGGTGGTTTCTAAATACTATAGCCTTGAAACTGATCAATGGTTTAGATAACAAGCCAAGCACTCTCAAATGCAAATATATAACATAAGCAACAGAGGAATTTGCACAGTTCTATAAACAAGCAGTTGAGAGATGTAGCCTATCAACCAAGTTGACAGAAGGATATATTTGGTATTACAATGTAGATAGGAAAAAAAAAATTCCTAGTCACCACAGATGTCATGTTCTTTCTCCATATCAAACATTTGTGCAATACACAAAATGACTTACCAAACAATAGGAACTCAAGCCACCTGAATATGAGTGGTCCAGACTACGATCTGCAAGGAATTGCTTAAGTACCAAAGCAAGTGGGACAGAGGCCGGGAATTGCTTAGTGAGTTCCCTAACCTGCACATGCAAAAAAGATTAGAGATCAAGAAGAAAAAAGACATTCCAACCAGCTTTCAGTGTTCAAATCTAATTAATTCAGTCCTCTGCCCTGAAAGATCACATGATAAAAGTGATGAGCCAGCTATCCCATTTTCTCCAATTTTCTTTTTAATTAGTTTGAAGTTGGAAGGACGCTGTATACATGAAGAAAAACAAAAAAAGAACAAGAAACCACAGTCCTGGTATGTATAGAAAACAATCCTTGTCATCCATAAAAGTTCTAAACCAAAAGATTGCCCATTATATGAACATTTTTGCGTACCACAACACTGCTCTTAATTCAATCGCATGCATAAATGGACTCCAAAACTAGTATCTCCCTTGGTAGTTCAGTCTAAGATCTAAAGCACCATAACCAATAAAAATATGAGCAAATATCATCATTAGCATATGTATCTGATCAAAACTAAAGCAAATTCTGAAAACAAGTCTACACAAACTTTCAAGAAGCAGATCTAATTCTTTACAACGTCAGGCATTTACTGATTCAAGTGTTTTCTAACATTAGGAAACTGATAATGTGAGCATTACCAGCTCTGAAGTCTGAAGCCCTGTGTGTGATGATGACTTGAAGCTGATATCGAGACGAATCAAATTCAGATTGTCTGCATCATCCCTTTTCATCTTTGAGGTTTGCATTGAAGATTCATTTCCAAAGTCGAACTCAGAAGAAATCCCCTGCACTACTGGTGCAATAGCTTCCTTTGATTGTGATTCATATGTACTTGCTATACAAGATACACCATTCGTAGCAATAATATCATCAGGAACTTCAGCAGTGAGCATGATCACAGGTATCTAGTAAAAATTTTTACACATTAGCATGAAACCAGTGAGAAGAAAGAAAAACATGTTAAGATAAGGAGGGCTTACAGTAGTATTCTCTACTGTCTTCAAGGAATCATTTCTAACCCATTCTTGGTTGGCCAGGTATCTAGCCGCGTGCTGGAAAGAACATTGATGTTTAATTTACCAATTGCACAAACAAGGTTCGCAGACAATACTCTTTTTCAATAACTAAGATACAACTAAGATGAAGACACTCTAAGCTAGATCAAGACGTACTAACCACCTCTTGGAATGCTTATGTGCAAACTTCTAAACACAGAGACATTGGAGTCTAAACAACCTTTAACAAATATCATTCACGCACTCAATTGACAGCTGCAAAATGAAATGGATATTGAAAGAGTCTTTCACTCTATTCACATAATTATTGTCAACGGGACCACTCAGTACTAACTATTCACATAATTATTAAGTACTAATGACCCTTTGCCAGTTACCTGAAGGCAAGTTTCCTTAATACCATTCCGACCTTCCAAAATTCCAGCTTCCTTAATAGGTTCCTAGAAGAACCAATTTTCAAAAGACTTAAGCAAAATTATCAGAACAAACTGATACTGAAATCAGTTTTCAAGTCTAATTTGGCTCACCAAATTCCGTACTGGGGGAAGTGAAACCACAAGATCTACATCGCTGGTTGGGAGTGCTAAACCGGTTGCGGTAGAACCAAACACATTCGCCTGAGATCGAGGCCAAAGAACTTGAAGAGATCTTGTTACCCTTTTGACAGACCAATTGATATAGGGCTTCCTGATCAGATTCTTGGCGACGACCTTACATTTATTATAAAAGACAACAGTTACCACATTGTGATAAAATTTGTGAGGCATAGAAGGAAAATGACAAACATAAGAATACACAATAATGAACTTGAAGCAATGCTAAATTTCATAGCGACTATCATTTTCATGACCATTCAAATGATAATGCATTATCATCCATATGGCATAAAATCAATAACAATGACTCTGTTCAATAGTCATATTCCTTTTCCCAACGTAATACAAATGCAATAGGGATAACAAAATTCAATGTCAATCAAGATGAGAATACCTTCTTGCAAAAATAATCAATTTCCTCATGAAGATGATTATGGAGTATAGAGAGGGAAGACTTGTGTGAGGGAGAATCCAGTATATCTGGGGATTGCATAGGAAGAGCTACATCTGGCTGCAAAAATATGGAGTCAAGATATGAATGTCACAAGGTAGGAGCACCAAAGCTAACAAAAAATGAAACAGCATACATGTTCTTGGTCAAGTGATAGATGGGGAGTTGTCAACAGATGATTTTGTAACATAGGTGTAGCATTAAAGCCTTTGCTCCTCCAAGCTGGCCAGACAACTTCAGGGCCATTGAAAGACAGGGGGTTATCCTCAGAATTTCCTTCTTCATGGTGCCAATGTCTCATAACCCACTGTCTAGGACTTGAGCTACCGGACCTAACAATCGGAAACCCTCGCTTCCTTGACTCTCCAACAGGCGAAGGTGGAGGAGGTCGAGGTACTCGTGGAACACAGAGTACTACTGGTGATGGAGGTCGCTTAATTCGGGGGGGATCCCTACTAGTGGATGCTAAACATGGGCTTTTAAGTTCATGGCTTAGCTTAAATTCCGACCTTGAACCATTCTTAGATAAATTTGAAACAACAATGGGCCGCAATCTCTGGTAAGGAAGAGGATCTCCTTTGCCTTCAGCACTACCAAATAAGTTATTCGGTGATCTAGATTCCTTTTCTTCTGTACCATCTGACATCAGTGATGATGAATGGAGTGACTGACCATTACCATCATTTCCTGGCACAGTAGCAAAACCAACAGGCAGACTCTCAGATCCAATATGGTCAAAAGGTGAACAAAAACTGGCAGCAGGAGGTGAGGAAAGGCCATTTGTACTGTATGTAGAAGATACCCCAGGCATGCCAACCATATCATCAATTGCTCTATTCAGATCAGCTTCACGCCAAGCCCAAGAGCTGTCTTCAGAGCTATAAGAAGGTGGTCTGGAAAAACCTGTTCCAACATACTCGGCAGTATTCCAGTACATAACACCACCACCAAATACTTGATTATAATCTTGTCCAGTAAATGCATGGCTATCAGCTTCTTCTTCAGACAACCAGTAGCTCTCTGTCTCATCTCCCCATTCAGATGCAATTTTTGAATCATACACATCAAGATAGTCCCTAGAATGCTTCAAGTCATTCTCACTGGCACTATTATTTTGCAAACCATGAGCAGACAGTGCAGGGGAGCACAATGAAGGTTGTAGTTTTTGGTTATACCCCCAATCATAGCAGCCTAAGGTCATTGATTGAGCAAATCTACTACAGCCTTTTACCACAGGAGGCCAATCATAACTCATTGGTATAGGTAGAGAAGGCAGCATCCTATTATTAGTACCTTCCAATGACGAATTTCTTGTTTGATGCCTCGAGGACACAAAAGAATGGTAGTGGTTGGGCCAAAGGTGCCCAACATCCAAATGCAGCCTATCTGTAGTAGCTGGTGGTTGCTGGGAATGCATAGACATAAAGTTAAGGGGCGTCATGTTGGGCCATTCATATGATGGACCCCACATTGGAGCACTGTGGCTATGCAATGAACGGTCATCATTTTCCTTTTTGCAATTTCTTATTTTCTCATCCCCAAGAACCTGTGAAGGGCTTGAACAAACTGACTGATATGTGGGGCACACAATACGCTGAGATGCTTGCTGCTTAAGCTGCGTACAAGATGACGCACTACTAAACTCCAATCTAGATAAAATGGGGCTGGAACAGTTTTCAGGTGCATCTATTGATTGATTCATATGAGACATACTTACATTGTCACTAGAATTTTGAGGATATGTAGGAGGGCCAATAAAAGAGCTCTCAGTCTCTGAAACAGGCAGTCGAGAAGATGTTAAGCTACCTCCTCTCATCTTTGTATCAGAATCAAGCATATTATCCACACTAGAAACCACCCCTTCCTCCATGTCATTCACAGTTGAGAGACATTTATTCAAACTAGTATCAAGCAACAAACTGCTCTCAGACATATTTTTTGACACAATACGCTCTCTTACATCATCAGATCCAACAGCTTCTTCCCTGAATTTTGCCTCTATGCTGTGAGTTGAAGATGAAACATTCTTCAATTCACGTTCAACAGTTTGAGCTTTACCGTAATCCTCTAAGGCTGAAGTCCTATGTTTAGTTCCTTTCCTTCTTACCTTCTTTCTACTGATGTGGTCCTTACAACTCGAAGAAGCAACGTGATGACCCTAAATTAAGTAGAGTTTACGTTAACAAAATGTAAGAAAGAAAGAACATGCTTCTGCGAGAGTAGTTAGAGCAATAATTAAGAAACCATATCCTTGAGCTATATTTCAATAGATAAACTTGCCTTATTTGTGCAGGTGCTGTCCGTACTTTGCTTCTGATTAACCATAACAACAACATTACTACAAGCACTCAAACTTTTATAATGTAGAGATCCCATGCCAGAACCATGTTCCTGAAGAGAAAAATGACTCCTTTCAGACAATGTCAAATGCAATAAATTGAAAATATGCAAGCAACTCTAAAAGGAGTTTACCAAGGAAGCCTTGTGCGGTTCATTGTCAATGTTGGCAACTTTAGAGACAGAGCTAGAACCTTTTGTTTTACGTCCTTTGTTTTTACCTCGCCTATTGCTAGAAGCAACCTTAGACTCAGCTTTGGTTGGGAAAGTCTTCTTCTTATCACCTCCCAATAGTTCAGCTTTTATAATATCAACAGAAAACGTCATTATTAATTCCCGCAGAATCCTAAACACGAAATCAGATATAGAAGATGTAGATTCTAGTTTGCTATAAAACAAAGTGTGCATCTCAGGTTCACATTGCTGTATATCCCAAAACATAGCACAAATCTGTTTAATAACGATCAATCTTTTTAATATATCAGAAATATCTGGTGATTTAATAGAGGACGGAGCAGCAGTAATGTCAGAACAAACATCATTTATTTCAAATTTTGATTGTGATGCCCTTTGCCAAGGAGTGGAGGGACCACATTCAGCAGACAACTCACAACAAGCATTGTATGGACAAGTTCTGTAGCTCATCAACAGATTTGGCTCCTTAGAGATCATATTCACCTGTAATTAACAACATTGCCGAAGCATTAGCACCATTCATGATACAAGCAGGAAGAGTCAACAACTAATTTATCTTTGCTTCCTAGCAAAGCAAATATCATTTGGTTCAATTTAAGCACACTTCTGGTAGCAAGGCTGTTGAAAGTTACAAATGTCAGGATTACTTCAACTCTCTGCCAGACGAATTATCAGAGAAACATTGTAGCCAAGCTACTTTGATCATCTTAATAGCACAGCACTATTGTGGCACCAGAAAGCAACAGCTTTCCATATGCAAAAGGCAAATACGTATGCTAAAGTGCGATAACTTCCTTTATTGTGCATAATAGAGAGTCACAAGCTTTTACGGAAAAATTAAAATTTAAAGAACTCGTTATAACAAACTAACAATAGAAAGGAAGTACCAGGGCCTTCACAGCCTTCCCCAAGAAGGCAGCAATCACTTCCTTTCTTTTCCTCACTTCCAATCCCCTCCACCAGTCCAAGCACCCTTTCTTCCTCCAAAATGCATTTGCTGCAACTCCTGCGACATTATCCACAGCCAAAGCAGTAACCCCTCCCTTCCCTTTCCCTCCTCCCTTCTGCTTCTTTCCTCCTTGCGACTTCAACCACGACAGCCGCAATGCAATCTCAATCTTGTTCGCAATGAAAGCCTCGATACTATAGTAGCCTTGACCTTTCAACCATCCCAATTCGGCCCACGGCTTTAAGATCCCAGCAGCCGCACTATTCCCCACCTCTTCTTTCAAGAAACGCCCACCCGATATCCCATCCATTACTTCCACAAACCTATCAACATCCTCAACTAACTCCTCTGCAACCGTAATCGAATCCAATTCACAACAACAAAAACAACGGCGGCAACGATCAGATTCTGATTTTGATTCTCCTTCTTCGGAGGAGAAGAGAAGGATTGATTTAGAGAGGAGTTTCGAATTCGAATCGGAATCAGCGGCGCGTGAAATGAGACCTCGAGATTTTCGAGAGCAGAGGGAAGGAAGAGAAGGGTTAGATGGATCAGGGAAGTCAGGGAGAAGGAAGAATCGTCTAGAAGAGGCAGAATGGTTGTTGTTTTTAACGGAGGGTGATGGAGAACGGAGATGCGAGGACATAGTCAGAAGGAGAGAAACGAAAGAAGAGTCGACGGAAGTAACGGCGGCTTGACGGTGAGTGATGGAGAGAGAAGTGAACCAACGGAGAAGAAGAGAGCGGTGGTTGATTGTTGTTGTTGTTGCTGTTGCGATGGGGACCGGTGAGGAAGAGGAAGTGGAGTTGTAGAGAGAGATGTGATCGGTGAGAGAGTCGAGGAGGTGCTGAGATTCGGTTAACATTTTCGGTTTGGTTTCCGCGGAAAACAAGTGTTGTGTCGTCGCCGGAGAGAAAATGAGACACAGAGAATGGACACGTGGGAACGGGGGGAGATGAGAACGAAGAAGAAGAAGAACAACAAAGGACAACTGAAAAGGTGTCTAGATTAATGGGCTTTTATATATTGGGCCGAACTTAGCCTATACGTCCCATCTTGCCGAAAAGAAAACCGAGTTGAATTGTTCGAAAATATTTATAAAATAAATTTTAAATTTTAAAATAAATATTTATTTAACTATAATAAAAATAATTTATTTTTATTTAACTAATTAAGATGAACCATTTTTGCCTCATTCTGTAAAAGCATAATTCAAATACGCGTAACTAAATTTATCGAAATTGAATTTATAGAAAATAAAATTTACAAAAAGCAGAATTCAAAATAATATTTAAAATAATTAAAATTTATAGTTAGATTTTAATAGAAGGGAAATTAAATATAAATATAAAAATAAAATTTAAAATAATAATTAAAAAATATAAAATAGTTAAATTTAAAAAAGTGAAGTTTGGTGTATTCGAAACAAACACTAAATAACTAAAATTTGGATTTTAGATATGCTACTTATATACAATCTTTTTATATTTTAAATTATAAAATAAATATTATAAAAACATTTATTAAAAAAATACCAAAAAAATTTTAAATGGTCTTCAAACGTACCGGACGAGCTCTAACTTCTGCAACTAAATTAGTTACGTTTTGGGAGTGCCAAGAATGTTTATAAACTTAAACTTATTTGAAAGAAAAGTACTTTTTAGTACTTATAAAATAATATAGATTTTTTATTTAAAAACTATAATAAGAAATATAAATTAATATAATATATAATTTGTTGTAAGTCTTAAAATTTAAAAATTTATATACTTATTGTTAAAAGTTTCTTAGCAATATTTAACATAATAATTATTTAGAAAGCTCTCTCTTAAACCCCATGTTCTCCACTGTTCTTTTTCTTCCTCAACGCCGCCGGTGAAAAGAGGGAGCGACAGAGAATTCGAGATATAGAGATGAAATCGAAGGAGAGTGAAGCGGCGGTGGAGAGAGAGCTCTATGCTTTGCTTCATATATCACCGGAAGCTTCCAACGATGAGATTCGAAAGGCTTACAGGCAATGGGCGCAAATCTACCATCCCGATAAGTACCAATCTCCTCAGGTCAGTTTCTGATCAATCATTTCACGGACAACATTTTTGTTTTTTGTTCTTTCATTTTCGGGTTGAAGGGATAGTATCATTTGTTAAGAAGAGACTCTGTTTGATGTCAGTACTTCGAACGAATTGAGATTTCTAGAAATTTACCAAGCTTCTCAGGTAACGTTATGATTAGTACTGTTACTGAAATTACTTCGCTAAAATATGTTACCCGAACAAGTATCACCATTGTATCGATGTCAACGGAACTAACAGTTATTCGTTGCTATAATCCTTCCGCAAAATGGAAGTTGAATCGTTGGGAGCTCTGTTGATCATTTTCAAACATATGGAAGATAATTTCTCTTTGAGAAGGCTAGCAACAGAGCTATCTTTCATGAAATTGTTTTTGACTGCAGATGAAGGATGTTGCTACAGAGAACTTTCAAAGAATTTGTGAAGCATATGAAATTTTGACGGATGAACATAAGAGACAAATCTATGATATCTATGGAATGGAAGGTTTAAACTCAGGACTGGAGCTTGGGCCAAAGCTAAGTAAGCCAGAGGAAATCAAGGAAGAGTTGGAAAGATTAAAGCGTCGTAAGGAGGAGGAGAAGCTCATGGCGCACTCCCGTCCAACTGGTTCAATACTTGTGCAGTTGTCTTTTCCACAATATCTGCAAGGTGGTGGCATCCTGAAAGGGTATTAACATAGTTATAATTTGTTTTACTATGTCTTTTTGTTACAAATATTATTCCATGCGCTTGCTCTTTAGTATTCCTAGTAATGGATATTATTCCATAGAATTTTCTTTATTCCATAGATGTTTATGGGAGGTTATTTCACTAATATTTCAATTTTATGGGAGGTTGAATTTTTTTGCATCGTTATTTAGTTTTAGCACACTTGCTCCTTTTAATAGCTCAATTTCTATTGGGATATGTGATTTCAGAATGGCAATGGCAAGCCAAGTCCAGTCCCAGATATCAAAGCGCAATTCTCTAGCCATTGGAGGAAATCTAGCTGTCACTGGTAATTCTGGCAATGGAGATGCATCAGTTTTACTGAGACATCAGGTATCACCTGTTGCTTCAGTAGAGGTGATGGCAACAGCTGGCTTGCGATCCCTTATTGGTGTACAAACTTCTCGGTAATAATTTGTCTTTCTTAAGTTGTTAGCTAGCTTTGTTTGCTTTATTTGCTATATATGATTTACTCACATCTCCTGCTTTTCTCAGTCACCTTTCACTTCATTCAACAGCAACAACTGGAATTGCAATTTCATTGAGAGATGGCTCTATTAATCTTTCTAACACCTGGACCCGTCATCTATCAGAAACATGTGTGGCAAATGTAAGGCTTAGTTCTTGTTTTTTCCCTTTCTCTAGTTCATGTCCTTACGTGATTATCGTTCTGTGTGAATGTTATGATTGATTACTGCAATCCTTTTGTTTGGTGTCACTATGTTGTTGTCTATGTATAAAACCTCAATAAATTCTAGAGGATACGGCACTCATAGGAAGCACGGAAACTTGTAAGATGTTTTTGATGGACGCACATTGGAACAAATTCATATCTGCATATATTCACTTTCTTATTTTTTATGACTTGCATGAAATCTCTAGTTGATTTTGGTACCTCAAACTCAGAGGCAGTTTACTAGATTTGTTATCCATGTATCTACTTGGAGTTGTGGCAGTAGTATGACAATAACCTTACACTGGCTCAGATTTGTATCTTTTTACTTGTTAGTTTCAACTTTATTGTTAACACCAACCGGTGTTTTTCCCATGCCAAAACCAGTATATCGCCTCTTTGGGAACACATAGGCAACTTTTTTTTGTATCAGAGGCATTAACTGCGTAGCTCTTAGGGAATGGAAGAAGTTCTTATCTTAGCATTCATCTCAGCTTTTGATAGTCTGGATTTTTTGAGGGAAAATATGCAATTGAAAATTTTCATGCCATGCTTGTTTCCGCGCTCTAAATACCAGATATTCACAAAGGCTTAAGTCTGCTAGCTTCCCTTAACTTTTCCTATCTTTTAAAATAAAGTATCTGATTTTGTAGAACCTTCACCACATGGCTCAGTTCCAAATATAATGACTCATCATTGGAATATATATCAGCACACTTCATATTATGCAATTAGTTTTTACTATACATATTTTTTAATAACAATCAAACAAGTGACATATAAAATATTGACTTTCTGATTTCTCAGATTAGTTACACCTACATTGCTGGACTCTCTGGTGTCATAGTTTAGTTATTTCACTTTTGCATGTGAGCACCTAAGTATCAAGAGGAGCATGCAAGGGACCTTTGCTTGTGAATTTTTTAAAAAAAATATTTTAAGTCCAAATTGCCAGATTTAGGGAATTGTAGACATACTTACGTTCATTGAGTAGTCAAAGATTGTAGTTAATGCATCACAATTCAGTTTTTGCAAAATTTTTGCTAATCATGATTTCTTTCTTAATTATGCTAATTCCAAATTTAAAGATCTTACAAGAAATTTATAGTGCAAAGTTTCCTGTCTTTATCAATGTTTTTGTTGTTTCTTAATAAATTTGCTGATTTGGAAATTCACTTTTGTTTTGATGATTGATTGACTGTTATAAACTAATATTGCTCATGTTTTCATTTTACTGCCTAGATTGTTTTAAGTATTTCACATTCTCTTATAGGTTTACATTTCTACAGATACAACTCATCCTAGGAGCAGAGTCGAATATAGCTGTGGGCTGGCAAAAGAAAGATGAAAAGGCTTCAGCTTCAGGAGAATTGAAGGTACAAGGAGTGAGGTTTTGTTCCACCTTTTGCCCACATCCTTCAACAAATTTAATGATTATGATATTGAGCTTTTTTTTCAGAAATGTTCTTGCAGTTGCATTTCTTGAATACAACATTGTATGATGCTTGTATAATTCATGTTTCTAGTACCAAGTATTTAATGATAGCTTCAACATGTCAGTAAAAATTGTATTTTCATACACATGCTTGAATATGTCCTTATTTGGCATATCAAGGAGAGGGCTCTGTATTGTATATTTGCTTCTGCAACTGAGAATAATCTGTCAAGATAGAGCAACATGCACATATAACAAAGGGTAAGATATTGATGCAGGCGTTGAGATAGGACTTGTGGCACTTTACACCGCATGGGTTATTTGCTTTGCCTGGCATATTGCTAGGGAGATTGGAAAGTAAATAACCATCAAACACTCATAGTTTTTTATACTGGTTGGGTGGTTTGTCCTTTGCCCCTTGGCATCCATCAAAGCAGTAGAAATTATGTTTGTGGCGTAGGTCTTTTCATACGTATATTCAACTATGATCAGCAATGTTTGTTCTGTGAACATGTTGTAGAATCTTCATGTTTAAAGGATTCAGCTTTCATTGTCTAATCTGCTGTCATTTATATGAGCTTGCAAATATGTTCCCAATTACTATTCATTAGCAAATTGATTTCTATTTATTTATTACAGCTGTTTAAGTGATATCAGTTTTGTGCAGTTTGGGACTGCTTCTGTTAGTACACTGGGTCATTACACACATCGTTTTTCTGGGAAATCTCATGGGCGTATAGCTGGTAGGATCGGAAGGTAACTTCATAATCTATCCATTATTTAAATGTTTTAGTTTATTTACCTAAACTGTTCTATCTTTTTAGTTAATTGAATTTCTAGAGAAAATGGAGAGGCAAATCAGGTGGATTTTTGTGATGAAAAATATAATTAATGAATCAATTTAAACATTTGCTTCCTCTTTGGCTTGTCTATTGCAGATTGATCATATGTTTATGCCTTAGTCTTAGTCCTCATGCTGCATATTTGAAGGATCTATTTGTTCCTAAATCATCTTATCTTATCTAGTAAAAATTTTGCAGTAATGCACTTGAGGTAGAAATTGGAGGTGGAAGGCGAATTTCAGAATTCAGCACCGTGCGAATGTTGTATACAATTGGTATTCAGGTGATACTAACCTGCACCAATCCCCCAATATTCTAGCATACTAATCTCCATAATGAAAGAGTATCATGCTAGATAGTGCTCATGTACAAGCTGCTATGTAAAAATGTACACCTTACATATTGCTTAACGTGTCAAAGTTTATTGTCCTGAACTGTCTATGGGGCTCAATTTTTTCATCCATATGGGCCAGCTTGGGTTCTCCTGGCCTAATCTTTTATCAGGCAGCAAAAGTACGAGTTCTACAATTATAGCCTGTGGGCTTTCATGGCCCTCAAATGGAGCCCTTGACCCAGTTTATTCCAAAGAAGTCCTTAATCTAAGCCTGCCATGTCTATCCTGAATCCAGCATGGAACTAGGACATGTGTAGTGTCCTTGTATAGTATTCATAATTTGTTGTATGTGCAAATATATGACCCTATTAGGAATATGTATCTAGTTGATGCTTTTGAGTGAAAATTCTCTATTGCAAATTTTTTTCTAAAGTTGTCAGCTTTCATGTTAGCTCTAGCATGCTTGATCACATCTTTTTCTTAAAAAATTTCAAGCCCTCTTTGTCAATAGCAGTCTGCTATAAGATGTACTGACTTTTTTGCAGGGAGTTTCTTGGCGGTTTGAGTTGCATCGTGGTGGCCAGAAACTAGTCTTGCCAGTGAGCTACTTTGCTCTTTTATGATGCATCTACCAGTTATACTCGAGCCTGATGTTTATATTGCTTGCTTAGATATTATGTCAGCTTGGTTATGTTCAGAATTAACCTTTTAGGACCAAAAAAGTGGTCAGTCTCTCTGTTTATTGAAATAGTAAACTGTAGACAGCTATTATGCTATCACTTAGGCTGGTCCTGGCTGAAGTTACACAGCTATTGCATTTTTTTTTCTGAAGCAATGTTACCCGATTACCAATTCTGAACTTACAGCGTGATATTGCTGTTCACGTTTCTTTTGAAGTGTATGATAATATATGTTGTCAATCGTGCAGGTTTTACTTTCTAGGGTCATCAATCCAATATTTGCTACTGGTGCTCTTATAATTCCTTCTTCACTTTATTTTATTCTGAAGGTTTGTTATTTTTTCTTTTCAAATTTAATCTGCTGTATATCTTCGAATTACTTAGAAAGTGTTTTCCTTAGCAAACCTGGCTTCTCTGTTGGTAGTTTTTATTCTTCGTTTATTTTGTAGTCCTTGGTAATAAGTTGTAACTATCTCTTTCAAAGCAGAGGGACTACGTTTCACATTATGGAGCTAACACATACAAACACTAAGGTTTTAGTTGTAAGCTCATGATTGCTTTCTGAATGTACCCAGATTTCATTGTTTTCTCAGTTAAATCACAAAGACTGTAACACAGGAGAACTTAGAGACAGTTTGAATGTCATATTTTGACAAGTTTTTGGAGATCAAAAGGACGTGCTCTTTCTCATAAAGAATTGTGACACTAGTAAGAGGAGCTCATGACAACGTTTGAAGGGAGATCTCTATAAAACTTTCGACAATGTCAAAATGAAAATAATTTAGAAAGAAATAGAATTGCTGAAAGATGGTAACGGCTGAGGTAAAAATTATTTAAAAATTAGCATGTAAGGTTCTTTACCAACTTTTTGAATACCAAAAGATGGGGATTTGAGGTTCTATAATCCTTTTTTTACTCAGGGCCATTTAGGAATTCTTATTTCCTGGTAGGATTATTTATGTTTGATTCAGAACTGAAATCTTTTATTCCTACTCAAATCTTTGAGTAGTTTTTCCAATAAGTTATTCTACAACTCGTCAGTTGCTCATGGAAATCCTTTTCCAACAATCACGCTTGTGCTCATTCTAATGTGCAGAAATATGTGGTCAAACCTTATTACCTTCGACGAGAGCGGCAAAAGACTCTAGAGAATATGGAGAAGTCTTCAGCTCAGGTGAGTACAGTATTTCATGCAATCCCCTGAAGGGCATTGTTTCACTTAGGAATTTGTTGGATATGCCTTTGTAGCTCATACGACTCTTTTGCAGCTAATATGACATACTGAAATTGATCATTTTACTTTTGAATTTTTTCGCACAGACCTCTTACAGTGTTTAACATTGTTGTACTCCAGCTACCAATTGCATACTTGAGATTAATATCTTCTCCCATTGGATATAGATAAATTTTGGATAACTAATTAGGATGTATTTGTTGCACTTTTTTGTTTTATCTTTTCAATTGAATTATTCTAGTAAACTTGTGAACTATGATGTGTGGGCTACTTGTTAATCTTTAGTAAGATTCGTTTATTTTCAAGGCTAAAAGATGTCATGGTAATATTTGAAACATCCAACTTTACTGCTATATACATGTGATTCACATCGCTCGAATTTCAAATAGTGATGAGAATGGGCCATAGTCCTTTTTGATTAGATTTTGTGTTAAATGTGGTGAAAGATTGATCTTTGAAGCACTTAAATCCTTTCTGAGAGTTGCAATTGGATAAGAATCAAGCTTGCTATGAATAAACTGCATGTCCTGCTTGATTGTAAGTTTGAATTGAATTACTTGTCCTTCACTTTAGTTGATACTATTTGGAGAATGGTTTCCCCTTTGTGGCAGCACGTGATCTTTGATCGTATTGTCTGATTTGTGAAGGTTCGAGAAGCCAGGGATGCAGCTGAAAAAGCACAACAGCTAGTACAGATTGTTTCCACAAGGAAGAAAAATAAACAGATGGACATAGGAGGATTGGTTATTGCAAAAGCTTTATATGGAAATAAGAAAGCTATTAAGAAAGGTGAAAATGGGGATCTTGATGATGATTTGGCTTCCCAAGTTCTTGATGTCACTATTCCTCTAAACTTCCTAGTGAGTGATTCTGGTCAACTGAAGGTACGGTTTTGCTCCTGCACTTCTCCTAGATGCTGCATTCTGTCCAGAGTGTATCTGTTTATCAAATGAAGTCAGCTTCGAAAACTGTTTATAGTGATAGTATAGCTCCTGTAATACCACCTAGTCTTGCGAACTGGAGTCGCTTTCATGTTGGCAAACTAGTAATGTGCTATTCTCAATTACATAGTAGTTGCTCAAAAGTACAGAGGAAAGATCAAGAGAAGTACTGAATGATGCCTTATAGCTGTAGGTTTCATTGTTGTTCCTCCTTACATATTAGTGTATCGTTATGCCTATAGATGCTTTTCTATTCATTCCAGATCTTGACAACTTATTTTTGGTGCATGTAGCTGCACAAGGGAATAAAGAAGTCAGGTATAATGGGCTTCTGTGATCCCTGCCCTGGTGAGCACAAGCTATTACTGGTGGAGTACATTTTCCGTGGCGAGAATTACAAGGTTTGCTCGTAAAGCCAGTTGCTTAGTTAAGGATGATCAGACTTGCTAATATGGTTGACACTGCAACAGGTTGTCGTTGATGATTATGAAGAAATGCTGATACCGGAAGCACATAGGACATAGATCTAAGGCAAATGAAGTAATAAGTTCGTTAAAACAATTTTGCAAGCTTGGAGGTGCCACAGAGCAGCTGTTGAAGTACAGGTTCACATTCTTTGTGGAGTTCCCTCAACTATGATGAAGGGTGATATTGGAATGGATACATCATTCAACAAAATATTTTAAAATGGAAATATTGAAATGATGTGACTCCACCCTTGCATATGGTTCTTGTTGCTAATTCTTGTGATTTCATTATGCAGAAATATAGAGCTGATCATGGTAGGACTTGGGATGGATCTGAAGTCTCACCACCAAATCAATGAAGCAGAAACTTTAACAACCTTCTATTTGTACAACCGCTGGTTCACGGTGGACGCCTGCCATTACAGTATATTTTATGGGTATTTGATACTCAAAATTATTTTCATGGTGTTCGACAGTTTAGAAACAAATATTAATGATTTAAAAATGTTGTTCTTGGGCTGTTTCTTTAATTTTCATTGATGTTCCAATAAACTAATGTACTACGTTCTTTCGTTTGGTAAAGGTCCTATTGCGCTCTGCATTTGGAACCTCTTACACAAGGCTCTGTTTGGTTTGAGAGAAAGTAAGGAGAGACAAAACCTTTTTTCTCTTTTCTCCTGTGTGGCTGGAGAAAGAAATGGGAGGATAAAAGAAAAGGTTCTTCTTCCTCCCTGAACTACTTGAATTCTTTCACAAAATTAATAAGCTAAGGGCGTGTTTAAAAGACTGTCCGTAACTTTATTTTGTTCATTAAATTTTGAGTTACGAACAGTTCATATATTTTAATTGTATAAAAAATTCAGAATTTTACTTCTCATATGAAATTATAATTTTAATTTTTTTATTTGCGTATTTTTCAATACAGCTATATATTTTAATTTTTAACATATTTTTAAAATTTATTAAAATATAAATACTAAATTTTAATTTCACTTTATTTTTTTAAAAATTTTATATTTTATATTTTATTTTTATAAAACTCAGTTAAGAATATTTAAAATACGTCTTAAAAGGGAAAAAGAAAAGGAACTCATTTGCCTTCTGTTCTTTTACTTCTCGCTTTCACTTATTTTTAAACACCGAACTCAGATCCAAACCTCTGTAAAACTCAATAGCAGCTAACTTGATAATTTCTCGCTATTGAGTAGTTCAAAGCATCTAAAACCTGTACGGTAACAGAACTTGTACACCATCCGGTCGTGAAATACTACAACATAATTTTAATTAAACCATCACTTAAACTTTCCAGTTTTTCCAGAGATAATTCAAACAATTTTTATCAGTCACATATAGACTTGCTTCTCCTAACGAGCAGTCGTAATAAATATAACATCTTCAGTGTTATATTTATAATGCCTATGACACATGGACTCAACAAAGTCTTATGTGACCTGCTAAGCCTTCTTTCCACGCTCGCTATTGCAAATGTTGCTCTGTGATCAAGGTCTGCTATCTGAAGCATGATTGTGTAGCAACACCACCCAAAAAGTGAATTTATGAACCTTCGCCATATAGAGAAGACCTTTGCTTCCAGTAATGTAGCTATTCTGGTGCTTGCCAAAATGTGCTTCTAGGAAGCACTTCTCCACCCAAGCACATAATAACCCTGATAAACAGTACCTTTGAGAAAACGAGGCAAGTTCACTAGACGTTGCTTCAATTTGCTGAGAAATACAAGTTTATTGCTAGGTCACCAGACGAAGGCTCAAACAACGTCTCGACCTCAGAAAAGCAGTTTTCAAGATTATCAACAACCATGGGCTTACTCAAAAGCTTCACCCCTTGTTTCCAATACCTGCTGTCTGCATAAAACATTAACACACCACTGAAGAAGAAAACGAAACCCAAGAAATGCTTAGTGCTAATGTGAACTAGGGATTTTGTAAACATTTGGTTATATAATGTAAGCAGACAAACCTGGGCCAGTTGATATAATGTTGGTATTATTTTCATTTAAGACCCAATCGATCCACAGAACAAAACCGTGACATACACCTTGCTTTGAAAATTCAATCTGCATAAATACCAAAGACATGAACATAAGAAGCCGGGGACTGACATGAGAAACTGACTGAGATAAAGTTAACATAAAAAGTTTAGGACAACAAATGCAATAAATATTATGTACTACACAACGAGATGCACAAAGGAGAAATGAGAGATTTTTTCAGTGGATTTGAACTTCGACAAAATATTAGGAAAGAGATTTTAAAATCCAAACGTGTTGATAATTGATATTCCAAAAGTTCATGACTTCCTCAATTGCATCAACATGCTATATGAATACAAGTAGCAAATGCAGGTTCATAGTTCAGCCCTTACAATTACAGTCTCTCAGCCAGCCGCTGCACCATGGCCACTGATGCACTTCAGGGGCTCAAGTGAACAGGAATAAGGTATATTAGAGCCATTCCTTCAGGACAAAAGGGCAATCCTAGTACATACCTACATTCTATAAGTAGGTGAATATGACTACTGCTGAGTCAATAGAGGACAAGAAAGATTCTGAATGGCAAACTACATATTCTAAATAGGTGAATTTGATTACCACTTTAAATCCAAGGAGATGGTATCAGCAATAGATTTGACAAAAGAAAGGAAGACCAAGCAAATAAACCAACAGATTAACATCATAATTCAGAGATGTAATCCATTCAACCTAAACTTGTGTGAATGACTTTTTACCAGAAACAAGACAAATCAGTCATATAACCATTATAGAGGTTTGGTGATTAAAATGAGTACCTTTATTTTGCCAGAACAAGGATGTATAGGAGTTCCGAAATCAAACTCCATGATTGGAAAGACCTCACTGAGTGCCTGCATGGGCATGACCAACAGGCGCAGTCACTACATATCACTATTACTACTCTTTGAAGTCAGTTAGATTCAAACATGAAAGTAAAACTAGAGTATTCTCAGAAAAGCTCCCCAAAGAATGTTTCTTGCCTCAAATTTTCCGCATTGCCATATAAAGTATGGTAAGCAAGGCCCCTCCTTGTCTGGAGGCATATTGCCACACGCACCTAAAGCCTCATTGACAAACGAGTGATCAAAACCTTCAACACTTTTGAGGCCACAACGGCTTCTCCATAAATCCTGTAAATTCATGCATCAGAATGTAAGGGCCCAGTACGGATGAAAGCTGATAGCACAGACTTATTCAGCAGGTCTGATAAACTCACAGGAAGAGACATAGCACAGGCCTTCAAAATTCCTTTGCAAGGCAAGATAAAACAGTTTTCAGATAAAACCGAGTCTAGTAGGGTCCTCTCCTTCCTTCTTTCAAATTACCATAATCTAAAAATCAGTATATGGTGCACTTACAAAAAGTGCATCATGACATGTAGGCATGCGCATGGAGGGCTAATATAAGTGCATGCATATATCATAGCAAAACATGGATGAGAAGACTAAAAAATTTCATACTTAAATAAGAATAGCAACCAGATTGGAAAAATAACTTTTGGCTATATAAGCTATGAAGGTAACAAATAGTTCAATTAAGAATCAGAGAGGAAGTCATGTCTATAAGAGAAGCCTTACGATAAACATAAAATCCAAAAATGTAGGCCATATAATGATCATTAAAATATGCAATTGCTAAAAATAATTGAAATTGCTTGTTGGCCTTAAGCTCAAGCTACTGACCAAAACCTCAAATTCTGCCAAGGAAGCATCCCTTCATTACCCAAGTAGAAAGGTTCGCCAAGAAGCAAATCGACCTGCCATGCAACAGATGTATTTCCTTCAGAAGAAACAGCTGATACCAACTTTTGATCTACAGTTAATAATTTTATATAATGAAACTAAAACTATTTATTACTTTCAGAAGAAACAGTTGATGCTGGTCTCTTTTGCACTTTTTACCAGATCTTACTACAGATTGCATGTTGCTTCATTACAACTTGGGTTTAAAACCCAAATCGGTTCCTGTACTTTTTGGATTTTGTTATTTTTCATCATGTACTTTCACAATATCATTTTCGTTCCTTACTATGTAAAGAATGTTCTAATTCATCTCATTGTTAAACCGTTGCTAAGCTGGCAGTACATCCTTTACATTTAATTATGTATTACATTTTATAAAAATGTGGCCTAAGTGGACAACAGAAAATTCTTTTAATAATAATTTTCATTTTTTTTCCTCTCTTTCCTTCCCGGTATCTTGCTTCCTTCTCTAATACCTGCCATCTCTCTCCTTTATCACCACCACGCCATCACTCCAATTCCGATCTTACTCTTCCTTCCTATCTCCATTGTGCTGCCACCCCAACTCCATCTATCAATTGATCAATCCATCAATCTTTCTTTGTTTTTTGGTTTCTTGGATTTTTTATCATTTTCTTCTAATGATCAATTGATTTATATAAACTATGGCTTGCTTCTCTTCTAAGGATCAGTTGTTTAGAATTTCCAGGAAATCTTAAGAAGAAGAAAAGAAAGAGGAAGCATTTGGGTCTTGTGTTCTCAATTCTGGTGCTGGAAATGATAAGATTGATAAGAAGAGAAGAAGAAGAAGTACAAAATCTCCTGCACCACCAGTGCCTCCTCCAAACCACCACCTTCACCAAACCCGCCATCTTCACTAATCGCTTCTCCACTCCTGCACCACGCCAAAACCACATTTAGTCCTTCACCGCCACCAACGTCACCATCGCCACCACCTGAACCACCGCCAAAGCCAACACGGCTAGATCCTAAGCCTCACTTTTGCCAAAAATCATGTCTGAAACCTTTGCTATATAAACCATGTCCTAATCCACCACCGTAACTCTGTCCAAGAAACAAGTTTTTCTCATCACCGATCAACTTACTCATGTTTCTAGTAGCAACAACAACAATCTAATCATCAACACCAACAACAACAACAAAAACATGAAGGGAGAAGGCCAGCTTTGGAGAAGTAAGAGACCAAAAATATTATTTTAGTGGGAAGAGAGAAAGAAAAACCAAAAATATTATTTGTGGGACCCACGTAAAGTTAACAAAAAATTAAAAAAGTTCAAGGATTTACTGCCAACTTAACAACTTTGTTAACAGTGCGAACAAATTCTAGTATTCTTCATATAATATAAGGACCAAAAGTAACATTTTGAAAGCACTCAACAGAAAATGACAAAATCCAAAAGTATAAGGCCAATTTGGGCTTTAAAACTCAAAACTTAATGCAACTTTCTAATATTGCGTTATTACCTGTATAAGTTTGAGTTTTGAGCCTATGAGGTTGTAAGAACTACGAGATATTCCTAATTTCTACTGAGAGATAATCGCATTTCAGCTACAAAAAGGAGACTGATGAGAAGCTAGCTACCAAAAAACCTTTCTTTAACTTGTACCACCAACACTCTTTTATAATATTGCTTATTTTACTAAAACTGAAATACACTTCAGCTCCCAAAATGGCATCCACGAGAAATTATCAATTACCTTCCATTGGTTAATATCAGATTTGTCAAAGCAAGATACTCTTCTGCCGATGACTTTAACTTGATCCATTGAGAAGCGATTTGCCTCTGCAACAGCTTGCAGATATGAAGTTGCTTTTCCCTTAAGGCCCGGAAAGAGTGAAACAATACGTGTAGTTTTAGAATAAGATGCAACCACAATTGTTAAGAAGATGCTATCATCAGCCACAAGGCACAGTGGAGAACATCTGTCCTGCAACTGCAAGAAATATCCATCCGCATGAAAGAAAGCCGAAAAAGGACAGTTCATCGGAAATTCTACAAAAATGACTTTGTAAGTCATCATAAGTTCTGTTAATGCTACTCCATCAGAAATGATTGATCTGTGTGACTTGAAAAGGATCTTACAGCAATTTTTACGGCACTAGACATAGCCAACCTCCAATTCTTGTCTCCATAGGCAGCAATTCTTTCTGGCAATAGCAGAAGAGCAGAGTCTTCAGGCTTCGTCTTCTGACTTGGATTGAGTGAGGTGAAAGAGTCATATGCTGACTGACGGTCACACAGGAGAGAGTATGACATGCTAATCTCATCATGACGAGCTCGTAAAAGGACTATGTCATTCTTATATATCGGAAAACCTCTTTCTGGAGTGAACCAAAGACATTGCTTCCAATGGTCGCACCAGTGCCCACCTCCATGTATTAATAAATACTAAGCCATCAAATAGGACAAATAATTTGCACAGACCAAAACATATGAAGGTAACATAACTATAGAAACAAAAAAGTGTGCACACTAGCAAACTTATTTAAATACTGGTCGCATTTACAAGATTTAAACTGGAGCTATGATAGGAAATGAACTAAGTTAGACTAAGTAAGCACTTTCTTATAAGAAATACTTTATAATGACCCTTTTCCAAAGTACGACCTGACTTGGCTCATTTAGAACAAAGCTTGAACCAACACCGTTAACATGAGCTCCTACATTTTGCTGATGAAGGGAAGAAACACTTGTTCAACAAGGATAGCTACAAAATCAAGTCTGATTGCAGAATTGTTCATTCAGACCTCACTCTTTCCTACTATCAGACTAATATACACATGACATGAAAATATAGTCAGTGTGATATGTTACTTAGTAAGAATAACACAAAATCTTTTGATAGAATGAAGGGCTGCATGACTTAAACCAAAAAAAAAAAAAGTACTAACCACGAATATCCTCTGGCATTCTTTGAGACCCAAATGAATTTATCCATTTTGGAGCTGTGGTATAGAAGATTAATCCCTCATAATCAAGCTGAAGCACCCACCTGGCTTTAAATGCAGATATGAGCAGCTCTCCACAGCTACATCAAGAACAAAGTTGATGCACGTTACCATGAAATCACAGCATGAGCATCACCATCATCAGTTGCTTCTATCTGTATCTCTACTTCATCATGGCTTTCCAGTCGCTTCCAAAACTCAAACTCAAAGATTTTGAATGGTTCAGAAAGCTGGAAAATTGTCTACAATTAGGAGCTGAAAGTACTTCAGTTTCGAACCAGAAGTTACAATTGGTGGTCAGTCATACCAATCTTAACTCATCTGATATGGCATCACAATGAAAAGCATATTGTGAGGGTTTAACACCAATAATGCTCTCCAGTCCAGAAGGTGCTAAACATATTCCATCTGCTGCATCCACTTCACTGGAGTGTAAATCATGGAGCCTCCATAAGAAATGGCTTTCAACGAGCTGGATAATCATAATAATCATAAGGTGAATCAGAAAAATATATTAGAAAGAGCCAAATCATGGAGCCTCCGTAAGACATGGATTTCGCTTTAAGAATCATGCATAGCCTTCCTTCTTGATAGTCTTCTTCAAAGCAGAAGTAAAATGAATTTTTAAGACAATGGAGTAGGCCCAACTATGGTTAATACCCAAGCAGGCTGGACCAACTATTAACAACACCTCATGAGAGCCATCCAACTCCATTCCTGTATCAAACTGGGTGCTCCTTATTCAAAATTCAACAAGAGAAAGGACATTATAGCCTTATAAAGTCCGCAAATAACACCCTTTCATTTATAAATCCTTTCAAAACAACGATAAAAACGAGGGATCTAAGAGGACAGTCTGTCCATTATGATCAAGCCAAAATGGAATCACTGTATCATAACCAATCTCTGTAACAAAAAAGATGACAGATAGATGCATATAATAAACTTTGAAAAAATTAACATTACTAAGGAGACAAGGTCATAAGCAAAATAGTTGAACTACATCGGATTTAGAATGTGAGCATTCAAAGATCAAAGGACATGATCCACAAGAAGATGGAACCATCATTATGAACAATATAGTACAGTCTGTACAAGTAATTGTCATGTGAAAAGCTTCTGCAGACAACATGAATCCTGGTACAAAGGATGTCCTAAATGGTACTGACAAGAAGGTTCATCAATAGAATCTTTGAAAATGACCTTAAGTAATTAAATAGAAATCATAAGTTCTTCATGGAAACCAGGAAAGCTATTCTGTCTGACTTTTGGTTTATCGTTAATCAAGTATTACCTGTCCGTAGATGGTGGCTCGATATGGAACTGTCTTGGGATTTTCCACTAAGAGTGTGTCATGTGCGTGCTGCAGAGTTGGTATAAGTCCTTCGCCTAACAATTCAGAATCCAATATTTCGCTCACCTGCACAGGTGCTTTAAAAATTACAGGTGATTCACATATTGGAGCTACAGGAATCACATAAAAGAAGGATGAAATACAGGAGATGAGCCATGTTACCAGACGTTGTAAATAACAGAACGCTCTTATGTACAAAAAAGATTTTAGCATGCACTCATCTCAGCTATTATAGTTAGCAGTATACCTTGAAAACACTTTCCCGAGATTTCATGCCTGCAAACCTCACACTCTAGACAGAAGACTCAAAAGCTTCCAAAAGATTTCTTCCCTTCAATGTGATGGATTGACATAAGAGTGACTCTATGTTAGGGAGAGTTTTGCTTTCCAAAATGAATCTAGTGTTTTGTGAATAAATACATTTTGCAAGTATAACAGTCCATTATTCTACTCATTCTGGAAAAGCCCCTGAGGCTCGAAGGAACAGAAAGATATGTACACAGTCCTTTTTCCTCAAACATCCTACAGAACCATATCCTATTAATTATTAAAGCATTGTTGATTGTAGTCATACTCATACTGAAAGGAAGGGTAGTTTGCGATTGATGATTTGTTACTGTTTTTGCTGCTCTGGAACTACAAAAGAACGAATTATAATCCAAAGGCATATGCTTCTCTCAGAAGTCAACACACCATGAAAGTCGCATACACTGAAATACAATAAAGAAAAGAATGGTAGGGAAGAAGAGAGGGAACACTGTTGAGGACTCACCAGCACATCAGCTCGGCACTTGAGGTCAGATCCAACAAGGAGTTCATCAGACCTTTTATGGAAAACCTTGACTCTCTTCTCCATCCCATTGTCCCTCAGGACCCTCCGTAAGAGCTTTCCCATGGGAAGGAATGCCTCACAGGCTGATACCGTTCCTGCTCCACTCATCGCCTGGGCTGCCATCATCGACAGCAACCCAGTCCCCGCCCTTAGCCACATTAGCCAAACAAAACAATCAATCATAAAAATCTTACACACCCAGGGACACAGGAGTCATATTCACATGCTCTAGACCATGGGACACTTCCAATATACTACAAAATACAGATTCCATATACTAAACACAGCCTTATATCTTTATCATACATAAGGCGAACAATGTACTAATGATACTTATTTCAGGTTTCAACTTTACTGTCTGAAATTTTTATTTTTATTTTTATTTTTTTCTGTAAAAAGACTATTATCCGAACGTAAATTGCGTAAGGTTCTAAAGCATGACAGCCTACACACAGCAAAAGCAAGCAAAAAAGATGATTTTTTTCTCAAGAATCTTGCAACAGAATCCAAGAAACCTAAGATTACCCAATGTCAATAACATGGTATGAATTCCCGGCAAGCATTTTATCAATAGCGAGACGGTAAGCAGCATTGCGTCGGGTATCATTAAGCATATCGAGGTAAGACGTAGCAACTAGTGGCGACTCGGTCTGTAAGTCAGTCTCATTCTTACTTTCTTCTTCTTGTTGAACGACGATCCACTCCGAGTCACCAGTAAGGGGGTTGAGTCGGAGTTGGAACGCCTGGTGGTTCGTGCTCATGACTCGGACGAAATTGGCCTTAGGCTTTAAACGAAGGTGAAAAAATGAGAGAAGTGTATACTTGGAAAATTTTGTAATAGTTAGGCGTGAGAAATATTCCGGCAACGGCAGCCGCATCGAACTCCGACGCCAGCAAGGGGTTTTGAAGTTGTAGAGAATAGTTTGAACTCGGAGCAGAGTGGTAGAATGAGGGTGAATTCAGTTCACGAGTACCATAAAGCCGCGCAAGACCTTCAGGCCCATTAATAGGCCTAAAACTTTTATAGGCCCGTATTAATAAAAAGGCTAAATAGTAAAATAGATCTGAATAACATCCAGCTGCAAGTTGGTATGCTTTTGTTTCGAATGTATTTATTTTGAGAAAAAAAAAATTTTTAAATAAATTTAAAAATTATATTAAAAATGAAAAATATTTAACAAATAAATTTATATATTAATTTTTTATTAATATTAAGTTTTAAAATTGAATTTTAAACAAATATTTATTGATAAAAAAATTATTTTAATTATTTTATATTAAAATAAATTTAAAAAATAAAATTTGAATGATAGATAAACACGATCTTAGTGTTTTTTTTATTAATCAAACCATAACATATCAATAGACAATAAACATCACAAAGCGACTAATAAATAATAGTGATATTTTTAATATAGTAAATATAGAAATTTATTAAATATTTGATATGATGAAAATTATAAATATTTATTATTTTAGTTGTTAAAAATAAATTATATAGATATTTGCTGTAAACTAAAAGATTTTAATATACACATTAACTAGTATAACGACTAATCTATTTAGTTTACTTAATCTGAAAAACCTGTTAAGCCCTTTTTACGGGACACAGTCTAGGATTTGGATTAAAGCCCTTTTTACGGGACCTCTTTTTAGCAATGGCAATATATAAATTAATAGGCTGGTTTGAGATTAATTCATAATAATAATTAAATTAAAATCGTTAATTCTAACTTTACTTATATTTTTATACATATAAAAAAATTTGTCAGATTTTAATTCAACTTATTTAATAACCAAATCAAATTAAAATCTATCTATTTAGATTAATTTTTAAAAATATAAATTATAATTATTAATTATTATATATCTAAAGATAATAATATTAATTTTGATAAAAAAATAATTTAATAAAATTTATAACTTAAATAAAAATTAATATAATATATATATTAATTTTTTAAATATTTAATTATTGAATAATATATCTACTCAATATAGACTAAATGTGTTATTTTCTAGTTAATCTCAATTCATTTAAATTTTTTGAATTAAATTCAGATCGAACTGAAAATAATCTACATCAGATTAAAATCAAATTCAAACACAATTTAAATAAATCGATTTTAAATTAGATTCATGAGAAAGATCAAATATTACCGCCTCTACTTGTTTTCTCGCAAGCAAAGGAATAATACTCTATACATACTACAGAAATGGGCAACTTACATATCTAGTTATCTGCTACATAAAAGTATGATAAAATAAGAGCTTTCACGCTCATGCAAAATTTATCAGTACCCAAGTTATGACTACACCACACTTCGGAAGATTTACAAAATTTACGAAAGATCACAGTCCCCTACTCCTCGAAGAGTCCCTGGGGACAAAATCTTTTCTTTTTTTCTTTTTTTTTGAACTTTTCCTTCTAGAGAACAAGTGTCATACAACGCGAGTAGATTAATGTGGAAAGCTTTCTATACAGTGACAGGTACAGGAGCGGGAGTAGCTGGGGGAACTCTGTTCTCTGGAGGGATCTCAACATATTCTGAAAGGATAGCTCTGAACTCATCTCCTGTCAAAGTTTCCTTCTCGAGAAGGACCTCAACGATCTTATCAATGGCCTCGCGGTTGTTCTTGATATGGCTCAATGCCATCTCGTATGCACTGTCTGATAACCTCTTCACAGCAGCATCGATGTCTTCTGCAAGCTTCTCTGACATTGAGTTCCGTGCCATCATTCTCATGATGACATCTGCACTCTGTGCTCCTGCGTCCATGAGCGACCATGGGCCAATCTCAGACATTCCAAAAGCGACCACCATCTGATGACGAGAAATGTGTGCAACTTTAATCACGTGTCTATATATGTATATATAGCGAGGGATAGAACCACTCTCTTTCCACACACTTCATATACACTCCAAATTCTGATGGTTGATCAATTTAGATCCAACAGTAAAAATGACTATAGAGTGAGAAGATCATCCTGTCCTTATATTTTAATTGCTATTCATCTTGATCGTGGAATTGAACTTGATCAAGGGTCAGAATTTTGGGGTGAATATTGAACGGACCGACAGAAGTGGCTTTTCCCTATATATAAAATATAGTTTAGGATGTCTACATATATGTTTTAGAAAGATAGTTACCTGTTTGGCCAAACCAGTGACCTGTTGGAGGTCTCCAGCAGCACCAGTTGTTACCTCAGGCTCGCCAAAGATTACCTCTTCAGCAGCTCTGCCCCCAAGGCCACCTACAATCCTTGCAAAGAGTTGTTGTTTGGATATCAAGGTTGGATCATCATTTGGAATGAACCAAGTGAGACCCTTGGCTTGTCCTCTTGGGACAAGGGTGACCTTCTGGACAGGATCATGTCCTGGACTCAAAGTTCTGCAATAAGGATTAACCATTTGCTGATCAGCTATTCCTTGCATTTTTCAAGTAATAATTTCAACAAAAAAAAATTGCTATGCAAGGCGTCATAGGAGATAAAAAGCATCTTGAAGCCTCAATCATACGTGACTTTTTAAATGCAATATGTTGCCAAGATATTTTTAATCAAAGTTTCAACGGGAAACAAAAAGCTAATCCCAAGCAATTCAGAAACACAACAATCTTCCTAAAGCAAGTTCAAGACTAGAGTTCTCAAATTGTATTCTTGGTTCTAATATAAGAAGGTATCGAAAAAGTTACACTTACCCACAAATAGCATGACCAACTTCATGATATGCCACCAGACTTTTACTTTTTCCATCTGTCATTATTGTTCCTTCCATCCCAGCTACAATTCGATCAATTGAGTCATCTATTTCTTTAGATGAGATAGCCGTCTTTCCACGTCGACCAGCCAGTATAGCAGCTTCATTCAAAAGATTAGCAAGGTCTGCTCCGCTGAAACCTGGTGTCCTCATGGCAATAACATCAAGGGAAACATCAGGATCGAACTTTTTATTGCTCGCATGCACCTTCAAAATCTCTGTGCGTCCCCGCACATCAGGAACATCAACAGTCACCTGTCACATACAGGACATATGTTGCTACCAAGGAATCAAAGGTCGAAATAAGAGATGTACTAAGCTGAAGAAATATAAATGATTTCTAATATTTCGATCAAAAACAGAATACATGGACATAGCATATACCTGTCTGTCAAAGCGTCCAGGCCTTAACAAAGCAGAGTCAAGAATGTCTGCACGGTTAGTAGCTGCAATTACTATAATGCCTGTGTTCCCTTCAAAACCATCCATCTCAGTCAAGAGTTGATTGAGAGTCTGCTCCCTTTCATCATTTCCACCTCCAATCCCTGTTCCTCTTTGCCTTCCAACAGCATCAATTTCATCAACAAAAACAATACAAGGGGCATTCTCTTTAGCCTTCTTGAAGAGATCACGAACACGTGAAGCACCGACACCAACAAACATTTCTACAAATTCTGACCCAGAAATTGAGAAAAATGGAACACCAGCCTCACCAGCAATTGCCTTAGCGAGCAAAGTCTTCCCAGTTCCTGGTGGGCCTACTAGAAGAACACCCTTCGGAATGCGTGCACCAACAGCAGTAAACCTCTCTGGTTTTTTCAGGAACTCAACAACCTCCATGAAGTCCTGCTTAGCTTCATCAACTCCAGCAACATCATCAAATGTGACACCAGTACTGGGTTCCATTTGGAACTTGGCTTTAGACTGACCAAAGGCAAGAGGGAAACCAGGCCCTCCAGGTCCACCAAGTCCACCAGATGATCGTCTTGAAAGAAGAAATAAGCCTCCAATAAGAATTAGGGGAAAAGCCAAGTTGCCAATCAAGTTAAATAATAAGGAACCAGAGTCTTCCTGGGCATTATGTGCAGCAAAATCAACATTTTTGTCTCTTAATTTCTGAAGAAGCTCCTGACTAAGTCCTGGGAGTTGGACACGTACTCTCTGTACCCTGTTTCCCAGTTCAGGGGAAACAGCCTCTACAATCGCTATCGTTCCATTTTCAAATAGATCAACTTTCTTCACTCTGTCCTTGTCCAAATACTCCAGAAACCTTGAATATGACATTCTTGAAGATGATACGGCTTGCTCATCAGCATAAGCACTCTTGGTACCAATTACAGCAGGCAAACCAAAACCAACATTTCCAAGCAACAACTTTAAAAATCCTCTCCGTCCTTCTTGATGATTCTTATTTAAGGACGCAGTTGCAAATACAGGTATAGATCCTACGCTTAGTGATGGAAGGCCGACTAAAGGAGATAAGCGCTTACCGTAGATTTCTTTGTTCAGATTTGGTTTACTGTAGTATCTTGATCCTCCACTTGCAGCAGAGCATATACTTGAGCTTGCCATTGTTGCTCACTGGTATAGAAAGCATATATTAGTAGATTCAGAAGTCACAGATCCCTTTAGCAAATCACAAAAAGCCAGGATAGAAATATAACAACCATCAAAGCAATAGATCCTTATCCAACACATTAAGAAAGAATTGAAAATCCCAAAGTGGATAATGTCACCTGAAGTATTAAAAGATAGTACCAGATATGCATTGTGGAGATTCTTACATAAGGATGAATTAATGATGTACGCTGGAATTACTTAATTAAAATCTGAAAAGACAATTTAGATACATATGTTTATACTTTCATATCCAAAGGGCTAATCCCACTAAGCTTATACAAAAACTAGGACTACATTGTTACAGTGCGCTACTTCTACCTAGCTGTTAGCAAGCAAAACCAAAACAAATCGCAATCCTAAACCGTTCTCTTACATCTAAATACTTTAATAAGAACCAAAGTTTACACTATACATTGAAAGAAAGAAAAAGAGAGAACACAATTAGATTAGTTTGATCAGATACTCCTATCAAACTATCAGTAAGCAATTATCTCAAAAACCCAACCAATGAATCCACCAACAGAACAGTTGTTCAATCATCTATTCCCATCATCCAACAATAATTGTGTCCAAAAAAGCAATTCATTCCTACTACAATTTTCCAACGATCAACTCTAACAAGCATCATCAAACCATAAAGAGTCAAAACAAAAGCACAGTAGTTAATCAGCTACTCAAATCAAGCATTCAGTAAACAATTGTCTCATACATCCCCAAAAATACCATTTCTAGAATAACAAGAATTAAACTCTATAAAAGGAGAGAGAGAAAAGAGTACCTTTGATTTGAATTGCTGGGGCAAAAAAAAAAAAAAGAAGAGTAGAGAAGGAATCAAAAGGGTCCAATAAATAGAGAAAGGAAAGAATGATTTGGATATTTTTGGTTACCACCGGAAAAGAAAGAGTCGGAAATTTACGCTACGTGGTTGGGTTTCCGTCCACGCTATTGATAAGGCGCCAAAAATCGGGGTACTGCATGAGTGAAGTCCGGCCCATACAGAACCTGGGACGATCCACGTGTCAGTATTCTCTTAGGTCACTCAAAGGCTCAAAAGCCCAAGTGTGTGATTCTCCTAAATCTTTACTACAAGACAGAAGAACAGAAGTGCACGTGTTTTCAAAAGAAAGTACCTCCTTTTTTTTCTTTTTTTTGGCACTTTACTTTTTTTAATTTTATTCTAACAAAATTTACCTTCATATAATTAAAACACGCTCACATTACAAAAAATAATGAATTTGTATTATATTTTTGTGCATTTCTACGTGCAATGTACGCACTCGCGGAATGGGTCTGGAAAATATTTCGGGCATATTAGAATAGTTCGATGGGAATCTCCTTCGATCAAAGAGAACTCAAGCCCGTCTCTGAGGTGATTGTACACCGTTGCCAAGTGAAATCCCGCAGCCCTGGTTCAAGAAACCACATTATGCGTCGATTTTTCTGGTGGCACGAAGTGTTCGAAACTGAGAGAGAAGTTCCCAGAAGCTTCGTCGTTGTCTGCTGATTATGGGTTCGATATTTTAAGTAGTCTTCTTGGTTGTGATCCTGCTGAAAGATCATTGCTGAGGAAGCCGTTGAGCGTGTTTCACAATCTGCCTCAATCCATGACCTGTGCGCACAGTTGCTGAACTCATTCACGACATCAGCATGTTTCTTAGTAATAGGACAAACCTTCTCTGGAAGTTTTCTGCCATTTGCAAAACTCAGATAATCATGTCTGCCCTTAGCATCAACCCACAACACGCTTGCGAGCCGATGTTGAAGATCCCAATCTAGTGCATAAAAGAACTTTGGTTTGTTTTGTTGCATGTGTAGAAGCATTGCCCTTGCATCTCCAACTTCTCCAGACAAGCATATTCCCTTGTCATTTTGACTTCCATCAGTTTATCCAATATTGCCGATTCTAGATTCTGAAGAAAAAAAAAAACAAATTCTGATTATAAATTCTTGTTTCTTTGGAAGCTAATTACTTAGAAATAAGAGGGAAAAAAACCAAAATTTCACTTGCCTAATTGGTATTTTAGTATGCTATCATTTTCTATCCATACGCAAAATCTGTCCATGCCCCAAATGCTCTCCTCTTCTCTCTCACTCTCCGCAATCACAACTCCAACCTCCCTCTCTTCTTCCTCTTCTCTAAAACCTACAAAAACCTTACTCTTCTGTCACCCCTCTGCACTCCTCGAGCTCTGCAGCAACACCACTGAACTCTACCAATGCCTTCCGCTCGTAATCAAACACGGTCTTCTCTTTCACGAACGCGCCATGCAAACCAAGCTCATCAGTGTATTCTCAAACCTTGGTCTTCTCACCGACGCTGTTATCGTTCTCGAACGTCTCGTCGAAGAAAAGAACGATGAGCTCTATCATTGCATACTCAAAGGCCATGCTAGACATTCTTGTATAATAACTGCTTTTGAATTCTTTAAGTTGATGCGGAGTGTTGGAGTTCAGCCGGTTGTTTACAACTTTGGTTACTTACTCAAGGCTTGTGGAGAGTGTTTGGAGATAGAGAGGGGTAGAGAGATTCATGCATTGATGGTGTTGTATGGGTTTTGGTCGAGCGTGTTAGCAAAGACTGCGGTTATGAATATGTATGCAAAGTGTGGGGCGGTTGATGATGCAAGTAAGGTGTTTGATAGAATGCCTGTGAGGGATTTGGTTGCTTGGAATGTCATTGTAGGTTGTTATGTGCAGGAGAGAATGACAGAGAAGGCGCTGGAGATGGTTCGGAAGATGCATGAAGATGGGAAGAGAGCTGACTTGATCACCCTCGTGTCCATCTTGCCAGCTTGTGGGAGTAAGGGGTATTTGTTGCTTGGCAAGTCTGTTCATGGGTATGCTATTAGATCTGGACTGGATTCTTTGGTCAATGTGGGAACGGCTCTGATTGACATGTACGCAAAGTGTGGGGAAGTAGGAATTGCAAGGGTGGTTTTTGATCTTTTGAGCAACAAAAATGTGGTTTCTTGGAATGTAATGATTGACGGGTATGCTGAAAATGGAAATGCAGAGGAAGCATTAAAGCTTTTTAAGGCGATGAGATCTATTGGGTTTGAACCAACAGATGTTAGTGTCATGGCCGCGCTTGATGCTTGTGGAGAATTAGGGGACTTAGAGGAGGGAAGCCATGTACACAGGCTACTTGTGAAGGCTGGTCTAGAATCAAATGTCACAGTCATGAATTCTCTGATTGCCATGTATTGTAAGTGTAAAAGAGTTGATATTGCTGCCAATATTTTCCAAAGACTAGAATGTAGGACCCTTGTCTCATGGAATGCTATGATTTTGGGCTATGCACAGAATGCAAGCGCTGAGGATTCAATAAGACTCTTCTCCAAAATGAGAGGGGAGAACATTGAACCTGATTCTTTCACTTTGGTTAGCGTGATCTCAGCACTAGCTGATATATCTTCTATATGGCTAGCAAAACTGATCCATGGCTATGCGATTCGAATGGAGTTGGACAAAAATGTGTTTGTGAGCACTGCTCTGATAGACATGTATGCTAAATGTGGAGGCATTTGCATGGCACGGAAACTGTTCGATATCGCTGATGAGAGGCATGTGACAACTTGGAACGCCATGATAGATGGATATGGAACACATGGTATAGGCAAAGCTGCAATTGACCTCTTTAAAGAAATGTTGGAGAGCACCATTAGGCCAAATGATGTAACATTCTTGTCTGTACTTTCTGCTTGTAGTCATTCTGGCTTCGTTGATGAGGGGAAAAGATTTTTTGTAAGCATGAGGCAAGATTATGGCTTGGAACCTGGAATGGATCACTATGGTTCTATGGTCGACCTTTTGGGTCGAGCTGGCATGCTTGATGAAGCTTGGAACCTAATCCAAAATATGCCCTTTGAACCAAGCATTAGTGTCTATGGAGCAATGTTGGGTGCTTGCAAAATTTATAAGAATGTAGAGCTGGGTGAAAAGGCAGCAGAGAGACTATTCTGTTTGGAGCCAGATACTGGTGGGTATCATGTACTGTTAGCTAATTTATACGCTTCCGCTTCTAGGTGGGATGATGTTGCCAGAGTAAGGACTATTATGGAGGAGAAAGGTCTGCCAAAGACTCCAGGTTGCAGCTTCATTGAGGTTAAGGATGAAGTGCACACTTTCTATTCAGGGAGTACAAACCACCCACAATCCAAGAAAATATATGCAAGGCTTGATCAGTTATTGAATGAAATTAAGGCCGCGGGATACATACCTCATACTAATTCAATACACGACGTTGAGGACGATCTCAAGGAACAACTGCTAAACACACACAGTGAGAAGTTAGCACTTGCATTCGGTCTTATATCCACTAGACCTGGTACTACAATTCAGATAAGGAAAAATCTCAGGTTTTGTGTTGATTGCCATAATGTTATGAAGTTCACATCTCAAGTGACTGGAAGAGAAATCATTGTGAGGGATATTCAGAGATTTCATCAGTTTAAAAATGGGCTTTGTTCTTGTGGTGACTTTTGGTAACCCTGTGTGTAAATTGGCATCATGGACACACACATATATATGAAGCTGATCGTAACTGTAAGGCACATAAAATTTTATCAAGTTATTCTGCAAATTTTATGTGTGTATATATAATATTTTCTAACAATAACTACTTCGTCAGTAGGATTGTACAAACTATACAGGGATTGAAATTTTGAACAGTTTGATTTAGCTAATCTGCGTAATTGATTCTAGTTATTTCAATTACTTACAAATCAAACTTTACTGGTTCATGAGTTCTCATGTATTTATTTTTAACCAATATACATATTTATTTGTTTATTATTTTTTAATTTGAGATTTGTAAAGAATCTTTTATATTTTGTTGTGTAACAGAAGAAAACGAAAAGACTATCTGCTTACCTAGATTCTCTTTATTAGCTGTCCTTCCTAGTTCTCATTCGTATCTTATCTCTCTTTCTCTACTACTCATCTTCCCGTAGGGAGGCGCCGGCGAAGATCAGGCTTAAACAGACGCGTGATTAATTTCCCGGTAATCTCTTTTCCTCTATTATCATTGTTGCTGTTTTATTGTTATCGATCGAGTCGAATTGTGTTGCGAAGACAAGCTAGTGTTGTCGCTATCATGTGATAAGATCTACTCCCGTCGGAGTTCTCAGGTCTGAGACTGAAACTATTAGAGGTGATTACATAATCTAAATAACACTCTCTCGATAGAAATCAAGATGATCTAGAATACTTTGCATTCTTCCACCATGCAATGCAGCCAACATAACTTCAGAGTTCTCACCTGCTTAATTTTAACATTTTCTTGCAGGTTGCCCTCAGAAAGTGAACTTATATTATCTGTCTTGTTTGGTGTTTAACTAGTTATAGTCTGCTTGAAGCTCCTGCCTTGCCGATGCCCATCTTCTAAAGGCTAGTTATATTTGGAGAAGGTTGTTTGTCGAACATGCCAAAAGTCCTAGTTGGAAAGCCTTCAGAAGTGGGGTTCCGGATGCCTGCTGAATGGGAGCCACATACTCAATGCTGGATAGGCTGGCCTGTGAGAACACATGAACCTTTAATGCTTCAATGCATTCTATTCTACTAGCACATTTCTTTTTTCTCATTGCATTATGTATCAAACAGGAGGCAATGCTTGTTAAATGTATGACATATCATCAGAAACCTATCTAATTCTGATATCTGCATTACGTTCAATCAATGTGCTGATACACCTCAAATCCTAGCTAATGATTGGAGAGCTTTAGTACTATGTCTAGCTTTTAGAGGAAAAGGGATTATTTTCTTGAAGAGTAGTTTATATCATCTGTTACTGCCGTGCCAGTATTTTACTGTTATCAAGTTATCATTGCCACTGTCATCTGATTTTACCTTTCAGTATGAACATCCTGATGCCAATGGTCATAATTAAAATCTTATGACAAGTACTATTAAGAGTTGGAGTTAATAGACTATATCTTTTGTTAAGTTGTAAATGCGGAAACATATCCTAAATGATCAAGTCATGAAGATACGATGCTTTTGATTCCTGACTTCTGATTTATTTAAGGAACGCCTCGATAATTGGCGCCAAGGAGCAGTTCCTGTCCAATCCACGTTCACTGAGGTTGCTATGGCTATATCAAAGTTCGAGCCTGTGACTATCTGTGCTAGCACAACTCAAGTGAATATTCTTGCTTTTGATGCTTATTTACATCTGCAATTTAATCATTTACGATATCTGCCATTCAAATACTGGTTTTGAACTTTTCTTATGTTTTCTTGAGGAAGTATGAGAAGGTGTATGAAAGGATGAAAGATAGTCCTAATGTCAGGGTGGTCGAAATGAGCATGAATGATGCGTGGTTTCGTGATATCGGACCAACTGTAAGCTAACTTTATCTTTTCATTCTTTTGGGAATAGTGAAAACGTCTGACCTTGTAGTTTCTTGGACACATGGGAGCGCTGTTTAACTGTTTTGAAAGTAGTTTGTGATCCAGGACAGAAGAGCAATTTCAGTAGGCCAAGAACATCAAGTAGCTGGAATTAATTGGACTTTTAATTGTTGGGGAGGTAACTTCTTCTTATGCAATTTGGTGTAGTTGTGGTATATTTCTGTACCTGAGTGTAAATGTTTCAGAATGCTTTTTCTTTGTCTCTTGGCTGATCTATACATGAGCCCCAATGCCTTTGTTATAAATTATATAGATATCGATGTCTTTTGTTGCCATAGTTGTAACTAGGCTCAGGCTAAACCATGAAATAGGATCTTGGACATGATTGAACTAGAAACGAGAAATAATTTAGCAGTAAAAATCTTTTTCTCATAACTTGGTAAGAAGACCTGGATGTCCCTTGAATAGTTGGTGGAGGAAATAGAGCAAGTAGTAACAGTGCATTACGTGAGTTTTGGAACATATTTTGTCGGATGTGATTATAATGGAGTAGGCCCAGTATGGATAGAGAAATGCTGACAGAAGACGGCAATCTTAATGATAGAGAACTAAGTTTATGCAGAATATGCACATTATATTTTATGAGTTTAGTTTTCTCCAGTTTCCTAACTTTGTTCTTTACGTTTTCTTGATGGCTAGGTCCAGAAGAAGGTTGTTATAGTGATTGGAGCCTCGATGTTCTTGTTGCCAAGAAGGTCAGTGAAGCTTTTTAATGCTGTAACAGACTACTTTGGATTTTTTTTTCCCTTTTTAACTATAGGTGTCTGCTTTTGATTGTTTGATATCCTCTTTTGGTCCATAGCTGATCCATGATCTGTTAACACTCATATTTAGATCTTGGAACTGGAGAGAATTCCAAGGTTCCCACATCAGATGGTTCTGGAAGGTGGATCCATTCACGTAGATGGCGAGGGTTAGTAATATTTATATATTTAATCTGGCTGTATCATCTGTTTGAGATTAAATGTTCCTTGTTTAAAGTACACTTTATTTATGATATAGCAACGGTATACTGCGACAGTTTTTCTGATGTTTGCGGACCTAAAGGAATGTAAGCAGCTAGATACTTAACATGCAAATATGTTAGAGTACTTCCTGGTTGCAGTTATGTGTAGAGACATGCAAAACATTAGGAACCATCAGTTTGGTCTTTTAACCACTATGTAAGACAAAAATTTCAAAAATAAAAAAAGTAGTCCAAGAGCTAAGTTTCTCTTTAACCCTCTCTTTTCTTTCTTTCTTCTTCTTTTCTCTTGAGTGTTTGTCTTGATTATGTGGTAGGCCAATATCAATGTCATTGTCGGTCTTGTTTTTCTTAATAATGGTCTCATTGTGGAGTGCTCTAGTAGACGGTGTTCTTAAAGTTATGCAGGGAAGTCTTTTTTGTAGCTATTTAAGTACCCTTAGTTATGATCTGCTTTTCCCATATGGTTTATTTGTTATGCAGGAACTTGCATTACGACTGAAGAATGCTTATTGAATCCAAATAGAAATCCCAGTATGAGCAAAGAAGAAATTGAAAATGAGCTGAAGTACTATCTTGGTGTGAGGAAGATCATTTGGCTGCCCAGAGGGCTCTATGGTAAGTGAAGTGTAAGATCAAATGTCCTTAGATATGTCTATACTTCATTTGCTAGGTTCAAAATGAAGCCAATCAATTTGAGCTGACTTTGTATTTGTCTCACAAAGTAAGATGGATCTATTCCTTGATTGCTTTGTTAACATTTTTACATGCCACTTCTATGTAAACTTCTAGCTTTGCTTAATCAATGTACAAAATTTTCTAGTTTGCAGACATTGTAGCATATATATTTAACTTCCCCTTTTGGTCTCATTAGATAATCTTTTTGATGGGATGTTTTTGGTAGTTTTGATGTCATTTTCACTACCAAATTTGAACTGAATGACGTCATTGTAACAATCATCCCATGCTAATTAGCAACTATATTCAGGGAGATCCTTGCCAATTTCGATGAGTTAATTTCTTTCCTGAAGTTAGTTTATTTAATTTATATAATTATGCACTATTTTCAGGGGATGATGATACCAATGGACATGTTGATAACATGTGCTGTTTTGCCAAACCTGGTGCTGTGTTATTGTCATGGACTGATGATGAATCGGATCCTCAATATGAACGATCAGTTGAAGCACATAAAGTTCTATCTGATGCTACTGACGCCAATGGAAGAAAAATAGATATTATAAAACTCCATGTTCCTGGGCCACTTTATATGTCTGAAGAAGAAGCCAAAGGCATTCTAAATGAGGTTGGTTGGACCCTATGACTTACCTTCATCTCTTTACCATAAAGTTTTGATTTTTCAAATAGTCATTTGATATCTGCATGATCTGTTGGTTCTACTTACACTAGATACTGCATCTTCTTCTTACATGTCTCCAGTATGCTATTCATTCTTACCTAAAATCTGTGCAGCATGCATAGATTATTGTGGAGCATTTATGACTTTTACATTTTGAGCATGACATCTTGTCCATCAGACTATTTGTTTCTCAAAATGCTTTGGTGGTTGTTACGACCATTGTAGTGGATGAGTTAGAGTGTAGTATGGCTCTTGGAATGCTTTAAGAGACATTTTCAAATGTTTCGTTTCTCATGTAGCATTTGAGCAGGTAATGTTTTGGCAAATCATCTACAAATGCTTTAGGTGCTTGTTATTTGATGTAGATGAGGCAAATGAATAATAGCATTCACAAAAGCTTTAATGCAAAGAGAGCTAAGAATATGGCACACTCAGATCTTTTGGCAATTCCAGTTCCACAGTTGTTTGTTTGTTTTCAGGTTCAAGCCCTGCATGTCCAAGTATTGAGTAATTTGACTTCATATAACTGCAGATATTTTACATATTAGGTTTTCAATTCCAAAAGTATTTTTGTCTGGCTCATGTAAGTAAGGTCCAAGATATGATAGAGATATGTTACATGGTTTGATCAGTTCGACAATTGCATAGCTTGTTGAACCTGGTTTAGATTTGTTTTTCGTTTCTTCAACTACTTTCACTTCTTCCAATTATAATCACCAACTTGGTTCAAAATTTATAGATTGATAATGCAGCTAGACTTGTGCTATCTTCTTGTTTGTTATTGTGACTCAGACTTTTAAGGATCATGAACATTTTTCATATGAATTTCATTTTCAAGATATAACATGTGATATTATGACTATGAAGGAGGCAATCAAAGTAATGTGTCTAATGAGAATAGTTGATAATTTCTGTTTTCTTTTTTTTATTTTTTTTTAATCTGATCTTCTTTTGTCTCATAGGAAAAGGAAGCAAAACCAAGACTAGCAGGCACGAGATTAGCAGCTTCTTATGTAAATTTCTACATTGCAAATGGGGGTGTCATTGCACCGGCATTTGGTGATGACAAATGGGATATGGAAGCATTTCACATCCTTTCTTCAACATTTCCAGATCGTAAGGTAAGACAATTTGCGGTTATAATTTGTTGAAATTATTATGTCTTCGTAGACCTCTGAGGACCAAGCGGAATAGATTGTTTGCATGGTTTTTGACATTCCATAATAAACAGATAAGGTCAGGTCAAACCTTCAATATAAGTTGTGAAATTAGAGACCAACAGCTAACCCTTCTGCAGTTTTTCTAAACTATTTTTATTTAATCTGGAAATTATAAATGAGTACCTCACCTATTTATTGTATACTCTGAGTTTCTGGTTAAGATTAACTGAGTAGTAAAGTTAATTGCTTGTTAGCAGTGTGCTTCTAGTTAAGAGCTATCATTTTCTTCAGTCAGGTGTACAAGATGAAGCTTTCTTCTGTTGAAAATGGGTTTTTTCTGCTATGGTAGTTTTGAATTCTTGATTTACTTTCAAGTTGGATGGTATGCAGGTCCTGATGATTCCAAGTGCAAGGGAACTCGTTCTTGGAGGTGGAAATATACACTGCATAACCCAACAGCACCCAACCAGTTGTACTAACTGGTAGATCAATTGTTTTAGCCATTTTCAGAAAACAAAAGGTATGTATCACATACCGTGATAGTTGCATGAAGTAAGAATTGCAAGGAAAACTTGTCTGTTTTTCACGTTAAAGTAAAATGAATTTGATTTTGTTAAGAGGCGTATCATATATACGCATTGAATCAAACTTTGAGCTAACTTTTCAGGTAGAGTTCTGTTGGAAAGCTTACATAAGTTCATGTTCTTGTGGTTTTGTCCTTGCTTTTAGTGGCGAGTGTAAGGAATGTACGCATGGAGGGAAGGTTGTTTGCTTAGGAACTGGGAGTATCTTAACTGAGAAGGATTTTCTTGATGTGAAGGAAGTCATTGAAGGCTATCAAAACTTCAAATTTATACAAGCACATCATTACAATTGAAAAGGGACCCTTTTTGTTCATTTGGAAAAGAAAAATAAAGTTTCTCATGCCAGGCCACCGCACTTCTGGTTCTTGTTGTCGCATAAGGCATTGAATAATTGTTTTTCATCAGTAAACTATGTATACCAATCTGCATACAATATTTATATTTATGAGTTTATAGACTTGCTGTTCTTGCACTTATATTAGCAATGCAGGCGAAGTTCCTGAGGTAGTGTTTTGTGAAACAAAATGCCTCTATGGTCATGAACATGTATAAGGAGCTATGATAGCCTTTGAATATCGCATTTCTCTTGAGTGCTCCAGCACGAAGAAGATGGTGAGAACTTGCCCCATTTGACCATCTCAGGACCAGCATAGATGAGCGGCTTCCCAAGAAGCACCTCGGCCATGAAGCAATTGCACGTTGATGGGCTGTGAGGAGTCTTTCGCACTGGAAGTGTTCTCAGATCATGTTGGAACGCAGTTATTTACAAGGTGTGTTCCGATCACTCAAATACTTTTTTGAAGATCATAAGCAGTAATGTAAAATTGGATACCCAAGTGCACGAAACTTGGGAAAAAAAGAACATTTTTGTGACTTGATGCCCGTGGTTTGCAAACGGAACAGGAATACAGTAAAATAAAGTACTGAATAAAGCTTGCAGGCAATCAATTTGAGCGCCATAGTAGGAAGGTGGTCTCCATTCCTAGTTGCGTACTGGTCATTCGACTGATATGAAAATGTTGCCTCAGCGGCAGCTGGCATGCTTGGTCAGATCAACCTTCCCCTTCCTACTGTCACGGACCTCAGCACTTAGTCAAATTTTTTTTAGATTAATCAGCTTTTTTTTTAAATGAGCTATAACTAAAAATTTTGTGACAAAAGAATCTTAAGAAAAGAAATATACCCTTGCAGAAGAGAGCTTTTGAAAAAAAATTTTTATATTATAACTCTTGCTTGATGTCTCCAATTGAAGGCTAATCTCTTTCTATTTATACTTTTTTCAACGGACAGTAAAAATTATTTTGATTGATTGTGGGGAATACATAATTCAAAATTTTTTAACATAATATCTATACAAAATATTTTGCACTGTGGCAGTCAAAAAATATCTAAATTATTTAGAATATTCTAAGGTACTTTAGAACAACTTACCAAAACCCATCTTAAGCAAAAAAAAGTAAAAACAAAAAGCCATAATAAACGGTACGGTGACACTATTCGAGTAACTAAATTTTTGGTAGTGTATACTAAAAATTACTTTTTAATTTTTTTTATTTTACGTTTTTTAATATATATTTTATAAATATTTAAAAATTTTATTTAAAAATTTAGATAATATAAAAAGTTTTACGTAATGAAATTTTTTTTATAACATATTTTTATTATTTTTTTAAAATTAAAAAAAATAAAACTCGTTTTTTTAAAAAAATAAAAATATTTTTTATTTTATAAAAATTTTGAATCATAAGCAATTTCAAAGCGCACCTTAATGTGTACGCTCCTCCTCCTCTTCATACGTTGCAAAAATGTTTATGAAGCAGTTAACTTAAACTGATATATACCTACAAGCATCTTGAAACGTAGCAGAACTTCATAAGTTGTATTTGTTATGCATAGTCGTGGTAAACCAAAGAATTTTAGGTCTAACTACATAAGTAACCAGAAGAACAAACTGATTTCACCGCACTGAAAAGACAATTATAAGTTCAAAATACAGCTTACCGCTTCTCGTTCATGAACCTGCCACATGCCAGCAGGCGACCATTATCGTCGATATGTACAACAGAAAGGAGCATGACAACTTTTTTCAAGTGTAGAGACAAATTATAATATTGCGAAACAAGACTGTTAACCGCTTCGTTTTCATCCGTAATTGTTTTGGAACAGATTAATTAAAGAGACAAAAAGCACACACCATCGTTTTTTCTAGTTCTACAACGACTAACAACATTCAAAGCTAATGCACGATGTTAATTCATGGCCTCTAGTTTCTTCTGTACTTCAGCACAGCAACAAAATGAGAATTCATTACGATTTCACAAGGTACCCAAGAAGGATCCCCAATATGGCAACAAGTATCACAATCATGAAGGAGAAACCACCAGTTTGCTTTCCAACTTTCTGCCGTAGGAGCTCCTGCAAGTGTGCAGGAAAATGATTAACAAAAGAAACTACTGTAGCAGATAAAAGAGTAGTTTTTACCTGAAAACATAGCATGGATAGTGGATGCACAAAAGTTGTCTACATATAAGCTTTCTCAAACCAAAGCATGTCCATTTTAAGAATGCAAGAACTAAGCTCAAGCCAGAAAACAAAACCATCTACTTACAGTAATCATCAAGTGACTGCCTCATAGATACACCTTAAATTTATTCCTATAAGGTTCTTGCAATTTGCCTGGCCTTGATCTGTCTCCACAGAAGATACTTATCCATGCATTGTTGAGCTAAAAAATGTAACCATTGCACCAAAAGAAAGGATCTAATAACTGAAATAATGAAATTGTTCAAAACCAAATAGGGTGCAGTATGCTAGACGAGGTAAGAAAACAGGTTTAGCTAAAATATGTAGAGAGGAAGGGGAGTTGTGGTTAAGCGGAGGGAAGAAAACACTTTTTCAGGAGAAATTTTTTTCAAATTGCAAGACATTTGCAAAAAGAATGAACAGTAAGAGAAGAGAAAATCAAGAATGTAAAAAGTATAAGTACTGAATATAGACTCCCCAAGAATGCAACACCAACAATATCGAGGACAATCACTAGTACTAGCAAAGCTACCTCTTCCAGGGATACCAAAGTACACATTTAAATGCAATCAACTCACTAATAAGACCGTAAGAAAATAACGCAGTTGTATGGGACAGACAACAAATTAATATCTATACTTTGTGCAAGTACTCAGCCATACTTCTGCAAGGAAATGATTACAATCAGAAAAAATAAGGGAGAAACAGTTGCTTCTTCCTAGCACAGGTGAGACTGAAAGAATGATGCATCAACTAAAAGTTTGAGTATAGTTTGTGCAACAAAATATGCCTAAATGTAAAGTTTATGTGCTGAATTTACCAATTCCTGACGCAGCTTATTGTTCTGTTGAACGGCGGAGTTCTTCTCCTCGGTTAACTTTGAAATCAAAGTGCTTGCCTATTAAAGGAAAATGCATGCCAACATTGTATATGAAACTAATTTTTTTGGAATATACAAGACAATTATCCACCAATTCCAAAAGGAAAGATTAAATTTCGAATAAGCACACAAGAATCAAGATTAAATAAAAATATATGGATCTCCTAAATGATATAGCACATATACAGATATGGCAACAAAGCATCATAGAATACAAACAAGCTGAGACGGCAATATTGAGAAGTCATAGGGCACAACATGGCTAAGATACAGGCAACAAAAATACACTTCTATACAAGCAATTATCCAGAAATTCACCCTACTCTAAAGAACATTCTCTAAAGACCACTGATATTAACAGCAGTACTTTCTAGGAGCACTCAGATTAAATGCACTACTCAAATGGGCTCTTATCACTAAAGAAATTGGTCAAAATGTCTAAAACTAAAGCATAATCTAAATAGAGCATAAATATATATTACACAAAAACAAAACAGAGCATAAACATCTATCACCTGCATTTATATCCTAAGATGCTCACTGCTGCATGTCTTCCACGTATGAAAGAGGATTTCTCTTTTTAGATTAATGGCATGTCGCAATGTACAGTTTGAGAGTATATGACATCATGATATTGGCTACTACAGATCTATCAAATTAGAAAAACACGCCAGCCTAAAATCAGTCATCCGTCTATAAGGCCACAGATCCTTTCTCATATAGAACATTGACAAAACTTCAACATGTGCCACTAACACTTCTACATTTGCCTAAGATCGCTGCTAGCATTAATAATTCTCAAAGGCTATAAAAGAGCTACACTTATGCAGATCAGAAACTTACATCAGACGATTTTTCTTGAGGCTCAGAGTATGCTCTAGATGCCTACAAACATAGCAAAGAAAACATGTCAAACTCCCAAAATACCACTGATTCATATTTCTGATCGCTTGGAACATATTCTAACCATACATACCGCAGCAAGATCTGAGGGGTTCAAGTTTCCATTGTCTGAAATTGAAGGCCGAGGTGATGAACCCTCATCAGAACCCTCAGGCACTGGTGATGGTGGCTGAGGTGGAGATACATAGGCGACACGCAACTTGACCTCTTCAACAGCATTATGAGACTCCTTTGAGAACTATATAAATGAGCAAAATTATTTCCAATGATCCACTACTCCAAGGTCCATTAAAACTAAACAAGTTGCCAAAAATAGGGGTAAAAGGTACCATTTCTGGATTGATATCCTTCACTGTGGTACCCGGGCTTGTCACCACACTTTGCACAAGGAATTTATCCTTGCATTGCAAATCAGGCGGAGCCTCCCTCTGTGCTTGCATTGTAACTGAAAATTTTAAGCAGAACAGAAAGGCAAAATTCAGAACTGCAGGAAACTACAGAATCAAATAACCAGGAAATTCAGACATCTGTTACCAATAACATCACAGGTAGATCGAGGATGAACTACCCCCGTGTTTGGGCGAACACAGTACTTCTTTGGGCTTGTCGTCTTAACCTGATTATCCACATGTAAAGCTTGTTAATTTAAAACAAAGTTACTTATATAATAGATAAAAAAGATTCAAAATTTCCCTTGTTTCTTGTTTTAATTATTTATAAAAGCGAATCAATCACCTTGAACGCAACATGCTCATCGGTCTTGTTAGTTAGCTGAAGCGAACATGAGATCTGCTTCTTCAACTCAACTATTGTCCCAACCAACAACAAACAACAAAAGAAATTCCCAAAAAGAATCAAAGAAAAACATCAAAATTCAGGCTTACCATCAACAATTCACAATAGATCGGATAATCATAGAAGAGAAGTTACAGATTCGAGAGCTTACATGGAAATTTCAGCTCTAACGGCTCGATCTCGAGCAACTCTCCAGAGCTCATCTTCAGAGACAGAATCAAACGGACACAGATTGAAGAAGAAGAACAACAACTGAATTGAAGGAATACAGAGAGAGAAATTCCCGATTGCGTCAGAGGTAATTAAATAAATGTGAGAGACAAAAAACTGGAAGCGGTGAATCGAGAGAAGAACGGAGTCGGAGTTGAGAATTCGGAATTTGGTGAGGAGTTGGATCTCTCTCTCTCTCTCTCTCTTTGTTTTTATTTTTAATTTTATTTTTTTAAAATTAAAAATTAGACATGGCAAACGTGTTTAAACGGCAAGCCCGAGTCCCTCACTATAATTTTTGTATTATTAACAAAATTACAATTTTTATTACCGTGTTTAATTTAGATCTGGAGGATTAACATATTTTCATTAAAACCACTAATAGTTTATATAACACTATATAGTCCATATAAAGAGTTTTTATTAGCACATTACTAGCCCCAACTAACAATGAGTTCGTCAACCGGTTTATTTTGTCTGTTTAATAGAAGAATTAGAGGATAGATGTTGCAAAAGTCCTTTGAATTTAAATCCATGTTGTTATTATGCTATTAATTGCAGAATGATTTGGTTACGAACTATTGTAAAATGTTTGCATAGACTTATTAAACAACTGCTATAAAACTTTTATAGAATTACTTAAAATAAGATTTATTTATTTAACAAATATTTAATGAAAATTTTTAAGAAACAAAACAATTTTTTGAATTAATATGTATTTATATTTATATTATGTATATATATATTATAAGAATAGAGGCACCTTATTTTTAGGACATTTTAGGGGCACTATTTTTATCTGAAGTTTCAAATTTAATTATCATCGTTAAATATGAAAAATTATTAGTAAAAAATATATTGCCAAAATTTGAACTAAATCGAAATACAAATCAAACTATTATTATTGATAGTATCATTGGCAGTAGATTTTTTACTGTAATTATTATTATTATTAGTTAAAAATACTTTAATAATATTGATCTGATGGTTCGACCGGTTGATCCGATGGTTCGACCTGAGAACCGTATTTCAGACAGTTTTCTGATTCGATATCCGATCCGGTTCTTACAATTATGCTTAGAACCACAAAAACTTTTTTTTACTTTCTTCTAAAATTAAGCATGAAACCATGCTCAACATGAATATAAATCAATGTGATTTAAAAGTAGTTTCATAAGGGCCCGTATTGCCAATTATTATAATAATAGGGACCTGATAATCCGAATTTCTAAAACTTATCACATCCAACTAGTACCAGTAATAAAAGAGAAGTAAAGGTTAAGAGAAGATCTTCAGTTGCAGCAATGGCGCTGCTGGATCTCTGAAATGTAGCGAGGAAGAAAAAGAAGAACAAGAACAAAGAAAGAATAAAGGCTTAAGAGCAGAAGAAATGGTCGTGGTGGATCTAATTGAGTTCGGCGAAGAAAGCTTCGACGCGAAACGATGGATCAATGCGGCGCTCGAGTCCCGGCACCCGCAGGACCCGATGGATCGTTTTCTCTCCGACCTGGAAGAATCGCTCCGGTCTTCGGCAGAGAAGATCTCCGACGGCCTCGATCGTGAGTCCGCTGATGCGCTCCGCCGTGTTCCAATCGCTGTTCGAGATCTCGTTCGGCTTCGTGAAGATGCACTTGCTCTGCGGTCTACGATTGCGCAGATTCTCAACAAGCTTAACAAGGTTAACATTTGATACTTCAAAAAAGTTGTTATGTTTTCAGAGAAGATTGAAGTTGATATGTTTTCTCGAAACCTGTTTCTAATTATTTCATCTGGATTTATGAGTAAGTTGTATGTTGTGCACCAATCTTAGATTTATGCTGATTTACATTAACATTTCGATGGTAGTTTTATGTTTAACATTTCAAAGTTGTTGTTAGATGAATAATAGAGCTCCTTATAATGTTTGTATATGAAATGGGCTAGTGCCTGCTTAGTCAAATTACTTGTATTCGTTTATTAAGTAACAAATGACCTGGCATATATTTTGAACTGAGTTCTATACGACTTTTCACGGACTTAACATTTTGAAATTGGTGCTTCATTTAACTGAAGGCAGAGGGAACATCTGCAGAGTCAATAGCTACATTGGCTAAAATTGACACTGTTAAACGCAGGATGGAGGCGGCTTATGAGACTCTGCAGGTAAGGAGGTGGCTTATGATGAGCAAAGTGGCTTGAGTTTGATGTTTGAAACTTCAAATAATTCTATGGTCTATTCTAAAGTTCTGAAATAACAGGATGCAGCTGGACTGACCCAGCTAAGTGCAACCGTAGAGGAGGTGTTTGCTAGTGGTGATCTTTCACGTGCTGCAGAAACCTTGGCTAACATGAGGCACTGCTTGTCTGCTGTTGGTGAGGTAATTATTGGCTCTGTTTCTGTGTGACTTGGTCATTTCAGAAAACTTTGAAGGGATGATCCACTTTATTATAACTCTTTTTGTATAGGTTGCTGAATTTGCTAATATTAGGAAGCAGCTTGAAGTCTTAGAAGAAAGGCTTGAAGAAATGGTTCAACCACGTTTATCAGATGCACTTTCTAATAAGAAGGTGCTCTCTTTTCATCCTTTTAGACTTGATGTTTTATACTCTTCCTCATTTGAAATTCCAGAATGACTTTTAATGTGCCTTGGACTTAACCTTTGTAGGTCAATGCAGTTCAAGATTTAAGACGAATCCTTATGCGTATCGGGAGATTCAAGATGTTAGAATCACAGTATACAAAGATGCACACAAAACCATTGAAGAAACTTTGGGAAAGCTTTGATTTGAAGCAGCAATACAACAGATATGACATGGAAAGGCATGGCGATCGATCGTCCAAAACCATTGATCCCGAAGCAAATGCATCAGCTCTTTCTTTCTCGAGCTGGCTCCCTAACTTCTATGATGAGATGCTTTTGTATCTTGAACAAGAATGGAAATGGTACCTTTAGCAGCTCTTATACACACTTTTTGTTAGTTCTTTTGGGAATATCATGTAGCTTCCTTTAGAATGAGACTACCCATCTGGAATATTATGTAAAGTGATAGATTGTAGTTGTGTTGTAGCTAATGCACGTAAGATATATTCAAATAACCACCCATCTGGAATTTTAGTTAACCTTAAAAATAATGATACTTAATATGGCATTTTATGATTAAACATGCCAGTTGTATACTATTCCAAATGCTAGCAGCAACATATGAGATACTTTATCTAAGGTTGACAGTGTTTTAATTTAGAGTTAGTCAACATATACACTGCTGCTCTTGTATATGATGCTGCAGTTTGCATACCAAATTTATTTAGTATTGAGTTCTATTAAGGCATCAAATTGATTTTATTTCTTTTTTGTGGTAGTTATATTTCGAAAAAATCTACTACGAAGTTACTGTGGTCAAATATACATACGAAATGGTGTTGATTATGATGCATGTAGCTTCTAATTTAAGAAATGGGCTAATCGTCACCAAACTTGAGCATCCATTGTACTTCTTACTACATCTTTCATGACTGTGTTCAAACTGTGATCTCAGTATTCTAATTTAAGGTTTGTTTACAGGTGTATGAATGCCTTTCCTGATGATTACAGAATTTTGGTACCCAAGGTGGTAATTGAAACAATGTCCGAGATAAGTGCATCTTTTACCTCGCGGGTCAACCTTGCCACTGGAGAAGTTGTTCCTGAAACCAAGACACTGACAAAAGGTGAATTCAACATTTTCTTTCTCATGATCTCTCTGTCCCATTAAACTCTTTAAGTTATTGCTGATGTCAATATTATTAACTTTTTTCTTTTTTTGTTATTAAAGCTGTCAGTAGATGGATTTCAACATTATATTTAATTGTTGTGCTTGCAAGACCTCAATGCCTTATATTTTGATTGTCAACTGCAGGTCGAAGCTTTCCTGAAATTAGGAAAGAATAAAATTGCATCAAACGTAGCATCAATGAATAAACTTAAGAGCTAACTGTCATTGATTTCATGGAACCGGCTGTCATATTTTTCGAAACATGCTCAAACATGTGAATTGTCTGGATGATTCACTACCTTATCTGCTACAACCTTGACTTTTTGTTCCATATTGCATATTGTTGCTGTTGGAGTCAAAATTCCAACACATCACTTGACTGTGAAGCTAGTCTTGCTAACTAACAGGAATTCTATAGGAAGTGAATTTCCAATTTATACAGACTCTGACTTTCAACTTTCAATACTTGCATTTAGTGTCCCTTAAATTATTTTTCTGAATTGAAACCTTAAATACTATTTTAGATGCATTTCAGGTATATTGGACATCTTATCTGGAGACATGCCAAAGGGTATAAAAGTGCAAAACAAGCATCTCGGAGCACTAATTGAACTTCATAACATGGCTGTTTCATTTGCAAGAAATATCCAACACTTGTTTTCTGATTCTGATATTCAAGTCCTAAGGAGTACACTGAAGACTGTTTATTTACCTTATGAAACATTTAAACAGAGGTTACTCTTGAACCTTGTTGACTTTTACTAGTGATCTTACATGTTGTACCGTCAATGTTGTGGTGATAGTCTTTCTTTTATAAAAACGTTCTCACCTCAGGTATGGGCAGATGGAACGAGCTATTCTTTCTTCTGAAATATCTGGAGTAGACATTAGGGGAGCTGTATCTCGTGGTGTTGGTGCTCAGGGAATAGAGCTCAGTGAAACAGTTCGGAGAATGGAGGAATCCATCCCACAAGTTATAGTACTTCTGGAGGCGGCCGTAGAACGTTGCATCAGTTTTACTGGTGGATCTGAGGCAGATGAGCTTCTATTGGCACTTGATGACATTATGCTGCAATACATCTCAAATTTGCAAGATACTCTGAAATCGCTGAGAGCTGTTACTGGTGTTGACAATGTTCAAAGTGAAGGTGCTGGTGCAAAAAGGGATACAGCTTTGGAAAGAAGTGAAGGTGCGCGGATAATGGATGTAGTATCTGAAGAAGAAGAGTGGTCAATTGTCCAAGGAGCATTACAGATCCTCACTGTTGCTGATGGTCTAACCAGCAGAGCCTCGGTTTTTGAGGCTTCTTTACGAGCTACTCTTGCTAGAATTGGAACTAGCCTGTCCTTGTCTGCGTTTAGCTCAAGCTTGGACCAAGCTTATGCAGTAACTGATGATGGTAAAGCTGAACTATCTGTTGCAGGAAGGGCTGAGCTTGATGTAGCATCTTTGCGCCTTAAGGAAGTGCCTGAGAAAGCTAGGAAGCTTTTTAGCCTTTTAGAACAGGTATAAGTTTACTGCTCAAAAAGGCTGATTTGTTAGATATGTCCAATTTGGCCCTACAAAAGTTTAGTAGACATCCATGTCATTATCCTTTTGCATATTTACAATTCTCTTAATGTTGTTTCTACAGTCAAAAGATCCGCGATTTCATGCACTTCCGCTTACATCACAAAGGGTGGCGGCCTTTGCAGATACAGTAAATGAGCTAGTCTATGATGTTTTGATATCAAAAGTAAGGCAGCGCCTGAGTGATGTATCTCGATTGCCCATATGGTCTTCCGTGGAGGAACCTAGTACTCTTCCACTTCCAAGCTTCAGTGCCTATCCACAGTCCTATGTGACTAGTGTTGGAGAATATCTTTTTGCATTGCCATCACAGCTGGAGCCACTGGCTGAAGGCATTTCAAATGGCGAGGTTGGTGGTGATGAAGCACAATTTTTCGCTACTGAGTGGATGTTCAAGGTAATAAGGATAAGTTTCTTCACTGGGTTCATGTCTTGTGATCTTGTCCATTGTCTTGCAAGAATTTACGTACTCAGGCACGACATTTTATATCTAGTATGATATTCATGCAATCAATTTAAGGCCTAGTCATCTGGTAATAATTCTGTTTCCTGAATTATAACCCACACCGTAGTCAATGATCTCCTTCATGATATGGGTATAAACCTTTATTGAGTGTCTGGATTCTGCTCTAGAGTTATTCTGACTTCAGCACATAAGGTTGTAGAACTTCTAATACAGTTGTTATGCTCCTTTGAAGCCATAATGCACAAGCCTATACATACAAATCATGTACACCATAGTCTTTGTTGCTTGCTTTCTCTAAATCACTGGAGGGAATAGACTTGGTGCATTTTGAAAGCCAATCACTCTGGGAACTCTTAAGTTGTGTTTACCTTTTGTCATATCTTTCATTTTACGTGTAGGTGGCTGAAGGTGCTACTGCTCTATTTATGGAACAGCTACGCGGTATTCATTATATTACTGACAGGGGTGCGCAACAGTTATCTGCTGACATACAGTATTTGAGCAATGTTCTGTCAGCACTCTCAATGCCTATCCCTCCTTTCTTGTCCACATTCCTGACCTGCCTCTCGACACCAAGGGACCAGCTCCGTGACCTTCTGAAATCTGATGGAGCAAACCAGCTTGAGCTGCCCACTGCCCATCTCATCTGCAAGATTCGCCGCATACCTCTTGATCAGTGATTTATTTGATTTAATGATGCCTTTGTCCTTACTTAGGGAGAAATCATGAACTGCCATTTTATCCTCTAAACACCAAATGGCCACAATTCCTGGTCGACCATTTGGTATAGGCTTTTGTTCCGCAACAGTTATAGTTCAAAGAACAAGAACACGAGTCAGGTGTGTATTTCATGCACCCATCTTTAGCACCCATCTTTATTGTTTGTTTTATCGGAGTCGCATACACACCTTCCAGTATTGACGCAAGTATAAATACAACAAAGAGTAATGATGACTAAGAAGAGCCACATTAGTGTAGGGAACTTGATAGTTGACATGCAAAGTCAATACTGTCCCTGTATTTTCACAAAACAATTTTAATTTGATCTGAAAAACATTAAGGTTGCAAGTAGCAGCTTTATTGATGTAAACTACTCTGTGCTCAGTTGTTACGATATGAAAACACGCACTCTAATAATGGCTCAGTTTATTGTGAATGCGTATTGTAAGAGCCATTTCAATTGCTTACAGGCTTCCTCGATCCATTCATGCACCCTGGCATTAGCAGAATAATGCAAGAAGGATGATATAATTTATTCTGAGTTGAAAATGCCTTCGTCAGATTTTGCCATGTTTTGGCATCATCTCTTGTAAGTAGTCCTTTATCCTTATAGTCTTACTTATGTCTGGTAAGGTGACCAAGGTACTGCCATCAATGCCCTTCAGGACCAATTCATTCCTTGTTGCCTTCTGCTTGACATTCAATAATCTATTGGTCTCAACCACGGCCGACCTCTGCTATGGCAGCTATGGCCTTTGCTCGTATCCTCCGCACAAATGGAGTTCTCCTCCGTTCATCCTTTATAAACCATTCCCTACACCCTAACACATACGTTCGAACCTGCCGCATTCAGCTTCTTATTTGCTAAGACAAACCATCCATCTTCACGAAAACTGAACCGTATGCCTTCACCTGCTAACGTGCATAGAACAATTGCTCCACCACCGCATAAACAGTACCTCCACTACCACCTAGTATTATCCGCCTATGCTACCTCCGCCTATCTTAAGACATCCGCCTCCACCGAACTTGACAAAGCCACCGCCGCCTGTACCACCTCCCTCTAACGTCAACTTAATTCTTTCCACCTTTCCTTATCTATGCAATATAGCTGCAAGTTGTCCAGAACTTCTAGCATAACACTAGGAACTTAGTTCCTCAAAAGATAATAAAAACACAATATGTTGAAGTATTAGAAGAGATGACTGATGCATTTCTTCCTAATGCGGCAGCCATGGGCAGAAGAAAACATATGCAATGGAGAATAAAGTAGAAGAGATGAATGAATCATTGTACATCGTTTCAGTGGCATTAAATTCATGTCTAGACTGGGGTTAAAGGATAAGTAAAAAGTAAATAAATGATCACTGAATCTTACGTCTAGGTAGTAAATGGTTGTAACGTTCACTTGTATCCACTATGAACAAGCGAACACCAACTTGTTCATGTCCATTGTCACAAAGTCATCCAATCTAAACAAATTCCAGGTTGCCGTTTCTCCGGACACTTTTAGACATACCAATAAATCATGGAGTATGACTACAATATTAGGACCGGAGCAATATGTCACGATCATAAAATTTTATCTTAACTCGTGCAGCATTTAATCAAATCTCTTCGAACTTTTTCCTAATCTAGCTATCAAAATAGCTATGTGGCAAAGGGACTTGAGGAAGAGAGGAACAATACTTGAAAAAGAACTTTTGAAAGAAATGTTTTCAATGCTTTGCTTGGTTTCAACTCTTGATTGATGGTTACAAATAAGAACCTTGCCCTCATAGTTATACTTTCTCTATCTTCTCAGTAGACGGTAGAGAATATTAGCTCAAAATCCATATTGTTCTTATAAAATATCTATAGAAAAATCTTCACATTTCAAAATATTCAAACTACCTAAAATATTTCTTCACTATTCTATATTTGTCCTAAAATATTTTAAATGTTTCAAATATTTCACCATATTTTAGACCTAACTTACGTACAAAATATTCTATCTAGATTAAAAGATATTTTATCAAGATAACATGAATGGAAGCCAAGTGCAACAATCCTTTCCTTTGGCACAGGTCTCGATTGAAAAATGCCTTGTACAATTTTCCCTCCAGCCAATCAAATGACAAATAGCATTGAGCGATATCTATCCGAAGTATTTACAGCGTTACAATATTGTAATACATACAAGTGATGCTGAATATACGAAGACAGGTTTTGCTGAACAAATACTAAGTTACCCAAACAGTAGAGTCAAACTGCACAAGGAAAGAAGTTCCAAGCAGTTAGAGGCAAGTTGCAGACAATGTAAACTTGTAACATTCTCCTTGGACGACCAAAACATGGTTGTAATAAACTTTGCTGATTCTTTTAACGAATTCATAACCCATTCTCTGAGTGTGTTAAGTAGGAAGTATGATCACACGGTTTTGATACATCAGCAAAATGCAGTAATCCACAATGGCTGGTGCTCAGTTAGAGCTTGTAGCTAGCACGATCACTTCATGATGATGCCGAGTTGTGACAACATAAGCAATTACAAAACGTGTAATTAAAACAAGCTCGATATCTTCGGGTAATGTAAATCTCAATGGACGAATAGCAACAGAGGGAGCTGTCCTCTAAGCTTGCTAAAGAGTTTTATAATATGGCAACAATTATGATTCTGAAGTATTTCTTTGGAATTTCTTCAACCATGTACCAGCGCAAGGCTATATTTCCCACTTTGAGTTTCATCCCATTCATCATCTCCCTACTATTATTTACTCATCTTCTGCAGGTACACATTAAAGAAACAACAGTAACCTAATTTCAAGTTAACACTATTACCTTCAATAGAAGAGAGTTCTTTAGAGCTGTCGGTCCTCCAATCATGGAGTACACATGCATCCAAATAAATACTTCCACGAAATTTGCTACATACTTAGCAAAAACGGCAGAAACATGTACCCAGCAAAAAGTTTTTTATATATTGTTCAGAAGTTTTAGCCTGAAGATTTAAATGGTCTTATTGAGTTTACCTCCATTAGCAGATTAGCAAGCACCTTAGCCATCTCATAGACCAGTACTTAGGCTTAAACTCTCAAACAAGCTAAACAAAAGCCAACAAACAACCTATTGAGGAGAAAGTTCAGTGAAGTAAGCACTTTTCAGTAAACAATGCAGCTTAAATAATGACCCTAACCTAGAAGATGTAACAGTACCTACCTCTGTTTCTCCAGTAAATAGAAAGACCGATTAGATATCAAAAGCTGCAAGAATAGCAGCACCTTTTACGACAAGAAGCATTTAAGTCTAGGCCAGGTATTACATAAATAAGAAAGGTTACAGGATGGTCTACCTCAACCATTTCACAATCTTGACTAATCAGAAGACATTATCGGCGATCAGGGCTCCTTGAAGACCTTTTGTGATTACTCCCAACAGGTGAGCGAGATCTGCTCCTTGCTCGACCCCTGTCTCGAGTATCACCTCCTCTAGCTCGAAACCTCTCTCTGTCCCTATTCCACCCATTTCTATAGTGATCATACTTCCAGTCAGATCCTCGTACTCCATCTCTACCACTTCTACCACTCCGATCACGAGATCTTTCTCGTTCAAAGTCTTGATCTGGATATCGATCACATTCCCTCTCCCGGCCCCCATGCCTGTCTCTTTTGACATCATTTCCCTTTTCCTTCCTTATTCTCCTTTCTTCTGCCTCCTTCTCCCTTGCTAATCTCTCTTCTTCTCTTTCCTTCTCTTTCGCAGCCTGTACAACATCACAATGCAGTGATTAAGGACCAATTCACAGCATGAAGAAAACTGTGAAAACTGAAACCATTTACTTAAAATTCTTTCCAACCTTATGCTCACTGAGGAAATCCCGTACCATACTGTATCCCACATGCTGTTTTCCAGTCACATGGGACTGGGTCCTCTCAATAGCATCATTTGCAATCAGGAAGGACCCACAAATGTCACAAAGTGCCATTTTCTTCTCCTGAGTTAGCATAGTTAATTTATCACTTGGTTGTTGAGTCAATCCTGTCTTCTCGGCATTTAGCACGTCCACCTATAGAGAACACATTCACCATTCCTAAAATTAAATTCATATATGTAAATAGTAAGATAAAAGCATATACAAGAGATGGATCACAAAAGTACCTTCCTCATGAGTGCCTCAGCTTCATCCACCTTTCCAGCTTCACCAAGTGCCTCTATTTGCTCAAGTAGTTTCTTGATCTTTTCCTCTAGAACTACAAGCTGCTCAGATTTCTCAGCTGATACTGGAGCATCAGGTGGTGGCTCCATCTCTTGGACAAGTCTTTCGTGGCCCCTTTTGACCTTCCTATCCAGGTTCAAAACCTGCATAAATCATTTACAGAATCAAATTAATTATTTCATTAATGAATGAACCTACTAGCTTCTCGCAGAATTGAACCTACTAGCTTCTCGCAGAATTGAGCAAGTTCTGCTTCAAACTTTGGCACATAGGAATCATGTCTAGGGGACTGCTCAAAACTGCATTTCAGAAACATGCCTTTAGTTAGCATCAATTATAGCTACAAACATAGATAATTATTTTAAGAAGGTTGAGTGATACAGCACATCAGAATGAAAGACGAAAAGTTGAACGAGTTCTAAGAATAGAGCTGCTACCACCACTACTATAAACTGAGGTCCATGTTCATCTTTGTTTCAACAAACTAAGCAAGTCACAAGTATCAGAAAACATTTAATATGTCTTGAACAGTTAGCTTTATCGTGAGATGCCTCTTAATGAACTACTATGCTCTGTTCCTCAGCAATTAGCTGTGAACATAGAACCAAAAGGTCCAAAACAGACTTACTTTAAGAAAAGCAACAGCCCCCAGCTTTCCACTCACCAACAATCCAAGTTATGCTGTCTATAGCTGCTATATTTCTGAACAAATAGACATGGCTACAAATATTTCCAAATGAAAGAAATACAAGCAAGCAAAACTAGATAGTTTTTTACAAGTATGTCTATCTATTTCCTGTACGAGGAATGTTGTGAAATCTGCAATTTGTCATTTTAGCATAGGAACTATTCCTTTAATTTCAAACAGTAATCATTTCCAGCCAAGCTATATCTACATTCCTACAACTAAGCAAATTCTAAAAGAATGAAAGAAGAAAATGGCAGGTTTTATCCCTACATCAGCATAATGACGAGAGAAGACAGATGCCATTCGATCTAGGAACTAAAACAAGCACAATCATTAGATTCAACAAAGAAGAGATTTGGGAAGTCCAGGAACAAATATGAACTATCAATAACGAATTATGGGGAAAGAATCATGACAAAATTATAATGCTTAAAGTAGTCAAAATTATTCAACCTATATCAAATTATCTAGAAAGCAGAAAAGAATGAGGATCAAATATCCTCTCCCAAGGTTACTTTGTCAACATCAAGTATGGTATAAATAACATCCATCTGCAAAAGCTAATTAAGCTAAACCTCTAAGTCTCCCGCACACTCTAGCATACAGAAACCAAATTGTTCCAAGACCTACATGACAGGCAAAAGGAACTAACCAAAAGGTTTCCAAAACAAGGCCTCAACAAGTAAATAGAGCATAGAGACAGAGACAACCAAAATCTAAAGCCCAAAAGACAACAAAATTAGAACAGAAAAATTCACTGAAAACCAACTAATATCCAAACCAATAGAGGTGTCCATCCACAATAGTATTGTGGCATCCATTCATGTACTTATCAATTTTAAAGAGACCTGATCATCATTTCAATACAACAATTCTCGAGAAAAATAATAACCCAAACATTATTTAAAAACTATATTTTAAAAAAAATAATAACAAAATTAACAAAATTAAAAACTGAACAAGTTTCACTGGATGCTACACAGTAAGAGATCTATACAAATTGAAAGTAATTTACCTCTCTTTGAGCTTTGGGTCGTGTATCTTGGGGCATGCTCCTGCATATAAGAAAATACAAATACGAGATTAACAATCAAGTGCCACTATATGCCCACTAATCTAAGCCTGAAACTTCCCTTGGACACATAGTCAACTGACTCCTACAACCTAGGTGGTGCTCGAAAACAATCATTTTCACAAGAAGGCTAGTAATTTCAAGGATTGAGATGTGGTGGAGGAAGTAGATTACAACAAGAGCAAAGTATCTCCAAACCAATCATCTCTGAGTCCCTCAAATTTGTGTTGCCAATCATCTACAAGCGAAAACATCTAACATAACTCAAGATAATCTCTGACTTATGTAGAAATATAAATGTTTTTCCACTTTCCAACGAGCCTACTGTCAATCAAATCCCAAAAGAACCAAACTTTAAGTTTATACTAGTTAACACCGGAGAACATTTGTCACATCCCCTAATTTTTCAGGTCTTTATCAGTTTGAATGCGAATGAAGTCGATAAACATCCAATAGATTTTACAAAAAAAAATGCAAATTGTTTCACAAATCAAGATATTTCTTGCTTTTTCACAGCAAAACCATCTTTCCAAAACAAAAGAAAAAACCACAAATTTTCCTCGACGATAAAGAAAACCAAACTTTTTCAATCAAACTGAGAATCAACAGAGAAATCGTCCATAGATTGTAAAGTTGGGTGTACCTAGATCGCTCTTGGTGTTGACGAAGAGATCATGAGGACAGAAACGGATCATGTAAGGTCGGCAGACTTGTCTATCGTCCCACTTCACTTCTCTGAAACCCTTCTTCTCCTCTTCAGTCAAATTCCTCGCCGCTCCCATCAACTCGTCAAGTAGTGCCCGTTGCGCATCCATCGTTATCACCACCTCCGCCGCCGCGGCAACAATAACAACAACGACAACAAGAGAAAAGAAATCGAAACTCGAAAGATTCGAAGAGAAATAAAGAGATTTCAGGGTTAGAAAGAGAGAGGGACTTAAAAGGAGAGGTTAACTGATTGTTTGGATTGAGAGGAATACGGAGCAACGGAGAGTAAGTGAATTAATTACTCTCCCTTGCTCTAATTTGATATAAATTAATAAAAAGTAAAATATTTTTTTATTAATTTTTATTAATTTGTAATTCGTTATATTTCATATTGGGGTGTAATTTAGAGTAAGATTAATATTATTACTGTTTAAAATATATAGTTCTTATTTTATCTATATTATTTTGTTTTATTTACGTCTGTACTAGGTTAAACGAATCCGTCGAATCGATCTCATTTTTTTCTTCAACTCTTTCTTCATCACTCATCTTGCCGCTCATCTGCTCTTGCTGCGCCGCTCGTTGCCGCTCGCCACCGTCTTTAGGTATAGTTTTGGTTTCGATTCTATTTTCACTGCTTTTGCACTGATCTCATCGTGATATCCTTGTTTGATTTCCGTCGAATTCAATTTTTTGAATCTTGAGATTTGTTCGATTTTTTTAGATTTAAAAAAAAATTTTTTAAAAAGATTTCGTCTGATTTTCCCTAATTTCTTCTTTGATTTCATTTTCAATTTTTCTGTGATTGAAATGTTAATATTTGTTAATTGCTTCTGTTGAAAGTTAATATTTATTTTGATGCCATCTTAACTGGAGAATTATGGATCATTGAAATATAAGATTATAACCGCATTGCTTTGATTTCTTCTTTGGTTCAGTCACACGCATCTTTCCTATTTTGTTTGCCTATGGGGTTCTATGTGTTGCCTTGGTAGATTTTTGAACTTCCATTTTCTGAGCTTTTAATTTGTGCCTTTGGGGTTCTGTGTTGTATTATTTGAGTTGTTTTGTAAGAAAATTTTGATTGCTATCCATGTTTGGGAAAATAGGTGCGCTCATGATAATTGTCATCGTGATTATGCATTTCGTGATAAAAAACGTATGTTTTAAAAAATATTTTTTTTGCTTCCTGCATTCTTTTGCTATATTCTGATTGCTGATATCGGTATTTTCTATCGTGCATAAAGATCACATTCTTTTCTTTTATTTTTTGCTATTTAATTCAGTGTTTGGTGCTTCTAAAAATACATGAATTATAGGTTTGGTGGTTGATCATATAGGCTGTTTTACTTGAGCTTCCGTTGGGTAGCGACTTGACATAAAGCAAACACTCACTACTTGTTGGAAAGTTTTGTCCTCATTATTACTGTTAACCTTCTCAACACAAGTCACATTTTAAAAAATTGATATTTTGTATTGCCACTTAGCTTGCTGGTTCATGTATTTGAATTCTACTAGTGTTGTTATTTGGTGAAGACTATGATGCATAAGTAGTTCCTCGGTGAAGAATATGATGCTAATGATCATCTTGATTTCATTTGACCATGATAATCTCATTTGGCCATGCTAAATGATTATCTTTATATTGTACTTTGTAATAACTTTTAAAATAGTTGTTTGTCTTAAAACATGCTTTAATGATTCCAAGCATCAGACAGGGATAAGGTAAAGAAATGACGAGAAGCAAACCTGACTCTGCAACTTCTCTGCAGGATGGTTTGCAAGACGCTCTATGTATGAGGAAAAATAAAGAAAACTTTCACGATGTGCTCAAATCACCTCGCAAAATGGATTTTGAATGGATTGAGAGTTACCTGAGGAGAAGGAGATAAAAGGAACTCGATGAGCTCGTCGAGCTCCATCGCCGTGGCTAACGCCACGGATGAGAGAAAATTTCCGAGGGTTGGTTTCTTCTGTAACAACGAAAGAGGTGCTATGCTAATACAGATGGTTAAATCACCAAAATACACAAAAAAATACGAAAAAAAAAATATTTTAGTATTTACATAAAAATTACTCTTATTTGCTCTTCAATTACCAAACAAAAATAATTATGTACTATTTATTAATCTTATTGATATATCCAAATAAAATAAAATTAAATTATTATCTTACTTTCATTTTTACTCGAATAATCTATTCTTATTTAATCTTACTCTTGTTTTCTCTTACTTAATACTCCTGCATCCAAACAGACCCTAAAAGGTTTGAGGCAAGAGTCTTGGGTAGAGCGAAGAGTCAGGTAATTTTTCATGTGCTATTTTTTTATTAGATTTTTTTCTTCCTTTTTTGTTAATTATTAAAATTTGACATTGCTTATTCTAAAAATAATTTTTTATTTTTTATTTCATATTTTAATATATTTTTTTAATAAATATTTAAAAATTTTATTTAAAAATTTAGAAAGTATATAAAAATTCTACGTAGTAAAATTTTATATTACATATTTTTATTATTTTAAAATAAAAAAATAAAATTTATTTTTTAAAAATATAAAAATAATTTTAATTCTAAAACATCTCTATTTAAATCTCAAACGCCACCTTGTAGTTCATCCGTTGCTTTTAGTTTTGATTGTTGAAAAATTCTGAAACTACAGCAACGAGCAGCAAATGAGAGCATATAAAAAATTTTTAGTCGCTCCTGTATCTGCAAATACCATGAGAAGTTTAAAAATACTTATAAAATTAATTTTTTAAAAATAAAAGATCATTTAAAATAATTACTTTTTAATTAAAAATAACAATAAAATTTTATAATATACATCTTTATATATTTAAAATTTTTAATAAACTATATAAAAATTAAAAATTTTATTAAAAATTTGAAATAAAAAGTAAAATAAAAGTTTAGAAATGGACCGCCAAACGGTGCCATCGAACTCTGGCAAAATTTTGCCAAACTAATCCGGCTATCGATCCAAAAAGCTATCTAGATTGCCGGATCATAGATTGACCAGCTAGATCAACCTAATGTTGGTCTATCTACCAATACAGAAGCTCTACAACCAATGCAAAGGTGCAATAGGCCAATACCTAATACAGACGGTCTACTTACAAATTCGAATTAGTTTGCCACCCGAATCAATAGTTAGCGAGTTGGTAGTACGAAAGATTTATTTGTAGACCCGAACCGATTTACCGCACGAGTCAATAGTTTTTGGATCGAGTTGGGCGGTTTGGTCCGAATCTGCTAACTATAGCTAATTCTAAGAGCAGAAAACAAATCAACACTAAACTACATCTTTTAGGCGGATGACTATGAAATTAGAACTACTCATTATAGAAAATGATGAAAGCCAAAGATAACATGAGAGATTCACTATACTCTCAAAAGCCCTGATCACTTTTCTTCTATAGACAATGGAAAGGCCAGCAGACTTCGCTCGTTCATCGAGCAATTTAATGCAGGAGTTTGCAGTAGAAAATATTCGGTAGGAGAAAATGTCTGGTTGCCTTCCCTGCACTGGAAATGAACCCAAACTATCATCAGTCTCCGATATATTTCATACATTCTCTGGTAATGTAGCCCCTCTGTAATGATTTACAAACAAATAGGACGCTTACCAAGTTTGTCAACTAGGAAGAATTTCATTTGAACGACTGTGGCAGACATAAATAAGCAAATACTTTTATCTGTTATAATTTGCGTAAAGACAGATTGTATTGGCAATAAGATGAAAAGGTGAGGACCTGAGAAAAGTGCCTTCCGATTACTTCATCCAATAAATGAATAAATACAATGTCCCTGGGTCTCTTAAAGCAACTCAATGAATGGTCACCAAAGTACCTTGCTTAAGAAGACAAATACCTAATGCCGAAGCACCAGAAGCACTTATTCTGTGGCGCTAGAAAATCATCAACTAAGTCAATGCTTGTTTACATATACATATAAACAAGTAAAAGTCATAAGTAAGTCGATGCTTGTTTATATTTACATATGACTTGCGCAGGGAAAGAAAAGATCAGCAAAAGATATGGAAACATTTTCAAGTTGAATGAATGAACAAAAAATAACATATAAACAAAATCTAATCCATCTACCAACAGATTACAACGACAAACTTCAACATAACTAATCACTACATTTTACTGTGTACATTCATCACAGGCACATGTAGAATCTATTTAATAAGGACAAAACACAAACAGCCACATCATTTTCATTGAATGCATTCTAACATTCTCAGAGTATGAAAACTGCCAACAAGTTTCCACTGTTAGCTCTACAATACTTCGAAACAAAGACTTTGAATAACTTCTAATCAGCAGTTCTTCAAAAGCTCCAACTCCCAAACTAATATTGCACAGCAGCCAGAATGACAGAATCACGGTAAAAGCTAAGCTATAGTTCCTCTAGCAAATATGTGCTTTGACCAATCTAAACTGAAGTCAATAGAAAATACGTTCTAGATTTCAGATTGTCACTATTCATTGACATTCATTCACATACTAATCTAAGCTACAGGATGAACAAGTAACATTTGTTGTAACCACAACCATGACCTCAGAGATTGATCTATTATGGGCTAGGATATGAGCAAAATTCAAGGAAATACAATAGTATAATTCTTATCACCAATGGACAAAAACACAGCTAGAATAAAACATTTTCCACTTGTCTTGTAAGGTTTCCCATCAATATAAACAGAAACCCAATCAGGAACTCAAAACCTATCAAAAACATATGCATTGGAATTTCATGTATATGTACGACAGATGAATCTCCAATCATGCTTCATCACTCAATCACAACACAAACCAGTCCTCTCGTTGATAATGTATTTAGGCCTACAAGTATGACTAAACACCCAATCCAGAAAGCCTTCATTCACATTGCCTCTATTTTCCATCCTTTTCTTTAAAAATAATCAAACATTGCAGAGTAAGACGAGCCACCGGCACTGAAACATGAAGAAAGAAATCCCTCATTAGAGAAGAACAAGCACCACGGCCCAAGATAAAACACTTCAATTTTCTAAGCAAAAACTTGTGCCTTACAGCAACATAATAAGAAAATCAACACAAAAATTTTTTTAAAAAAAAATCACTTTAAACCAAAACTTCCGTCACTTCTACTACGTACCAATGATAACAAGATTACAAAAAGGCCTAACCAGTCAATCAGTTTCAACGAGAACAACTACTAATCGAAATCACAAACTTATCAACCAATCAATTGTCGACACGGTCTTCTTCAACGGATCTGGGCGGGCTTCGTGGGGGTTTCCGGTAAACCTCCTCGTAGTACTTAGCGATGATGAGACCGGTATTGAAGAGCTTCTTTAAGTTGGGAACATTGTAGTTCTGCGCAACATAGACCCCAAATCCAGTTCCTAACAAGAACGAGAAGCTGCTACGAATCAAGCCCATCTCAAATCTTCTCAAATATTTCGCTGTACTACTTCAAACTTCAATCTTTGGAATTCTTTTGGTAAGATTTGAAGGGTTTTTTAATAGCGGGAGTTCGGAAAGCTAGGATGCTGCCGCAAGGCAGAGAGGAATTGTGAAGAAATTGGGCTGCAGAAAATTTGAGCGATTTACGTAACTACTGCTGCGGCAATAAAAAAGAGACCGGCTACTTTTATTTATTGTTTACCAAATCAAGTTATTGCTGTCCTAAATGCAAAAACTGTTTTCGGGCCTTGTATTGTTTAACTGGGCCTGTTTTTCAGGGGTCCAATTCGCTTGTGCTCTGATTTTGAGAACTTTTACAGCATGTGTTTGTGCTAATAAAGCACGGACGATGAAGGTCAGTGTCTATTGCCGGAACAGAAGAAAACCAAACAGGAACAACGGCAATGGCGGAAGTCCGTAAAAATACTTGCCAGACTTGATCCTTTACAACATTTTTCACTCTTTTCTCTTCGTCTTCTGCTGCAACCATGGACTCTCCTTCTCGTTCACTTATCGTGACTGGCGTTCTTTTGCTCTTCCGGTACAACGTGAGCCTTCTGTAAATGCTCTTATATCTCCTCCGCCTTTACTACTACTCCGTTGTAGTTGTGGACGCAAATGAAGAACCTCTTCACGCCTTTCGACAATATTAGCTACCGTAAACACCCCTGTTCTGCTTCTCCCTCCCTCTTCGATGCTGCCCTCATCAGTTACTCTCATGGTTTCCTACTCTTCAGCTTCAGAAAATCCCTCTACTGAGACTCCGAGTTAGACTAGGCTTAAATTAGTAACGTGTGTTTGATAAGCCCGATCAAAAAAGAGACTATTTTGATAGGCTATATTACAACCCAATTTGGGCCCTAACAGGCAAAAAGTTAAACCAAATCTAAATAAAACCCAAACTCAACCAAGCCCAATAAGTCTAATATAAAATCGATTCAAAATATCACAATCTAAATTTTTAGAAAATTTTGATAAAACTTTCCCTAAAAATCCAATGAGAAGAACCTAACAATAAAACCACAACAATACTATCATAAATCCGTTCAACAACACGAATAAATAAAACACAAAAAAAAGCTTAACAACTTATACAACTGCTACATGCGGTAATACATCTTAATAAAAAAATAAAAACAATTTAAATCAATAATCGGGTGTCAAGCCGATAATTTACAAACAATTATAAGAATAGTACAGTCCCTCGAGTATTACAGAGCCAACCAAAGGATTATGAAAATACACGGACGTACCCTCATAGCGTCACTCTGATCCACGATAGCGAAAATCTACTAAACTCCAGCTAAACCCTGTAATAACTGGGGGAGGCCAAAAAAAGAAAAGACTGAGTCCAGACTCAATGAGGTAATAAATCAGAGATGCACTATTTAAGCTTCTAATGCATTATTTAATTATTATCTTCCTGCTCCTTTACATGCCACAAATGCATTGATAGATCAGAGCATGCTTTATCTAGTTCTACGTTATCCCATACTGATCTAATTCTAATAAGGACAGATATGGAAAGCATGACATGCAACACAAACTCTTTCCTTGAAACAAACAATTATGTTATAAGAATTCTTAATTCTTACATTTTTATATTCATACACGCATGATAAATATACAAGCACAAACCTGATATTATCTACATGCATGCATATGTCTATTAATACGAATAGCATACCTATAATTCATCCACTCGAATATACTAAATGCAATGTGCATTATGCACTAAAAAGTTAAAGTCATACAATCAAGTGATAAAGCGGGACCATATCTTCAACTTGCATTATAATGCTATCAGCATACACATATGCACGCGAGTGAGAATGTAAGCTAGATATATTGTATGCCTCAATTAAAGCCTCATGCACTTGTCTCTACGTTTTCCGTATAGCAAGTTATCCAAAACATGCATATAATTACATGTAGTGTATATCAAGCCTACCAATATTATCTGTATGTATGATTATGTATGCATAAGTATCTATATCTATGATTTATCATTTGTCAAAAATCAAGATGGAGTAAAAGATCAATGCATGTCTATACAATCTACATATGTCATCGTGCATGCACATGTATCTATCTACATGATGTGACACTGATTAGAGAATCAGGATAATAATAAAGAGCGAGACTCAGTCTCCAGCTCAACCTACCAACCAGGCTATTCCTGCCTCGGCGAGGTACAACCATCCCGGGTGATCGGACCGGATGGGTCGTGGTATCGCCCCCACGTGCATGGGCCTAACAATACTATGGCCATAGGTGGGTGCCCGCCCCACACCCACTGGGGTCATGATTTCAGCCCCTGACTTGCCTGCCCTCGTGCAGCGCGAGTGTCCATGCATAAGGTCAATCGAACTTAAAGCCTCTACAGGCATTAATCATATGTCATCTGCATATGCATCATGATCAACCAGGCATAAAGCCTCCATTAGGTTCATTCTCAACCATATGTCCATATACATATACGTCTACAATGTTGAATAATATATGCTTGAGAATCATATGCGAGCAATAGATGAATAGCATTCATACATATCTAAGTTACCATGCATCATGTTGCCGATGATCGTCATTTCTTATAAAGCATGTTTCACAAATAGATTATGCATCCCACACAAAAGTCCAGACAGTATACATAATATTTATGCTTGAGAATCATAGGCGAGCAATAGATGAATAGCATTCACACATATCTAAATTACCATGCATCATGTTGCCGATGATCGTCGTTCCTTTTAAAGCATGTTCCACAAATAGATTATGCATCCCACACAAAAGTCCAGACAGTATACATAATAATTTATGCAATTAGTTTCCAATACGTATTTACAAGTTTGTCGACTTGAGTATACTAACTAGACATGTTAAGCCATTTACTAATAGCAAACAAATATACTGTGTCAAGATTTCTATACATATGTACTAGTCATAAGCATGCTAAATGAAAGGAGAACGCCGGCGGCCGAAATCGGTAAAATAATGTCCGCCGAGGAGCTCTTTTGCAATCACATACGGGGGCTAGAAATCATTAAAATCGAGAGAGGAAAAAGCATCAACAAGGTAAGAAGATGGTCTCTGATAGCTCAGATCGAGCAGTTCGCCGGCGAGAAGCTCCGGCGAAGTTAGGGTTTTGTAATGATGCGCGGTCAAGCACGACGACATGCTTGAGGGATGGCGAATAGCAACATAAAAAGGCTAAAAAGTGGCCGGAGATGAGGAAGTAGGCAATTACACGCAGGAGGGGGTGATCAAGTGTGGCACGGGAGATGGGAGGTAGCGGCCGAGTGGGGGAGAAAGCAAAAAGGAGGAAGGAAATAATTATGTAAGGGATAAGATAAGATTAAGCCTAATAAACATACGAGGTTACATACGCTTCATACGCATTTGTAATGGGCTTGAATTTAGGCTTAGTCTAATGAGTTTTGGGATATTACAGACTAGGATCAGGTTAACAGCGTAAGAGTATGAAATAGTGTCCATATAAAAACGGATTAGTTAATTTAAAGATGGATCAGCAACTCATTTTGAGTTAGATCAAATGGATCCTGATTTGGTGAGCTTAATAACTCACGTCCTTTAATAGTTCCACATTAGCTGAATACTATTATATGTGCTTACAAGTGAGATATTAATTCATAAAAAATTGATTAATTCTTTTAGTATAAAAATCCAATCCTATATAACTTTCCAGCATTTTTGGCTATGAGCAAACTTATCCTACCACGCCACTCCGTTGCCGCATAACCTATGGCCTCCTGACCCATTTGGAGACATTAAGGGGGTGTTTGGCTTTGCTTTCTCCCAACCCAACTTTTCAATTCTCCATTTCACGTTTTTCAATACATATTTTATAAATATATAAAAAATTTATTTAAAAATTTAGAAAGCGTAGAAAAATTCTACGGAGTGAGATCTTTTTATTGCATATTTTTATTTTTTTAGAAGTAAAAAAAATAGAGCTCGTTTTTCAAAAAAAATAAAAATATCTTTCATTTCACAAAAGCTCTATTTCATAAGCAATCCCAAACGCCCCCTAACTGCCGACTTGTATTCCAGTTCTTTCGTGGCCGCCTGGAGATGATGAATGGGTTACGTGTCAAATGAAAAATTAAATTGTCAAAAATCAGCATGCCGTTGTTTCCAGAGGACCCTATATTGCTATAGAATTTTTTCTCTAAATTTTGTGCTTTTGAGCTACGTCTGGAATATGATGACAGTGGAAGGTTCGTCAAACCGTGCAGGGGATAGCGGTTGCTTGCTGGATGCCGGAAAGATTTAGGTTTGTTTTCTTTCCACGCATACAACTCACTTTCTTCTGCTAAAAAATTAGTTCTATTTTATTTTCAATTACACAAAAAATAAAAAAAATATTTTTAACTTCTTATAAAAAAACATAAAATTAAATTCATTTTAAACAATATTATTTTAAATAACTTACTTTTTAATAATTAATTTCTAATATAAAAAAACACACCCAAAAATTATTTTAAATTACAGTTGACCCACCGGCGGTGAAGTGGGTGAAGGTGAAAGCTAAGGGAGATGTCTGCTTGTTCATGGATGCCAAAGAAAGAACATTGTAGCAGTGAGAAGCGTAGCAGATGGGAAGGTCCGGAGCAACTGAATCTACTTTGTTTATGATGGATCCGACCAGTGTACCTTTGTCTACTTGAACGGGCAACCACGAGAGTAGTTCAGTTTCATGGGCACATTCCTGAGGAAAAATAGTGGGTTACCAATATGGATCATGCCTAAACTACTTCTGAAAAAGTAGTACTGTTAAAAGTGATAAAAGTAAAATGACTTGGCACTATCAAATCAAATGTGAGGAAGAGAAGTAGTTATGAAATAAATATTTTCTAATGTTTGTTTAGGTTCAATTTAAGCTAAATTATGTTAATGCTAAAATAATTTTTGAAGTTATTGGTAACCTAGCCATATTAGTAACAGTCGCAAAAATCAAGCAACACTTGCATTGCCCATGACAAGTTCCAGGCATGAAAATAACAAGGCCATTTCAACTTAGTAGGACTGCAGCACAACAACTGAGTTTGTAGTGACTACCAACATTACAGACGGTTTTCGTTTCTAAAACTCGATTATGGACATACTTTTAAATCAAATTTTAATGTCATTCGCTATATATTGAAACATCTATCGATCATATTCATACTTTCTTCGCAGTTCCAAATCTACATCACACTGCCGTAGCCGTAGTCGTTCCTTCTTTAGGATAATATCTATGTATAGAGTAAATTTTCAAAACATATATGTTGCTGGTTATCGATTGTAAACTATTGGCACATAAGTGATGTAATTTAGAAGTAATCGATAGGAGCGCAAATACAGTAGTTCGAATATATACAACTACATATATGATTTATAAAGTAAAACATGAATGGACTCCACTAACTCCAAAATCAGAGGAACGTGATTCCGATTTTAATTAACTCAATATATTAAAAATTCAAGCGCGATCAAACTCTGATTAATCAATAAAAGAAAACTTTATAATTGTAACTCACATGATCATAACGAACATACGTCTTAATTATTTATCTATATTTGAGTATATAATACAACAACCCCTTGAGTCTGAGGGCGGAATATCTTGAAGATTTGATTTGATATTCCAGCAAATATGACAGTATCTTCTAATGCTTTCTTAATAATGTGACTAATGAGCGCTTACAGGTGATCCATTACTTGCCCGCAGGTGATAATACATTTCAAACTAACTACCATCGCTATATAAATAGTTCCTTTAGATCTACAGATATGCAGCACAAGTACCTCACCATATAACTTGAGGAAATGGCTGGCAAGAAGAATGTTTCCGTTGCTCTCGGCCTCGCATTCAATATGCTGCTATTCACTTTAGTCGCCTGCCAACAACAATGCTCCTTACAAACTTCCGACTTGCAAGTTTGCACCGCCGTCCTGAACAATCCTTCATTGGCTGGTCAGATTTTACGCACGGTGTCAACCATCACCCAGGGCCAGGGCCTGAACAATCCCTTTGGCTGGTCTGAATTTAGGCACCGTTACCCAATGCTGCTCCCTGCTAAATGGTACTTCTGTGGATGGGACATGTGTGTGCAATGTCCTCAAGGTTGCCCTCAACACAGGCGTTTTAGGCACTATTAACATCGGTACACCTGCTGCTGCTTTCAAGAGTCTAGTCAATACCTGCAACGCCACTTCCCTTTTGAGCTTCCGGTGTTCTTAAGCAAATTTTTGTTCCCTAAGTTGATCATGTCTTCTGATCAATTTGTGTTGTAAGATTTTTCAGGCATTGCGTTCATGCTTGTTCTACTGAATAAGGCTTAAAAACAGCCAAGTCTGTATTTGTCAAAGTTGTTGCTTTTCGATGTGTTTTCTTATTTATTAACCAAACATTTGGAGATCTGGTCACTAATAAGTATGACGTACGTACTCTTGTCGTTCGTAGCAGCTAGCATAAATATATCCCTGTTGAATCAATTGGTTTCTTCAAATTATTATTATAAGGTGAAGAATACTGAAGTAGCTGGTGTTGATCTTAGCAATGGCAACAAAGACAAAAATCTCAATAACACTGTTTCTAATCTTCAATCTTCTCTTCTTCGCCTTCGCTAACGCTTGTGACAGCGGTTGCAATCCAAAACCAAGTCCTCCGCCGAGTCCTAAACCAGGCCAATCACCTCCAGGTGGTAACGAGAAGTGCCCAATAGATGCCTTGAAGCTTGCCGTGTGCGCTAACGTGCTCAACGGTCTCCTAAACATTACAATTGGCACACCACCGAAGGAACCATGCTGCTCTTTGCTTGGTAACCTTGTTGATCTTGAAGCTGCCGTTTGTCTCTGCACTGCAATCAAGGCAAACATTCTTGGAATCAACCTTAACCTGCCTATTGATCTTAGCCTTCTCCTCAACTACTGTGGCAAGAATGTCCCGAGGGGATTCCAGTGCCCTTGAAGTCCTGATCACATAAAAGTTTTATCTTCATAAATCATCCCTATATATGTAGCCAGTGTTTGGTATATCATATATGTGTAGTACTTAATAAGGGCAGAGAAAGGTATCCAGGATGGTTGCCAATATTTCATGTGTCCATGTAGAAGTGTTATATATATGGTATGCTAAAAATGCATGAATATATGTTTCTCCTTGTTAATTTCATGTGCTTGTTATCTTAGATGGAGGGTGGTTGTCCTGATCAGTTGCATTCAGCATTTTTAATAAACTTACCAAATGTTTGGATTAACAGGAAATTACGCTAACTGCTACAAGAAGATGGTGAGTTTGGCACTACTGCTTAATTACCAAATGTTTTTCACTCCTTCAGCTCATTTCAGAATTTTTAATAAACTTTCTATAATATTCTAAAAATTTTATTTAAAAATTTAAAAAATATAAAAAAAATGAAGTTATAAAATTTTATTATTTTTTATTTTTTATCATTACTTTTTTAATAGAAAAATTAGAACTTATTTTACGAATAGAATAAAAATATTTTTTTTAAAAAAAAGTTCTATTTTATAAATATTTTCCAACACATCCGTAATGCTTTGTGACCAAAAGCAAGATCTCCAAATGTTTCATTAATAAATAAGAAAACCGTCTGTAATGTTGGTAGTCACTAGAAATTCAGTTGTAGTGCTGTAGTCCTACTAAGTTGCAAGGGCCTTGTAGTTTTCATGCCCGGAGCTGCGACGGGAAGGGACACTTCACCTGTTGCTTGATTTTATCGTATATACTTCGAACAAATCGCACTTTATTTTTACTGTTGTTGAAGCATTTGTCTATTATAAAATTGTCGTGCTAGTTCAGACCATTTAGGAGAGCAGCAGGTGTTCAGTTTCTTCTTCCATATTGTTTCTTTCTGAGGCGCCAAAGTAAAATATGCAGAAGGAGAGAAGTTGTACTGAGAGAAAAAAAAAAATACTGTCTTTAGCCGCAGATAGGACCTCTCGCCTTATAATAATAATTTGAAGAAACCAATTGATTCAACAGGGATATATTTATGCTAGCTGCTACGAACGACAAGAGTACGTACGTCATACTTATTAGTGACCAGATCTCCAAATGTTTGGTTAATAAATAAGAAAACACATCGAAAAGCAACAACTTTGACAAATACAGACTTGGCTGTTTTTAAGCCTTATTCAGTAGAACAAGCATGAACGCAATGCCTGAAAAATCTTACAACACAAATTGATCAGAAGACATGATCAACTTAGGGAACAAAAATTTGCTTAAGAACACCGGAAGCTCAAAAGGGAAGTGGCGTTGCAGGTATTGACTAGACTCTTGAAAGCAGCAGCAGGTGTACCGATGTTAATAGTGCCTAAAACGCCTGTGTTGAGGGCAACCTTGAGGACATTGCACACACATGTCCCATCCACAGAAGTACCATTTAGCAGGGAGCAGCATTGGGTAACGGTGCCTAAATTCAGACCAGCCAAGGGATTGTTCAGGCCCTGGCCCTGGGTGATGGTTGACACCGTGCGTAAAATCTGACCAGCCAATGAAGGATTGTTCAGGACGGCGGTGCAAACTTGCAAGTCGGAAGTTTGTAAGGAGCATTGTTGTTGGCAGGCGACTAAAGTGAATAGCAGCATATTGAATGCGAGGCCGAGAGCAACGGAAACATTCTTCTTGCCAGCCATTTCCTCAAGTTATATGGTGAGGTACTTGTGCTGCATATCTGTAGATCTAAAGGAACTATTTATATAGCGATGGTAGTTAGTTTGAAATGTATTATCACCTGCGGGCAAGTAATGGATCACCTGTAAGCGCTCATTAGTCACATTATTAAGAAAGCATTAGAAGATACTGTCATATTTGCTGGAATATCAAATCAAATCTTCAAGATATTCCGCCCTCAGACTCAAGGGGTTGTTGTATTATATACTCAAATATAGATAAATAATTAAGACGTATGTTCGTTATGATCATGTGAGTTACAATTATAAAGTTTTCAGTTATTGATTATGAATTTTAAACATCAACTAACCTATTGTTTAAGGATGATTTTTAAAAACTTGAGTTAATTAATTATAATTGCAATCACGTTCCCGCTGATTTGGGAGTTAGTGCAGTCTGTTCATGTTTTCTTAATAATGTAATTATTGAGGTTCTTAATCCTGCGAACTTGTCTATCTGTGATTAATGAGGTTCTTAATCCTGCGAACTTGTTTGTGCGCTCCGCATTCCTTATTTGAGCCGTCGAATTTCTCCATCCGACGGCTCACAATCGCTCCCCATTTACATAAGAAAAAGTATTTTGTTTTTCCTTGGGATGGTTCGGGTCGCGGTGGTACAAGCAAAAAATAATACTAATAAAAATTAGAGGTTCTTAAATTTGTTTCTTAATTTATCTTTTTTCACTTTACACTTGCTCTTTTTTATGGGAGTTCTAAATAAAAAATATCTAACTTTAAATAAATATTCTAATATAATAAAAATATAATATATATATTTAATATAATAAATTATTTTTGTTTATAATGCAATTAAGAAATTTATCTTTGTTTTTTTTAAACAGATTGAATTTTAGTGAGCTCATTACGCAGTTGGCCATTGAGCTCACTGGATGCTCTCTGGCCAGTGAGCTTTTCAGCTGGTGAATTTACAGTGAGCTGGTAAAGCTCAAATTTTTTTTTGTTTTTCTTTTGTTAATAGTTATGTACAATGCAGCTTAAATAAATTTAGTGTAACAAATTTGATTTTTTGTTTTACAATACATCTTTGGAAATATGGTTTTGTTTTTTACAAATTCATCAAAATTGGCTAGCTCATGGCAGCTTACCAGTGAGCTAGCAGTGCCCACTGGTCAGTGAGTCAGTCCAGTGAGCTCACTAGTTTTCGACTAGTGAGTTGGCAGAACTCAAATTTTTTTTTGTTAATAGTGATGTATAATGCAGCTTAAACAAATTTAGCATAACAAATTTGATTTTTTTTATAATGAATCTTAAGAAATATGATTTTGTTTTTTGCGATTTTTCAAGATTGGCTAGCTCATAGCAGCTCACTAGTGAGCTAGCAGTGCTCACTAGTCAGCTCACTGCTCACTGAGTTAGGCTAGTGAGCTCACTGGTCTGAGTATCTTAAATCTTTTTCGAGTTTCTTGTGTACACTCCTCAACTGTGAAGAATTTGTAGACATGAACAGCAAATATGTAATGTCAATGTAATTTATGACATGAATGCAGTTAGTGTATAATGTGAATGAATCAATCATTTTTCAGTATTTTTGTAATTGTTAATGTAGCTGTACTATTTGATGAATAAGAAAATTTCTTAATGTAGCTATACTACTTACCGATCGTTAATTCGGTAAGTTTTCGTATTTTTTTGTTCTTCTTCTCCTCCTGCTCTTTATATTTCCCTCATCGATTTATTATGTTGCAGCCTCGAGCACCGTCGAAGTCGATCAGGTGCAAGCGATGTGATCAACCCGAGCTTGCCGGTTTTTAACCTCGCCGTTGGGCAATACCGATTCCGGTATTGTTATTTCTTACTTTTCGTGACCAATATTTATTTCTTTATAATTTTTTTAATTTTTTTTTCTATGTTGGTGCAGATAGTGATCACAGTTGAGACAAGAATTAATAAGGAGAGATCCGCAGCTCTATAGTATTGAATCTTGATTTGATTTCAATTTCAATTTCAATTTCGATTTCAGTTTCATTCTTTGTTTTCATTTCAACTTCTTATGCAATTTTTGATTGTGGGTCTGATTCGACTTTTTTTGTATAGCTTCAGATTTCAACTTTTAATTACAGTGAGCTCGATTTCAATTTCAAATATTATAATTTCAGTTTCAATCTCAATTTTTTTTTTGCTTGTTTTTTATTGCAATGCTAGCAGGTTAATGTTTTATTATGTTTTTCCCTATTGTATGAAGATGAATAGATGGAAGATGCAAGCGGCCAGTGAAAATGCCAATGCAATTTGTTTTTTTTCTTGGCTCTTTTTTTATTTTCAATGTGATTATATATCCATTACTGAGATTGAAATTGTTCGAGGGTGTAAGATAGGTTACTCAAGTTAATGAAAGGAATATTTTGTGAAAAATTGTGTAATGCTGACTTTTTTTAATGGAATGTGAATGAGTTTTTTACTCCATATGTGTTGTGTGAATGTTGTGATTGAGTAAATATTAATGTGATGTATATGAAGCTGTGAAGTAGAATGTGAAATATATCCGTAATGTGTTGTGTGACCATATCAATAAAAATTACTAGAAGAAGTTTACAAATTATGTGAATGTGAATAGCTTACAATAAGGGTGGCAGTGAGTTGTGTATATATTTGTGGAGCTCTTGGTACATATATTCCTGGCAGAGGAGACTAATGAGCTAGCAGTGTTCAATGAATTCCTACTGCTAGCTCTTGAATGTGATTGTTGTAATGCTGATTGGTATTTGGTGATGCTAATGGACAAGTGAAAGCATCTAGTAGTGAATGGCTACCTTGTACTGGCAAAGTAAACTAGTGAAGCTCCTAGTAGATGCATACCTGATAAGGAGGCCAGTGAGCTAGTCTCTTGCTAGCCAACTTCGCTACCTCACTGGCAATTGACTAATGAGGTGATAGCTCACTGGTCAATTACCAGTAGGCCCACTGCTCACTGGGTCAAATCGGTGAGCTAGCAAACTTCAAACTTTTTTTTTGTTAATGGTGTTGTACAGTGCAGTTTAAACAAATTTAGTATAACAAAGTTGACTTTTTATAACAATGCATTTTAAGAAATATGGTTTTATTTTTTACAAATTTTTCAAAATTGGCTAGCTCATGGCAGCTCACCAGTGAACTAGCAGTGCTCACTGGTCAGCTCACTGGTTTCCGACCAGTGAGTTGGCAGAGCTCAAACTTTTTTTTATTAATGGTGTTGTACAATATAGTTTAAACAAATTTAGCATAACAAACTTGATCTTTTTTGTACAATGCATCTTTAAAAATGTGATTTTATTTTTTACAAATTCTTCAAGACTGGTAAGCTCATGGCAGCTCACCTAAGAGCTAGCCGTGCTCACTGGTCAGGTTACCTATGAGCTAACAATGCTCACTAGTGAGCTAACATTAGTCAGCTACCAGTGAGCCCACTGCTCACTAGCCAGTGAGTTAGGCTAGTGAGCTCACTGGTTTTCGGCCAATGAGATCACTAGTCTCCGACTAGTGAGTTGGTAGAGCTCAAACTTTTTTTTGTTGTTAATGGTGTTGTACATTACAGTTTAAACAAATTTAGCAAAACAAACTTAATTTTTTTATTACAATGCATCTTAAAAAATATTTTTTATTTTTTGCAAATTCATCAAGATTAGCTAGCTCGTTGCAGCTCACCAGTGAGCTAGCAGTGCTCATTGGTCAGCTCATCAGGTTAGCTGCCAGTGAGCCCACTGCTCACTAGCCAGTGAGTTAGGCTAGTAAGCTCACTGGTTTTCGGCCAATGAGATCACTAGTATCCGACTAGTGAGTTGGTAGACCTCAAACTTTTTTTTTTGTTAATGGTGTTGTACATTACAGTTTAAACAAATTTAACAAAACAAACTTAATTTTTTTATTACAATGCATCTTAAAAAATATTTTTTATTTTTTGCAAATTCATCAAGATTAGCTAGCTCGTTGTAGCTCACCAGTGAGCTAGCAGTGCTCATTAATTCACTCACCAAGTCACCGCCCGGTGGAGCCGACCGCTCATCGGCGATGAGTCAGTCGGTGAGCTCACCGGTTTTCCGACTAATGAGCTTACTAGGTTCGCCAGTGAGCTGGCAGACCTCAAACTTTCTTTCTTTCATTTTTTGTTAATGGTATTATACAATGCAGTTTAAACAAATTTAGCATTAACAAACTTGATTTTTTTTCAATGCATCTTAATAAATATGGTTTTATTTTTTACAAATTCGTCAAGATTTGCTAGGTCGTTGCAACTCACCAGTGAGCTAGAAGTGCTCATTGGTCAGCTGCTAGTGAGCCGACTGCTCACTGGCCAGTGAGTCAGTCCAGTGAGCTCACTAGTTTCCGGCCAATGAGCTCACTAGTCTCCGGCGAGTGAGCTAGCAGAGTTTAAACTTTTTTTTTATTAATAGTGTTGTACAATGCAGTTTAAACAAATTTAGCATAACAAAATTAATTTTCTTTTACAATGCATCTTAAGAAATATGGTTTTGTTTTTTATAAATTCTTCATAATTGACTAGATCATGATAGCTTACTAGTGAGCTAGCAGTGCTCACTGGTCAGCTCACAATAAGCTATGTTAGCTCACTGGTCAGCTGCCAGTGAGCCCACTATTCACTTGCATTAATTTTTCTTATAATGCAGCTTGAAGAGATTGTGTACAATATCTACGCGCTTATATAGAAATTGTTAACACAAATTCGTCATCCTACACTAACCGAATAGCTACATCTTCATCTTTACTATCTTTATCTTTGCGAGTATCTTTATCTTCAATATTATCTCTAACAATAACTATCAAGTAAGAAAGTGATGAAAAATGTCAAAATTTGAATAAAACAAAAGTTAAACTTAGAAATTAAAATAAAACAAATGATTAAACTTACTTGTCTTATTCTTTCTATTTTGATTTTCAGATAATTTTGTTTATCATGTTTGACACCATACCTATTATAATATGCATATTTTCTATCTACGTTTGCTTTGGCTCTTGTAGTGGCTTTATGCAAATCTCTTTTTATTATACTACCACCTTTGCAAACCTTTTCTTCTCTATTTCTTCTTTTTGTTTGTAATATATTAGGATTTAAAAACAAAACTTCAGAGGCATCAACTAAATCGGCCAAATTCTCATTATGCATACACGAATCGACGACCGCATTTATATCTTGATCATTACTCCTCCTGACCTTCTTGAGCCGCACCATTGTTTCTTCTAATGCTTACAATAAGATTTTGTATCCCTTTTCGATTTCAATAGTTTCATAAACTATTTGATTGAATACCATATGCAGTTGGATCGTTGTCAACAACTCAGCATTCTCATGGCCATTTATTGAACCTGTTAAATATTCCTGTAAGATTAACTCAAGAGGGGAGGGGTGAATTGAGTTAGTCTATAAAAATTTTCGTTAAGTTTGTTATCCTACTGCAGCGAGCTTACAGCTGGCTGCGTTAATGCTGTAACCTGCAGACAGAGAGAGTTAGAGTGTTTACTGACATAGGTGACAAAGAGAAGTGCTCAGGGTATTTAACGTGGTTCGGCAAAATTCCTTTGCCTACATCCACGGTCGCTCTATCACCAGAGCCAAAGCCTCACTAAACCTTTAATAAGCTACAAATATACCTAGAGCAAAGTGCTTCGCCAAGCACACTTACTCTACCGGATTTCTTCGCAAAGACAACCCCTAACAGCCTACCGGACATGCCTGTCCCCCTGTCTGATTTGCTAGCACTATTACAAGGTTTAAGAGCTTACACCAAGCTCTACCTGAGGTTCCTTTACCGGTGCCTGCAGCACCACCTTTACACTATCAGTAACAAGTTACAAGAAAATAAATAAGAATTGAGCGCAGGATCTATCTCATGAATGTTAAGTGTTCATGATGTGATTCTGATGAGATGATCGGAGAGGTTGCTGAGAGAGATTTCTTCAGTATAATTTGCAGCAAGATTTGTTTGTGTGGAGTAGTCGAGTTCGTGACCAGCAGTGGGATGTTTTTGTGTAGAGTGGTAGAGTTCTTGTATATCTCTGTTTTTGTTTGGGTTCACTCTACTTCTGTTTTCTTTGTGTTCTCTTCCTGTTTTTTTTTTTTTTTCTTTTTCTCCACACTATTTCCTCGTTGCTGTGACTTCCTTTTTATAGAGTTTCTTTCCTGTGCAGGAGCCGTTGAGGAACGTTGCTGTTGGCACTCGGTTCTTCACGTCAGAGAAGAAGTGGTGTTGTCCAGTGGTTCTTTAGCTGTGTTTGTGCAAAGTCTCCATGGCATTAAATGCGTTGAAGAGATTTGAATTTGCTGCCAATGGTTGAAAGCTTAATTCAGCTAAGCTTCTGTTTGAGATTTGGTGAGCTGATGAGTTTATATGGCATGTCCATAATAAATGCAATGCAGGTTGACTGCTTTGCTTGATCAAAGACTTTGACTGCTTTCTTTCCTTGATTATTGAGCTTTCCTTTTGTGTGAAAGTGAAAATAATTTTAGCTCTTGTAAATCTTCTGTTTGAAATGCTTCAGTCCGTTGTGAGTGTAGGTGATTTTTGAAAGCAAGAGAAATTTCGTTGCCGTTGAACACAAGGATCTGTCCCGAAACAGAGAAGTCTGCTTGTGCTTCAGTAGCCAAACAGCTGACTGTAATGTGGCTGTTGCATCCTCTGTCCCGTATGCTATTCTCTGTCCCGCTTCGAGTAGTCGACCAGCTGACTGTGATGTGGCTGTGGCATCCTCTGTCCCGTGTGCTTGTAATTAAGTTCGTGATTTCTTCTAGAGGAAAATCGAATTCTGTTTGTTGAAGCATTTCTGCATTATCAGCAAGACATGATTCTAATGATACTTTGCACTATGTTCTTTGTCTTCTCTTGTTGTGATTTTTCATGATTCTTGATATGAACTTGTAGCTGATATGTTCCTCAATAAGTCCTCAAGATTTTTGCTTCAAATGGATGACGAATTCTTGATTGAATTACATCTGAAAAGTTATTTCATCAATGACCGATTCTGCTCTCTGTTCACTGAATTTTCATTTATCATTTCACGATTTTTCCAAGTTTATATTGATCATCATTTGATGTGCTATTCAGTCAATCTTATAGTGTGCATGTTGGCCTGTCTCTGATGGAAAGTTGAAGTTCAATTGGAATCGGCATCATGCTTGAAATTACTTCTGAAGAGTGAGTGATTATCACGATTTTCTGATTCTTCTCTGTCCAGCGAGCAGCAGCTAAATAGCAGAGAAGTAGCCGGCTATTGAGTCCTCTATTTTTTGTTCATCTTTGTTGGCGATACTCTGTTTTTCTGCTCTTCTCTGTTCGCAATATCCATATAGCAGCAATTAGACAGCTGGCTGTTTGGTGGCTGATGGATTCTCTGTTCTGTGTGGGATAGATCTGTTTTATAAATTTCTGCAGAACTTGATTCCAATCATTAGTTCACCCTAATCCATAAATTATAATTCTTAATTATTGTTATCATCAAAATCAATCTTGAAGTTCCAACAGAACCTCCATCATAGCTAGCCCTATATTTATTAGCACATTTTCTCGACCGTTGAAAAATAAAATAGTCTGGTATTTTCAAATCTCGACTTTGAAAAATCTTAACAAGATATCCACAAGGGGATCTCCATAAACTCAAAAAATTTGCATTCACAGTTTTCTTCTTTTATGATTGGATTAAACCTTACCTTCCATTCATGTCGATTACCTTCCAAGTGACACTTATAAATATAAGTCGTATAGCCATCACAACTCTTTTCATCATCATGCAAAATATATTGAGACTGAGCTTTTTCATATTTCTTTTTAAACTTATTGTACACGTTCCTCGTATACAGTTTTGCTGCACTTTTTAATACATTATAGTTATATTTTACAATGCAATATAAATGTTCAGTTACATAATTCTTGTTTTTGTCTTTCTCAACAATCTTACTCAAATATTTCTCATTCTTGAGTACAAACTCTCTAAAAGTTGTTGTGGGATGAAAAAAATTTTATATATACCATTCATACTTTCGAAGCCGGCAGTAATGATAGTGCCCGTATAGAAAGTATCTAAATGATAAATAAGTACCCTTTTTTATCGAATATCGTATATGCCTCGAAGTCATCTCATTTTTTTGCAACTCATATGCACATATCAAGTCTTCCCACCTCTTTTCAAAGGTGTTAACTGCATAAGTTTTTCGAATACATGATTTGATATCTTTTTTGAATTTTGATTTTTTGAAATAAACATGTGAAAACTTTTCTGTGAATTTTTTCATTATGGGCCATAAATAAAATCTATGTAATATATTCGAAAATATCTTTGCAACCGCTGCAGTCATAGCTCTCTTGATCTGTGATAATTGAAGATAGAGCACGCTCGCCCATAGCTGCAAGCCATGTCTCAAAAAGCTACTGAAAGAAATCTTCAGTCTCATCCAAAAGCAATGCGCAACCGAATTGAATTGACATGTTGTAATGATTAACTCCAGTGATTAGCGCAAATGATATCTCATCAATATTTTTGCAGTAGGTGGTGTTACAAAATATAACGTCACCAAAATAATGATACTGATTACGTGACCTTCCATCTACCCAAAAAAAATTAATTACTCATGAGTTTTCATCCATCTGTATCACATAAAAAAAATTGAATCTTCTATACTCTTCTTTTTAAAAAAGTGAAGCGCTACGGTGGCGTCACCACTGATAAGCTTCTTATACTTCTTCAAACGACACAAATGATTTCAACAGTCTCTGTCATCAAATCTATTCTACGGTCTGTGAAGTATATCTACAATCTTAAGCAACGGGTATGCCTTCATCCCGAAATGAGTGGATCAAATTTTTAGCTGCAGTAGGCATATTTCTACAAACGAACATGCACATTTTTTTTGCAGGACTAACAAGATTATAATTATAATCACCTTCACAATCCACCACTTTTCATAATCAGTAAGTTGATTTTTCACTCTCATTGTTGCACGACACCCTCACTTTGTTGTGCTTGTACTTCTCTTCTGCTTAACTTTCTTTTCGGATTCAATGTCCAGTTGTTGTGATCGATGGCCTTTATGATTCCCAAAGCGATCACAATTCATTTGAGAAACAGTGAGTTCATTTGAATGAGCACGGATCTTTTGCGTAGTTCGAGTGACGGCGTTAAATTTCTTCGCTTTTCTATAGTTTTTGTAGAATTATTTTGCGACTTCGAGGTTTTCAAATGTCATCTCTAAATACGGCGCTAAATTCTTTGGTAGAGAAAAACCGTCATCGAAACCTACAAATTTTCATAAAAAATGACATAAGAAGCAAAATTCAAATATGAATATTATTGAATGGAAGAGAAATGCCAACAATGCATTTTTTTACAAATGAGATGGTTAGACATAGTGTAGAAATTTTAGATGCAAGAGAAAGAAAAAAAATTGGAGCTTTTGTCTGGCTGCAACAGAGACAAACATAGAGCACCTCTCTCTATTTCTCCAGCCATAGCAAAGTCTTCCGCTAAGTAATAGCAAAATGATGTAATAAGAAAACAACAAAATTACCCCTTACTAACCATACTATATTTTTTTGTTTTTCTTCCTCAAATACAACCAGTTATGTTTTTCATTTTTTTGTCCTCAATTATGTTGACCCTATTTTGTTTACTTTTATTTTTTCTTCCTCAAATACATTATACCCTGTTTTTATTTTTCTTCCTCAAATACAAATAACCCACAACTTGAACTTGTTATATTTTCTTCCTCAAATACAAGCGTTATTTTTTTCTTCCTCAATTACAAACTTATTTAAAGCTAAATAAATGCCATTCTTCAAAATCTTGGCACAAACGAAATTTTTTCTTATTCATCAAATAGTACAGCTACATTAACAATTACAAAAATACTGAAAAATGATTGATTCATTCACATTATACACTAACTGCATTCATGTCATAAATTACATTGACATTACATATTTGCTGTTCATGTCTACAAATTCTTCACAGTTGAGGAGTGTACACAAGAAACTCGAAAAAGATTTAAGATACTCAGACCAGTGAGCTCACTAGCCTAACTCAGTGAGCAGTGAGCTGACTAGTGAGCACTGCTAGCTCACTAGTGAGCTGCTATGAGCTAGCCAATCTTGAAAAATCGCAAAAAACAAAATCATATTTCTTAAGATTCATTATAAAAAAAATCAAATTTGTTATGCTAAATTTGTTTAAGCTGCATTATACATCACTATTAACAAAAAAAAATTTGAGTTCTGCCAACTCACTAGTCGAAAACTAGTGAGCTCACTGGACTGACTCACTGACCAGTGGGCACTGCTAGCTCACTGGTAAGCTGCCATGAGCTAGCCAATTTTGATGAATTTGTAAAAAACAAAACCATATTTCCAAAGATGTATTGTAAAACAAAAAATCAAATTTGTTACACTAAATTTATTTAAGCTGCATTGTACATAACTATTAACAAAAGAAAAACAAAAAAAAATTTGAGCTTTACCACTCATTTGAATTAATTCACCAATTTGAAAAGCTCATCGCTGAGAGATATCCAAAGAGCTCAATGGCCAATCATAATGAGCTCACTAAAATTCAATGCTTTTAAAAAAACAAAGATAAATTTCTTAATTGCATTATAAACAAAAATAATTTATTATATTAAATATATATATTATATTTTTATTATATTAGAATATTTATTTAAAGTTAGATATTTTTTATTTAGAACTCCCATAAAAAAGAGCAAGTGTAAAGTGAAAAAAGATAAATTAAGAAACAAATTTAAGAACCTCTAATTTTTATTAGTATTATTTTTTGCTTGTACCACCGCGACCCGAACCATCCCAAGGAAAAACAAAATACTTTTTCTTATGTAAATGGGGAGCGATTGTGAGCCGTCGGATGGAGAAATTCGACGGCTCAAATAAGGAATGCGGAGCGCACAAACAAGTTCGCAGGATTAAGAACCTCATTAATCACAGATAGACAAGTTCGCAGGATTAAGAACCTCAATAATTACATTATTAAGAAAACATGAACAGACTGCACTAACTCCCAAATCAGCGGGAACGTGATTGCAATTATAATTAATTAACTCAAGTTTTTAAAAATCATCCTTAAACAATAGGTTAGTTGATGTTTAAAATTCATAATCAATAACCGAAAACTTTATAATTGTAACTCACATGATCATAACGAACATACGTCTTAATTATTTATCTATATTTGAGTATATAATACAACAACCCCTTGAGTCTGAGGGCGGAATATCTTGAAGATTTGATTTGATATTCCAGCAAATATGACAGTATCTTCTAATGCTTTCTTAATAATGTGACTAATGAGCGCTTACAGGTGATCCATTACTTGCCCGCAGGTGATAATACATTTCAAACTAACTACCATCGCTATATAAATAGTTCCTTTAGATCTACAGATATGCAGCACAAGTACCTCACCATATAACTTGAGGAAATGGCTGGCAAGAAGAATGTTTCCGTTGCTCTCGGCCTCGCATTCAATATGCTGCTATTCACTTTAGTCGCCTGCCAACAACAATGCTCCTTACAAACTTCCGACTTGCAAGTTTGCACCGCCGTCCTGAACAATCCTTCATTGGCTGGTCAGATTTTACGCACGGTGTCAACCATCACCCAGGGCCAGGGCCTGAACAATCCCTTGGCTGGTCTGAATTTAGGCACCGTTACCCAATGCTGCTCCCTGCTAAATGGTACTTCTGTGGATGGGACATGTGTGTGCAATGTCCTCAAGGTTGCCCTCAACACAGGCGTTTTAGGCACTATTAACATCGGTACACCTGCTGCTGCTTTCAAGAGTCTAGTCAATACCTGCAACGCCACTTCCCTTTGAGCTTCCGGTGTTCTTAAGCAAATTTTTGTTCCCTAAGTTGATCATGTCTTCTGATCAATTTGTGTTGTAAGATTTTTCAGGCATTGCGTTCATGCTTGTTCTACTGAATAAGGCTTAAAAACAGCCAAGTCTGTATTTGTCAAAGTTGTTGCTTTTCGATGTGTTTTCTTATTTATTAACCAAACATTTGGAGATCTGGTCACTAATAAGTATGACGTACGTACTCTTGTCGTTCGTAGCAGCTAGCATAAATATATCCCTGTTGAATCAATTGGTTTCTTCAAATTATTATTATAAGGCGAGAGGTCCTATCTGCGGCTAAAGACAGTATTTTTTTTTCTCAGTACAACTTCTCTCCTTCTGCATATTTTACTTTGGCGCCTCAGAAAGAAACAATATGGAAGAAGAAACTGAACACCTGCTGCTCTCCTAAATGGTCTGAACTAGCACGACAATTTTATAATAGACAAATGCTTCAACAACAGTAAAAATAAAGTGCGATTTGTTCGAAGTATATACGATAAAATCAAGCAACAGGTGAAGTGTCCCTTCCCGTCGCAGCTCCGGGCATGAAAACTACAAGGCCCTTGCAACTTAGTAGGACTACAGCACTACAACTGAATTTCTAGTGACTACCAACATTACAGACGGTTTTCTTATTTATTAATGAAACATTTGGAGATCTTGCTTTTGGTCACAAAGCATTACGGATGTGTTGGAAAATATTTATAAAATAGAACTTTTTTTTAAAAAAAATATTTTTATTCTATTCAGTAAAATAAGTTCTAATTTTTTCTATTAAAAAGTAATGATAAAAAATAAAAAATAATAAAATTTTATAACTTCATTTTTTTATATTTTTTAAATTTTTAAATAAAATTTTTAGAATATTATAGAAAGTTTATTATTAAAATTCTGAAATGAGCTGAAGGAGTGAAAAACATTTGGTAATTAAGCAGTAGTGCCAAACTCACCATCTTCTTGTAGCAGTTAGCGTAATTTCCTGTTAATCCAAACATTTGGTAAGTTTATTAAAAATGCTGAATGCAACTGATCAGGACAACCACCCTCCATCTAAGATAACAAGCACATGAAATTAACAAGGAGAAACATATATTCATGCATTTTTAGCATACCATATATATAACACTTCTACATGGACACATGAAATATTGGCAACCATCCTGGATACCTTTCTCTGCCTTTATTAAGTACTACACATATATGATATACCAAACACTGGCTACATATATAGGGATGATTTATGAAGATAAAACTTTTATGTGATCAGGACTTCAAGGGCACTGGAATCCCCTCGGGACATTCTTGCCACAGTAGTTGAGGAGAAGGCTAAGATCAATAGGCAGGTTAAGGTTGATTCCAAGAATGTTTGCCTTGATTGCAGTGCAGAGACAAACGGCAGCTTCAAGATCAACAAGGTTACCAAGCAAAGAGCAGCATGGTTCCTTCGGTGGTGTGCCAATTGTAATGTTTAGGAGACCGTTGAGCACGTTAGCGCACACGGCAAGCTTCAAGGCATCTATTGGGCACTTCTCGTTACCACCTGGAGGTGATTGGCCTGGTTTAGGACTCGGCGGAGGACTTGGTTTTGGATTGCAACCGCTGTCACAAGCGTTAGCGAAGGCGAAGAAGAGAAGATTGAAGATTAGAAACAGTGTTATTGAGATTTTTGTCTTTGTTGCCATTGCTAAGATCAACACCAGCTACTTCAGTATTCTTCACCAAGTACTTGAAGGCACCTGTGTCTTGCAAAATGTATGGAAGAGGGAGTACGATATTTATAGGGATTAATCGGTTGTCGATGTTAAGAACTTTAGTCATTGCTTATTAATAATTCTGAGATGGTATTAATAAAATTTTAAACTCATACTTTTAGTAATCAATTGATTTTTGAGATAAATCTTAAATTCATCGCGCGCAAGCGACATCACATTATCTTTTGCAAGTAATTTTTTTTTAATCGGATTGTTGACAAGAACGCATAATTACGTGGTGGATCTACATGATCGAACTAGAATATTAGGGGAGTATGAATGTCTTGCATAACAACGAATACATCTTCGTCACTCGTCTCATCTTCTGGCAATTTTTGCTGACATTTTCAGCTCAAAGTTTGAGTTTTGTGAGTTTACTATAGAGTACACTGATACTTCAAGAAACAAAAACTAAGTAGAGCAATTGCATTGGTACGCGTTTCATTTGAAGATATAAATCATGGTCGGTGTTGAACTTGAAAATCAATTTTAAAGCAATTATTCTCCTTCGAATGTGAGATAAGGATGAAAATTTAAGCAAATTGAGATCTTGTAATGTCTATGTTCAGAGAGAAATTTTTTCCAGTCTACTAAATGAACAGAAACAAAACAAGAAATTATACCAAGTTTCAACATTGTTAGTTTTCAACTCTGCAACTTGTCCATCAGTAGCCTTTGAATTTCAATCAAAGCCAAAAATATATGATGTACATACATGGATTTCAAAGCAACATTACGCATATATAATTGTCGTATCAGAAAACAAGCACTACTGTCAACGAACTAGAAGCGTCCATGAAGTTAAACATGCATAAACAAATCTATCTATGCATGAAGTTTTTTTAATTAAAATTGATCAGATAAAATTTTGATCCCACAATGAAATAAATTAACAAAGTGTAGCCTCTGTGTGAAACCAAGAAAACAAAAATTAAACGGTCAAGGATTAAGAAAATTTGTGTAACATCAAAATATAGCTCGAATTTCTCGTCCTGATTTGGAGAATTATAATTTTCTGTTTTTCTTTTTTACCAATTAGTGTTTCTCAGAAAGTGTCTGTGACTCATTTTATTATTGAGAATACACTGTTTAATTACGTATTGGCTATATAACTATTGAGAATATACTGTTAATTATTGTCTAATAAGAGCTTTATCTTCATGATCCCGAGAATCATGCTTGTGTGTATAGTTGGGCCTAATGCTGCTATAGTTGGGCTTTATTTTGGGCCCATTCAGAGGTCTAGTTCCACAGGGTTTTTTGGCCCATATATAATACAATTAGTTGTTGCCCTGCATCGGTTGACTTTTAATTCAATTTCAAAATCGTTTAGTATTGCTTAAATAAAATTCTAAAATAATTTGTAAAACTTTTAAAACTTAAATTTATTTATAATTTTAAAAAATAAAAATTATATATTTAAAATAAAAAGAAAGATATATAGGTATTAGAAATGGATAGCCAAATAATCTCTTATAGCTTTCGGAATTGATGATACTCAAAAATAGAGATTATAAGTATTCTGATAATTTTGTTATACTTTAAAGTAGAAAAGTAAAATTTTGAATTTTTGGTCATGTATTTTTTTTCAAACAAACCTAATCAATTCGTCGTTTTGTACTTCAATAGCTGGTGTTGCTCAGTCAAAATTTGATGCCTACCTTATGTAAAAGCTTGTTCATTTGTTACATAATAATCTCGATAATAATAAAAAAACTATTTTTAAAGATTATAAATTTATTTTTAATAATTCATTTTAAATTTGCTTTGTAACGAGTAAATAGATCTATAGCCAAAATCTTCTCCATTGAATAGAGCTGGCAGTCTACTTCACACGTCACGGAATGTTCTTGAAATATATTTTTTGAAAATATGATTTTTTATTTTCTATTATAAAAATTATTACATAATAAAATTATTATATTACAAATATTACTTTAGTAAAAATTATCAGAATATCTTCTTCCTACATCTAGATGATCGTGCCATTTCTTCTTCTATTTTGATTTCTTGAGGGAGGGGAAAAAGTTCAAATTACGCTGTATTAAAAAAAAAAGAGAAAACTAAAGCATTATTCTTTGTTCTCCAGTTTCCAGTCCAACTCCCAAGCAAATGAACATTTTTTTATCTTCATTTCCCATTTCCATAAATTGACCGTCTATTTTGTTGGACCTTTTCTGAGTTCTCGCAGCAGCGACAGTGCCATCCTCCAATTCATTTGCCATTCCAATGTTCTCTCTCAGACTTGTAACATTCAATTCAAAATTCCAAAAAGCCAAAACAGGACAAACCCATGGTTTTGGTTTTTGTTTTTTCCCAAGGTTCTCTTTCTCCACAGTCCAATCTCCGTGTTGGTTTGTGGTACCCTACTACTACCACCACCACCAACGTCCTTTCTTTTTCTTCTGTTCATCGAAGGGTCAAGCTTTCCTATTCGTTCTTTATAAAACCTGAACACCAAACGCAACACTCGTCTTCAACAAATTAAAACACTCCAATCCATTTTACTTCTTCTTTTTCTTGCAAACTGAGAGAAAAACAGAGGGAGATGAAGAAAGTTTCATCTTTATCGGAGTTGGGTGTAGGAGACCAAGTAGCACGCTCGACTATCTTCCGTCCAATCGTTGGCGGAGCACCGCCGTCACCGACCAAACGCCACACCAAGATATCCGTCGTCGGCGTTGGCAACGTTGGTATGGCGATAGCCCAAACAATCTTAACCCAAGATCTCGCCGACGAGCTAGCTCTCGTCGACGTCAACGTTGACAAGCTCCGTGGTGAAATGCTTGATCTACAACACGCTGCGGCTTTCCTTCCTCATACAAAGATCCGTGCTGATACGGATTACTCGGCTACTTCTGCTTCTGATCTCTGCATTATCACTGCTGGAGCTAGGCAGGTTGTTGGGGAATCAAGACTTGATCTTTTGAAGAGGAATTTATCAATGTTTAAAGCGATCGTGCCGCCGCTGGCAAAGTACTCGCCTGATTCTATAATCATGGTGGTTTCAAATCCTGTTGATGTGTTGACTTATATTACTTGGAAGCTCTCTGGGTTCCCTCCCAACAGGGTTATCGGGTCGGGCACTAATCTTGATTCCTCTAGGTTCAGGTTCTTGCTCGCCGATCACCTCGAGGTCAATGCACAGGATGTACAGGTGAGTTCTGTTATTCTAATATTTTTTGAAAGTAGCCCTTTTTTTTGTTTTTATTTCAAGTCCTTCGATTTTCGAATGCATTGTAGAGTTATTTTCGCAATTCCAAGACATTTAGGTGATGTATTGTTTTGGTGAGAGCTGTTGATTATGTCTATTAACATAATTTAAGGAGAATGATTTCGATGTTAAAGGAGCTGTTATCATTATGATGAGCAGTGAAACAAGCTGCCGATTTATAGAACAGCGTTTTGAAATTTCGTTTCGAAACTTGATGTTTATTCTGTTGATAGGTTGTGATGTAGATTAAATGGTCCTTTAATTTCTTGAATCCAAACAAAATTCAGAACTTTGTAAGGACTAAGAGTTCTTTGTCAAAAGTGTCCAACTATAGTTCTACTCAGGGTCTCTCTACAAGAGTTTCACGAAAATGGTATCGGACTGTATTAAGGCGGAAGGTCTTTCAGTAAAATCTCATTTGTAGTTCTTCAAGTTTCCTTAAGATGTGCTATTGCTAATAGTAGCTCGTGTGGAATGCATATCTATCACAGTCAACCTATGCAACTGTGACTGCAACCAGCTTGGGCTCCGTAAGTTCATGAGCCAAATCCTACCATATAGTACACTGACTTGCTTAACTAGATTCAATAGAAATAAAAGGAGATGAGCTGTTATGTTTAACTAAAACATCAAGTTTTGGGTGGATAAGCATACTAATTTCCTAAGCTTAATGTAGGCATACATGGTCGGGGAGCATGGTGACAGCTCTGTTGCATTGTGGTCAAGTATCAGTGTGGGTGGTGTCCCAGTTCTCAGCTCACTGCAGAAGAACAAAGGTGCATTTGAACAAGAGGTATTGGAACCCATCCGCAAGGCAGTTGTTGGGAGTGCGTACGAGGTGATCCGCCTCAAGGGCTACACCTCATGGGCCATTGGCTACTCCGTAGCCAGTCTAGCCCGTTCCATCCTCCGGAACCAGCACCGTATCCATCCAGTCTCCCTCCTTGCCAAGGGCTTCTATGGTATTGGCGATGATCAAGAGGTCTTCCTCAGCCTGCCTGCGCAGCTTGGCCGGGGAGGTGTTCTTTCGGTTGCGAATGTACTACTTACTGAGGAGGAGGGCCGCCGCCTCCGTCACTCTGCAAAGACACTCTGGGACATCCAGCAGCAGCTTGACATTTAGGAGTTCTTTAGTACTCCATAACTCTTAACTATTTATGTACTGCTCTTTCTTGGTGATCTTACGTTGTCTTTATACTCTGTAGTTTCGAGAGTGACTGTAATTTCCTATGAATTGTGACAATAATTCTGCAATAAGTTTCTTCATTTGCCAATATCTTCGACATATAGCTGCTTCACGTACTAAAGTAAGGAATGTTTTTGGCGTCGGCTTTATGAACGTCAGCAGTGGTTTGATTTTAGTTCATTGTCTGCTAAAAATTACTCTTGCTTCTGAAACTATAACTGTTCTAAATTTCTAACTTTTTAATAACTGTTCCCATAAATTGCTGTGAGTCGATTTGTTAATTCTTACTGCAAAGCACTATGTTCTTTGTTTGTGGTCGATATTAGCAGAATTGCTTTTATATTATCTGCTATGTGCAGCAATGGGAAATTCATGATGGAAGTCTTCAAACAAGTAGAGGTATCAAAAAAACTTTGAGCTCAAAAATAGTTATACACGTACTGCAACAATAAAAATATTAATAATTTTGAATAAAGTTTTAGTGATTTATTTTGCACAAATTTGATATCTTTAAATTAAAATACTAAATATATCCTTATGCACGTAGCAAATTTTCCACAAAGACTTTTTATTCTCATAAGAAACAGAAAGCCCTATAACTTTGATCATTGATCAAAGTCTTAGCTTACCCTTCCTACAAAGCAAGAACACTCACAAACGAATTTCAAAACAGCAACAAAAGCAAAACCAATTCACAAATGGCAACAATCATAAGAATCACTCAGAACTCCCACAGAAAGACTTAATGAACTAATCAAACTAAGGGCACTGGAATCCCTTGGGCGCTTTCTTGCCACAGTAGTTGAGAAGCAGGCTGAGATCAACTGGAACATTAAGGTTGATACCAAGAATGTTTGCCTTAAGGGCCGTGCAGAGGCACACAGCAGCTTCAAGATCAGCGAGATTACCGAGCAACGAGCAGCAGGGTTCCTTCGGCGGCTTTCCAAGAGTGACATTGAGAAGGCCACCAAGCACATTGGCACAAACGCCAAGCTTGAGTGTGTCAAGTGGGCATTTGCTTGAGGATGGAGGGCTTGGTGTTGGAGTTGTTGGCGTAGGGGACGGTGTTGGTGTTGTTGGCGGTGAAGGTGTTGGTGTTGCTGGCGGTGAAGGTGTTGGAGTTGTTGGCGTAGGGGAAGGTGTTGGTGTTGCTGGCGGTGAAGGTGTTGGAGTTTTTGGCGGTGAAGGTGACGGTGTTGGAGTGCATGATCGGCATGGCTTGTGGTGCTTTTTCTTTGGTGGTGGGCATGTAGATGAATGTTTAGCTGAGACAACCATTGTAGAGAAGAGAAGGTTGATTGCTAGGAGCAGTGCAATAGCAGCTAAAAGCTTAAAAGCCATTGTTGATTATTATAAGCTATAAGCTGCTAGTGCTTGCTTGCTACAAGTTTTTCGATGAGAAGATCAATATGTTGGTGATGAAGATTGTGAGACGGAGTAGGGTTTATATAGAGAAGATTTGCATATGATAATATCTTTAATAATTCTACCGGTCTTGGTTCACGTTAAATAGTGAACAAATTTGTCAATATATATGCTTTAAAGATTAATTATACGAACATGAACAGATGACTATTGCTCGATTGCAAGGTGGATCCTTTGGAAGTTTCCCTATAGCTCACAAATATACCTTATAAGTTTATATCACAATAACATATTCTATAGAGTTTTTTCTTAATTAAAAAATACAAAAAAATTCTATATTATAAAATTTAATTATTATTTATATTTATTATTTTTTTAAGTCAAAAAAATAAAACTCATTTTAAAAAAAATTTAATTATTTTTTTATTTTAGAATTTTTTTTTCAAAAGCACTTCCTAATATTTGTTAGTATCCTAATTAATATTATACGTTTTTCTGTGTTTAAAAACACACCATCCATCTTCAAGGGTCCATCCTCAAGATGCTTATCTCATATCATTCTTATCTAATAAAATACTACAAATTATATATGTACATATATGGGGAAAATAGGAATACTCTCTCACATGTCTAGTACTCTATGTACATCCAGTTAAATTTTGACTATTGATCAAGTTAAATACAAGTACATCACCAATACACACATCATGAATGCAGACACAAACGAATAGATATGTCCTAACATTTTAATACCCTTTGTATTTTGTGGGACTTGTCAGGGATGAGTGAGACTTCTTAACTGTTCGCATGTGAATAATTCATCCATGTGTTATGCATAGAGATGTAGGAACAATTAGTAGCTGGCAGATAGAATTAGAAGGTTTTTGGGTGTTTGTGAGTAGAGCTAGATGATATCATAGGTAATAGTTGATATTATGTGTTCTATTTAGAGTCAGTTTTTAATTACAAAAAATCTACTTTTTCTTATTAGATTTAAATTCAAACTTGTTTTTTATATTTTAGTTTATTTCGAACTCATCAAATTTATCTCTCATTAACTTCTTACTTAATTTAGTTCCACAGAACTTAATTTTCTGAATTTTACTTATTGCCGATTAAAAGACAGCCTTAATCGTTTCACCACTAGATCAAGAAATTATGTACTTCATAGTTAAACGTGAAGCAGATTGTTATCAACACAAGCAATACGAGCAGAATCATATAATATTATCATTATAGATTTTCTTTTCTAAGAAGAAAAAATGAAAAATGGCATTGTATTATAATAGAACCGATTAGCTGTTTTACAGATTCCTTATTATGGGTTTTCTCTTCTTATCACATGCCATGCCTGATCCCTGCCAGAAAAGATTACTCTGTCTTTTGTCTCAATGGTTGTCTTGAAGATTTGGTGCTTCATTGATTTCAGTAGCTGGGCAAAAAAGTTCAAACATATGTTAGTTGTTACATCTTGTCTTCTGCGAAAACCTTAATTACCTGGGAGGGGGTTCCCATGGCTTTACATGCCACCAATTGCTCTAATGACCAGGTCCTACAAAACATATTGTTATAGAAAACTACAACTTGGATGGTTGGTTTTTTTATGAATCTATACGAACAATCCAAATACATCTTTACAAATTCCTGCATCTTTGATTCCACACATGCCTTCCTCTGATGCGGCTGCCTTGCTCGCTGATCCTCGAACCTTCTCATCTCTGATAGTAGTACTTGTCATTCATTATACATGTTCGCCGGAGCATCGTGGCCGTCTAATGACGAGTGAATCTTCTGAGAAGACTCACCTATATATGACATTAAGGATTCAGCAGAGCCTCGTCTCATAGACAATATGTGTGTTGAACAAACTCCCTATCAGGAAACCTGCATTACTTTCGAACTTTAAGGGCACACGTTGCTGCTCGCATTTAAAGCTTTATTGCGACACATGAAAATACTGAACTTGAATACCTTGCATACCTTCCCTCTCTGCAAAGGCACATTAAAATAACGTATCATTCTTGATCACTCATTCATTCGTTTTCTCAACACAGAGCTGCAATATAACAAGGGAAAGCTTACTTGGCCACCATAGCTTGCCTGCAGGAAATGGCACGATGTATCTAACCACACCTCTACAACTGTTGTTATCTTCAGTTATAATATGAAAGCCTTGCTCATCAAACATTGTTTCTGCAATTGAAAGCTTGAAATCATAAGATATTGATTGCTTAAATCTGTGTCCAAATTGAAATTATGAACAACAAAAGAAAGTCGACGTTGTGTGTTTAATTAAACCAGTGAATCATGTACCCGAATTGCGTTGTGAATTCTACGGCCACACAGGTTCTCCAAATAGGCAAAGCGTAGCATCAGGCATTGAACTAGACATCAACATCTGAATCACTATAACATAGTTATTGCACGAACAAGTTCAAGAGCTATAAAGATCATCATAATCTAGGCTGAGTTATGCATACCTTGATCAACACTTAAATTGGATTTGAAGTTTTCCGTTTCATAAGCTATACACATTCCTAATGCGTGTCTTTTGTGAAGTGGAGGGCACCAAAGAGGAGGTGCTCTCCGATGCATGGGGCTTCAAGGGACAGCCAGCCATACGGACCAAGACTGGTGGTTGGAGTAGTGCAGCAATGATTCTAGGTAAAAAAAAAACAAGCAACATTTGAAGTAGTCTACGTCTCAGTCTCCTTCACTCATGTTCTAAATAAATTTTTACTAATGAATTAAAGGAATGGAGCTATGTGAACGGTTGACAACGTTAGGGATTGGCGTAAACTTGGTAACCTACCTAAGAGGCACCATGCATCTAGGCAATGCAGAGGCAGCTAATGTTGTTACCAACTTCCTTGGCACCTCCTTTCTTCTCTGCCTATTTGGTGGATTCATTGCAGACACCTTTCTCGGCAGGTAGGTATCTTTTTTACTTGACATATTCAAACGTTTGAGCTGAACGTCCACCTCTTAACTCTTTCTTCCTATGAAATCAGATACCTAACAGTCACCATCTTCACCGTTGTCCAAGCTTCAGTAAGCAACAACAAACCCTTCTCATTAACTTCGTTCAATTTGCTGAACGTTTGAATTGGTTTTTCACTTGATTGCGCGATTTTTTTAAGGGTGTACTGGTACTGACGGCATCAACAAAAGCTCCGAGCCTACGTCCACCAGCTTGCACCGACCCTCTTAATCCCAGTACCTGCATCCACGCTACGACTACACAACTAGGTGTGTTCTACTTTGGATTGTTTCTGACAGCGCTAGGCACAGGCGGCGTCAAGTCAAGTGTCTCAGGTCTAGGATCAGACCAGTTCGACGAGTCTGATCAAACGGAGAAGAAGCAGATGCTGAAGTTCTTCAACTGGTTCTTCTTCTACATCAGTCTAGGCTCACTAGTCGCAGTAACCATGCTCGTGTATATACAAGACAGCTTTGGTCCAGCGTGGGCGTACAGTGCCTGTGCAGCGACAATCTTGTTAAGCCTGGTGGTGTTTTTAGCTGGTACTAGAAGATATCGGTTCAAGAAACTGGCAGCAGGGAGTCCATTGACACAGATTGTTGCAGTGGTTGTGGCTGCATGGAGGAAACGGAGTTTTCCGCTTCCCACCGATCCTAATCTGCTTCATGACATTGATCAACGGAGTGATGCCAAGGAGAGACTTCCTCACACAAAGCAATTCAGGTGAAGTTATTTCTATAGCCAATTCAAACAATTTGATGACAAATGCTAATAGGTATGCTGCATAATTGTTCTGTATAGGTTTCTAGATCGAGCTGCAATCAGGGAAGAAGATTGTGAGAACTTACAGCACAGCAAATGGCAGATGTCAACCTTAACTGACGTAGAAGAGGTCAAGATGGTGATCAGAATTCTCCCAATCTGGGCTACAACCATCCTCTTCTGGACTGTTTATGCCCAGATGATGACCTTCTCTGTATCGCAGGCAGGAACCATGGACCGCAGGTTCCAAAGCTCACGGTCATCGTTCCCCATCCCCCCTGCCTCAATGACCGCCTTCTTCGTGGTCGCCATTCTTCTCACGATTCCTCTCTATGACCACCTCATTGTTCCAGTACTCTGCAAACGCCTTGCAATTACCTCCAAACGCCAAGGTCTCACACCGCTGCAACGTATTGGTGTAGGCCTTGTCCTATCTGCTTTCGCAATGATGGCTGCTGCATTAGTAGAACAGAAACGACTCAGAGAACTGCCAGCTCAGATCAGCGTGTTCTGGCTAGTGCCTCAATTTGTACTAGTAGGCGCAGGTGTGGCGTTCACATACGTAGGGCAGCTCCATTTCTTTCTCAGGGAGAGCCCCAAGGGAATGAAGACCATGAGCACAGGGCTGTTTTTAACAACAATGGCATTAGGATTCTTCTTGAGCTCGGCATTGGTGGCCATAGTTCACATGATCAATGGAGAAAGCAACACTGGAGGAGCTTGGCTCGCAAATGATTTGAATCATGGAAAGCTTTACAACTTCTACTGGTTGCTAGCAGTGCTGTGCTTGATAAATTTCGTTGTGTATGCAGTGTCTGCAAGGTGGTATGTCTATAAGGTGGCGGATGAATAGGATGTGAAGGATATCAATGAAGCTTAAAACAACTTGTAAGCCCCATGTTGTGGACTATGCATATTACTAGACGTCCCACCCTATCTCCACCTAGATTGCTTATCAATAGAGGCAGTACAAACGGGACATAAAGTAAGACACAAACTTGGTCGCAAGAACTTACTTCTAGCTACCTTTGCCTGACTGAGTGTATCAATCACCATAAGAAGCTAAGAGGTGAATACAAGAACTGGGATAATTTTCCTGTACCACATTAGTCTATAAGAACCATGAAGGTTTATAGTGAAATTTGAAACTCCATCAAAGCACGGGCGAATTATATTATAATAAGAAACAGCTTTTACCAGCGTGAGTATTATTATTCCCAAAATCAAGAACAAGACCCAAAGCGAGACTTACAGATTTTCCTTAACATGACCATTCTGCTCTATTGCAGCAAAGCTGCATAGAGGTATTGCTCGGCCTACATGAAAGGTTTGTGAGGGCAAGTGTAGATGCCATCCCAATCCAGAATCTTGGACCGTCCAAAGGGTACACTATCCATGAGCACTGTGTACCCGATCTCCATGCTTTATACATGCAATTGCACTCACCTCCCGATCTGCAAGGACTGTAGCACTTGTTCGTCTTTTGTTGTGGAGAAATAAGCACCAATCTCCTAATCTTTCTACCTTCACCCATGCCAGATTCAGTCCAGTAAAATTCAGTCGTAAAATATGAATTCTCAATGAGTTCTCCGGATCATATTTCTTTCTACAACGAGTTTCTTCATCATAACAACCTTCCGCTCGAGTTCAATCTTAAACACATCCCCAGTAGAAGAATTGTGTACTTCTTCCCTCTGAGAAACACATATTGATCCATTCTAACCGACTTCATGGAGCATTTCGAAAACCAAGAAGCTTGCCCCAGGGCTCCGAACAAATATTGTCTCATCAACAAAAAACATAAATCTTGCAATTGGCATTACGTAATGGCGCTGACAGAAAAACGAACCGCAGAGGTCGGCGTAATGAAATCTTCGGCGGACATATAACTTTATCAAAGATCGATCACAACTACATTTCTTTCTCCATAATTCGTAGAAATCGATGCATCCTTTCGAGTACCCAAGATAATAATCTCGGTTCTCCTTTGGAACTAAAGTGATGATGGTAACAGTCGAGATCACTGATATCAGCAAGGTAGTAGATCGTAGAAAGTGGTAAGTTTTATGAATCACGAGATCACTGTTGTCGTCGTAAAGAAACCATCACCGGTGAAGTTCGAACACAACTGTTTCAAATGGGAGAAGAAGACAAAGAACGCCATTTGCGGCAAGAGAATGCGAAGGAGATGGAATCAACTGGATTGAATAAGCGTTGGAGAATACCAAGCAGTACCTGATCAGGAAGGTTTTCACATCGCCGCAGACGTGCCGCCCTCTATTGATAGAGAAGAAATGCGGCTTCGAGGTTTATATTCTTGCAGATGTTTTGCAGTAACAGGCCACTAGTATTAATATTGTATTAGAAATTTTTTTTAGAGTAATAACGTTTAAAATATAAAGTTCGAAAGTTCGAAACTTAGAATATTTGTTCTTCTTCTTCCCGCGCAATCCATGATCATTCATTAGAACTCGAACACTGTACTGAGAAACTAGAGTTTGAGTTGTTCTTTAACTTCAAGTCCTCCCTACTTAAACGAATTAATTCTCAGGCTTTCTTCAGAAAATTTCATTACTGAGAAAATAGAGATCAAGAATTACTAGCGATTTGGTTTTCGTTCTTGTTTGCGCTTGTGAGGGAAAACAGAGTAGATTTTGTTGATCTTTTGTTATCGTAGTTGTTCTTGCCGCTGTTCTTGTTGCTGCTGCAGTAGGACAAGATGAGTGTTGTTTTTAAAGCATACATGAACTACCTAAAGATTAGCAGCATTCGTCAACAGTCGAACAAGTTGCTCAAATTCGAACCATGCGAAGAACAAGAAGAAGAAAAGTTGGGAAAGAAGATTGATGATTACGTGCACTTCTGCGACGATGGTGAAGACGATAGTTGGTTGGATAATTTTGAACGGACAATAACACCAGTGTAAACGTTCCATTGGGATGAATCAGCTACAGAGTTCCTCGAAGGGTTTTCAAGAAACAGAGAAATAATTGATATGAAGACCATGGCAGCAATGACAACTTGGCGGAGCAGCTGGATTGATAGGCAGGAATACCTGAGGAGCTACAAGTTCACGAAGAAAGAGTTGCCGGTGATTCAGAGGACGAAGTGCTGGTTCAAGAACAAGAAGAAGAAGGAGGTTGACACGCTCTTGAAGACTGCAGTATGCCATGGATGTTTAATGCAATGAAGAAAACCGAAGTTTCAGGTTTCCAGCTGTATCATTAGGTTCAAATATGAACTTTTCCTTAACCAGAGTAGCAAATTCATTTCACAAATACAATTTAGCAGAAGTTTTGTAAATTCAGTGATATTTTTATTCATCGACAAGCGTGAGAAACAAAATTTTGCATGCACGCGTCAAGAGTATAAGAAAAGATTTATAGAAGAGTCAAATTTTTAAGATTTTTCACTTGTATCCATCAACGTGAGAAACAAAATTTCTTTATGTTGTTCACCTGCTACAGGTTTTGAAACTTGACAAAAGTTATCAATTAAATTACATCTTCAATCAAAATTCCCTCATTTACAACTCTTCCGGTACTCGTAAGAGCTCTACAAAGTGCTATTACGCGCAGGGAAGACGAACAAATTGTAGCGAAAATGCAAGGAAAGTTTGGGTTTTAAAAATTGAAGGAATCAAAACAATGTTGAAGCGGTCTTCGATCTTGACTGAGCCTGTAGCTGCAAGGTATAAGCTCGACAAAGCTTTTGTATTACTTTATACAAGTAGTATAATTTGGTCTATAAAATATGCGTAATTGACTGTAGAACTTCCCATAACTAGGTGTCGTGACAAAAGTCTTTCAATCATCTTGCTGCCAGTTTCTTCCAATGCACTAGAGATTTCAAGAACTCCATCACCTGCAGATTGTGGACACACTTAAAAGCTGCCAACAAAACCTAAAAGCAATACTCAAAGCTACAGGCAGTTTTATGTTAGTAGAAGTCAACCTCTGCTGGCTCCCTTAGAGAATAGAATGCATCACTTTCTTTAGGCACAGAAGAAACCAGAATTCCAAAGCCTATGTTCTTTTCCTTCAGGACCTGAGATGAAATGTCGACCGCTTAGAGGAGAGATAGTTTAACAATAATCTGAGTTTCTCATAATCACCAGAACTCACCTTGAATGCATCCTCATCTGTGCGGTCATCCCCAATATAGATAGGAAGAACATCTTCCCCACCATTTAGCCCAAGAGATTCCAACAAGAACTCAACTGCTTTTCCCTTATTCCAGTCTATAACAGGCCGGACTTCCAAGACCTACATATTGTGAAAAAGAAACTTAAACTTGAATCCATTTGCTTGATGGGAGAACCAAAAGCAAATGAACAGATAAAGCCTTTGTTAAGCAACCTTTCTCCCATGGGTTAACCGCAAACGAGGGTAGCCTTTTAAGATGTCATGGACATATTGTGCTATTACTGGCCAATCCTGTATATGTCAACAAGTTAAAATGATTTTCAGTATTATCCCACAGAAATAAGGTTCTGCAAAAAATTTTGTTCTCACTAGTTACCTTTACTTCTACAAGACGGTAATGTACAGAGACACAAAATTTATTGTTCTCAACATGTGCACCAGGAATATCTTTAGTGCTTTCAACAAGTGATTCGAATACCTGCATCAAGATAAGATTCTGATATAACTTTCTTACTTCTTTAGCTATAGGTAATTATTTCGGAAGGCATAGAATGATTTGATACCTCTTCAATCATGGGTATGAATTCACGAGCAGGTTGGAAGAGATTAAATTCCTTTACCTGAATAAGCGCAACAGGAATTTCAGTAGATGTGGGAAATGTCTTGCAGTAATATGACCTGCCATTCTATGGCGGCAAGCTGTCCTCTAAATTCTGGAAAGAAAGTTTTGGCTTAATAGTTACCAAAGTACCCAGTGCCGATTCTTTAATTAAACCAAACAGTGCTAAATTAGTATTATGACTGTTCACAGATGAGAGCAGGATGGAGTAGGCAACTTGCATGTTATCCATGGTCTACGCTCCCAAAGTGACCGGACACAAATGTAGGCAGGACGTGGAATCAAAATAACAGGATCAAGTAGTTGGTTAATGGTAAATCAGACAATAGTATAATTGTTTTAGAACTATAGGAGATTGATCGGTATAAAGATAATTTATCAATTCTTCATTTGGGGGCCAACCCTGAACTTTTGCTTGAAGAATAGTCTTGCTTATGCATGTTGAAGTATCAGTAAAACAAAGAATAAAGGTATATCTCTGCCCTGTCTTTCCAGAGACAACTTAGCAGAGTTACTACAAGGACAATGCAGAAATAGATGTTGCTGACCTCTCTGTCCATAGACCTTATGCAGTTAGGGTGATCATTTAATGCCAAAGATTCAGTGACAGGGCCCATTATGTCCATCCCATGACTACCAGCATAATAAAGCTCCTTTAGTTTTACAAATTCAAAAACCTGAAAGATAACACAATCAAAATTAGCATTCACATTTAGCACCAAAAAATGGAATCATTTATAGGAGAAGAACAAAAGATGAACCTAATACCTTATCACGGCTTCTTCCACTTATGATTGCTGTAGGAAAGTATTTTGCTACTTTTCTTACAGCATTTCGCATCTAAAAGTGATAACAAGCTAATTAGCAACTTTGGTGACAATACACTATAATAATTAAATTTTCAAAAAAGTATGTACCGAGTGAGACATAAAAGCACAGTCAGGTTCCTCCACTATAGGGGTAAGAGTGCCATCATAGTCTAAGAACAACGCAATTTGCTTCCCTTGAGCATAGTTTATAATTTGATCAAATGAAGTCAAAGCTGACGGATACTTGAGCTGCACAAGCAGAAAGTTTCATCGACTGAAAAGAAATGGAAGAAAGAAGAAAAAAAGGGAAAAGAAAAAGGAGGAAAGCACGTTGGTTTACCGCACTTGTATGAAATAAGCTGAAAAGAAAATGAACTTACTGTCCAAGAAATGTATGCAACATCAGCTCCGTCAGATTCAACCTCTGTAAGACTCTTATTGAGATTCTTTCCGGGAGATGATGCTATCATAGCATCTAACCAGCCATTGACACGAACATCATCAAGTTTACTAGGAATATTCCTCCGCAAAGGGTTTGATAACAGAAGAGGAACAGAAACGAATCCTGAAGGCTGCATTGAGCGAGGCGGCAGAGAGGAAGGCATTGGTATTCTTGGTTTGCTGCTAGCTAAGGGATCAGGTCGAAGAGGTCCAGGCTTTGGTGTCAAATCCATTCACTGACTTACTTGAGATCCTTCTTTACTTGGTTTACTACAGAATAGTACTAAGTAGATCACCAGGTGCCTAATAACAAAACTTCTATTTCGAATTTATCTGACTGTTTTATCAAAGAAAAACCATCTACCCACTGTCTTCTCGTCACTGCAGTTAGACACGCAGTCCATTAATTAAAGAATCATGAGACAAAATCAAAATAATATACATTAGTCTATGCTTTAAACAATGAAGATTAGATGAACAACGAGGGTGAAAACAAATTAGACATTTAAAAACGCACTCGCACCAGAAAGATAGTTGAGAATGTAAGCTCCTGAACACGATGAAAATAGATGATCAGAGGCTACTAAGATTCTTATTCTAAGTGTTAAGCCAAACGAGGCAGATAAGGACATGTGTTCTTATATATTTCTTCAGCAAATAACTAGAAAACAAGGCAGGAAATTACTTGAATTTGGAAGAAAAGCCCAGGCTGTCGTATCTTTTTGTATGTAAACGGTCTAAAGTTTGAATTCCTCTCATGGTTGGCAGCCATTAAGGTTAATCCTAGTCTCAATTTTTCCAACAAACTTCTTTATATTTTAATGCTATTTTCTTTTATATCCACTCTTACTACTCAGGTAGATTTTCCAGAGCAGATTTCTGAAACCATGATGTCCATTATGTATAAAGGCTCTATGGTTCCTAAACTATTACATGTTGTCACATTAGGTTCTTATGCTTGCAGAATATCACAATAAGCAGGTCTCTGATAATAGTGTCTCGATTTGCATCATTGCCAACCAGAAAGCTTGTGACTCTAAACAGCAATAAACACTTTAAGATTCGCATAGGATGTCAATGATGACTTGCGGATGGATATATAGAAAAAAAGGTGTGAACAGTCTGCATAGGCGTTTACCATCCAGTTGTTAGTGGGACATTATAGAAGTTGCAAAAAGGAAATGGACGATATGGTTTCAATGAATTGGAACAACCAACAAAAGGCCTTTCATCCAACAAAACCAGCTTCTCCGTTCAGCGGAGCGCCTGCAGCAATGCATTGCTGATAGACTGGTTTAAGAAATGGCAAATTCCTTACAAAGTCCACAACCTTACAGCTTAAAGGAACTTTAAGCGATACGCAGAAAAAAAAAAAAGTCAAAAGGCTTCAATAGAATTGAAGAAAAAAAAAAAAAGAATCTATGCAAAGAGAAGGCTTTAAAGTGGATTTAGGAAAGAAACATCCAAGATAAATTTCCTTGACTTCTAACCAAAATCTTAGTTTCTAGTTTCTACCAGGTTGGTATATTCTTACACGCTAGCATTCAATTCCAGAGCACCAATCTCCAAACGAAGCTACAACCTTCAAGAAACACGAACTATGATTTCTAATTAATTTTTCGCCCAAACCCTTCTTAAGAAACCTCTATATTGAACAGGAAAACGAATAAAGAGAAAGGAAAAAGAGAACTTCTTTTCTACTCGCCAACATTTCATTTTCTCCAAGAATTGAAATTATCATTATCAAACCCAACCCGAAAATTTCAAACTAACAAATGAATAAAAACAACAATGATAAACTCCTCCCCAGCTCTTAGGCAAGGAAAATGATTTTCAATTTCTTTCGTTTCCAAAGAGAATAATCAAACAAATGCAAAGAACAAAAACATAATAATAATAATAATAATAATAATAATAATAATAATAATAACAAAACAAAAACAATGAACGGAATGAATTTTCAATTCATTCATTGGATTGGCAGTTACCTGAAATACAATAATGCAGCCCTCTTCAATGCCAGAAAAGAACACCTTTTAGAATCAACGAAAAGAAGAAAACAGAGAAGAGAAGAGAAGAGAAGAGAGGGTTTGGTAAAGAGAAGAGCCCTTATTAATATTGTGCAAGAAAACGTGTTGCGACAATGGCGCCGCGGTACACGTTCCAACGCACTACTGTCTTTCTCAATCGGCCCGAGCGAAGCAAAAAACAAAAAAAACAACTCAACGAAAACAAATCTTTACTACAAACAATACAAACAAGACAAAATTGTACTGAAAACATTAAACAACCATGAATGTTTTTAACAGACAAAATTTTAATTAATTTAATCAATCTGAAGACAAGCCAAGTAATTTGCTGCAATAATGGCTCGACTTGAGGCTTGGCATTATAGGAACAAACCGAACGTGAGTCAAAATTGAATAGAACACTTCCGTCGCCGTGGCTCCACGCAACCTCTTTGACATTGATTACAACATCTCAATAAATTAACTTCAAAGAAAAGGTATGAACTGAAAAGTCATGACTTAAAATAAAAAATCAAAGTCTACCGAACAAACAAGTCAGTTGCTTGTTGCTTATAATTTTATGTCTGAAAGTGAACCGTGAAAAGAGTAGGAAGGTACCAAAGGCAAAAAGTCTTCTAAAATTAAAAATAATTATTAGTTTTAGTTTGTTTAACAAAATGAAAGCATTTAATTGGAGCTAATAAATTAACAAGAAGTGGATGTTAGTGACTTGTGATGTGATATAAACAATCCCAAGCATTTCCTTTATTATTTCGGTATATGAATGTGAAATGTGTTTAATAGACTATAAAATAGATGATTCCAAACTTTTCAATTTTACAATTCAGGATCCAAGTTTTATTTCACAAATATACTCCTATATGCTGCTTTTTCTGCAATTTTGGAGCATATTTTAAATATCTATAATTAAATTTTACAGAAATAAAAAAATAAAAAATTAAATTTTTTAAAAATAAATTAAAAGTAGTTAAAATTTGTATTTTAATTATTTTTTAAGTGAGCTGTGGATGAGGTTTAGATTTATATTTTAACTATTTTGAAAAGTTAAAAAAAAAATTATTTTGAAAAGTGTGAAAATGACCGGTAGAACTCAAAAGAAAGTAAATATCTATGCGCAACTATAATTTTAAATTTTTTAGTATTAAAAATACATAAATTTACTGAAATTTCAAATCTAACAAAAAAATATTAGAATTCTGATAAATTAAAACACGCCCTTGATCCGCAATACTTTAGCCATTGGATATTTGCTGGTCACATTTTTGATGCCCAACAAGCTTCAGTTATGCCTTCAACAATTTGTGAATATCTATAGCTGGACGAAATTCAATAAAAATGGCTACTTGTTAATTGTCCAATAGAAATAGAATAGAACTCTTATTTATAATGTAATAACATATAAATAGCTAAATTGTCTAATATGTAATGATAACTTAATACAAAGAGGACTTAATATTTCTAGATTAGATTTAGAGGCCTTGAACTGAAAATTAAAATGTAACAACTCTTCTCGGAAGAATTTTGCATTCAATTTCAGATAAATATTATTTTAATTTTTATTCATATTTTGTAATACACTTTTTATAAACTTTTTAACAGTTAATTTAAAATTTTAAAAATATTAAAAATTTTACATAATAAAATTTTTTTATTATATTTTTATTTTTAATCAAATATTAATTTATTTTAAAGAAATTCTATTCCAAAAAAAAACTCAGTGCATATTAAATGGAAAATAAAATTTTAAAGAAGAAGACTCAGTGCATTTAACTAACTATAAATTAAGCTTGGGTTGCAAGTAAAAGCATTTTTAATTAAAAAAATTTTATTTTCTCATTTAATATGTTAAGTTTCATTATTTTATATATTTATTTATTTATTAGTTTAAGTTTTACTTTCATTTTTATTTTTGTCGAAATTTAATTTTAATTTTTTTTTTCAAATATTTTAATTATTGTTTCGAAATTTACTATCATTAAATTTTACTTTTTATTAAATTTTATATTCGAAAAATTATTTTATCAAAACTTTTATTTAATTAAAATATGTTCTAAGTGAAAAGAATTATAACGAAACTAACAGGAGTATTTCTTTCTCAATAAATAATCTAATTAATTGCAATTTTCTATAGAGAAATTATTGATATTTTATTTTCACTTCTTGATTATGATTGATCTGACATCATCTCGTTTCGGACTGCATTTTTTTAACGATATTTTTCAATTTTATATTTTTTTAATATATATTTTATAAATATTTAAAAAAAAATTTAAAAATTTAAAAATTATTAAAAAATTTTACGTAATAAAACTTTTTTATTATATTTTTTTTAAAAATAAAAAAATTAAAACTTATTTTTTAAAAAAATAAAAATATTTTTTATTAAAAAAAATTTATTTTATAAACACTCTCAAATACTCGAAATAGTTGATTTCATAAGAGTTTAGAATGATTCAAAACTCTTAAAATATTTAGGATTCAATTTGGTTAAAGTAAAATAGATTTTTATTGAAAAATTATTGAAAATTAAAATAGATTCAACAATTAATTTAATATTTTATTAATTAAAAATTTTAGATATGAGTTTACAAGTAATATTTATTTAGATATGTTTAAAAATTTTGACAAAATAAATGAGTTAAAAAAATTGATATACGTTGTTATTTGAGTATCACTTCTTTACGAAGGAATAGAAGTGAAAATATTTAAAATAAATAATTATTTAGAAATTTAGAAATAAAAATCTAGACGTCGTCCGTTCTACGAGCAAACAACGTGGACATTTTAACTCTAGAAAACATCAAAGACAACTTTTACGATAGAATGTTCATGCATAATACCATTGGGAATATTAATACTTAGCCTACATATACATAACTAGGTAATTTCGAATAATTTGTCATTTGGTATACACTTCGCATTGACCTGTATATAATTACCTAGGAGTAGATACTACAGTGTATAACCGTACAGGAGCTGTATAAATGAATGGCAAATGTGTATTAATTGTTGGGCCGGATACTTCAGCCCAGCACATAATTAGTTATTTGTAATTATCTGTTCCGGAGAAAGAAAGCGAACAAAGAATGGAGAAGGAGAAGGAGAAGGAGAAGGGAAGATCAACACCGCCGTCGACGCCGGCAGTAACAGAGTTGTTACCGGTCTCCGGGCAACCGCCAGGCACCTATCTTACCGAACTCTCTCTTCTTCAAATTCTCAACAACGTCCATGACTTCATCGATCTCCTCGCTTTCTTCGCCGTCTGCCGCTGTTTTCACTCCGTCACGATCCCTTTCTTCGTTGACAAATCTCTCCTTCTCCGCTACCCTTACTTCTCCGTTGTTATAAAGAAGATTCCTTCACTCTCCTCTCTCCATCGGCTCCACTCGGTTCTCTTCTCTCGCCGGCACGATTCAAGTGCAAGTTTTTTGAAAGCAAAGATACAGTCATCCCCGTTTCCATGGATTCGTAATCTTTATCAATCGCATCGAGAAGTTTCCGATCCTCGTCAATGTATTCTCCGGTGAGTAATTTCGTCTTCTGCAGTGAAGCTTGGTAAAGATTGCAGCATTTTCTTTTGCCCTTTTAACTTGCCGGATTAATAACGAGAGTTGGCGGATTGTTCGGTTCCCCGGAAAAGGCATGATTGAATGCTGGAAACCAGGAGATTGTATGTTGCGGTTCCACAGAGAATCACAAGCTATTAGGTAAGTAACAAAAACAAGTTAACTAATTCTAACGAAACAAGTTAAGAAAATAAGAATTTCTGGTCGACGAGCTTACAATTATATACTTGAATTACTGAGAACAGCTCCCAGCATTTGGAGCAGCAAATATTTATATAAAAATTTTCAGATATCATAGCATGCAAGGAACTTGACCGTCGAAGATGTTTGAAGCATCTAACAATTGTTCCTAAAAAGTAGAGGAATATTAGATCATTGTCAGATTGGATAGAGTGCCATGTGGAAAATACTTAGGGTTTCGTTTAGGTGGAATGCCGGCCATAACTCTGATAAGGATGGATATCTAATTAGTATTATGTGCACAAGATGTCATTGTGAGTTCAAGTGCTGATACATTAGTAATGTCAGCTTCTTTATTACTGTCAGCTATAATATTCTCCCATGCTTGAGAATCGACTTCGTCCTCGAGGGAGAACCTTCGGCGCACAATCGCCCAATCTTCCCACGTGACATACTCAGTAGGCAGATCTTCCTAAGCAATTAGCGCTTCTCTGCGGCTAGAGTTGCCTACAGGAATGTTGCGATAACCCAGTATACGATGTGGTTTGAGGTGTAGATAGCCATCCTCAGATAACCTAGGCAACTGACCGGTAATGAGGGGGGGCACAGAGCGTCCGTCCTTTAGTTGGGAAACATGTACGACCGGATGAATTTTGGACTCAGCCGGAAGATTCAAATGATATGCCACATGTCCCACGCGCTCCAGTACTTGGAAAGGACCATAGAACCTATGTCATAGCTTATGATAACGACGATCCGCGAGTGACGCTTACCTATATGGCTGTAATTTAAGAAAAACGGAGTCACCCGGCTGAAACATTGTGTCTCGGCGGTGCCGATCAGCTGTCTGTTTCATTTGATTTTGTGCTTTCCGGAGGTGGAGCTTGAGGTCACGAAGGATCACATCGCGTTCGTGCAATTGAGAGTCGACACAGTCAGTCTTAGCAGGTCCTGCGGACAAGGCAACTAAGGGTGGTGGGGAACGACCATAAACAGCCTCAAACGGAGATATTCCCGTTGTAGAATGGATGCTAGTATTATAAGAGTATTCTGCCCAGTGTAACCAATGCATTCATTGTCTTGGGTGTTCGCCTACAAAACATCGCAAGTAAGATTCAAGGCCCCGATTGAGGACCTCTGTCTAGCCATCAGATTGCGGATGGTAGGAGGAGCTCATATGGAGCGTGGTGCCTTGCAATCTATGAAGTTCCTTCCAGAAGGAGCTAAGAAATACCGCATCGCGATCACTGACAATCGTTTCTGGTCTCTCGTGAAGCTTAATAATTTCACGTGCGAAGATCTCTGCAACAGAAGATGCTGTAAAGGGGTATCGCAATGGAAGTCTATACTTTGACAAACGATCAACGACGACTAAAATGACGTCCTTGCCTTCAGAGAGCGGTAAGCCATCGATGAAATCCATCGACAAATCCGTCCAAATAGCGTCTGGAATTGGCAAGGGTTGAAGATGCTCAGCTGGACGAAGTGAAGAGGTTTTCGCCCGAATGCATGTGTCACAAGCAGCGATGTGTAGCTAAACGTCTTTGCTCATCCCTTGCCAGTAAAACATGTTAGAAAGACGCTTATAAGTCCGAAACCTACCTCCATGTTCGGCCTGCGCAGAATTGTGGGCTTCGAACAATAGCTGTTGCCGGAAAGAAGAGGCAGCTGGAATCCAGATCCGATGCTTCCATAGGAGGAGGCCATTGCTCATGGTTAATGCTGAAGTGTCATCGGAACGCAACTGTTGAATAAGAGATTGAGTATCTGGGTCTGAAGCTTGAGCTCGCCTAAGGTCATCCCAGAAAGATGATTGAATTGTGGTAAAAGCAGCGAGTGATGCGATAGGATACCAAGATAAGGCGTCGGCAACAATATTCTCCTTCCCAGATCGATATTCAATTGCATAGTCATATCCTAATAATTTCACTAGTCACTTGTGCTGTGCCGGAGTAGCAAGCCGTTGCTCCAAAAGATACTTTAGGCTCAGGTGATCAGTTCTGATTAGGAAACGACGTCCTAGAAGGTAAGGTCGCCAGTGTTGCACCGTAAGAACTAATGCCATAAGTTTTTTTTCATAGGTGGATCGGGCAAGTGCTGCACCAGATAGGGCTTTGCTGAAGTAGGCAATTAGTTGTTTGCCTTGTGATAAAACTGCACCTAAACCATAGCCGGATGCATCAGTCTCTATAGTGAAAGGTTGCTCGAAATCAGGACAAGTTAAAACTGAGGTAGATGCCATGGCAAATTTGAGTGTCTGAAAGGCCTCGGCCACATCACTCGACCAGGAGAAGGATTCCTTTTTAAGAAGAGCTGTCAAGGGAGCGGCTAACTTACCATAGTCCTTGACGAATCGGGGATAATAGCCGGTCAATCCTAGGAATCCCCGCAAGGAAGTGATAGACGTGAGCGTTGGCCAATCAACCATCGCCTGCACCTTCGAGGGATTAGTGGATATGCCGTCGGCGGAGACAATGTGTCCCAAATATTCTATGGAAGAACGAGCAAAAAGACGCTTGGAAAGGTTCGCCCAAAGCCCTTCTTCTTGCAACCTGGAGAGAACTAGTTGTATGTGTCGGAGATATTCTTGCCAAGACGAACTGTAAACCAAAATGTCATCAAAAAATACAAGGACGAATTTGCGTAGATAAGGACGAAAGATGTCATTCATAAGAGATTGAAAAGTTACCGGCGCATTTGTGAGCCCAAACGGCATCACAAGAAACTCGTAATGGCCGTCATGAGTTCTGAAAGCCGTCTTATGGACATCGTCATTGTGAACTTGAATCTGGTGATATCCAGATTTCAAATCTAATTTGGAAAAAAAACTGAGCTCCGTGTTATTCGTCCAGGAGTTCATCAATAATCGGAATTTGGTACTTATCCTTAATTGTTATCCCGTTTAGTGTGCGGTAGTCCATACAGAATCGCCAAGACCTGTCGTTTTTCTTGACAAGCAGAACAGGAGAAGAGAAGGCAGAAGAGCTTAGATGTATAATGCCCTCAGCGAGCATTTCTTTGACAATCCGTTCTATTTTTTTTGGATGTAAGGATACCGATAGGGCCGGAGGTTTGAAGGAAAAGCACCTGGAAACAGTGGAATGCGGTGACACATGGACGAGCAGGAGGTAAGCCGTGAGTCGGTGTAAAGACTGCTGAATATTGCGACAGAAGAGTTTGGAGGTCTGCCGGTATTGGTGCAGGTGGTTGTGTAGCTGCAGAGGTAGGTAGGAAACGAATAGCACACAATGAGCCTAGTTGCTGAATGCTAGTAAGACGAGAGACGCCTTCATCCCTGATGCCTTGGAGAATAAAATCATGGCCGTGCAGTGAGAAACGCATGTTTGAACGTTTCCAATTACAAGTAACGTCACCAAGACTTTCGAGCTATTGAATGCCCAGGACAATATCCATACCACCTAGTGGAAAAGGATACGCATCCACAGTCAGGTCAGCACCCTGGACAGATAACGGGATGTGTCGGGATAGGGAGGGGAATAGATGAAGAATTATGTAATAGAGGTGGTATGGTGGACAGAGGGAGGGAAGGGATGGGGCAAAAGTTCGTTGTAGTGATCTCCGGCATTTCTACTGATTCTGTATGTCTTCGTGATGAGGTAGGACTTGGATCACCACGAGTTTGCATGAGTTCCTTCATTGTTTTGTCTGTGTTGTCTTATTTTTTAACTATCAGCGCCAAGCTGGTAGCGATTTGAGTAATTAGCAATTGCAATTGCTCTCGTTCTGCAGGCTCTGTTCTGTGTAAAGAAGGGGATGAAAGAGGTCGACGGAAATTTGTGCCCACTTCCGGTGATGTCTCGGCCGAAGAATTCGATTCTTCGCCTGTTGGAGCCACCACCGTTGTCCGAAGATCGTTGCTCATGATACCACTTGTTGCGGTTCCACAGAGAATCACAAGCTATTAGCTAAGTAACAAAACAAGTTGACTAATTCTAATGGAAAAAGTTAAGAAAATAAGATTAACTCTCTCTCTCATTTCTGCTCAATGAGCTTACAATTATATACTTGAATTACAGGGAACAGCTCCCAGCACTAGGAGCAGCAAATATTCATTTAAAGATCTTCAAATATCATAGCATGCAAGGAACTTGACTGTCGAAGACTTCTGAGGCATCCAACAATTGTTCCTAAAAAGTAGAGGAACATCAGATCATTGTCAGGTTGGATGGAGTGCCATATGGAAAGTACTTGGGGTTCCGTTTAGATGGAATGCCAACCCTAGCTTTGGTAAGGATGGATGTCCGATTAGTATTATGTGCACAAAATGTCATTGTGAGTTCAAGTGCTGGTACATTAGTAATGTCAGCTTCTTCTTACTATCAGCTGTAACATTGTAATTGGTACTGGCGAAGGATTACGGAGGAGGGCAAAGGTAACAATAACGTTTTCATCTCTCACGCAGTTATGTTCAACGGAATTTTGATCGGGGTGAGCTATCGCGAGCAGGTTCGCAAGTTTGGATCCATGATACAAACGTCCCTGATGCACTAGTGAGGAGATCAGGGCTCCCATTCCTTCAGGGATGCCAATAACGATGTCTATCGGCTTTTCAAGTGCGAGGGAGATTTGATGATGTTCAGCATTGATATAGCTTAGAGGGAGAACGCAAATACATGGATTGAAAGAATTGAAACAGAGGAAGCCGGAACGGGCGAGTGCACTGCATAGGGAAAAACTGCTTGTTTATAGAGGAAACAGGATTGAACACTAGAGCTTTTCCGAAGCCTGAGATGGGGGCCTGATAAGTTACCGAAGTTGCAGAGAACCAAACAAAAGAAATGCTGAAAACAGAGCTATTTATCTAAGAAAGAACGCTGAAAATTTGATTGATTCTTGTTGATGCCATTGCATTAGACCAGCATACATATAAATAGTCAGTCAAGAACACCAGCGGTTAGAGATTAACAATAATAACTGTCAGCTATTTTTTGGAAACATCTTGAAATGAAGGCATGCTCACCAACTGGTCTTTTGATGGGATGGTACCCTATATCTAGCTATTATTCCAACAACTGGAGCAAGCATTTTGTCTTCAGAACTTGTTTGAATCCTTGTGTGGTGCGTGCAGGTGTGGAACGGAGGCTGCAGATATTGTAGCAGTGTCAAGAGCATGGGTGAGTCGGATGTCAGGCGAGACAGGATCCTATTGGGTGCAGACTATGCCCGAGAAGAGCCTGCGCATTCGCGGGTGCCAAGCAAAGTGCCATGGTGTTTCAGGTACTGGCCCAAGGTTGGCAAAAACTTATTGTTCCACTGCGAGAGACCATGCTTCGTTTCTAGTGAAATGTCCAAATTGGTCTGAGTTGCGTTAGACGCTCCTGAGTAGTACCTGGGTCATTCTGCACGGGTCTGTAGGTCACGCTAAGTGTGTTTTTTAATTACATAAAATTAAGTTTTGAAAAATAAAATTTGAAAAAAGTCGGTGAAAGTAAAGTTAGCAGTAATAATTAAAATATTTGAAGTAAACTTTGAAATTAAATTTTGATGAATATAAAATTTAATATAAAATAATGAAATTCAAAATATGAAGAAAGAAAGTAAAACTCTTTGCAATTAAAACATGCCCCTACGAGCACCTGGTTGCAAATTTAGAGTTCCTGTATTTCTCACCCGGTCTTGAGCATTTGAAGCAGAAGAAAGAAATGTCAAGTTAGGATCCCTCCTCCCTGAGAATTGTCCTCTTCCTCCACGGAAAATCGTTTCCACTGACGAGAATTCCTCGTAAGTAGCTTTTCATCAGGTAGGCCATCCCAAGCCACCAAGGTTTCGCGATAGGTGGCGTGTTTCTCATGGTTACCTACATAACGAAGTTCGTTTTATAAATCTGCCCTATGAAAGTCTCGGACCCATACTGCTACACCACGCCAAAATTTTCAACCAAAAAACAGAAAATCCTTCTTTCGATTGGTAGGTGGTTATCCATGAGAATACTCGCCAATGTTGTAGTCCTTTTCCCAAACATAACTAAATTCTTAGTCAAATTCGCGACTCAATTTTAGAAATTCGACGAACTACTACGAATCGTCAAAAGAAACATATATACATAGTGCACCTGTGCAAAAAGCGCACAAGTTGGAGTCAAATTTTTTCAGCGAGCAATAAAATTCTAATAATTTGAATAACAATCAAATTCAACGATCGTTGAATTAGATTCGATGGTTGATATCTAGCTTACTACTATATTCCAAACAATCACAACCCACCGTCTGCGCGCAGCAATGGCGAGAGCAATCAGGGAATGCCGACCGCGCCATTCTCGTTCTCTCCCTTCTTGCAAAACAGCAGATCAGCACTAGCATCATCATCCCAATCCGCGTACGAATCAAGGAAGTAGAGAACAAACACAAGAATGAAGCAGCTCGTCACCATAGGTATAGGACCAAACATCCACAAGAACAACGGGAACGAAAAGTAATAAGCGCGTAATCCTAACGACCAGAAGTACCCGCCTCGGTTCAGTGTCCGGCTTACGTAATCCGCTGCGAGGTTTTTCGTTGGCGGTGGGCCTCTTGTGGGAACGTTGATGAGCACACCGGCGTGGCTGTAGTACCGGATGGATTGAACAGTTAAAAGGAACGCAAGGAGGAAGCATACGAGGATCGCGAAGAGCTTAACGGAGAGACCTAGTTGGCTTATATCACCATAGATGAATCGTGACCGGAGCGGTGAGCCACTTCCGCTGTTGTTGTTGTTGCTTAGGACAGCAATGATAGAGCAGAGCATGATGGCTGTTGAAGCTAAGAGTGTTGATGCCATTATGTTGTTGCGCAGTGTTTGCACTGCAAGAACTCCGTTCTTCACCGGATCCTGCATCATGGATGGCAATTTCACATGTAATTAATTTCGTCTAATGAAAATTAAGGACAAAAATAGAAAACCCCGAACTGAGATACACCACAAGAAAATCATTTAATTTCCTTTTTTTTTTTTGGAAAAACTAATACCACATGTAGCTAGATCATGACCTCAAAGCAAGAAATTAAATGGTAAAGTAAAAAAAGAAAGCTTGATCAAGGAGACAGCACAACCACAAGTGATCACAAGTTCGTTCACGAGCTACTTCTTATCCAAAGAAGAAAACAAGAAAATTTAAAGCACAAAAGAAAAAATACTTAAAATATATCTATATAGGTACCTCCATCATGGCCTGAACCCATTTGCGGCGGCTAATAGCGTTGATGCCGATGACGGTCCGCGTTGGATGGTACTTAATTCGCCTGAGAAGCCAGAGATGGTACGCAACCATCACGATGAGCCCTAATGGTACCAGAACAAAATCCAAAGAACCTTCTTTCATTGATCTCTGATCACTCTCTAGCTCTCACAGAACAAAAAATTCCTAACCACAACTCTCGAGTTTCTAGCAAACAGAAGAAGAAAGAAGATGAATGCAGAGACGTGGTTGGGAAACGAAAGGGCACGCAGGTTTTCAGAACAAGAGCGCTATTAATATACACGAAGCAAGCAGCGGCAAAGTCAAAACGGAAAACGGATTTTAATTAGCGCGATTAATGCTATTAATTAGTGAATATAGCTTGCCACTTGTCACCTTCTACTTGCGCCTAGAGGCAGATTCTATTTGGAACGATCAAAATTCAGTCATCGAAATCTGTATTGGCAAGAACACATCGTTATCCACGACCAGAAGTTAACCTCATCAATTTCGTATCCCCCAAACACAGGACAGTTCTAGGTTGCGTTAGAATATAAGCTACGGGAGAAGTTTTTAGACAATAAATAAGACTTAAGTTATTTTCAAATAATTTTATAACAATTGTTTTATAATAATAAATGCGACGAAGTTAGGGTTCTTCTCAAAATCAATTGGCTATGAAAAGAGTGAGGTCAAATTTTTATGAATATCATTTCAGGATCATTGATAAGCAATGTGGGACTAAACTATTCTTTAACACATGCCCTCTAGCAGAGCGTTTTTTTTTTTTTTTATAAATTGAACTTATGTGGACTACGTGCTCTGAATAAATTGAATAAAGCGGGCGACCTGCCCTGAAATGAAATAAGCTATTTGCCTACAATGTAGCGGACAACTGTCTTTTGAATAAAACAGACTATCTGTCCTAAAATGAAGCGGGCTAATTTTGCCCTGAATAGATATAGATAATAAAGTTAAATTTAGCTCATATTTTGGGCCGATCCGGCCCAACCCGTTCTGATATTATGTGACGAATTTAGGATTCTTTTCAAAACCAATTGGCTATGAGAAGAGTGCCCAAGTCTTTATGAATATCATCTAAGGACCATTGATAAGTAATGTGGGACTAAATCTTTCTTTAACACCTGCCCTCCAGCAAAGCGTTCTTTTTTTTTTTTTTTTTTTTTATAAATAGAATTGATGTGGGCTACATGTCCTGTAATGAATTGGATGAAGCGGACGACCTGCCTTGAAATGAAATGGGCTATTTGCCATAGAATGAGCGGACAATTGTCCTTTGAATAAAACGGGCTACCTGCCCTGAAATAAAGTGGGCTATTTTTGCCCTAGAATAAATCGGACCATGAATGCCCTAAATAGATATGAATAATAAGTTAGATTTAGCCCACATCTTGGACCGATTCGGTCCAACCCACTCTGATATCATGTAACGAATTTAGAATTCTTCTCAAAACCAATTGACAATGAGAAGAGTGAGCCCAAATCTTTATAAATATCATCTCAGGACCATTAATAAGCAATATAAGACTAAACCATTCTTTAACAATAAATATGCAAAGTTATTTAAAATAATATTTTGATGAAAGAAAGTTACTTTTTAGGGTGAGTTGAATCGTCGTCCTACAATAAATAATAAAATTAATTGAAAATAGGGATTATTTCAGATGCTCATAAGTAAACTTTGTGAAGGCAAAAGTTGAAATGCGAAGTTTTTTGAAAAATATGTTCAAATTAGAATTTAGTTTTTATTTTTTGTGGATTAAAAATATAGTATAATAATTTTGAAATGTAGTTCTGAATTCAGTAGACATTTGAAATATGTAAACTGATCAGAGCTCAAATTTTGATCGAAAAAGTTAAAATTTTGGGCATTTTAAACACGCTCTTAGTGTTATAAAATTATAACTGATATCTTGAGAGATTTTATTTTGTAAAACAGCGGCTATTAGCTTAATACTAGATGTAGCAATATATAATCCCGCAAACTTAATTCTAAACTGACTATTTAAATCGGATAGAATTTTATTTAATTAGATTCGGATTAGTTTTCAATCAATTATTCAATTCAAAATTGATCCACAAATTAAACAGATTCGATTAATCCAAAATTGAATCATTTAATCCGTATAATTATTTATGTAGTATATATTATCTAATAATTAGAATTATAGCAATAATATAAAATTTTGGTTTAGTTTATTTATTTTATATTAGTTTATTATATTTTGATTAATTTCTTACTTTATTTATAGGTTTTGTCGAATTAATATTTTTTGTTTTGAGTATGCCTTACACTTGTCACCTAATATCGTTAAAAGTTAATTTCTAATGTTCAAATTTTAATAATTTTTAATTTTAAACGAGTCGATACCCAATTTGACCGGTTATTGAATTGTTGAATTAGAGTTAATAATTTAATTCATACAAATATATAGATTAAATTAAAGTTAAATAATTTAGATCTAATTATTATATGAATCGATCAATATGTTAATCAATATTGCCATCCTTACTTAATGTAGAGGTATAGACGAGTCTTTAGTTTGGGTATGATTTAGATTGAAATGCGTTACAGTCTTCAGGCCTGCATTTCAGTCCACAGTCAGTTGAGCTGTAATGTGTTTATATTACAGGCCGAACACACTATTGGGCGGTCCAAGCTGACTGTAAATCTGGACTGAATGGGCCCAGCATAAACGTTTCTTTTTCTGATTTCCTGTGTATGCATAAATCTTTTTTCTGAAAATGATCAAACTTTCCGCTAAGACTCCTACAGAAATTCTTTTCTTTTTAAACTAATTGTTGATCATCAGTCTAATTACAGCTTTAGTTACAGTAGATCATCAGTTTAGTTACCAACCAACTTCTCCGGTGAGCCGTAATTCTTCTCCGGCAACTTCTTCCTTATGTTCCTCTCCAATTGAATCAACTTCCCCATTTGCATCACACCTATTACAATCACCTTCTGTTCATTCATGAATCAAAGCAATATATAGTATATCATTCCAACGTCAGTGGTATCCAATTAAAAAGAACCAATCTCTTCCTGATGATAAGTCAAGCTATTCGTCGTGATCATCATCAAGAACTCCCTGCAGCTTACGATCAACGAACAAATTGCAGAGAGCAAGAACCTACGCGGATGGATCATCCAACTCCTCGCCGGTTTCTGGGACAACTTTGCAGCTCACCGCAATCATCAGTTGCACGCAATATATAGTTGATGAGCTTAGTTGTTGCACTGACGAGCCCAGTCTCCAAGCCGTTCATCACGTCGCAGAAGTCCAGGATTTCGAACCATACCTCTAACCTGTTCGCTGTAACCTTTGTCCTATCTTTTATCGATCATTCCGAACCACAAGATCGATGATGAACATTTCCATGCTCTTCCTTTCCTCCACCACCGTGGTCATCATTCTTCTGCCGCTGCTGTTGCTCGACGGCTATGGCAGTGCTCTAGCTATATATGCTTTCTATTCCATGTAAAAAGCAGTTAGTAAACAAGCCCGCTCTGCTCCAGCGTGAAGTACCTTTTTCACCATGGTTCTTGATCCTTGCTGAAAATCTTTCCATCACTGCCGACGTAGGCGATCCGGAACCGGGCTGTTGTAGTAGCAGCTAACACTTGGCCGTCGTTCAAACACGGTATTCGGAGAGTTTTATCCCATCTGGATCAATTTAGTAGGAACAACCTCTCGCGGTAACGATGATCTGTTTAGTGTACCGCTGCATCTCTGCAACTGCTCGAACATTGAAGCATGTACTTCGCTGGTTTCTTCAGTCTGCGGGGGAAGTTGTTGCTTGATCGTTGATCCATCTTGCGCCACCAGTGCTGCGGAGAAGCACCGCCATGATCGTCGGAGTCTGGATCCTCTGAAGGCAGTTGAGACAAAGCGGCGAGTGCGGCGGTTGAGAAGAAGAAGAAGAAGAAGAACAGAATTTGAGAAGGCAGTGAATATTGAATTTGGGAAGATTTTACGGGAAGCATTTCTAATTTGCAATATTAATACTTTATGTTTTTATTAGCAGACGGTTATTTACATCGTTTATATTTTAATAGTTAGTGTTATGGGCCTAAATATGCTAAAATGAATGTTGTATGCCTTGTAATTAAACTAAAAAAGTCTATTTCTGTTTGTTTTTTTCTGAAAAGAATTTCGGGTTCGAGTTTTATCCATGGCGTGTTTTCTCTTTCCCGGCAAACCGACTCCTCCGTTATTCAGGCAGTCACTCTCTCTCCTTCTCTGTCGTTCCCATTTCTCCAGATCTGTTCTTCTACCCGATCGAGACGGAGCTCTGCATCGCCGCTGCCGCTGTCTGTGCACCACCGTCGAAGCGGCGGCGGTAGCGGCGCCTGTTGTTGTCGCTGATGACTATAAGTACGGGAGCAAGCAGGTCGTGAGTCTCACTCCACAGCTCTACGATTATATTCTATCTAATGTCAGAGAGCCACCGGTAGTTTTCTAATCCCTCGCCTCGCCCGCCCTATTTCTCACTCACTCTCTCAACAAATTGCTTCTAGATAATTACATTATGGAAAATTTTAATGATTTTTTCTTTTATGCATTAGAATACATCGGGATTTGATATGCTGTTGTTAGTTTTCTTAAACTTATCTCATACTGAAATTAGTGCAATTGGTCGTAATTGGTAGAAAAAGGTCACTGCTATGAGCAATAGGTTTTTTGCTCTTTTAATGTTAGTTTAATTAGAACATGTGATACAGTTTATCTCACGAAATACGTGCAATTAGGGATTTGTATTTGAACATCTGGGCTCTAGGGGAATTATGTAGTCAATATCTGGTCGTACATTTTTACCATAGAAGGCTAGTTTCTGCACTCCTTGTAACTGCTAGTTTCCATCGATAAAATCTGATCATACACCTTGGAACATAAATCAATTACTCGTTGGGACAATGCAATTATTGTTGCTGAACTTTAACTAATCTGGCTAACATGCAAGGGTATGCTTTGTCCACTATGATGTGATGCATGTCATTTTTTGTGGAACTTTTATATGTTAATGGAATATACAAGTCCTGAGTTTTGAGTATTGTTCTTGTGTAGTTGCGATTTCTGGTGTAGTCTTGGACAAGGTCAATACTACTCATCCCAACAATTTGGAAATTGTTATCATGAGTCTTGTGGATGCCAAATTTCCATTCTTTTGTCTGACGAGGGTCTTTGCACCACTATTGTTTGATGTGTCTATCACACTAAGTTTTGATAGAGCGGTGAATTTGTTTTTGTGTGTATGTGTGTGCACGCTTGTCCGTTTTTGTCTGCTGTTATTATGTTCCTAGAATAGTTGCTTCATGATCACTTAGCTTATACCTTGAGTTTGGTGATATGACATTAGGTTCTTCAGGAACTCCGGGAAGAGACAGCCACCTTACGAGGGAGCCAAATGCAGGTTTTTGTTTCTTCGGATAGCTTTTGTTGCTATATTGTTCAATTGTTCTTGCTTTTTGTGATTCTTATTAATCTGGACTGCAACTTGCTCAATTAAGAGAATCCCATGAGTTGGGATTGCTCTCCACTGATCAGAAGGTTGCATTCAGAAGATCCAGAATCTGAAATAGCTCTAAATCAGAAGCTTAATGATTCTTTTCTTTCTGCATATTGCTTCCTGAGATTCATAGTTTGTCCCTTGTTGGTTTTTGTTTCTGTATTGGCGTAGGTTTCTCCTGATCAAGCTCAACTGCTGGCAATGCTTGTCCAGATTCTTGGTGCACAAAGATGTATTGAAGTTGGAGTCTATACTGTATGTTCTCAAGGTTCATCTACTAACTATTATTTCTTTGATTTTCTGAGGTAAATGTGTTATCGATGATGTTCAAGTCAGCTTGTTTTATTAGTCGATTAACATATGTGGCTGGTTAATTGCCTTCTCTTGTGTTAACTTCTTAAAATTGTATTTACTTTTTAGATTGTGTTGGTTTCATTTTCTTTTAAGCTTATTTCTCAGGCATTTTGTTGTTATTTAATTGGTTTCTTGTGAAGATAGCATCTGCATATTCTTTTCTTATCTATCTAGGGGTACTCGTCTCTAGCGGTTGCACTAGCTCTCCCAGAATCAGGTCGTCTGGTTGCATGTGAAAGAGATGCAAATTGTCTTCAAGTTGCAAAAAAGTATTACCAACGAGCTGGTGTCTCCCACAAGGTAACTTGTCTTTTTCATTATAAACCTTTTATCATCAGCCACTTCTGCATGATTCTCGTTTCATGCACAGGGCATAGTGCATTAACATGCATGCTCTAAAATGACTAATATTTGCACATTATATTTGTGCAGGTTGATATAAAACATGGACTAGCTGTAGATGCTCTAAACTCTCTTATCCAAAATGGTGAAACTTGCAGGTGTATGATGGAAGGAAAGCTTCCTAAGTGCTGGACTTAAATTTTTCTATCTGCCTTTATTTTTTTTCGTGGGAGTTTCTTCAACAAATTTATCAATTGATTAAGTAACTGAATGCATACACTTTTATAATTAACAAAGTTCAAAAAGTACTTCTCTTGCTCTTTGGTTATAATATACAATGTCAAAATATTACCCCGGGAAAGCCATCTTCACTTGTTCTGAATTACTACTTATCTGTATAGGCATTGTCTATTGTTGGATCTTAAAATGAATGGCACACACCTTAGACCAGAATACGAGGCTTTCATTTTGCAGGGAAGATTGACGTGTTTCTTGTTGAAAATTAATCAACTCCTGTGACATAGCTAATACCATAACCTAATAACATGCTTGTGTATAATCTACTCAAATAGGCTAATACTGATGTCATCTCCCCTTTGGTTTATTCTAATTCATATTTTTGCTAATGAACTCGATTACTTTGTCTTGTTCTCCAGCTATGATTTTGCATTTGTTGATGCTGAGAAGCGAATGTACACTGAATACTTTGAGCTACTGTTGCAACTGGTAGAGCGCTTCCCATTTTTCTTGTAGCTAGTTATAATTATACCATTATAAACATTATTTGTGCTTGGGATCATGAAAGTCTCTCTTCTTACCCTGGGGCATATTTACAACTATAAATATAGTGGTATTGTCATCATTCTGAGCATACACTTGATATTATGATATACTTTCTTCTTACAATAAAAGGGGCTATAGTGGCTTTAGTATTTCATTGCTAAAGAATCACCCAGTTCTAAAGGTCAATCCTTAAATTAAGTTCTAAACTTGCGCAAGCCAATGGTTCTTAATTTCCTATGTTAAATAATAAATTCTAACTTGCACTTCAGTTGGTTCTTCCTGTGACAAATTGGTCCCTGATCTTTTATGTGTTCATTTGGAAATATAAGAAACATGACATCTTTTATTCAAGTCTCTAACAGATTGTGACACCATCTAGCTAATTAGATCTTGCTATCTTGTTTATGCAGGTGAGAGTGGGTGGCCTCATTGTCATTGATAATGTCCTCTGGCATGGAAAAGTTGCAGACTCAAAGGTAAGCTGTCTGAAATTACTGAATGCCAAAGTATTAGCACCATGCTAGAGTTGTTCTTTCTGGTTACAGGTGCTTGACCGTAAAACAATTAGCATAAGGAACTTCAACAAAAAAGTTCTAGAGGATAAGAGGATTAGCATGAGCATGGTAACCTTTTACTTTGTTCTTTCCAAGTTATAGTTTCTAATGTCAATCACTAACAGTAGAGGAGCTAACAGGTCCCAATTGGGGATGGTATGACCATATGTCACAAATTGCTGCGCACGTGACCTCGGAAAGATTTCTGCAAACTGCGATCCATGTTGACTTCGCAAATCACCACAACCATGTGTCCATATAATCTGGGAAGCATCAATTAGATACGATGTTCAGCATCACTTGATGCAGTGCTGAAGAGGTGTGTGCATACTGTAATCATCTTAAACCTGAGAACAGCTCATTGTCATGCACAATCAGATGATGAACATGAAAACCATGTAAATCGCCCAAACCTTGACCCTTTGTGAAGTAATAAGGACAATGGTTGCAAACTCAGCGGGGAATTCAGCACAACTCGCTAAATAAAAGCAACCGGACAAGTCGTGAGGTGAGGGCATCTTTAGCAGGCATAGTTCGTTGTTAGAATAAAAAATATTGGTTTCGTTCCAGTTAAAAACGAAATTTTACTGTAGTACGTAAACTTTTATATGTAAATATAGCTACCCATTTATTAATAATCTCCATCTCCTTTACTTTCAACGTGTAAAAGAGAATGGGTTTGTAATTTTTGTGACCGATGCCCTTGCGAGGACATCAAAAGCACAAATGTTCTCTTGTCACATCAATGTAAATGCGAATGCCGAAACTCAATTAGACATTATTGTCCAGAAAGTCTTCTAACTACCGCCGCTGAAACAATGAAGAATAAAGAGATTCTGAAACATTCTATATCAGTATACATAGAAAACAAGAGATTCTGAACCATGAAGCAAGTCACTACTAACAGAGAGATTACAACTTCCAAGCGAGAACTACGTCAAACATGACACTTGTTAGTGGAACAAGGTTTACGTCATCAAGAGAAAATTTTCAATAAATAGATCAATATCGATCCTCATTATAGAGCCCATTTCAAATCCGACAAGAAAACTGCAACGAATTTACTCTTGAAGCATTTATTGAATATAAACACATGATATACTATAATGACAACTGCTGCAATAATTTCCTACAATGATGTTACACACACTCAAAAACCATAAGCTATAAAAGCTCAATCAGTAAACCCCTGAGAAAAAGGAAGGAAAAACTCATCTCAGTGAACTCTCTTCAACGGGCTCCAATTAGCCCAAAAAATTCCTATAGCTCACCTGAAACCTACTATAAACAGGTCATATCTGAACACCATGAGTTCGAAGCTCATCCACCAGCCCTAGCAGCTCCTGCATGTGTGTTCTCCGCATGGAACTTAGGCTAAAAGCCTTGTATAGAAAAGTTAGCTGGACATGAATGACGTTCTTCTATACTCATAACAGTCCAGCAAGCAGGGCAGTAGAATCATTTGATGCTGCAGACATAACCGGTGATTGAGGCTGTTGTGGGAGCTGCAGCCAGAGTAGGAGAAGGATCCAGAGCTGGAGAGGAAGCCGGTAGTGTATTCACAATTGGTATGTTAATGAGATGCTCCTTAATTAACTCCTTCAACCTGGAAATATAGAATCAGCTTAATTAACAAAGCTCAGGACCACCTAGAAAGACACCATGTTCAATGTAAGGAAAAGCATACTCAAATGTCAGCATCGGGTCTCCGGATCCAACCGTCAACCGTAGCTGGGTTCTATCTGATGGATCAGTTTCAACTCTTATCTACAACACCAAAAGCGCCTTCAGAAACAAAATCTGGAATGATATCATAGCAGCAAATATGTTGTATCTTTACAAATCTTCATTAAACTTTGTAACGATGCCTTTTCTTCACGCGAAACAAGCTTGAAACTATAGTTACATTTTCATGGTGAAAACGAACCATCAAACCATAGTAAAAGAAAAGAGTATGACATAGAAACTGACTGGATGGGCCACAAGTGTTCCCCACTTTAGTGCAACTGTGCTTACTTTATGAACACAAGATCAACATATTACAATTTGATTATAATCAGTTCAGATTATCAAAACATCAAAAACATCACCCAACTCATCAATCTGCTTAGAAGATGTCAAAATGAGCTAGCTGGAAGAGATTAACTAGATACTCACTTGCGTGCTTGCTGCTCATTTAATATAGTGATTCAAGCATAGTCATAAGTTTCAGAAAGAGAAGATAAACAAAGGCTGCAGAATTTCTTTGCTCTGAAGTACAGAATTTAAAACACAAACAATATGCCCAAACAAAGTGTTTTACCAAGCAAATCATAGCATGAGTACTCTCTGAGTAGAAGGTAGTGCTTGCGACGAGGTTGTTGGGATTCATATCCTGGCACAAGGCATCAAAGATTATAAAAAATGAAACAAAAAAAGCATGCTAATCAAAGGTCATCATACCAGTCCTGGTATCACAGCTAAGTGAAGACTGGTGAACAAGTTTCCCATTTCTGGAAGTGACAATGGTTTCACACCTCTTACCTGCAAATATTTTGACAATATGTTCAGCCTGCTAAACAGATTCTAGAACGCCAATAACTCCCACAAAAATGAGACCAGTCATTATAAATGTATCCAATCAAATAAACATTCTTCTAACATCGTTCTCATATAGATAAAAGAAACAGATACACTTGTCAAACTACATAATAAAAAGAACTCTTTTATCCTGCGTTCATGAGAATAAATTGACTGGAACGAAATTAAATGGAAAAGATCATAAAACAGAGACACCCATATCCTAATCGTTCCAGGGTCTTTTCAGTTGGTACTTAGCAATATAACTCCAACTGCCAAGATTTATTTCAGAAAATAACGTATCAACAGCCTTTCCTAGCATGTAAATCTACAATAACAATAAAAAGATTATGCAGCAACATTAGACAAATCTGCAAATTTATACAAATTATATTCTGCTAGCTAGCCTTACACATTAATCACTAAGGGCTCGTAAAAATTTGTTAAGAGAAACTAGTTACTTACGACTTCTTGAAGCTTCAAAGGTGGTCCAGACAATGACTTCCATTGTGGAAAAAACTCCTCAGCACCAATTGATATAGGCTGAAGGAACTTGTTTAACACAGCAGGAAGACGAAGTTTGACATTAACCTGAATGGATATGATAATAACAAAAGTTCACTTAATAGAAGGAAGTCAGTAACAACAATTTAAGAGAAGTATTACCAATATGCTCTTATAACAATACCGGTGAAGTGGTGAACTTATATGAAAAATCAAGAACTGCAATATCTCTGCTTGCTCGAAGATTTACAACTTCCAAGGGGCATTGCACCTAAACATTACATATTTAAAAATATTAAAAATGCCAGATTAAATCTCTCAAGACCGAACACTATATGGTCTCTCTAACCTGTGCTCTTGGAGGAATTGTTTCGGGTACTAACAAGAGCTCCAATTTCAGATGTGCTGGAGGTAATATTAAAGCTTGAACTGATGAAAGGGGTGAGGTAGTTTTGTTTCCCAGAAATAAGATAAGGCGTCCATGATGTGCTCGCCACTCTGCTTTAATGCCAATCTAGGCGGTTCAGAAGAACAGATTAGTCATAAGCAGCATATTAGGAACATTAACAGAATAACCATGCCTTCCCATAGCAAATCACAGAACAGAAATTTTAATTTAACAGGAATAAAAGAAGATTGCTCAAAAAGTAATTTACAGTAATTTCAACATTTGCATATGAAAAAGTCATTTTGATCAGATAATCGAACCTGTATGTATGGATCCTCATATAGCACACCACTGTCTTTAAAACATAGGGGATAAAATCTTTCTGCTATATTACCAATTGGCTGCATATACATACATAAAAGAAAATCAGTTGTGGATTCGCCAATGCACAATTGCATGCAGAAATCTAAGCAAGGAAAGCATACTAGTAATAAAGGAAGAAAGATACCAAAAAGTACCAGAGACAGAGGTATTCTAAACTACAATCCGGAAGGCAGATAAGATTAGAAATTTGTAAGTTATAAACTTGAATTATAGAAGATATAGTTATAGAAAGTTCCTAGCCATAGATAAGAGATGTTCGGCGTAGTACCTGGACAGAATTGGATTGGTCCTCTGAAGTAGCTAGTGCCAAGGCGTCTGCTGAGTTACCAGTAGCATCAAGCCCTGATGTCATATGTTGCTCGACATGTGCAGGAGCACTAGGTGGGCCTTCAATAGCAAGGGGGCCCAAGAGGTCACCAAGATGATCAGCTGATGGCACAGCCTCTTGCTCTGATGTGCTCAAAGTTCCATTCACCTTGCTGATTCCCTGTTCTGCATAATTGGCATCCTGCTTATGTAGATAACTCCAGTTAAACTATTTGCTAAGTACAATTGATATTATCAAAAGGGTTTGGATCAATCATATCCAACCATATTTTGGCTTGGCACTTTGACAGGCACAATTGGGCCAACTGGCAGGGAGCCGTTAGCAGGACGTTGGTCAGTTACTACCAGAGCATTTGACATCTGCTGTTGACTACGCAACTTGATTGCACTTTGTTCAGCTGTATCTACTTCAGCACCTTCAGCTTTCTTCAGCAAAGCAGACTAGAATTACAGGGTAAGTACGTAAGTTTCATCATTTAATTTACTACTGAAGCAAATACAACACCCTTATCCGTCAAATTCTCTCCCAAGCACCAAATGTTTCACACCATTGATAAACACTACAGTTCTATCAATTCCAAGCATACCTGACGTTCTGGAAATTTAGGCATTTCAGCCAATACATCTGCTAAGGCTGCACCTTTCCTACTTAAAGCAAAGTATTCAACTGCTCTTTGTTGTATTTCAACATCAATGTAACTCTCGTATCTGGTGAATGCATATATAATAAACAGTTACATTCAATAGAGAAATTAAGGTAACGAAAGAAAGAAACAGTCAATCTCACTTTCTGAAAATTGTCCAAATTTGTTCTTGAAGTTCTGGATCAGCGGGCTGGGTGTGCATTAATATCTTGGCATACGTTGAAAGAATGATTGCTATGGCATTTGTCCTGCATTATCCATGGTTACCACAGTAAATAGTATAAGAGGCACTAATAACTAACAGAATTGCAGAGAGTTGAAAGAAGCTTTTATTTACGTTACTGTGGGAAGCTTCTCATTTATGATATTGAAAACGTCCCTAGGACTACAGCCAGGTCTTCTCACCAAAAGGTGGCTATACTCCCCAAGAAGATAAGCACTTACCTATTCCATAAATCAGTATATAGAAGTAAGAAAGTATGTCTAGTATTGGTGACTCGATGGATGCTAAAATCAGAGTACTTTAAATGGACTTTTGGGTTTCCTGAATTCAGGTATGCATGAAAATACAACCTAGAGCAGTATGGAAATGTTAAGAGACACTGCAAAGCTATAAGCAAACAATCTTCTTTAGAAAACACCACATAGCGCGAGTGATGAATCATAAAATTTTCTTTCTATTAGACAAAAGTAATTCTGTCAAGAGAAATAAGGAAATATAAGAATAGCCACCTTGACCATTGTTTCATGCACTGCTTGCTTGTCCAGGTACTCTCTTGCCTTTGCTGCTGCGTATGGCTGATAGAACAGAAGAGACGGTGAACAACGAAGACATAATAAAAAGAAGATAAAAACTAATAGACTTGTCACGAATGGAGACTACCTGCAAGTCTTCATTGTTTGTAACAAATTGGACAACCCGATACCATATGTCATCACTTACAAAATCACCAGCTTTGTCAATCAGCTGGAGAATGACATCTATATACCTACAGAAAGTCACAGTATCTAAACATTAAAGAGTTTAAATTTGTCATCTATTTAGTGAAAGCACAAGCATTTTTTCCTTTTAATGCTTTTACAGCAACAAAAGTAAATATTCAGATCACTTTTTTCCCCGCGCCACCCCCCTCCCCCCAGTAAAATAGCTGCAGCAAGATGCCTACTGATAAAATACATTGACTTTGAGAAACTTTTATAGATTAGCAAAACTTTAACGATTGTGCCTTACTGAACTGATTTTAGAAGTTTAAAGGCATATGGTTCAAATAAAAATTCAGGTACTTGAATGAGGAAACCTGAGAGGTTTAGGGATCTTTGAAAAAACGACTTAAGCCTAACTAAGCTACAATCTGTACTTTAGAAAAAAAAATAGAAGAAAAATAGACAACTACTTATCTCTAAAAAAATTTTTAAAAAAAACAAACAACAATGCAGCCCCAACAAAGTGAACAAACTGGGATGCAGGCTTCCTAATCCTGTGTAGGGCTATCCAATCACCCAACCCAAAGAAAAACACACGAAACTATGGTAAGATACTCAATTTGCCTGGCTTATCCTAATTTCATAGCCTCTCAGATTATATTATAGAAATTATTCAATACAATATTCACATTGCAATTGAGTGGCTTTTCATCACAGATCATATAATTGAAGGCAATAAACAAAGTTCAAAGGCCACTGGAGCAATAAAAAATGCTTCTGGCCATAATACTGACAATGAAGTTATGTAGCTAACAATCAAACCGAGAAAAATTACACTTACCAAGAAAGATCTGGAGCAAATTTCTCAGCAAGAATAGCAGCTTTTAATGCCAACTCTTCTCTCATAGCAAAATCAGCCCCACTAAGATACTGATAATGAAATAGAATGACAGTTATGAGCATGATACATATGTCAAAGAAATGCACACATAACGAGAAATTACAGTAAATTATCATCCCTCTGTCATACCTGCAGCAGCTCTTCAACAATATCCTTTGCATTTGAAACATCACACATTCCATATAGCAAATCAAGAGCCCGTCTCCTAATACTGCATGAAACATATGCATTGAACACATTACAGGGTTATCTACTTCGTGGTAAGTATAACTAAATTCAGCAGATTCTGAGAGAAAAAAATGAAGCTTATAATTCATAGTAAGAATAACTAAATTCAGCAGATTCTGAGAGAAAACATGAAGCTTATTAAAATGAAAAGAAAGACTTTTAATGAAAGATCTGTGTGTAAGTGATTACCAAACACCCTAAAATAAGAATTTTGAAATAAAACCCTAATTGCAAATTTGCCTTTGTCGATATGAATCGGCTTGAAAAAAGTGATCCAACATTAGCAAGCAGATTTTCCAGCAAAGATTTAATCTTGCTTTGTTCAGCAAAACGACAGCATTACCCCTTGAACCTTCATCCTTTACAAACAGACCTTTGTGCAAACTTCAATGCAAATGGGCGAACACATAATGTTATTGAGAGTAATCACAATGCCATGCATGAAAGTAATACTAGATGAATTCAATGTGAGCCTAAAGAGCCTGGAAACTGGAGGACAAATGAGCATTCATAAAGGAAACGATAAAACACCCAGAAGCCGGTGAGTAAAAGAAAAAAAGGTGTCACATAACAGCTCATTCTAATTTCTTATACAACTACTTACGCCCAATTACTCTCATCATCATAATGGTGCAAAATGCATATAGATAGGATGCTCACCTAAGTTGGTGTTATAAGATTTTTGAGCTTACAATTCTAATTTCTTTTATTATTATTATTTTCTTAAGTTTACAATTCTAGGAAGGGGTCAAACGTAATTCATTAGTTCAAAAAGTTAGTTGCTCAGCTTAAAATTAAGGGGAAAAGAATGTCTTAAAATAATAAGAAAGGCAATTAGTTTGTCAGTTAGCGGTATACGCTGCAGGACTAGAGAAGGTTCAGCAATTTCTTGAGGAGAGATATGATTGCCTATAAACTTAGATTCGTTACTTTATGCATGAATGAGGAGCAAAAGAAAAGAAGAAGACTCAAACTATGCAAGTAGCACACTAACTTTTATATGAAATGAGAAAGACAACCAACCTGATGTCTGGATCTTTTAGAGAAGTAATAATCTGAGCTTGATGCCTTTTGATAATATCTTGTACATCTGCCACTAATAACATCCTAGTCATATTCTCCTGTGCATAAAATAGAAGGCATTACTCCTTGAAATGACCATATATATATATATATATATATAGAGAGAGAGAGAGAGAGAGAGAGAGTAAATTTGACAAAATTCTCAAGACATACTGACCAGACCGAGATAACGAATATTTGGTTCTCGAACAGAAATGAATTTCCCAAGCAAAGCTACACACTGTGACATCATTTCTTTTTCAGCATCAAGGTGCATAACCTGCCATGGTAAGGAGGAACCGTGTTTCAGCATCAAGGTGAAGGTGCATAAACTTCTAATTATGTATGTTCATGCGAAATCATGCTATTAAATCACTTGCCAATGTGAGTAGAACTGGTAGAGAGATATTATAAGTAAGAATGACAACATAATCAGTCAGCTTTTCCATGCCCCAGATTACCATTTGCCCTAGAAAAAAATAAAGGCAAATTACCCAACATCTTGTGACTAATTTATCACTTTGATTACCTACTATTTCCACCCTTGCCCTCCAACGTTCACTTTCTAATCACCTTTACCTCCTATATTCAAATTGTATGCTTTTATTGTAGATTACCGATCCCACCTAGTGTGATGAGGCTTCGTTGCAGCTGACGTCCTTGCTGTTCTACACAGTTTGTGGGGGAAAATCACAACACCAGGAACTCCATTAAGTGATAACACTTGAGGGCTCAACTAACAAAACCAGAGAGGCACCAAATCCAACCCATAACTTACGCCAATGGGTAGAGACACTCTCCAGTTTATAATCCCTCTCTCCTTCTTGTCTCATTAAATGCTGGATAAACCACTCTTCCTTAACCTCCACAATCATGCCTTACAGAGTGAGTCCAACAAATCATTTCCCCTTAACTGGAGTAACGCAAATTAACCACATAAAATTTTAGCCTGATCTTGGCTCACAAAATATGCCTCATAGAAATATGAGAGCATTCATTCATGACAAAAGAAGTTGCAAAAAATTTCTGTTGGTCAAATGGCTAAAAAATAAAAGACAAATGCCTGTCATTACTGTTGAATTATCACACTTTGAGTTTTGAGATGCTAATTAAACTTGTCGACATCAATAACAGAATGAATTCATAAAATTCAGCAATATTCAAAGACCATCTCTTATAACTCTCACCAGACTGAGGGCCTCAAAGAGAACAGCATGAGATGCATTGTTTTTGTTCACATTTTTCACAACGTCGGTGCCCATCAAAATTCGTTGTAGAACCTAAAAAGAAAAGACTAGTGAGTCCTACTAATCTGACTCTTAGAAACTGAAAACATATCATAGAGTATATATACCTCAAACAAAGATCTTCTATTATTTGGATCTTCAATAGTTGGAAAGTATTGGAGAGCTCTCATTATCTTAACCTGCAAACCAACAGTTAATGCGAGTTATTACCTCTAGCACTACATATGTAAGGCTTTGACAATTTAACTTGACCAATCAGTAAGCTTAACTTTATATAGTCCATGGAAGAAAAAGTCACATACTAAACAGTAAGCCAATGGAGAAAAAGGGTACACATTTAACTATTCAGTTTCGGTATTCCAGCTTAATATTAAGCCTTTGCTACTTTAACTACCGAGTTTGAAGGAATGCGATTAAATTAAGCAAACACGTATGAAGATGATAAATTAAAAACATGCCTACATACATGTTGAGATTCAGGGAAGGGGAAGAAATCAAATTGGCAAAATATATCAGAAAATCACTTTAAATATAATAAGAGAAAATACTTGAAAATATGGAAATAAAACGGTGTTCTTCATTACTGTTAAGAAAGAGGAAATGCTGGAAAAGTTCTTCTAGAAATGAATCCTCCAAAATTGTCTTGGGAGGAACAATGAAGTACATTTAGGCAGTTTCCAGATAGGTAATCATAAGAAACCAGTTCTCAGAACAATGGGAAGGTGTTTTCTTGGAAACTTGCACTTGCAGAAAAGTGTTTAAAAATTCAAAAGTGATCAAAATTTTTGTAAAAAGAAGAACTATTTCCACATAAAATCTATAGAGGTTTCAGTTTCGGAGAATAGTCAATTGGGTGCAAGTACCCTTCATAAATACATTGCATTTTTTCACCTGGCATTCTACAATGGCCCATGCAGAAGTTATTGTAAGGCACAAAAAGATTACAACATAATAATTTTCCTTAGGTAACCCAAAACTGCAGACTCTTCTCCAGCATTAGGATCACACAAAGACTGAACTGCAGAAGTAATAATGCTAATAACATGTAGTCTTCTAGTTTCTCTATAACTAACTCTCTTTGCCACTCCAACCAACAGGTTGATAGTAAAGTTTACATTACAATAAGCCTTGATATGGCCTCAGCCCTTGTAGATAACAATCAAAAGTGCATCACTGCCTTAGGAAGAGCATTTTAAAGAGAAGGATTCCACCCAACCAAAAGCAGAAAGAAAACACACCAAAGCATTGCAACAGTAGGAATTTTGCAGAAGACATCAATTTTTTGAGAACTAGATGCATAAAATTCAACTTCAAAATTTTGATTAACTACAACGGTGGAAGCAAATAATGTACCTGTAGCCAAGGAGAGGGAATTCCATAATATGTGTACTCTGGAGGCACATCATGATTCCTAGCCAATCTTTCCAAGATTTTAACGCACTTGGGAAGGCAGTTCCAGTATGCATCAGTGTTATTAGAGACTAATGCAACAAAAAGGCTCATCACAGCAGTCAGAACACCCAAGTCTCTTTCATCTAATAGTTGTGCGATGCGATCAGACCTAATAAATAAAAGGAAAAAGAGCAACTAAACACAAACAAGAAACCATCTGGGCAGTAATTCAACTGTAGATTAGCAAACAATTACCAGCCATCTACATTGACAACATCAGGGTTCTTCCTGTACAAGCGCAAAAGGCATAATGCAGCCTTCTTTCTGACAAGTGGTCTGGCACTACTTGAAATCTAACAAAAACGATACATACAAAAGTGAACACAGATCATCAAAACTAAATTGATGAAAATGACCGCTTAAAAACAGGTCATCTTACAAGAAGCCTTTGGACATCAGGAGCCAATGATTCAGCAAACTCTCTGCCACCAATGTTTCCTACCTTCAAGAGATAAACAAATACATGAAAAGTCTCCAATGCACACGCGCACAGAGAGAGAGAGAGAGAGAGAGAGAGAGAGAGCTATGCCATCAAGACAGACTCAAGCCTGTAAATGCTAATGTCATAGACGTACATAGCCGTGGTGCAGTGCAACTAAAACAAGTTTTTATGAGGCAAACCAAAACAATAGCAGGTGAATTACTAGGATGATCGATATGGCATTTTTACAGTTCTGACTACATTATAGGAGTGGAAAGAGTTCTGCCTAACCACAAATAGGAGCTACCAAACACAAATTTCTCCACATTTGTAGTCATTTTTTTCACAAATACATACAGGTAGACTTGGTTATATGAAATCAGGAAGGGATTGCATTAGATGAATCAACCTAAACTTAAACATACCATAAGAGCATCTGCACCATACTTTAAGGTCAAGATAGCCTCATAAGAAAGTATACTGGTTGCACTGAGAAACAGACCATCGAACATATCCAATCAATAAACATCTAAATCCAGGTCTCAAAAGACATAACCATTTGAAAAGGTATCAGGGATGCAAGCAAAAAAGAATAGTTACACGTGCTATCGATGTTGGTGCTCTACTGAACATATCAAATGACAAGAAATTTAACAGGCCCAACGCACCATTGTTAGAGCCAAACATTGGAAGGTTTCGTTGCGCCCAATTATGTCATTGCGTACAGTATTTATGACCATCCTTAAGAAGTCATGGTTCTCATTGAGTAGGCTAGATGTAACAATGTATCCAACCTAGAAGTTGAGAAGCAGAAAAAGGATGAGAATGAGTGATGACTTAAAAGATCAACATTTAATGAATAAGAAAAGCCACAAACACCAGTAGCATCAAAAAACCAAATTTGCAGATTCCAGCATAAAGGAATATATATCAGAAACCTGAAACAGCTAGACAAAGTAAGCTACATGGATGTTATATGCAGTATGTCCTATCAAGTACTCATGATTAAGGATTTTAGTACTACAAACTGAAACTGTGGAGAATTTTGTGATTAGTATAATAACATTTTCAATCAAACAGTAACCATTCTTTTGAAGAATGAATTTGTTATATATTTTTGAAGTTATAGCTTTCTTCAGAAAATAAAACCAATCCATTATTAAACAAGATAAGCAATAAATTGAACTAATTTAGTAAATAGTCAACAACTCATGAAACCATTATAATATAAACATACTCATGCCTTATTCTTTGCTATAATACAAGGGGCTAAAATTGGCTGAAGGTTAAGAATCATTCCTAAATAATTTCAATTTCAAAGCATAGTCAACCTGCTTCTCTGGATACTTTGGAGCAGATATCAGAGATACAGCTTCTTTATGACCAAAGTCAACATCATAGCCCAACATGTAGATGTAAAGCATCTTCCAAACATACTTCTTCTTCTCATACGGCGACAAGCCCTGTCCAGAAGGGTATGACACATCAATGCACACTGAACACAGCAATCAATCATTTAAGAGAGGTTTCGATGCCATTGTATGCTTCATCATTTAGCACATCAATAGCAACAAAATTAAATATGAGATGTGATTCAGAATGTAATGCTACAGCCAAATGCAAGAAAACTAAGATGACTTCTGGCAGTTACCAATACTAAGGGCGTGTTTCAAATGTCCGTAACTGAGTTTCGTAAAAGTGAAAGTAAGAAGTAGAGTTTCTTGAAAAATGAGTTGAAAGTAGAGTTCAGTATTTGTGTTTCAATAGTTTTTAGAAGTGAGTTGAAAATTGAAAAATAGAATTGTATTGGGAGACGTGCAAATAAAAAAATTAGAATTGGAGTTCCACGTGTGGAAGTAGAGTTCTAAGTTTCTTCTGCAAATGAAACATATAAACTATTCGAATTTTAAAATGCGGCAGGAAAAATAGAATTGTATTGGGAGACGTGCAAATAAAAAAATTAGAATTGGAGTTCCACGTGTGGAAGTAGAGTTCTAAGTTCCTTCTGCAAATGAAACATATAAACTATTCGAATTTTAAAATGTGGCAGGAGAAAGTGGTGTTACATGCGTCTGAAGCACGCCCTAATTGTTCTAAACAAATGTGACAAGTCAAAGATATCACACTTCAGAAATTGTTTAGGTAAAGAAAAAAATAAATAAAGTGGTCCCTTCATGTTGGAAAAATTGCTACTTAGTAGCTGCGATGAAAATACAAAAGTAGATTAAGTTTACATAAACTCAAGGTCATCAGATTGGGATGTCTCCAAAAAAATTAGTCGACTTCCTTAGACGAGGACAAGAATTTGCATGAACTTATAGTGCCTTCTTACTGAGAAGTTAGTTATTTGATTATCTATATAAAGAATTAGAAAACAAAATTAATAAATCACTGACAACTTAGGTTTCTAACATGAGTATACTTTTTCTCTAAATTTACTCATAGTATTATGCCATAACTAGAGACAGACATGCAGAGTACTAGAACAAATATAAAAGGTTACTATAAACTGAGTATAAGCAACTGCACAGCTTCTAAATCAATTGCTCGGGCTGAAATATTGGCCTACTTGCAAATCCATTTCGAAGAGAACAGCTCCTTAGATGCATCCAAGATGGAGAAGCACAACTATTTTAACCATCATATTGTCAGATTACTATTCTTTTCTACCACTGTCTTAGCATTAGTTGAAATATTTCCAGACGAGAGAATCTAAAAGCCTTGAATTCTAATATCAACAAAAGACTAATATTGAAAGCTAAATCTCTTCACTACAACCCCACAGCCTCAAAACAATACATTTGAAACTGTAATAACAAGATAGCTAACCCATTATGAATTCCATTAACCTGCATCCAAATTTCAACCTACAATACTTGGAAGCACAAAAATCAGGATTCAGAGACAATTACACAAAATATTTCAAAGAGGAGAATAATAATGACAGACCTTCTCATTCTTGAAGCGTGTGCGGATGTTACCGAGCTCCTTATCGACGCGTAGCCGTTCCTGCTCCTTGTTCTGACAATTCCTAACATCGCTAATGAAAACAGAGAGCCCCCGCATACCAGGCAACGACATCTCTCAAAATTTCTCTCCTTCTATTGTGGATCCCGTCACCTTCCGTTATATTGCAAAACCTCACCGTCTCAGATCCGGTAACTGTCGGTGAGATCTAGCCGGAACCCCCACAGAGATTTGGGATCCCGTCACCTCCCGCTCAGTAGTTACCAAAGCCTTCAACAAACCCTTGTACACATCGAGACATCAACTCTTTCAGCTCAAGAACTAAAGAGAAGAATCGGAGAAAAGTCGAAAGAAAGAAAGAAAATGAGAGAGAAGAAAGTTCGTCACCGGTCGGACAGTCAGGTTTTTTTTTTCCTCCTTCGGTGCTTATTTTTTTAAAATTTTGTTTTAGGTCCCTGTTTTTTGTTTCTTTATATTTTCAATTCAACTCCGAGACAGCCCGCTGCTACTGATAATCTAACACCGTAATTCGCAAACGTGCAAACAAAGATATATATTTTCAGGACAAAAAACAAACCCCAGGCTTTTAAGAATTCTAAACTTTAAACTTTACGAATAGTTAAAAGCGAGGACAATGTTTGACAAGTAGCGCCATCTTGTAAAACTTCATACGTTCGATGGTGGTTCTGTTTCGCCACTGTGGGACCCACTCGATTGAACGATAATAAAGGTGTGTTCTTTTTACAGAAACGGAGGCGTCGGAGAGAACCGTTGCGGAGAGTAGCTCCTCCTTGAAGTCCGCCAACCTCATCCTGCAGGCCGCCGTAAGATCAACCCAAGGGTTCGCGAGCTATTCGCAGCAAGGTTGTGACGACGCTGCATGCCATGTCTCACATAGACCACTCCCCATTCGTCCGCCGACGGCTCTAGATCAAGTAGCAGAGGCTTCAGATCAAACATCAATATCTCGCCGCGAAGGAGACACAAACTGCTGCGATCGGCCATTGGAGAGTAGAAGAAACCAGACGAAGAAGAAGAAGGAATGCAGCCTTCTGTAGGTGCAAATGGTGCAACCGGAGGAAAAATTCGAAGGTCCGAAGCAGGGGGGATGTCGATCATAATCGTCATTTGGAAGTGGGAGAAGATGGTGGCCGAAGCTTTCTTGATTTCGCGACGGCGCCATTGGAGAACCGGAATGTTGTTAGTCCACGACGGACGAAAGATTGCAAGGTCCGAAGCCCGTTGGAATACATTCTCATCTTCAGAAGTGCGACATGATGGTGGCCGCAGGATTTCTTTCCCACCGGCGCCGGAGGAGAACTGGAATCTTGGTTCTCTGTGGTTGATCGATCCATGAAGGGAAAACAAAACAAAAGATAAAATCAAGCAAGCGGACAGAGTTCAGAAAATCTTTTGGAACGAAATCGGAGAAGAGAACTGATTAAGGGGGTGTTTGGCTTTGCTTTCCCTCAACCCAACTTTTCAATTCTCTATTTTACGTATTTTAATATATATTTTATAAATATATAAAAAATTTATTTAAAAATTTAGAAAGTGTAAAAAAATTCTACGAAGTGAGATCTTTTTATTGCATATTTTTATTATTTTTTTAGAAGTAAAAAAAATAAAACTCGTTTTTTAAAAAGAACAAAAATTCCATTTTTCATTTCACAAAAATTCCATTTCATAAGCAATACCAAACGCCCCCTAAATAAACAGAGCTGAAAATTGTTTTGTTGTATTCTGTTTGGTTAATTACCGCATCTAATTATTTACAAACGAGCGGTTAATTTCAGCTCTATAGAGTTACAAATTAGTGATATTTGGAAAATTTAGTTATCTCTTTTTAATTTCAATATTTTATTTTTAATAAAATTTTTATAAGAATTTATAAGAATTTATTTTTAAATTTGAATTTTAATATAAAAAAATTTACATTATAAAAATTTTATTATAAATTATTTCCAATAATATTTTAAATAATATTTAAATATTTGTTTTTAAAAATTAAAAAAATTAAAAAATTGTTTTGTTTTTCAATAAGCATATCTAAAAGAGAATGGGTAGAAAAGGCATTTGGCGAATCTCACAACTCTCAAATCCGTTGGGCTTGTTTGTTTCTTCCATTCGGACTCGTTTCGCCCTAGCGTGAGAACAAACAGTCCGACCCTTGGGCGGAATCACTCACTCTGTGTTACCTTCTTCGATTTTCTTCACTGCTTGATCCCATCTTTGCCATCTCGTTCCACCGCTCCTTATCTCCATTCGACACCGTGGAGGCTTTCCATTTCTCTTAGGTGAGAAAAGTTGTTCTCTCTGTATGTTGATTGATAATGTCAAGCTGTGAAAGCTTTGAGTTTGGTGGTTGTGTTTGTTTTTCAATGAAATTAACTGAGAAACTGGGCAATATATTGATCATTTTCTGTTTGATTATTAGCATTTTATATTTGATGGGTGTAGCATAGAATGAATTCTGCAGCCATGGCAATTTTGTGAGGGCACTATTAAGATTGCTTCTTTTGTTTCGTGTGTATCTTCTTGATCTAATGAGAAGTTTTCTGCAGAGTTATGATTAAGTTATTGGGACGTGGTTGGTAATCGCTTTAATTTTAAGCTGATTTATTCTAGTAATTCAAGTAACCAGCTAGCAGCAGTCGTTAGTGCGATCACTTGCATGGTTAGTTGGGTATATAAACTTGCCTGTTGTGCTTAGCAGGAAACCAAGTCAATACCTTAACACTCTGATCAGTTGTATGACACTTGGAAGTAAAAACAAAGACAATTTGCTAATTTTTATGTAGGCGTACCCTTACATGTTATAGAGCTGATATAGCTGTTACTTTGAATGTATAGTTCACTACAATTAGACTGCTGTACAATATAGTGTCAATGTATAGATAAATGTAGGTATACCGGTAATGATGTCTCACAACTTCGTCTTCTTTAGTAACTTAACTGGCTCTAATTTGATTCCCTTACCCCTATATACTCGAGTATAAAATTCAAGGTTGGTCTTGGCTTTATTTGTCCATAGCAGCAAGTTTAACAAGTGTGCTTGCATGTACTCTAACTGAAATAATTTTTCTTGTTTATCTAAGGAGTTAGAGTTTTAAAAAGCTTTAGATAAGGCTTGATGAATGGGAACAGCATCCGAGCAGCCTTCTCATATTGTGTCCAACAAGTACGCAACCATGACTACCATCACTACCTCTGCCTTCTCCACCTTCCTCCTGTGATGCGGAAGGCTGCATTTGCTTTGAGGGCCTTCAATGTTGAAACTGCTAAAGCTATGGATGTAGCATCTGATCCAAAGATTGGCCTTATGCGCCTTCTGTGGTGGCAAGATACTATAGATGTGCTATTTGCCAAGAAGAAGCTAGTGGAGCATCCTGTAGCGCAAGCCCTCTCTTCTGTTATTTCAGAACAAAAGATAAGCAAGGCATGGCTCAAGAGATCTGTGGAGGCACGGATACATGATGCTAGCCAGGAGAATGCAATTCCAGGGACAGTGGAAGAGTTGGAAAAGTATGCAGAGGACACTGTTTCGACAATGTTGTACCTGACCCTACAGGCTGGCGGAATTCAATCTACTAGTGCAGATCATGTAGCCTCACACATTGGCAAAGCTAGCGGGCTGCTTTTGCTGCTGAAATCGCTGCCTTACCATGCCAGTCGGAGCAGGAGGCTACCATATATCTCTGCTGATATCGCTGATAAACATGGATTGCTGGTAACTAGTGGTGGAAGATCTGAGATCCTAACGGAACCGAGCGAGAAACTTTCACATGCAGTTTTTGAGGTTGCATCTGTAGCTAATATCCATCTGCAAAAAGCTCGAGACCTGGCTGGAAAAGTTCCAGCAGAGGCGGTGCCTGTTCTCTTGCCTTCTGTGCCTGCAGAGGTCCTTCTGGATTCTCTACGTCGTTGTAACTTTAATGTGTTTGATTCAAGGCTATCCCATGGGGTTCTTGGTGTATCCCCGTTATGGTTCCAGTTCAAGCTGACATGGCATGCCTGGAGAAAGACATATTAAAACAATTTTTCAATTCGTTGTTTTATATTTGTCTGGAGAGGCCCTTTTGAGGGTGCAGATTGTGTTCCATAAGTGGAGCAAATTTCTGGTAACCTGCATCTTTGAGGCATGTTTGTATTTGATAATAAAGAATGTGAATGTTTTACTTACCATATTTCATCCAATGAAGGATCGAGATGCTGTGTTCCTTCGTGTACTATAGTAGCGAAGACATCCAGCTCTAAGAAAAATTTGTATCCTTCGTGGTGAACATGGACTGATGGAGCATACAATTTCATCATGTATATGTCTGTACCCAGGTGAGCGTTTACACTACGTATTTTGGGTTATCCAAAATCCTTCAACATTGTACGCGAGGAAGCACTTTCACTTTGAATTACATATGGAATACTAGAAAATTGGATCATTTTTGGCAAGTGAATGATGTTTCACGCTTGACAGTGGCCTTTTGTTTTGCGTAATCTGCTCGCTCTTTATTTCAACATCTAGCTGTTATCCGGCGAGAAAGACCTCCAATTGCCAGCGGTTTTAGGAACCGTTTTGTGAGTGTCTTTTTATACTAACGGTTTTAGAAACCGTTTGAATATTTTTTGAAATAAAAAATATTTTATTTTATTTTAATAAATGAACTTTATTATTTTGATTTAAAAAAGTAATAATAAACAATAAACAATAAAAAATTTTAACTATGTAAAATTTTTTATATTTTTTAGTTTCTAAATAAATTATATATTTATTATAAAAATTTTATTAAAAAATATAAAATAAAAATTAATAAAAAAAGTTTCAGAATAGAAAGACAAATAGAACTGAACCTCTAAGGAGCGTTTGGTAGTGCTTATAAAATAAAATTTTTCTGAAATAAAGAATATTTTTATTTTTTTGAAAAATGAGCTTTATTGTTGTTACTTTAAAAAAATAAATAAAAGTATGCAATAAAAAAATCTCACTCCGTAAAATTTTTTTATATTTTCTAAATTTTTAAATAAATTTTTTATATATTTATAAAATATATATTAAAATATGAAAAAAAAATTGATAAATAGTTTATTATAAACTGTACCGAACGGGCTCTTATTCTGATCAGCGGCATATTCTATTTTCCTTTTTTCTTTAGCAGTGGATAGGAACCTCAGAGCATCTATGAAGTAGGTTTCCGCTTAATAAATGACCACTAGGATTTCAATAATCAGATTAGATTCTTTTATTAGTGGGAACTTTCGACTAAAATGTTTTATTAGTGGGAACTTTCTTTACAGCACTCGCATATCACGCATGATTTCATTGTCATCCTAACTATAGAATAAGGCCAGAATCTGCAAGAAAGCTACAGATAAGGAATTAGTTTTATAGAATTAAAGACCCTTTGAAACAGTTAAGGAGCATTTGCAAGTTGCAGCAACATTAATAGTACTAACATTTTTCTTCCCGAATTTGGGGATACCCCAGCTTTTACCCCCATTAATAACTTTTCTATACCCGTAATAAAACCATGATAAACCTAATAAGATAAAGATAAGCAGACGCAACTTGTCTTTGTACGATGATTACATTTATTATCTTAAATTAGACGAGAATAACAAATATTTTCAGAAAAAGAATATCAGCTCTAGTTATAACTATCTTCATGGTAATCCTGTTTTAATCCAACATGTAAAGAAAATCCAAAAATTAACAGCCAAAATTTTATCCGTCTTTCCTTTCTATTTCTCTTCTACTTATACGTCAGTCCTATTCTTCTTTCTTTCTCCATTTCTTTCCCTCTCTATACACACACTCACAAAAGAAAAAGATCTTCGGAGGGAGAAGGAGAGGGAGGGGAATGTAAGCAACAACAACGATTAAATTCCAAAGAATCGGAGTGAATTTGAAAAACAAGCAAAGATGGTGACGGCAGGATCTGTTCCTCCAAGCGGCGGAGAAGTGTTTAAAGCGGTGGTTCGCGGTCGATGGTTCCAAGTTTTCGCTTCGTTTCTGATCATGGCGGCGGCAGGAGCGACGTACCTTTACGGTGCTTACTCTAAAGACATTAAATCCACACTCGGTTATACTCAGGAACAGATTGCGACTATTGGTTTCTTCAAAGATTTGGGAGCCAATATTGGTGTTCTTTCGGGGTTGATTAACGAAGTTACTCCTACTTGGGTTGTTCTTACGATTGGTGCTGCGATGAATTTTGCTGGGTATTTCATGATTTATCTTGTCATTAATGGCAAGCTCACCAATGTCAAGGTAGCACAAATTCTTCAATCTTCTTTTATTAATTAATTCATTCATTCAATTTTTTCGTGTCGGAGTTTTTTATTGAGAATCTATTTAGTATATGTTCGTAGCTAGCATTGATTAGTTTTTTGTTTTGGTTAGGGAACACTTATCAGCACTTGTTTGTCGCATACTCACATGAATACATGTTAGGTAGAGGTGATGACGATGTTAATGCGATAAAACAATTTTGACTCGAATGAGATCATGTGCAAGGGAAAGGGTATCAATTTCCTAAAAAAGTTTGGTTTGGAATAATGTCAAGTTTTCCTGAAAATGACCTGATTCTCTACTTATTTAATTAAATATAGACTTAAGTTCGTCGATGGACGAGTTGTGTATGTTCAACATGGTCTTGTAATATCGGTAAACAAAAATGAATTGAGTCGGTATTGTAGTGTGGGACTACTTTCAGTGAAAATGTAGCAGATGAGGGTTCCAAATGAGAGAAAAGAACAGGACGCATGGAGTAATGAGAATGTGTAATTGAGTTTTAAAGAGAGTTTGCCATTATGACTTTTTTTGAGCAAATTCTACATATCAGGAATTGGGTTACAAGTTTTAATTGTACAATAATTATATGTTGGTATCAATGTAAAATAGACTGTGACACTCTAGGCTGGCACTGGATAATAATAGTTCATTAGCAAATGAGTTGATGGGGCATGTCATTTTGATTTCTTTATTTGAATGCTTAGAAGTTAGGACCTGCTTCATAATGCTATTTTTTCATTAGATGTTAGTGTTTTTAGTTTTACTATCTAATTTGTGGAAGAATGTTTGTGCTTTTTAAACAACGTAAAAGCTTTTGAATAAGCTTTTCTGGTATCAAAATCTTAATTAACCATGAAGCTTCTACTGTTTTTTTTTTTTTTTTTTTGGAAGAAGAAATTCGACATCTCAGTAAGAACAAGTGAATAGAAGTTAGCCTTGGCCATCCATGCCTGGTTTGAAAAGTTTGGTAAAGATTTTACAAATTGATTACAACTTAATTTTTGTCATGAAACAGAAATTTGAACTCTTACTGAAATGCTAATTGCTATTATTTGTCTTTGCGTTGCTTCAGTTCTGGCACATGTGCCTGTACATCTACTTGGGTGCCAACTCTCAATCCTTTACTAACACTGGATCTGTTGTCACCTGTGTCAAGAACTTCCCTGAAGACAGAGGCAGCCTTCTTGGTCTTCTCAAGGGCTACACAGGCCTCAGCGGTGCTCTCATAACTCAAGTCTACCTTGCTATTTATGGAACCGACTCAAACAAAGCAATGCCTCTCTTGATCGCCTGGCTTCCCTCTGTCATCTCCCTACTCTTCCTTCCTGTCATCCGCCTGCTCCCTCCAGGTCCACGCCGCCGCAAGGGTGATCCTAATCTTCTGAAAACATTTCTGTACCTCTCTTTGATCCTCGCTGCTTGCCTTCTGGTTTTGCTTTTGCTGGAAAAGAACATCAAACTAGCTCAACCATTGTACATTGTTGGTGCCATGGTTTCCATTCTAGTTCTGTTTCTTCCACTCATTCCAATAGCAAAAGAAGAAGTCAGGCTACTTAAGAAGAAGCATGCAGAAGTTCCTTCCAGCATTGATGTTGGAAATCAAAGTCAGCTGCAACAGACTGCATTGCAGGAGGGAGTCAAGAGCTCTTCCACTGGAACTAGGTGGTACCAAAACGTATTCAAGCCGCCACCACGAGGAGAAGACCACACGATTCTGCAGGCAGTGTTGAGCCTCGACATGATGATTTTGCTCTCAGCTTCATTCTTTGGCCTTGGTGGTGATCTTGCTACTCTTGATAACCTTGGTCAAGTTGGGCAGTCGCTTGGATACTCGCAGGGTGCAATTGGTCCTTTCTTAGCAGTCACTCTGATCTGGGGTTACCTGGGCAGAGTCTTTGCTGGTTTTGTCTCTGAGCATTTAGTGAAGAAGTACAAGATCCCTCGGCCTCTCTGGCTCACTCTTGCCCTTATCCTCTCTGGTCTAGCACAACTGTGCTTGGCCTTCGGAATCCCTGGAGCATTATACTTCACCGCCGTGCTTCTCGGGTTCTCATTTGGTGCACAGCTTCCCTTGGTCTTTGCCATAATTTCAGAGATCTTCGGGCTGAAGTACTATGCGACATTATTCAATGTTGGGCAACTGGCTAGCCCTGCAGGCTCTTACCTACTCGGCACTAAACTTGTTGGAAGATGGTATGATCACGAAGCATTGAAGCAACGGGCAGCTGGAATTGTGCACCCAGCAGCAAATGCAAAAGAGCTTGTCTGCATCGGGGTCCGTTGTTTCAAGCGTGCTTTCCTTACCATTGCTGGGCTCAGCTTCTTCGGAGCACTTGTGACGTTGGTGTTGGTGTTCAGAACTAGAGAGTTCTATAAGAGTGACATATATGCTAGGTTTCGGCATGAACCAGACGAGGTTGTACTGGAGAAGGAGAATGGGAGGGAACAGAAGTTGTAGTGTTTTAGTACTTTTAAAATAAATTTTTTTAAAATAAAAAATATTTTTATTTTTTTAAATGAAATTTATTTTTAATTTAAAAAATAAAAATTTTATTGCAAAATTTTTTATATTTTTTAAATTTCTAAATATTTATAAAAAATATATTAGAAATATAAAATTAAAAATTAAAAACATTATTTTTAAAAAACAATGCCAAATAGCTCTTAGTCTTTTTCTTTTCTTTCTTATTTTCAGTATTGTGGTAGTAAGGTTGGACTTTCAAGAGAATGGGTAATTTTGCAAATGAGTTATACATTTCGATGGAAGTATCGGGTGCTACTTTATTAACGAAAAGAAAAGAATCAAAAAGAAACTTGTGTTGAATCCTGTTCTCAGGTTCTTTTTATGTACTCATGACAATCCACAAGGCTCTTGCCACTTTTTTGAATGATTTTACTTATATCTTTTTTAATTTATCTGTTCAATGGCATACAACAAACGAATATATTTCTACAAAAACAAGAAAGCTAATGTGAATTACATGGAACCAAGGAAGTTACCTAACGTCAAGAAGTAATTGATATATCTTACACAATCAAAAACTGCTGCCATGCATAAACAGCAAAATTGTTGTACACAAACGATGAGAAAACAAATGGCAACAGGCTTATACTTTCAGGAAATTCGCCAGTCTGCTATCACTCTTCTTTTATCAGGGTAGACATCCCTTCTGCTGTAACCTTTAAAGAATTTCAAGAACTTCCAAAACTATGATAAAAAAACTAAGACAAGGAAATAAGTCCAGCGGTTACATAAAAAAGGCACTACCCAAACAGAGGCAACGCTGTGCTCCTCAAGGACAAATTCTGGATCACAACAATTGAGGAGTACTGAATATCAGAAACCAATTATCAAACTCCAAAAGCTCAACCTAAAAGGAACATTCGTCTCAACTCATTGTCATCAGAAATTCAGAATTGATGACGCTTGCGACTTTTATAAGATAGTTAAAGAAGCTAAACCTAACAAGACCAAAGCCTGACATCAAATCCTAAAACAACATAAATACTACCCACCTTCCAGACTGCTGAGAAGCCAATTAGAGAAGGTCTGCAACATTAGATGGAAGTTCCTCAATAACAACATTGTAGAATCTCTGAATGTCAAACAGCATCCTCTCATCATCACGTGTTACAAAGTTAATTGCAACACCCTTCCTTCCAAACCGACCACTTCGCCCAATACGATGTAGGTAGTTCTCAGGCTGGGTTGGTAGATCATAGTTTATAACCAATGAAACTTGCTGGACATCAATGCCTCTAGCAAGCAGATCAGTCGTTATAAGAACACGGGAAGAACCAGATCGGAATTCACGCATAATAATGTCCCTAGTGTTCTGATCCATATCACCGTGTGTTGCTGACACAGTGTGATCCCTACCCCTCATTTTATCGGTCAGCCAGTCAACCTTGCGGCGAGTATTAACAAAAATCACACTTTGAGTAATAGCCAGAGTTTCATAGAGATCACAGAGAGTCTCAAGCTTCCAGTCTTCCTTTTCCACATTGACATAGAACTGCTTGATACCCTCCAAAGTGAGCTCATCTCGCTTCACAAGAATGCGAACAGGTTTGTTCATGAACTTGCGAGTTATCTCAAGGGCCTCGGGGGGCATTGTAGCAGAGAAAACCCCAACCTGAATTTTGGAAGGAAGAAGCTGGAAGATATCATAGATCTGCAATCATAGTAGATCGATCAGAACAAACTAAAGAAGTGTCTCTTGCATGTAGGGTGTAAATCAAATGCAACTTAAAGAACGTATTATAGAATTAGTTATAAAGACAAAGAAAGGACACCATAAACAAGACAATAAAGTCAAAGAGCGAACCTGGTCCTTGAAGCCACGTGATAGCATTTCATCAGCTTCATCGAGAACAAACATTTTGATGTCGTCAGGACGGAGGGCCTTTCTTTTTAGCATGTCATACACACGACCCGGAGTCCCAACAACAGCATGCACTCCATTGGAAAGAATTCTTTGATCCTCTCGTACACTAGTTCCTCCAACACATGCATGCACTTTCACACCAAGATAATCACCCAGGGCACGCATGACCTTCTCAATCTGCTGGGCCAACTCACGCGTAGGAGCTAGAACTAAGGCCTGGCATTCAACTAGCCCATACTCAAGCCTTTGCAGAATCCCAGAACAGAAAGTTGCAGTCTTCCCAGTACCAGACTGGGCTTGCTGAATGACATCAAGTCCCTTGCAGAAGGGAACAATTCCTCTTTGCTGGATAGCAGATGGTTTTTCAAAACCTGAAATAAGCAAAGGTAGTAACAAGCTAAGCCCATGACATGAATTGACTGACTCATTAACAAAATTAAGGTATTCCTATCACCATATGCATAGATGCCTCTAAGGAGATTTTCCTGAAGGCCCATAGAATCAAAAGTCTCATATGCTTCATCCCAGGTTGTAAAGAAATCCTGACCATCAGCAGAAAGCCTGCACCGAGGAGTAGGTATCCTTAGCCACAAAAGAATGGCTTAACATATTTCAAAAGAAAACAAAAATAAAAGACTTATTTCTTACAGTTCATTCATCTTGCTATCATACTTGGTAGCATCAAACTGTGAACCCTCAGGTGCCAATCCAGCCATGACTGCAAAGCAGAAACCCAGTATTACAAACATAAAAATGTATGATCTAGCATTCCATCCAATAAAGTTGATTGACGAACTCTAACATTGGTTCCTGACATGTCATGTAAATCTATTCTCACAATACCATGCATCTAATACAGATGAAGAACTACATTTAACGCTTGCGACTTACCTATCTAAGGAATACTTACACCTTTCAGACAGAGACATTTATAAGTAAAACCATACACAGATGAACCTTTATAATAAGAGGTATGGGGAAAAAAATACAACGTCAACGCATATGTAGACGAAAAGTAACTTGCTCCTTCACTATAAAGCATGTAAAGCTCACTCATAAAGAGATTTTTTATAAAAATCAATAGCAAACACTGTCGTTAAAACTATTTTTAAAGTATAAAACTAGAACCGGCGACCAATCAAACAATTCAATGACATCAAAGTTTTACAAAAATCATTATATTATCAAATCCTAACCGCAGTATTGAATTGAATATCATTTTTTCAAACTCAAAAAGCTACAAACCACAAATACACTCTAAAAGAGAATCTTATACTTTGATGTTCTCACAATTAAAAGGAAAACACAGATCTGAAGAACAGCAGAAAACTTATAAGAAAAAAGAACATTGACCAGCAAAAATCTTACAGAATAATAAAAAAGACAACATAACGATGAAGCATCAGAAGATCAAACCTGCAACAAAGATCGTCTGAGATAAAAACTTTGGAGAGAAGTTAGATTGCCGTAGACCAGCGATCGCATATGACAGTGAAATCTACCGGAAAGTAATGATTTGAATCCGAAGTTCTGAATCAAAACTCCGGATCCAAACTATTGTAATTCAAAACTTTTGCGTTGAGGGGTGAGTGGATTGCGAGGAAGATAGCGATCGAGAGGTCGGAAGAGAGAGAGAGAGAGAGAGACGCTGGAGAAAGTTTCTAGGGTTTGCGATTTTTCTTCTCGATCTCACATTGGCTGCAGTCTATTTGTACACAACTTTTTAACCATTGCCTAGATTAAATTCCGAATCTTGCCACTACAAGTTCATTAAATCTACGATTGTGCCATTGTCTTAGTGGGTTAGTGTAGCTTTTAGCCCAAGTATTGGTCGTTATATTGGGGCCCAATATGGACTGCTACTTACGGGCCATAACAACTCGTGTATCCAATGTTTAAATTTGCTAATTAAAAACATCTGCAGGTTTTTAAAACTCCGTCTATAAAATTAATCGGTGCCCAAGCACTAATAGTCAGATCAACCCCTTCATTCAACAGCAACCTTCTAAAAAACCAAGCACAACAAAACAATAGTTGAAGAAGAAGAAGCAGAGACGAATTGGTTGTTAGATAGAAGAATTGAAAGCAATGGTTGTGGATTCGAAAATGGATTTGCAGGAATCGGGATGGGAAGAGTTGCGGAAAGAAGCAAGGAAAATCGAAGCGGATCTGGAAGTGAAGCTCTCTTCTTATGCGAAGCTCGGCGCTAGATTTACCAGCTCTTCTTCTACTTCATCTTCCACATCTGCTTCGGCTTCAGGTTAAAAAGTTATCTAGTCCTTGGCAAATTTTATTCAAGTTTCTTATTTAGATCGAGCTCTTTTGCTTCGCATTCCGCTTGAGATCTATGTCTGAGGTGATTGTATAGTAAGAACTTATTTCTATTTTCAGGGTATGGAGATAATGGATCTCCAACAATAGGACCTAGCAGATCTTACAAATCTATGGAAATGGAAATTCAGTCTCTACTTGAGAAATTGCTAGATGTTAATGATTCCATGAGTAGGTGTGCGGCATCAGCAGCAGCTACTCCATCTGTTTCTCAAAAGCTTGCAAGGCACAGAGACATACTTCATGAACTTACACAGGTCAATCTTGTATTTCTTGTTTTCATAAGATGAAATCTGTTTATTTCCTTGGATTTCTTTAAGCTTGCTTAAAATAAGACGGAATTGTTCAAAACCCTGCATCCCCCATTGGATTCACTGTGACCAATCCAACATTTTGTTTTATATGTACTAATTGGCATAGCCAAGGTATATGGAAAAAGATCTTCTGGGAAGACCCTCCATTAGCCCATAGGGATCAACTTATTCACATGCTTATAGTAGACATCCAAGTTAAGATTGGTCTTTGCATAGTAGCCACTCATATCTCTGGTTATTCTTGATTTTGAGTTTCAGCAAAAGCAATAGTTCAGCTTAATGAAATTAGTCAACCTTAATATAACCAACCATCAAATGTCAGGAACATTTGGCAAAATTGAACAGAGCCTTATGATAGTTGGTGTCTCTCTCTCTCTCTCTCTCTCTCTCTCTCAGAAAATATGTAGCTTTATTCTGTAGTGTCTTTAGTCTTGACATATTGTACATCAAAAGGCAATGCCATTGGAGTTATAGCTTTTAAGTTATTGTATTAACCTCAGAAAGAAAAAGTGAAGAAGGACTAGGTTATAAGGATAGGACTTGCAGCATCTCTGCATTCTACAACCATATGTGTATATGAGAACCTACAGAATATAGATGTAGAGGCCTATATATTCATGGATGGCATACTTTGGCGTATTCACTGGTGATCTAACATTTATGTGAATTTGCCCAGTAACCATTTCTAAAACGGAATGGTCAAACACGTAATCTCAATATCTCATCCATTATTCATGAACTCTAGACCTCTGTATTTATCTTTTTATACGGAGATCAAGAGTTCCATATTTATCTACAATGTTATAGATTTGGGTTTGGATCCACTATAATATCATCAAACTGTAGTAAGTCTGATCTATCTCATCTACTGATCATGACTGCAATCATACTTGAAGATTGTCAATGATCTTCTTATACAATGTATTGACTTGTAAAACAAAGAAGTTTGATGACAATTTGGAAGTTAAGAAATGAAGATTGCTCTATTTTAAATCTATGGAGATTGTTAATTTTGCAGATTTTAGATTGTAAACACCTTCAGCATCTCTCTTGTAGTGCTTCCTGCAATTCTAACTGTTGAAATCTCATTGCACCTGTTGGGATAATTAAGGTGCAATAGATCCTGTAGTTTGTGTTCTCATTTGTTCAATATATAGTCCCTATGTTCAAGAATAGATCTATTTATTTTAAAGCATATTCTTCCATAGGCCTGTGTTTAGACCAATAGGAGTGCATAACTGCAGGATCCACTGCACTTTTAGTTGTATGGAATCTAAACTTATCAGATACTTCAAAGGAGCCCTATATATCATAGTTTATGCTATGTTTTGCTAGACATATATGCATATGTTTCATATGGATATTGGCCGGTCACTTTATTTTGAAGCTTTGGATTTTACATTACATGTTACAATATGGAGAATTAAATTTGGGTTCTGAACTTTACTTGTAGATGTTTATCCAGTTGTTATTCTTATTGGATTAATATTGTATGCCGTGCAAGCATGCCTAAATTTTGCCTAACAAGTAATTTTTCAGGAATTTAGACGAACAAAGGGGAACTTGAATTCTATGAGGGAGCATGCCGAACTTCTGAGCTCTGTCCGTGATGATATCAATGAATCCAAGGTTTTACAATCTCCTATGAGTAGATACTTTCTTTTACCTTTTTGAGTACTCGCAATCTTAATTTTTATGCAGGCATCTGGGAGCATGTCCCCTAGGGTTACCTTATTACGAGAGAGAGCTGCAATTCATGGAAGCATAAATCAAGTAAGAATACACTACTTGGTTATGCTTACAATGTAATAATTGAAACATTTCATCGTGAGCTGTAGTACAAAAAGACATTGGTTTCTAATTAAGTGGTTTCTGCTACTACGAAAGTTCTACTAACTTTTGTTTCAGCTTCTTTTGGATGGTAAAATGTTCTCTGTATAGATGCCCTTTTTAGTAGGCACTCCAATCCTTCAGAATGGTCATGCAATGTAGCAGCCTGCTTGTCCTTTCCATTTGCACTTCCCATAGTTCCTTCGTCTTCCCCCCCTTTTCAAGATGTCTTTCTGTCAAACCATGTTTACTTTTTATGACCAACTTCCTCCTCCATCCTCCATGTTTACTTATGGTTGTCCTTTGTAGAATGGCCTACACTTCCAGCATGGGTAGTTTCAATGTAATTATGAATTAGGTACTCTAACCAGTTTGGCTAGGGGCACTACTTTGGTGCTTGTTTGGCATTCAATTCCATGCATTTTGGTACAATGTGTTTGGAGTTTTGAGGCACCAAGGCGCTACTTTTACTATTTACTACAACTTTCAGGCCCACCAATTTTTACAAAGATACTCTTCAAAACAAGCAATAACTCAAGCTGTATATTGCATTTGTTGTTCTCATGTACTTCTTAGTCTCACATCTTTGTAAAACAAAGTTATGACAACTCAATAGCCTTATACAGCAAGAAATCGGCGTGAGTTTGAGAAGTCACTATAAAGAAAAAAATAATTTATGAATGCACGAGCAGTCTTTGTGATTTCATTTGTGCTTCTTATTCAGATTGATGATGTTATTGCTCAAGCACATGGTACAAGAACTGCTCTAGGAACACAGAGGGCATTATTTGGAGATGTGCAAGGGAAGGTCAAGCAATTAGGTGACAGATTCCCTGTAATTCGAGGTCTTCTTGGTATGCTGAAAACTAATAATGTTGAATGTTATGGTTTTTTCTTATTGGTTTCTTTACTTCTTATTATAATGATGCTTCTATATTACAGGTGCCATCAGAAGGAAGAAATCAAGAGATACATATATTCTTTCAGCAGTTATAGCAGCCTGTATATTTCTCTTGTTTATGTATTGGCTCTTAAAATGATGAGGCTGACTAATAGGAACCAAATGCTGGATAAACTGCTTTTCAGGACTTCTACATCTTGCTGGAAATAATTATATAGATAGCTCTACTATTAACAGATGCAGTGAACGGGAGCACTTATCTGTAATTATGATGTTCAGAAGTTGAAAAGAGAACCACCACACCTTTCCCATAATTTCTTTGTGTTCATTTTTATGCTGAAGCGAAAAGCTATTATGAAGCTTTTGTTCATCTGTACCTGCAGCTCTTTTGAGAAACTTCTTGGGAGTTGCCTATGAGAGAGGCATCCGTTTACTTTTTCCGATTCTATGATGTGGTTTCACGGCAAAAATTGGAATACTACTGTATAAGTATTGAAGTCTTTGGTCATCCTTCATTGCATGAAGGTTGATGAGATTTCAAATTCAAAATGTAGCTGTTGGATGTAATCTAAAGCATAGAGCCAGTTTTTACCAAATATTTTATCACAATGGGATGTGTTTTGATAGTCCATCATAGTGTTAAAAAATTAACAGAACAAAAACAAATAAAAAAATAATGAAGTTTATATAGAAAGTCAAGAAGTTTAAGAATATATAAAAACATATTTTATTTTAAGCAATATCAAATGAGTACTGTTCTTAAATTTAAGGACCGCCTTTCTTTTGCAGTTCTTAAATTTAACTGTATTTGTAAGAGAATCTGTTGATTTTGTTCCATCGAGATCAGATGACTTCATTTTCCTATTGTTTTGAATATAGCTTTTATGTGTTGGAGAAAAGAGGAGGCGAAAATGCTTATAAAATAAAGATTTTTTAAATAAAAAATATTTTTATTTTTTTAAAATAAATTTTATTTGTTTATTTTTAAAAATATAATAAAAAAATTTTATTTCATAAAACTTTTTTATATTTTTTAAATTTTAAATAATTTTTTTAATATATTTATAAAATATATATTAAAAAATATAAAATTAAAAAAATTAAAAAGAAGCGTTTCAAACGGTTTCTCAGATTCAAGAAAGCTTCTGGAGACCATGAGAGAAGCGAGAACTGAATTTGTCCATCTCAACCAACGGCAAAGCGAGCCCAATCTCAAGCCCTCCTTCTCCATCCCTGCTCTCAGCTATGGACATAGATCCATTGTTCTCAATGGACAGCACGTCGACCTTGTCCGGCTTCCCCCAGCCAAAATCTATCTCGTAGACCCTCAACTTTGGTGATCCTGCTACCGATAGAAACCTCTTCCCTTTGACCATCTGTGACCGAATCGTCGGAATCCACTCCTCGGCATCGTTCAAAACTCCTTCACTTAGCTGAGCAATTGTTCTTCCGATTGCTTCGGACCTTATCAAGAGGCTTGTTTTGTGATCCTCCTCATCAGTACTACCGGTGCAATCTGCATCGGCTAGAATGAACCTCAAGCAATTACCGAAGTAGTTATGTGCAACTGGTGGCTTGAGACGGCTCCGATAGTCAACTACACACCCGAAAATGGACTGTGCCCCGCGTGCTCTGTCAAGACACACCCACACGTACGCACATACGACTACGAATGTGGAGCAATGGAATGGAACTTTGCTCGTCTCAGAAGCCATTGCTGAAACCTGCTGCTTCAGTTTGTCAATTTGATCGCGCGTTAAAGTGAATGTCGAGTGAACTACTTGCTCTACACTGGTAACTTCTGAAGAACTACTATTATTCTTTCTGTTCTTGTTTAGGTTTGCCATAGATTTCGCAATATTCCGCATTTCATTGAGGAAGAGGGAGAACAAGTTCTTCGGATCGGGAATCAATTTCGAACGATCATGTAACGGAAGAGATGGAAGAGATGAAGATCCTCCACAGGCGCCGGACTTGTGGAGTGTTGCCCAGAACTTCATGAAATGCATGGAGCTGGAGCCGTCGCACACCACATGCTGCATTGCCACTCCGATGCTGATGCCTCTGTTCGGGAACACCGTCGCCTGTCGTTAATAAAACCTTCAAACTTTTTATATCGACACAGTTCAGGTTAATCTATACTATTCGAAATTTAACTAAAGTCTATTGTGTTTTGAATCTATCAAAAACTTGTATAGGTATTATCATTACCTGTAAAGCCACCAAAGGAGGTGAACTGGTCTCATTGAACATAGGCAAGGTAGGAACAAGAGCTCGCAGTTTCCTGATGTCGCGAGCATGATGACCCTTCAGTTCCTCAAAGTCACCCTGGCACTCGGCAACTATCAACTCGACGGAATCGCATTCTGCGTAGTATATCTCATACCTGTCATCATCAGCAGTCGCAGAATTAACCTGCCTAACACGACCAGCCAACGGGAAGTAGTGCTGCAGAGCAACGGACAGAGAGGATTTCAAACCAGGAATGATTTCGTGGACGAAATCTTTAAAGCTGCATGGTTTTGTGTAGAAGAAAACACGCTCAACGGACATAGGGAAGAACCAGAGGACATCGAAGAATGTCAGAGGAATTGAAGTGTTGTGCACTGAACCCTCAGGTGGGCATACTCGTGCTCGCTGAAGCACTTTAACTGCATCGACGGACGAGTTCTCCATTGCTGCTGACAACTTGAGAGAATTAAAGAACTATCTAGCTAGCTTCTCTATGTTTGTTTTTCAATTAGGATTTATAGAGAGAGGTGCTGAGGATAGGAAAATGCAAGGAAATTAGAGAATAGCGACCATAAGAACTGTGTGGGGGGTGAATGGAGAAGCGGGTCTTTTTCTGGTTACTCGATTTCTGTATCCAGACAAGATTTTTAGGATAGCAAAATTCTTTTAACTGTTTCTTGGAATTGGATAACCTCTGACGTCGATGATCTGGAGAAACTATAGTAAGCTGCTTGAGAGAATCCAGCTAACAACTACTGGTGAGTGGCTATTGATGACCCACCTTTCCAACACAAGTGCCGTGCAGCACAATGTAGGGTAGTGAATTGAAATGCTTATAGGTAGCAAATTTGGTCCATTATAATAATTAGAATTAAGATTTAGGTTGAAATTATTTATATTTGAATAGTTGGAATTTTGTAAATGTTAGACCGAGGAGAACGCACTTATGTTGCTAGTTGCAAGCAGCTGGAGGATCGACAAACGCTTGCCTGAAACATGCCTGAGTTTGTCTTCAAAACTTCTCCTTTTCGTGCAACGAGTGGATAGTCGTCATCCATTGTGATCACGTCTTCCATACAACATGAATCGTGTCCTGTTTGAAAAGCTACGCATCTTTCCTGCCCTGTTTGCCGGATGATGTATGTTAATGAATATCCAAAGCCAAACTTAGCCCCCGCTTGAACCAGTGTTGCAGGTATAACCTTGGCACAGCTTTTCCCAAACCCAAAAAATACCTACTTCACGCTTCCCTGTTTGCAATGCTTCTGTCAAGACTTTTCGGTTGGTGCTGTTTATAGAGCCCCATATCAACAGTTGGTAACAATGTTTATCTAAGTCCCAAAGTATTGCTAGAGACAACCCAAAAACTAGTAGCAGCGTAAGAAACAAGAACACAGAACGGAACACAACGCACGAGAATCAAATGCAATAAATTAGTATAAATAACATCAAGAACTGACAAAATAGTGTAAGCAATCACCATACAAAATGCCTGAACAATTTTGATAATCCTGAACCAAGACTAAAAGAAATGTGCTGCATTCTGAAAATTGGCCAAAAATCAATGGGTGATTCATATTAACAGAAGATATGCACGCCTAGAAACTGCACTCAAGAACCTTTCACTTGTGTGTTCAACAAACACAATGTTGTAACTAACTTATCTACGGGATGACCATAATTGTAGCTAACATCAGCACAAGCGCCAGAAATTCATTTCTCAAATAAGAAACAGCAGATGAAGATGCAGGCCCTGTGCCATGCGGCGTTTGCTTCCTGAAAGGAAAATTAAAATTTCAAAAAAGGAGTTGGAGCTGAAAATATGGCAGTAAGAATTTGATAATAGCATCAAATTCGACAATAACAAAGATCCTATTTGTAAGGAATTGTCAACGTATTATACGCCAGAACATGAAATGATGGAGAGCAGCATCTCACGTTTTCTGCATATAACTGAGGGAACCACAGTAGAGGGCATTGTCTGGGACCGGCAACTCCGTCTTATTAGCATCCTCCGGGTTCACCACCCTGACATAAGTCTCCTGTCCAAGATACAAGGAATCCAGATTTTGCACCCGCAAATTCCATACCCCTACATTGTCCAGAGATACCAAAATTGCAGTCCAAGCTCCAGGGAACACCTGAATCACAGCAACAGACAGCACGCAAATTATGGATCCCTTCACAAAGACACCAAGTGGCACTAACCCAATATAGTAACCTATATTAAACTTTTCTAGAATAACAACATTGCTGGAGCAAGAAAAGCATCAGGCTAAGATACATACACAGTTTCAAGTCCTAGAAGAAAATCACTCCATATAACCACGAATACTGAATACAATGGGTTTGCATATTTCAACTTAAAATTAGCTGCATATTTCAAAGGTGCTTTATGTGGAGCACAGAGAAGTTACGATTGCAATACCTGAGTTGTACTGCGAGCAACACCATCCCATTTGTTATATGTGCCTCTGCTATTGTCAGTCCACTCACCAAAGTCCATTCTATATAAATAGTCACCAAATGAAGTTAGCAAAACTAACCATAAATTATCCTTCATAACAGGCAATTTGAGAAGTTAGCCATACCCGACCACAAAAAAAGCATAGCCATCCATGTGGTAACTCTGTACAGTTGTATCATTGTTCTGGAATATAATTTCCATAAAACCCCTGTATGTCCCATTGATGACAGAAGCTCCAAGACGTGGTGCTCCACCAAGAGGCCTTGTTGGAAAATCAAGGGTATAAACGCCTTTCTTATCATACTCATCAGCAAGCCTCAAAGGCGTTTCAGGAGGAACATATGATATACCATTAAGTGTCGTTCGACGTCTCCCACCAATGGTAACAGGAGGCTTATTTTTCAAGACATACACCTGAGTCACATTGATAGAACCATATTTAAAGGACCCTTGCGGATTGGGGCGTGCAGCACCAGCACTAACATTCCACCTGAAAATAATCGCTCAAGATATTCAATAGAGTGAAAAAAATAAAAAGCAAGAGGGCAACCACTATTTATGGAACAGACAAATTGAAGGCCCATAACAAGACATGAAAAACAGATTAGTCAAGTAGGCAACCATCATTATGAATGAAGAAAGCAGTAGACAGGACAATGAAAGCAAATAAAAGGCTTCTACAACAGCCTCTAATTGGAAGTATCAATCAATTGAAATTTTGAAGTAATATGATAGGAGCCCAATATTACCAAAAAAAGCGAGGAGTCAGTATCAAACCAACAAAACCAATCCGGAACAAGGGTAGTAGATTTTGCACACATACCTGATTGATCTTGCCTGGTTCATAGACCATGTTTTGTCATAGAAGTCATTGGGAGGGTCAGGAAGAGAACCTGATGCTTTGCCTTTCGAATTTGAATAGTGCAAGATGCCAACACCTGTAACCCTCTGCCAACGTGATTCATTCACAAACCGAGCACTTGCAACAATGTAGTAGTCACTGCTTGCATTTTGATCCATAGTAACCAGAAACGAGAATGACTGTCCAACATGAATATCAAGGTTCGTGTAGTTCTGCTGCACAGTGTAAGATCCTTCTGTCTCCACTAGAAGCAAGTTGTGGTTCTGGATTCTGAAGTTGAGAGAAGTAAAGATCCCGATATTGTGGACTCGCAACCTGTATGTTTTCCCTATTGCAATAACCAAAGTGAGTACAGATCTCGCTAAAGGAGGAGAAGAGACCTTCACAGATTATCAAAAAAGAATTTCCCCCGAATAATGGCAATGCTAGATTTTTTAAATATTAAAAAAAAAAAAAAAAAAGCTCTCCCAAGGAGGACAACTTTAACCAAATTATTTATGCGACTGATTGATTATTATAAGTTTTCTATAATTACAAAACGCTGAACATATCTAAAAAGTGAGAATTACTCATCCAGAAGGCTATTATTCATAAAAATAAAGGCATGATTTTTGTAAATATTGAATCTAATGTAAATGCATCTTAAGGAAACTCAAACAATGAAAGGATTATGGCTAATGCAGTCAAAGGCTAGCATGCATCACACCTCAGGACTTGCTAGAAATACAAGCACCATTGAAAAGTAGAAAGAACACCAAAATCTGAGCCACACATAAATTCAAAATGCACAATAAACTCTATCACCGCCAAGCATATCAGTCGTAACTCAAGATAACAAAATAAATCATCAAGCAGCTCCATCATCATCAGCATTGCAACAAGCTTCATGAAAAATATCTACAGTACGGACAATAGCATTCAGGAAGTCTAAAGAACAAAGTACGTAAGGAACGTGTTCAATAATCGTTATGGACTTGCATATTTCCTACCTGGCTCAACGTTTATAGTTTCATAATCAATGCCAGCTGGCACAAGTGAATTGTTGTATCTGTACGGGCCCTTGCCATTGATTAGCACACCGTCAGGCATCCCGAGATCCTTTCCATTGTCAAGGGCTTTCCTCAAATCCTACACAAACCATCACTATAAAAATCAGATAGAGTGCTTCTACAACAGCGATAGCAAAGTCTCATCACCTAGGGGGTGTTTTATAGCTCTCACCAACTTACAAATATAACAATAAAATGATGACTATGCTTCAATAAGCTTAAGAATTTAACTACCGTATGGTTTTTGTTGAACCAGTCACCAATGAAGAGGGTGATGTCACCATCAGGCTTGCCAAATGGCACAGCAATAACATCACGGTTGTTAATGATTATCCCACCATAACCCCCAGATGCTCTTTGGAGACGGAGGGAGGGGAAATAGAAGAAACTGCCAATCTGGTCCTTGACTTGGAATTGGTAGGTCCAGTTCCAGCCTACAGGAATGGGGCAATTTGTGCCTAGCACCCCATCCTGCCATGAGTTCTTCCTCTGCTGGATACCATTCCTGCGTAGACGAAAAATATTCGTTGGCATGAAATCACGTTGCAGTGAATTATAATTATTTGAGGAGTTAGCAGGAGTACCAATGAATGAGCAGAGGTTCATCAAGGCTGTTGAGCACATTGACAACAACATTCCAGTTGGTAGTGACATTCAAAATTGGGCCGGGGAATTTACCGTTGATGGCTATCACCTATCAGAAATGGCAAAAAGGTTATGGAATCATGCATATTAACTAAAATCACAAATTCCAGACTATAGAAGTATGTAGATTTGATTGCACAAAGCCACAGCAGCTAGAACGACTGGTGATTACTTCAAGTTCTCTCAGTTGTGCAGTAAAAAAGGCTCGAATCAATAACTTAAGATAAAAGGTAGATAAAAGGAAAAGATGAAAAATGCCAATGCCTTTCCATTGGATCTTCTAGTTCTTTCTTAGACAAAGAATTAAGGAATTTTAGATAATCAATCAGAACCACCTTTTCTTCAACTCAAAATTTGCTCTAACTGGTTACAGTCAAAACAACTCACAAATGGTAACCAACCGTAAGAAAAGGTGAATAATGGTCAGTCTCACTACTAGATCTGCATCTAAAAATAGTTTACAAAAAAAAGTTACACCAAATGACCAAAGGCAGTTAGCTCAATTCACAAGCTACTAACTAAAAGATGGGGCAAGTACATGTGAAAAGTCACAGAAAGAGAAGCTTTAATTCGCCAACCACATCCAATTTTCAGAAAACGACTTCTCTAGAAATGTCAACGAAACCGCTGGGAGTAGTATTTAGATTCTAAGTGCTTAAACAATAAATATGAGAAAATCGAGCTAGCAACACTATCTATTTCCGAAAACTAAGAAAACGGGACATTAATCTAGGATTGTAAGGCTTTTCGCCATTGTAAAGCATTACGACTTAATAGATCTGTGGGCAAAAAACGCCAAAAACAACAAATGTAAAATCTACAGGGAACAAAAATAAGAATGTGAACCAAGTCGTCATAAGATCTGAGATGCATTGCAGCATACTAGCTCCACAAACGGCCACGGGAAAAAATAATAAGGAACAAAAATAAAAAGAGAAACAAGAGTGAAGATTAATTCAATTTAGTTCACCTGTTGCTCAACACCGAGTGGAGAAACCTTCATATACGCGACATTCCAGTCGTAGAACGCGAACGGGTCGCCGGCGGAGCAAAGACCAACCAATACGGCCGCCGCCACACATAATAACAACCTTAATTTCAACACCGCCACCGATCTGCTCATCTTTTTCCTCACAACCACCAACACTACCGCAATGTGTTCACTTCAGTCGATTGAGAAATGATTGCTAGCTCTGCTTCGATGCTTCTTTTTCTTCTACTTCGCCATTGCTATTGTTTTGCTTTGCTTTCTCTCTACTTGTTTGTTCTGTTTCTCTCTGTCTTTACCACTACAGATAAGCTACTGGAGTTTGGAGTGTTGTTTATTATATATAACGCGGACGATAGAATGGTAGCTGTTCTTTTTTTAGGCATTTGAACCGTTGGTGCGGGAACGAGAAAGGGCAGAAGAAAATAAAAAAGGCGTGCAGCCGGTTTGTCCGATTAGTTTCGGTCTTTTACTGTCCAATACAAGAAAGTTCACTGTTAGGCACCAAAGTTGCGAAATAAAATAAATAAATGAGAAACTGATAACAAAGACGGTGTTATTTATAAAAGCGTTTGCAAAATAGATTATTATAGGACTGGTTTTGTACATAATATTAGTATTCGTAATATTTCAGTCGGAATGAATTTCCGGAATGTGTTTCGAAAGAGAATCGAGAAGTCCATAGCGAGGAAGAAGGTTAGAAATGTTTCAATTGGTGAGAGCAGTGGCCAGCGAATCGCCAGTCCACGGCACTGATTGGGGGAGCGTGCCTCTACTCTGATCTTTCCTCTACCAAACAAAATACCAAACATTATTTTAAGCAAATCAATGCTTTCATTTTCATAAACAATTTCAGACTAGTGCAACGAGGCATTGATGTAACTAACTTGAATTGTGTTTGGTATTATAAAAGGAACAGATAATTGATAGCGCCGTTGTGGGGGCTTCCTCGATTTCATGAGGTGCCACATGATGCAATGGGAGACAGAGGATTGTAGGGCCCGTCTTTATATTTTCTCACACAAAGCCCAGCCCAGCCTATCCTCCAATCGACTATAATTGCAAAAACCTGTTTTGAAGTCTAATTGGAACACAGGGGCGTATTTTCCTACAACACAAACTCTATTTTTAAAAAATTAATTTTTAATGAAAAAATTAAAGTAAATTTTCTCTATTAAAAGAAAATTTTTAATTTAATTTTAAAACTTATTATTAATATATAATTTAGTTTATTAAATATTTTTAATATTTAGTTAATTTTTGAATTTATTTTTAAAACTCAACTTTACCCGAATGTAAACACACTCACACCCGTTATAGCAGTTCTCCAACTAAACGCGTCGCAAGGCAGAAGCCGCACAACCGGATAGTTTTAAAATTTATAAAAATAAAATTTGAAAAGAATTAATTAGAATTTTGACAATACGTTATTTTGTAATTAAAAAAGATTATGTACCAAATTTCATAGATAAATGAATTGTGTTTTTCAATCAAAAACTATTTTCAAGCTAACATAAAATTTTACAAATAACAAAAAATTTTAAAAAATTAGTAAATAAAATAAATTAGAATAGACCTGCCAAAAACAGCTCCTACAACGCGGCGTATGTCGAATTGTTGATCAGTGGAATCTGCAGCCACGTGCTACACCTATCATGCAGGCGGTGTAGGACCAACAGCGTAAAAGACAACTTTTAATATTCAGCGCAGTTGATCCGTCTGATTGCAAATCAACGGTTATCATTATTTAATCTTTTTTTAATTTCAGTTTGTGTCGTGTATTCATTGTGTTTTCCGTTGGCTTCTCCTGGTGATTGTGTACAGCATACCATCCTGCAGTTTGTTAACAAAATCAGAAAAGTTTGAAAATACTTATAAAAAATCTTTTTAAAAATATATTTTATTTTAGTTTTTAAAATTTATTTTTATTAAATAATAATATAATTTTAATATATTATTAAATTATTTAAACTTAATAAATAATTTTTTGAAACGCAAATCCAGACATGCCAACCTAATCCCATTAATAAATCAGACAGAAGATCTTTATCCGGGAATGAAATTTGACAAATTTATGCATTTTATTATAAAATGTTTTGATCGGTTGATTTGATAGATACATAGAATAATTTGGAGTACTTATTAAAAAAAAAATTTTGAAAAGAAAAATATTTTAGAAATTTTTGAAAAAAAAATTTATTAAAAAAATTAATAAAAAATTTTACGACTTAAAATTTTTTTATATTTTTAAATTTTTAAAAAAAATTTAAAGAAAAAATTCGTCCAAATATGCTCACAGTTTTCGAGTACTCAATTGAACAATCAATTATCAAGTGTTAGAGATTAGGTGGTCAAGGTCAATTTAATATCAGTAGTTATTTGGACGGTTGAGACCGAAATGTATATTGTGAATTTAGGAAATATTTAGAAGTGGTTAAAGAATTATTTAAAAATTTTTAAAATGTTTTTTCAGAATGCAGGAACGCGGCATTAGTAATATATGCAGCTTGTGGGAGTTGAGACAAATGAAAGCCCGTACGGACTGAAATAATTTGCAAGTATGATTGCCTCGTGCTTTGTTTGTTTGCCTTTAAATTTTCTTTGTTGAAAGCATTGATTTCACGTTTGGCGGTGCGTTTCATAAGCTGCTTATTAATTTTTTTTATTTTTTTTTATTTTACAATTTTTAATATATATTTTATAAATATATAAAAAATTTATTTAAAAATTTATAAAGTGTAAAAAAATTTCTTCACACAAGTGAGATCTTTTTATTGCATCAACTTTTCATTTTTTTATTTCATTATTTTTTTATAAATATATAAAAATAAAAAAAAAAAAATTTCTATTTTTTATTCTAAAAAAAATAAAAAAATATTTTTAATTTTAAAAAATAAAAAATATTTTCAATTTCATAAAGATAACTAACTAGTACCTTTGTCTATGTTTGACATAACAGTTCGTTTGAAATCGCTTGCAAAAAATATTTAGTAATAAATTATTTTAACAAAGTTCTTAAAATTTTTTTAAGTTAAATAAAATAGAAAAATTATATTATTTATTGCTATCAATTTCAAAATAGTCCTATAATTTTTTTAATCTAAAAATTCAGAAATGAATTTAAAAGTCACTTATAAACAATGTAAAATAGGACTACAAGGCATGATGTGCGCTAGAGATGGTCCAAAGTTGGATCTTGTTTATAATTTGAGTTAGATGTGTTTTTAAGCTGAGAGTAGGTTATCAAAAACATAAGTCATTCAAAAATGAGATATTATAAATAGTGATTACAAATTTATTTAATTTTATTTTTTTAAAATAAAAACTGAGTTAAAAATAATTTTTATATTTTTTACAGCTGAAATAATTTATTAGTAAAAAGATAAGTAGTAATAATTTATTTATTAGTAATAGCTAGAATTTATAATTATGATACGATCTTGGCGTTGCCTCGGTACAACATTGTCCCAACAATGAAATTTAACCGGAAACTTAACGCTTGCATTTGGCTGAACTTTTAGAAAAAATATTTTAATTTTTATTAATTTTATATTTAATAATTTTTTACAATATTTTATAAATTTATTTTAAAATTTTTTTAAATTAAATAAAATATATATTATAAAATTTTATTATTATTTATTTATTTATAATTTAAAATTAAAAACAAAACTTATTTTAAAACAAATTAAATTATTTTTATTTAAAAAATAATTTTATTTAAAAAAATATTTTTTATAAGTATTTTGAAGAATCCTACTACCACAGCCATTAAGTACGAACAAAAAATTGAAACTAGTAGTGCCAATAAATAATTTATTAGAGCACCCATTTTATAACTGAGTACTTTGAAGGATCCAATGTTAGCGCTCAATTCCCAAGCCTGAAATTTTAAACCAGGGTTAGAGCATTTGACCAACGGCTTTCTCAGTTTCTCTCACTCTGAACCAAAAATCTCAACTGAATCTGGTTGGATTCTGGTTTTTTAAAATTAATTTTTTATATGAATAGTTATTTATAAAGTATAGATTCGAATAATTATGAAACGAAATTCAGGCACGAAAATAGAAGATAAAGGTAGAATGTGAAGTACTATCGAAGTTACAAACTCGCAAAGCGTAGGTTTGCTTTATCGAATATCAATGTGGAATTCTATTCTACAAATTCTGAATAATATGGAAGTACTTTATTTTGAAAAAAACTGCATAAATTTTGGAATGTCCAAATTTAGTTAAAACCGAATTTCAAATCGTGAGTAACTTTAATTTTTTTGTCAGATTTACGGTTCATATATTTTGATTATACAAAAAATTTAAAATTTTATTTTCATATATATAATTTTAATTTTAATTTTTTTATTTATATATTTTTTAGTATAATTATATTTTTTATTTAACACATTTTTAAAAACTATTAAAATAACTGAACTCTATTTTTACTTTATTTTTAAAAAAATTTTATTTTTTATTTTTTATTTTTACGAAATTTAGTTACGAACATTTAAAATACGTCTTAAAAAATAGTGCAAAAAATTATCAAATGTATTTTAATTAATAATATTTTAAGTTTTATAAAATTGGATTTAATAAAGTTGAGTTTAGAAAAAATAAATTTAAAATAAAGTTAATGAATTCGAAATAATTTAAATAATAAAAGTAAGATTGAGTTTAAAAATTGAACAAAAAAACGTTGTGTAGCTACGCACTCTAAACTGCTGAGAATTGAGAGAGATTGTTTGGGTCCTGCCTGTTGTATGATATCTGCTACAGATGAGCAGCGTTGAGGTACAGATAAATTTGGTTTGGCTAGTGTGGAAATAATTATGTCATTCCTGTTCTGGACCAAAACTTAGATTTCTCAAGACAGAAAAGATCGATTCTCTTATGGACCGCAGCAGAAATTTTCACTTAAAGCTTTACCCACGTGGTTTTGTTTTTATGTTTACATAAACCAACAAGACAAAAACAAAACTAGAAAACTGATCTGGATCAAACCAATCCCAAATTTTCATTTCTATGAGGCTTAATAACCAAAAACTGGGACCACAAGTCACCAATGTTAGGAATAAAAATGTAGGGAGAGGCTGTTGTCAAGCTTCTGTTGAGGTGATATCCAAATAAAAACACCATGTCGAATCGTAGATAGTTAAGGACTCACATACTACTTCAACATATCGTCTCTGGAGGAAGTTTCAGGACCGTGTTCAAAATTCTACTTGAGAATTTGGCATCCATTTTAGACTAACAATACGAACATTTAAATTACCCCAACTCAAGACTGCACTTATGAACTAACTTGCTCATATTCAGAAGTTCTTAATCACAAGATGAGTTCATCTTAGTATCAATGGCAGATAAAAGTAATTTCTAACAAATTTCTCAGTAACCTTGCACACAGCAATCCTTCCCTGTACTCTAGTTTAGCCTATTGATGAGTTCATTAATATGGTCTTCCTGGTTGCCAGTATCACCACCATCCATGTAGGGTTTCTTCTTGAAGAATGTTCTCTCTGGCTTCTTGAGTTTGAAAGGGCATAGGAAATGGGTAACTTCCTTGAAATGTGGACCCACAGTTGCAATCTCCTGTACAATATCTTCAAGGCAGATGATTCCATATTTTCCAAGTGACGGTAGCCAACCATGAATATTGTCAGTAAGCAAACTCTCGAGAAGGTGGCATATTAACATTAGGTATAAATGAGAACATCTTGAATATGAGCAAGTTACTTCAGAATATTATGATAAGTAAAGTAATAGCTAAATTTAGACACAATAGCAGAACATGACGTGCACAACGGAAAGCACGTTATAGTATAGAAAGTACATAATAACTGCAGTATATACCTGCTCAACTACGTTATTGTCAGTCAAAGGAACCCTTTGCTTGTCAACATATCCACATCCTTTCTTGTAAACAAGATCCTTTATACTCCTCAAGTTGGGATATCTGAAGGGAATAGCCTAGCAGTAAGTAAAAACATAAATTTGCATGCACAAGCAATAGAGTGACAATTGGTTTTCTCTATTTTACCCAAAAGTTAACACGCCCTCGCATACATGTTTCAACCTCAAGTGATTAAGAGTTTTTCTGGTTGCAGGGTGCATACCCTCTGAACTGAATAGTAGAAAGGAAGGGCCATGTCAGCATAACACCAACACAAAAGTATGTTCCATTAATAAAGAGGTCTACCAATAAAGACAATTTAGCAGTAAAATCAATAAGAGAAAACATAATGTACCCATGAATCCGAATAACAAATACCAGTTTAGAGTTGATACTGATTAAAGCTGCCTTCCGATGCTTCAGCCTGTTCTTCATACGAATGAGATCCATTTCCTGAAAGTAGACAACTGATTAGTACTACAGATAGTGGCTTCATGACATTCTTCCTAAATCAGGACAAAACAGCTGCAGCTATGCTTCAAAAAAGGAAATGTAAAGCCTCTCAACTTTAATACAGAAAACCTTTGACTTCTTAGGAGAATAGTTGGAAATTCAACAGATCATAGAAGCATCAAAATCACCTTCATTCCTCAAAAAATCATCAATCCTTGAAGGAGGTGCCTTAAATGAAGTTATGCAAAATGGTACTATACTCAAGTGCTTTCTATTACCTAAACTGCTTTCTACAACATGATGCATCTCATTTCTAGTAATGACTCGCCCAAAAGTACTTCAAACACTAGTAGCAGAATTTGATCAAAGCATGCAAGAAACTGGATCTCCAAATAACGCAACTAGATTCCTTACAACTGCAGGTTTGGATCTCTACATTATCTAGCTCCTATCTAGGAAATAATCACTGAACCTCAGCCTAGGATCCTACCAAGCAAAGATCATCCATGCCAAGCGATCTACACCACATGATCAATATCAAATGTAAAATACAGATAAAATTTTCCACACACTTCGTCTTGCGAAATTTTCCTAAGTGTAAACAAAGATAAAGGTAAAAAACCGGACACATTGTTACCTTGTCGCGAAATTCTTTTACAAACTACTCAGGCCTTTTGATAGCTAGCTTGGCATACTCCTTGGCTCTCTGCTTCCGTGCCTGTAGCTCATTCCTCTTCTTCAATGCCCATTCTTCGTTCTGCTTCTCTTCTTCAGCACCGTCTCCTGTACATAATTTAGCTGCTGCCGCTGCTCTTCCTCCGACATCCAATATTCTACTGGTAACAACAACGTATAACAGCACCAAACCAAATTAAATTCGAACAACTCTATAAATCAACAAATTAAGGAAAACGAAAATATTAAAGATAGAGCGAGAGAGCGATCGGGTATACCGGAGACAACGGAGACGGCGGCTGAGGCGGTGGATTTGAAGAATAGCGCGGGAAGAAAACACCTAGCTAATGGAGGGTAGGGCCGTAGGGTTCAGCGGTGGGAACGTATGAATCAATCAATTAATTCTGGATTAATCAGATCAATCTCGCTTGATTAGAATTGGAACTGGCGTGGATTTTAATTATATTTTGGAACTGGATCGACTTGTTGAGGCCTTGAGGGTACATTAGATGGAATGGGACACGAGTTGAAAATGGTTTGGGCCCTGGCCCATTGCATCAGAGGAACTTTTGGATTTTGGTTTGATTCTTTGATGTTTCGGGCGTGTTTACGACACCCCAAACTCAATTTTTTTAAAACTTATTTTTAATATAAAAAATATATATAAATTAAAATAATTTTTTTATTAATAAATTTTTTTTAAAAATTTATTTTTAAAACTTACTATAAATATTAAATTAATATATAATTTTATTTTTATTAAATATTTTTAATTTTATTTTTTAAATTGATTTTCAAAAAATTCAATTTATTCACTTTATTTAGAAGGTAAACATGCCCTTCATAAGCAGTATACGCCAAGTTTTTGTGCAGGCAGTGCTTATAAAAAATTATTTTTTAATTTTTATTATATATTTTTAATATATTTTTGTAAGTATTTAAAATATTATTTAAATATTTAGAAAGTATACAAAAATTCTACGTAGTGAGATCTTCTTATTGTATATTTTTATTTATTTATTAGTCAAAAAATAGAACTCATTTCTTAAAAAGAATAAAAATATTTTTATTTTAAAAAAAAATTATTTCAAAATCACTCTCGTCTCCAAAAAAAATTTGTTGCACCTTTTCTGAGATGTACTATAGGAAAAAACTTAAGTGTTAGTTTAAATTTGACATGGTCTAATTTATAAAATATACTTGCATTTTGATTAGTCTAGACATAATCTTTTAAAACAAGTTAACTAATTTCCAAGACTAATCAATTATGTTTATTGTTCAAGTTAATCGTGCCTAAATGGAGCACTAACTATAGAGATAATCTAATCTAGTAAGTGCTAGCATTTTTCATAGAGGATACTTCACAACTTTTTAAGCAATTTAACAAAATTTCCCTTTCAATTTCTCATTTTCTATAATCATCATTATATGGAATATAAACAACTTTAGGCATGCCAACTCTCAATGGCATAGTTAAAAACTACTCAATGGTGTTCAATCAGAATGGCGCACAAAATTCTTGCACCAATTGATCAAACAATCAATCAACAAATGTTCAATCTACCGATTGATCCCGTTTCTTTTCCGTTCTATTCCGACAAGGGATACCGGTGAATGGAAGCAGAACCCATCTGCCATATCTTGACCGATTTCGCTGTCACATTTGCTCCGGTGGCATTGTTGAACAGGAAGACTCGTGCTGCACCGTAGATGGCCTTCGTTGGATAAACGCGAGAGGTAATGCATGACCTTCCACCTTGAGCAAAGCTCTCCACAATGGAGTGATCAATCTGTACACGAAACAACGACATCTCAAATATCATTCAACACTGTGAAGAATAGCATGCGTGAATCCTTCTTTCTTATATGATAGCTTACCAAAATTCTGACAGAAAATTTTTCTCCGTCGAGCACAGGGACCGTGCTACCAACTGCTCTCTTTACGATGTCATGAGCAGTCGAAGATCTGCCACAAAACAAGAAAACAATTAAATCCACAGAACGTCACGTACCATAATGCAGAAATTTGGCAAGAGAAGGAAGCATGCCTTGTTTCATCATGACAGAAGTGAGTACTTAGACCACCATCGGTTCCTCTTGCGACATAGAAGTAGACAGCCGTCTGCTCAGAGAGCTTACCATCTGCTAGCACAAGTAATCCGAACGGACCAAGCATTCCTCTTCCTGCAGCACCGCCACTTGTGCTGCAGTTGTACCCAACATCGGCTTCTTTTGCTGTTTCTAATGCCGAATCCTTGATCACAAACTCAGCCTCTATATCCAACTGCAACAAATTATTAAACCACACTATGAGTACTCTACCACTCGCAAATGAGTCGTTCTTTGTTTTATTGATTATACCTGTGCTCCGCTTATGGCGTTGAGATATTGTGTAGAGCCAGGATGGATTTCAATTTTCTCAAAGTCCTGTCTGCCTCCTCTGAGTAGGTCGACTTCTTCAACTGGCCATAGGAGAAGGTTGCTTCCAGTCTTGTTGTCAAACAACACAGTTCGAGGAATGCCCTGTGAAGTGCAAATATTTATACAGTTGCTAGAGCTTTTTCATAAGAAAAAAATGAACTCAAAATTAAAATTTAGAAGCTAAAGTTAGTGAACCAATAATCATTGTTATGTAATTCTATAGGAGTTAATATGCAAATTATTGCAACATCACAAGGAACAAACAAATAAATTGCACGCTCCATGATCTAAGCATGTCTCTGTGTTTGCAAGATTCTATTCCTGATGTCCTTACATTTGTATATAAAATCTATAATAAATTATTAAAATTATCTATGCAATAATTTTGAGAGATATCACATGAATCTACCCCGCCAGTTAATAATTTCATCAGACACCAGACCAATAATGAAGGAAAAAAAAATAATGGAGAATGATCCTATTCATAATTTTAGATTATGTGACGAAAAGAAAAAGAGTGAAAAGTTGTATAAACTCTTCTGTGCAATTTGGCTAATCCTAATGGTCCTCGGTTAGGCAGTTCCTCTCATGTCTCTCGTGGCATTCTCATACGGTAAGAAGAAATTAAAAATAACTAAACTATGTCGACAGCAGTCTCTCTCTCTCCACTGCTGCATTATTTTTATAGTTCTCTGATTCCATAAGATACCCAAGTACTGCGAACCAATCACCCTTCTTCCATGAAGAAAAAGCTGAAAAACCAAAACCAGATACTAAAACATGTATATTCACGTCATATGGACCACAATTCCCGGACCACAGAAATAACCAAAACTTTCAGAAAACACCAAAAAGAACATAATGCGAAGTTTAATTCAATACCTGAACTGAAGCCCAACCTTTGCGGACGTCGGCGACCTCACTGTCTGTCTCTGAGACCCACCCCCACAACACCCTTCTCTTCTTGGTCGGATCGTAGAACGTTTTCGATGCATAAAACTTGCCCCAGTCGTACCGGAGACCGACGCCAACGTCGATCTCTGGGTCATCAGGAACCCATTTCGCCTCTGCTGCATTATACGTTCCAATAGCATAGTAATCGTGCCTGTCGTCATCCATGCTTGCTTTCAACACATGCTTCACTCCTTTGGTACTCTCCGGAGCTTCTGAAGCTTCTATTGCTTCCGTAGCGCCAGCCGTTGTTGCAACAGGATAGAAATCGACGCACTCCCACATTCCGGTACCGGCAACTCTATGCAAAAGTCCAGGGACAAGTTCATAGCTTAAGAAATCATTTGTTTTATACAGCAACGCAATTCCTGCATGCTCATGGTCCTTGGTTCCGATCGCCAACCTCCATGATTTATCTGAAGGATCCCACCAAGCCGTCGTAGGATCGCGAAAATCTAATGGAGAAACGGCGGGAGGAGGATTAAGGACAGGGTTGTTAGAGTGTTTGGACCAACGAAGGAGTAACGGATCATCGAGATCGGACGGCGAAGCGAGGCATTGAACTTGCACCGACGTATTGGTTGAACCGGTATAAAGCATTACGAGACGGCCATCAGGAAGCACGGTTGCGGAACCGGTCCATACGCCGTTAACGTCGTACCATTGGTCGGGAACTATGGCTAAAGGAAGGTGAAGCCAGTGAATCAGGTCACGGGACACAGTGTGTCCCCATGCAATGTTGCCCCAGACTGCTGCATCAGGATTGTATTGGTAGAAAAGGTGGTACCATCCCTTGTAGAACACAGGTCCATTTGGGTCTATAAAACAAACACAACCAGAGAAGAGAAGAGGATGGAAAATTTTTCTTAGACTCAAGCTTTCGTTCATCCAAGCATATCTAATTAAACAAAAAACTAACTTCTAGCAATTGATTTGCTCTAGGAATAGAAAGATGGGGGAGTTTTTATGTGGTCAAGAAAGCAACAGACAAATAAAAATTCTAAATTTTCAGACAATCCTTTCAAAAAGTAAATTCATAAAAAATCCTAATAATGAAAATTTGATCATATTTAAGTGAAGATTGACTTTGTTAAGAAGCAAGTAAAGTTTATTAATGATATTAACCAGATCTTGCCTTCTTTACCCAAAGAAAAAAATAAAAGAAAAAAATATTTGGAGGATGGAAATCATGGAAATGGCAACAAGAAAATTTTCTTAGAAAATACCATTCATCCAGTTGTTCTCGGGTTGGAAATGGAATTGGGTGCGTTGCCACTGCAACATAGAATTCGTCCACGGAAAACAATCTGCTGCATTATTGCCATCATCGGTATGGCCGACAGAACCAAGCCTGTGCATGTCAGCGCCGGAGGTCTTCTCCGATACTCCTACCGCAGGACCACGCGTTAACGGTGCCTTTAACCTTCTGCATTGTTCATCATCCGGTATATCAGAATCTTCAGGTGTGGTTCCTGGCTCTACAGTTCCACGCACGAGAATGGTCACGGCGAGACCGATAACAAGAACTGCAAATAGAGCGAAGGTAACTAACTTAAGCGAACTGGTCTTTTGGGTCCGTGACGATGATGATGAAGATGGTATTGTTGAAGATTCTTCATCCTCTTCGCCGGCGGGTAAAGGAGCATATGATTCGTCCTTGGTTTCCATGAGAAGAAAGGAAATGAATGAACGTTAGAGGAGCGAAGAGATCGTGTGTTGTATATAAAAGAGATGGAGGAATTTGTTGCTAATGTTGTTGTTGAGAAAGCTGCGCTGGCGCTGTGTAGGAGAGAGAGAGAGAGAGAGAGGGGGGGGAGGAAAGGGAGAGAGTTTGGGGGAGCATTGATTGGTCTGGCATAGGGGTAGGAGGGAAGTTGAAGCCTAGGAGAGGATCCATATCATTGGCACTCAAGTCACTTTTCTCCTGTTTATAATACCTTTTTATCTTGCAGTTCTAGCACCTCAATATTTGCTTTAGCACTTCAACTTTTATAACAAGCTTTTTCTTTTTTAGGAAAAAGGGCGTTGCCGTACATATGACTTTTGTGTTATTTTGGTGAAAATAATAAGGTTGTATTTGAATGCGAGAGAAGAGTTATGCAGTCGTGTGTCTTAAAGGGATATATTTTGTAGAATAGAAGCTTGTTTGGACACATTTCTATTGGTATAAATATGTCATATGATATAAATATGTCATGATAGGAATGTAAATTAGGAAAAACTACACTATTAAGGATTGTAGAACTTTTTGTTATCCATTTCTTTCTTTCTTTTCTACGTTGGTAACAAATAATTATAGGAAATGAAAGAGTGGTTCTTAACTTTTTTTCTTCAAAGGAGATTATAGGCTTTAGTAGTAATATAATCTTGCATTGTCCACTCTGGGATGGTGCTCTAAAAAGAACCGGAAGTATACAAACTGTTACGTGCTCCTCTGGAGTTCCAACGATGATGGGTCATAGGGCAAAGGAATTATAGATCACTTTACAAGACCAGCAAGCAATGTGGTTGATTTTTGTTTGCTATATAGGAACAGTAGCAGATCATGATCCTTAATTCTTTTGTTTCATATTTTAATTTCAGTCCATAACTTTTTATCAAAGGGAGTATGATTGGTAGGCAATGGTGTATGTGAGGAATCTAAATAGCTTTAATGAGCTATGTGAATAACAATAATGTTAGTAGTAATTGTGTCCTTGTATGCATAGATTGATAATAATACCAATAAATTAATGATCAATAGGATTCCAATGGCCCAGTAGAATGAGCTCCACTTCATCTGGAGGTAGTTATACCAAGTTCAAGGTGAAGCTTCTAGAAAATTGTCTAATTACAGTTGTTTTCCTGAAGTTTCTAAAAAAGAATAAGGATTAACACCTTAAGTTAATTTGTGTGTTACGGAAAGAAGGGTTATGACATGCATATCATGTGATCGACTTCGAGTTCAATTTGCTTGCCTAAAGGCACACTGGTTTCAGACCTTCACACTAAATAAAGAAAGCTTGTTACATTAAATAAAATTTCAAATTCAATTACCACCGAACTCAATTCTTCTTTTTATATTTTGAGTTCGATATTTTACATAGTTTAATTTCATTTACGATTCCAAACTCTATTTCACTTTTACAATAAATTTTATTTCCACAAAATTTTACTTTAAATATCAATTTAAAATAAACTAGAATAATGTCAAAAGAAAGAAAATCCAAATATCGCGGGAGTTGAGATCAAAGGCTTTGAATCATGACAGCTATGATAATCACATCCCACAGAAACAACACACAGTGGATTCATTCCATAGAGCTATACAGGAATGATGGTACACAGAAACATGTTTCTTGGCAGATAAATGTACAAGTAATGACATACCACCATGTTTCATGTAGAAGAAGAGAGGAGACAACGGACAAGAACAGCCTATTCAATCAAGTAGCTGAACGTATATTCGAAGTGCTTAAAAGTTAAAACAAAAAAACACTTGATTTTGAATTTATTTAATTTTTTTATGTAAAAAATAATAAAAAATATATATATAAATTTATAATATACAATTAATTTTACTTAATAAATTAAAAAAATAAAATATTATAATTATTAGGAAATCAAAAATTAAAAATGAAAGACACCGTAAAATATGCCTCTAGACAAAGATGAAGAGAACGTTTGAAAATATTTATAAAATAGATTTTTTTTTAAAATAAAAAATATTTTTATTTTTTTTAAAATAAGCTTTATTTTTTTATTTTTAAAAATAATAAAAAGATTTTATTATATAAATTTTTTTATATTTTCTAAAATTTTAAATAAAATTTTTAAATATCTATAAAAATATAAAATAAAAAACTAAAAAATAGCTTTTGGAAAATGCAAATCCAAACTCACTCTACAATTATGTTTACCTTGATTCTGGATACTTGCGGAACTGATTGTATCAAATTGCCTAGCAGTCCATGTGAATGACCAGATGGGATGCGGAGAATCTTTGATACAGAATTATTGATGACATTATAAGTAATAGTAGTGGCTTCAGTTACCTTAAAAGCATAGAAGCCGAAACACTAAAATGGAGAATCAGAAATTTTGCAATTTTCAGCGCCGCTGATGCCTTCCTCATGCATCAGCATTATACTCACATGCCCGAGTATGCTAAATATCTAAACTCCAAACAAAAGGAGAAGAAGAAACTTGAAAGATTATCAAAGCACGTGCTTCGGGAATAAAAAAGATTTGGATTTTAGACATCATAGCTCAATTCAGCTTTCTGTTCATTAAACTGGATAACCAGTTTTGCTTACAGCTGAGAGAGAACTCCAGAATACCGGCAAATCTGAATCATAAGCTTAAACGTTTGGTGGTGGCCAAATTTTATAGAACAGCTCCTCCACATTTGTTTGGCTCACATAGCTTTCAAGTCCGGTAGGAAGAAGCTCTTCGGCAGCTGGTCCTATGGCTGATGCAAAGTTCTGCTGCTGGTCCCACTTCACAAGCTGCATCACAAAAAATGGGATTAAAGAGCAGAGAAACTTGCAAGCTTTCAATAATTACAGTAGAGTTTCAAGCAGAGAAAAACATATGACAAATCACAACCTGCAACTCTTATTTAAGAATTTGATGCCTCTTAATAGTGTATATTGTAGAAGCATTCAGATCTCAATGAGCTTATTCAATAGAGAGGAAGGAACTGTTGCATGAGGTGCATGTTTCTTAAATTTCAAAGATGCGTCTTCTGTTCTGAACACTTCATAAGATATAAACTAACAACTGCATGTTTCAAACTTCAATAGTGGTTCCAATACATCATTGTTCAAGCCAGCTATTAACTAGTTGTTACTAACTTGTAATCATTCAGGGAACTCACATATGAAGGAAGCACGAGAACCAAATCAAAAGCAAATCAGAGGTAATAAAAACTCAGTATACCTATTTAACTAGCCTGAACAATACCCGAAAAGGAGTAGGTTCACTCAGACCCAGAAAGATGAAACTATAGGCTCTGGAAACCGAAGTATGATAAGCAAACTCATTGCTCAGTGGTTCTTTTTAATTTGCTCTAAACAAAGTGTGCTTCAAAAGGAATACACATCACAGAGTGATACTGTTACCGAGATTTTACTACGATGAAGTATCAAAATAAGCAACAAATTCTTCTTCTAATGATGACCAGTTGCATGTCCAGGCACTTCAAAGAAATGCAAGTATTAAAGAAAGGAATAGAAGAGAAAGCAATCTGTATATCTATAGTAAAACAAAGAACTTTTAACATATGTTGCCACAATATTTCTTAATTATGACTATTGCCACTTGTTATCTGATCAATCTTAATATCAATACAACAAACATCTATATCCTATCATCTTCCCTGCTTACCAGTCTCCAGTTACATGCATTGATTTCCAATGAATCCTTTAGCACATCTGGCTAAATAGCTTTGGAGTTCTATTTTGGGAAAATTATTTAAAGAATCAACACGCTCATGTTATAACCTTTTTGTAATCTATTTATTAGTTCAACTCCCCAGTATAAGACATGTTAGAAGCTAATGAATAAAGAAAAAGTGCAACCTTAGTGATGTGCGATTCATGAAAGATTATGAAACATATTGCCAACTAAACACAAAGCAATCACGAAAAAAAGAAGCATTAGACAAATGTAGTCTTCGTTAAAATGATACACCACTGCACAGTCCGGAGATAACCTTCCAATATAGGAGTACTTCTCGTTAGATATGTAATGGATTCTTGTAGAGACTGCAACATCTTCACAGGTGCAATAATGTAGGCCACTCTAATGACAGAGTAACTAAGTCTGCAATTTTAGAGACTGCAATCTCTTCCATTAATAAATTTGATGAATGTCGATTCGTAACGTTGTTGAACTGAAAGTTATTAGTCAATTTTAATTAATGATTTTTTATATTTAAGAATAGATTGTAGTCCGCTTATTCGTGCTTTCAAAGTTCTCTTTTAATGGAAGATTTTAGAGACTACATTTTAATTAATGTAGGCCGCTTATTCGTGCTTTCAAAGTTCGTGAAGTGTTGGCTGTGACAGCCTTAGCCAGGTTCTAGGTCGAGTATCTGGGCAATCCCATTGAAAGATTTGTGGCAATGATCGATGACAGCACAGTGACCAAGGTACTCAAAGAAGGCAGATCGAGCTTGGTCTCTCGCCCGCAAGTACGTGGCCGTAGAAAACACATCCCTCGAGCTGATCAGTATTTCACCAGCTGCAATAAGTCCTGCCAGCACCAGCAGCAGCAGCGGAGGAAGAACAATGGTGACCACGCCGGTGGAGGAAAGGTGGAGTCTGGAACTGTTCATCATCGTCCTGTGGTTCTCGGCTTAACTGATCGGATGAAGATAACACTGAGAGACTCCAGGTAGCGTTCGACGGCCTGAACTTCGATAACCTGGACAATGGATATTTGCAGGGTATGGAAAATGAGCTCGTGAATGCAACGTGTGAGTTCGTTAGTTCTTGCATTGAAGTTGTTAAGGATTAAGTACTTAGCTTGTTGTTATGGATTAAGTTACATTAACTTATTTGTTACCATTTGTTACCGACCAAGCCTCTGCAGTATACGAACTTTTTATGCAGCATGATTATGAAATTATAATATGCATACGATCTGTTTTGTAATTCGTACCTATGTCAGTATTTCTTGTTTCAAATTCATCAGAATAGAAACAGTTCCCTTTCTCTCAAAATCGAAAATTTTCAGTATCGAAACAGTTCCCTTTTTCATGACCTGCGGCTAATGGACAACCACCGGCCGTCAACCGCTGCCGTTCGGCGAACTCCATTTCTCAAAACCAAGCAGGTATGGAGAAGGAATAAAGAAGGTTCCGACGAGAACCAGCAGACAACAACAGCGTCGACGAAGTTCCCGTTTCTCACAACCGTCGTATCAATCGCATATGCTGGCAGGGTTCCGTCTTTTACCGTTGATGGAAACTAAGATAGTTTGGAGAAAGAAGAACTGTGACGACGGAGGAAGCGTGAGAGCAGCGATAGCGGCGGTGGCGATGTGGTACGACGGCGATGGCATTGGTCCAATGAACTTCCCGAACTCATCATTGATAGTGTGCTGAGCCGTCTCTACTCCGTCTACGATATAATTTCCTTCGCTTTCTCTTGCTGCCGCTGGCATTCGATCGCTGTTTCCGCTCTCCGTCACGGCGCCGTTAACTCTATGCCTCCTATACTTCTCCACCACATCGGTGTTCAATCATACTCGAGCGATTTTACTCAACCATTGATGTTCTTCGACTGTTTCCTTCGTCGCCGTCGCTCTTCTGTGTTCGTCTACCCTGAATCGGTTTTATTCCATTGCTACTCGCAGAACTTCGTTATTATCGTCTCTCCCCTTATAGACAGCTCATGCTTCTCAATGTCTTCACTGATGAGAGACTTCAACCTCCTGCCACCGCTTGTTATCCTTATTACTCTCTCCTTACTGGCCCAATCAAGAGCAGCAGTTGCCGGCTATTTGTGTTCAACTATGTCGGTGTTCAGTATTGGAGATTCCTATTGGTCCGAGCTGAACAGTTTAGGAACAAGTCTGGTGGGGGTAATTCATGCTGTGGTTTGTCGGAAGAATTTGTATGCTCTGAATTGCTACGGGAATGTCTTTGAAATTAAATGGTCGCCGCAGTTCATTGCGAAGAGAACCGTGGTGGGCCGACATCAGAACGCACTACCTTCTCAATCTCAAATAGCAATGAACAGGAACCTTAGTTGGTGGCTGGTCGAATGCTTTGATGAATTCCTAATGGTTTGGTTGGATGAAGTGCCGATAGCATATATTACAGACAATTCAAGTGTATCGACTAGATTTTTCTTGGAGAAGGTTGGTGTGGGTGAAGGTTGAGAGCCTTGGAGATTGCTGTCTGTTCATCGACTTCGTTGGGAGAAATGCAACTGTTTGTGCTAGGCCCGAGAGATGGGGAGGTTGGAGCAACTGCGTCTATACTGCGTCACATGGTTGTAAATTTTGGAGGATGTTCTCCTTGGACGAGCAACCAATGAGAACATTTTTTAAAATTACTTATTAATATTTTATATTTTTAAATAAATTTTTTATAAAATTATATATTATTTAAAATTTAATAATACAAAAACATTTTAGATTATAAACTTTAATTTATTATTATTTTTTTTTAATAAAAAATAAAAAAATATTTTTGAAATAAAATAAAAATATTTTTTATTTTAATAAATATTTTTTAAGCATTTAAAAATACTCCCTTAAGTCAATTAAAATGAAGGATACCGACCAATGCTAATAGGATATAAGCATCCTGGAAGAGACTCCGAGCACAAACACGCTTACATTTTCTCAGAATGTCTTTTATATGAGAAAATGTCAAAACACTTAATTGAGGAAAACAAACCAAAAGAATCTTCGTTTCTCATTAAACGATTAGAAAACTAGAATAACCATCTTCAGGTTGAACCTACACCGACAATCCTCACCGGAGTGATAGTTTCTCACGAGAAATTTCACAGGAAACTAAAATTAACTTGTAAATTCACCACAAGAAACTGTGTACTTTCGGAGAAAAACGTGAAATCAAGCAATGTAGATGTATCCCGGGACAAGACTTAACAGTTATTATGAAGCATGCCAACCATCGATCTAAGATGCATACCGTACGAGACCGACAATCAATACCAACAGGGTACATCTTGGGGAATTCCTTAATTGATTTCATAAACACCAACTCACTGAAAGCTCCACTTCAGTGCCGTTGTTGTTGAAAATGAAAGAGCAACAAACTGTAACCATAAAAACAGCACTAAACCTTCCCGTCCCAGCATGTAGTTTTTCTTCATTTCTTCCAAACAGCATCTTTCGTACTAGGAAAGATTGAATTTCATATTTTGCAGATTAACAACATATGTGTATAAGAAGGTGAGAAAGGATCGATTGAAGGATTCACTTCTGGCTCCGGATATTTTCAAACTGCCCATTGCATATTGCTTCTAATTACTAGGTGATGCTTGTCGGCTGTTTAAGATAAGTAGCTAAAGACCCTAATCTTCTGAATTTCTGATATACAGCTCAATATAATTTTTTGAGGAAATTATCATATGATTAAGTCGTCGTATGCATGGATTTCCAGTTTCTTAGTTTAGAAAATCAATAAAATTACTTCAAGGACTTTTTACAGTTGGTGAAGGCGATCGTTGAATTCCCATGCTTGCATACGACAAAAGCCAGACAATTGATAAGGTTCTTCCTGCAGCACATTCAGCATACTATGCAGAATAATAATCACACTCCTCCGGTGCCTTCTTTGCTTCATTTTACTACACAACAGCTGGTAAAAAACAAAAGTTCAATTAATAAACTTAAAAATAAATCATCGAAAACCTTATATGACATTGCTTCTAACTGCATTTACGAAATAAGAAGTGACACTATTCAAGGCCATTTTACGAAAAGTCACTCTGGCTTTTCTATTTTCTTGCTAAACACATAACATGTTTATGCATAAAGAGATGAAAAAAAAAACTAAATCCCAACCAAAGCTTATAGCTAGATAAAGTCCACTATTAAATTGGATAAAGGTTTAATTAATTAGGAATCCTAATTAGTACGAGAGTTTTAGGCATAATTAATTTCAATTCGATTCTAAAATTAATTAAAGCACAAAAATAAACTCTATAATTAATTTATTTTTTGAAAAACTATACTTTTTATTTTATTCTTACACAAAATTTAATTACGAATATTTGAAATACATTATAATTCATTACCTAACCTCCGAATAGATAGAAGGCTGAGAAAGTTCAGTGCCGGCGGCGATTTGCAGTAGACAGGGGCCCGCATGGAAGCCGGACGGAAATCGCGCGAAAGAAGAAAACCAGCAACAGCAAAACAATGTTGGCCCATTCTGTCGTCCCAACTATGGCTTTTCTTCTCGGCCCATTTTGTTGGCCTGGCAATACGGACCACTCTTTTCTTTGTCCTACCCGTTACTTTTCTAGACCATTCAAAACAGAAATCTTCATTGCACTCTTACATCTTAGATACTCTTCAAGTCTTCATCTTCTTCTTCTGCTAAAGAGCGCACGAAACCATGCTCTCGAAATCGTTTACCGGCACAAAATTCCTCTTCCCTCTCTTTAATGGCGTGTCAGTCACTAGCGATCGCTTACGATCTCGATCTACTTCTCGATCTCTCGCTTGTTCTCTTCAAACTAACACGATTAGTATGGAGTCTATAAACTACAGTCGCAAGGATTCCTCACAGAGTCTCAGTAATTTTGAGAAAGAAATCGGGCGGTCTGAAGTTGTCGAGGAAGATGGAGATGAGGAAGAGAAGAACAACAATGAGAAGAAGGATGGGAAGAAGAATAAGAAGGGGATTTCTGGAGTCCATGTCCCATTGCAGAAGTACATCTCTGTCTCGAAGTCCGAGCTCGTTGATGCTTTAGTTGCCGGATTTGATTCCCCAGAAGATGCCAATGAATTTCTCAGCGTGTCAAGGTAAATCCTTATTTGTTTTTACGTTTTCTTGCTAGAAAAGGTAATTGTTGATTGGTAAATATGAGATCATCATTCAGGTCCTTGGATTCAGTTCTTCATGCTGAACACAAATGTATACTAGAGGAAATGCGTGCATATTATTTGGCTACTGCCCTGCAAGAGCAAGATGAAACTAATGGTGTTTGTTCTACCACATCGGAGGGCTCGTCGCATCGTGATAGACATTTATCTCAAGATGAATTCCATAGTCCTGAAAAAAAGGGGACTTATATTGAGGCAAACGGTAATGTCAATGATATGCTGAAGGTTGATATTAGCCTTGGATTGAGAAAACTTCTCTTGTCAGCTATTGAGATGAATTCTGAAGTGGATTCTACTAACTCCAGGTGAGCTTCCTGTTAATAACACTATTTGTTGCGAGAGTTTCTCTTTATTAATGTCATAACTCTTTTTTTAATTTACTAAATGATGATAAACGTATAATGTCTGACAAGTTTTCTAGCACGTGCTTTTGTTAAAATATTGCTTTGCTCATAATATGTTCGAGATGTTGTTTGCCTGTGTATTTTTAAATCGGAGTTGTTTCTAAGTAGATGCCTTTTATGAACCACGTGAGTTGTTTAGGTGACCATTAATTTGCATTGCCTACTATATATTTAAATATTATTTTGTTTTATTTTGTACACATTGACATTGTGCTACTACTTGTTTGGTTTCTATTAGCAATCCTCACACCTTACAATGAAGTGAAATAAACTTAGCTTATGCAATTGAAGGATGGTTAAAGTCATAAAGCCCTAACTTCAATATTTCCTCCCTGTAGCTTGCTTGCAATGATCTTTCAACAGTTAATTTCTTTTCTCTGAAGTATTCTTGACAAATCTGAAAATAATTATTGGATGCAGTGCTGTTGCATCTAATTTTCGACGTGCATTAATCCAGCTTCTTCATAATGCTCAATTTGAAGAACTTTCAGCGCAAGACTTGCTGTTGGCAGATGCATTGAATAATGACTACCTCTTGAATATGCCGATATATGTCGATTGGAAAAGGGCTTCGGGTTCCAAAGCCATGATATTTAAGTAATTTCTGGACTCTGCAATCTTTATTTTATTCTTCCCACCATTGATTTTTGCAAAGTCAATTAGTATTAATCTTAATGCTGATATATATCTGACTGTTCAATGTTGTTAATAATACTCTCCTATGTCACAACTCATTGTAGTTATATCTGTCAGCTGTTTTATTTACTCTGAAACCTATCACCACAAGACCTGTGTTTACTTATTTTGTGTCAAACTCAGAATTATTTGATGCTAAAGTAAGCTGTTGAATATCCTTCCTAGGTTTATGATTCTGTATTCTTCACCTCTTCCTCTCCAATTGATTGTTGATTTATTTATTTATTTTGAAATTTAGTTTTGAAGACAAAGGGAATACAATTGTGAAGTTTCCCATGTGAAGTTAATTTTCATGACAATTTAATGAGTAAATATTAACATCAAAAGGAGTAGTGGTAGGTGGATTACGCTTGTTAATAGATATTCTGTTGGGTCTCATTTAATTCCTAATGGGGCTACAAGCTTCTCAGTCGATGTTATTACATTTCCTCTTTTTTGACATGTAATATACTGGAAGGGCAGGCGTGGTTATGCTACTAAAAAGCAGAAGGGTTTACTCATAGCTGAGAAGTTTGATTATCTTCAGGCAAAGATTCTCCAGGAGGTTTTCTTTGTTATCTCAAAGCCACTGAGAAAAATGGGAAATTGGCTTCATAAGGTAGTCATCTTTTTCGAGATCTTTCATATGCTTTGTAGCGAAAGGTTCATTTATACCCCTTAGGCATGACGTCATGCATTACGGATTCTTATAGTTCTTTTCTAAATTTTACTTCTGGCTATAAGTTATGCTCAGATATGTTATGTGTTAATTTGAAGCTTTTAGTGAGCCGTGAATCATCTTCTAAGCATAGACTTTCAACAAAAGTCCGTGTTGCAAGTTGAGTAGCTATATTGCTGTTCTGGAACGGTAGGAGTCCTCTCAAACAATTGGTTAAGTAATTTGTTAACTTTGACTTAAAACGTGAGCCTTTCTAAAATTCGTTTTACCGAAACTTGCATAGCTATGTTAAAGGTGGAGAGTTTGGTCCACTATTGAGTAAGCGTAACTTGGGCGTTATCCGGGCATGTATGAATAAATATATAAGTTCATTTCATGAACAGGGTGACTTATCCTTCTTTATATTTGGCTTTAATGATCGGGAATGTTTGAAATGTGGTCTATATACCCACATTCTGCATTAGCATTCATCTAAATCGTGCTACCCTTGAAATATGACGTACTTTGTTTGCTAGTCTTTCACAGTTAGTTGAAAATTCCAGTAGCAGCGAAGAAGTGGAAGTCTGGATGGAGAAGCTGAAGCTTTGGTTTAAAGAGCGATTTTCACTGGACACGTTTTCTAATGTTGGAAGTACATTGGATGACCATTCGAACTATGGTCAGGAGGCAGACAGTGATCTTTCTAGATTGCTTGCAGAGCAAAGGCCAGTTCCTCGTTATGGAGGTTTTATATCCGAAGGACCCCGTGGTCGGCTTTTAAAGAAGTTTCTTGTTTGGGCTGGAATAATTCCCTCTATTCCCGAAATGCCTTTTGACCATGATAAAGAGGCTGATTGTTCAGGAAAAAGTATGAGGTTAGTTATGGTAAAATTCTTCGGTTTTTATATCTTTCATCACTAGGATTTTTGGTCGGTATCATAAAAATCTCCTATAATTTTTGCATATTGTGAAGTTTCTTAGAGTAGTATAATTCTTCATAATCTGCAAATTATCCTTTTACTTTATGGGGTAGTCACGGAAAGAGGTTAATAAACTTTGAAATGGCACTTGTTATTTTGGGATTAGGCTTGTCGTTTTGACATTTGCAAAGTACCCATATTGTACTTCATAGTATAATCGCTATCATCTTTTTCTTTCCCCTCAAAAGATGGACAATTTCTTCAATGGCATTCTCCACAACAAGTTTAATCTGCAAACTACTGGTGAATTTATTTTAGCAGAGTTTAGTTATTCTGTTGTTAATATACATGATTGTGCTCTTCTCTACATAAATCTTTCATATCAGATCAAACTTCTTGCCAAGAGTAACTCTTAACAATCTGTGGGAACCTGCTACAAAGGAATCTTGTGGGGAGAATGGCTGGAAAATGTTCAAAACTGCATTTTCAATTTTCTTCTCACAATCAGTTCTTCAGGTATTACCTCATTATAGTCCCTATACACTATGTATCAACAATTATCTTTGTTAATGATGTCCATGAGGAGGTATGGTTTCCATAATGCAGTTATGCATAAGGATCCATGTTTCATACCTGCCTATTAGCACAAGTTTTGGTCTTTTTCACTACCTAGTTATTTGGGCTCTATGTTGTGGTATCCAATATTGAGAATCAATTCTGAACTTTTTGCTATGAAATTTTAAGGTTAGACAAATTTGGACTGAAACGCAATTTTGCCTCCTGTTTCCAAGTAAAACCAAAGTAGATGAATAGTTCTTCTAATTGTAGCATGTTTGGAGCTCTCTCAAATTTGAGTGCAACATAGTATACTTCTAGTTTGACATGATTAAAAGATTCTGCATATATTTCTTGATGCAATTGAAGAGTTGAGTTCTTGGTTGTTATTGTCAGGAACCATCATTTGAAGAGTTGGTTCTATTTTACACTGATGAAACAAATCAACAAGCACATGATGATAACGCACAGATTCTGCCACTGCATTTGAAAGTATATGAAAGGATACCAATTCCAGATCTGCCGGTACATATTTAAAGTTTGATATGGAAAGTTTCAAGTTAGTTAGCATACATTAGTATGTACTTTAGTGTCAGCTTTTGCCTTTGATTTTCAAAATTCCAATACCAAAGTCATACCTCAAATATATTTTTCATCTTTCCAGGTAGTTTTTCCTCACAAGAAGCTATCTTTCCGAATTTTAGATACGGTATGCTTTTCTTACTATGGCTTGTTTAAGTTTATTTGATTAATAAATATAGGTCATGTTTATCTTCATATGCTCTGGTTTGACATACTCAAGAAGATGTTTTATATGTTAAAGTTGCACAGTAAACAGTTGCTTAACAAAACAAGGCGACATTGCTCACGACCGAACAAATTTGGTAGAACAATAGAGTCCATAAAATTGAAATGTAGCACATATGACTCTCCGATACTTTTATTGTGTGTCACAGAAAAGAGGTTATGCTCCTATTGGTAAGATTTGGCCCAAATCCTTCAAGTTGGTTTTTTATGTACAATACTTTGGATGTGTTTTAATCTAGGTCAAGACCCAAGGGGCCATTGTGTATATGAAAATTCAGGATGTAGATAGCATTACTTCTAAAAATCATATGAAACAGCAAAGATTGAAATTCTATCATGACCCAAATGTAATTTTACACACAGGAGTTTTTCAACAACTTTGGATCATGTACTTCTAACTACAAGCTTTTCTAAAACTTTGACATACATAGGGCTTTAGCCTCTCTTTTAATCATTCTTTAGGTCATATAGGTTTTTAGTTATATATTTTCCTTTATCTCATTTCTTTGTTCCATCCTATGTAATATAAGTATTTGTTTCTTGAAACCTGTCAGGTGCGCTTGGACATTGCGAGCATATTGGGGTTATTGGCATTCCTTGTTAATTACAAATTTGTAAACATTGCCTCATCTCCGTAAGTATGTGTTTATCTTATTTTGATGATCTCCTACCTATTGTAGTAAAGTGTGAGGGAGGGCAATAGCAAGTGATTGACATATTTAACTATGTTTATTTTATGCAGATCAGCCTTCCTTCTTGATGCAATTGCAATCGCTGCACTTTTTATATATGTCAGTAGGGCTGTCCTTGGCTACAAGCAGACTAGAGATCGTTATAAGGTTAATTCTTATTCATATAATACAGATGAAGCCATGCACCCATCTCTTATTCCTTTAATGTTCTTTTTACAATTGTGCAACTAGTGCACAGAACATTCAATTAGTGCAATTAGAAATTTCATCATCTAATAGTAGCTGCATTTTCAACATTGTTTTATGGATTATAGTATAGCAGCATGACTATATGGCTTTCTTATTATTTAACCTTTCTTTATTTAATTGACTTGCCAATTTCATGGTCTTCAACATAGCATTTTCTTGTGCAAGCTATTTTGTTCCATCCGTGACTTTTAGAATCATTTGTTCGTTAGAGAATTTCTAACTTAGGCCTGTCTCATAGTGAATTTTTCGAAACTGAAAGTTTCTTCTATCGTTTCTTGATAACAATTGGGTTTGATACGATCTTAAGATAATCTTACTGCTGTTAATTTTTTTATTTTTTACGTGCAAACAGAAGATCTCATACCAACACTTCAGTAAACTAGTTATGGATGGACTTCTTAGGATTAAGACTATCATGTGAACCAGCACTTGTGTTTTGCAGTTAGAATCATCTCTTACATCCAGTTCTTTTTGTGCGGAAAATTTTCTTAATTAAATAAACTTGCAGCTTTATGTTAACAAGATTCTGTATGAAAAGACTATAGCTAGCGGCTTTGGCTCAGTCCATTTTCTCCTAGATGCTTCTGAGCTACAAAAGGTGAGGCAATCCATTACTGGCACTAACCTCATATTCTGTCTAGTGAGCTCTTGTAGTTTTTTTATTTCTCTTGTTTACTTCAAGTGTTTTGTTGACAGTTCAAGGAAGCAATTCTAGTTTATGCCATCCTATTGAACTCAGATAAGTATGATGTATGCCCATTTTCACTTTATTCTTGATGTTACTATGAAATTAGGCATTCCTTTGTCAGCGTGCCAACAGTATTCATGTTATTATTAGTTTCACTGATGTTTATTGAGCATAAAATTTTATTTGTGACTAGGTATTATCTAAAACTGTGCAATATTTATCATCTTCATCTCTAGTCTGACAACTACTTTGTGGAAATAGACAAGTAGGTACCACCAGGTTGGAAGTGTCTTCTAACAATACACATGATGTCAGATGTCTGATACCACTTTAGTTTGTAGAAGAATACATATGAAAGTATCAAGCTTAATATACTTAAAAAAAGATGATACATAACAAGCTTAGGGGGAAAGAAACTATACAGTAGAGATATCCATAAAAGGCATTTCGGATTTGACTTTGGTATGTCACCATAAATTAAGTATTGGTAAGCAAATAGAAATTAGTCCACAAAAACTGGGCGCTTAGCTAGTTACTAAGCCCGTCCTATAAGGTTCTCTATATGTTTGATCCTGCTGAGGGTGAGAAGATTCCTGTGTAGGTAAAATGCTTAACATCATCCGTTTTTGTTTTAGTTTGGTTCCTTTTCCTTGTTTCCAGTCCCTCTTCTGCTTTTAATTTGATGGCAACCAGAAATCAGCATCCTAAAGTAAGTAATGATAGCAACAAGAAAATTTTAGTATTTTACTTTTCCTAAAGTCTGATGGCAACTTATACAAGTACAAGAACAACTTTTTAGTGTATGGCCACTTTTCTTGTATATATTACTAAAGTATCTGTGTGAGGCATACTCCAGGGATTACCACATAATTCTTTCTTAATCTGTAGGTCTGCTCTCGGGAGACTGTTGCAGGTGCATGTGAAAGGTTCATGTATGACAACTTTAAGGAGAAGGTACACAACTAAAACCTATCTACCACTGGTTATTGTGTAAGTATAAAATTTATAATTCCCGGATTTGTTCAGATTAAAATGCCTATTGGGAATGCGATGGATACATTGTTGAGACTGGGTTTGGTAATGGAGTACACTTCGGATGGTATTTCTATACTGAAAGCGCTGCCTTATCAGAAGGCATGTGGTAACCTTAGAAGGCAATGGGACAACTTGCTAGATCAAAATACTTGACTATTATATCTGGTATAGATGTGCTCTCAGGTATGTTCTACTAATACTAGTAGGGATTCTTGAATTCATGTTCGATGAGCTTATCTTCTGTTCCATACGTTCAGGTGCAGAACAGTTCAGCTATTCTCCTGAAATTGAAACGTGAGATCATTTTCGACGGAAATTGTATCATAACCCGCAATGGAGATGATCCGAGTTCCACTTGTAAGGTGCTGTTTCTTTAGTCTTCTCTACTGGTATCATGTACATAAAATGAAAGTTGTGTGGAAAAGAATTAAAACGAAAAGACAGAGACACGACCAATAATTCGCTCAGGAACATAAGAAGCAGCACTAGAAAACTTTATGGTGGACTAGGTAGACTACATGATCGAGATAAAATCCTAAATGAAACAAGTAAAATTACAAAAATTCTTGTAACTTGGATAAATATAGTGTGTATAGTAAAGCAAGTCTCTGGTGGAGTAATGATGGATGCAGCAGCCGCAATTGCAGCCTAATGTGTCTTTTTCGAAAGCATGCCACTATCTTGATTCAATTTGATCACGATAACCTGGCAATTGATCATCGATTTCCACTAGTTGTTGTAATTGGCGGTTGTGGAGATGATCACATAGATAGAGAAGGCGCCGTACATGGCCATGCTCTTGGCGATCTGGGATGCATTACTTTGTTTGAGTTTCTTCCGGGAGATAGTCCGTTGAGCAGTGACTTTCAGTGAGCTGCTGGTTTAGTCCATCTATGGCAGGCTGAAAGTGCATAGCACTTTTGTGTTTGCGTTTGTCTGTCGGAAGAGAGAGGCGCGCACATCTTTGACAATCTTTGGGTTTTATCTATATGGATGATGCTGTTTATCACTATTGAATTTCATCATAAAATGCATGATAAATTCGTCATCATTCACAAAAGGGATTGAATACTTATATGATAGATCTCCGGAATGAAAGGTGATACTGGAACTATAATATACGATGTGATTCATAGTGAATAACTCCAAACCTATATAATAAATATAATAGTAGTGCAGCATTATCTATCCTGTTGCATGTAGCAAAGCTTTACTGTTAGGAATTGTTAAGCCCTGCGCATGTGTTGGTGATACCTTCCAAAATTGCAGTGATTAGACATGGCTTGGTGTCGTTTATTTCATGAGATAAACTTAATAGTATCGATCAGTACTGCTGCCTGAGTACGCTGGTTTGAGTCTCAGAGGGACTCTCGTTTTGGTTTGTTTGGGCTTGTTGTAAACTATGGGCTTACATTAATTGGACCAGCCCTGAAAATGGGTGGGCTTGTTGCTGATTCTGTTTGTCGGCGAAGGTTGTTTTGGTCCTTTTAGCTTCATAACCAATTAGGGTTGTTCAATCAACGGTTTTAAATACGTCAATCTTGTTCTTCTCTCTGCAAGTCCTGCGTACATCAGCCGTAGCTCCGTAGCAGATCTTTTCTTTTCCCAGTAAAATAATCTTCGTTTTTCTGCTTTGAAATTCTTTCTGCAAATTGAACTATGTTTTGTTAATGGCAAAGTGTAATCGAGCAAAAATTCAGGCAGCCCCTTGCCTTTAGTATATCAGTGGCATCGGCGGTGTTGTTTTGCTCGGAGATCAAAATCAAAGCTTCTGCTCTTCAGACTCGCTGAGAGAAAAAATCATTTTGTTCTCCTTGATGCTGGTCTAGTAGTCTTAAGCACATCTCTTTCTTTGATCTGATCCGAATGAATTGGCACTGGATCATTACTAACTTTTAATGCTTGATTTCGCTTTCAAATTTCTGTTTCGTGATTCTGAAATGTTACTTCTATTGAAGTTGTGATTTACAATAAGCCTTCAGATTACTTATTTAGCAATGTAAATTTTCTGTTGTTTGCATAGGTTGAGTAGCTCCTTAATTTTAAGATCTGATTTGGATGTTAATTAAACCACAAATTATACTTGCACATAACAAATTCATTGTGAATTAACTGGCGAAAACTCTCTGTTGGTCCCTATTTAACTCAGAAGTAGTTCATTTGCAATTGTTTCACTACAAAGTGCATGATGTGCAGTATTCTCCTGAATCCGCTAGCTGATTTTGATAATGTTCAAGCAGTAACATGTTGCACAATCTGCTTCCGTTGTTCTTTGTGTATATGTATGTTCGTTGCTTCAAAATAGGAGATCTTGTGGCCTATGTATTCCTATAATATCTTTTTGCTTTGAAGTGATAGATAGCAGATATTTTAATATGTTTTTGATTTGGCTCCTTTTCTAACTTTGCTATTTGCTTTAATTTGTAGTCCCGGTTATTAGTCGATTTTCTGTTGAAGGCAATGTAGGTTCACTGAGATTTACTATTATTGAAATTGTGGCTTGGTTTGCCTTGAAATACCTATTCTTGATTCTAGGAATTTTTCTATTTTGTGTTCTATTCTTTTGTTGTTTTCTGAGCTAGAGTCGATTGTATGGAATTGAGCAATGATTTGGCAGCCTGCTGCTTGTGATCTTTGGTAGCAGTTGGGTTGTTGCTTTGCTCTAACAGCATTTTCAGCTTCTGTTGTTAAGGTTCACTGAGAGGGGAAGAATTTGAGATTCTTTCTTCCACTGAGTGCAGGACCAGTAGACTTAAGTATAGCCTGCTTTTACGTAGTTTTTGCTTACTTAGGGCATGAGTGGCAGTAGCCTGTCGCGGTCTAACCTCAATCACATATTCTAAATTCTTTAAAAAGTAGAAACTGCATTATAGTGCACCGATACTGAAAATAGATGTTCTAGTTTTATGTGTAAAATTTCCTTAAATAATATCATATTCTGAAAGAGGTCCATTTCTTAAATAGTAAATCTGCATTTTAGTGGATTGATAGTGAAACTAGATACTCTAGTTATTTACATAAACCGCTTTTAAAAATATATTCAAAATTAGGTCCTTCTAAAAGTGGAAAATGTATTCGTGTTGATATATATTCTAGTTTATTCGTAGAATAGAATACGAGGCTGTTTGAGGTAGCTTATGGTAAACTGTTTATCAATTTTTTTTTTATTTATATTTTTTAATATATATTTTATAAATATATAAAATATTTATTTAAAAATTTAGAAAGTGTAGAAAAATTTAAAAAATAAAATTTTTTTATTGTATATTTTTATTATTTTTTTAAAAATAAAAATATTTTTATTTTTAAAAAATTTTATTTTATAAATAATTCCAAATGTTCCCTACGCCACCTAAAAGTCTCATATTCAAAATGAAGCCTAACTAGTGCCCCAATGCATTTTCTATTTATTTTCATAAATCGCCCTCAAAGATTATTTATCCGAAAAGCTGCCCCATTTATGTTCAATCTTGAAACTGCATTTCAGCTGTCCAATAATGTTAAAGCTTATTATATATTTACATAAAAGGACCTCAATGAATATTATAATCATAAGAATGTCCATTTTTGTAAATAGTACGAACTGAATTCAAGCGGCCCGATATTGAAACTTACCTAAAACTCCCTCAAATATAATGTTTATTAAGGATGTCGATATTTGTAAATAGTAGAAGCTGCACATTATAAGTGTTCCATTACTGGATATCCTAGTTATTATATATAAAACTATATAAAACACCCGAAACATATTCGGAAAGAGGTCCTCTTCTAAACAGTGGAAGAGTTCATTTTTAAAAAAGTAGAAAAAGCATTTTGGTGACCTGATACCGTAAAGTTCAATTTATTTGTATAGCACGTCCTTAGCGAGTCTCCATCACTACCGGTCAGAAAAACAGTGAAGATACTTTTAAGCTGCTGAAATTATTTATAAAATAATTTTTTTAAAAAATAAAAACTATTTTATTTTATTTTATAAATAAATTCTTTTTTATATAAAAAATAATAATAAAATTGTATAAAATAAAATTATTTTATGTTTTAAAAAATTTTAAATAAAGTATATATAATATTAAAAAATTATTAAAAAATATCAAATAAAATGGTGTATTTAGAACTCTGCCAAATACAACGCCAAACGCTCCCAAAATGCAGAGATAATTTGCTTCAAAAAATTCAACTCACTTTAACTTGATTTCATCGACTGAAGGAACTATCCCAGTATTGCAATTCGAACAAATTATAGCTACAACATGATGTAGCTGATCGTGTAATTACTCTCTACGCTTTCTAACTTGTTAAATGTGCATATCTTTACATACTACATGACTTACCAGATTAACACAAATTAAACAACTTACTATAAGAGTTAGAAAACACTAAAATAAACAAGAGTCCTACCTACTTAAAAAGTAAATGAATGATCTATCTAAACTAAATGCGGTACCAGATAACAGATTGATTTGGTAGAGCTCCTAATATCAACAAACTAACTAAAGGCGTATTTGAAATGCACAAGTGAGTTTCGCAAATTAAAAATAGAGTTTTTTTAAAAATAGTTTGAAAGTGAGTTTAATTTTTATATTAGTTTTTTAAGTAGATTAGAAGTGAAGCTTAATTTTCATTAAACCAAGTATATTAACTTTGACTTGTAATTTTATATTTAAAATGTGTGAATTGTCCGAAATTTTAATTCTGAAAGAAAAAACTGAATTTTGAGCATTTAAAACAACGCCCGAGTAGTATTTCTCCATTGCTACTTAAGGTGCCATTACTTGTTAAAGCCATATGTAAAAGGCAAATGTTTTCACAATATTGCTAGAGAAGCCATGTCACTACTACTTTACACAGTGCAGGTTGTGCTTGGAACACTGCATGCATTATGGAACCAATATTTTATGACCACCCAAGAGGCAACCTCTTCGAGTCCAAAGAACTACACTAACTACAGTCCATTGCATATACACAAGTAGTGCTACATGCTACCAGTAGCTTAGGTTCCCGTGATCCTTTAGTAAATTATAAAGTGATCTCTTCATCTTCTTGCTAGATAGAGGTAGCTAGCTCTTTCTTCTTATGTCAGTAGCAACTTATATTTCAAGGCAACAAATATATTATATACGTTTCAACCTAGAGAAAACCCATAGCAAATAAGAATGCCTATATGAGCTCAATGCTCTCAAAGCAATCATGGGAGAGAATATAAGAATATATATAACAAGCTTGATCGATCTGCAATGCCTGCACAAATAGCTATAAAGGAAATTGCATTACTAAATACGATGAAGAGGTAGTTGCTAGATAATGGAGAACAAGTTAACTGCACGTTCTAGGGTTATGTATATATTCCAATTGACAAGATATATACCAAGAATTAACAACGAATATCCTTTTAAAAAGAAATGCCAAGATCTGGAATGTTAGTTGTTATAACTTGCACGATCGCAGAATTAATGTTTCATTTGTTATTACTAATCGATTTGGAAAGGAGTACTTTGCCATGCATATTGCAAGCGAAATTTTATTGAACAATTTTTTGAAGAAGCACGATATGCTAGGCGCAGCTTCACCTTGTAGCCATCCATCTAAAGAAATCAAGAAGACGCAATATCCTACGCGCATTAGAACTACCTTTAATGGTGTTAACGGAAAAGCTGCTGCCCGCTGATTGTATACCTCTTCGTAGAACCAGCTCCTCTGCCTTCTCATTTGTCTCCTTATTTTCCCTCATCAGATGCAATACTTCGCTAACCCACTCCTTGAGCTCCTCCGACTCTAGCTTTGTTTCTGCTTGCTGCATCCACTCTTCCAACACATACAGAATGCAGATGGCCACATTGATAGACGCAAGCAATGGCTCAACCATTTCTTCTTGTATCTGTTGCGCCGCTCCACTGCTGCGGCTAGTGCTGCTTCTAGAACTACCTCGGCGGCCACTCCTTAATCGACTTTGCCGTGGATTGCTTGACACTGATCCAATTGAGCTGTTGCGTTCTACTGAAGTAGAAGTTGATAGTATTTGGTCTGAGAAGGAAGCTGAAGTTCTTAAATCACTTGATTGCCGAGGAAGGAACGGAGGGTCTCCATCTTCAACTTGTTGAACAGAAGGCAGAGGTAGTACGTATTGATTTACGAACTCTGAAGCAGCTAGACGGACGTCAATGGTGTCAGGAACATAAACTCCAACCGCACCTATTAACCCTTCTAACATGAATTGGTAGTCTTCTTGAAGCATCTTCATGCAATCAAGAAGGACGGTTATCACAACCCTCAGTTCACCATCCAGAAGCATGAACTTGAATACCTTCATGCTCTCGCAAATTTGCGTCACTTGGCGTGCTCCTGTCGCTATTCCTGACATAAAGGGAAACATCGTCTCAGGACTCAGGTAGTATCCTTTTTTCTTTCGTAATGATGCCGCTGCCTCTGTAATTTCTTGTTGTTTTTTATTTGAAGGAGAGGACGGTTTGCTTTCGGCCGTAGGTTTCAGCACCGTAGTTGCACGCCGGACGTTGCCTCGTGATGATGATGGGGACGAGGATGATGTGCAAGCAATATTGGTGCCGCTTTCTAATTGCCTAATCAAATACTCATCATCTGATGAAGACCTATCTAAGGTAATTGCCGCTTTCGCCGATGAAGTAGTAGAGGTAAACTTGTCATCGACGGGCTTTTGCTTATTTTTCTTGGGTTTTTTCTTCTTTTTTCCGGCCATGATGAGAAGAAAAGAAAGTGCAAATTAGGGTTGTTAGTTTTCAGAGTTTCTGAAAGAAGAAAGGAAGGAGAAGAAACAGAGATGGTTGACATACATAACAATAAAAGAATTATCATGATAATGACATGCAGCAACAAGGATGCATCCCAATATAAATTATAAACTAAAATAAAATATAAAAAATGTTCAAACAAATTGCACCTACTCACACGAGTCTCTCGAAGCATTAGAAGCGTTGTGTGAGTTTCCCATTGACATGCTCCTTCTGTTGTTGATTGTCATTGACATGTAACAACCTGCAGCTTCCAGGATTTTAATCTGTTAAATAACAAGCATGAAGCTCCAGAACCTGGAACAGGAATTGGTAAAAAATATAAATGGAAGTGGATTAGACATGAATTAGTATTTAATTGGAGTTGTTGTTCAATTAGTTCACTAATATGGAGCTATGCTTCAATTATATATGGTAATGTTGTATATTTCAATGCATTCAGTTGGGTAATAGATTAATTGCCATGCTTACACAAGTGGACGTTTGAAAGTGAATATTTTAAAAAATAAAAAATATATGTATAATTGTTTTATAATTTATTTATATTTTTCAAGTTTTAAAAATTTTTAAAAATTTATGCATAATTTTTAGATTTTAAAAAAATATTTTTTGAAACTGATAAGCAGTATTTAAAGAAAACTTCTGAAGTAAACTTCTACAGTTATATTTTCTTTTGAAAGTTAATTTGTTTCTTTTTCTTCTTTTCTTTTATTCAGAGTGCAAAAAATATTGTCGTCGTCACTCTACATTGGTGATTAAAAATTCATACCTTTCTTTATAGTTAAAATGAAATGGATGTTTGAAAGTGATTATTAAAAAAATTTTGAAAAAAATATTTTAAAAAATATTTTAAAATAAATTTTACATTTTTTATTTAAAAAAATAAAAATAATATGAAAAAATTTTACGATATAAAATTATTATATTTTTAAAATGTATTTAAAATTATATAAAGTATTTTAAAATTTTTATTGAAAAATATAAAATAAAAATTTGAGGAAGAAAAATTTCCCGAAATATGTCCTAAACTTTTGGATTACTGATCACGTCAATGTTCTGCAGGCCATAAAATTGCATCGTTAGATATGAAAACAGAAAACTAACTGGAATATTTAATTTAAATGAAGTAGTAACAGTGAAGTTGAGCTGTATACAAGGTTTTTGACATTTTAGTTTAAAAATTACATTTTTAATTTTTCAATTTATATTTTTTAATATATATTTTAAAATTTTTAGAGAATGTATTAAAAATTGAAAAAGTATAAAAAATTCTATATAATAAAAATTTCTTGTTACTTATTTTTATTTTTTTAAATTAAAAAATAAAACTCATATTTAAAAAAATAATTATATTTTTTATTTAAAAAAATTTCATTTAAAAAACACTCAAATACTTAATACCGTACAGGAAAGAGGTACTCAAATGAGTACCACTACTATTATATATTACTTGTCTCTTAATATATAATACTACTGTTTTACGTGTCTCGTAAAAAATTTGAAAGTTAGTTTTTTCAAAAGATAATTTTTTAGGAATTAATAATTATAAGTGAAAATATTTAAAGTTATTAGAAAATAAACTTTTTAAAAGAATCACTTTCATAATCACTTACATATAAATAAATATAACCTTATTCTTTTAAAAAGTGATCTTGCAATGTTGCTAGAAATACAAAACAGTTGTTTACTTCTCTGTGCGTGAATCTAATTCATATAATATTTTCACTTTTTTATAAATTTATTCTCCCAAACTCATTTTTCGATAATTCACTTTTTAAAAATTTACTTTCAGAAACTATTTTTTTAGATCACTTACTAATAAGTAAGATGCTGCATAAAACGAATAAGTTGACTAATATTGCATAAAGTATACCAATTATAAATTGAAAAAATATAATACCACATAAGTTATAATACAAAATATCCGAAGAGTTCGGTCCTTATACTAAAAAATTTAATCCATCAAAAAATTTAAATCAACGGATTATAAAATTTTTTAATATATTAATTCTCTTTTCATTCTAGAATCATAACGCTTCTAGGTGTTTTATGTCGCACAAAAGCGGATCATAACGAAATTTTACCACTGCACGGTATTATTCCGCGCAAAATATTTCTTTCCATATCATACCAGCAAGAAAAATACTTTTATATTTATTCAATTTTGAATTAATCTACTCAGTTTTGATCAAATAATTTCTTTTTCAGAAGAGTTATATATATTTCTCTTTATCTGAGCATTCTATTGAGCATCAAATATATCGATCGTTCAGAATTTTAGTAATTTAATTTTTAGCATCATTACTGCACACCAATAATTAGCTATTAGAGCTTACTTTATTCTAAATTTTTACTCATACTTTGTGAAAATTCACGTGGATTATATTATTCTTAATCTGATTTTGGCTGAAGTTGGCAGGTTGCTACTATCAAGGGAGTCGTTATTTATGAGCTCTCTAAAAGTAGTTCTGTACTCGACTAAACGCTCCTGTTGCTGATAGATGAAGAAATAAAGGCGAAGGGTGGGTTCAGTGACCAGGAGTTCCATCCATTTGTATTTTTAAAAAATACTTTATGTAATATAGAAAATATTTTTATTTTATTTTAATAAACAAATTTTATTATTTCGATTTCAAAAATAAAAATAAATAAAAATAAAATTTTATTAGATAAAATTTTTTATATTTTTAAATTTTAAATAAATTTATAAAACAAAATAAAATTTATTCGAAAGTGTGAATTAGAAAAGCATTTTTTCGGAATGCAATTCCAAATGACCCTTCGTGCTTGTAAACATGTTATAAACAATGGACTCAAATCTGCCAAAAGAGAAAAGGAAATTTTCATCAATCATGAATGTAGATCTTCAAATTGATGAAGTTAGTATTTACAAGAAAGAACCACAAAAATCAACAAGTACACACTTATAATCCTTAATATATATATATAAACAATCATGATGTATTAGTATTACGTTAAATTTGGGCAGTCATTATCTAATTATTACGCAACTACCCCTGTCTTTAAATCTGGAGATCCATTAGGCGCTGGTCCCTGGCAACCTCGCTCGTTCGTTCCCTCGCTCGATCCTTCCTCTCCATTTCTCTTCTCCGCGTCGCTCATTCATTCGATATCATCTCTTTTTTCCAATCCTGATCTATTCTCTTCTGTATTGGTTAAGATTAAAATTGAATTGATTTTGAATAATCAGTATTGCTGTTGTTGTAATCATTCAATTAGTTACTATCTCGAGTCGAATCAGTTGAACGAGTGAGATCGATCAGTCAATTAAGATATGGATGGATATGCTTCTCGAATCCTCACCGTAATTCTACCATTAATCCGCCGGAATTGTTGATCCACAGAAAACGAGATGCCGGAGGAAGAGATGGAGCCGCGGCGCTCTGGCAGCACCGATGAGAATGCCGACGTCCCCATAAGCAGCAGAAGCAGCGATATGAACGGAAACGCTGATCCCCTTGATCAGAAAGAGATCATAGTAGAAGGCGAAGAAGAAAACGACGACGACAGGGTTTACTTAGTGCCTTTGAAGTGGTGGAGCCAAGTTCCCTCTTCTTCTTCTTCTTCTGCTACTGAAGATCCTTCTTCCTTTACAAGCAGCAGCAGCAGCAGCAGAACCGGGAGCGGAAGCGGAGGAGGAGGAGATGCGTCATTGCGGCGGAGAAGGGCGATCCTTTACACCGCTTCGCCAGCTCCACTGTCTTCTTACTATGGAGGACCTATGAAGATTATTAATAATATATTCAACTCCGATCTTGTCTTCAACCTCTCAAGATGTAACGGCAGCAACCACAATCATGGCAATGACGGCGATAATAATAGCAGCAGCGGCAATAATGGCAATCGGTCTTCCTACGCTCTCCTTCCCCACAACCTCTGGAACCACGCCCTTCAATGGTTTCTTTCAGTACTTATTTATCGTTTCTCTTCTTTGGTTTAGTTATTGTTTGACTGATTGGTTAGATTTATACTAGTTTTTCTTGATTAATTTCTAATTTCCTTCTTTTGATTTGCTTCAGGCACAACAAAAACAACAACTACAATAGTAACAAGGATGTTTATGCGCAAGATACCATTGCGACAGATGTTTATCTTCTTGTGCTAAGAGTTTCAGTGACACGAGACGATCTGATGGCCATAAAGATCACCAAGAAGGTCTTTCTTGCTTTCTGTTGTTTACATTTCCTTGTCAATTTATCTAGGATATAGTAGAAAAAAGACTCATCTCTCTTTTGCCATCTCAAACTTTTCTCACATGTTTCCTGTTTATTAGGACAATGCAGACACTTACAAGAGGGCATGCAAGATCTTCAATATGGACTCTGATCCTGTAAGTTGCTTATACAAAAAAATGAGGCCTTCCTTTTCATCCTACTTGTTGCCATGAGTATCATTTTTTCACACTAAAATCTAGTGGTTTATTTTCTGTTATGATGTTGTTTGTTTAGATCTGCATTTGGGACTTCTCAGGGCGTACCAATCTTACTTTTATGAATGAGTGGAATAAAATGCCAAGCGATTGCCAGCGTCAGTCGGATCAGGAGGTACTATCTCTGTTAACGTACTACCCTGCTTTCTTCACGCTTTCGGTCTCAATAACTGTATGATCTATAGGCACCTATTGGCAACCTCTTCCACATGTCTAGGAAGCAGCACTTCTCATGAAACTAGCAGAGACCTTGTTATCAGGTGTTATATTTTGGCAGTGCCACCTAAGATAAAATCAGGAAAGTTATCTTATAGTCCTCGGTGATAGTGACAATTTGGATACTGATAGGGGATGGTTAGTGGAGTTCATAACTAAGTGGGTCGAAAGCCTTCTGTAGTATTCTTCTCTGAAGTCTAGCAGAGACCTTGTTATCAGGTGTCATATTTTGGCAGTGCCACCTAAGATAAAATCAGGAAAGTTATCTTATAGTCCTCGGTGATAGTGACAATTTTGATACTGATAGGGGATGGTCAGTGGAGTTTGTAACTAAGTGGGTCAAAAGCCTTCTGTAGTATTCTTCTCTGAAGTTTAAGCTGTCTGGTAAATGCATGTATTGTCAAAGCACACTGAGCAGTTGGGAAGGTAGTCTTTGAATGGTTGTTTTAAGGACTGCTAGCTTATGTTTGGTTGATATGCATTTAGGGTGTAATACTATTTCAGCCATTGTGATGGGCTAGTTAGTCTGTATTTCCAGTATCTATTTACTTTTTCTGTGTACCATATTTGTTCAATGGTGTATATAGAGCCTTCCTAGCCAAAGGCTTGTATTCTTTCTATGATGTATTTATGAATTTTGTTCTGTCAGTTGCATGCTTGATACTAGAAATGGTGAAGAGAATTCAGGGAAAAACACACAAAGTGTTTCATAGGTTTGATATAGATATTTCAGAAACTCTATAATTAATTGCAACTTTGCAAGTTACTCTAATAAATGGAAAAATTCTTGTGATACTTTTATTTGGATAGCATAACATAATATTCATGTAGCTGACCCCACCTAGTATGGTAAGGCTTACTTCTTGTTGTTCTGAACGTCATGTAATGCCAAACTCAAGGTGCCAATCTAGGCGCAGGGATATCAGTTTTATTTAGAGACAATCTTTCGTCTTCATGTATATTTGTTTTTCAAGTTATATTTCCTTTAAGAAAACATTCTGTTCTCATTACTGCAGCCTAGCGAGTTAGTGGAATCTACTTATTGTCGTAAATTAGGTGTTTGTTGTTTCCGTTTCCTTGTTGGTTTTTAGAGTTTGTTTTTTGGTCTGTTACTACATTCGCAGATTCTTCTCCAATTGCAAGTTTATGGTTTGTCAGATTCTTTTCCTTGTAAAGTTGAAGGCAAGAGGGAAGATTTAGGAGCACAACAGTCTATCTTCACAAGATTCTCTTCTGGAAACTCATTTTCGAGCAATGGTACCGTAGGAAATGGTGATGATACTTACTTAATTGCAAGCTCCAAACTACTAGGACCCCGAGGATTGACAGGTTTGGAGAATCTTGGGAATACATGTTTCATGAACAGTGCTATCCAATGCCTAGCTCATACTACAAAGCTTGTGGATTATTTTCTTGGAGACTATAGCAAAGAAATTAACCGTCACAATCCACTAGGAATGGGTGTAGGTTCACTGTTCATTACAACTTATTCCGCTGTGATGTTCTAAATTATTTTTGCTTTTCCATTTTGGCAGATTTGCTTTCGATGATACTGCCATCTAAAAAATTACATTTTGCTACCAAAGCCTGATGTATCAGACCATTAATGAGGCTCATATTTTCAGGGTGAACTTGCTCTAGCTTTTGGGGAGTTGTTGAGGAAACTATGGGCTCCCGATAAAGCTCCAGTCGCTCCACGTGTTTTTAAGGGAAAACTTGCTCGCTTTGCTCCTCAGTTCAGTGGATTTAACCAACATGATTCTCAGGTAAGGAACATAGGTGCTGTCTTCCATTAATTTACTGGCCTGTGGAAATTTTGACGTCATTAAGAAATGATCAAAGAGCTAATGCTTCTAGTTCTATGATACTTTTTAGGAACTACTTGCCTTTCTATTAGACGGACTCCATGAAGATTTGAACCGTGTCAAAAGCAAGCCTTATATAGAAGCCAAGGATGCATCTGGGCGTCCTGATGTGGAAGTAGCACATGAATATTGGGCAAACCATTTAGCTCGCAATGATTCCATTATTGTTGATATTTGCCAAGTGAGTTGCCATTCTTTTGATTGTCATATGTATGCAATGCGTGTCTATGAACTAAATGAATTCTCAATGTAAATATATTTTTTAATTGGACAGTGTATATATATATACATACATACATATATATGTACGTACAGAGGCACATGTCATTTTTAAAAGCATATGGTGCACATGCCGGTTAAAAGTGGCCGGCGAGATTTCTAAATTTAATTTTCATCGTTGGATATAAAAGATTATTAGTTGAGAATATGTTGATAAACTTTCAGCTCAATCAGAATACGAAGCGATTTTTATTGGAACTCTTGATCAAAATGACGCAAAACTGAAATATATATATTTTGTCAAATTTAACTTGTTATGTCATTTTGGTCAAGAGTTCTGCTGAAGGTTTATTTATATTCCGATTAAGTTGAAATTTTATCAATATGTTCTCAACTCACGGTTGTTTATATCCAACGATGGAGATTGGATGTGGAGAAATCTTGCCGGCTATGTTTGACCGGCATGTGCACCATGTGCCTCTAAGATTTGGCATGTGTCTTGATCCTATCCCTCCCATACATACATACATACATACATACATACATACATACATACATATATATATAACATTTGAGCTGCAACTTTATGTTATTTTGTAAACTTGTTTATGATCTTAAAGTTCTTTTCTAATTTGGTTCTACAGGGCCAGTACAGGTCAAAATTAGTATGTCCTGTCTGCAATAAGGTTTCAATAACCTTTGATCCGTTTATGTACCTATCTCTTCCCCTCCCATCAACGTCGGTTAGGACAATGGTTGTGACAATTTTCAGTGCCGACGGCAGTGCTGGTCCATCTTCTTTTACTGTTTCTGTACCTAAGTTTGGGAAAAGCAAGGATCTGATCCAAGCTCTGGGTACAGCTTGTTCTTTGAAAGATGGCGAAAGATTATTGATAGCTGAGGTATGTTGTTTGCTTGCATCATCCCTCAAACTTCATACAAATGGATAGACATTATATTTCTTATTTATGAAAGTTGAGAGACTGAACCATATGCAGGTCTATGCTAGTCGTATTATACGTTTCCTGGAGGACCCATCTGATTCACTTTCTTTGATTCGAGATGATGATCGACTTGTTGCGTACCGATTACCACATTTTGAAGAAAGTCTGACAGTGGTGTTCATGCACCAGCGCATGCAAGAGTAAGCTTAACTCTATACATATCTGTCATAGCATTGATGTCCAATGGGAATGCTTCTTAAAAGCTTATAGACTTCATTAAACAAGAAAGAATATCCTTCACATTGTAGTAATAGATGTAGGAGACTAGGAATGAGTTGCCCTATTCTTCCCATGAATTTGAAATAAAACTTCTGAAACTTTTTAACATCATGGTAACTGTATGGACTCGCGCATTTAAATGTTATGCTAAGTGCATGAAATACAACAACAAGAACAACCAAGCTTTATACCAATAATTTAGCTGGACTGCATCATTGGATTGAATGTGAAGAAAGATTGCATTTTAGCAAACAAATCTAGGATAATTGCATCATTGCCCTTAGAACAAGTAGTATTGCATGCTACTTTTGTACTAATTTGATTCTAGCGGAAGTCACTGGTCCTGAACAGTTGATATTATGACTGTATTTAATTGAAATTTGTTGGCTTGAAAGGCCCATGTGTGATGATTTCATTTATCTTCTTCAGACATTATTTACTTGATAAAAAGGAGTCACGTTGGAGGCTATTTAATGTCCCTCTCTTAGGGAGTCTTCCTGTTTCTGCTACTGGATCTATGATTCATGAATTGTTTATGAAGTTGTTGAGGCCATTTTGTTCAAAAGATGGTGTTTTAGATACTCCTCTCAACAGTGGGAATTGCAGTACCACCTGTGAAGGCAATGAAGAGATAAATGTGGGTTCTCAGATGGATTGCATAGACAAAGATAATGATTCTGGGGACGGAGTAAACGTTAGTGGTGAGCTACAATTTTATTTGACAGATGAGAAGGGCCAAGCTATGCAATCGAAGATAGAAATGGGCCAATCCATTGCTCTTACTGATGCAGCCAGGCATTTTTATGTACTAGTTCGTTGTGATGAAAAAGTAATGGAACAGTATGATGTGAGTCTTCTCAGTTCTGTCCCTGAAGTGTTCAAGCCTGGGCTTTTTGTAAAGAGGCCTCAAGACCCTGTGTCTTTGTATGCTTGTCTAGAGGCATTTCTGAAAGAGGAGCCGCTTGGGCCTGAAGATATGTGGTGAGTAAAATTTCTCTGATTGTACTTTTAGACTGCTTTATTTTCATTAAATGTTTGTTACTTAGCCTAGGTGTATAATGGAACATTTCCTTTGTACTGGAATATTAATTTAGTTATGGAGTTTCAAATCTCAAGCAGGAAAGTGTTGGATTGCTTATACGGGCGTGTGGTAGTTGTTGTCAGACCTTTGGATGCCTAATTTAAGATAACAGTTTTGCCTGAATAATTTAAGCCAGTTTACTGAGAAATTTTAATTGTACTAAAGGACGACATCTCTCAAGTGGGTGTGGGATAGGTGTGAGCTTCTATAGCTGGCGGGACAGTTGCACTCTGGATGTGCCGGTAACTTTAGCATAAAATTAGTTGCTTGAGTATATACTGACTAATTTCTTGCCTTTAGTTGCTTATTTTTTATTGCATACTTTATTACTAGACAAAAAATCAGGAAGGTGAAGATGAAAAGGAGTATTCTTTAGGCATCCCATATACAAATCAGAATGAAATTTGAGTTTCTCTTACACGGTGGCATAGCATACCAATTGTAGCATGTCTTGAATTGCAGGTACTGTCCAAGCTGCAAAGAGCATCAGCAAGCAAGCAAGAAGCTAGATCTTTGGAGACTACCAGAAATACTTGTGATCCATCTGAAGAGATTTTCATATAGCAGATTCACGAAAAACAAGTTAGAGACATATGTAGACTTCCCAGTTCATGACTTGGACTTGTCTGGATATGTAGCCAACAACAGCAAACAGCCATCTGACCAGTACATGCTATATGGTATTATCAACCACTATGGGAACATGGGTGGTGGACACTACACTGCGTTTGCATTTGTAAGTTGTAGCCGTTCTTCCATTGTTATCTTACAAAGATCAATGCCTGATACTGAACCTAAGAAAGATGGTTCTCATGAAATTTGAAAAAGTGAATTGCATGTATTTATGCCTTAGCGATCATTCACTAGATCACCTATGAACAGCCTGTTTTAGCTTCTAGCTATGCAATAATACTCTGTTCTCACTTGCAGCATGAAGGAGAGGGTCGGTGGTATGACTTTGATGATAGGCATGTTTCTCCTATTAGAGAGGATGGTATCAAGACATCCTCTGCATATGTACTTTTCTACAAGAGGGTCAAAGCAATACCTGATACACCTAGCATTGACTAATTAGCAGTACAAGTTTTGGAAGCGTTAGATATCATCTTCTTGCTGGTTTCTTATTCTTTGACTGACCAGGATGAAAGAGGAAAGACCGTATGTCGTCGAAGTAGCCTTGGCTGCAGCTTTTCGTGAGTTTGCAGGATGTTCGCATGTCCAAGGAGAGCATTATTCCTCTAAATTAATATGAGATGCAGGGGAAGATTGACCCTAGTATATAGTAGATTCAAAAGGCAGTAAATTCTTTAAATTGTCACTGCTAATTTATCAGTTTGTATTTTACTTGTACAAGTGATTAGATGATGTAAAATTTCTCCTAAGGAATCCAGATAGAACAGATAGAGATTTAGACCATCTTGAATTATATATGTTGTTGCTCCTAAGAAACAGGAAGTTCTACTTTAGGAACCTGCCTAGGTGGAGATGTACTGCTTACTGCTGAGATAGGGATTTTGATCTATTCTTTTGTTTGTTGTATCATTTGATACTAATCTTGGTACTCATTCTACAGATCAACTATAGTTTATACTTCATAAGATATTCTTTTCTTTATTGTTGCCCTCAATTTTTTTCACAAGATTTTTAAATTTTTGGTATTTCTTTGATACGCTGAAAAAATAAAGCCCAGTTCGACTTGAATTAGATTTCTGACTTAACGCCTACTTGAAGGATCTATTAACGAAGGTTCTGAGATAAGATTCGAAACGAGTTTATGAGCGAGTGAGTCACAACCAAGTTGCCCTGCAGCGCAAATAAACCTTGTCCGCGTGATCTACCAGACAAGGTACGTGGTGAATTTCTGCTTTATTTTGTTTTTGCTTTCTTTCTCAATTTTCAATCTCTTTGCTTTGTTTGTTAGCAACACCAAACACTGTTCTCTTTCTTTCATAAATTTAGTTAGTTAGTTGCTATGCTGTCATCAACGAAGCAGTAGAAGAAGAGAACAACAAGCTGATACTTCAGTTTCTTGAAGGTATCAATCAATGGCGTTAGCCGGCTGTTGGTTGTTGGCTGGAGCCCTGGTGGCTGTTGCAGCGCTGTACTGTGGAACAGACCCGTTAGGGATGAGCAGCATGGCGGACTTCCCCAACTTCAAGACCTACGCCGTGGACCTTCCACCATGGCGGGAGCTGCCCGCTGCGGTCGACCTTGAGAACCGTCTGCAGAAAGCTGAGCTACGGTTTCAAGGCCAGGTTCAGGGCCCTGAGAGCATTGCCTTTGACCCTAAAGGTCGTGGACCCTACACAGGTGTTGCGGACGGACGTGTACTCTTCTGGGACCAAAACCAGCAGCAGTGGACCGAGTTCGCGTTCACCTCTCCGAACAGGTCTGCTCATTCCAACGCCAATTCATGAATGATTTACAAGCTGGGGAATTCGGGTTTTGTTTGTTTTGGAATGATGATGATGTGCATGTTTGGTTAAATTGCATGCAGATCGTCGGAGCTTTGTGATCCCAAGCCATCACCTCTGATGTATTTAAAAAACGAGCACATTTGTGGGAGGCCACTGGGTCTTCGATTTGACAGGACTGGTGATTTGTACATTGCTGATGCCTATTTTGGGCTGCTGAAGGTTGGTCTGGAAGGCGGTCTCGCTACGCCTCTTACTACTGAAGCTGAAGGAGTGCCAATGAAGTTCACTAATGATCTTGACATTGATGAGGAAGGAAATGTTTATTTCACGGATAGCAGCACCAATTATCAAAGGAGGTAATTCTTTTGAACACACTTCATCTATAATTCAATCTGTAATGGCTAATTGAAAACAAGTTTTGAATATTAGAAAACAAACAAGCTCTTGCAGATGCTTTGCTAATAATGTTTTATACGGAAACTTTCATCTTGTTTATGGAGATGAGCAAACATACCGAGTCTTAAGAACCAACCTGAGACAAGATATTATATCTTAATTAGATCTGCTTCTTTATGTGATCCACAACATCTAAAATCTTCTTCCTCGCCCTTTTTAACTAGGTTTGCATTTTTTTGGTATGATCATGTGCTTATTTTCTCCAAAAGATGTATGCCACTTAGATATGTATAGCTTACTTTCATCTTATATCTGCTCTCAACTTAATTTGACATTTGTTTTACCTATCACAGTGACACTGTATTCTCAAATTAGTCTCTCTGTTTTGTAATTTCTTAGTTCTGTTTAGTTTTCCATAAAACATAACTGTATATCAAATAAGTTCTTTTGAGTAGGTTGTTGTTGGTAATTTGTATTATCTCTCGACAAGAGAGTGACTTTTATTAGCCTAATAGCCTTCTGCTTTAAATTGCTAAGTTAGCTCTAATGCTTTCTCTTGGATGAGATCATTGTTGTGTACATCCCTATATGAAACTAAAAAGGGCTACAAAATATTCTTTGCATGTTACATGACTTGATTCAATTAGATTATAACAACTGAGCTAGCATTTGTGAGACTCAGTGTTTGATTTGGTTGTACATACCATATTACTATGCTGCTCTTATACACAGCTCGATAACCACTCTTAACTTGTATTTCTCTTTGTTAACGATCTCCCTTGTGACTGGTACCTTAAAATACTGATAGGTATTTCTTTCCCATTCATTTTAGGAATTTCATGCAATTGGTTTTCTCTGGTGATCCTTCGGGAAGGCTGTTGAAATACAACCCAGTTACAAAGCAAACCACTGTCCTACTCAGAGACCTTCAGTTTCCAAATGGCGTTTCTCTAAGCAAGGACGGTTCTTTCTTTGTGTTTTGTGAGGGATCACGTGGCAGGTTGGCAGCCCTGTATTTTTCTTTTTTTTTTAAAAAATTTAAATTTCTTCCTTTTTCTTGTTTCATTTTATAAAAGAATGCTAATCTATATCGCATGGTAAGTAGTAAATGCAAGTGTAGAAATAATGCCGAGTGACTCTTTGACAATTTTTTGCTGTATAGGTTAACTAGATATTGGTTGAAGGGAGAGAAGGCTGGAACTGCAGAGGTATTTGCTATTCTTCCTGGGTTCCCTGATAACGTAAGGACGAATGAGAAGGGGGAATTCTGGGTGGCTATGCACTGCCGCCGCACATCTTTTTCTTACTACATGGCTACTTACCCAGGGTTGAGGAAATTCCTGCTTAAACTACCTATCCCAGCTAAGTACCACTACTTGATGCAGATAGGAGGCAGACTCCATGCACTGATCATGAAGTATAGTCCTGACGGCGAGCTTCTGGAAGTTTTGGAGGATAGAAAAGGGAATGTTGTCAAAGCAGTTAGCGAAGTGGAGGAAAAGGATGGGAAGCTTTGGATTGGCTCTGTTCTCATGCCCTTCATCGCCGTGTACTAATGAACCAAGTAGCTTTTCTATATGAATTCCTTGTCTACCATGACCCGATGTCATCTCCTTTTGCATCTTAAGTTGTGGCTAAACATGTCGGGAAGATACTTTAATGCGTTCAGGCGGAATACTTATTTCCATTGATCTTCATGCTACACCATCAATTAATCTGAACAACAAATTGTATGGTGTTCAGTACAGGTTGATTCTACTACATCAATGTGTTCTTACATCTTTTGTGTTCCTTCTATTTTTTGTCTGTGACGAAACAGAGTTCATTAATCGTTTCTTTAATCTTTCACAAGTTCAATTATTATTTTTGTGACAAAATTATGTTTATGGTAGACATTCCCATGTGATGTTGATGAAGAAGGATGCATATGTATCTATCATATGTGTTGTGTTTGTGCTCGTTCTGATTAATGCATATGTTATTTATTTATTTAGAAAGTTTTAAAAGATAAATGTATAAAAATAAATATTTAAAAAAATACTTTTTAAATTAATATTTTTTAATAAATAAATCTTTTTTTTGGTGAAATAAATGAGCCTTTATTGTAGTGGAAGGACCGTTCATATCCTGTATAATGGTTGGTAAGTAATGGATTGATCTGGACTGTCGGGCGACGAGTTCTAAAAAAGTAATTTTTAAATTTTAATTTTATATATTTTATATTTTATAAATTTATTTAAAATTTAGAATATATAAAATTTACGTTATAAAATATTTAGTTTTATTAAAAAATTTATTTTGTAAAATAAAAAAAATATTTTTCATTTTAAAAAATAGTTTTAAAAGAATTCTCAAACACCGCAGCCCGCAGGGTGAGTGGTCTCATTCATAATGCATTACTAAACTAAGCAATGGATGCGTCTATATTTGAACCCCTAATCTTGCCACCCTGATTGCAAATCATTGTTATTGATTGATTGTGCATAAATTATTTTAGGTAATTTGTGTATAATGGTACGACGGTTGGTAGGCAACTGAAGGATAGAGAGAGAGACAAATGCATGTTCTTAAGATTTGGGATTATATTACTCATTACTAATGTCTGTCATGGTTTTACGTTGTGCTGGCTGCTGCATCGCGTGAGATGGATGGGCCCCACTTCATCCCTGTTGTTCCTTCGTTCAGTTAACATGCTCCACGTTCCATTTGCTATTAATCTCAATGTAATTTCCCAATTCATATTATTCAAGAAGAATTAAATAACGCTTATGTCTCCCGTCAACTCAAATGTAAATACGAACACAAATAATGATAGCGGCGGCTATTCTAAAATTTAAAATTTTTAATAAATAGAAACAAATAATAATAAGAATAAAAAAGAGAGCTAAATTTCCGGTACACCGTCCGTCGTCACTCGGTCCACTCTGTTTCTGTTCTGTCTTTTCTGTGTTCATCTTTTTGTTCACCATCCATCAATTTGTCATTTCATTTCATTTCATTCATTCATTGAATCTTGGTACGAAGTGTTTGAGATCAATCCCCGGCTTCGGCCGGAGATGGAGATCATTGTCATTCACAAACAATAACGTTCACAGCTAGCCTGCCATTCTCTTCTGTTCTGTTTCTGTCCTGTTTTCCTTTCCTTTGCTTGGTAAGTAGTGAATGTGATCTGATTCTGTTGATTTGTTTTGTTAAATCCATATGGTACTGTTGTATCTGATCTGTCTTCATTATTGCTTTGCTTGATTAATTGATTGATTCGTCTCCAGCGGAAAGAATCATTATCCAGTCTTTGTTGATCGATTAATCCATTGTTGCTCCGACCAAACATGGAAGAGAAGCTTGTCTTCGAGAATAATAATAACAACGGCGCTGCCGAAGAGATTGAAGAACAGAAATATCAACAACAGGAAGAGTTACTTGAACAGCAACAAGAGGTAAATCAACTTCAGCAACAACTCAACGATAACATTAATGGCGATGCGGATAATCATTCTCTGTCAAACGAGGAACCTCCCTTAGATCCTCAACAACAAGAAGACCAACAGGTACTTGAATAGATTTCAATTACTACACATTAATGCTTTCACCGTAATCAGCACCCAGGTTCAGATTCAGTAGATATTCGTAGCACATTGAATGATATTGCGTAGATGCTCAATCGTCGATGTTATTAAAAATGTTTCTGTAGAAGCCTGGATCCGGATCCGAGCGTAGCAAGAACGGTGGTGCTCTCAAGCATATTAATACAGGGAATGCAACCAAAAAGGCCGCCGCAGCCCTCCGTCAGAGCTCCTCCTTCGCTGCCAAGACCAAGCCCAGATCACTTGCTTCTGGTTCTGCAACCACAACACCGATGAAGGCTGCAGTCAAGAATTCCCTTGCAGTTGTTACAAAAGGCGCGAATCCGACCAAGCACGAATTTCCGGCGTCAACCACTCCCCTCAACGGCAGCTCGGGGGTATACATATATATATTTAATAATAAACTATCCTCATCTTCACATAATTCTTCTTGGTTGCTGGTTAGCCGCATAGAGTTTCTTTAATTCTGTCCCCTATTCTCTGTTGAATTCAGCATGTCAGGTGCGACTCCATAGATGTAACCACTACTCATCGTCCTCCTCCTGGATCTCCCAAGTAAGCCTCTTGATTTTGCATAAACAAATCATAACATAGTTTATCTTCCTCTATATGCGTGCAAAGAACATAAAAGAGGTTGCCAGTGAAGAATGCTAACAAACTTCCCAACCACTTGTGCCCATAATTGGTCTCTGTAATTGCCATGTAAATCTTCAATCATGATATACTGTTTGTCACTATCTTCGTACTTTGTTACAACTCTAATTGCCTTGATCCTTTGTTGTATCCTTGTGCAGATGCATGACCCATCATTCTGCAGTTCACAGAAAGAGTATTAGCTCTGGCTTTTCCTCTAGGCTGGAAGAGCGTGCTGAGAGGAGGAAGGATGTGAGTGTATTGGAAGATTAACTTTTCGGGTTTGACGTGTAGTTATTTTGTTCTTAGTTTCCTATGGAGGCTATACAAACTTAACGGAGAAGTAATCACTTGTTTATGCAGTTCTTTATGAAGTTAGAGGAGAAAATCCATGCAAAGGAAATGGAAAAGACTGACCTCCAAGCAAAATCAAAGGTAAGGAGGAGCAGTTTACTGACTTCTAGTTTTGTGAACTTCTCAAGTCGTCCTAAATGAACGACACAGTATTTTAATTTTTTTTGGACGAACTGCACTTGTATTTTCCCTTTTTTTAAAAAAAAATTATGCAGGAGAATCACGAAGCAGAGATTAGGAAACTGAGGAAGAGCTTGACTTTCAAAGCCACTCCCATGCCCAGTTTTTATCAGGAGCCTGGTCCTCTCAAAACCGATTTGAAGAAGGTAACTATCTGTCTTCTGTTTGTTTGTTTTATTGAGTATAATTTACTTCATGAATAGGTGAGAGAGTTCAACTGCAAAAATGTTGGACGCCTTCATTGTAGTTAGTTCACAGTAATGGTGATCCTTTTTAATAAAACTGAAATGAGTAGTAGAAGAAAGTATTCATCAATGTTGACTTTGCTGCAGGCATATAAATATTGCATGAAAACAGAATGCTCGACTGTTTTTAAGGAATGTAGGGTTCAAGAGAATGCTTACTGCTTAGGCCTTTTAACTGCTGAAGTTTCAGCTTTGTTCCTCCCCTAGGCACACTAGTGATGCATCTGTAGATGAGGTTTTTCTTATATAAGGATGATATAGAGGTTCTAGAAGAGGTCCACTAAGTTTCAATTCTGAAACCATAACCTATAGGTCTTGGGTTACATTACCAGTTTTATAGGTTAATTCCCTGTATATTTGGAAATGATCCTTAGGATTGAGACCTAAAATTGCTTCCTCTACCTACTTCACCTCAGAAAGCAATTCTGTTTTCGAGAATTCCAAGAGTGCTTTACTGGTTCAACCTGCTGAATTGGGTTGGTTTTCATCGTTATTGTGAAAAGTACATTTATTCGATTGAGATTGATCTACTTGCTGCTATGGTATATATCCTTCAAGATTTGCAAAGCATTTCCAACTTGCTCACTCTAAACTGAATTGCAAGCTGATCTTGTTTTCTCATGAAATCGTGATTCTTAAGGATCATTGCTTTAGACTGTGATGAATTTATTGTTCTCAAATTCAGCTGTTCAAATTTATTCAAGCCTACTTTATGATGTTTAGTTTAAAACAAGTTCTTTAATCGTCCCTTGATGGTGTATGCAAGCATTTGTATCTTGGACTGCATAGATGTCTGTGTACATTTGAGATAACTAATTATAGTATTGATGCTTCTGAGGTAAAGAGATCATTTCCCTGTTGTTATACTGGCAAATGCCACTATCTAGAATCTTAGCTAGTAAGCCAGACTGTTCCGATACGATGTTTTCTTGATTCTAGTCCCTCATAATAAATTTTAATATCTTGGATTTCACTTCGTACTACCCTGTGGACTTTTTTGGTTGATTTGTCACTCTATTTGGCAGCAGATCCCGACAACTCGTGCTGTATCTCCCAAGCTTGGGCGCCGTAATCCATCCAATGCTGCAGCAGATAATTCTGTTGAAGGCAATGTGCCTCCGAAGAGATCAAATCCACTTCTCCAGTCTAATAAGGTGAATGGGAGAGTGTCCACCACTAAAGAGGGTGGTGATCCTTCCAAGAAACCGGTACAGAAATCAGTTTTGAGGTTGCCATCCCTGAAAAAATCAGCTAAAAAATCTGAGACGAATGTCCATACTCCAACAACAAAGCTCTCTGACTCCAAAAAGAAATCCCCAAAATCAGAAGAGGTCGATGGATAAGCAGCAGCAGCTCCTGTGGTGACTGCAGCCGAGAATTTCGAGACTTCTCCAGCGTCACCTGATCCTGAGGTCATCTCTACTAAAGTTATTCTAGTGGGCTAAAATTATGAGCCTGTTGATCGTTGCGGTGCATATTTGTGAATAGAGAAAGAACTTCCTTTCAATTTGTGCTTGCATTTTATTCATTTCGTTCCTTCGTGAGTGCGATAGGATTTTGTGGTCTATTCTATATTGCAAATTGCATTATTCATCAGTGCGTACCATTAGATGTTGTTATATATCTATCCGATCTTTTTATATTGGTAGTAATGTTTGTAAGTATTTTTTTAAAAGAAATTGAAAAATTTTATAAAATATTATAAAATATTTATTAAAAAATTAAAATAAAACATAGAATGAAGAAAAATTAAATTATTTTCAAAATGCCACCTCACATTTTCTTGTTGCGACTCCTTGTTGGACGCAAATCGAGTGTATGCAGTGTCATCACTGTAAATATTACGGAATTAATTTGTATAATTTTTTCGGCTAACTTGAATTCAGAGTGTACAGAGTGCTCGTATGTATGATTGTAATGCTCTATTCAGTGTTAAGGTAAGATCTCCTCTGTCTCGATCTAAATATAGTATATGATGTAGCTAGGTTTTGATGGGTGATTAACTTAATTAACTCTAACCATCAATCTTTATATGGAACCTTGAGATACTATATTTTATTTAGGCCGTGTTTACTAATCATCTAAATTATTTTTATAAACAAAATTTTTTAACTTAATCTTACAATAAATAACATAAAATTAAATTGAATTTTTTTTATTAAATATTTTATTTTCAAAATTTGAAAACTAAAACTTATATATAAAAAGTTTTTTTTATCAAATTTATTTTCAAATTTTAAATTTATATTTTACATACTTATTTTCAGAAAATAAATTTAAAGTTAAATAAAAATGCACTTAGTAATACTATATGTACTTCTTGCGTATCTTTCCAAATACTCTTTTTATACACCATCTCTAAACTTCGTGATGCGTATTTTTTGCTATCTCAATCTTGCGACAAAGGAAAATGTAATAATAAATGTTTTGTTATATGGATAAAGAAGAAAGTTGTGATATATAAAAGAACAACCGCGTCTAACCAAAGCCACATTAAAGCCGGACTCGAGTCTGGAGCTCGTGATGCGTCTTGTTTCGAGCAAAATTGATTTTGTTTAGGGCCAAGAGATAAAAGGCCAGCATCCCGCCATCCTCTTGTTCACTTCACTTCTTCTTCGTCTTCAATTCAATCCAATTCAATTTCAATCGTTATTTGATCGATGGATTCATGGCGGTGATGTTGAACCGCTGAAAGATTTCCTCTTGTTCTAATTCGCAGATCTTCTTCAGCTCTCCGTAATCTATAATCGATTGGATGTAGGATCGGGTTCTCCGATCAACTCCATTCCCAACATGGTAATGTTCCTTCCTTCCTTCGGCTTCGACTTTTTCCGATTTTTCTGTAATTTGATGATGAAAAGTTTCTGATTTCTTGATCTTTTTGGTGATCGATTGATTGATGAAGTCGGACATCCGGAAGTGGTTCATGAAGCAGCATGGCAAGGCCAATGGCTCAAAGCCTTCTGCCCCCGCCTCTGTTTCTGTCAATGATGAGGTTATAATTACACCACCATTGATGCATTTTCTGTTCATGCATTGCAGTTGTTGCCTTGACAGTGTTGCAAATTAGGAAATAACTTCTCAATTCATGTTATTGTTATGCAGTGCGATTTGGTTAGTGATGTAGGCATCAAAGAATTTGTATTGCCATTGGAAATTTTCCTTTTCCTTTGCGTAGAGTATCTCAAAGAATTTTTTTAGTATTATTTTTCCACTTTTACCATGTATTTTCTTTATTCAGGTTCAATATGTGTTCATAGTGATGGCTGAGTCATTGTTGTTTTAGGGTTTCATGTGAGTTATAACAATCTGGAATAAATTATGTCAACGTTGCTTTTATAAAATACCAGAATCTGCAAGCGAAGTGGTGATCATTGCATGTCCTGTTTTCATACTTTGTTTTTATTTTTATTTTATCAATTATTGTATCCCATGTAATGATTGCACCGGATTTTGTTTTTGCATGTGGATGTACAGAAACAAGTGGCTCAAGAGAACACGACTAGAAGGAAAACTAGCAAGTATTTTAGTGAAACAGCTCCTCCTGCTGCTGCTAAGGGAACTGCTTCAGAAAAGGAAAAAGACACTAAGAAGACAACACTGGCGAAGAGAAAGTCTCAGAAAAGTAACGAGGAGCAACACAATGATGTCAAGCCTTCACCTCCGAAAAGGCATCGCAGAGATGATGACAGCGATGATGACTTTGTGCTTCCTCCTGGGCAAAAGAAGACTGCTGATGTTAAGCCCGCGAAGAAATTGAAGCGTGATCCTGTTGATGAGGAAGTCGACAAAGACGAACCTGCTGATGAGGTTGTTGCATCACCAATTAAAGCTGCTGGAAGGGGTAAGGTTGGAAGAGGATCAGGAGCAGCCCAAGCAGGAAGAGGGAGACGGGGTGGAAGCGGTGGATTTATGAATTTTGGTGAGAGGAAAGAGCCACCTCATAAAGGGGAGAAGGTAATCTTATAAAAGGCTCAGCTAGTTGGTGATTTAAATTGGTTTGGTGCTGCTCCATTATTCTCCATCTCTAATTGCTTAAATTTGGTTGTAGGAAGTTCCAGAGGGTGCTCCTGATTGCTTAGCCGGATTGACATTTGTGATAAGTGGCACTCTTCACAGGTATTTGTTAACGACGAAAGTACTTCCTTGAGCTTTGGTGTACTTTTAGTAGCATTAACAGAAATGCTCCTCGCATGGTAGAAGCTTTGAGTTGCAATACTCCTGTATTATTTTCCTGTAAAAACCTATAAGCAGTTTACACTTTGAACCATGCGTTGTTTATAGCTTGGAGAGAGAGGAAGCAGAAGATTTAATTAAACGGCATGGTGGTCGGGTTACTGGATCTGTTAGCAAGAAGACGGTAGGCTACGATGCATAATTCTTGCCTTTGAATTAGTTGCAGTCGAAATTTTTTTGATTTTCCTGCATTCTAATAATCTTTATGCTCCCAGAATTATCTTTTAGCTGAGGAAGATGTAGGTGGAAGGAAATCTATGCAAGCTAAAGAATTGGGGTATAATTCGAGAGACTTAGTTTGCAAATATCTCGTCGTGCTTTATCTTAGCAGATTTTAGGAACATTTGCTCTATGGTCTTGCTGCAGGACTGCTTTTCTTACCGAGGATGGACTTTTTTATATGATCCGGAAGTCAAAGACTGCAAAAGAACCACAAGTTTCGCCAATGGAGGAAAGCATAGAAGAGGATACGAAACCTCTAGTAAAGAGCAGTCCGGTAAAAAACGAAGCAACAGGTAAATGTTGCTCTTCAATTCTATATGATACATTTTTTCTCCCGACTTCCATTCCTAATTTGTAACTGACCACTTTATTGCCATTTCTTATGGTTGTTTCTTTGATATTGTAGTATAAATTGAGGCCTTGCTATTCAACATCCTACCTTTTTGAAAATCAAAATGAAGTAGAAACTGAATATCTTGTTCTGGTGCTTACTGTATACTTCCATAAGTAGAAACTGAATGTCTTTTTCCAGGAACAGCCCAAGAAGGAAGAGGGAAAGGGGCGGGAAGAGGTGGGTTTATGAATTTTGCTGAGAGGAAAGACCCACCTCACAAAGGGGAGAAGGTAGTCTTATAAAATGCAGAGCTAGTTGGTGATAATTGCGCTTTTATGCTAACCCTCTTTTCTCGATCTACAATTGCTTACCAAAACTTGTTTATAGGAAGTTCCAGAGGGTGTCCCTGATTGCTTAGCAGGATTGACATTTGTCATAAGTGGCACTCTTGACAGGTATTCATTAACAAAGAATACTTTGAGCTTTGGTGTAGTTTCTTTTAGTAGCATTAACAGAAATGCTCTTCGTATATTAGAAGCTTTGAGTTGCAATATTCTTGTATTATTTTCCTATAAAAATCAATAAGCAGTTTATATGTTGAAGTTATCATTGCTTGTCTGTAGCTTGGAGAGAGAGGAAGCAGAAGATTTGATTAAACGACATGGTGGTCGGGTTACTGGATCTGTTAGCAAGAAGACGGTAGGCTATGGTGCATCTTTCTTGCAATTGAAATGCTTGTGTTGGAAATATTTAAGAGCTTCTGCATTTTCACCAAATCTATTGTTCCCAGAATTATCTTTTAGCTGATGAAGATATAGGTGGAAGAAAATCAATGAAAGCTAAGGAATTGGGGTATAATTCTAGAGACCTAGTTTCCACTAGCTCTTCATGTGTTATCCTAATAGATTAGGAATATTTGTTATATGGTCTTTCTGCAGCACCTCTTTCCTGACAGAGGATGGACTTTTTGATATGATCCGGAAGTCAAAGCCTGCTAAAGAAGTACAAGTTGCATTGAAGAAGGCAAGCATAGAAAAGGTTGAGAAAGCGCTAGTAAAGAACAGTCCAGTAAAGGTTGAAACAAGAGGTACATTGCACTAGCTTTCAATCCTATGTGGTGCATTACCTTGCAGAAGTCAGAACCAAAATCGTGGTTTTGCATGATTCATGTCCTACTTATGACTACCTATTATTTCTGCACCATTTCCATCCACCTTCAGATGTTTAATTCTAAACCAACTCTGATGCTTACTCCAGATGCTCAAGGAGGCTCAGTTGACAAAAGGGGTGCCGCGAGATGTAGTCAATCAAAATCTCCTCTTAAACAAAATGGCAAGGCTGGTGCACATTCTAGTCTGACATGGACTGAAAAATACCGACCAAAAGTTCCAAATGACATCATTGGCAACCAATCTCTGGTATGGAATATGTGAACATGTCACTCTGGGGATTCATTCTCAAATATTTAAATTTGCATATCCATAGGTTAAGCAGCTCCATGAATGGTTGCACCACTGGGACAAGCACTTTCTTCATGCTGGCCTGAAGAAGGGAAAAAAACAGAATGACAGCACGTTAAAGAAGGCTGTGCTGATTAGTGGTTCACCGGGAATTGGGAAAAGCACTTCAGCGAAGTTGGTTAGTAAGATGCTCGGGTTTGAAGTTATAGAGGTGCACATCTGTTCCTTACTGCTTTTCAAGAAATGAGCTTGTTTTGACGTGTTAACAAAAGCAATTCTTGGTTTGAAATGCAAGCGTTTTCTTATCTTTAAAATTCTATTTCATCTTTTTTCAGGTCAATGCCAGTGATAATCGTGGGAAGGCTGATTCCAAGATCTCCAAAGGAATTAGCGGAAGCACATCAAATTCCATTAAAGAACTCGTTAACAACACATCAATGAGTTACAGCAAGGATGGGTTAGTTTTGAGTGGCGCATTCTTCAGTTAAACATTGTGTCTGTTATAATTGTCTGCTTTTATGTTGCAGGTCCAAACATTTAAAATCTGTGCTAATTATGGATGAGGTAGATGGTATGTCTGCTGGAGATAGAGGTGGAGTAGCTGATCTTATTGCTAGTATCAAAATATCGAAAATCCCTATCATATGTATCTGTAATGACCGCTACAGTCAGAAGCTTAAGAGTCTTGTCAACTACTGCATGCTGCTCAACTTCAGAAAGCCCACTAAACAACAGGTTGTAAGATGCTTTGGTTGTTACTTTCTTTCAGTTAAGCTATACATATATAATTTCCACTGAGAATCTAAACAACTGTTCCTCTATTCTACCCAGAGAGCTGATTCCTATCAAAAGTTAAAGCTTGTCCGAATTGGACATAAGCATGTCTTTTTGGATGACATCCATTACAGTTACCGCTGAGCATGTAAAACAACTGTTCCTCTATTTGAGCTGATTCTAATCAAAAGTTACAGCTTGTCCAATTGAACATAAGCATGTACTTTTGGATGACATCTTTTGTAGTTACCAGATGCTAGGTCATCATATCAATCTCATATAACTAATGATAAAATATTTAGTTCTGTAAGTCGTGGGAAGTAAGAATGGGTTTGGTTTTGGTGGTGCTATGAAGTTGCTCAAAATTGTCAAGAATTATTTTTTTCCGGTAGTAATGATATAACAGAAGTGAACCCTTGTACTTTATTTTCAGCCATGTTGTTGTACTTGAACTCATTTAATAGCTATATTCTGCGTGCTTTGACAGATGGCGAAGAGGTTAAAGCAAATTGCAGATGCTGAAGGCCTTCAAGTGAATGAGGTGGGTGAAGGACACAATCGCATCTTAGTTGCTTGTGGAGATAATTCTTTTGCTGATCCTAGTAGGACACGCTTCAGGATTCTCCTTTAGAAACTGGATTGCAACAGCTTTTGTTATTTGTTTGTATGATATCAGCTGTCTTGTTTATTGATCTGTTTTTTTTCATGCCATCCACTGGAGTATCATATATTTAACATTGTACAGGTAGCACTGGAGGAGCTTGCTGACAGAGTAAATGGTGACATGAGAATGGCTCTTAATCAATTGCAGTACATGAGCCTCTCAATGGCTCTTATCAAATATGATGATATTCGAGCACGTCTTCTTAGTAGTTGGAAGGATGAAGATATATCTCCCTTTACTGCTGTTGACAAGTATATTCTGTTCTCCCATTGCTACATGTAGCTGAGCTCCAATAGCCCTGCATTTTTTTGAAGTTATCTAAATGTGTGATTCCTTTAACTTCATTCATGCTTGAACTAGGTGTAATAATGGGTTTGCTTTCTCTTCTGAAGGACATCTGCATACAAGTGAACTTGCACACATTTAGCTTTTGCATGGTGGTTTCTTTTTTCCCCTTCTCGTATAGTTGAAGGGATATCCCTCTAATATCTGGTCCCTCTGTGTTCAATTTCCTGTATTCTTCTGATCAATTTGTAATGATTTTTCTCTTAATATATGATGGTAAACATCTTATCTCTTGTTTGAAGGCTGTTTGGATTCAATGGTGGCAAGTTACGCATGGATGAGAGGATAGATTTAAGCATGAGCGATCCTGATTTGGTCCCTCTAATTGTTCAGGTTGAGATAGCATTTGTATTTTAACTATTTATTTCTTTCTTTGCCTTCACTTATAAAGACTATCTAATCGTCTTAATAAAGTTTGATTGAGGGGTGTTGTTCATACCTTAGTTGTGGAGCAGCGTTGTAGGATAGAGGATTGTGTTTTGTTTTTCAAGAGCGGTTAGCAAATATGTAGTTGTTGCTGCATCTAAGTAGTCATTCTTTTATCTATGTAGGAAAATTACATCAACTACCGTCCAACTACCATAGGGAAGGATGATAATGGCGTAAAGAGGATGAATCTGATTGCAAGAGCTGCTGAATCTATTGGAGATGGGGATATATTTAACGTGCAAATTAGAAGATATAGACAGTGGCAGCTTTCTCAAGCTGGTTCATTTGCCTCTTGCATAATTCCGTATGTAATTGATTAGGACACTGATGCTATCTATTCTGGTTTCTTTGTGAATCACTGAATTGATGATACTTAGTATCTAATGGTTTTGTTTTGCATACAGAGCTGCATTAATGCATGGGAACAGGGAAACTCTTGAACCAGTAAGTTGTCATATCAAGTATTTGTTGCGTGTGATTTGTGATTAAGCAGACTGGTGGAAATGTTTTGACACTATACCATTACAACTAACCATGCATGAATTTTATAAGTAGACTGCACCCTTGTGCATATGCATCTTCAAACGTGACCAGTCCTACAATTAATATGCTATATTATGAAATAAGTTGAGTCATGTGTCCATTTGGCTATTATCTTAAGCAGTGGTTTTTCATATAGAAACATCACTCAGTTTGCTACTTATTCTTTGGGCAATATTTCTGTATCATCCATTTACATAATCATTTTGTATTTTACCCTTCTAAGGTGGTAATATTGACAATTACTGTTTTCAGGGAGAACGCAATTTCAACAGGTTTGGGGGATGGTTGGGGAAGAACTCTACAATGGGAAAAAACTTGAGATTGTTAGAGGACGTTCATGTGCATGTGCTTTCCTCGCAAGAATCCAACCTGAACAGGTGCAGTTGTTAATATTCTGTGCCAGAAATTTTTGTTTTCTGTCAATATTCTAATGTTAATTTTATAACAGTTATACTTTTAATGTTCTTTCTCATGTCATTTGCACTAAAATATTTAGAAGATTTCTCATTTTGTTTCCATAGTTTCCATCATTACTTATGCCTAATTGTTGAATTCTGACTGATTTATATATCTTGTTCAATGGAGTTATTATTAAGCTATGACAGTATATGTTGTAAGGAGTTTCTGATTTGCATCAGTCTTTTGGCATCTTAAACCTGTTTGGTGTTTGGATTTCAATTTTCTTCTTAGTTTGTAGAAATGTATGTATATTATGACAAAAAAAAGTTTCTTTCTATGAACTCTTCACTTGATAGCCAATGTTAGTTTGAATACAAACTACATTTTAGTCAAACGCAAATTGATGGTAGAAAACCTTGGTTGTTGTTACCATTATTGTTCTTGTTAAATAGTTGCCATTAAATTGGACAAGAGCTAAAAGCTGTATACAAGGGTGCCTACCCACCAAACAATAGATAACCATGTGATTACTTAGCTTTGTTTATCAGATGTGGTCATTAAGCATTTGTTGAAAATATTTCACAGTACTTACGTAGTTACGTGTTGGTAGGGATACTTTGCGTGTGGAGAACTTTTCGCTTTTACTGAAACAACTGACTGATCCTCTTCGAGTGCTGCCTAAGGTTAGTTTAGCCGGCAAGCGTGTTTGACTCTACTTGAGTATTATTGCTGAATCTGTTAAGTTGCAGGAGGATGCAGTTCAGAAGGTTGTGCAGTTGATGGATGCCTATTCTTTAAATCAAGAGGATTTTGATACAGTTGTTGAACTGTCCAAGTTTCAGGTTAATACTCTCTCCTATATGTTTGAGGATACGATTATGTATCTGGCTGTTGTTGTTTTGCAACTTGCTAAAAGTTCCAAGTTGCATTGTAGCATGTGTATGTCTATCCCATAGATTATCCCTTGTCTTCCCCTGAGTAGAATTTAATATGATTTCAACCTGTTTTTTGAGCTACATTCGTTTAAGTTTGCTTTTAAAATTGCTGACTCATGGCTGGTTGTATTGCCGCGACTTATACCTTGTTTCTGATCTAGTTATTATTCAAACAACCCTCATCAATAATCTGGCCTCATCTCCTGCTCTTCGTTCTCAGTGTACAATCTTGTTATTTAGTGAATGCATACATTTTCCATGCCCTAATCAAATAATGAAAATTTTTGGGCAAAGGTGGTGTTTTTCTCATGAAGACGTTCCCCCTCCGAATTATGTGAATATACGATTATGTGTATATTTCATTTAGGGACGCCCGAATCCGATGGATGGCATACAACCGGCTGTTAAAGCGGCACTAACCAAGGCATACAAGCTAGGTGGCAGTAACCGAGTTGTGCGAGCAGCAGATTTGGTCCCTCTACCAGGTGTGAAGAAAGCTCCAAAGAAGCGGATAGCTGCTATGTTGGAGCCGGAACCACTTGATGGTGCTTTGACTGGAGATGGTGATGCTTTAGCCGAAAATGAGGAATCATCAGACACAGAAGATACTGGTGAGTTGTCCTAGAAAGCGCTGTTACTGATAGCTGCAATTTGTTTCTGCACAATAACTTTCTTATTCCTTTCTTCTGTAGCAGCACCTAAGTAGATAAGTAGACTGCTTAATATTTCTCAGTGAAACCACAGAACAATAAGGATTTTCTTAACTGTAGCTGCATCAGAAGCTTTCAGTATATCTCAATCTTATCTGTGTTTTTGTCATTCTGCAGAAGATGGAATTACTGATACCACAAAGCCGGTGCTTGATCTCCAAACTGATAAATCTAAAGGTTGATCTTCTGAGTCTATATGTGTCTGTGCGCAGGATGTTGTTTGTCAACCACATGAAGTTGACATGTTCTTCTTCAGCAGGCGTTCAAGTGCAGTTGGATTTGAAGGATAACGAAAAGCCGAAATCAAAGGCTGCATCAGCAAGTAAATCTAGGGGCTCAGACTCCACTGGGAAGGCAGGAAGAGGCTCAGGTGGTGGTGGCAAGAGGAAGAGGTAGAGGTCCTCAGCAAAGAGGAAAAGGGTGCATTATGCAGCAGTTTTCAGGCTTCATAGTTTTGGGGTGTTCGCACTTTTCTAGAAAACGGGTTGGCTGTGAACGAACTTTGTCCTCCGTGTTTGTATATTCGTGAATGTAGCTATATTGTAGTTAATTAATGTTCGATAAGAGCAGTTTCAACCACTAGATAGTTATAGGCATGTAGGTATTGAAAATGGTTCAATTTTCCAAATTATAAATTAAAACTCTACATAACAGAGAAAATCAAAAACTCAAACAGATATGTTTGGGTGAGGGTGGAGCTTCAACAAAGATTTCGGTAGCATATTGGGATTTTGTAAAACAGCTCATGTTCTGTCAGTGCGGTGTAACGACTGACCGTGATAGCACGAAATTGTGCTGAGATGCACTAAAATCCTGCCTGCAGAGAGATTACCGCAGCAGTAATGCAACATGTCCCAATTAGAATTCCTATGGACATTTGACTTATCAGGTGCAGCACATCATCAACATTCCAAGACTACAGAATGCTAGACCGATCTTTCCGAGTAGTAATTGATTTTGCCCTCAATCAGGAACTAAAATTAACAAACATCTGGAAACTGACGGATACTTTAAATTAGTGTAGTACAGAGATGCTGAAATAGTTTAAGACTGCAGATTTAAAATACACTAGTGCTAGGTAGTTTATTTTGCCAGTGTCACTCTGTTGAATCGACTTTACATGGGTAAAACAAGCTGATAAGCAAATAAGAGCCCAGACAGACTTTCCACAGACCCTTTTGGATAGGGGTGGCAATATATGACCCGACCCGAAAACCCGACTCGAAACCGACCTGCTAAAATCGGGTTCGGGTCAAGGTATAAATGGGTTTGGGTCATTTTCGGGTCAACCCGAAATTGACCCGGTAAAATAAACGGGTTCGGGTCAATTTCGGGTCAACCCGAATAAGTTAAATATTTATGCCGAGTCGCTGACCAACAGACCAAGTGCGTTAGGGTTTTTTCTTCCGAATCTTTTCAAACGGCGTCTCAAACTCTCATAGCGTAATCTACAGATCTAGATTTTTTCTTCCAATTTTTCGATAATCTTTTTCAGATCTACTCTTCCAAATCTTCTTCTTGCCGGATCTATTATCATTTTTCACCTCTCGTCGAACTCGTCTCCTTCCTGGCCGGTTGAATTCTTGTCATTTTGAGTCGGATCTACTGTTTTGTAAAGCCACGGCGTCGCGCGTTTGAATCTCTACTCCCTTCGTGAGTTCGCATATTTTCTATTGGTCTTTCAGTCTTTCCTTCGCTGTCGTCGACAAAGATCAATGTAAGAATTTTAACATTTAGATCTATAAAATTTGACGCTGCGTTTGCTATGCTTTCGGCTTCTAGAGTTTATTTTGTGTGCATAATAGAATATTCTGGTTGAACTGTTCTCTTAGTAATATAGTCTCTTTTGCTGTTGGAGTTCAAGGAACACCATTTGTCATTGCTTCATTGCTTCATGCTTCCAGCATTGTGCTAGTGGTCCCTTTTTTCGTTTCTTACACAGAGAATTGAATTGCTTCATGCTTCATCTTGTTATTTTCCTTTCAAACCTTATGCCAGTTTATTACTTAAATAAAGTTTTCAGATTTTTATTTTTTTCCCTATAAGATAATTGAATTGAATTGGATAATTATAACAAAATTAATGGATACTTCTTTTGCTACTGTGTTTCGTTGTTAATTAATACTAGTTGCTTTCGTATCTAGTTCTAAGGATCTATGTGAGCTTTTTATGTATCACCTAAAAACCACCATTATTCAATCTCATTAACTTTGAGTATCCTGTTTAATTAGGCTTTTTTCAGCCTCTTATAATTTTTAAACCATGTTGTATTAAGAGAGACAGTGATATATATGTTAATACATTAATTAAAATAATACTAGTGATATAAAGTTCAAAGCAAATATATATATATATATATAGTTTTAGTTTCACGTAGATTTAAGCAATTTAAGAAAACATGGGAAAGTGGAGTGTTAATAGTTTATAGTGAACTAATTAACTAGTTAGTTTGTAGCTTGTAGTTTGTTTTCTTCAAGACTAATAGAGTTTATTTGTCTAGAGAATAATTATATCCATCCTTATTCTCTCATCTTTATATGTTCTGGTCAGACTGAGCAAAACAGAATTTTTTTTTTTAACTTTATATTGTTCTTCATATTGTATTATTATCAGAAAGTTGTTAAACATAACCTTATTTTTTAGAAAATTCATGTGGCATTTACAAAAGTAATCATGTGGTATCTTTTATACTTAGTTTCCAAAATTAAGTAGAGTCTAGTTAATATAATATAACAGTTTGTTTCATTCATTTTATTTTCTATAATTTTTTATATGTTAAATTGTCAATCAATAAGTTTTATATTATTGAACTTATATGCAGTGTACATAGAAGAAGAAATACAAATATTTTATGGATGCACCTGAAAATACACGGAGTAGTCAAGGGGATAATTTCGGTACGGGAAATGAAGCTAGTCAGCTTAGTCTCGATGGGAGTCGTGCGACACAACCAATTACAGTAGGAAAGCGTAAACGGAGGCTTACATCGGAGATTTGGAAGCATTTTGAATTTCTTCCTTTAGATTCAACCGGAAAGCAAAAATGTAAGTGCAAAAACTTGGTTCTTCTTACTTGCGCGACGATCAATATGGTACTAGTAATTTGAAACGTCACGTGAGTCATGTGTTAGAAGGGACACAAGAGATTTAGGACAATTGATTCTTCAAAAAAAATACATTCTATTTCTTTGACTGAGGAAAAATTTGATCCTAACAAATTTAGAGAATTATTGATTTCACGCCATAATTATGCATGATATGCCATTTCATTTCACTGAACTTTCGGATTTAGAGTCAGTATTTCAATATTTGCGGAAGGATGTGCGACTTGTGAGTAGAAATACAATAAAAGGCGATTGTGCAAGATTGTATAGAAGAGAAAAGAACAGGATTTGGTCTATATTAGAAAGTATTCCTAGTAGAATATGCTTGACTTCGATTTGTGGTCTTCTTTGACAACCGATGGTTATATTTCTTTGATTTGCTCATTTCATTGATAAAGATTGGCAATTGCATAAGACACTTTTGAATTTTGGTTCTATGCCTCCTCCTCATCATAATGGTGTTTCCTTAGCCGAGAAGATTTTTAGCTTTCTAAAAGATCAGGGGCATAGATGGAAAAAATTTTTCTATTACTTTGGATAATGCTTCGAATGATGTTTGTCTTTGGAATGTTAAAGAATCAATTGTCCTTAAGTGGGAGTCTTGTATCTGATGGTGATTATTTTCATGTTAGATGTTGTACACATATTCTTTATTTGATTGTGCAAGAGGGTTTGAAAGAAATAGATATAGTTATTGAGAAAATTCGTGAGAGTGTTAAGTATGTGAAAGGATCACAGGCAAGAAAGTAAAATTTTTTTGATTGTGTTAAACACGATTCACTTGATGATAAAAGAGACTTGAGATAAGATGTTCCAATAAGATGGAATTTCACAATAATTATGATGCTTGACACTACCATTTATTTTAAATCGTGCATTCTCGCATTTGGAGTTAAGTGATTCCAACTATACTCATTGTCCTACTCGTAATGAGTGGAAAAAAAAGCTGAAAAACTACGCAAGTTTCTTGGAGTTTTTATGATCTCACATGTCTTTTTAAGTACGAAATATCCCACCGCCAACTTGTATTTTCCAGCAGTTTTTTTTGGTGCATATAACTTTGAAGGAAGCTATGCATGACCGTGATCTTGATTAAAGCTATGGCGAGAGTATGTATTCTAAATTTCATAAATATTGGTCCATTTGATTTGATCTTGGCTATTGCAATTATTTTTGATCCAAGATATAAATTCAGTTTTGTCGAATGGTCTTATAAGAAGTTATATGGTATTGGAGGGGATGTAGAGTCTAAGCATGTGAAGAATGCCCTTGTAATTCTTTTCAATGAGTATGTTTATAAAATACAAAGACAAAGTGATGTTGCTTCTTCTTCTTCACAAGTACCAATTGGAGATATTGGATCGTCTTCTTATTATAATGTTAGCGAGCTTACATATTCAAGAAAAGCATATGACGTCTTAAAAGTAAGTTATTAAATTTTCACTTTTTTTCGTTTACATTATATAGTAATATTTTCTTATTTTATTTTCAAATAATAATATTATATTATTTGTTTTAGGAATTTGATTTATGTGAAAATGAAGAAGGTATGGCACAAAAGTCAGAACTTGACTTATATTTGGATGAACCTAGAATGAAAAGAGATATTGATTTGGATATCTTGACATATTGGAAAGCCAATGAATGTAGATATCCATACATAGCCTCTATAGCTCGTGATGTACTTAGCATACCAATTTCAACTGTGGCATCGGAAAGTGCATTTAGTATTGGAGGAAGAGTAATTGATCAATATAGAAGTGCTCTCAGGCCAGAAATTGTGGAGGCTTTAGTTTGTGCTAGAGATTGGTTATATGGAGAACAAGGTATTTTTTTTTTAAATTATTATAACAGTATTATAAACTAATTATTTTTAATATTGCAGAAATAAGAAAGCAATTATTGGATGAACTTGTCAAGAACGCAATGGATGTGTGTGCGTCACACCAAATATCAACCTCATCCTCTACCCAAGAAATTGACACCATCGAGCCATAAGGTAAAATATTTAGAGTGCCTCCTATGAATTTTGTTTGCATCTTCTATGATTTTTCTTTACATGTTTTGTTGTAGCATGTTGGTTATTTTCTGTTGGTTTTGAACCCTTTGATGTGTTCTCTCTGTCTTCGAAATTTTTTGCCAATTAGATGACTCTAGCTTATTGAAATTGCCTACTTGATGTACAATTGGTCATGTCGAGTTCTCATGTCTGAACTTTTTTCATTCACTTTTCATCAATTTTTTTGGGCTTGGTTAATGACCCAAATCATCTCATTCTTATTTAAGTATATAGTTTGTATGTCCTTTAGAAGTTCAAGGAAGGCTAAGCTCAAACTCGATCAGGATCATTTTTTAAATCAGCTCTAAAGATAGCATGAAAATCGTTATTGGATATGCTCTGTTTTTCTTTTTAAATCTTGGGATAGTCGGTAATTTCTCAGCTAATTGGTTGGTAGTTTATGTGCTCTCTGTTTTGGAAAGGTGCTAGTTACTAGCATGTCAGTTGACTGACTTTTTTACTGATTTATTTATTTCATTAACTAGCACAAAGTTTAGCTCACTGATTTCGGTGCTAGTACTAATTAATAAAATATTCTTGTGCTAAGTGGATGCTAAGAATATTTATGTAGCACTAGCATATTACTTGGTCTTCTGTGGATGCTAACTTCATTTTATGTACAACATTAAATATGCAGATTGCCTTATTAGAAGAGAGAAAATGATAGAGGCGAGAAAAAGAGGTGGCGTGAATCAAGTTGTAGGAAAGAGAGGACATGCATTACAGGGAAGCACTTTGAGTCAGAATGAGGTGAAGGGCTATATGGTTATCATAACAAAGAAGGTCTGTTGGGAACTTGAAACTTGGAATGTAATATATGCAATGGTTGCCAGATTATTTTTGTTTAGTTGGAAACTTGGAATGTAACAATGTAACATATGCACATGGTTGCCAGATTATTTTGTTTTGTTGGATATTTTGAATGTAACATATGCATACGGTTGATGTGTTTTGTGTCGTATCAAGGGCATGCATATGAAGCAATCTTTCAAACATTTGGTCAATAAGTTTGAATGTATAGAGAGTAATTCAAAGTCCTATTCAAAGTTCTTCAATGCTTATCTGTTATGTTTTTCGCTATTACTTGCGAGTGGCTAATATATCTTATAAAGTGATTCCTTTTCTTGGCACTTTGTTCTGTTTTTGTATTATTGAAGTGGGTTGATTAACAATTAGTGTAATGGAAAACATGAAGATGATTTCATATAAATTGAGACCACTACTTGTTCTCATCATATTTTTCCTTTTGGTTTTTGCTGTTATTTTTCTTAGTGATAAGTTAATTTGTTCTTGCGTTAGCGATGGATGGCAATGTCAAATCGTTCCAAATTGATCTCTTCTAAAACGTCTGTAGTTATTGCTAGGCACTAGGCATCCTGCTAATTTTATTCTCCATCTTTAATATCTATACATTTGTTTCCCACTTCTCTTCTACCTTATATGCTATATGAAGAAATAGCATTTTCATTCACATGCTATATGAAGTACCAAACATAGCACAAGTTAGATACTATACATTATACTCTGCTTTTACTACTACTATCGATTTCTTATATATTTCAAAATTTTTTTAGTATAAATAAGAAAATAATATAAAAAAAATTAAAACTTTTAATTATAAATGGGTCGACCCGAATTTGACCCGGTTATTAAAAAGGTTGGGTTAGGATTGACGATTTTGACCCATATAAATTTATGGGTTGAATTAGGGTTGAAATAATTTGACCCGGTTATTAAATGGGTCGACCCGGAACCACCCATAAACCCATATTGCCACCCCTACTTTTGGAGGGGTTGCTCGGCGATAAATATTACTCTGCAAATCCATTGAGGTTGTGGATGAAGAAGGGATTGCGCAATCCCGACAGTCTTTGTTAAGATCACACTAAACTATAATGAATTTACAGCCTGCAAAGCATTGATGTAAAAATTCAGAACATTTCCACTCAGAATCTACAATAAGTATTTTGGAAAGGACAACATGTCTATATGGTGAAAACGTGTATATACACTACACCAACCATAATGAACATAATCGCAGAGTTCAAGATCTAAATGCAAGCAACTGTCCTATAAGAGCCACTCAAAAGAAACAAAAATGTCACTACAAGCATGTCAACATAAAAAATTAACTAAGCAAGTTTTTTAGTATCACATATCACACAAGTTTAAAAGATGTCGACATTAAAATAAGTTACTAACATTACAATTTTAATCTATGACACTCTTAAACCCATATCCTAAAGTAATAGTCACAAAAGAGAAACCTTAAAGGTCTTGGCCAGACATTGAGCAGTTCATAAGTTCATCATTAAATATCACTCCGGTATCATGTCTAAATCTCGCTCTGACACCCAACTAGCATCTCTTCTTACGCCAAAATGTTTTTACGCGACATGCTGAAGGAGCGTCATCCCTCTTTCCATCTAAATATTCATTATCCTACTGATTTACCTGCTTAAAGCATCTATCTTGCTGCTTCGGAAAGGATCCATCTCTACCAGAAGATAGAATAGCCAGTTAGCCCACAATGTCCATCATTTAGATACATGTTCTATACCAGAAACCATGTTGCAACAACTCTAGCTACATTGTTTTATTTTTTTTTAAATGATACCTGAGAACGGATAACTGGACGTTGTGTTACAAGACTGTCAACAATTAACAGCTTCTTCCAACAAATTCTAACAAAAATCTACTTAATGAATAATGATAAAATTCTCATCTTTACTTCTTTGATTCCATCAATTGGTGCCCAATGGATACCATATTTCTGATCTTAAAACAAATTCTATATCGAGATTCTAGTGTAGATAGAAAGATGAAAAGCTACAATTCTGAACATGAGGACACTCCAAATACAGATAAAAGAAGATAAAAGAAGGTGAAAGTGCTTGGTTTTTAATATTCAAGTCTGTCAAAAAGATCATACCTTATGTCACAACGAGTAATAAATACGCACAAACTATGGTACAAGGTCAAGTTGACGCTGAAGTTGTAGTACAAGAAGCTGATATATTATTATCAGTTCGAAGAGTTTCCATAAGGTTTCCAGAAGTTTCCCCATTAGGTTGTGCTCTAGCTGAAGCAGCTTCACTGCTATGGGTGGCAGAACTAGTGGATTCTCTTCTGCTTTCTCTCGTATCAAGACGCTCAATCATCCGTGATACAGTGGCAATTCCAGCATTAACCTCTCTCCTGACTTCAGAACCAATATCAGCCGCAGAGCTGTTACGAGAAAACAATCTTTCCTTCCAGCCTCGCGTGCTCTTTGTAATAGACTCTTTATACCTGATATAACACTCACAGTAATCACAATGCAACCCACAGATTCTAACATTCTAGAGAAGTCTGTAAGAAGTTTTACCTCATGGATACAGCATTTATTCGAGATTTTAAAGACTCTGAAAAGGATTGCAAATCAGAGGGTCCTCCACTATCCTGGCGAACAGGAGAATTTTGCCCAGCAGAACTCCTGGCACAAAATTCATACGATATCACAAATACAGTGAAGTGGAAGGACATTATTTCAAGTCATTTACAGTGAAGTGGTTAGAATACCTTGTGTCAGCAGGAGGTGTACTGGCAGCAGCAGGAGGGGCACCCCTGGAATGCAAGTTTGCAACCTGTTCAGCTTGGGATAGAATGATATCTGGGGAGCTTTCTTCATTCACTGGTTCAGCTGTAACTGAAGATGGAGGAGACATGACGCTAGGAGTTGACTCATTTTCAACTCCAGCTTGTGCAAATAAGTTAGAGATAGAGCCAGCAGCTACTGCATTAGGGTGTCTTGGGAAGACCAGAAACTGCGGTCTGTTGTGGCCTCCAGATCTACCACGGCCTTCTCTTCTTGCAATATGATGCGTTCTTCCTCTTGCGGCTGCAGCAGCCAGGTGTTGCAATATCTGTTGCTCGAGAACAGCATCATTTGTGCCCATGGGCAACTGTAAACATGTAGAATTTGCAAGTCTAAAATACTTTCATCTTCATGTAACAATGAGGTTCCCCCAAACACTATATGCAAATGAAAAGAGAACGGCTAAATCTACCCACATGCTGCAGTTCAAATTCTTCAAGAGTAGGATGATGAAAAATGGCAGTTGTTCTTGTTTGATTAGTTCTAATCTTCCTCTCCCTTTCCACGGCCTCCAAAAGTTCTTGGCTGTATCAATAAAATAGTGCACCATTATCAATGACATTGCAAGTTGCTGAGCATGAGTGCAGTCAGAAGAAGTTAGAATGAAATATAGTATACCTAGTTGGGTCCTTCAAGCTTACTGGTTGCCAACACATTGGGCACTGAGAGCTTCTCTGACACCTAAAACAGTAACATAAAAGGAAGCATTGGTACTTAGGTCAGACACTAAGCAAGACAGAATTTGGAAAGAACCATGGGCTTCAAATAACAATTGGAAGTTCGTATGAACATTAAGAAGGAGCCAAATATGGGAGAGAAAATTCTGTGTGAGAAAGAAAGATCAACACTACATTTCATTTTCTCTTTCTTAATTAGTAATCAGAGATGCCCAGGTTGCTGTGATCAACAAATAATCTCATGTTTAATGGAGGAACGACACAACAAACAGGAAGGAGTTTTATCCATAGGCAGCACAAAGAATGAGTTACCATTCTAGAATGCAGTGAAGATGGAACTCATGCTTGCAACCAGTTACCTGCACAATTACAACAACTAATGTTACTACAGAATTAGTTTTAAAAACCAAAAAAGAAAAAAAAAACAACTTTTTTCTACAAAAAGTAATGTTACTCATTACAGAATATTACGTTAAAGAAATTTAACAGACAAACTTTTTTCTTCCGTCTTCATGAATTCTGGGCCATTATCAATCAATTATCAACAAATTTAAAATCAAACAGAAGATTACAGTGGAAGGATCTGTGCCAGAGAAAGGCTCGAGGCAGATACTGCACGAGTCATCACAGGCATCTTGAATTCCTCCTTCGACAAAGGCTGATGCCGATGAGAGGTGGCTTTCTGGCATCTTCGGTTCCTCTTCCATTGCCAATTGATCTGTATACAATCTACTCAAAATCAATCAAACAACAAATCAATACAATGAACCAATTACTTGTTCATTCAGCAAAGACATCTTGTGCGAGTGGCTGTCATAGAGAAACAGAGATCTATCTCAGCAATTGATGAATGCATACATGTATGCTGGCAGAGTGAGTGACTGAGCGATGAAGTAGCGATTCCTGTATGAGTGATTGGGATTGGGAAAGCAATCGATCGGTCGATCGATCTACAGGAATTGTTCGGGATTAAAATTTGAAGGAAGAACCGGAAAGAACCCTAGAGAAGAGAAGAGAAGAGGGAAATGGTGGACCTGAGAGGAAGAAGAAGAAGAAGAAAAAGAAAACAATTGGTAATGTTAACTAACCCGAGCCCAATCCATTAAATAAGGAGCTGGATCTCTCGTGGCCTACAGACCATAATCCAATCCATAAAACAATTTGCAGTATAAAAAAGTCTCAGTTGAGTTCTACGAAGCCCAATCCATTAAAGCCTATAGCATTACGTTTGAAAAAATTAATTTTTTTAATTTAATATTTTTTAATATATATTTTATAAATATATAAAAAATTTATTTAAAAATTAAAAAATATAAAAAAATTTTACGTAATAAAATTATTTATCGTATATATTTTTATTTTTTTAAAAATAAAAAAATAAAATTTATTTTTTAAAAATAAAAAATATTTTTAATTTCAAAAATTTTATTTTATAAATATTCCTTAACACCTCTTAAATAGCAGGGGTATATTTGTCGTGGGTTATAGCACATAATCAACGATCCATATCGGAATTGAAATTGACCGAGATTTCCCTGTCGATCTTCGATGTCCTTTACACCGGACCATGGAAGGGTTATCCATTTTATTATGAATAATGACATGTTTACATAGACTTCAAATTTATTTTTTTAAAACTAACTTCTAACTTTCAATTCACCTTTAAACTATTATAAATATAAAAGTAGAAATTAAATTTTTCTAAAAGATTCATTTTCACAATTCAAAATTTAAAACTAAAATTTCATTTTCAAACTATTTTTAATACAAAGTTTTTACAAAAACGTATTTTCTACCAAACTCATTTTAAAAATGTGAGTTTAAAGCAAACACATCCTAAATAAACAGGTGTGCTTTTGGAGTACCATTCAACGTAGGAGTGAGTTAGATCGGAATCACATCGATTCAAATAATAATTGAATCAATTTTAATTTGATCAATATAATTACATAAATCAAAATTATTAATTATAATTTAATTGATTAATAATAAAATTAAATTTTGAATTGACTTGTTTAATAATAAATTTATTTAGACTAAAATTTTAAAAATAATATGTGAAAAATTATTATGTGTTATATATTTAAGATAACAAAATTAAATTTGCTAAAATATATAAATTAAGTAATAAACTAATAAAAGATATGATAAAATAAAGAAAATATATACAAAATAAATTAAAATTTAATAATTACTTTAAATATATTTAATTATTTAATAATATATATACCATTCCGTCAAATTTGAATCAAGTTGAATTTGATCAAATTTATTAATTTATTGATTCATTTTTTGTTTACCCAAAATTAAGCCAAATCTGATTAAAATTAAGCTCTAATAAACGACTCCAGTTCGGATTGGGTCAGGCAACAATTCTTCCTTTTCATCTTCTTCTTCAACAACAGCAGCAGCAGTAGCAGTGAATAAGAACTCAATCAACCATGCTCTCTCTAGCCAACAACACTATAGCTACTACTACTGCTATTACTCTTCACTCACCATTGCCGCAGCCGCCACCACGCTTCTTGTCTCTCAGAGGAAGAAGAAGAAGAAGAACAACAACAACAGAGCAACTCAGCAGAACAAGAGCAGCACCTGTTAAATCCGTACAGAAACAGTTGCACACAGATTCTGCGCCATCTTCTGCTGCTATGAATTCTGATCATGAAAATCAGCAGCAGGAGTACAACTACGACGCGCTTGTAATCGGTTCAGGTATGGGAGGACTCGTCGCGGCGACGCAGCTTGCTGTGAAGGGTGCTCGTGTTCTCGTTCTTGAGAAGTACATCATCCCCGGTGGCAGTGCGGGACACTACACACGCAGTGGGTTCACCTTTGATGTTGGATCTTCTGTTATGTTTGGTTTTGGGAATAAGCCCAATCTCAATTTGATCACGCAGGCTCTCACCGCTGTCGGGAAAACTATACCCACTGTACCTGATCCTACCACCGTCCACTTCCATCTTCCTGAAAACTTCTCTGTTAGAGTTTACAGGGAATACGAACAGTTTGTTCAACAGCTTATTGATAGGTTCCCGAACGAAGAACGAGGAATACGAGCATTCTACGGCGACTGCTGGAAGGTATCATTGCTTCTAACGAACTATCTACTAGTAAATAGTGTTTGATCGATTTAATTAATTGATTGTATGTAGTGATTGTTGAACAAATAAATTAAGCAGATTTTTAATGCATTGAACGCATTGGAGCTCAAGTCATTAGAGGAGCCGCTCTACCTCTTCGGACAGTTCTTCAAGAAGCCACTAGAGTGCCTTACCTTAGGTATTACTAGCTTCTTAGAGAATATTTAACTGGAGAATTTGGTGCTTAGGATAGATTTCGTTCTTTATTGTCTATCTAACCACCAGTTTCAAGAAAAATAGACAATGATGATGAAATCTTGAATTTTTGCAGCATACTATTTGCCCCAAAATGCTGGAGATATTGCTTGCAAGTACATCAAAGATACTCAATTGTTGTCTTTCATAGATGCTGAGGTGTGATGGTATTGTTTTTTGTGTCTTCACTTTGATTAATTGCTTTTATTTGTCTTGTTTTGTCAACATAAGCATTCACGGATTTTCTTTTCGCTCTAGTGTTTTATCGTGAGTACAGTTAATGCTCTGCAAACTCCAATGATCAATGCTGCCATGGTAATTCGCGTAGCCCTTATGGTAAATGAGTCTCTTCATGATATTTTGGAGTTACAGGATTATCTTATTACTGGTCTTTGCTGGCAAACAGGTTTTATGTGATAGACATTTTGGGGGAATCAATTATCCCCTTGGTGGTGTTGGTGGAATCGCTGAAGCTTTGGCAAATGGCTTAGTTGAGAAAGGCAGTAAGATACTCTACAAGGCAAACGTGACAAACATCATACTTAAAAATGGAAAAGCTGTTAGTACTGCTCTTGTATTCCAAGCATTAGTGGTTCCTTTGAACAATGGTATGAATTTTAAATTAAAAGTCTGGATCTTATAGGTAGGAGTGCGGCTCGCAGATGGAAGGGAGTTTTTTGCTAGGACAGTGATATCAAACGCGACTAGATGGGACACATTTGGTATGCCCCATTTATATTAAGCTTAAATCTTAGCACTTTCCTTTTCCAATATATCAGCCTCCAGTGTCATCCCTCTTCAATCGCATAAGTTTCATTATTGAAATTGTAATGCGTATGTAAAGCCTAGAACTTGGAGGTATTATCTACCTCTAGTATGATGCCATTATGCCATCAGAACCAACTGTTCTATAAGGTACATAATTTTCTTAGCTTTCAGCTCATTCTATCAATCTTTTTGATGCAGGAAAGCTCTTGAAAATTGATGACCTTCCCAAAGAAGAGAAGAACTTTCAAAAGCTCTATGTCAAGGCCCCATCGTTCTTGTCTATTCACATGGGAGTCAAAGCATCTGTCTTGCCTCCTGATACAGATTGCCACCATTTCATCCTTGAGGTTGTCTTTAGTATGTTTGTGCATAAAATGTTATTTTGTTTTCAAGTTTCTAATGGATGATTGTTCTACCTGTAATGTATGAAGGATGACTGGGCCAACTTAGAGAAGCCTTATGGAAGCATTTTTTTGAGTATTCCAACTCTCTTGGATTCATCATTAGCTCCAGAAGGCCATCATATCCTTCACGTATTTACAACATCTAGCATTGAGGACTGGATGGTGATCACTGAGCAACCACTAAATTTCATGCAATTCTTAGCTTTAAATGAAATGACATATGATGTCTCTTTCAGTATGTGATGCTTAATAATTGTGATAATTGTTGAAAGCCTTTCTGTGGATAGGGTCTCAGTCAAAAGGAATATGAAGACAAAAAGGAGCTTCTGGCTGAAGAAATTATAAGTAGACTTGGAAAAAAGCTCTTTCCAGGGCTCAAAAGTTCTATAGTACTTAAGGAGGTAAGCAGGAAACATTTCTCTGTAATTTCAGACCAATTCTGAGCTATTTTCCATCTCTTTTATGTTGATAAGTTTTCATAGTGCTCATGTTTGTTCTGCGTTATGGTTGTGTATGCAACATCACTTTTAGTAGCATAACTGTGCTTCTGCTTTCCTTTTTTTTTTCATTTTCCTGAAGGAGACGCTATTCCATGAAATGAGGTTGATGTCTTTATAGGAACTCCATTGTATGTTTCAGGGAATAAAGTTTGGCCATCTCAAAGCAGCAAATTAACACCCTCAGAAATACATGGCAAATCATATTATTATCATAAGTTTTGAATATTGTATTTGTTTTTTGACAGTGGTTTGGGCTGTTCATTTTCTGTGGCACTTCTTTGATATGTTTACTTTGTGATGCTATCTCTTATTTAGGTAGGGACACCAAAGACTCATAGGCGATTTCTTGCTCGTAATGATGGGACTTATGGGCCTATGCCACGCAAAGTTCCAAAGGGTTTGTTGGGGATGCCATTTAATACCACAGTAAGTGAAATCAACCTGGATGGAGAGGTGGTTGTCAATTACTCCCAGCTATTGAGATGTCTTTTAATCTTATTTGCAGGCTATTGATGGTCTCTATTGTGTTGGGGATAGCTGTTTCCCTGGACAAGGAGTTATAGCTGTTGCCTTCTCAGGAATGATGTGTGCACATCGAGTTGCTGCAGATATTGGTAAGTGAGTCTATTTTGACTCCTTAAAATGGTTCTAATGGGTTGCGGTGGTCATTCCAATTTGTTTGTTTGCAATTTCCTACAAGAATATCGAAAATTTACACAACCAATGAGCAATTCCACTAGTACATCCAAATGCTCAAACTTTGAAATTTGTTAATACGAGAACCCTTTATTATTTCACATCTTGTTTGTTGAAAGAAGTTGACATAGGATCTGGAGGATGATCAAGAACTTTAACTCTTTCAAAGGCAAAACTTTTTCAAACTTGCTGGTGGCATGAAAACTCTGATATAAGCTGATATAAGAAAACATGTTGTCTTGGGCATTGAAACTTTTGTTGCCTTAGTATGGTCGACTAGGTATAGTTCTGATATTTGATTGATCAACTAGATTCTGTGAAATCTAATGCTTAATCAGGATGCTTCAATCCGTCTAGGTAAAATCTCTTTATGAAAAATTTGTTTTTTTAGTTTTAACTTAAGGAAAGAGGGTTGCTGAAGTTATCGTCTTTTCTTTACGACAAATTTGAAAATAGAAGCTAAGGTGAGACCTTTGCAGACATGATTTTTCTTTCCTATTTCAGGACTTGAACAAAAATCACCTGTTTTGGATGCTGCACTACTTCGGGTCCTTCGATGGTTAAGAATGATGGCATAACCAGATAACATTTGATGTTTCACTAACTGAGCTACTCAGTGCTCATCAGATATACATGTCTAATTATCTCAACTTTCTCTAAAGACTAAGATGTTTCCAGCAATCTGCTTCATCTTCACCATGCCATCTGAATGTGGAGGAGTGATGGTAGGAGGCCACATAATTTTGCTGACGGACGAACATAAAGCGATTCAACATATATGAACAGAGATCTAATAAGTTCATAAATACGATTGGCCATCTTTGATGCTGAAGGAGGTAGCACCTTGATGTAGGAGATCATTGTTGCTGAGGTCTGTATGCCTTTGGCATCCATAGAAGTTTAGTAGAGCATGCTTTAGGTAGTTCGAGATAGGATATATTAGGACTTTTAAGAATTGTATTTGCTCGAATGAAAAGGAAGATTCATGCTTTCAACATTTGCCACTATGCTGAATTTGCCGATGCTGTTAAGAGGGAATTAATGCAGATGATTGAGAAGTTATACACATACCCAACCGGTGCTCAATATCCTGCATCCATGTCATAGGAGAGTAATTTTGATTAGACCTGCATCTTTGGTTCTGCACCCTAATTCAAGGAATGCCTGCAGTGGCGTTGTTTCTCACCTTGTTATTTGTTCTATCAACCGATTGCTTTTATTTGATATTGCCTATGTAAGTTAATGGGGTTCCTTGTTTTTCAGCTTCAACCACCAGCATGTTAGTCTTGAAAGTTACCGCTTACATCGTAGTTCAGTAATGGTTACAAAATTGAAACAGTAAGAATCCAGATGTTTCCCATTGTAACAAGTAAATGTCCACATCCAAGTGATGCTGCTAAATTGTAATCAGTATTCTTGGGCTATCTATGTAATTTGTAGCTAGTCATCCTTAGTGATGCCGAGTGGTTTCTTTCTACATGTCAGGCTTAAGGAGCCAGCAATTCTAGACAGTGGCAAAATATACCCCTATTATGCATTTTTAGGAGGTTGTGATCTTAGCTACCTTGGAGCTGCATTCTTCTGAGGGATATGTATGCTAGTAGTCGGTAACCGAAAACCATCGCTAGAGCTTCTGTGACACCATTCCCAAGATTGTAGACATCCAAAAATGGTGGTACATGATGATACTGCTGTACCTTTGAGTAGCAGTCTGTAGGTATGGTAGTTGAATGACAAGTAGCGGATCCATGATATGAACACAGGGACTCTCTGGAGAATGATAAAACAGGGTGCATTTCAAATGAATAGGAGCATTTGAAACATATAACACCAAGGTATTAAGTAAAAATGTCTGACTTACAATACTTCTAATTGTATGCAACCATACTGATATGCTTTGCACATAGTTGTTAACGCTGTATATGTTGCATATCTTTGTACCTTCTATTGTTTTACACAGAAGAGTTTCAAGCAGTCGGTCTGCCTGCTAACCTTATTTTACGAGCAAATTGTTCATGTAATTCTTGTGAAATGAGATGATAATCACTTAATGGTTGGCGTATATTAGTTACAGCATATGATCTTTCACTTCTTTTCTTTACATCTGATCCTGGACAGTAGGTAGCCCTTTTTCTTCATTTTTCGTGTGCAGTAGTACTTAGTCCGCTCTATGTTCAGAACTCTCTATAATCTGAACTCTCGTATTGGAATTCAATTGGTTTTGCAGACAAAAGAGCAAGTAGCTAATTGAGTGTCCGACTCCGCAGCGCCCATGTATAGATGATATCGTACTGAAATTCGCTATGAAGAAAAGAAGGTTTGTTATTTTAGCTGGTGGAGACCTGTTGAAAGTGACCAACTCTCAGAAACCTATGTCCAGTAATGGACGGATACTCTTCGTCCGCGCAATTGTCAAATGGACACCAACACTTCTCCAGTCACCCTCTCCCAGATTCAAAGACTGACCACCACCCTGGCATCATTTCAAACAGATCGAACATGAACTAGTTCAGAACATAAGAATTTCTATCAGATTCTAAAACATAGTGGTATCACAGCTTGAAAAACGTTTTACCGTAGCAGATGGCAGTGGTCCTTTTTCACTTCCTGACTCCGCTATGGAAGCAAAAACCAATAGAGCGAGCTGATTGAAGAAACCGAACAATGCGTGTATACTTGCAAGCCACCGTTCACGCTTTCTCAGGAAAGGGATCGCAACCATGATAAGTAGCCACTAGTTTCTTTTCCATAAGAAGATATTGACATCAAGAGGAAATGTCCCTCAAAGACTGACACTTGCTTAACAGAAACATCCTTACATCAGAAGTTCACATAACCAGCTGAAGGAGGCATCCACAAAGAACAAAAGAGAACACAACGATTTTGAAAGAAAATTCCAAGTCAAGGTAACATTACCTCGCTTAATTACAGTGTCAAAAAGAATTCAGTAGCTCTCTATAAAGCCTCTATTGTGAAGTTCAAAAACTTTGATAATGGGTCTCACCTTATAAAAAAAATAAGAAAAAAGAAAAAGATGAACAAAAAAAAAAAAAAAAAGAGAGAGAGAGAGAGAACAAGTTGGAGGTATATCATGTGGCCAATGGTGATATGTATCAGGACCAAGTTGTCCTGCTGCCATTCCGTTTTGTACATGAGGAAAATGCCCTTGAACACTGAAGCTTTTGTGGCTTCTTAGCTATCATAAATGAGCTGGAACACGAAGTTATGGAAGCAGGAGACCAATCTAGGGTAGGCTCCAATTCATGCTAGCAGGCTTCCCTTTTAACACAATATTTTTCTCCAACACGAAATGATATAGGTCCCTCTGGCATTCATTAGCTACCATCAACATTTTTATAAACACCTTTTCTTTACAGGTAAAGGTTTTTCAGCCAATTATGGATGCCATAAATTCCTGATTTCCCACAAGCTTTCAGCAGTAACTGCAGAGACTTCAGTTATCCAATGTAGTCTACATGAAACACAAAATAGAACAAAGGAATAAGTATGTTTAACACAGAAGATGTTTAGCATGTGATGGCATGTAATTGAATTACAACAGTTGTGACCAAAGGACTAAGATGGTAACTTTTAGGAGTACTTGAGAGACAAATTGGTCCAAATCAGACAGCAGTGAACATGTTGGTCTTCAACTGCACTTGAGGAACCACATTGGTGTGCAACCAAAATATCTATGGCTCATTTGATGTGTAAGACTAACAAAGCATACTTGATGTTTTTAAAGGATGAGGAAATTGCTGTTTCTAAACTGTTAATGATTCCTACTTTCCATCTAGGCGAAAGCCTGAACATTTATAAACCGAATGGTAAAAGAATGTTACATTAAAGAAGACGATGAAGCTAACCCAGATACTTAACCAAGCTTTAATGCTTGCCTAAGGCCGAAACTGAGGTTATTTTGTGGAGCTTTTGAGCCAATAGTGACATTTCCTTTGTGCATCATTGCCACAAACTCATTGTAGTCTATGCGACCATCCTGGGAATTGGAATGCAAATTAATTTAAGGTTGCAGTACTCATGTCACATAGACCTTTGATATCTTATATACTTATAGATCAGCGAACAACTCACATTATCTTGATCCACATCCTTAATCATTTCACTGAGACGGGCATCCACTATACCAAACTCCTCACAGGCTTGTTGGAGCTCATCCTGAGTTATGTAGCCACTGCCATCTTTATCAAAATATTGAAATGCTGCAAAAAGGTTATCCTCCCTTTCCAATTTGTTTAGGTGCAGAGTAGCAGCTAGGAATTCTCCATAATCAATTGTCCCATTGTTGTCAATATCCGCCTGAAAGTTTATATCGAGATGTCAGGCATACTCTGACAATGACATGGAGAGTAGAGATGGAAAATATAGATATGCTTGGGCGTACTCTCATTAAAAGATATGGAGAGCAGAGATGGAAAATATAGATACGCTATGGCACGCTAATGGCAGATCAAAGTAAACAAACGAAGAGCTATGTGCAGCTAATAGAGCATACTGAATCTTTAGGTATAGCACAATTGTTCAAAAAGGAAAACACAAAATTGTGAGCAAAATATGCAATAGCACATTGGTAAACATCTAGTTTCTAACTATGTATGGGGTACAATGCCAATGTTTTTTTTAGTAAAAACCATCTTACCGTGCCAACTATGATAGATGTCTATAAGCTTTATCTATTGACACAATTTATCTTAGTGGGAGAATTATTGTCTTCAACGTACACTGCCTTGAAAGTAGTCAACACACGTAAAGAATTAGAATTTAGTGAACCTGAACTCTTTTGGAACATACCGCTTCCATCAGAGCTGAAATTTCCGAATCCTTGAGATTTGCACCCACTCTTTCCAACCCAGACTTGAGTTCTTCTAATGTAATGTTACCACTACCATCTGTGTCTATCATTTTAAACATTTCTGTCAAGCCTGCTATTTCTTCTTCTGACAAACTCTCTGCAATAACCTGCAAGGATTTGAGATTTAATATTCTTGTTCATATTTCTCAAAGAAAGAAAATTAAGTTTCTATTGACACCATAGCTATATTATCAAATTGCATGTGTTTCAAGAAAGGCCCTTGATTGCAGCAGTGCAAGCTAGTCAAACTATTCAAAGTTTATAAGCTCTGTATGTCAGCACTTACTTTTGCCTTTTTGCAATTATGTATGCCTACCATAAACAATTTGCTAAAACCCAAGCAAGAATAGATTATTGTAGGAAAATTGTAAAATCTATAAACTCACCCGAAGGGCCATTTTCTTCAGTTTATTCATTGCCGAGAATTGCTTTAAACGTGTCAAAACTGCAGAATCCAAAGGCTTATCAGGAGCAACTCCATCAATTTGGACCCAAGGATGACCTGAAAGATGAAGAAACAAAAGCAGACATGCATCAGTAAAATGATGTTCTTCTAGGAAGCTTATATGATCTTTTTAGCAAGGCCTTATCCTTTACGATGTACTTTTTGTTAAAGCAAGTACTGCCCCCTGTTCATCTAATGTTGTGATTGACCAATGTAGTTTAGGGAAACAGCTATAAAGTTATTTGTAGAAAAGTTAGATGCTAAAGACATTTGCTCGTTTTACATAAATGAAAAGTTTATAGGAATGCAGATAAACATTACAAATTCATTACCTCATGAGTCAATGAAAAAACCAGTAGTGACGAATGACCATAGAAGAAAAAGGGGTAGTAGTTGCAGTCCAAAACTAATAGTGAGAGCAATTCAGAAGTACTTGGATAAGAGCTAAATACCAGTTCAAACTGCATTTTAGAAGAAGACATGAGATGCCTGTGCCTTTTTAGGATGGATGCATGCTTACATAGAACTTCATGTGCAGTCAATCTTTTCTTGGGATCCCTCACAAGCATTTTCCTAACCAAATCCTTTGCGCTCTCAGAGATATTAGGCCATGGATCTGACACAAAATCAAGCTCCCCTTGTAAAACCTGCTCAAATATTCCTTGCTCTGATTCTGCATCAATCATCAATGTAAACAGTATAGAATCAATCATCTAAGAGTTTACAATGTTTTTATGTTATCATCTTCAGGCAAGCAAAATGGTGTATTAACTATTCCGAAAGAAATGAGATTTTTTTTTCTCACCGTCCCAAAATGGAGGTACTCCACTAAGTAAGATGTAGATTATGACCCCAGCACTCCATACATCTGCCTCGGGGCCGTAAAACTTGCGCAACACTTCTGGTGCCACATAGTAAGGGCTCCCAACAACATCAGTCAGTGCCTCACCTACCATCAATCTAATAGATTAAGCCAATGCTACTTACTAGTCACTCTATTCAAACGAATGAAGCGAAAAGCTAGAGTTGTTCAAGCTATGTCAGATACCTGGCTTGAAGAACACAGACAGGCCAAAATCGATTGTTTTAAGAGGAGCATCATCGCCACTATGGGTAAATAGAAAGTTTTCTGGCTTCAGATCCCTATGCATAACACCAAGGGAATGACAGGCCTCAACAACAGAGAGTATCGTGCGCGCAAGAGCAGCAGCGGCCTTCTCAGAGTAATGCCCACGTTTAATAATTCTATCAAACAGTTCACCACCCGCACATAGCTCCATAACAAGATGCACAGCGGTAGCATCCTCATAAGCACCAACAATTGACACAACATTTGGGTGGCCAGCAAGATGATACATGATCCTAACCTCCCGCCGAACATCCTCAACATCTTCATCGGTCATAAGTTTCCGTTTTGCGATCGATTTGCATGCAAACTCACGTCCGGTGGAATTCTCAACACACAAATGTGTCGTACCAAACTGCCCTTGCCCAAGCTTACGCCCTAACGTGTAGAGATCTTTAAGATTCCCCGTTTTCCGGCCGAGAACGGAACCAGCACGTAGTCCAGCGCTCTCCAACCGTTTCATCATCATCTTCCTTCTTGTTTCTTTATTTCTCCTCGATTCTTCTTCTTCTTCTTTGCCGTCGTCAGCAGGCTCTTTCCCCTTCTCTTGTTGTTCTTGTTCTGGATTTGGTTCAGATTTTGTGTTGATTGGTTGTGATTGTGGTTGTTGTAGCTGTTGATCGAGGGTAGGTTTGAGATTGCCAGGGCGCCAGAGAGATTGGAAGAAGCCATTGCGGGCCCCAGCAGGCGCCGGGGCGGTTGGTGCTGCAGGAGCAGGGCCATTAGAAGAAGCGTTGTTGCCCATTAGATGAGAACTCCGGAACGGCAACGGTGGCCGCCAGCGCGAGAAGAGAAACAAGAATATAAATAAAAGAACCTTTTTTTCTTTCTGTTGGAGATCGTCAGTTAGTTAGATGCAACGGTCCAACTGCCGAATCAGGAAAGAGAGGCAGAGAGAGAAAGAAAGGTGCATGTGCGCGTCACGTGATTTCCATGGTGGATTTAAATGAATCTGACACCGTAACTTGTTGGGCCGGATCGATGCAGCTGATTCCGTGGCCTATACTCTTATTCCTGGGCCTAATGATATTTTACAGTTAAACATTATATTATATATTACAGAACCACAGGGTTTTAACTGCAAAACTATCTTCCCTGATAAACCCTACTACTAGCCTTCTTCCTCTTCATTCTTCAAAATACCCGCTCTGCTTGAAGATGCCAACAAAGTCCATGGCCAAGAACAAGAAGAAGAACAAGATCAACGAGAAGATTAAGAGAAGAAGATTAGAAATTATAACAACAATAAAAGATATCAACCAAGAAGAAGAAGAATATGAAGAGGAAGAGGAAGAAGATGTTGAAGAACAAGTAGCTGTAGATCAAGAAGTTGAAGAGGGAGGAGAGTTCTTGGAGTTCGATCTGAAGCCAACAGTGAGTTCCAAGACCCACTCAATCCAACCACTCGGTAATCTTCTCTTTTCTTCTTCCTCCTCTACCGCCGGCAACATTCGCGATTCCGGACTTGGGTCTCTCTCTGTTCTCTGCGACGAGCTTCTCCTAGACGGTGTTCTTTCTCTTCTATCTCCGCATGACCTTACCGCACTTTCTTGCGCAAGCAAATCTCTTTATCTCTTCTCCGACCACGATCCATTGTGGAAATCTCTACTTCTTTCTGATCCTGAGTTCACCAGCGGCGGCGGTGACGGAAAAAGATTCCATTTTTACGGTTCTTGGAAGTCTACTTTGGTTCAGAAAATTTCAGAGAAACCGTACCGGCCGGCTGAGATCAATATCAGAAATTTCTACTCAGATTACTTGTTTCAGAGCTGGCTCTGTGCCAATCTCGCGTTCAAACCACAATGGATGGAGACTGACAACATTTCTCGAAGGAAAGCTGCTAACTTTACCGTCTCTGATTTCATCAGAGACTTTGAAGAGCCCAATAGGCCTGTGTTAATAGAGGGCTGCGTCAATTCGTGGCCAGCAATGCGAAAATGGGAAAGAAGCAATCTTGTGAAGATTTGTGGGGGCTCGAAGTTTGCTGTTGGTCCGATCAAGATGACAATGGAGGATTACTTCCTCTATGCTGAAAAGGCCAAGGAGGAGAGGCCGCTGTACTTGTTTGATCCCAAATTCGCAGATAAAGTGCCAGAATTAGGATCCCATTATGAAGTCCCAGAGTATTTCAGGGAGGACTTGTTCAGAGTGTTGGGGGAAGAGGGACGGCCAGATTACCGATGGATTATTATTGGGCCACAGGGGTCTGGGTCATCGTTCCATGTTGACCCCAATTCAACTTCGGCTTGGAATGCCATTGTGAAAGGGTCCAAGAAATGGGTCATGTTCCCTCCAGAAGTTGTGCCCCCTGGTGTGCACCCTAGCCCAGATGGGGCGGAAGTAGCATGTCCAGTTTCAATTATGGAGTGGTTCATGAACTTTTATGGAGCATGTAAGAAGATGAAGAAGAGGCCAGTAGAGTGTGTGTGCAAGACAGGGGAGGTGGTCTTTGTGCCCAATGGATGGTGGCATCTTGTCATCAACCTCGAGGATTCCATTGCCATCACACAAAACTACGTTAGTCAGTGAGTTACACTCGTCTGTCCTCTTGCTTAATGTTTTCTTTATTGTTAGATTGAAACTTATATATGATGCAATTGATTATCTCTTGCATGGAAGTTAGATTGATCAGGAACTCCTGTAATGGTGAAGACTGTTCCATATGAAACTTGAAGTTGGCAATCTTACCTTACAATCAACAATTGATCAATGACTAGGTCGGTGATGTCGCTTCAATTACTTAATTAAACATACTTTTATGTCAATAGGTTGCTCAAATCGAAGTTTGCATCTGGAAACATTATTATCTACATTGATTCAGTCAAAGTTAAGGTTCACATGAAATAATTCACCATTATGGAAGTATAAACATCTAGGAGTAAGATTCCTCTAATGCTACAGTGGCGATTAAATCCCCTTGTTGGAAATATCTACGCCAAGTTTCTTCAAATGGGTTTTGATTTCTCCTATCAAAGTAAATGGTTTTTAAGTTCATGTAAGCTAGAGTGAGGCCTCACTTGAGAAACAAGAATCTTTAACTCAGTGTTAATACATCGCTTTGTTGTTCCTGAACTTTCAGAGTATCTCTTTTAAATGCAGTTTAGTCTTTAAGTCTGAGATTTGGGTGCTGCATGTATTGTCCTGATGGCATTTTTACTCATCTTTTTTTAAAGTGCTGTGCTGACTACCTCTTCAGAGTTTTCATAACAATTCTAACAAAACTTTGAAAATGCATTGGTGTTTGAGAATTGCTGTTGTAGTTGATTATGAAAATGTATTGGTTTATTGTACTGTAAAGTTGCTTTCTAGAAATTCTGCATTAACACGAGCAATTGAGCACCATGCATCACACAATGAAGTGTATAGAAATACATCCTATATAAAGGGTGTTTAAATTCCTGAATCATAGGAACTTTTTGTTAAGTTCCAGGGCTAAGAAATGAGCAATCTTTGAAGTTTCAGGATCACAGACGATTTTAACCTAACCTGGCTATAGCATTTTATTGTAGTCATTTCTTCTAGCTTGTTATCTGTATGTCAATAGTTGTGTTCGAAATCTTTGAATGGTGTCTCACTTCATCGGTTCTGGTAGATGTTACGATATTTTGGATATCTTTTTTGCAAGTTCTAAAATAGCTTATCTGGTCTAATTTTCTTGCATCATCATTCATCTAAGGTTGCTTTTCATGGCACTTGTATTCCCAAATGCCTTAATGAACTCTTATCTACATTAACTTGATCATCCTCCTGTAATTTTTCTTTGCTGCACTGAGCTATGCTAAGTGGCTTCTAGTTTCTCTTCTCCATTTGAATATCACTACGAACTGGCCTTTTATATCAAAATCTGTGTTCGAGAGAATATCTGAATCTGATATTGAATGTAAACACATTATGCAGGAGGAACTTGTTAAATGTGCTGGACTTCCTCAAGAAGCCAAATGCTCAGGAGCTCGTATCTGGAACCAAGGATAGAGTGAACTTGTATGACAAGTTCAGGACTGCCATTGAAGCGTCTTTCCCTGGTAGAATTGATGAGCTGATATCCAAAGCTGAAGAGAAGAAGGCTCAAGAAAAAAAGTTTAGCTTTTGGGAATCTGTCACTGATGCACACACAGGGGGATTCAAGTTCTCTTTCTAGATTATGAAACCATAAGCTGCAGAATAATTATGGAAGCTCAACCTTACGAGGTCTTTTACAAGAATTTTCGGAAAATTGGCTCATTCAATTTTGATTGTTTATAGATATTCATGACCGGATTGTGCGTCATTGATGCCATTCATGTTGAATTTACTAAATAGATGTATTTCAGAAAATTGTGTTGGCCAATTCCCTATGAGCTTTGATATAATTGACACATCATCTTGTTCATGAAGAATCTTTCATTCCATATTTGTCGCAGTTCCTTTTTGGTTGGTGGAATTACCTTGCCTGGGGCAAGTGATCAAAGAGTTTACTTGATGCCATTGCTCCTGGATGGTAAATCAGAGTTTATATCATGGTATGTATTCTGGTATCAAATAATCTTCGATATCAACTCATGATCGAAGTGGTCGATAAGCATTTGGAAAGGCACATATTATGTGGGTAAGTTTGAATTTTGAAATCCCTCAAGCAAGATTCATCAGAAGATAAGGTATAAGAACCTTGACATTAGCAGGGAAGTCATCAAACTTGGAGTGTACCATAAACTCCTTTATAGTAGAGCCCAAACAGAAGGAAAATGCATGCACATCCTGAGAGATTATAGAACACGCCTACGGACCCAAATGATCCCAAAGAAGTTGTGGGTAGATGAAAAGGTCAAACCCTTAGGAATCTTGTAATTGCTGCTCTGTTCTCTGAGTTTCCTAGAAGGTAATGGTGAGCAATAGACGTTTTCCGCAATACCCACAAGAAAGAGAGCCGCTCCTGGGATCCTCAAGTCCTCCGCAGGCTCAGGCATGTCAGGAGTCATGTACTGAACATGTATCATGATGGCTGCACTACGTTGCATATGCCTGCTGTACATATGAATGAGTAGTATCCCAAACACCCTCCTACCCAAATAGACACTGTGGCAGCCTGAAGCAAGAGTTGGCTAGCTCTAGCAGGGACAACAACAGCAAAGGAGGCCAAGCATGCAGTGAAGGTTGGGACGTAGTACAGCAGCATCCCTGCCCTGCTTGGAAGCACATCACTACAGCAGCAGCAGTTTCCTTTAGCTTTCAATACTGCACATGTTTGTCACTCACCTCTGAGAGACCAAGACCAAGGCACAGATGCCAAAGTGAAGAGACTGCAGCCACAAACGGTAAGGAAGAGAAAGATGACATGGTCTGGTTCTGACCATAACAGCCAGCTTCTCACAGATTCCTGTTAGCATATATCGTGATAACAAGTATTTTACAAAAACAAAAGCAAGCATTTGTTCTGAGAAGAAGACTTGGATTTACTTAGTATAAAGGATGGGAAAAAGAAAAAAGAAGAAGGCAAGAAGACCCGATCGATTCAAACAATCCCAAACCCTTCCTGCTGCGGTCGGTGGTAAGTCGCTGCACAAGCTATTTGAAAGCTCACGACAGCCCTTCCCTGAACCTAAAAGGAACTCCACATGTCATTGACCATAATCTGAAACCTGCACATGCTAAGAATCCTTGATATTTGACTTTCGTAGGAAGATTCAAGAAAATGGCAGAACTTTCCAGAACTAGAATAACAGAGATGGAAAAGTACAGATACAGATTTTAACTGCAATTAGATCAACCAAAGCTGGTTGCCAGTTTTAACATGCATTCCAAAACACAAACCAGCGATACATGAGTTGTACAGATTCAACACAGTTGCTCATGGAAGATCATTGAAGCCGTCTCTGTGCTCTTGACAGAAATCTCTTCTGCCACATGAGGGAGGACTTTTCCAACAGAAGCAACAGCCCAATCTTGCCATCCGATAGTCCAAACGGGTGCCTAACAGAATCATATCATACAATTTAGAAAGGAAATTAGTATCTTTCATAAAGAAAACTCACAACACGACTGACGAATAAATTTTGATGAAGCCCTTACCTGATTCGAGATCTCTTTCTCCAGAAAAAAAAAGAGAAGACCCACTGTAGTAAAATCACATGTAAATCAGCTATGAGGTTGGATGCGTTTCAACTTTAAGATGATTATACAAATGAAAAACCAGATTGAGGAAAAAATCGCATGTACAATAAACCAGAAGAAAAGAGATTGTGAACAGAAACTCAATGACTACAAGCAGCACGCCAGAATTTGTTTAGAAAACCAAGTTCCTTGAAACAAATACATTAGACCTCTCTCAAAAATTGCACCCATAATGTAATCAGACTTAGTACATACAAAGTGAATAAGTAACAAGCAAGTGCCATTAAAATTTTCAAATGTTAAAAGATGATTTCATCTACTCATATGAGGACCTTTGTGCTTATATACTAAAAAGCCTTTCTCTTAAAAACTTACAAGATAAAAGTAAAAGTATCTACTAAGCAAAAACGCGTAGCACTAACACCTCCAGCCAAAAGCTGTCAAGAAAAAAAAAATCATGGACTTTGACCTTTAGAAAGTCCATGAATTTCTACAGAAAAATATCACATTGCTTGTATTGGTAATGGCTATTCACATAAATGAATATTGTTGGCCATCCAACTTATCCTGTGAGCACTTGAAGCATGGCTGGTAGGCACCAAAATATCATCATGATATAATCGAACCCACCAACACCATGATTAAGCTATCTGCACTAACAGCAGGTCCTCAAGGAACTCTGACTTGCCACCAACAGATGGAAATTTATCAGTATAACAAAACCATTAAGGGTAAGCTACTCACTTGTTGCAGATGTCACTGCTAGTTGTACATATCAATTCCAACATTGACTAGAATTGAAATTATGCCATGCATACCACCATAGCAGCATAGGCCGCTCGTGTACACTCATTCTTATCAGTTCCAAGGGAAATGGATATTAACTACACAAACTCAAGTCCCTGGGTCTCATTATCTGCCAGTAATTATTCCTATGTGCAGCTAAAACTCAATCTCATCTTCATTGTGGATTTAACATCCAGTTAATTGCCCCTGTCATGGTATCATGACTGATTGTAACGTTTTTCTCAGAAAATTTCAACAATTCCATATTGCAGCATTACATAAATAACTAATATTGATGCCACATGTTCTGCATGAGGACAGCGTAATATCATGTTCTTCAATAGGCTGTTTCAATTATAGAACCTTTGCAACTAGCTGCAGTCAAACAAAGATGTTATGCATGATAATGAAGTTATCTACCTTGAAAGCTGCAATGATAGAGAATCTTGTGAAGAATGATTGGCGCCTGTAGAAGATCTTCCTCTCCGGCATTTGTGGCTCCTTGCAGAGTTGTTGTGCAATCTCCCTAAGCAGCACAGCCTGCGCCTTGTCCGCACTCATAGCTACGATGGCCTGTCTCATAGACTCCCTATCTGCTTCCAGTGCCTGCAACCTAACGTAAAGCATCTTAATCTCATCCCCTTCATCCCCTCTCTCCTTCAGCTTAACACACCTCTCCCTCGGTGTCCCAACATAATCCTCCGGGGCACCATGCACCGCGTCCACCGTACAAACCCTAGCATCATCACCAATATCACTACTCTCAACAAACGCAGGATCATGCGCAAGTGATAAAGGCGAGCAAGGGCCCCCAAAGCTCTCAAGTGACAATCTCCTATGAAGAGTAATTATATTCTTCTCCTCTGACCAACAATTTGACGACGACCTCTCCACCCGTCCAATCCGTTGTTGAATCGCATCCAAATCTTCATCCCCCCAATCAAATTTGCCAGCGCAGCGTAAGTCGGGCAAGTTCTCGCCAGAGAAAGAAGATTGTTGCTGTTGATTTCTCAGCTGAACCGAAAGCGATTGTATCTGTAGATCCTTGCGGAACAGAAGATCATGAAGCTGAGCAATCTCCTGCTGATTGTGAGCGAAACGTTCATCAGCGAGCCGGCGGAACTGCCTAGCGTCCATCAAAGCGTCCGCGCGTTCTCTTTGAAGTCGGAGAATCATCGACATAGCCTCCGACGCCGCAGAGGCAGAAGCGGAACGTTCGGCTTCCAGTTCACCTTGAAGAGAACGAACGGTTTCACGGAGACCGTAGACTTCTGAGGCCGGACCGACGCGGACTCTACGAGGAGCATGACTACCGGTGGTGGTGGTTTTGGTTGTGCTGCCGCCGCAGCAAAGGCAGTCGCAGGAACAGCAACTGCTCCTTACTGCCACCACCGACCCACCAGGTGGGTCACCCTCCATTGATGATTGAAACTTCTTCTAGAATCTTCTTGTTCGCATCAGAGAAGAATAAGAAGAAGGGAAAAAATAAGAACGAAGAATGAAGGAGAAGGAATTGTTTGAACGGAGAATGGAGAAGAAAGGGAGCGGAATAAACGGAAAAGCTAAAAAACTGGAAGGAAAATAATGAAATTGATTGGAATGGAATCCCAAAAACAGGAAAATTTTTGGGTGTTCCCCGCCGCATCAGAGATGCGTTGTCGTCGTTGTTCACAAGGACGGGTCCCAAAATGAGCTCTTACTTAAAAAATTGAGCTCTCACTTCAGGATTTGGTTTAGAAAATTGGCAAAAAAACCAATACTTTTTTGCAAGAAAAAATATTTTTATTGTGTAAAAGAACACACCAGCCGACCAGCGTAGAAAAACAGCTGATAAGTGTGGGACAGAACAAACGCTCCCCAAGTGGTTTGATTTTTAACTTCACATTTTGAAATGGCTTAAAGTTAAAATTTCCGTATTATATATACGTGGAATCGGATTAATAACTTCAAATTTAAACTTACCCTCCGAAAACAATTTTGGTCATGACTTTAGTCACTTTATAAGACATTTAAGCTTTGGAAAACTCTTTAGAACGTTCTCATTTTAATGGCGTATTTATTAACACCTCAAATTTATTTTTTAAATTTATTTTCAATATAAAATATATATATAAATTAAAATAAAATTTTTTATTAATAAATTTTCTTAAAAAATTATTTTTAATACTTATTATAAATATTAAATTAATATATAATTTTATTTTTCTTAAATATTTTAATTTTTAATTTTATTTTTAAATTAACATTTAAAAAATTCACTTTACCTATTTTATCTAGAAAGTAAACACACCCTTACCTGCACAACAAATTTCACTTTTTTAACTTATTTTTAATATAAAATAAATAATAAATTTAAAATAACTTTTTATTAAAGAATTTTAAATTTACTATTAATATAAAATAAATATAAAATTTTAATTTTTAAATATTTTTAATTTTTTAAATTTATTTTTTAAAACTCAAATTTATCTTAAAGTAAACACATCCTAACCTTATTTTTTATATTTCAGTTTAATTCGAACTTATTGAGCTCATTTTTAAAATATTGATTATCGAACTCAATTTTTATTAATTAAAACGCAACTTCTAAAGAGTATAGGTGGTGTCATTTTTAACTAAGTGGATGTTTGGAAAGAGTTTATCTTCTTTTTATTTTAATTTTTTATTTTATATTTCCAAATTATGCTTTTATAATATTCTATAATTTTTTAAAAATTAAAAAAATTTACTTCGTAAGATCTTTACTAACTATTTTGATTATATTTTTTTAAATAAAAAGATGGCTTATTTTTTAAAATTTTTAAATATCTTTATTTTCAAAAAAGCTCTCAATAAGTACTACCAAATATCTTCTAAAACTTTTATTAGATTAAAACACACCGGTTACTAAAATCAGAACTCACCGGACCTATCTCTAATACATATTTTATCAAACTCAAATTTACTAAACTTATCTTTTCTAATTAAAAACACAGCTCTAAAATAGCGCAGATAGTGCCTTTTCTAAACTAAAATTTTTATCAGATTAAATAATCGGTGAATAAAAACTATAGTTATAATAACCGCACCGGTCCACTAGGATCAATCTGAAAATCGTCGATCCAGAACGTAAATCGGTCCGAATTAACAATAAAATCGCCTATGCAATTGACTAACTCTCCGACCTGCTTCAACCCGCTCCGAACTACTTCAATCCGGTCGACCCGCTCGTCTGGATCAAATTAGATTAAATTAAATTTAAAAAAATTTTAAATTTGTGATATATTTGATGCAAAAATAATTATTAAATATTTTATATTAAAAATATATAGTTTAGATTTTGTATTTGGATGTGATAATATAAAAAATTAAGTTTGTTATGTTTCATTTATAAATATTTATTATTAGTAATTTTTAATTTTTATATTATTAATTTTGTTAAGAAAAATAATAAAATAATGTTAAAACAAAGAATTCTTTTTTATATTTTTTATTTAAATATTTTTATACTTTTTCTGTATATTTTTTGTTAGGTCATTTTTTTTTTTATACTTTCTTATTAAAAAAAATCTTTTCGCTACTGTCAATATTTTAGTATTTTTAACTCGACGGGTCGCAGGAACAGGTCACCCTGCGACCCGTTGAACCAGACAGCATTCTGGTTCAACATCCGGACTAATTTTTACAACTACACTAAAAACGTTAGCTGCCCACATGCTCGCAGATACTGCGAGTTACTGCCATCACCAAGAATCCAATTAGCAAACCCTTAAACTAAATATCATAATGCCACAATATGCTAGTATGCAATTTTGTTGTTCTTCGTAACAGTCAATCTTCATGACAACAAACTGCACATTACAGTTACATATACAGTGGTTTAATTGGCAAAGAATAGAAGAAAAAGGTCAGAATTATGGATTGATTGTACATACATAACACAGATTTGCAACAGAAGAGAATGACAAAATAATTGCTGGATCAGTTAATCCGGTAGTGCTTAAAAAAATAGCAACTGAATGTGGCCAATGAAGAAGTTGGACGGAAATACAATTCATTATTGTACAGGCAGCAACGGTATACATTCCAACAGACATCTTTCAATATCATTAAGATCTGATTCTACCTTCTTGGAAATGTAGGATACACACTGTTTGGAGGTTGAACCAGCTGCACTGTCACTCGTGCCCTCCTCCAGCAAGTGGCTCAACTGCCGAATGACTATAGTTCTCTGATGTGTTAGATCGTCAAGGTATTGCTTCTCCTGCTTCAGCTCTTCCTCACACATGTCTATCTCCGCCACCCCCAAGTCTGAAAGGAATATACTCTCTTGGTATTCAACCAGCACAGTCGCAAATTCCTTCATGCCCTGCTCTATCATTTCCACAAGTGTTTCCTGATCCTTGACAATGCATTCTAACAAGAGTTCTGCCTCCTCCAGTGAGGGTGATAGGCTATCTATATCAGACAGCAAACGGCTTATCTTAGCATCCAGTGATTCTGAAGTCTTTCTAGTCAATGATATTTCTTTCTGCACAGTTACAAGCCTGTCCTTTACCTGCTTCAATTCAGACGACAGTTTGGTGCGCTCCTCCTCAGACTTGAGCAATTCAGAAGCTTTCCCAAAATTCATGGCTCTTGGGGGAGCGTCGCTTATGTTCAAATTGTCAATTGCAAACAGTACCTTCTCAGTTTCCTTTCTTCTAGCATCTGCATCCTGAAATTTCAACTTCAGGCAATCAATGTTTTTCTTTAATTCAACTTCAATTTCTCTAGCTTTGACGCAGGTAGCATTAGCCTCCTCCTTACAAATTTGAAGACATTTCAAATCCTCATGCTTTTGCTTTAGTGGTCCAGAGTATGAATCAACTCTTTCCCTTGCTTGGACCACTCTTTCTTCCCAATGGCATTTGTTTGAAGATAACTTTTGCATTGCAGATTTTAGAGCCAAAAGCTTGTTACTCATTCTAGCTTTCTTCTCTTGTCTTCCAGATAGATCAAATTTGAGAGAGGAGAGCTGCTGCTTCTTCAACTGTAAATCATGATTTTTGGCTTCAATTTTCTCTTGGAGACCATCTAGATTGACAGTTGCCTTCTCAAGCAACTCAAAATGTTTGACACATGTTCCTGCAACTGCCAACTTATCTTGCATCATCACAAACCTATCCCTTACAATGTCAAGGCTCTCAGCCTCAAATGCTAAAAGCTTCACATCTCCTTCAAGTTTGACCTTATCATCATGTTCGACAAAATTACTTGCGTCTTCTCTATTAACTAATAGATCTTCTGGGAAGCTGCAATTCTCTTTAGCAGCATTTTCCAGCTCCAAAGAAGAAAGCCTTCTTTTGAATTCATCCCTCTCATGCATTGCAATCTCGTATAAGCCCATCAATCTCTCATTCTCCTCATGCATCTCTTGGAGCTGGCTCTCCAGGTCTTCCACATCCTTTATTTTTTTGAAGCAATCAGTATCACCAACAGGTTCAAGTCCAACACCCGATGAGTCATCTGCAATACTGCAGTCGTTACCGCTGCCCATGCATTCAGTGGTAGGCTGAGTTCCAACTCTTCCTTCAGTAACTACACTTTCGTAGAGTTCAATTAGTTTCTTATTGTCTTCTAGAAGAACCTGAACTTTTGATCGCAACTCTTCATTTTCTTTGGAAAGTATAATGGCAGTTTCATGTGCATGTGCTTCTCGCTGGCTTGCGGCCGCTATAGCATCAACCATCGTTTTAAGCTCCAACTGATCATCAGATGAATCACTCAAGCTCAAATCCAAAAGATTGTTGCTCAGCAAATAGCGATTTTCTTCAGAACAAGAGCCAACAAACTTTCTCTGTTCGTCCATCTCAATGAGCAACTCATCCACTCGCCTGAAAAATAAAATAAGAAAAAAGCCAACTTAGCTAACAACTTTTACAAATCATGCATATAGTAATAGTGGCACTACCTCTCCAACTTTTCCTTAGCGTCCAGACATGAATTCAAATTTTTACGAAGTGCATCTATTTCCCTCTGCTTTTGTATATCCTGCATCATTTAAGCAGAAACATTCACATCATTAACCATAAATTTGCGACCAAAGTAACAGCGAGTTGTTATTGGAAGATATAAACTTTGCCAGGACTGACCTGTAAACGAAGAAATTCATTTTCTTCATTCGCTGAGGATTCCCACGACAATGATAAGTCCTGCATAGAAACCGAACAATATAGGAAAGAAAAAAGATTTCTTCAGTTACTTGGTACCAAGTTCATCTACAATGCTGATCACTAAATCAGCATTACTTCTGGACTTTACTGAGAAAACTAAGAGAAGTGGACAGGAGAGATCCACTATGTAAGAAGTACCCTCATAAGATATCATTGACCAAGAAAACCTCCCTACCACTGGATTTAGAGTAAGTGAATAACTTGTTACAACATTGAACTAATCTTAAATATTGTTCCAAAGCATGCATCACAAACACTTGGTGTGTTACAGAGAGTAGAAACCAGCAAATCAAAACTTCTTCTAAAAGATGGGATTTGACCTTGGAAACATCTTGCTCTTTCTCATGCATGAGCTTCCAGTCCAGCGCCTCTAGAAGCTGCACATCATACACAATAAAGTGAGCACAAAGAAAAATTAATCAAAATGACATGTAAGTATCTGAAACTACTACACACCTTATCTTGCAAAACAGTAAGTTGTTGATTCAGCATGTCCCGTTCACCTTCCTCTACAAAAGATTGTAACCTGAGGCATAGAATTATATGAGACAACATGTCTTGCAATTTAGGAAATTTAGCCAAGAGAGAATTATAAGGTAAGTATACCTCCTCAATTGCTCCTTAAGTCGTAGGTTCTCCATGGCAAATCTGGTTACTTCTGGATTTCGATCCACCTGATTCCGAAGGATCTCTATCTCCTTTAATAGGTCTTCCCTTTCTTGCAAAAGGTGTGATTCGGCAGTGAGTTTCCCAGAAGAAACTGCTTCTAATCTTTTTATTCCATCCTCTCGAAATCGAAGTCTCATTTTTAAGCCTTGTACCTCTTCTGTTCTTTGAGCAGCCTGATGCCAAAAAGGTAATAGTGATAACACTTGAAAATAACTGTATAAAAAGCTTTAATATTGAAAGGAGAATGCTGGTGAAGTATGCTATTTTAGCTGGGGCATTCTAACACAATGTGTTCAGGGTAATATGACGGTTTTATGAGAATGCCAAATAAACATATGCATCCTTCCTTCTCTTACCAATTGCTCTGCAGCCTCCTTTTCAGAAGTCAAAGCTTTCAATGCTGTTTCTTTCTCTTGATTTATTTTGAAAGCTGCAATGAGAGCTGCCTCGTATTCTTTTCTCTAGCATTACAATTGAGAACAAACATCAGAAAGTAGTCTAGTTAAATATATCATAGAACACCAAATTCTATTCCTAAAATAAAATGTTTACGCTGGTGGTCACTGAAGTAGAACTTCATAAATAACCAAAGATTAGTAAGAACGAAACACTCACTTGAGTAAGCTTTTTGTCTAAGGTAAGAGGGCTAAAAGATCCATGAATCCCATCCCATTTTGAGATGGCTGGAGTTTCATATAAACTTGCATTTATGACGTCAGCTTCTTGGTTTTCATCTCCAATGTTGACTAGACCTTGCAAACGGCTTACTTCTTTCTGAAAGTAGTAAAAGAGAGCGGCACATGAGAGCCTTAATAAGGAAAGGAGATTATTAAGTAACTTATTCAGTAGTCACTAAAAACAGTTTTAAGTGTGCAATCAGATAAAAAGCATGTTCATTGAATTATCAAATATCATTCTAGTACAGTTCTTCTGTACAACACTGCATCTTTTGGGAATCTGCATGGCACTGCTCAAGATCATATATGAACCTTAAGTTGCTGAATCTGTAATCTCATGGAAAGCACATCTCCAGATGCATCTTCATTTACTACTGCCTGAAAAAGTAAAAAAATACAGTTACATTCTGCAGATAAGATGCTGAGTCATAATAGCGTAGAAGTACTACAATCCTCACATTGTTCCTGATGTACTTGGCCCGTTGTGCAAACTTCAAAGTACTTAATGTTTCTAAAGCACAGCTGCAAACGTGGAATGGAATAGTCAGGAAAACACGCAAGTGAGGGTATCTTATCAAGCACATAATCTAGGGTTATGGACTAATTAAAAGCTAATACAAGACCACTGACCAATTCGAAGGACTGATATTTGCAATTATAATAGTTTTAGAATTTCCTCCTAAAGAGTCCTGCAAAAGGTCAAGATGATATAAAGATATAACATTCAGATGCAGTCATTTGCCTCTCTCAAATTGTTTCCCTGGAATCAATGGAAAAGAAAATTTGACTAGATAAACCATATTTTGTCTTGCAATTACCTGGAGCAAAAATGTCAATTTTGAATCTCGGTATGGAACATGTGATGAAGATTTCTTGTTTGAGGTGCTGACGAGGTTCATGATTACTAGGCTGCAAATAATGACAGGATAATATTTTAGGGTATGATAAATAAACAGTAGATTTGTTAGATCGAATGCAGAATATAAATACCCTAAAGTTGAAAGAGACTTGTTGATGTTAGTTGCTTCTTTCAGACGATCACCTTCGGCCCCAGAACTTTTCTGCCTGGTTTGGACAAGAATTGTACATAAGTGAACTGAAAACAAGCCGTATACAACCACATTGAGAAAGACATCAACGAGAACTTCTCCAATAAACACTTGTACACATTCTTGGCATGAGAAACTAGTTCATGTAGATTAATAAAAATCAGCAGCAACATCTGCAATGTGACAAGTGTCTACCTCTCTGATCCGGCTAGATCAACAAGATTTAGTCGAGCAAATCTATGATGTGTTATCCCTTGCGATTCCCACTGCCAAGTTTCAGTAGATCACATATATGTTACTACACACATCTTCTGAAATTCTTCTACAGAAAGGCCATCTCAACAGATGATAACATTTCACCCACCTTACTTTCTATTACACAGGTAAAAACACTATGGGAACGACTGCTTGCTCGGTTCATATTTGTCGCAGCCACCTTTCTGTTAGCAGCTCCCTGCAAACGTCATGGAAAAATTACAAATTTGACTACCTAAATGTGTAACTCCATGTCTTTCAGTCTAGCCTTATTCCAAGTTGGGTAGAATCAAAGTAAACTCCTTGTGAAAACAATATTATTACAAGGACATGCAAAATGAAATAGTCGATGCTTCCATGACAAGTGGCGCTTGCATCATTACAAGTTACCACATGGATATGATAGAGCTAGACCTGAAGCTTGGAAACCGAGAGCTAGGAAATTGAAAACAGATAGCGAGAGTGCATCATGTATGAAATATACCTGAATGAGTTGTTGGATGACATCGCGTGCACTTGTAACCTCAAACTCAGTTAAATTCTCTACATGTACACCTTTCCTTGCGTCCTCCCTTATCTAAAACATATAATGAGTACTTATTGCAGAGAATTAACAAAAGAAGAGCTGAAATGATGCAAATTCAAGAAGACGACGACCAGATCTTAAGCCAATGCCTCTTTCTAGATAAGTCAGGTACAACTGTAAAAGGCGACTAACAGTGAACTACAGAGAAATTTATATTGGATACCTGTAAATTCATGGATGATGGATCCAAGAGATCAAGAATGTGCTCGTTGTATATTTCCAAGAAAGAGCATTTACAAGTGAAGCGAAGCTTTTCATCTCGTCGAGACTCCTTTTCCTACCAAATGAAAGGAAAAGAGAATATGCTGAGAAGAACTAATGTGGCATACCCAGACCAACTGGAGTCCAGGAAGGCATTCCTATAGAGTTTCTGGAAAGATTATCTATTGTAATAAACAGCAATTTTTTTATGTTAAGATGACAGAACAAATATACCTTCTGTATCCTCGAAAAGAGATACTCGAACACTCTGGGGGTCATCCCAGCATTAACACTATGCCTCCTTGTTCCACCCTCAATGTCTCCCAACATGGTGTGTGTCTTCCCACTTCCAGTCTAAAAAGCATTAAATTGACAAGAAGACATGAGATAGTCCCGTGTGATTATTCATACGGAAGACAGATCATCTGCCACTCCTATCAAGAATTTCAACTAGATAACATGAAGCTCAGTCTACCTGGCCGTAAGCAAACATGCAGCTGTTGTAACCTGCAACACAATTTTCTACCATTGGTACTCCAGCCACATTAAATAGCTGCTCCTGTTATGTAAAATGAAAATCTGTCAGCAAAATAACACTTTCACCAGTAAATAGGCGCATGGAGTAGAGGGAAAAACAATGGTACCTGGCTGACATGCTCATCAGTACAATATCAAATGTGAAACTAGAGTGGAAAAAAAGGTACCTGGCTGACATGCTCATCAGCTACGATATCAAATGTGAAACTAGAGTGGAAAAAAAGGTACCTGGCTGACATGCTCATCAGCTACGATATCAAATGTGAAACGAGATTCTGGGTGCCCAATCCATGTAACCGATTGACCGCTATCCTGTCTAACACACCTGTTGTGTCCTTGGAGAGCAATCTCTGAACTGCTGAGCGGTCGAATTCTGATGGCGACCTGCTTATAGAGAAATTTCCCAATTCACAACGCCTTTACAACAACAAAAGACACACTAAGCAAAAAGAAAAAAAATACCCTTTTAAAAGAAGAAAATCAACAAAATTTCACACATTTCCTTATATTTGAATTAAAAAATAATCACTTTAACCTGAAATCTCGAATTTGCTCAGAATGAAAACACCAACAAATCACTTACGAAGGGAGGAAAAAACAAAAAACCTACAGCTAAACAAGCGTTACCTGGACATTGTTATCCTTCCAGAAGGATGGATCTTCATTGAGCTCGAACTTCTGGCTCACCACTCCCGGATCTCCACCGCCGGTGACCTCCGCCGCTTGAACTCCTACATCTGTCTCCGTCACTTCATGGACCCCTCGTCCTTTGCTTCTAACAACACTTCCCTGATCGCCCATTGTCATCACCGCCGCCGGAATCTTCAACATTGATAATCAATCTGCAACTCTAGGCAGAGAGAGGGAACTGAAAAAATCAAATTGGGAAATGCAATTTGAACAGTGGTGAGAGAAATGAAGTGGAGTTCAATTTGCTGTGTGATTTAAAGACGCTTTTATTGATCTGACGGTGCAGATTGAAGAAATTCAAATTTTCGGACCGTTTAGATTCTTTCTTTTTAAATTGATAAAGTAAATAAATTCGATGCGACTCCAAAAAATGCTAAAGGTTATTGTAATGGGATACATAGTGGAAAGCGTTATATTTGAAGCCTGTACATGCAAGATTATTGGGACCATAAAAAATGCGCTGAAGTTGATTATGGTGAAATTTCCTAATTTTTATTAGGGGCCTGAAATTCAAATTTTGGCTGGGACTCACTCTGTCGCTCGCGTTCTCTATCGAACTTTTTGCAGCAGAGATCCCTGGAACCCGTTCGGGAAAATTCAATTTTAAAAAGTAATTCAATTAAATAAATATTTAAGCTTATATAAATAGGTTTTTAGTTTTACAAATAAATAATTTAACACCTTTCTCAAGCATAGCGTGTAGGTCTAGACGCAATCTTTTTTTACAAGACTAATTAATTCCCATATGTGATTTCCTCTTATATTTTGTTAACTAAGTAGTAGATAGAATTTAAATTTTAAAACATAAGAATATCTAATTTTATATAAATAAATGAGATAAACCTCGTCTAATAAATAAATTAATATGAAATAATTAAATACTCTGGACTTGCTGTAGGTGTTTCATGTTTGTTTTGGGTTGGCCAATGGCACGCCACTTTTACTAAAATATTATTTTTAGCTCACGTTTAATTATACAAAAAATATATAGCACATCAATTTCAGCTATATTTCTATAAAAAAATATAAAAATAAATTTACTTAATAATACTATTTACAGCAATTTTTATTCAAATAACTACTCTAAAAAATATCTGGAAGTGCTTATGAAATAAAATTTTTTTAAAATAAAAAATATTTTTATTTTTTTTGAAAAATAAACTCTATTATTTTTATTTTAAAAAATAATAAAAATATATAATAAAAAAATTTCATTCCGTAAAATTTTTCTACACTTTCTAAAATTTTAAATATATTTTTATATACTTATAAAATATATATTAAAAAAATTAAAAAATAATTTTTGATAAGTATTGCCAAACGCACTCTCAGTACTTATCCTTTTTCTAGCTGTTGATAGTTTTTAATTTTGATTCCTTCTATAATTCTCGCTTTGCCTTGTTTTCCACGAGGTAATGTACTGCAGTTTTACGAATGTAATAGCAGACGAATATTTGCTGCTCAGAAATCTGTGAGAAATTGCACATACTAAAATCAACTACAATCGAAAATCAACAAGCAGCAGACCAATCAGTTTGATGGATTCGCATTCCCTTCGTGTGAAACTGCGAGCGCGTAATCAGTACAGTTAAGCTGAGGGCATGTTTCAATATAACTCTATTTTTTTTTTGCCAAATTTTAAATTTTAAATAATTCATATATTTTAATTATACAAAAAATTTAAAATTTTATTTTCACATACAAAATTTCAATTCCAATTTTTTTATTTACACATTTTCTAATACAATTATATTTTTCAATTTTCAACACACTTCTAAAATCTATTAAAACATAAATACTAAACTCTAATTTCACTTTATTTTTTAAAAAACTCTATTTTTATTTTTTATTTTTATGAAATTCAATTACGAATATTTAAAATACTTCCTAAATAACACCCAAGTTGTTTTCTTAAAGATCCAAATTACAGTCGATGTGGAAACATATCGATGTAGGATGACATTATCACCACGTTATACAACTTTCTCGTCCAGCGTAATATGGGCAGAAAACACAACCAAAAAATTAAAACAGTACAGAGAAGACCTAGGCGAGAATAAACATGATACAATATGAAACCGAGCTATTATACCCTCTGTACATGAACTAATTCAAAATCTTATGTACTCAAACTACTGCAAAAGAACGCCCAGGAGGATCTTTATCAGAGACTTAAACAGCCTCCGCAGGCAAGCTCATGAAGGAAATTCAACAGGCAGCAACAGCAGAAGGATCAGAGCGAATCAACCTCATACCTTTTGCACCGGAGCAAGTCACACGGTGGACACAAAAAAATAAAATAAATTGGCAGTGGTCTAGGTTAATCAACTCTCAAGCTGCTGCAATCATATTGGAATCTACGTTGCACTTCCCCACGTTCCATGCACAAGGTAGAGGGGATGGCCAATGGCACCCAGTACCATGCATTACAATCTGCACATTAGTTGTATATCTTCACAGGCTTCTCAAACGTGTTACGGTTCTGCAAGTAATGGTTTTGTAGTGAGGTTGCATATACGTACTGTTACTGTGGAAATTAATATTTATATTGTACCCATAAAGAAATCCTACAATATGTTTTGAATGTTGATCTCACCTGGTTTACAGTGTGAGCTCTTTTCAAAGTTGTGTCAGCATGCTCTAATCCTAGGTACTGCTCCCAAGCTCCATAAACATCCTTCCTCTGAAAATTAGAACATCAAAGTCAAATACTGGTGATGCTAGATGAAACAACATCTTGGATAGAAAAATTACGGGATTACCTGGAAGCGAGCAGATACAATCTCTGAATCCTGAAGATAATCAGGCCGACCAAGAGACAAGAAGGCGAACTTCCACTGGCAAAGTACAAAACACAACAGTACAAAGAGTAGTTTAACAAAGACATGAAAAAACGCAACAGTTCAGAGAGTAGTTTAACAAAGACCAGAAAAAAAGCAATAGTTCAGAGAGTAGTTTAACAGAGTCAAGAAAACAGGGAACCTAAAGTAAGCTATACATGAGATCAAGTATGCTCCAATGTTTTCAAACATGTACCTTCGCAAACTCCTCATCAGGAACCTGCAATTTCTTCTGGATGCGAACTTTGACCTCAGATAAAGTCTCACCTTCTCGAATGACCAAGAAAAAGGGCTCTCCAAAGTTCTGAACCTGCTGCTAAAACAGAAGAACATCACCAACATTGAAACATGAAAGCAATTTAAGGCAAAGGGTAAGGTAAGTGGAAAATAATGAATAGACCAATAGTTTGGTCTTCCCTTCCAATCTTGTTTGGGTTCTTTCCATCGAAACAATTGTCACTGAGATGGTGAAGACCCATGGACAGAAACACAACAAACCCATAGAAATTTCCAAATCCAAAACATTCAACATATTAGCACTAGGAATGAGAAAAGAGTTGGATAGAGAAACAAAAGGTGCACAATTCCTCCGGAAGCTAATGTCAGAGTATGTTTGTAACTTGCAACCTACAATAGTCCAACAGAAGCTTCGGAAAGCATCCTCACAGATGGGTAAAAGCCCATTAAGATCTCGAGAAATGAACATCAACAGAAGAAGGGTGAAAAAACAGAATACCTAACAAGAATTCCAAGTAACAAAAGACTGATTAAACCTTTCTGAAGTTACAATTCACATTCTTAGTAGAAAACAACTGTTAACTGAACCTGTAAGCAGAATTATCTAAAGAAACACAAACTTCTTTAGGTAAGCAATCTAAGAGTAGTAGTTAACTGCTGATCTTACCATGTTGTTTTGGTTTGGATCTTTCATAAAGTGGTAGACATGAATCAAGCGATCGTTAGGACCAAGATTTTTCTCCTCCTCTGGAATCTGTAGCAAAAGAAAGACTTATTACTTGCATAAAGCAAAGAGTCACTTTTCAAGCCTACGATATTTTTGTATGCTTAAACAATCCAAGCTGTGGCTCATCCAAACAACCTAAAATGAACTTTAATCTGAAATAGTAGAAGGCTTACCTCTTCGGCACGCAAAGTCCAGTACTGATCATTTATATTTTCTATTTTCTCATTGTGTGGGAAAATCTGGAAAGGAAACAGGCAATGTTAGTGACAAACACAAATCAATGCAGCATAAGGACAAGTAGAATTGTTACATTGCAAAATCAAATGCACCTCTAGCATTATTCAAATAAATTTCATAACGAAGCTTAATCAATTGGTTCCGACAAAACTTTATCACATAATCATGATGATTAGACTATCAAGCAATCTGTAAGTTTCTCCTCATAACCAAAATGCAGGACACAGTAGTTACCATTCTCTATCACATTTTTTCTGATCCAACAAGTTAAGGCTTACTCATACCTTGTATATCTTGTGATAGAAAACTTCAAGCAGCCTTAACTCTGCATTAGGATGGGAGAGCTCCACCTGTTTCAATGCATGAATATGCAATAGGAATCGTGTATCAATGTGGCAGAGAAAATTCACTGATACTCATGAACAGATGGATGCATAAAATATAAATAGAGCATCTAAGAATAAAATAATTCTAACCTTAGTTTTAAGGTCATTGATTACATCCCCTACTGTGCTATTTTTGGGAAGTCTGATGCTGTAAGTTTGCACCTGAAATAGATGCATGCTTTAGAAGAAAAATGCCAATGTTAATTATAAGGAGTAGAAAAGAAACATCACCCACTTCATCTTTGGTAGCATGATGGAATGCCACTTTTAAAGTTTTAAGTCCTTGTAACTCCGGTAAAGGGATATCCAATACCTCATAGTATAAGATGTCAGAAGTCTGCCGATTGACAACCTCAAATTAACATTTCGGAAAAATGTTCATATCAAGAAAAAAGATAAGACCAGTATCCAGTTGACCTGATTGTAGTGGACCATCATGTCAGCAAGATGCTCTACACCACGATACTTGATAGGTTGAGGTTTAGGCTGCTGGGAATAGCAGTTGTGAGATGTGAGCCTAATTTTTGAAGGATCATCAACACCAAGTTGACGGGCAACTCTTTCAACCACATCATCATAGGTAAAGAGCTTCGACCTTCAGAAAAAGAAGCACAAATGAGAGTATTCCATGTACAAATTTGGATAGATAAGGACAAGCAAGTTGGACAGCCAACAGAAGGACAAGTTACTAGTTTACAAACGAGTAGTATGAGTACACAGGTGATAAACATAGTAATGCTTACATTTCCAAGCAAAAATCATCTTCCTTTGGCTTCTCTAAGGATCGAAAATGAACAACCTACAGAATATACAAACATAATTATCATGATATGAAGGTTGAATGTAGGAATTCCCAAAATGTCGAAATGCTGATAAGGAAGTACATTCAGCATTTATCACAAAAGGAAAAAATACAATGCTCATTGATGGTTGTAACTAATTACGTGAAGATAACCGATCAATGTTAAAAGCCACTTCATTAATAGAAAATAATATGAAATTATAATCACCACTTGAGAAAATATGATAAAACCACATTTTCACCTGTCGATTGTGCACATATTCTAGGAAAGAAGGTACATCTGGAAAACGACACTGGTCATCATTCTCAATCAAGGGAGCCTTCTGATAGCAGATGATATCACCATCCTCAAGCTGTAAATGAGAAATATGTGTTTAACATAACAATTGCAAAAGTTAACAAAGAAAGTATCTTTAACTATGTTGCATATCATTTCAGAGCACCTGACTAGCTCGGAAGGACACCTTTTTGTCAATATGCTCACACATGACTGTTGGTTCAAACTTTATTTCCTGCAGAAGTTAAAAAGAGAAAAGACTGGAAATTAGACACACGAAACATGCTGGTGAAAATAAATTCATTTAGAAGAAGATAAGTGACCTAAATACAAATTAAACAAAAGAATAATTGACAAAGTAAAACCTCATAAAGTTCAATTTCTTGGTGCAGAGAAAAGCCAGCCATTGCATTGAGTTTGGTTATGACTTCTGCAGGCTTCCCTGAAGACTTCACAAAGAGCCGTCCCGCATACCTAGTCCATTAAAAAAAAAACTAAGACTCAAAGATCACGATATACCAAGTAATTGCTAAACACAAGAACTGAAGTTTAAGAAAATACCTCAGCTCTTCCTTTTCAGGATCATACAGCTTAAAAAACAACAGCAAATCTTCCTTTGTCTTATCAGGAGGGGGAAGAGGGTGCTGATCCTGGTAATCAAGTAAAGCATGCCCATGAACAATTATAACAATATAAAATTGAATTTTTTTAATCTGTTAAACAATTTATCTCATGCTCACCATTCCCTGTTCTACTTCCAAAAAGAGCTTTAATTCAGCGCTGTGAGCCTTATTAGATACCTCCCTCAACTGCCCAACCTATACCAATAAACCGCACAAATTAGTTAAGGAAGTTGAATAAACAACCATACACCTCATACATATTTCTTTTAATAAGAACAAGCATAAAGAAGCTTACAGATTGTGCTTCCTCTTGCAGGCTCAATGGCCTATTGGGACGATAAGTATGATTTTGCCGCTTCGCCCACAACCAAAACCTCTGAAATTGAACAGGAATACCAAATTCTTTCGCAACTTCTTCCTACAGAAGAAGAAAGACGTATTATCTGAATGCATTAGCAATGGAACTGAAGATTGTTTGCAGAAGAAGTTCTAAGAGTATAAAAGAACACGATCAATGTATAATCTTAACCACTTTCTAACTTAAAAATGAGAAAAATGATAAAGTAAACACATTTCTTGAATATGTACAAACTCTTATTTTTATCAAATTTTTCGAATATGCTAGTATAAAATACCAAGAAAAGGATGTGCATGCTGCAAAGATATGCTGTCAGAGTAGGAATGTCACTTGGGGTAAAACAAAGTTGCCTTATAAAACTCATGTATGAACAAATTAACCAGCCACATCTTATTCTCCCAAAAAGGCATGAAAAGAACCATGTTTTGTTATTGTCATTGTTGTTGTAGCAAAATAGAAACAGACAATAGTTATTTAAAGTACTATAAACCACATAAGGCAACAATATGACAAGCAGAAACACCGATGGCGCAACTTCTTTAAATTTTGGAAAATTAATTGACATGCACATAAAGTTAACAACAACATGGACCATTGATAAACAACAACCACAGAATATGTCAATTCTGAATAAAACAACCACAAGCCTTACCTTAAAAACATTGAAAGGTGTTTGCTTCTGTATGCGGAAACTACAGACTTTGTCATGGTCTACTAGATCAAAATATATCTCTTTTCCTATTTGTTCAGCCAAATCCTCATCACGAGCTACCTGGCAAAATCTACATACTGTTGAGTACATGGCCAACTAAGCTGACCGATATTTGTACCAAGCAAAACAACACCTTTATGATTGTGTAGAGATGAGCCTCAGCTTTTTCCTTCTTCTTAAGTTCTTTCTCTTCTTGCTCCTTCTTCAACCTTACCTGAAAAAAATTGCACTTAGAGTCTGCTTCCTCAGATAAATGATCATAAGTACTTTAAGATCGAAGCTACAATTCTTACCCTCAAGTGTTCAGCAATATCTTTCTCATCAACATTGCACATTATCTTCTCTTTGTCACTCTCACGAATGTACACAAGCATGTACGCATTTGAGTACTTTGTAAATTTGAAAGGACTATTGTTAAAACCAGGGTTCGTCTGGGGTAACTGCTCAAAAAAGAATCAAAATGAGAAGTGAGCACAAAGAAAGTAAGCAAAGTGCAAGGTTCTAACCTATCTAAAATCTTCATACCTCTTCCTCACCACCATATTGTTCCTCAAGAGCTTTCTTGACATCCTCTTTTGTAACCCTTTCATCATCAAACTTATACCTGAAAATCAACTGTAACAGTTAAGAAGGAACCTAAGAATCTAGAGAATGAAGAGTAGCAGCAACTTTATCAAGTTTCATTTATGCCACCTCATCTAGCCATTTACCAGTGATACGGATGCAGTAAATACACACAAAAGAAAATCATTAAACAAGAAACTAATAAAGGCCAATAACAGAAAACTGCAAATGCCAATTCTTAGCATTATAGGACATTCATTGTCACAAGTAAAACTCAAATCAAGGTATCAATATACGCACCATTGATCAGAAAGGATAGGCCGAATGAAAGCATAGTAGTGTCCACCATGCACTCCCCCGCTATGGACAAGAACACTATCCAGCATAAATGGAAAGCAGATGGTAAATAAGCAGAACTACATTAGAAAAATGTCTACCAATTAAGAAGTTGAAAATGGACTGATAATAACATATCTAATCAAAAGAAACATACAGAGAAGAATAAGTTCAAAAACTTAGTTGGCAAAAGATGGTGATATTTATTTTAACAACCAAATTAACATTATGATCGAGTAGATATCCAGGCTACTCATACTTTGACGGTCTGATTTCGTTCGTAATCTTTTGAACTCTGATTTCATTTGTAATGCTAGAAAGTCTTTACCATGAATATCTCATTCCTTCAAGCAAATAAGAAAAACCAAGTATGGGAATAAAAATAATAAATAAATAAAGAGATTTTAACACTCATACCTAATAAATTAAAGTAACAGTGGAAACTTCCATTTCACGTTTATGTAATTTAACAACTTCTATATATTGATAAATGCAGCCAGAAAATTCACCTGTGAAGAGTATACAGATTGCGGACGCTTCGATCTGCATCTGGTGAAAGATACTTTCCATTATCCCTGTCAAGATCCAGTTGCAGAGGGAACTCATATCGATCATTTATCTGCAATCAATAAAAGGTGTTTCATTATAATAACCAAAACAACTTTCCAGACTAGCACAACTTCATTACATGAGATAACAGGAAAAAAAAAGCTGTCAAAGTACAAAATGTTAGTGAGACTACGTTTTATTTATCTAATATAACCTGATTCCATTACCCCAATACAGGTAAAGAACCTAAACAGACCAATGATGCATACAACAACATTTATATTTTAAGAGCAAAAGATCAACTAGATAGACCCAAAAGATAATAAATCAAAGGCTGGCAATCAAATCTCCTAGTGAGAACTAAGCACAAAAGGGGTTGTTTACAAATTCTTATAACGTTCATAACTTCTATTTTAATGAAACCTAAAAAGATAATTACAGGAAGGTGATTTACATAAGGAGCAATATCAATACAGGGAGGTAGCCTTACAAACAGATCTAACACATGCACTCCATGAAAAACGGACCTTAACCATAGTATCTCGCATAAAGTCATACTCAAAACGTTTCAGTTGAAGCTGCAACACAGGAGGAAAATCAATGAAGAGAACACCTTTCTTTGCATCCTGGAAAATTAAAAATCACAAGTTACTCTCTCAGATAGAAAATCCAAAAACAGATGAACAGAAGTGTCACCAGAGAAGAACTTGCAAACCTGCAGCCCATACTGCTCTGCCTGATACTTGTTATCACCTTCAAGCCGCTCAACCTCAACATATTTATCAAATGATGCATAGACATCCCTGCATCCTTTGACATCAAGCTGAAGATCTACCAGGATAGGAAGGTTCGGTCAAAGAGGAAAAAAAATTGATGAAAGAATCCTGCTATGAAAAGCTTGATACATCAAATTCTACCATAAAATGACTCCTTCCGGCTAGACTTGTAATCCACATTAATGCATTCGATGTAATTCATATGGTGACCTTCAAATAGATGTTGTATTGTACCCTCAACAACAGTCCCCTGCATTAATTTCCAAAGATTACTCAATAAGCACTAAGGCAGATAGTTAATTGAAAACATTAAAGTGATACCTGACCTTCATCTTATCTTCCAGCTTCTCACAGAGAACTCTATTGAGCTCCTGCACATCATGTTGCATGAAAGAATCATAGGTGTCCCATCCAAATGATTTTGTCAACTCCTTTGTCGCAACACTACCATCACTATACTGAAGCTTATAAAACAAGCTCTGTAGGGCTAAAGGTATACTCCCAGACGGAATGTCATTCTCAGTTGTAGGCATATGGTACACAGCCTACGCGAGCGAAGATAAACAAAACAATAAATTCATTTTGAATGCAGATCAAACAACCAACAAAGGCTCAAGAACATTTGTACCTTTCGGAAGTAAGGAATATGATACAGAGTCTGGAGAAGAGAATTCATGTAACATGTGGCTCCTTGATTCTTGAGGCCCACATAACCAGTTTCCTTCTTCGAGTCATAGGACCAGTAATCAACTACTCTGCGAACAGCTACCTCAGCTTCCACTACCAGAGTATCGTTCACAAGATACCCTCTACTTGGGTCATAGAGTTCACTGAGAGGCATAAACGAGGTGAAACCCCAATCGCTTTCCCGTGCATTGAACTGATGCTGGGTGTCTGCATGTCAACAACTGAAGATTTGAATGGCGAGTACTAGCTAGGTTGCACAGATAAGTAGCCATAACTTCTTCAGAATGTTGCAGTAAATCACTTTAATGTCCTAACCATATCGCAAACTGAAAGGCTGGAAGAACTGCCCGGCAACTCAAGTAAATCATGACATACAAAAGTTTGTTAAGTCTGAGTACTTTATAAAAAATTCGTGTACAACGTTCCTCAAAAGTTTGTTATTTATATTTAAAATATTAGTATTATATTCAATATCTCTAATATGATTAAGAGCATGTTTGGGGGAGCTTTTCTCCCCCAACTTTTCATTTCACGTTTCTCAATAAAGCTTCTAGAATGTTCTACAGAATTTTTTTTAAAATTTTAAAAGTGCAGAAAAATTTTACGTCGTGAAATCTTCGTATTAGTTATTTTTATTATTTTTTTTTTGAAGTAAAAAAAGTAGAGCTCATTTTTCAAAAATTTCTAAAATACTCTTCCTTTTCGAAAAGCTCCTTTTCAATAAGCAATCCCAAACATCCCCTCTAAGGGTAAAACCTACTAGAAATTTCAGAAAGAATCCTTAGATTTATGAATAATTTATAGATTGTTCTGATAGGGATAATCTAACCGTAGGATAGAAATAACTGAAACAAAAGAGATGATAGGTTTGAAGGCTGCTCTTCCATTAAGAATTATTGAGTAGTGGAGAAAAAACCTTTTCTGATAGAGTACTTATTATATATCTGATTGACTACAGCCAGACTAAAATGTGCAAATCGATTCCACCCATAAGGCAAATTGGCAGATTCAGCAACATCAAGGTACATAGACAAGAAGTCCACATTGTTCCCCTTCGGAAAGATCAATATCCGCCTGACAAAGCCAATCAAACAACATAAATATTTCAACTTTTACCATTACATAAAAGAAAAGGAAACATAGGAAGCACCACACCATTTGTAGCCTCCAACAATGAAGACATCAGAGTAGTGCTTCTTCACATTCAGCCGGGAGAAATTCTCAATCGTCCACGTGAATCGAGATGATGGAGGGTCCTCCACTGGCTGATTTTCTGCTGTACTGACTGTCTCCTTTGGCACTACTGTTACATAGACCAAAAATTAAAGGCTTCTGAGTAAACCTACTGCCATAAAATCTTTATCCTTTTATAGGTTAGCGTTAAAACATTAAAAAGGAATCCTTCAATTAGCGCACCTAAACCCACAGCATCGTCAAACCTAACCTAACTGAATCTCAAAAATCTAACTTCACTTTCACGAACCAGCAACAAGACCCAATCTGACCGCTTAGTTAATGAAGTCCTAATTGGAAACCAATAACAACAACTAATAAAATTATAAAACCGAGTTCAATCGCAAAAAGTCAAGTGTCTCGCTACGAATCAACAAAACCTGATTCAAATTACCACCTTGAACAAACCTTACTATCCCCCAAATCGAACCCAAGTAGCAAAATGAATCAGACCTTTTTCTAACAAAAATCGTACCTTCCATGGGCTGAGCTCCATCAGCAAGCTCGGACGATGGCACAAGCATCTCATCTTCCTCCTGCTGCAACAAAAACGAAAACAAAAAACACATCATTACAACACGTCAATTCCAGATCGACCAAATTCACCCTCCCAACTTGGCCAGATTCATCCAACCAAAACCCTAAACAGTATCTGTAACCGAGATCAAGACTCCAATAACCAAAACCACTCCAATTACAAACACGTCCAACTAACACAAACACAAACAGACATAGAAACAAACAGAGAAACTGAGTTAGATTGAAAAAAGAGAGAAATAGAGAGAGAAAAACGAGAGAGTGTGTACGTCGAGGGGAGGAGGAGGAGTCATCATAGTCATGGAGTTGCGGAGAATAAGTTTATCAGCGGCGGACAAGAGTAGCGGCGGCGGTTGCGGGGTAACGCCGGCGTGGAATGTAGAGAAGAAGGAGAGTCGAGGGGATCGCTGAAGAAGAAAGAGGAGAGAGAGAAAAAGAAAAAGAAGAGTTTAATTTATATGAAGGGTATATTTGGTAATTTTTCGTGTATTCGGAATAATCCGATTACTGTCGGACAGTTCGTAGTGTGGAGAATAAAATACAGAATATGAAACTTTTTAAAAAATATATAAATTAATGATTAATGAATTGGTGTGTAAGTGGAATTGGAGAAATAATTAGAAAACACAAAGAACCATTCTACTTTTTTCTTTTTTCTTTTTTTTTTCTTTACACATAGGTGTGAAATTCAATTTAGCAAATATTACTGTTTTTTAATTTGAAATAAAATTCTTAATAAGGATAGGCAAGAATTACTGCGTCGAAATTAGACATCTTTAATTAAAGTCGAAGCCTTTAATTGAATGAAAGCTACGAGATGCAAAATAATAAAGGACAAAGTTTCTCCACTAATGCGTAGCTGAGCTGAGCTTAGCTGAGCAGAAAGGATAGTTTCGGAAGTTTTTTTCTAAGTATTTTTATAATAAAAACATATTTTTATCTAATTATAAATAAATTTATTGTTTTATTTAAAAATATAAAATAATAATAAATTTTTATTTTGTAAAATATTTTATATTTTATAACTTTTTCAACACAGACCTTTTGTGTTAATTTATTAAATATTTTCTTAATAAATTATCAATATTATTTCTAAAATTTAAAAAGTATTAACAAATTATATTAAATGAAGTATATAATATATAATACTTATTAGTTAATAAAATTAAATTTATTTTAAAATATTTTAAATATTTTTATTAAAAACTTCTTATAATAGTTATTTCAAATATTTTGATATTTTTTATGTATATTTTTTCAAAAAATAAATTTTTAATTTTATATTTATATTTCTTATAAGTATAAAAAAGTTTATTTTAAAATTTTGAAAATATAGAAAAATTTACATATAAAATTTTTTTATTACTTATTTTTAATTTTTTAATAAAAAATACATTTCAATTTTTTAAAAAATATAAAATATTTTTATTAAATTTTATTTCAAAAATAATTTCAAAAGAAATTCAGAAAAACGATAATAAAGACGGACGAACTTTGCTTTCATACGCTAATAAATTAATAATACAAGAAGATGGAATTTCTTATTGACGAAGGCATTTGTGATGTATTTATTACAGCCTACAAATTAAACAGGCCATTAAGCCCAAAAGCTTCACATTGGCCCAATGTTCGGCCCAACAACTTCAGTCATCCAAGTCCCAATCTCCATACATGAGTTCAAACAAACACCTACATAGTTTACGTGTACACAATTAACCACGTGGGGTGTGTTATTTGCATGAAAAGCAGGTGTCTGGAAACTAAGTTTTGAAAAATAATTTTTTGTTAAATTGACTAAAAAAATAAGTTTTATAAAAATAAAGTTATGAAAATAAATAGAAAATAATTATTTTATTAAAAAAAGTTATTTATGAGTTATTTCTGGGACGTTTTGCTTTTTTTTTAACTATTTATCATTTCTATTTTTTATTTCATATTTTTTATTATTTGTATAAATATTTTATAAATTTATTTAAAATTTTAAAATATACAAACTAATATTGTTTATCGTAAAATTATATTATTTTTTATTTTTATTTTTTTAATCAAACATTAGATCTCAATTTTTAAAATATTTCTAATATTTTTTCTAGTAAGTTTTAATATAATCTTCTAGCGTATGGTAGTCCATACAACTGAATAGTTTGGTTTATACAATAAAAAATTCAATCTAATTCAAAATTTTAAACCAATAAATTATAAAATTTTCTAATATATTAATTTTATTTTTTATTTTTATTCAATATAAAATTAATCTACTTATTTTTAATTAAAAAAAATTTTTTCTAAAAAATAAGTCATCAATATTGTTTTTTATCCAAGCACTCCATCTGCACACAAAGTGCCGTGCGCTCATCTCTCAAGGCCCTAAACAAGAACATCATCACTGACAGAGTTGCTCTTCTTGTTCTTGCAGACTTGGTTCGTACTGAATTAATGAAAAATCTTGTAAGATGTTCGTAATCTTAATAATAATGTGATCAGTAAGCTTTGCTGTTTCTTTTATTAGTTGTTGTAATACATAAAAATATTTGCGATATTTTCTTTATCATTATTTTACATGCTAAGTAAATTTCAAGAAAATCAAGAATCATATATGTGCTTGTGAAAATTTGCTAATTTTTCTATAAATCAATTGATTAGAGTGTTTATTTTACGGCTGTAATCAATCAATCAATCATCTGAGAAATGAAAATCAATGAAACATGGGACGAAAAAAGTTTTTTTTTTTTCAAAAACAAAACGTAGAAGGTGTTGCTTATGTTAACATCTCAGAGAATATAAAACTAGAAAAACACAAGTTGCGTACAAGAAAGAGTAGTGTCTTCGAACACACTTTACAGCAACATTCAAAGTTGTTCAACCACAAAAGTGATTATTTAAACTACCTGTAAAACACTGATTCTTCAAGATGGCCAAGTCCAAGAAAATTTTCAAAAGATTATTTAATCATCAGAGATGCCCTAAGAACATGCATCCCACGAATGCTTGAACTGACAATAATGAATTGCAAACTGAGATGCATTGCTGGACAGCATCACCCAAAGATAAAACTACCAAAAGTTTGAGGTACAAATGTGTTCAAAGTGTGCTGTAGAATTTGATTGCAAAATCAGAATACATATATAACCTGCTAGACAAATTCACATCAATGTGCTCTGCTCTGCCCCTAAAAGTCGTCGTGGACAGAACATGTTTTCAGAGAAATCATGTACCTGTGTTTGTTCCGTTGAAGTAAGCATGAATCGACAACAATAATGTCTCAATAACATCCTTGGATTATTCTTTATAGGTTCGCTACAAGCATCAGCGCTGATTCTCCATGGTGGACCCACTGAGAGCTGTTCGTCCATCCAAGTTCTTGTAAACATAAGCAGAGAATTCACTGTCTTGAGAGCTCATTGGATATCTATGGGGCTGCCAGGAACACCCATGCAACGAACAAACTGAGAACAAGACACCAGCATCTACTCTTTTTCACTCTAAAACCAGCACCAAAGTTGAACCTATGAAATAGAAGTCATCCAATCAAAAATTTTCATCTTCATATATATTGTCTCAAAAAAAGATAAAGCCCTGGCTAATACCAGGAATTTCTCTAAACAACCTAGGAGATAACCTATTGAACCAACTAAAACAATGGACTAATATGAACAGAGGTAGACAAATAACTGCTAAAAAAACCCCGGTCTTCACCTTGAGGGGATTGAGTAGGGCCTTGAGGTGGTTGAGGTGGTTGTTGAGTTTGCTGTCAAGCCAAAGCCAAAGGGGAACAGAGGGTCATAATGGTCATCCCCTACATTCATAGGGAGCTGGTCCACAGATTTGAACCACGTACGAGGAAGTTTTCCAACGAAATCATAATCCCCAAACAAAACATCAGTAATGCCTTGGCCCTCAGTTCCAGGAAGCCATGCGGCAACAAGGGCATCAATCGAGGAAATATAAGGCTCAATCACAACTGGCCTTCCAGAGATGATTACCACAATGCACTTGACTGCACCACAGACTGTCTGGATGGTGCTTGGACCAGGGTCAAGGATCGTGAGGTTCTGGCTGTCTCCAGCAGTTTCAGTGTAAGGGGGTTCCCCAACCACAACAACTGCATAATAAAATCCACCTTCTTTGATGAAACCAGAGTCTGGGTTCTCCACAAAAACAACATTAGTTGCAGGATCTACAGTAGCCTTGATTGCGTTGAGTATGGTGGTGCCTGAATGAGAAGGACAGAATAGTAAGCAGTATTCACCCATCCACTTTATATTTCTTGTATTCAAGATAACAGAGTTCAGAGATGATAAATACTTAGTGAACTTTACCTACTGTGATGTTCCCACTGGCTCCTTGCCATTCCATCGTCCAGCCACCACACTGATAACCCAAATTATCTGCATGGCTTCCAGTAACAAGGATCTTTGGAGCCTTTTTAGAGAGAGGAAGTAATGGTCCATCAGAAGGTTTCCCATTCTTCAATAGCACAAGCGACTTCCTCACAGCTTCTCTAGCTAAATCTCTATGTTCCTGCATGAGTTAGCCATGATAAGCATGTCTTCTAAGCATGTAACAATATCTCAAAAGCAGGAAACAACTCACCTTTTTCCCGAGCTGATCAGCTGAGCTGAGATCTGCCACAGGGTTCTCAAAAAGGCCCATGGCAATTTTCACTCTCAAGATTCTTGTTACAGCATCATCAATTCGACTCATGGGTATAACGTTTTGTGTTACGAGTGATGTTAGATCATTAATGTACTCTTGGTAGTCATAGGGCACCATAATCTGCAACATGCCATCACAGAAATAAAACGAGATGAGCTTGATAAAATTCTGCATAAAAGTTTTCTGATTTGACCAAGAAACTCTCATGTGTAATTTTTTGCCCAATCAGATATCCTTCAGAATTAGAAAATCTAAGCTCTACATGTTTAACAACAAAATGGGGCTCTCAACTACTAGTCCAGAAATATATCTCGTGAAGAATCACATCTTTTTTACAACATTAACTTCAATGTAAGATAGTGCTTTCTTGTTTTCAAAGATAATTTGATTATTCAAATTAACAAGAATGCTTATAAAGCAGGATGGTGTCACAAACCATATCGATACCAGCATTTACTCCAGCTTGAACAGAGTAAGTATAATTTGGACCAGCAGCAGAGATAATCCTGTCAATTCCCTGCCAGTCTGATATTACAAACCCCTGAACACAGTTGATACATAGAGTTAAGAGTCAAAATTACAGGTGTTATATAATAAGCCATAAATAATGTCAAAAATTATATTCACCTTGAAGTTAAGTGTGTTCTTGAGGAAGCCAGTGACCAGGTCATGGTTAGCATGCATTTTCTCTCCATTCCAGCTAGAGTAAGAGACCATCACGGTTGCTACACCCTTGGTAATTGCGTTGTAATAAGCAGGCATATGAATACTCATGAGTCCATTGCGATCAATGATGGTATTATTTTCATTGATGCCATTATGTGTACCACCATCACCAACAAAGTGTTTGGCACAGGCAGCAACGTTGTTTCTGGAAATGATGTTATAATAGATGAAATATACTGTAATAACTTTTGTATATAATCTACAAGATGACCTTTAGATTATTCCAAAGTCAATATAAAAGCAATTATGCAAAATGCATCAAAACAAGGTATTCAAGACCCCTTCTTGATTTCTAAGTACTCAACAATAGAAACTAAGGCAACGACTGCCACATAAGACCATTGGATTACAACCTTGATCACTGCCCTCACATTGTGGTCAATCACTTTTGCCAGATAATTCGTAATTGCATAGAAATAATTCTTTACTCTAGCGTGCTAATTTTTTCCTTCCTTATGCACAACAGTTTCCCGGCTATAGATTATTCATGACTGTGTTTTCAGATGATCCAAAGAAAGCAACTGCAACCTAAGTCTAGCTATATGTATAATTGAACAGCAACCATAGTTATGAATCAGCTCAAAAATTGTATTTCAGAATAGGGCTTAGATGTCTTACTTTCCAGCAACAAAAGGATAGGCCTTTCCATAGTTTGCAGGGACATCTCCCTGTAAACCAGGGATAATCTCTGTCATTGCTTGGACAATCCTGTAGTCTTCACTGTAACTCTCATAGCACCGGCCCCATCTTGGATCTCTACATACCTGTATCAGCGGAGAAGTTTAACTTATTTACCATACACTTTTCAGAGATCAGACATCACCACAGCCTCCATAATACGAAACTATGACTAAATGGAATCAAGATTTTACAGCTATGCATGGAGCAAAAGCATATTGGATCCCAGTGGCCCGAACTTCAAGCGCAGTTGCAGCACCAATCCTCTTTACAAGATTAGGATCCCTGAGAAATTTAATAGATGCATCAAGTAAGATAATTTACTTCCTACAAAAGCCTAATAGAAAATGTTATGAGAACCTCAACAAGAGCAAGAACAAATATTCTGGTTTACTTGCCTGGTAGCACCTAGACCAACATTGTGAGGGAATATAGTTGCACCATACACATTGTTATGGCCGTGGACTGCATCTATTCCATAGATCATTGGGATTCCCAGACGTGTTGAGAGAGCTCCATTCTGAAACTCATTCACCATATTCACCCAGTCCTGCGCAGATGCCTGCGGACTAGGATCACTTCCACCACCGCTTAATACACTACCTGGACAATCAGTTCAATGTAGTTGTTTAGAGTCATTTGTTCACAAGCAAGCAGTTATATAGCAAAAAGGCATGGAAGTATTTTTTTACCTATGAAGTAGTCTTTCATGACTTGGGCTGATGCCACCTTGCGCTCAATCTGCGTCATCTGGCCTATCTTTTCAGCCAGAGTCATCTGACTTAACAGATCACTGACACGAACATCCACTGGCAGAGTTGCATCCTTGTATCTGACATAGTCTGCTCTTGCATTAGTTGAACAACATAACAAGAGCAGAAGACCGAGAACAAATGCTTGAAAATTCCCCATTTCCACTTTAGAGGGCTGTCCTTCCAATTATCTTCAAATCCTGATTCCAGAAATCAGTGAGCACTGAGATGCAATTCACAAAAATCAAAATCATGCAGCTATAAGCAAAAGAAGATGAAGCAGAACACACAAGGATTTGTAGATGGCCATCTATCTAAAACAATAATTCAAAAGGTTCCAAATAACCAGGTACTCAACTCAAAACAATTTATGCAATTTAGTCAGGTTGTTAACTTCAAGAACCTAATGCAAGAGAGTAGTAGTCGAGAGCATGTATGATGGTTATATACATAGGGAAGAGATGATGAGCATGACCAACCACCTACATAACTATTGAAAATTTGTCGAGAATCACCTGCAGACGCATGGACAAGGAATTTATGGAGAACATAGAGGGAATTATAATCTTATGAAAGAAAGATCCAAAGGTTGGTATAACTAGATAGAAAAATCACAGTATCTTCCTTCTTTGCTAATTATATCTATGTCCTAACATCTGAAGACTCTTGTAAAAAGCAAAAGCGAGAAGTGGGTGACCTGCACATAGAAGAACTTTGTTTCACATTTCCCAAAAGGGGTAAACTCTAATGCAGTCAGTCATATTAAACAACATAGAAATTAACGCTAGAAATTCAGTAAAACCCACAAAATTATGTAATTTATAGTGATTTTTCTTGACAAAATAAAAAAAGAAAGCCACTTGGACATTAAAAAAATAAAATTTACTAGAAACAAGCCCTCTCACCAAAAAATTGCGCTGACTATAATAACTTCACTACGTTACTAGTATAAAGATCACATTACTGCAAATATAAATAACTTCTTCAAACCTCACAATAGAATCTACATAGTTCCAAAACCAAATTCCACAACAGAATTTCGATTAAAAAGGAAAATATCAGTAGAACCTTGTTCAATTCTTCAGAACTGCACTTGAAGCATGACAACAAAATGGGGAAACCAAAGCCTAAAAAAGAATTGGAAAATGAAAAGAAGCTCACTAAAAGATTGATAACCAAAGTCAAGATGTACATTTGTTTCTACCACAACCAGAAAACCGAATAAACTCACCTTAATATATTTGTTTTGCCTTGCCTCGAGATGCGTGTTTTTTTTTTTTTTTTCTTCTGCTGCTGGTCAGTGAAGGAAGGAAGGAGAGTGGAGAGAGCGGAGAAGACAGTGACGGAGTGTGTCGCTATTTATAAGAAGAAAGAAAATAAAGGGGTTAAATGAAAAAGTGTGGGAACGTGCATTTTGTTTGTATGCGGAGCCCCACTATGTTAGTGGAGCGAGTGAGCTGTGTTAAAAATTAAATAATTATCTTATTTTAAAATTAAACTAAACACATATAATAAAATAACAAGAGTTAAAAGAAAATAAATAAACATGTTTCGTAGTACTTGCTGAATAAAAAAAACTAATAATAATATTATAATAGTAAGCAAAATGGGTGGCCAAAGTTTGAGTGACCGTTGTGCTGCGTTCTCTCTTTCGCTGAAAGAAAGATAACAAACATAACGGCTAGTAACTATTACTTATGATTTTGTTCTTTTAATTAAGGTAGTGTTTTAATGGCATCAAAGTTTATATGTTTTTAGTCTTAAATTTAAATTATTTTATATATTTTAATTATTGGTCTAAATTTTGTATTTATTTTAATACTTATTTTATTTTTATTAAATTTTATATAAAATTTACTTCAGATATTTTAGTTGTTAAATTGAATTCTATTTTATCAAATTTTATTTTTACGAAATTTTTTCCATAAAACTCTATTTAACACAATTACAACATACTTTAACATACTATTTGATATTATTTATATTGTATTATATTATTTTCTTTTCATTTAAAAAATAATTGTATATAGAACTATTTAAAAAATTTTAAAAGATATTTACAAATTACTCTTTAGAAGTATTATATGTATAATTTTTTATTCTTTTAAACTAAAAAATAATCTCCTTTTTAGAAACTTTACTAGTTCTTTTTGTTAATCAAAATATTCAAAGCTATTGTTTTATAAGCAATTCCAAATAAGCATATGTTGTTTCATAATCACCAAAAAGTAATTAAATATGAAACTGTTGTTTCATATCCAGAATGGGCTTTAGCTTTCTGGCATGGATTAAATTATAAATGGGCCTGAACTCTTCATAACCAGGCTTGAATCTAATGGTTACAGTTACAACAAGGCTGGAGGCAGATGGCCCACCCCACACACCAAGTTCTATTTTGTGAAAAATGTATTAAAAATATATTAAAATAAAAAATTTATTAAAAATATAAAATTTTTTATATGTTTTATAAAAAATATAAAAGTTAAACTGGCGGTCTTCTCTCTCGCTTTGCTTTCTCTCTGCGGTTAACTGTTTCCAGTCCACTCTCTTTCTTCTCTCTGTTTCTTCTGCAACAACTACAATTCTCACTGTCTAATTTCCCGAGTTGCAAAATTCCACCATCTCCAAAGTTCACAAGCCAAAAACTCCCAATCCTTCAATTCACACCATGAGCAACAAGAAGAAAACTATAAAATCTCGAAATTCTTCCAAAGGATCAGGACCTTCCCACGATGCTGACGTGTCTTCGCAGTTTGCATCATCAGCAGCTCAATGGTCGGTCATCGATAGTCAGAGACAAGACGAAGAGGAGCTATTGATGCAGAGAGGTGTTCCCGAAGTTCAACGTTTGCTTGGGTACAGGTTTCGCAACCCTGCTCTTCTTGAAGACGCTCTAACACATTCTTCTTACCCTAATCGCCGTCACTATGATCGGCTTGAGTTTGTTGGAGATGCTGCGATTAATCTTGTGTTTGGTGTTTTCTTCTACGCCACTGAACCGAATCTTAATTCTGGAGGGTTGTCGAGTCTTCGGTCGGCGAATATTTCTACTGAGAAGCTTGCTCGTGTTGCCGTCCATCACGGGCTGTATCGGTTCCTCCGACACAACTGTTCCGACTTACGAAAACATGTTTGTTGATTTGTTCGTGATGAATTTTCACGTGTTTTTCTTGCTAGTTTTGGAATGGGTGGAAATGGATTGAGCGGTGATTCTTTGATTATGTAGGTGAGGGATTTTGTGCAAGCGATACTGCAGCAGCCGGAGGAAGATTTTGTGGGTGCTGTATCATATGGTGGATGTGTTGCGAAGGCTCCTAAAGTGCTTCCTGATATTGTTGAAGCGATTGTTGCAGCTGTTTTTTTCGACTGCCAGTTAGATTTTCCTACATTTTGGGTGGTAATAGTTTCAACTTTTAACAAAAGCTAGCACCTTTTGCATTTTATAAAACTAGCTGCTTGCTCTAGACCAAATGCATTGCTTGTGCAAGATTAATTATTGCTTTAAGCTGTTGGGAATGTTGTTTAGATTCTAGTTATAAACATGCATTGGATTTGTTATGAGTATTGTTAGCTATTGAGGTTGGGACGATGGAGCAGGTAATTAGAGGATTTCTAGAGCCAATTGTTACAGTGGAGAACCATGATCCGCAGCCAGTCACAATGCTTTATGAGATTTGCCAGGGCCATGGGTGGGCAGTGAAGTTCAAGTCTTGGAAGAATGAGCAGCACCTGACCATTGTGAACGTTTTTGTGGACGGAGAGTTGATAGCACAAGATGCTAACGAGCACAAGGACATTGCCAAGCTGAATGCTGCTAGAAGAGCACTGCAGGAGCTGCAGAGCAAGAATATAGATTTGAACAAGTCAAAAACCTATACAGTTGCAAAGAAAAGTGAAACCAAGAAGCAACTCAACGAGCTGTGCATGAAGAGGCGCTGGCCAAAGCCTGTTTACCAGTAAGCTTCCCAGTCATTCACTGTCCATATGTTTTCTTGAACTCACAATAAAGCAATCATTCCCAAGCTATTTGACACTGTTTTGGGTTATCATACTAACGGCAAAGGTGGTGATGCTAATTAAGGCATTCTAACTAATTGATAAGAGGTACAAGTTAATATTTTGTAGCTACAAGTTAAATAACTCCTAATCATTCTCATGTAAAGATTTTGGCTTGTAAAGATATTAAGAAATTGGCTACCGGCAAAAGTATTGTGAACAGATGCAAAACTGGTAGCAATCTTGACCTATTTGAAATCCTTCGTACAAACTAATACACATGCCTAACTTATGGGAGAATTGTGATGTTCTCAATGAAATGATCACTAGGCATAAAGCATCAATTAAGCTTCGTTTAGTTATTTCCACACTGAAGATAGTTGTTTTATCAAAAAGACTCGTGTATTCCCATAGTTAGGACAGACACCTGGTTGTTCCGGTAGTTTGTTGCTGTTGCTATATCTAGTCATGGTTAAGCATGACCAACACACTTTCATGAGTGTATGGCAGCATACCTGTGATGCAATGTTTATCAACTATAGTTTTTTTTATCCGTTTCTATTAAGCATGCTCTCCAGAGAGACTATTAATGATTGCTAAATTTTCTTTTATCCAAAGTCACGCTTCAATCTCGCTGTGTACATGTTGGTTTTTATTCATGGAATCCTAGCGTAAGCACTTAAGATGGAATTTTATGTCTCTGTACGTTGTAACTTGATGGGTTTGGATGAGGGGATCAACTGTAGCTACTGCAGAATACTATAGTGAAGGACTTTTGAGTTCAATGAGCATCTAATGGTGGCTTGAAGAATTAAATGGGAATGCTTTCTTAAGCAATTGGCCTTGTACTGCATGCTCATTGCTCAATTAATGCATGCCTCCTAGGTGACCTTTATATGAAAATTAACTAATATAGGAAATAATGATCGATCACTCACAGTAAACGAAAGCTTATACTGACTTTTTTTTGTTGTTGTTGTTGTTATCTAATAGCAAGACAAACTCGTGTTGTAGCCTAAGAGTCATGCTCATGAAACATTTTGCTTGATAATATGATAAAGTTGATCTGAAAATTGTATTAGCCAGCAGTAGCTCTTTTTTGGTCTTTCTACCATGGAGTATCTTTTCTCATTGTTAGAATATACCCTCTTAAATGATTTGGTGGCTTCAAATTGGTTCAAGATTAAAGATGGTTGAATTTGATTGAGTGCAATACTTACGATTTCCAGTCGCATCAACTCAAATACTCAAATATAACCCTCTCAACCTTGAGTTGGATGAAGGCGTAAATCACCTTGATGAGTATATAGTATGTTAGCCGTGTAACTTATGTATGTTGGTGCAGGATTGTGAGTGAAGATGGTCCTGCACACAGTAGAAAATTCATATTCTCCGTTCAAGTTGAGGTCCCAGGTAAGAGCATCACGACTTTAAGTGACAGGAAATCAAGAGTAAGAGACGCAGAGAATGAAGCTGCTAGCGTGATGCTATTGCAGATTGAAAATCTTGGATATTAGCCACTTTTTTCACCATAAAGTTTGTCATGTAACTGTAATGTACCGAATTCTTGACTGATGCAGTCATTGTGGTTAATAAAGCTTCCTCGTTTTCATAGACTGTATTCTAGGATGCAATCTTCTGCAGCTTTTAATGCTTCTGGTGAAAAGCTTTTGTGACAGGTAGCGGCAAACCAATTGCGTCAGCCATTCCAGGTATGTATAATAGGTACACAAAGTACGAATTGGATGTAGCTACACCAAATATGAATTAGTTCATTATACGAGAGCACCGATTCTAACTGCGTGTCCACTGAGAATTTTGTAACTCAACATTCTGAGCATTCGACTACATACTCGAACTTCACTCGCACGCTAACACATCTAGACGCAGGTAACATTTTTCTTCACTGTAGTCTACTTCTGGGATGTGTTGCCAATCAATTGTTGATTATCATGTTTCAGCAAACTGCTAAAGAACCCCTACGAACATTACAGCAAGCAGTGCTTTTGTTGATGGCTGATTTTGTTGTCAAGCCAAAACCGAACTGGAACAATGGGTCATAATGTGGATCTCCAACATTCATGGGCAGCTGATCAACAGACTTGAACCAGGTACGAGGAAGTTTCCCAGTGAATTCATAGTTTCCGAACAGAACGTCGGTAACACCTTGGCCTTCGGTGCCAGGAAGCCATGCGGCGACAAGGGCATTGATTGAAGCAATATATGGTTCGATCACTACTGGCCTGCCAGATATGATGACTACGACGCACTTGACATGCTTGCAGACTGTTTGGATGGCGATCGGACCAGGTTCAGGTATTTCAAGGTTCAAACTGTCCCCGACCGTTTCACTGTAAGGATGTTCACCGACTGCGACAATTGCATAAGAGAATTCACCGTCCTTGATGAAATCCGAGTCAGGGTTCTCAGCAAAAACCACATCAGTTGCAGGATGTACGGTCGCTTTTATAGCATCAAGGATGGTAGTGCCTGCATCAAGAGATGCACCTATAATGAGCACAATATGCATAAGCTATGCGAATATGTTACATGTCCTATAGAGTGATTACGATAACGGACCGAGTGTTGTATTTCCGCTGGCACCTTGCCATTCAATTGTCCAACCACCGCACTGATAGCCAAGGTTATTGGCGTGACTACCAGCAACAAGGATCTTCCGCGCCTTCTTTGGAAGTGGAAGGAATGGTTCCTCAGAAGGTTTCCCGTTCTTCAATAGCACCAGAGATTTCCTTACTGCTTCCCTAGCCAATTCCCGGTGCTCCTGTAGTACGCACTACCTATCGATGAGCCAAAAGATGTACACTACAGGCATGCGGTATAACAATTGGTATAGACAGAAAGGGTGGAGTTACCTTTTTACCAATCTCATCAACTAAGCTGTAATCTGCCATAGGGTCCTCAAAAAGACCCATCAAGAATTTCACTCGCAGGATTCTCGTTACAGCATCATCGATTCTGCTCATGGGGATATAACCCTTTTCGACGAGCATTGTCAGGTTACTAATGAACTCCTTATAGATGAAAGGTACCATCACCTGCAGCATTCCATGTAACAGAAGGTTGGAACAACAAGATCTAGCATTCATATAGCAGTACGTATACGCAGTTATATACCATATCGATGCCAGCGTTTATTGCAACTTCGACAGAGTAGGTATAATTTGCCAGGTGCGGAGTTGTGATCCTATCCAACCCTTGATAGTCTGATATCACAAACCCCTTAAGATTGAGTGTGTTCTTGAGGAAGCCAGTAATAAGATCGCGGTTGGCATGCATCTTTATGCCATTCCAACTAGAGTAAGAAATCATTACGGTGGATACTCCCTTTGCGATTGCGTCGTAGTAAGCAGGCATATGAATGTTCATTAATCCGCGACTGTCGATTATGGTGTTGTTCTCGTTGATGCCTTTTTGTGTGCCTCCGTCACCAACGAAATGTTTGGCAGAGCCAATAACGTTCTTCCTGGCAATCAAGTTAAGGTCAGGACATGGCAAATAGAATTTGCGGGGAAATGAAAGTTGCAGCTGTCACAGGTACTCGTTGTTCATATTTCTTACTTGCCAGCAAGAAATGGGTACGACTTGCGGTAACTCGAAGGTACATCTCCTTGTAAACCAGGTATTATCTCCGTCATTGCTTGAACGATCCTATGGTCTTCACTGTAACTTTCATAACAACGTCCCCATCTTGGATCTCTGCAAACCTGTTTTCGGACAAGAAATTTAAGAATAAAAATAACAGTTAAAACGGTGGTAACGGGAAAAATCAAGTTCAAGTAAAGGTCAACGTACTGCAATACAAGGAGAGAAGGCATACTGAATGCCTGTTGCCCTGACTTCAAGAGCAGTTGCAGCACCTATCCTCTTCACAAGTTCAGGGTCCCTAACAAAACGAAGAAATTTCAGGTAAATATGTCAACTGAATTCTGCGGACAAAAACCCAAAAATAATTTCTTTTCCATGCGCAAAACTTGCCTTGTAGCACCAAGACCGACGTTATGCGGGAATATGGTGGCACCGTAGACGTTGTTATGGCCATGAACAGCATCAATTCCGTATAACATTGGAATCCCCAGACGCGTTGAGAGTGCGCCTCGTTGGAATTCATTCACCATATCCACCCATTCTCGAGCAGATGCGCGAAGACGAGGAACACTCCCGCCTCCACTCATTACACTACCTGCATACCAAAACATTTTTTGAGAATTCTTAACAACATGCGCGCACGAATTAGGGTACCAAGTAAGAAATGTTTTCTTTTACCTATGAAGTAGTCCTTCATGACTTTTGCTGGTGAGTTTTTAGGATCGTTGATGTCTGTAACGTTGCGTTCGATCTGTGTCATCTGACCAATTTTTTCGGCAAGAGTCATTCGCTTCAACAAATCTTCGACCCGAATTTCTACTGAAAGAGTTGGGTCTCTGTACTTGAGGTGCTCTTCACTTGTTGTTGTAGTTGTACAACACAAGAGCAGCAGAATAGAAGCTTGTAAAAACATTGCTGCAGAAGTTTTTTGTTGCAGAAGAGCTAGAAACTGTTTCTCAATGTTCTCAATTATTTTGTTGGACAGGAGGAAGAAGCATTTGTCCGTTAAATTATATTATCAAAAAATAGAAAAAGTTGCTTGTAGTTTACTTAACAGCATGCTGCATGCTTGAATTGAATCGAATTATTTGCTTGTAGTTGACAGCATGCTTGAATTGAATCGAATTTACAATGAGTAACCAAAAAAAGAAAAAGTTAATTTACATGTTGGATAAGACGTTGTCACCAGTCAAATAAACCCTCTCTTAAAATTAGGACCTTAATATTTGTTTCGGGTAAAACTAACTTTAAAGACTAAGATAATGGTTTTATTTGGTTGCAAGTCAATTCAATTGAAAAATTATTACTAATCACGAGTCTATGAAATCATGTATGTGAAATTTCTAAGAATAGAAAATTTTAGAATCAAGAAATTATAAAAAAGAAATCTTCTGATGCATAGCATTGTTTTTTTAAATAAAATTGAACTCGTTAAAATTACGTTTTGCAATTGTCCAAAAAACATAACGCAAAAAAGAAATGTTGAAGTATTCGTTATTGAATCATGAATAAGCCTGTAAGCTTTCTTCATCAATGCGATTTTTAATGATGAGAAAACCTGTCAGCGTCCCAAATAGCGTCGGTGATGTAGAACTGATGCCGCCGCAACTTCCACTGTGCTCCTAATTTTACTTTCAATTTATTTAAAAAATAATTAATATAAAAATTAAAATTTATTTTAAAAAAATTACTTATTATTTTATTTTTGAAAAAGCTCACTTATATAAATTTAAAACACCCGTTTTTCTGTTGAGCGGAAGATAGGTAAAACGTTTCGTTACACACGAGACATTTGTTAATCAAATTCTATTCTGGTAACTTCAGTTTATTATAAAAAATAATAATTCCTAACTTTCAAGAATCGGTGAACGTTTTTCACGAGACTGACTGTACATTGAGTTGGTGGCAGATTTTTATTGACAAACCAAAGCTTAAAGGAAACAACCGGTCAGAATGTGCCCTTCACCAATATTTCAAAGGAAGGTTAAAATGTTTCAAGAAGATATTCTTTCTTTTGCATTTAAACGTCTATGTTGAATCAAAGGTTATCCAGCAGAAGAAAGATTAGAATGGTTCCTTAACAGCAAGCAACATTGTGGAGAGTTAAGTACAAAGAGTTTCTTGACTTAGTAGCTGTTAGAGCTAACTGCAAAAGGGAAGTGGTCTTTCCACAAATTTTGCAAGTCACCAAAGGAACAACAACCTTAGCAATCAAAGTGCTAAGGGGTTCTAGGTCTAGAGGAAGACTCCGGGAGTGCAGAAAACTAATGATACGCGCGGTTGGCGACGTGACCACTTCAATCTCACTTGGAATTTAATTTGAAAGCGAGAGGCAAGAGATCAGTTAACAACAAAGAAATATCATGAAACATGTATGAAGAATAATAACATCAGAGAAATCTTATCACTTGTTGCAGTAATTGGATAACTGGTAGCTGCGGCTGCTGCTGCTTCTTCGGTACTTGCTGCTCCTGCTCTTCTACTTCACAAGGACCGTGAACAACGCTTACAAATACAGTTCATTTTCGACTTTTAACAAAGAGAAACACTATGAACAGGATGAAAGAGGCACCAACAAAATATGATTTAGGTACAAAAAGTTATATTTAGTTGCTACATATTAAGTTGGTATTTTCAAAGGAAAAATATGAAATGTTTGATTTATATGTAATATTTCATATGAACCAATCTACGTGTTGTTTTCTGTGAAAGAATATGGTTGCAAGCTATTCTGTATTAACGGCGATATATATGGTTGATCTTCAACTTCAGCATGCAGCGATAGAACTTCTATGAACACCATTGCAGTTAGTGCTGGTGGCAAATGGCATCTTCGCTCTGCTCTCCTTCCCAGTAGCAACATTACCAGATGACAACCTGCTTACGGAAAACATCGATCAGATGATTATCTATCATGAGTAACTTTTGAGAATTGCCAAGTGTTTGACAGAACCAAATTTTCATTTGGATAGTTAGCAAAACCACATATCAACATCTCCTACGAATAGGCAAACCTTTTAAGGAGTACGCAATCTTTACCTTGAGTTATTTGCGGATTTTGTTGTCAAGCCAAAACCGAAGGGAAACATTGGGTCATAATGTGGATCACCAACATTCATAGGCAGCTGGTCCACAGACTTGAACCATGTACGAGGAAGTTTTCCAGTGAATTCATAGTCCCCGAACAGAACATCAGCAATACCTTGGCCTTCAGTACCAGGAAACCATGCAGCAACAAGAGCATCAATTGAGGAAATATAAGGCTCGATCACAACTGGCCTGCCTGAGATTATAACCACTACACACTTGACCTGCTTGCAGACCGTTTGGATGATGCTTGGACCAGGTTCAGGGATTGTAAGGTTCAAGTTGTCACCTTCTGTTTCAGCATACGGCATTTCACCTACCGCAACAATTGCGTAAGAAAATCCACCGTCTTTGATGAAATCTGAGTCGGGGTTTTCAGAGAAAACCACATTGGTCGTCGGATCAACAGTCGCTCTTATAGCTTCAAGGATGGTAGTGCCTACATTTTAAGAAAATTAATACGAAAGTGAAAACTTGGGAACTAGTTATACGATATGCTGTATATTTAGTTAGAAGTTCTCTTATTTCAATAAACACGACATCTTCTGTATTGCTGTTTCCTTAAAATTTCTCTCAGTTAACTAACAGAGGTCTGAAGGAATATATCAGTAATGTACCTCTTGTGATATTTCCACTGGAGCCTTGCCACTCGATTGTCCAGCCACCACATTGATTACCAATGTCATCTGCATGGCTTCCAGCAACGAGGATCTTTCGCGCCTTCTTTGGAAGCGGAAGCAATGGCCGCTCTGAAGGTTTCCCATTCTTCAGCAACACAAGTGATTTCCTTACAGCTTCTCTAGCTAATTCTCTATGCTCCTGTATTGCACATTACCTACGATAAGTGGAAAAAAAGTACACTATAGGCATGCAGCATAATGTTTGCCATAGAGAAAAAGGGCAACGTTACCTTTCTACCGAGCTGATCGACTAAGCTATAATCTGCCATAGGGTTCTCAAACAGGCCCATCAGGAATTTCACTCTCAGGATTCTTGTAACGGCATCATCAATTCTGCTCATGGGAATAAAACCTTTCCTTACGAGCATTGTCAGATTACTGATGAACTCTTTATAGATATAAGGTACCATTACCTGCGACAGGCATGCAGAAACACAATGTAACAGAAGCTTGAAATAAAAAAATCATGTAATTTCAACAACAGATGTATTCAATTTACCATATCGATACCAGCACTAATTCCAGCTTGGACGGAGTAGGTATAATTCGCTAGAGGTGGAGTGGTAATCCTATCAAGCCCTTCTGAGTCTGATATTACGAACCCCTGAATGTTATTGACACAAAGAGTTTAGGAAAAGTCAGTAAAAAACGCAACGTTAACAACTTTGGAATGTTGCTGCTGCAACCGGTTGCTCTACCTTAAAATTGAGCCTGTTCTTGAGGAAGCCAGTAATAAGTTCGCGGTTTGTATGCATCTTCTTTCCGTTCCAACTAGAGTAAGACACCATCACGGTAGATACGCCCTTCGAGATGGAGTCGAAATAAGCTGGCATATGAATGCTCATTAGTCCGTGACGATCAATGATGGTGTTGTTCTCGTTGATGCCATTTTGGGTACCACCATCACCAACAAAATGCTTGGCACAGGCGGCAACCTTATTCCTGGTAATCAAGTCAAGCAGAAACTAGAGATTCAACCTACAACAACACTAAGTCCTGGGCAGATACTTCTTAAGTACTTTTGCTAGGAAAATAGTTCATTACTAACAGGATACTCGGGCACACAGGATCTTACTTTCCAGCGACAAAGGGATATGAGTTGCGATAATTTGCAGGAACATCTCCCTGCAATCCTACAATAAGCTCAGTCATTGCTTGGACGACCCTGTGATCTTCACTATAGCTCTCATAGCACCGTCCCCATCTTGGATCTCTACAAACCTGCGTTTACATGAGAAACCTAGTAACTTTTGTCAAACAACGACTTCCCTATATAGAAACAAACTTGGTTGAAAAGGAAGTTTATGTACTGCTATGCAAGGAGAGAAAATATACTGAATGCCTGTGGCCCGGGCTTCAAGAGCAGTTGCAATACCGATCCTTTTCACAAGTCCAGGATCCCTGACAAAACAAGGATTTTTAGGTAGTACTTAAGCTTAAAATTAGATGAAGAGAAACCAAAACGATCACAGAGATTTTTCTTGCTTAAGAGCTGACAAGCTATACAACACTTGCCTGGTAGCACCTAGACCAATGTTGTGAGGGAATATGGTCGCGCCATACGCATTGCCATGACCATGGACAGCATCAATTCCGTATATCATTGGAATCCCCAAACGTGTCGAGAGAGCTCCCTTCTGAAAATTATTCACCATATCCATCCACTCTCGAGCAGATGCCCGAGGACGAGGAACACTTCCACCTCCACTCATTACACTACCTGTAGTTTACCGGAGCAAGCTTGAGTTACATACACTCATTTAACATCATTCGTTTAGCAAAAAAAAAAACCAAAAAAATTTGGCGGGCAGCGTGCTTTACCTATGAAGTAGTCTTTCATAATTTGTGCAGATAGCAGCTTACGATCAACTTGGGTCATCTGACCGATCTTTTCTGCAAGGGTCATCCGGCTCAACAGATCCTTGATCCGAACTTCAACTGAAAGTTTAGGATCTTTGTACTTTACATACTCTGCGCTTGCATTATTCGTGCAACATAACAGCAGCAGCAAACTGAGAACAAATGCACGAGAAATCGCCATCTTTCAACGCAGTAGAATGTCTTCCAGATCTTTTCTCTTGTTATAGGAGAAGGAATCAAACACTCAGCACCATTGGTGAAACAAAGAAATTTCTAAAAAGAGTCAACTTTGCGTAGTTCCTAAGAACCAAATGGACAGCATACGCAACAAGCAACACTTATATACCTTGCTTAACATAGAAATTACTTGCTACAAAATTTACTAACAGATTAACTTACAGAATAAAAGTGCATCGTAAGGTTACCTAGCAAACTTTCTGCTAGAAGAATTACTTATTACACGTAACTACTGTGCAACTCCTTTTGCAATGACATGGAACAAAGGAATTAATAATCTACGTTCTACATGTACCTGTGGAATCGTGCAGAACTCGTTCTCATTGATCCATCTGAAAAGGTGAAAATATGATATCTATATAGAAGAAAGGAATGGAAATTTTTGGTTGGAATTCCTTCCTTCAGGTATATGGATGAACGTGGTGAAATTTGGGACATTGTTCTGATAATGACTTAACTCCAAAAACATCATTTTCATCTTTCAGTAAAAGGTCAAGCAACTTGAATGTCAATTGCACGAACAAATTTCAGAAGAACTTGCAAAAACGTGAATCACGTAAGGAAAACAACATCTAAAAGATCTGAAATCTTAGCTGAAGTTGCAAGAAATTGGATAGCAGGATAAGATAAGGGAGTCAGAAAAACAGTATTATTCTTCTTCTTCAGTAATTGCACCAATTGTCTCGAGGAAATTTTAAGCACCATCACAGCATACAAAAACTTTGGATAGAATTTTTCTAGAATTCTTCAAACACCATCACAGTATACAAGTGGATCACTAGATCTTGAACCAAATGTCTTGAGGAAATTTTAAACACCAACAAGTATACAAAAAGTTAAGAGAAATTTTTCTCGAAATTTCAAACACCATCACAGTATACAAGTGGATCGCTAGATAAGATCACAGTAAGAGTAGACAGAATACATATTTTCAGCAATCATTATCATGAATTGAATGAAAGCTCGAAGCAATTAGCACCAATCCTCTTCATGAGCATTGGGTACCTTTTTTTTAATCAGAATTTTAGTGCCAGAAGTTCACTAATTGATAGCAAATTTATCAATGCATCCAACGACAACTGTTTTGGTTAACTTGCCTAGTAGCACCGAGGCCATTGTGTGCTTGAACTCGCCCGAACTAAACACTCCTGAATGAGAAGAAACAAAGCAAAGTAAATCAAGTTATATGATCAATGAAAAGAAATTTTCACTATTCTTGGACAACATTACTCAATCTAGAAAAGAAAATGAATATACCCTTCCAAACATGTAGCACTTGACACCAATCAGATACACGGAATTTGATGATGTAAATCAATAGAGAGTTCATTATTACTTTCAAAAGGATAGTGCCTGTCCTGTTTAAACATTCACATTCAATAAGTAGCATTTACCAAAAGTGCCTGAAAACCGCAACTAAAAGATGACGAAGCTTACCTTCCAGCAAGAAATCAAACAACTTTTCAGTAACTTTCTGGAAATGCAGTCTTCAGAACTTCACCATAGCTCTAGTAACCTGAAGAAGTAAAATTGTATGAAACTAAGTCTGGTAGAGCTATCAATGCATATTATCCTATCAGTGACCATCAATGAAACCATTAATTTTCCATTGTAATCGGCAATTTCTGAGCTAACTTTTGAGGAAACGTCAAGTAGCTCAGAAGATCATTCTGGAACTTGAGGGGAAAAAAATTTCATTCATTCTTTCCATTTCTCAGAAAGTCATACAGGATGCATGTGTTTTTATTCCTCAATTTTATTTGCTACAAGTCGAGGATCAACATCACATAAGAATTTTTCCTATAACTTCTATTTTGTAGGTTTTGTTGTGAGTCCAAATCCGAAAGGAAATAAAGGATCATAATGTGGGTCACCAACATTCATAGGCAACTGGTCTACGGATTTGAACCATGTCCTGGACAACTTGCCAGTGAATCCATAGTCGCCAAAGAGCACATCAGCGACACCTTGGCCTTCTGTACCTGGAAGCCATGCAGCTACCAACGCATCGATCATTTCAATATATGGTTGTATCACAACAGGCCGACCAGATACCATGATTACTACACACTTGATGTTGCTGCAGACATTCTTGATTGTGCTTGGTCCTGGCTCAGGAATAGTTAGGTTCATACTGTCACCGAATGTCTCTGCATAAGGTGGTTCCCCTACCACCACTATTGCATAGGAAGCCCCGCTTTTCTTGATGAAATCTGCGTCAGGATTTTCTGAAGAGACGATGTTCGTTGTAGGATCAACAGTTGACTTTATAGCATCAAGAATTGTTGTTCCTGTTTGAACAGTGTGAAACATCGTGGATTATTTGCCTTCTCTTCAATTGTAGTTCCTGTTAAGATAAATTGACTAAAAAACTCACCTTTAGTTAAGTTGTTTCCACTGAGTCCTTGCCATGTAATGGTCCATCCTCCACATTGATTACCCAAGTTATCAGCATGGCTTCCGGCAACAAGGAGTGTCTTTGCCTTCTTAGGGAGTGGCAAAAGTGGTGCTTCATCGTTCTTGCCATTTTTCAGAAGCACAAGTGATTTTCTAACGGCTTCTCTAGCCAACTCCCTGTGTTCCTGATTAAATATGCATTCAAGAAAACATCAGAACACATGTTTGAAGATGGAGAAACACCTTTTTGATAAATTTAGCAAACTGCAGGAAGGACTAACCTGCTTTCCAAGTTCATCAATATAGCTAGGATCACCATAGGGTTTCTCGAAGAGTCCCATCATGAATTTGACTCGCAGAATTCTTCTGACAGCATCATCGATTCTGCTCATAGGTATGAAACCACCATTGACAAGGGCAGTGAGATCAGTGATGAATTCGTTGTAGTTATTTGGAATCATCACCTGTACAAAATATAATTATCAATCTTCAATCCCTGCCCTTATGAAAGTCAAACTGCTAGGTAGGCTCTGTAAATATCAAAATTTCATACCATATCGATGCCTGCGAGTACTCCTCTCAGTATTGAATATGTGTAGTTCGCATGAGGAGGAGAGGTGATCCTATCAATTCCTTCCCAATCTGATATCACGAAACCCTGTGAATTCATCACCAGATACAAGAATAATGCGTGAGAAATATATGCAAAGTAAGATTGAAGACAAACTCGTCCAAATTTCCTTACCCTGAATTTCAACTTGTTCTTGAGGAAGTCTGTCACTAGGTAATGATTTGCATGCATTTTCACACCGTTCCAACTTGAGTAAGACACCATGATAGTAGATACACCTTTGATGATCGCGTTATAGTAGGGAGGCATGTGGATGCTCAACAAGCCATGCTGATTGATAATCGTGTTGTTCTCATTGATCCCATTATGAGTTCCACCGTCCCCAACATAGTGCTTGGCACAAGCAGCAATTTTGTTCCTGCAGGTAAGTTAAGAAAGAATGAACACCACCTATTGTTATTTTGTCAAACAGAAGGTTCATTGTTTTGGTTAATGTAAAATGAAATGACTTCCATGCTAATGGAAAGGTAAGATCATATAATAGGTAATATTCCATACTTTCCAGCGACAAAAGGGACTCCTTTCGCTGAATTTGCTGGTATATCTCCTTGCAAACCAGGTATAATCTCTGTCATTGCTTGAACAATTTTTGGATCTTCACTGTAGCTTTCATAGCAGCGGCCCCATCTCGGATCTCTACATACCTACGAAGAGTACCAAAACACTTAATTTTGTGGTTCTTTGAAGTTAGAAGCATTCTGATTCTGCTGCTTGTAGATTTCCTTACTGCAACACATGGAGCGAATGCATACTGTATGCCAGTCGCTCTAACTTCAAGTGCAGTTGCAGCACCAATTTTCTTCACAAGCTTTGGATCCCTGTTTTAATTAGAATGTTAAATCGTCAATTACCAATTACCTCTGTTAAATATGAATAATATATCACAATGACTGTTTAGTAAATTGAACTTGCCTAGTAGCACCAAGTCCAACATTATGTGGGAAAATGGTAGCTTTGTAGACGTTATTATGCCCATGAACAGCATCAATTCCATAAATAATCGGAATTCCAAGACGAGTAGATAAGGCAGCCTTCTGCATTCCATTCACCATGTTCATCCAAGTTTCAGGAGATGCCTTAGAAGACGGGACACTGCCTCCACCACTCAACACACTACCTGCACAAAGACGACCATATATCAACGATCAACCTCCTCATTCGCCGAAATCATGCTATACAACATTCATAGACATGTTGCATAAAATTAAAATAATAAGCCTACCTATGAAGTTGTTTTTTATGACATCTGGTGTAGCAACTGCCCTCTCTATTTGAGACATCTGGCCGATTTTCTCAGCAAGGGTCATGCGTTTCATTAAGTCCTTTACGCGAGCATTCAGTGGCAGCTTAGGATTTTTATACTTCAAGTACTCTGCTTCTCCAGCTGCTATCAAGCAGCAGATGAATAGAAGGGACACTAACGATCTCATACTGCCCTTCATCTTCATAATATTCTCCTACTCAATTTCTTCAGTAACTTAGATATTCAAGGAAACACATAACCTGAGATCAAAATTTTATTCTGGTAGTCAGAACAACTAGCTATTTCAGAAAATGTTTTCAAAGAATGGTAGGTACAGACAAGTGAATCAAGGCACTCTAATAATTATAGAAATAAAATGAACTATTACAAGAGCGACTATTCTATATATAGTGTGTTTGGTCAGTTGTCTTAGATGATCAGCTGGTTAATCTTATCTTATCTTGTTTACTTTACATTTGGCAAGAACTGCAACTTGCCGCATTTGACTAAAATCATAGTAGGAAAAGGCACAACACTATCATCAAAGTTTTTAAACCATACATGTGGGCGTACAATTGATACGGTAGATATTTGATAACGCTTATAAAATAAAAATTTTTTTAAAATAAAAAATATTTTATTTATTTTGAAAAACGAGTTAAATTTGGAATCTGAGTTTTACCGGATGCCTGTGTTTTTCTATGACTATATGAGAAATCATCCGATGCGTCATGCTTATCGCAGTTTCAGTATTTTCGAGAGTGTTTGGAAGTGCTGAGCTTCTCTAAAATGAAGAATAAAAATATATAATAAAATAATTTTATTATGTAAAAGTTTTTTATATTTTTTAAATTTTTAAATAAATTTTTTAAATATTTATAAATTATGTATTAAAAAATATAAAATAAAAAAATAAAAAAATACGTTTAAAAAATACAATTCCAAACGCATCCGAAACATGTCTTCTTGAAAGGAAGACGTGTACATTCCGTATGAAATTTTTATTAAAAATTAAAAAAAATTCCTACAAAGTAATGCAAAGCAGTGCCTACTGTTTAATGGGGTCCTGCGGCAAAAGATGCTGTGGATTGATAAGCTTGCTGAGTAAGCTTGGCTGAAATATGTTTTGAGTGTGATGAATTTGGAGTTTTCTGAGAAGAAGCGGATTGATTAACGCAAAGTGACTTCTTGTTCCAGGCCACCGCATGGTGCCCTGAAAGGGACTTCACGAGAAAGAAAAGTAGCAGCAGAGAATTCCTAAATGAGTATTTAGCATGGATTGTCCACTTCAAAACTACGAAAGTTTTTGTTAATTTTCTAAACATCGTCTTTCATATCTGAAATAAACTATGCATAATATAGATCATAATCTCAGCGCCTGTAGAATTTGCTGCATATCTCATTACTAGATTAATAACATATAGTAAAAAAGTCAGGAGTTGGAACTTTTTAGACTTATTAACTCGAACATGAAAAGTTCGAATTTAGATTACTTACAGAAGGTTAATGGGATTGTCGAGTTTAAATCTGCTGCTAATCTACCAAGCAGCTAAAACTAAACCCATAAAGAACCCATTGGCCATTAGCATTCTTTCCGCTTCTTTCAGCTAAGCAAAATGTGAGACTTTCACCTCTCAGAGACTCAACCATGAACTTGAACTGATTGTTAAAAACAACATAGAGAAGGTAGAGCTTTTACCTGCAGAAGCAGAACCAATCAACGCAGGCTGCAACCAGACCTCTACACTTGATCTTTGCGCAAAGTGAGAAAAAGAAAGAGAAAATCAAGATTACCAATGAGGTTTCGTACATTCATCGGATTGATCAAGGAAGCATGGATATATATAGATGTATAGGAGTGTGTTGCACGAGATTCAGTAAGTCACTTGCAGGCCATGTGGAAACAAACAGTCGAACTGGCAGGATCCAAAACTTTCCAGCTTGCTATACTAAAAAACAAAAGATCTAAAACCTGAACCACAACAGCTAGCTATACTAAAAAACAAAAGATCTAAAACCTGAAGCACAACAGCTATTTTATTTAACGCAGGTTTTCTTTGCTCTAAAAATCCCAACCTAACTATTCAAGTAACAACTAGTAAGCAAGCAAATAGTAGTAGTTCATAAATCAAAATCAGAAGTAGCTCAGCAAATCAATGTCATTCTTTATTCTATATATTTCTCCTTCTTAAATGTTTATTTGGTCAGAGTGATGGTGACGACTACTGCTACTTAGTGCTAGATGCTAATGAAAGATGCTTCATCAACGTCGTGTTTCACGTCTCAGTATAAATAGTTAATGTCTACTATTGGATCAGTAATGATCGGGTTCAGAACCTTGTCATTACAGCAGATTTCAGTACAGCTCACTTCTGCTTGACTAATGAGAAAATCTGAAAATGTGAGAAGATTCTTCATTCAAATTCATTGAAAAATAGTAATCAGAAACGATAAAGAACTAGTACCAAAAGTCTTCAAGATTTTCTTTCTTTTTCTTTTTTTTTTTTTTGGAATCAAGCTTTGACAGGCTCTGTAGTGAGTCCGAATCCAAAAGGAAATAATGGATCATAGTGAGGGTCACCAATGTTCATTGGCAGCTGATCCACTGACTTGAACCATGTTCGTGCAAGCTTGCCGGTGAAACCATAGTCGCCAAACAATACATCAGCAACCCCTTGGCCTTCACTTCCAGGGAGCCAAGCAGCAACAAGTGCGTCAATCATGTTCATGTATGGCTCGATTACAAGAGGGCGTCCAGATACAACAATAACTATGCATTTAATGTTGCTGCAGATGTTCTTGATAGTGCTTGTTCCTGGATCCGAAATTGTCAGCTTCTGGTCGTCACCAAATGTTTCGGCATACGGGTGTTCCCCAACAGCTACGATAGCGTAGGAAAATCCACCTTTCTTAACAAAGTCTGCGTCCGGGTTTTCAGAGTACACTAATTTTGTGGCCGGATCAATGGCAGATTTCACAGCGTCAAGAATTGTTGTACCTTACCAAAGACACAGGGTACATATATGATTGCTCTTCTACTCAGAAGTAGGGTATGTAAATTGTATGGTGATAAAAGCGTGTTTACCTGCAGTCAGATTGTTACCGCCGAGCCCTTGCCAAGTGATTGTCCATCCTCCACACTGATAGCCAAGGTTGTGTGTGTGACTTCCTGCAACAAGGATCCTTGTAGACTTCTTTGGAAGAGGAAGAAGAGGTTTATCACCGGGTTTTCCATTCTTCAAAAGGACTAGTGACCTTCTCACGGCCTCCCTGGCCAACTCACGATGTTCCTGATCATTGAGTTCAACATAACGCTTACATCCAAATATGATGTTTACAAAGAGTTGAAACTTTTGAGTTCAGAAGGTTTTATGTATAGGTTGTACTGACTTGTTTCCCGACCTCAGCAGATAAGCTGTAGTCAGAGTAGGGTTTCTCAAAGAGGCCCAGAATGAACTTGACACGAAGGATTCTTCTTACAGCATCATTGATTCGTTGCATGGGAATGAAGTTGCTCTTAACAAGTCTGGTCAGGTCATTGATGAACTCTGGGTAGGCGTATGGAATCATTATCTGCAATACATGCCCATGTAAGAGTAGTAGTGTAACTAAGAGCAGTTGTGTAAAATTGAGAACAATCTACTATCTCTACTTTGCGTATGTCTGATTTATGTAGCAAACAAGAATCGCATTCAACATGGACCAAATATTCAGACTAGTAACGGTAATTTATATCTGGATCTTTTTCTTGACCATCTTCACTACTTCATTCTATCGGTGGACAGTTATAGCATCTCGAACAATGACAGTCCATGTTATATGGGAACTCACCATATCGATGCCAGCATTAACCCCAGCCAAGACAGAGTAGGTATAATTTGCATGAAGAGGAGAAGTTATTTTGTCAATCCCTTGCCAGTCTGATATGATGAAACCCTGCATTCATATCATGAATTTAGCCTTACTAAGTTGAAGAAACAGCTTTGCGAAGTACGATGATGCATTATAATCTAAACTGACCCTAGTTTAGGCCTTTAGAGAAACTAACCCTGAAACGGAGCTTGTTTTTGAGGAAATCAGTCACCAAATAATGGTTTGCATGCATCTTAATTCCATTCCAACTGGAGAAAGAAACCATAACAGTAGAAACACCTTTGCTGACAGCACTATAGTACGGGGGCATGTGGATGCTAAGCAGCTCATGTAGATTGACAATTGTATTGTTCTCATTGATTCCCTTATAGGTTCCACCGTCACCAACATAATGCTTGGCACAAGCTGCAACATTTTGGCTGTATGATAATTGATTGGCGTCAACAAACTTGGCAAAATCAGAAGCAAAATGCTCAAAGTAAAACCAAGTGCTTACTTTCCAGCAACAAATGGAACACCTTTGCGTGAATTTGCTGGAATATCACCTTGCAGACCAGGAATTATCTCGGTCATTGCTTGGACAATCTTAGGATCTTCACTATAGCTCTCATAACATCGACCCCATCTTGGATCTCTACACACCTGAAGGAGTAAAACCCCCAATTCAAACTCTGCAAAGGAAGCTAAGAACAAGATAGAATTCAATGGAACTGAGACAGATTAAGTTTATTTACCGCAACACATGGAGCAAAGACATAAGGGATTCCTGTGGCTCTAACTTCGACAGCAGTGGCAGCCCCAATTTTCTTCACAAGGATTGGGTCCCTGGTTTTCACTAACTCATGTGAACAATGATAATAGTACGCAACAATTTGAAACAATTGTTTACATAGGCAATACATGCTGCTGAATCCTCAAAACATCAAAGTCCTTACATACAAAGAGCGACTTTGTGGAAACTATAAAACTACAACAATTTTTTTTTAACTGCTATCACAAAGATAAACAGAAAATCAAATACTAATAGAAGTTAACTTAGACCATAAAATCTCAATTCCATGTTGAAGAATTTGAGTGAAAAAAAAAAAACACTAACAGACCACAAAATTTAACAACTACGAACTACGAAAACTGCCATGTTAAAATGACAAAAACACAATCCCAGAAGATAAAAGGCATACTTTAGCATATTGCTGGACAACATATAACTTGCCTGGTAACTCCAAGTCCAACATTGTGTGGAAATATTGTAGCTCTGTAAACATTATTATGCCCATGAACAGCATCGATCCCATAAATCATTGGAATCCCAAGACGGGTAGATAAGGCAGCTTTCTGCATCCCATTCACCATATTAACCCATGCCTCTGGAGAAGCATGAGGAGCAGGTACGCTACCACCACCACTCAACACGCTCCCTACATTCCAGATATCAAGTTAGCATCAATATCATTACTTCATTTTTTTTTGGCACATGTTCTTGCTGAACTACAATCAGCCCTTTTTACCTATAAAGTTATTTTTTATGACATCTGCAGTGGCATTCTCCATTGCAATCTGTGACATTTGCCCAATCTTTTCAGTAAGTGTCATCCGGTTCAAAAGATCATTTATCCTAACATTCAAGGGAAGCTTAGGATCCTTATACTTCAAAGAATCAGCTCTTCCAACTGTTACCCAGCCCAGAAACAGTACAAGAAACAATATGTGGTGCCTCTTCATCTTTGACCAAAGCATTCACAATCCTGACAGAACAGAATAACATTTAGTAATGCTGAAGCAAATATCCGTGTTTTGTTATGATAAATTTCCAGTACCATAACAAGCAATCATTTAGCCGCAATCTATACTTGTACTCTTTTTTGACATGCATGAAGAAGTGAAACATGAGTACAGTAGCTTATCCTAGCAACTACATATTTTTATATCAAGTTTAAATCTGAAACAAAAGCAATCATGAAAACCAAGTCTAGAAAATAACTACTGAAACAAGCCCATAGACTTAGATCAAAATTAAAGGTTGTATTTTGGTTGAAAAAATTCACTGATAAACCCTAAACGACAATGTCGATTCCAATATTAGACAAGAAAACAGGGATACAACATTACCAGCACACTACGATCAACTCAGTCATTTTCTTTCTACTGCAGAATTCGAAACCATGTCTACGCCACCATGTTAGAAAACTGAAAAGATTTCTTTCTACTTGTTTCCAATGAAAATGTGAGATAATATCACAGCTAATTCAAAATAAAGAAAAAGAAAAGATAAAAATTTTCCTTCTTCTTACCAAGAAACAAAGATTGCTCAGAACCAGTAGAAGCACAAGAGTCAATTTCTAATTTTCTATACAACAGAATAAAGAAGAAGAGAAATTGCAGAACAAGAAAAGATCAAAACTTGAAAAATGTAGGAACGAGTTTTGAGAGTGTTGCACAGATTCTCATAAATAGGAACATATGTACAAAGAGTGTCGCGGAGGAGACTGGTCAGTTGAGTTAACCGAGATTCCTGTCGTGTTCTTTAAATTAGTCAAAGTCCCATGCAATGCGGCCCAATTTGATTCAAAATCGCTACTGGGCCGAAAATCCATTCAAAGTTAACCTTTAAAAGCCTGCTTTGATAATTAAACCCACTCAATACAGGTGACTAACAACACATTACAATCATGAAAAATATTCAAAAAGATAAACAAGAGATGTTATAAGCTACTGTTGAAACGCATCCAAGTAGAAGAGAAGGTAATTTAAATAAAATAAAACTATATAGAAACCATGAAACATCGCAGCCTATCATGGTGTCCATACTAGCAGAACTAAAAATTGTTCTAACATCAACAACAAACAATAAGAACAACACTGGCCACAGAATGTGGTTCAATTAGACATCCAACCCGAAAGAAGTCACAAGGCTTAAAAGAACAACTACTTGATAAGGTGTTGCTAAGAGGATAACAATTAGTTTATAATTCTGTAAAAGAATAGCCAAACTCAATAAAATATCTCTTCTTCCCATTTCAGAAGTTGCGGCCATATGCGAATTCATTCTTTTTCAGGGAAATATAAGGGAATCACACATTATGATCGACACCAAATAAGCCATTGGATTGCATTAAAAATCATCAAAGAATGTAGTACAATCATACATTCAGCAAAAATTGGCATTCCTACACCTTTTACAAGAGTACTATAGAAAAATAAACAAAATCATGAAAACAACAGTAGGGGTGAATGCTACTGCAATTGCTGAGCAACTTTCATCATGTCAAGCAACTTGCCAGCAGTGAGAAACAAATCACAATCATCCAACAATCCACCAGCGTGCTGTTGAGGAAGTCCTGGCGACTCCAACTACAATAAATTCGAGCTTTCTTTGTTCGAGTTGGTAAACATCCAGCTAATCCAGTCAGCAGCTAGTTATGCAGCTACAGGATTATCCTGGATTAAGAAGCAGTAAATGGATTTTGTTAGTTGAAAGGGAGTACACATACTATGTCAACCTCACAGTGACATCTCAGCAACTGCAAGGAATGCATACATTCTCTCCTCTTTGATGCCATACCTAACTCCCAGTGAATGAATTTTATGCGGTACCAGGCAACTCACTAAAAAATCATGTTGAAAAATTCTAGAAGTTACATTAACTCGAAGTTTTAACATTACAATATAAACATCAATTTTATCATACTTGATCTGAAGGAAGCTCATATGAACAGCAGAAGTTGCAAAGAGAGCTTATAGTGGCAACAGGTACATTACTACATTACTCTTTAAGAAACATTATGGTGCAGTGGAATGATTAAAACAATTGAGTAGACCTTACCCAATTGCATTATAATCAGAAGATCCTTTGTCAATACCAGATAAACATTGATTGTCTCGATGCATATAGGACAGTTGATTGTAGACAAGGGCATATCCATGCATGCAAGAAGCACTACCCCAATAGAAGGCAAAACTAAAACAAGAAACATTTTCATTCAGGAGACGGCCAGAATAATTAGCTCACCTTTGCTGTCAAGTTTGAAACAGCCAGATGGAACTTTTCTCTAGTTTTTGTTCCAGCAATTTGACCTGCTTGTGCTACTTTACTGAAAGCATCACTTAGCCAAGCTGTTCCAGCAGTAACATATCTGTTCATTAGTGAAAAGTTGAACATCAACACCTACCTCAAAGTATATATGCACGGAACTTTGATACACGAGCAGCAACACAAACAACTTAAACACCAAATATAAGAAAATAGGATGCAGAAAGTAAAATGATAGATTTAAACCAGGTGTGCTACATAAACATGAGCTCTAGTGCTTCATGTTTGTCCATGTGAACAACTTTGGTGATCCGGTGCATGTACTTCCCATGTGATAGTTACTGCTTGTTTTGACAGCTAATGGCAGAGACTCAATAGCATAAAATGAATGAATCAGTTTAAATGCGAACAAAAAAGTACCTGTTTGTTTTGACAGCTGAGCCAGTGTCGTTTAACTTCTGCTCTGCCACCGTTAAGACCGCCATTGTTCTATCAGATACATGCAGCTTCTGATCCACTGATTTGACTTTCTCATTAACAACTGAAATTCCAACTGTTATCTTTTCCGAAAGACCAACCCGTCTGTCAAAGGAAATAACCTTTGCAGATGCACTGGCTCTCAACCGATGTTTCTCATCAAAGGCTTTAGCTTTGTTCAGAGCATCTTGCCTGATAGCTGAACCTTTTTCCAGCATCCCATTCATCACAGTTTGGGCTTTGCTTACATAAACGCGATTGCTGCTTGAATCATTACTTCCAGACTGCATGAACAAAAGACCAGTGTTACTCCAAAACAGCAAACACAATTTCATGTATGCATTCAAATTTATTGCAAGGACAATTGAAGTTCGAATGTTAAAGCTTAAGGCATCTCGAAAGATATACTAGAATTTATAGACACCTTAGTGCTTGGTACATAGTTTCCAACAGGTGTTCTGCTTGCAACCTCTCCAAGAATGATTCTCTGCACGAAAATCAGCAAGCAATTAACTTGAACATCCAACATTAAGCTGGAAATACCTAAAAAAGTCTTCACCTACCTCCTGAACTTCAGGCACATAATTTTCAGCTGGAGTTATTCTAACTATCTGATCAACTATTGTAGCTCCCTGAAAGTACAAATCACAAACAAATTGTGATCACCAGATCCGTAACCAACTCTTATAACAGCATCAACCATTCGACGCCCAATCTCAAATAGATGACTTAAATTGTCTAAACTAACTACTTCCAACTCAAGCCTTGCATAACAAACTTGCAAACAAAGACTATCTTCACTTGCAAAACAAAAATTTCAGTGGTGTGAATCGACTCAACCCTATACTAAGGTCAAGAGAAACAAACTACCGACAACAGTAAGGCAATCTCAAGTGCCTTTGCCTCCTTGAATGTCACGAACGCCGTTCTTTGCATTCCGTCATTACTGCAACAGAAAATAAATAAATAAGTAAATAAAATTAACCCGAAAGAAAAGCCAAGAAGTTTCAGAACAAATCAAAACAGCAATGCAACAACAAGCAAACTACCCTAACTACAAAACAATATCTAAACCAAAAGATGGCAATACGAACTAAATTAAAAAAAAGTTTCACAAAAATTGCAAGTAAAATCAAGAAAAAGTTCAAGAAAGAAAATATCTTACCAGCGGATCTCAACACTCTCGATTTCTCCAGAAAAAGAAAAGAACTCTCTAATTTCTCTCTCCCCCGCTAGATCTGATATGTTCTTCACTTCCACTGTTCGCGTTTGAATCTTCTCAAAACAAAATTTCAAAAAATTCAGAAAATAAAAAGAATCAATTCTTACGCTTCGAATTTGAAACCTGAATTAAAGAAACACCAGGAACTCACCAGCATTTTCTCAAAAGATCGTTCTTTAGCCTTTACTAGAAATTATGAAGAAAACTACAACTTTATTAGATAATTTTCAGGATTTCTTGGTCTTCACGAACTAATAATTTTGCTTCTCTCTGTATCTCTCTGTGCGTCTCTGCTTTTCAAGCGCGCTTTATAATCGGTAAATTACGAAGAAGAAGGTTTGATTTACCAAATAAACCCCTAACAAGTTATATTACAACAAAACTGCCATCCTCTTAAGACTTATACAAGCAGTGATGGTATAAATGTAATTACTAGGGAATTATGGGTATTTAATAACGAGTTGAAGCAGCACAGTTATTCAAACTAACTCTCAACTATATTGAAATCTGTACTTTCGCCGTCTTTTTAAAACACGCGAGATCTTTTTCGTTATTATAACGAACTAATAGACTAAAGTGTAAAAGAATTGAGGCAAGGTTTGCTTTGTTTATTACAAGGGACGGCCGGATTACAATTATGGTCAAGGGTTAGTTTCAAAATACACCTAACACTTTAAACTAAACTACAACAAATACTTGTGTTGTTTTGATTGCCAGCCCAGCTGCCTTTTATTATGTTTGCTGAAAAGTGAAACTTCTGGTTCTGGTCAGAAATATCAGAATAATTTCAGGAAAATTAAATTTTTTATATTTTGTAAATTTTAAATAATTTTTTTAAATATTTATAAAAAAATATATTAAAATCATAAAATATAAAATAAACTATTTTAAAATACCAAACGTTCTTTTAATATATTTCATGGCTACAAATTTTTAGTAATCAAAATATGCATTGTTCTTGCAGTTGAATCGTTTGGAAGATTCTCTTTGCAAGTTACTTGTAAGTATTCAAAATTTTAAATAAATTTGTTTATTAATTTATGTTCATGACAAAAAAAAAAAAAAAACAAACCAAGCATTGATTAGGTGATGGATGAACGGTGCGTTATAAAATAGAATTTTTTTAAAACGAAAAATATTTTTATTTTTTAAAAAAAAAAGTTTTATTTTTTTTATTTTCAAAAAATAATAAAAATATTTTATTTCGTAAAATTTTTTATATTATTTAAATTTTTAAATACTTATAAAATATATATTAAAAAATATGAAATAAAAAAAATTGAAAAATTATTTTTGATAAACAGTGCCAAACGCTTCCAAAATCATTTTGTCTCTAATAAGGTCACATTTTTTATGTCATACATTTTAATTTTTAAATTCATTTTTAATATAAAATAAATAAAAATTTAAAATATAATTTTTTATTAAAGTTTTTAAAATTTATTATTTATACAAAATTAATATAAAAATTATTTTTTATTAAGTATTTTTAATTAAATTTGAATTTTTTTTAAACACATTCTAAGAGTGTTTACCAACTCTTTCAATTTATTTTTTTCTTTCATTTTTGACTCATAAAATAAACACAATAACTTAATTTAATTTTTAATAAGTATTTATTTTCAAAATTTAAATTATAAAATTAATAATTGATTTTTAAAAAACTCATTTTAAAAAGTTCAATTCAGAAAAAATATGCCAACCCTAAAATAGTTGCCAGCGAAGAAACCACAAGCCCATACCCTGTTAGTTGGCATCGATCACATTTTCAAATATTCTTTTTTCTTAATTTTAAGATAAGAATAGACACTCTCTGAAATATACTAATCCTACGTGCCTGCCAAAAGCTGCTTTGGTTTAGATTTTTAAAAACTATTTCATAATTTTTAATATATTTTTTATAAGTATATAAAAAATTTATTTAAAAATTTAGAAAGTGTAGAAAAATTTTTAAGTAGTGAAATTTTTTTATTGCATATTTTAATTATTTTTTAGAAATAAAAAATAAATTTTATTTTTCAAAAAAAATAAAAATATTTTTTATTTTAAAAAATTTTATTTCATAAATATTTTCAAACGTTCTCTCGTATTATTTAGTGAATGTTTGCAATTGCTTATTTAAAAAAACTTTTTTAGAAAAAAGATATTTTGAAAATTATTTTAAAATAAGTCATATTTTTTATTTTAAAAAATAATAAAAATAACTAATGAAAAGATTTTATTATGCAGAATTTTTCTGTACTATTTAATTTTTTTAAAATTCTCTAAAATATTCTAAAAATTTTATAAATAAATATAAAATAAAAAATTAGGAGAAAAAAGCTCTTCCAAATATGATTTAATGTGTAATACCAAGTTACCTCCCTTATGCAAAAACTGTCGGAGTTGATAAAAGTAAATTTTTAAAAAATAAGTTCATAGTAAATAAATTATTAAAAAAATGAATTCAAAATTAATTTATAAATGAATGATATAAAAATTCGCAAATATTTCTGGTGGACAAAAATTAATTTGAAATGCAGTAAAACTCGCGCAGTTGTTGTCTGTCTTTGGACGAGCTGTTGTAACGGAGTCGTTAAATGCAAAACATGGATACGTTAGGCCGTTTTGAAGTACTTTTTAAATAAAATATATTTTTATTTTTTTGAAAAATAAGTTTTATTTTTAATTTTAAAAAATAATAATAATAATAATAATATATAATAAAAATCTATTTATATAGAATTTTTTTATATTTTTAAAATTTTAAATAAATTTATAAATACTTATAAAAACTATATTAAAAAATATAAATAAAAATTAAAAAATAATTTTTAAGGTAAGTAATCACAAACGTAATCTAAGCAATGATGGCCGAGGCGTTGCTAAGTGTGCGTTTGAGATTGATTATGAAATAAATTTTTTTAAAATTAAAAATATTTTTGTTATTTTTTAAAAACAAATTTTTTTTATTTTTAAAAAATAATAAAAATATATAATAAAAAGATCTCATTACGTAAAATTTTTTTATATTATCTAAATTTTTAAATATTTATAAAATATGTATTAAAAAATATAAAATAAAAAAAATTCAAAAAATAATTTTTTAAATGGGATGCCAAACGCATTCTAAGCACTGCATGGAGTGGCTGTTTGGACGTTCTTCAAAAACAATTTTTTAATTTTTATTTTATATTTTTTAATATATGTTTTATAAATATTTAGAAAATATAAAAAATTTTATATAGTGAAAATTTTTTAATGTTTATTTTATTTTTTAGTTAAAAAATAAAAATATTTTTTTATTTTAAAAATACTCACTAACGCTTCCGGAGACTGTAGCTTCACCGGCAAACTGGCACCCACTTAGTTTCAAGTATGTAAATCAACTGCCTATGACGCCAATATCCCTTAGGATATGGTCTCACTAGTAAAGAAACGTTTACAAAACATAATTTATTTGAAATGATAAGTATTTTGAAAAAAATTCCTAAATTTCCCCTAAGGCATGAATTGGAGAAAATAGTCACCTATTGAAAAAGTTGCCAACTATGAGAAGCAGCACATGGCACACAATCAACCACAATCCTAACACTAGCAAAACCTTCCAATTCCACAAACAATATAAAAATCCAACCATGAAAGTTGAAGGAAACCAAATTCAGAAAGCAGGAAAGCTAAACCACAATCGAAGCTGCACTCTCATTTCCTACTAGGAATCCATTATTTCTTCAACCTTCCCTTTCTTTTCTCCCCATTTTATACAATTCAATGCTACTTCTTACTTTACCTACTTAGTTGATCAGTTTCTTAACACTCCACTGATATGCATCGCATCCATCTACAAGCACTCGTTGCACATGACCAATAAAACCTTCACTATAACTCTACATCCTTTGCAACTTTCCTCAACAATGGCGTCTATGAATTCTTCAATCTCCTTAAACGGAGCCAAAGCCTGTGAGCAAGAATGTCGCGAGATTCGCGCAATGATGGACCGCCTGAACATCCTCGGGAAAGCCTTAGCTCACCGTACTCCGGTCGAAAGAAGGCAAATCAAGGAGAGTTACGAAGTGCTTTTCAAAGAAAACCTCGTCGAACGCCTGCACAAGATGTACTTGGCAGACAATAGTAATGAGGTACTACATACTCAAGAACATTTCGTTATGCAAAACATAAAAAAGCTCATCTTTTTTCTTCTACAGACGATCAGAGTGCTGTACATGTGGATGCTCGAGGCACACGAACGGGACGCAGTTACAGTGCATGAGGCAACATCGGACGGAAGGGAATTAGACTATAATGCACTTATTGAGATGCACACGCAACGAAAATCGAGTCAGATTTTCATGACAAAGCAATACTATCTGTCGAGGTTCAACAGGCACTTGGAACAAGACTCTGTCACTCATGAGCAATCACACCCTTACCAAAAGGTAGTAGTACAATAGCAGTAGAACTTGGTGCTAACTTCGGAAAGAACCGTTAAATTTTAAAAACTTAAGCTGCAGATACTAGTAGCACTGGGGACGTCTCATAGATCACATCATACAGAGACTAGCCAGCATATTGCAAAATGCGATGCGAAAAGGCTTCACGAGGCAAGGAAGGGAACTGCAGGTTTGATCCATGAGGCGACGATTCTTGAGATGTTGAGCAAGAGGAGCATAGCACAGCTGAAAATGGCACTTACTAGCTACAAGCATATATATGGACGTGACTATACCAAGGTATACTATATACATAGCAGAATCAGTAGCTTATGTTTGTTTTGTAACGTTTTCTCTGAAAATTTTGATGAAGGTATTGAAGAACAGAGGGGGAGAATTTGAAGGGTGTTTGAGGGTTGTGTTGAAATGCATGCATGATCCATTCAAATATTACTCTAAGGTATTTTGGTTTGATGATGATTCAAATTTGAAAGTTAAGTAGCAAGATAAAGTATGTCATCTTTTTGCAGATGTTGTATACAAGCTTGAAGAAAGTTTCAAGCAGCAGCAGGAAGAGTGCTAATGGTGTTGTATCAAGGTTGATGATGAACAGTGTTCAAGTTGGAATACAAGAAATCAAAACTGTTTTTCATAGAAAATATAATACGAGTTTGGATGAATTCATATCTGAAAGAATTCAGGATGGAGATTACAAAGACTTCCTCCTTGCTCTCACAAGAGAGTCCAGCAAAGAAGCTGCTGCATGACTTACGTAACATATTTTAGTTATTGATGTAATGTTCTTTACTGGAGATTTTATTTTTCCTTTTTTTTTTGGGGGTGGTTTTATAAAGAGATAGGAAGTTAGAGGGGGAGATAGAAGAGTAAAGGTTAAGAAAAGAAACCTTCAATAACTCTAAAAGAATTGCAAAAGGCATTGATGTACACAGAGGGTTAGAGAAACCAAACAAGGAATGAAAGGAATAATGTGACCCTCTTCCAAACAGAAAATGCTCCAAAGGAATTTCTTTTTGGCCAATTTGCAAATGTGTATAAGAACCATGGCCATGAACTTGCAAATCTTTTGTACATACCAATACTGTTGATTCTGTGTCTCGAAAAAAGATGTCGAACCGCGTCTACACCGATATTGATCCTCGTTGCGAATGGATGCTGGGGGAAGATTCAGATGTACTCTTGGTCGACGTTTCAGGCAAATTCAAGCAACTTCTTTCTTAATGCTTAATTTGAGCAGTTTGATATGTTTTTGTGAATGGTTTTCTTGCATTTGATGTATAGGATTCAAGAAAGAAGACTTGCGCGTTCAAATTGATACGTCAAAGAAACTGAAGATAACCGGAGAATGTATCATCGAAGGTAACACTTGGTGCCGTTTCCACAAGGAGTTCAATATCCAGAAAGACTTCGATGTCAAGAAGATCCAGGCAAAGTTTGATGAAGGAATTCTGTACGTGATCGTACCGAAAACAAATTCTGAGCAACAACCTGTGCATCAAACGAAAGAGAGTACTGAATATGGAAACACGAAAAGGAATGAAATTGCAAGCTTTTTTGAGAACAGGAAGATCATACTTCGTGTGAGCTTGGCTGTTGCTGTAATGGCTGCAGTAGCTGTTGCTGCCTATCTGATCAACAGATATGGAACTCACAGATAGAAAACAAAACTGTACACATTTTATTTAGCCATATAAACTGACCATATAATTATTCATGCATATTTGTTCTATACATTACAACAACTTTAGAAGTTTATATAGAATTTCTTTCAGCAACAACTCCGCGTAGAATTTATTCTGTAACTCCACATTAGGGGAAACAGAGAAGACTTCTACAGCAACCCCGTTATTGGCGCTGCACAGCAGCAGCACCCTTAAAAGTAGTTTCTATTCAGTTTATGTAGAATACTTGTGATTTTACATTAGCAGAAGCTGTCAGGGACCTCAGAGCTCAACAGCAACCCAGCCATCGTCGCTGCATGACACATAGTTGTGCCCTCTGTGACAGATTTACACAGAAGCCCACCTTGATGCTTGTTTTCGTTGCTGAGTGACCAGAACCTTCCATCGCAGAATTGGTTGATTTGTCATGGTTGGAGTCAGAGATGCCTTCTCTTTTAGGGTTGCATTCATCAGGGCTCTTGCCTGAATATGCGGCTTCATTCATGACAGTATCATAATCTTTAGCTCCTCTAGCTATGAGGTCCCGTCGTTTCTGACTAAGGTGACACTGAATTGTTCTTGTAAACAATTTGCTCAGACAAAATATATTCCTCCTTGTGAGGTGCATAAGTCATGCCCAAAATGCTGGTGCTAAAATCCTCCTGATAGTTGTTTCTTAATGATGACAATGACATTGTTTAACAAGGACCGAATGTTATAGATTCTCTTCTTGCGGCAAGAAGGTCCAAGCAAACTCCACCTAATAGAATCCTTGCTTCCCACACTTGCCCAAAATTCATGTGCATATTAACTAGGGAGCTTGACACCATTTGGTAAGAATCAATTCCCTCTCTTATAATAAAAAAATGAATAGCTAGCGATACATGGAAATACTCATCCGACGATGTTGAACAGACTCTGATGACAGGCGTTAACGAGAGTTCAGTGAGCGGAACCGACGACCGTATCATGAGTCGAAACTGCTCGATAGCTTGTTAAATAAGAATCATAGAGGGAGTAAGCAGAAAGTAGTTAGTTGTCGGAGACAGAGTTCTGTGGGGCATTTCGTCAAACAGGTGACAGGCCGTAGCCAGGGATCCGGCTTTTAAGAAGAGTGCAATGAGTTTGTTGGTAGACAACAAGAGCTCTTCTCCGCCGCGACCGCTGCATGACAACTGACGGTGTCTTGCAGCGGCGGCAAAACGGCGGAACGCCCGGAGCCATGGATCGATGGTGATAGAGAGCTTAATTTTAAGTTGTGCTTTTGGTGAGAAATTTTAAAGAGCGAGGATAGCAGGTAACCGTATTGTCATTTTAGTGGGGTTTTCAAAGTAATTTAAAAAAAATTAATTTATTTTTATTATCTAAAAAATAATAAAAGTTATTAATAATAAGATATTATTATGTAAAAATTTGTTAAAATTTTAAATAAATTTATAAAAAATTATAAACAATTTTTTGACAAAATATGAATAAAAAATTTAAAAAATTATTTTCTGAAAACGCTATGTAAAGCTGGTACCTGTCCAAATAAGCTTGTTCTTTTTAAGGCAAATTATTGTAGGGAAAAAGAACCAACAGTATTTTCTGATTTAAATTTAAAAACCAATCATATCTACATAATCTCTTTTATATGTAGAAAATTATTTCTCTGTGGTGTTCTTTTCCCAAAAACAATTACTATAACTTTTTATAATTTTTATTTTTATATTTTATTGTTTAAGAAATTATTTTCTAAAAAGAAACATTCTCTAAGTGACAAATATGTTTGAGCATAACCTTATGCACCGAACTTTTTTATTATATTTTCTCAAGATAAGCAAAAGGTAGCGGTGACAATATATAACCCGATCAAAAAATGCGATTCCAAATCGACCCACTTAATTAGTATTAGGATTAAAATATTTGACCGGTATAAATATATGGATTAGAATATGATTGAACGAATTGAATCCGATTATTAAATGGATTGACTCAAATTAATCCAAAATTTACTCATCAATCTAAATTATCATACCTTGAAGAAATAATATTTAATTTTTTCTTTCCGTATATTAAAATATTAATAATAAAAATAATCGATAATAGTAATTTATAAATTATTAAATTATATACTATTTATAATTAATTGTTATTTTTATATCTTAGTAAAATAATATAGAATGAGATTTCTTATAATAATATTATCGAAAGTATTACTATATATATATTTCTGTAATGTTGAATTTCGTATAAACGTTTTTAACAAAATTTGTTAGATATCTATGTTTATCAAAATTTTTATCAAAATTATTAATATATATTTATAATCATAAAATTTCAGCTGTCAACACATATTTTTAAAAAATAAAAATAAAAATAATTTTTTTTGATATTTTAAGGACTGATAAAGATACTAAAAAATGCACATTTTGACAAGTATTTACTATGTCTCGTCATTAAAAATATATGCACTTTCATTACAACTGATCTTATAATTTTGCTAAATTTTAAAAATATAAAATTATTAATTAATAATTTTAATTATTAAATAGGTCGATCCGAATTTGATCCGATTATTAATAAGTTGGGTTAGAATTAGACAATTTTGACCCATATAAATTCATGAATTAAGTTAGGATTAAACAAATTTAATCTGATTATTAAATGGATCGATCCAAAATCGATCTATGAACCCAAATTGTCAACCCTAACAAAAGGATATGCTTCTGATAAATAGAAGCAGAATGTTTGAAAGTATGTATATTTAATAAATGCATAATAATCTCTCATGCATTCTTGCAGAGAAATAATTTCCTTTAAATTTTACATTAACAAAGAAAAAAGGATTACATAAGCAATTAATCCATAATGTGTATTATAAATTAGTCAGCGTTTCTTTTTATGTGCAAATTAATTAAATACTTAACATATATCTCCATATTATTAAGTTTTAAGTGAACCTCCAACAGCTAAGAAATCTATGAATGGAACGGAACCCTCTTTCTGCTGCTCATCGTCTTCCTCGTTGCTTCTGCTTGATGAGCTATTGCTACTGCTGCTAGATTCTCCATTCAGTTGCAGAAAATCATGGAATTCAACTGAGCTACCATGCCTATTTTCTGCAACCACCACCAAAAAAAAAAAAAATTCAAAACCAACAACTCGTAAAAATTTAAAATGATCATATATTAATATATACTTCGTGCTAGCTTGATTTTTTTTTTTAATTTAAAGAAACAAAATTTTATGATCACTAAAAAACATAATGAAATTTTGGTGACATAATGAAGCAAGATAGATAGCAGATACATGCCTAGAGAAACTTAACAGCAAATTAAACACGACTCACCAGAGAAGACCTGAAAGCTGTTGGATTTGCAACCTGCAGCAGCCAAAGAACGGAAAGCTTGAAGATGATGAAGAGGGTTCAACCAAAGGCTTGTGGTCATCGGTCTCTGATAATGATGAATAATATTTGCAGTGTCTAAAAATGGCGATAAATTTCTAGTCGCTGTTCTAGTACTTCTGTGATAATGATGACGACGATGATGAACTTGATCAGTTGTTGTTGTTGTTACCGTCGTTCCACTACTCTTCTCCTTCGATCTTCTTGCATTTAAAACATGCCAATGATTCTTGACAGCATTGTCCGTTCGTCCGGGAAACAATCGCGCGATCACCGACCAACGGTTGCCGTGGATTCTTTGGAACGCAAGCAGCCGTTGTTCTTCTTCCTCAGTGAACGGTTTCCTGTTGATCCTTGGGTCTAACTGGTTGTACCATCTCAACCTACAACTCTTCCCTATACGATATAATATTGCATGCAAGCGTCCAGCAAGATCATTCATTATTCGATCACAAAACTAATTAACTAGCTACCTAGCTAGCTGAATAAATTATATATATATATATATATATATATATATATAAACAGCTAGCTAGCTAGATAGCAGAAGAGAATTAGATATACCTGATCTGCCTTGGAGCTTCTCGGCGATCATGTTCCAGTTATGAGGGCCGTACTCGGCGACGAGTTCTTTCAGCTTTTCGTCTTCCGACGGACGCCAGTGACCTCTGCTGCACATCCTAGCTAGCTAATCACTTCCTTCTTCTTATTTATATATATATATATATGTTTGCAGTAGCTATTGTTAATACTTCAGAATGAGAAAACAACCAATCATGCAATAAGAATAATTAAGGAGAATCATATACAGATCGAAGAGTAGAATGAACGAACGGATCAAGGAGCTAGCTTTATTATAGCTAGTGATTAAATTAAGTAGGCCCTTCTAGCTAGCTAGCTAGCATGAATAATAAACATATGTTGCTTATATATATACATATATATATATATACAAGCAGATCGAAAGATGGCAAACAACAAGGTGGTATATATTAACAAAAAATATTTGAATTAAGGTAGTGACTGATATGGAATTGATCAAGAGATGTATTGTTGTTGTTGTTGTTAGGGCGGGAGGGTTTTTTGCTTGTGAAGTGGTGAAATGGTTCTCCTTTCAACATCTCTTATAACACATTTCTAACCTGCCCATCCAACTCATGACCAAACTCTCTCTCTCTCTTCTTCTTTTAATTTTAAGTCCAACTTAAATTTCTAAAACTCTTATTTAATTTGTTTTAGTTAATAATAGTTCAATATATGTTATATATATATATCTGTGATTATTCTAAGTAGCTAGCTAGTAGTAGAGGTTAACTAATTAGTTGCATTACTATTACATGAAGAATAATAATTGATTAATAATATGTTGGTTTTCTGTTAGGTCATGAAATCTATATGTTCGTTCTTCTGTTAATTATTAATCAATTAAATAATTATTTTTAATTGTTTTTTTGGGTGTGTATGAGTTAATTTAAAAATATAAGTAAATAAATATGGTTTCTAGTTTTGGTGATCTCTCTTATACCTAACTGAAACCAACATCTGCCCTAAAATTCTGTTAATTATATTCATTCATGTAAATTGTTTTTAATTTCTTCTACTGCTTCAATTGTTGTTGTTATTGTCTCTATTAGTTGTACTTGTGTTAGACTTTATTCTTTCAACAAATATTTATCAATTTTCATTTTTTTTTTAAAGTTTAGTTTAATTTTTATATTTAAAATTCATCAGATGCATAAAAAAAGTCTTGATTACTTCATCGATTCGTCTACCAAAAAATTAACAAATTAAAACCCCCTCGTGCAAGGTTGAACAAAAACAAAACAACCTTGTTTACGTATATTGCACAGCAATATTAACGAATTATTATTATTTTTATGTTTGGGTGGAAAACATTTTGTTTTCATGAAGGAGAAATGTCAACAAAAAGTTAAGATAAAAGAGTTTGGAAGTTATAGACCAGGAATTTTTAGAGAATATATAACTTCATGTTGTTTGATTTTCTTTAATTTCCCAACCGAAACTGAGAAAAAATCGAATTTATAATTAATAATTTGTCTAGATAAATTATAAAGATGAGTATAAATATTAGGTTGAACCTTCATTGGAAGCAAACATATATATAACATTAAACCTACCTTACCTAAACCTCCCCAAAATAATAAAACAAATCAAATGTATATGTAAAGTAATTAATATAAGTATATATCAATTAATTTCTAACCCAAATTTTTCAAAAAAAGAAAAAATGTATTAAATGGTAACTAAAGGACTTATAATTAACAAAGCTTTTAGAAAAGTCCTGTTTGACTTAGCGTTTCGTCAAAAATATTTTTTAATTTTTAATTTTACATTTTTCAATATATATTTTATAAATATTTAAAAATTTAAAAAGTGTAGAAAAATTTTATGTAATGAAATTTTTTTATTATATATTTTTATTATTTTTTTAGAAGTAAAAAAACTAAAACTTATTTTTAAAAATAGATAAAATATTTTCTATTTAAAAATTTTTTTATTTTATAAGCACTTTCAAACGCTCTTAAGTGTCTGCATCTACCCGTTTTCATTTAAAAAAAGTTTTAAGTGTTAGTTTGTATGTTATAAACATTCAAAGAAAAAAAAAAAGATGAAAAGGAAGCATGCTTAAGATTGCATATACAACAATCCTGGAAAGGTTCCCAACATCTTCATAACATGTTCAGAACAACAACCAATTAATATTCTCATATCAGTATCAGAAATTTAACTATTTTACTATTTAAGAATTAATTCAAAACCAAATTTTTTTATATATATACTGTAATCATATATAAAGGAAAATATATATTTAGAGAGAGGTACGATGCAATCTATCGAAACCGGTAAAATGTCAGAAGATCGAAATGATTGATTGATAAAATCATCATCTTAAAAATGTCGAAAGACAAATTTTTAGTTATTTGCCTTTTTTTTTCCTTGCAGTGCCAAAATAATATTTAGCATTACTTTCGGCGAAAGTAGTACCTTACCTGATCGATATATCGATCGTAGGAATATTATGTGATGTGAAGGAAAACGAACCAACGAAATCTTCTTCCTTTTTCTTCGAAAAATTGACAGAAACATCAATTTTTTAAACAGAAATATTGATCCTTAGATGTTACTCAAAGAACACAACACAATGACATAGGATACAGTGCTTGCTGACTCCAGCAGTACTACAGTTTTCTTTTTTGGATGGGAATTTAAGTCGTGATATACACTATGATACATTTCATAAGAGGACTCGCAAAAAAAAAAAAAAAGGTTGTACTTAATAAATAAGGTAAGGAAAGCTAGTGACCCTTCGCCGGAGGGAATAAGCTTGCAGAGGATTGCGGGAAAGAGAGTCTGCTTGGGGAGTCTATTCTAACGATAACATCTTCTTCGTCGCTGGAGTTGTCTTCTCCAGCAGCTTGAGGTTGATTGTTTCTGATTGGCAAGGGAGGTATTGGAGACAGCCTGCTGTAGGAGTCCCTTGAAATGAGCCTTTTCAAGCTTCCTCCTTCTGACTGGACTTTCAGGAGGGACTTTGTGGTTGGTGACCTCGACGGAACTCTTGGATACGATCGGCTCTGGCATTCTTTCGACTTTGAACTTCCTAGGAAGCTTCTATACATTTTACGCATGTCATTGGCCTGTCATTCAAAGTTAAGCTAGAACGTATGAGCCATGAATCTGGTGAACCCCAAACAATAATTTCATTTCCTCAATGAAAAGATAAAAAGCATTAAAAACACACCGTTCGTCCGTAGATGCTTAGTTCCATTGCTTTGCGTGACAAACTAGTTGGCTGATCGTCTGATCCATTAGGACTTCGATTATGGCCTTGTGCTTTGTACATACTCTCGGGCCAGCTGAGTAGACCTCCATGCTCTTTAATAGGAGTATGCAGGAGCTCCATCGAGTTAGAGTTTAGTGAGGAGGGTCGTCTCGAGCCAATCCCTTCACCATCCATTGGACGCATGTCAAAAACTATTACCCTGGCTCTTGCTTCAACCTCATAGCTAGAGGCTTGACTGAAGAAGCTCAAGTTGGTGACACCTAAATATGAAAATCTTACATTTATCAACACCTAAACAATGGAACAGAGTATAAAAAGCTTCAGCTTAGGCTACTTGCAAAAAAAAAACAAAAAGGATACAATAACTTCACCTGAAGACGTTGGACTGATGAAGGAACGATTTGTGGGCCCAGGTAATAATACTGCCGGAGAAGCAATCAAGTCATGTTTATCATCTTGGGTCTTTATAAATCCTTCTAGTAGTATACCGATATAATTCGTTCTTATTTCAATAACTTCCCCTCTAATATGAATGCTCATGTTTGACCTTTCTGCAATAAGCGTTCTAAGTTCGTGCATTGCCATTTTTTCAAATGCTTGTGGATGTAAGATCTTGGCTATAGTTATTGAACTCTCCTGAATGATATGTAAATAGAAATATCAGCAGACCAAAGGCACAATCTCGTTTTGTTTCAGAAGCCATTTCAGAATACAACTATGTGCCTACAATATTTCTTGTGTTTACTACATAAAGGCAAATCAACACTCTTTCGTATAAGCGCTATCCGCAAATATAATGACTTGAATGGAAACAGGACATCACACAATTCTGTTACAAAAAGAGCAATAAATTTAGATGGTTGTCTCACAAGATAGTGATTTAACAGCAATAAAATAAAAGGTACCTGCCACAAAAAATCTTCAGTAGCTGGATCTGATCTAAGTAACAGAAGTATCTTCTCTGAATCAATGAAGAAGCAATGCACGACAGAATCTGTTACCATATCACAAATGTATGGTTTCCCAGTAAGCACTTCATATAAGCCCAATGTGCTTCCATGGGGAAATGCTGGATCCAATGAATGCTTATTGTGTAGAGTCTTGCTTGCCCACTACAAAGCAGAAGAGCATTCATCGGGAAAGACATCAATTTCTATACTAATTGTTTAGCTTGCTGAGTCTGCCTCTCACCTTGACAATGCCTGAAGAGATAATCCAGATCTCGTTGGGTTTTGAGCCCTCCTTGTAAAGTGTTGAGCCACGTATCTTTATAATATCTTTACTTGAGTTTATAAGGGTCTCACGAACAGAAGAGGGCAATGCACCAAGCATAGGGTGGGCAACAACAAGGTCTTTGACCTTTGGCATTTTAACTAGGGGTGGATTCCTTAAAAGCTTTTTCAAATCTTTCTGTAATCAAGAGTAAAATGTTATTCAGTTACCAAGACATAGAAACAAAAATCTCAGACATAAAATTTCAAAAGCAGTACCTGCACAGCATCATCAAGATGGAGCATCTCTTTTTCTTCCAGTAACCCAACCTTCTCGAGATTTTGCACATATTCGCTAAGACGTTTCAATATTGAATACGTTACTTGCCTTGTCTTCACAACTCGTAATACCTGAAATTTAAAAAAAAATCCTCCACAATGTCAAATGATAGACAGCTAATAGGTCTAAGAAAGAAAGTATTACTATATGCACAACCACTAGTTTTGGATATGTCCATAAAACATAGAACTTATTAAGTACATTCTAGAGAAAAAATATCACGCTAACCAAAGTGTTGCACATCATGTTGAGCTCATCAATCCATCGACTGCCTCAAATATACCCCCAAAAAGGACTGGAAAATGTAACAAGCAAATTGAAGAAAAGCACCTGTGGGAATGAGGTACGAACTTCTTCTAAGAATCTTCTTGCTTCTTCACCCTCAGTATTACTCTCATCAATGACCCTAGAAGAGATTTCACTGTCACCTGCAAAGAAATTATGCAACCTTAACTATAAGAAAGATCGGTTCACAAAGTGGATCAGATAACTATAAGAAGCAATACAAAGAAGAATTCAAAAGATGTAGTATAAGATGATGACGAAGATGTAAAGGATAAATTTGAAAAGACATTTCAAATCCTATCAATTTATGATGAATAAAGCAACAAACAAAAAATTGACAAAGACTAAAATTTCTGGTGTATGTTTCTGGCAATAGAATGCGTAGGATGTTGAAAATATGCAAGAGGTAACCAACAGCATCTTGTGAAGCTTTATGAAGTGGAATTTTCAATAACATTCGATATATAAGTAATCCTTATATAAGCTTATCCTTAATAATGTCAACTTCGTAAAATCTGCCAAAGAGTGGGCATATGAGCTACTATTGCTACCACATCTAAATTGGCTAGACAAACAAACAAAAACAAATACAACTCAGATTCACATGTACCTAGAAACTCATGAAGTTGCCTCCTCGCAATCCTGTGAGCACGTAGAAATGCCCCACATATGGAGCATGATGATTCTAGCCTTTCCACAGTGAAGTACGTAAACAACTTTTGTGGGAATCTATGAAGAAATTTGTAGTAACTTGGGAAATGGACATGAGACTTTAAGCCTTTCCAATCACACAATGGCTCACCAGATACCAAATCCATTGCCCCATCAACAGACTGCATTAATAGATTTGCAGTAATCTGGGTAATCCTCCCTTCATCAAGCATTCCCCAGTATGCAGCCTGTACACCTAGACGAAAAACCATAAACCAACTTCCATTATAAAAAGAAAGAAGGGAAACATGCCCAAAAAACTACCCAGTGTCTATATTTTGTGTGGAAGAGTTCAATACATCTTAGTTTCAGTAACTGAGCCACGTCACTAGAAACTATTAGAGCTAAGAGGCAAAACAAGTTTGTGTACAGAATCTTCCATACTACTGCAATTCTGTCAACCGATAACTCACAATAGAAGTCATATTTTGAGTCATTCAAATAAGATAAGCAAATGATATTCACTGTAACCATGGTATCATTTTACAAACATGTTTGCGCAGAAGCTTACCCAATGCAGCATAACACGGAAGTTGGTATTTTACATCAATTAAGAAATTTCAAAGTATGTAGCTAAATCAATTTCGTAGGTAACCAATGAAGAGTAGTTTACTCACATGCACCCAAAATAAAGGTTCATGCAGAATCAAAAAGTCCGCAACAAGACAAATAATTCTACACAGTTCAACTACAAATGCTGAAAATTACATTGCAGCTCCAACACCCCCAAACTTATACCAACAGTGCTGCATGATACTATATTAGGGAATAAACAATAATAAGGATGGTGTCACAATTATGTTTAAATGATGCACACAAATTCTCTTACCATTTAATAGACGAACTCGAACATCTTTCAGTTCCATTTCATGCAAAGCAGTTTCACTTTCCGATGCACCATGAGCTTGGACTTGTCCTTCAACCAGGCCATTCAAGCATGAGATGTACCTTTGGACAGTTTGCCAATCAGCAGGTCCTAGTTCCTCATCATCACCTAGATCACCAAATGACTCCATTGCCTTGTTTAACATTTCATATCTTGTATAATTCAACACCCTGACCTGCCATTGGTTCCACAACTATATTAACGGTGCGTTTGGCAGTGCGTTCCCTAAAAGCTCCTTTTCAACTTTTCATTTCAGGTTTTAAATAAACCTTTTACAACATTCTACATAATTTATTTAAAAATTATAAAGTGCAGAGAAATTCTACGTAGTAAGATCTTATTATTGCTTATTTTTATTTTTTTAACATAAAAAATAGAATTCGTTTTTCGAAATAGGATAAAAATATCCTCAATTTCAGAAAAGCACTTTTCAAAAACACTCCCAAACATCCCTAAGGCTTGTTCAAATTTGCCCTAGGTTTATCCACAGCTTGTCCATAGACCACAATAGCTGAAATTCATTTGGTAGAAGTCAAATATTTGTTGCAAATTAGAAGAGAATCAGAAACTTGGATTCTTAGATTACGTAAAGTGGTTTATCTCCAAATACTAAGAAATTCACTATCACCCTAATATAGTTATGGATAATAAAGTCGCATAATTTGTTAGAAGTCAATAACTTGCAACATTAGAAGTCAATAACTTTACTTAGGAGGATATTTAATAATTCAATAGTTATAGCATCACATTCCCAAAATGTGTAAAAAACATTAACTAAATCCAAGTTTCTATTTTATGTGTGGCACTCGGAAGACGAATCTTTAAGATCTATGGAGCAGTCAAAATCATGAATACTTGATACTAGTTTTCTCATATTTAAAAGATGAACTTACAAAATAACAGAAAAATTCCTATGCAAGCAAACAAATGACTTAGTGGACTAACCTTTGTTGGTGTCAGCTTATCCATACCTAAAAGGTGTAGGATAAATTGGGTAGTTGTGCCATTAACTGTGAGTGTCAAGAATACAATTCCGCCAGTAAAAAACAAAAACTGTAGAAGTAAACAAGTGAATTGTATAACTAAGTGAAACTATAGCAAAGTTTTCAATATTAAGCATTCTGCATGCAATCATACATACCAAGATACCAACTTCTGGTTTTAGATGAGACTGATCCAAGCTGTCACTGGCACGCTGTAATTGATTACATAGAATTCCTAATTAAGGTAAGTGCCAAGAGAAAGGAAGCATATTGCAATAGATATGCACTAGGATTATTAAACTCAAGCTCGAAAGCGTATGTTAATTTAACTTTGGGAGTTCGAAACTAGAAGTAAATGGGAGAGTTCCAAACTAGAAGTAAACTTCCATTTTTGAGACGCAGTTCAAGGAGATTTTAGCTTTCAAGTAAGTGCACACAAAAATTGCTAAAACCATTCATCACTACTTTTCACTAACCAACACTGCCAGATAAGAAAAAAATGCCTTACTTTAACTGACAGGGATAAAGACAGAGCAACAGCACCTCGCAATCCCGACCATATAAGAATTATTGCTTCTTTCCAGTCCAAACCATAACCAAAATATCTCAAAAGAGGATACAACAGCCCAACAACTATGCACCGAGATAACTGGACAAAAACATAGAGAAGAATGAGGTAGCCCCACGAAGTTCCTGAAAAACGAACAAATATCCAAGAACGTAAAGGAATTTAGTATAAAAGTCCTTTTTTTAAGTTCCTAAAAAATGTCTGAGCTTCAATTCTATATGATATCCCCAGAAATAACAGCTACTTTCTGAAGCATCGGAAAATAATATAGCATGTCATTAATGACATTAACGTGGATCTTGCCATGATTTACTGATAGTCTGGTACACCTCTATTTGCTGTTTCTATTCTTGTAAGTGCCATGATCATGGGCAAATAAGAACCTAAAGCCATGCAGCATGCTGCTTTCACACTTTCCAATCTATTACAATGAAACTTAAATGTCAAAAGCGATAGTCTCAACAATACCACCAAAAGTATGGTATGATGATGAGGTTGGACGTTAAGATGACATCTTTCCTTACTTACATACACCAACTAAATAAATTGTCATCCCTTCTATCAGATTCAGAATGACAGAATTGGAAACAGAACTTCTAGAAAGTCAGGCCTTAATATTATTCAACAACAAGAAGAACAAAGAACTCCTTGCTAATGACAATTCCATATAAGTAGTCACATAGACAATGTCACTACTAGCTATAATTAAAAGAATGAAATGCCCATGTGTAATACGATGTGCACATTTGGTGATGAGTTACTTAGATAGAATTTTTTTTAAAAATAAGTGTAGCTCAAAAAGTATATGTTCCTGGAAATACCATGCCGTTCGAAGTGGCCGTAATTGCGGAGAATTCCTTCAGCTATCACCACCCCACTAAAAGAACAAAACAATAAACTCATAGGAACATGGCACCACATATGTAGATCCAAGGTAGCTTCTATGTTTATGCCAAATCTATAGTAAAATGAAGATTCTATGCAAAATCACAATCACGAAAGTCCATGCACGAAGCATTTATCATTCATGTTGAAGCTAACATGATAATAAGTAACAACACTATCTTGTTTTGATAAAGGAGACTAAAATACTAGAGTAATATCCAGCCAATTTTGCTGTAGCATGTTTCACACCAACAAGGAAGCTTCTAAGAGGCAAGTAGCTCAGATTAGACGTTTAATCAGCAGTCTGTTTCAAACAAAACCAAATATTTAAGCTGCAGCCTCTTTCAATTAATTGTCTAATCTGGAAATAAATTAATTCCTTAGACTAAAGGTCGCAGCACCACAGCTCAAACATTGCTACTACAGGTAAGGTGATTCTAGATAGGTTTCTCTCATTAAATCTTGTTGAACATCTCTACAAGAGATGGTGCAATAATGTACCATGATGGATTATCCTTTCATACAATAATTTCATCATATCTTCACACCATATGATCTAGCAAATTCTTCTTCCAAGATTATTTCTCAAGTGTGCTCTGAAATCAACAACAGTCTAAATTATTCAAAAAAAAGGATTTCTGGAAGAATTAGAACAGAATAGGGTGTGAAACTGTGAATTCATAGAGCATAAGTGGTACAACCACTGTGTTACTAAAATTCAACAATAAGGTTTCTATACTTTTCCATTGAACATGCCTCATAACCACTAATAACCACACAAAAAAAAAAAAAAGTCTCATTTGCATTGATAAATAGACATTTGCCAAAGGCATGCTGAAATGATAGGAAACCATACCTCAAAATGAAAATTAAAGTATTTGCAATATAGGCAACCATTTCCCTGATAAAAGAATACCAAAATGAATTAACTAATCAATATCAAGTATATAATGTTTCTTATTAGAAAAAAATTCAAAGTATGCGATTTTATATATCAAACAAGAGCCCAAGTAAATATGTGATATCAGATGATAAGAAAATGGTTGGGTGCCAAAAAACAAATACAATAGGTAAAAATTTATCCCACTGGGCGGAGTCAGCTATATGAATCTTTCTATATAGTATAAAAAACAATATGATAAAGGAAAGATACAATTTCTAACATATTGCAAAATTCAAGTCTAGTGTAAGTTAAGTGAAAAATACAATTACATATGTCTGTCATTTCTAGTGAAGATGGAACATTTTGTAAGCTGTTGACTAGTTAATCCTTATTTGACTTTTCAAAAAGTGATTGAAACTCTGCTATACATGGAACTACATAGGGCTTGAGCTAAACTATAGAACAAGATCTGTCAAATGTATTATCACTAAGATGGCTGAATTTAGTTCTTTTATGGGCGTGTTTACATACCTTTAAACTCACTTTTTCCAGTCAAAAACTTCACTTCCAACTCACTTTCAAAAAAAAAAAAGAAGTAAATGCAAAAAATAAACTCAGTTTTTCCCGCCAAAAACTTCACTTTCAAAAATCACATTTTAAAACTAAAAACTTCACTTTCAATTTCACTTTTAATAAAAAGTAAACACAAAAACTAAACTCACTTTCAAACTTCACTTTTCAAGTAACTCACATTTTAAAACTTCACTTCTGGGAACCCACTTTAAAGCAAAAGAAACACACCCTATGTGTATGTGGACATATGCATTACTACTCTCAGGGGCTAATTAATATGATAACTAGCATAGATTATACCAGAAATGGTGCAGACTTTGCTGGCTCTCACCCTTAAAGGCCGTCTTTGCAACTGCTGCAAAGAACCTGCATAAAATGCAAGTTTAGAGGAGAAACAAATGCATCTAAAACCATTAAAGGTGTTTAAGCATATGCTAAATTTACTACTAACATGCCAAGTGTCATCACTGCTAAAACACCTGAGACGTCCGCTCCATCTTGAGCCTGTCAAATGAAGCTTGACAAGTTCTTTAAAATGCAAGCAAGAGTGGATCTAGTAAACTGCACAGAGTCATGTGCAAATATCATACTGAAGCTATATACAAAAGAAAACAACGCTAACAGACATTTGGAGAAGCTAAGATTTTTAATAACTGTAACAAAAACCAATTGAATCCAATAGTCACATGCTGATGTCGGAAGAATGACTCCTAAGTGTCCCAGGTTATTCTATCTAGTCAAAATATGAAGTGACTCCATATACAACATCAGTATAAAGATGGACTTCTTGTAGAGATTTTATTTTTTATGTTTCCTGAAGGCAAATATAATAAGCTTTGTAAATAGAATATTTAACCCATTAAGTTTGGGAGAATTTATTAGAGAGTAATGACAAAGTTCAACATTAGTATGATCTACTAGCAATTGTAAGTGGCAAAATCAGAAAAGTTATCCCTGTTCAACAAACAATTATAAAGCATTTTCGTGATCTTACAGTGAAGAAAGCAAGATAGCTGACAGCAAGAGTCAATGTAATTTCAATAACTGTGTCATTGAAGATGAAGCCCAGCCATAAAACCGATGCTATGCCAAAGGCAAAACCAAGAGCTACACTGTCAAAATCAGAAAAGAGAAAATGTAAGCAACACAGCATATGGCCGTCCTTTTTTAACAAACCTTGAGATACATACGCTCCGAGAGTTACTTGCGATAAAAATTTAATTATCTCCCCCATGTTGAAGCTCTTTCCAAGCACCATTTTGTAAAACAGTTGATAAACCACAATTGCAGTCCTGACACATGATCTTTTATTAGATGAAAACTTGATAGAAGGTACTGAAAGCCACTCAAATTCACCATGCAATGTGTCCAATCAATATTGCACCTCAAAAAGCTATTCAAATATCAGCCACTACATAGATATTTGAATTTCAGAGTAGCTATTATAACTCTCTTGCAGGGCAAAGGACTGAACACTGAGGGTACACACTACTTACCAAATGGAAATTGAAAGACAAACATGCCCAAAGATCTTTAATATTTAGCTTGATATTGGATCTTTAATGTCATAACAAAGAACTTCACCGTATTATTTTTGCATTGCGCAAACATTCAGGTATATACCAATTAAAGACTAAAATTTTATCATGAAAAGGGCATTGCATGAAGCGAAATTTGAAACATGCATACCCATCATTCATCAAGGATTCTCCTTCGATTATTGTACTAAGCTTTTTACTTGCTCCAAGCTCTTTCAGTAAAGCTACAACAGCAACAGGGTCGGTAGCACTAAGAAGCCCCCCAAGCAACAATGATGTCTTCCAACTCCAGTTGTAAGGAAAAGCAACCTGCAGAATGTTCACACAAGAAAGGGTTTATAAATGAACATTGTCTAAGGAGTCTCCCTGATCTACAACATACCTTTATGGCAGTTCCAAGGCAAAAGGTAGACATTAGAACACCAGGTCCAGCGAGAAGCAACATTTGAACTAAACATTTCTGTACAAGAAGTTGTAGGTTATATACAAGGAAAATCCTACTAGACTTTATTCTGGCAAATTCCTATATATAGGTTCATGAAAGTTGTTAAGTTTGTTGTTGTCCATAGTATAGATCCTAATTAAAAAAAAAGGTGACCAAATTTGAAGAGCTAAAATAAATAAATAAATCTCAACATGCCATCAAAAGCCTAAAATAAATAAAATACATACAGTTATAGATGTACCTTTATCTGGTGAATTTCCATGGAAAAGGAGCTTTCAAAAAGAAGAGCCGGAAGGAAAACAAACAGCAAGAGATCTGGATTTATGTTTGACCCTACAAACAGCCAAAGTAAAAATCAACATCCTGCGAGGTGTTAAATCTCAAGTACTATAGAGAAATGGGTTGCACTTACAAGCTCGAATACCAGATCCCAGTCTACCCAGCCCATTTTTTGTCCCATATTCTGAAAATTCCATATCATGTCAGTGAATCTTATAAATATATAAAACTATTCAACAGGTACTACAGAATTGAGCAACAAAATAATCCATTGTAGAACAAATAAGAAGAAATATGTGCAACTGTCATGCCTACTTAATTCTAATAATAGAACATAGCATAATCTTTTCCTTTTCTTTTTCTTTTCTTTTCTTTTGCAACACTTTTACATATGCACGACAAAAGAAAATACTACGAGTAGGACAGTATCGCTATAACACTATCATCAACATAATTAGAAGAACATTACTTGTAAAACATCCACGGCATGCTTGCTCTACCAAAAATATTAAAAAAGAAAATATTTACCTACACAAAACCCTGCTTCGTTAACACAACTACATAACACAAATCTCCAAAAACAAATCAATAATCGTGAGTCACCAGACTACAGCTAATCCACAGTGCATAAAAGTTCGTTCTTTCCAAAAGTCTCATATACGAGAAAACAAATTCTACGAAACGTCAAACAAAAAGAAAGAAAGAAAGAGTATGCATGAATTAATTTGGGGGACAAAATTTTAAGAAGCAGATATACCTATTGCTCCGATTCCAATCCCAAGAAGAAGCAGAGCGACCGTGTAAGGCACTTTGGTGCCACGAAGTAGATGCCTGCACGCGATTCCGATCACGAGAGAAAACCCAACGAAGACGACGGCGTCCTCCGGCGCTGCAGAACTTTCCATCCCCAACGACGCCGGCGCCACCGCCGCCCCTGCTTCTTCCATTACTCTCTCTTCTCTTGTATTATCTTCTCTAGAGAGAGCGAAAGACAGCAGTGATCGATTTCGCGCGCTAGCAATGGAAAATAAAAAACAGAAAATTGAACGAAAAATAGCAGAAGTGGTGCAAAGTACAATTTTATTTTGTAGTTCATTCATTCAATTTATAAGCATATCAATGTATGTATCACAAATATATTCAAATAAATATTTAATGTATTCTTCTAAAAACATCGGTTAAGATAACCGAGTAAATCCAAAAATTATATTAATTAAATATTATGCTATTGAAATATGTAATGAATCAATTATTTGTGTGTATGACATTTTGAAGATGTGTACAATGGATTGGTTAGTGATGTTGCGTTTTTCATAGTTTAAATTATTATCATTTTTTCAAATAATAGAGCGACGTTACTGACAAGTGACAAAACAAGTTGTGCTCAATTATTGCGTTAATTGTTTTTCTATCATAGTTAAGATATATTTTAATTATAGAAGTGAATTTTATAAAAATAAAATTTGATAAAAAATAAATTTAATAAAAATAAATTTGAAATAATAACTGAAATATATAAAATAATTATGAAGTTTTTATGATAAATATGATTGCGTTATTATATGCTAATCAGTTTAAATTGACTTGTATACATGTGCTCATTGAATATTATCCAAAACTTTATTACTTGTTTATTATTATTTAATTTTTTGGTATGCTTTACTTTGCCACGAGAATCTTTTGCAACAAACATGTGAAATGGACCTGTACCTTTTCAACTCTCGAAGATAGTTATTAGCACAGCATGCACATCAAACCTGTCACTCAAATCTTTAGACAGTTAACTACTTCAGCTTCATGGCCACAGTAATCCACATGCTCTCAGAATTCTCTTACAAAAACCATCGTGGACTACATATTCTAGGTGCCTTAAATATCTGCTTGACAAATTTTGCCCAGCATCGCAACAGCAGAATAAAAACTAATCACATCATATACAACAGAGATGACTTCTATTTTTGGCACAAAGATCATTCTCAATGCATTCCCAAACTTTCGTATTGCAACAAATGGGAAGCTAAAATACAAATGGGCCATTGAGACCTAAATCGGAACTTGGAAGCATGCCATGAACACGTGGATTTTGGTTCGTCTTGGGCAGTACGTCTGGGTAAATGAGCTACTTTGCACAGTTGGAGGATTAAAGGTTCACGAGGTTTCTCAGCATCGACACCACCTGCACGGTAACAACGCAGGGTTGGCCGCATTGGTTCAAGTCTTTGCTCGATAAAATTGCTTCCAGCACAAAAATGGGACTCATGAAGAGATAGGCTCGTATGGATATGATAACCATGGATGCTTTAATGCTTCTGATGCACTTGGTCGCTTCTTAGGATTGACCTCCAGGAGATGAGCAACAAAATCAATAAACCCTTGATCACCCATAGGCAGCCGGTGCCGCAGTGATGTCTTCTTGGGGATCAAATACTCTAGCCTATTTGTCTCCTATTACACACAAGTTAGGAAGGTTAGAACATGGCAGAGAGATGAATAAACAGATTCCTTGAAAGCATCAAGGATATCTAAAATGTTCTATCTTCTGCAAAAACATGACTCCTGATAATGCATACAGGGAGAGGGAAAAAAATTTTCAAGATGAGTAAAATTAAGAAATTCTGGAGGGTCTTAAGAAACCATAAGGCTTTGATTCTCAAAAACTCTCTGTATATGAGATTTCAGAAAAGTAGTTCATACAAGTCAGTATAAATTGCCTGCTTGGTTTACTTTCATGAAAAAGATATAATAATCCTATATGACACTCAAATTACGAAATTTTGGTCACAGCTACCATACCTGATTCCTTTCATACAACATGTGGTTTTTGGTGAAGTATTTATATGTATCTCGACCTTTTGCAAGCATACTTTGATCAATTGGCCCAATAATTCCTCTAACACGTGCAAGTAAGGTAGCTGTAGAATCATTTTGGAAGAGAACCTGCAAATAAAAGTATTGGAATCAGACATCTCGTGGCCACACATCAAACATTCAAAAGAATGAATTGAAATGTACAAATTGGTTCGATTCCCCTATGTTGGTTGGGCTTATATATCTTTGACATTGAAATGAGCTGATTGGCAGCATACGACAGATAGATGAGTTCATGCAGTATCTTACTCTAGCTAATATTGTAAGCATTTCAATTAAGCAATACAGCAAGTAAAATATTCTGAAGTTGTTACCTCTTGAAGCCTATTTAAAAATGAAGTCCCCTTACACATCCTATATTTTATTCACGAAAAATTTTCTCTTCTAATGTCTACAAAGAGAAGCACAGTAAATAGGAGGATCTAGAGGTAAGTTTCACATAATAACTGATTTAGAGAAACATTATGAAAGAATAAATAAGAAGTCAACTATCTAAATTGATAAAAATAAACCACATACATATAGTAGAAGTTAGAAATGCACATAAACTTACATTTCCAGAGCATAGTTCAGCCAAAATGCATCCGAGTGACCATATGTCTATCTTTTTATCATATGGGAGGCCCAAAATAACCTCAGGAGCACGATAAGATCGTGATTGCACATAAGAACAAAGATGATCTGTTTCAAAGCAACTGCTGCCTAAATCAATGACCTTTACTTCACACCTACTGTAGCTCTTCACCAAAATATTTTCTGGCTTTAAATCACAATGAATGAGACCAAGCCCATGCAAAAATTGAAGCGCTTCCAGACACTGAATAGCGATGGACTGTAAAAACAAGCAGCAAATGCAGTTATCAGAGAAAATTGAGGAAACTAAGAGAGAGACACTCATGATGCAATTACTATACCTGCAGTCTAGGCATTGTGAAATAAACCTCCCCACCAGATTCTCTATTAAATTTATGGAATTCATACAAGTTTGCCTTGAGAAGTTCGCAGACTATCAACAAGTGTTCCTGTTAAATGAAGTTACCAAGCACACATGAGAAATATAATATCTATATGATAATATGAACAACCAAACTGACATTAACATGTTTTATTAAATTACACAAACCTTTTTAGTGCATCTTATAAGTAGGCCACAGACAAATCCAGCAACTACCATTTATTGAAATGAATATTTAGGAAAAATACTCTAAAAAAATTGGGGAATGAGAGATGCTAAAGCACCATTGACACAAAGATCTAATATTAAGACCACTATTCAAAAGGACAGGAGGATATATTTCTTAAAATGTTAAACATGCAGTATTTTGACTTCATTTATTGCACAATATTCAATCACCCTACAAGCCCAAAACAATATCATCTGTGTACAATAAAATGAACAAGGAAAGCACCGCTCACCCTATAGTAGAAGTAATCATAGAGACGCAAAACATGGTACTTGTCTGCAGGGTCATGCTTGTTGACATACTTGAGAAGCTTAATTTCATCAAGACTCTGATCAAAGAAATCTTTGTTGTTCTTTATAATCTTCACACAGACATCCATGCCTGTATGCAGGTCATGAGCCTGGATAGCTTTACTAAATGCTGCTGACCCTAGATATTCAGTAACATGATAACGACCAGCAACCACTGAATTCAACACAACATGGAAATTCTTATCTTCCTCGAAGCCAGTCCTGAAGAACAGTAACAAGGACGATCACAAGAAGTTAGATAAGGAAAAGCATTGACAGAAGGCACGACGCATGATGAATTCATTCATTCAATTAACAGAAGCGCTTGCAAAATTTTGCACAGTATTATAATACTGCTTGTTATCAAATTGTAAAAGAATGTATTTTCTTATTGAGGTGCTCAGATAGACATGCCTGTTTTTCCTATGCACAATCTTGAGATTGAAGACCTCAAATTCCTCTTCTTGAGCTTTAATCTGTTTAACCTGCTCTTGCAAAGCTGCAGCTTCCTCGTCCTCTAGAGTTGTCCCAAGGTCCTCTTCTCTTAAATAATTAGTGTTATCAGTGTATTCTCTCTTGGCATCAACATCATTAAGATAGGAAACAGATGATGAAGTTGAATCTCTGGATCTTACAGCATCACCAGTTGCTTCATCCCTTGAACTACGTAATGGAGAAGAATCACTACTTTTTTGCCTCCAAGTGGCAAGCATATCTGTCCCGACACCAGTTCTGAATTTATCTGCTTCATCATCAATTATTGAATTACCCTTCTTCAACCATAACGATTTCCTGGAGTCAGCATCCAAGATGACACCGGAATGAGATGGTGGTGGAAAAGAAAAGCCAATATCATTATAGCTAGCTCCTGGTTGTTGAAAATCCTTTTGTGAACTCATACTATATTTATCATAACCCTTATTACCTTTCTTTGTTTTAACCCCCTTGGACCTATTGCCCTGATTGGAGAGTAAGTAATCACTTGAACTGACAAGACTATCATTGAAGTACTCAATGTCACCTTCACTACTGCCTTCCATCAAACTATCCCGTACTTCACTACCAACATCAGCATTATCACTACTAATACCCACACCTATTGATCTGACAGAGCCACGAAGATCTTCATCAATGCAGATGTCTTCAGGATGAGATCTGTCGAAGTCATGTAGAGATTTTCCATTTCCTAATATATTAAGATCATTATTCTGGGGTACAAAACCCTGCCAAACGGGCTCTGATTGCATCAAATTTAGCACTTCAGCATCCATCAATTGCTCATCATCGTACTGAGCCATAACATCATTTTCATTCCGTCCACCATAAATTTCTGACATATCAGGTCCAATGGGCCCTTTTCCACAAGTAAGGTCTATGTTTTTTGATGGAAAATACTGCTCGCCTGAGATGTACGAATCTTCTTCAGCGGAAGACTGTTCATCATCTTCATCCTTCCTCTGTACCCTTTCCTGTTGGTCAGGAACACTACCATGTCCAGTCCCCTTTTCATTGTCACTAGGATAGTCTATCTCATGAGCAAGAAACCAGGTTTCATCTTCAATAGGTTGTCTCATATACCCAACATCATCGTCATCATCATATTCATCAGAGTCCCAGTACTCATGTGGGTAGTCAACAGAATCATCACCAAGAGTAGCAAAACCAGATACCAAATCCGAAGCATCCTCAGCAATACCTTGACTAACAGACAGCCAACTACAACTAGCCGTTCTCCTCCCACCTGATGTGACAGATCAGGCATGCAACTTTAAACACAAGTAAAACTTTGAACGCAAAGTGCAAGATAACAGAGTTCAAAGGCCTTCTATCGAACAAAGAGACATGATTTCTAAGTATTTGTCTGATCTGAGTATGTTTAAATCAAAATGAAATTAACTGAACTATTGCAAGTATTCAGTATTCAACACCATAGTTCATTAACTCTAAAAAAATGATTAGTCACAAGGTAGACTAATGCACAATTACTTCCATGGATCTACAGTCAAGCACAGAGAAACAAATCACACCATCTGATTAATGTAACAACTAAAACCCATAGATATACCAACTTATTTTATCCCAGTACCAAATATAAAGTTTGGAACAAGCTACTTTAATAGAGAAAGGGATTTTACTTGCCTAGTCGATCTGATGAGATAGTCAACTAAATGATAAAACTTCAAGTGAGTCAGGCAATACACATATATGACAAGTTTATACACACGCGCATGCGAACACACAAAAAAAAAAAAAACTAAAAATAATAAATAAGAAAGAAAAAACAGAGAAAAGTGCGCCGTTACTAAGCAAGCATGACTTGCATCCAATATCCATCAAAGCAAGGCCGCTGGAAAGATTGCATTAGGATTAAAAAGTAAGTCAGTGATTCTAGACATTGTTAACTACTTTACTCTAGAACGATATAAGATTCTAAAATGCGCTGCTCTGTTAGAACAAAAGTTCATGCAAGGTTATTACCATTACTGTAAAGCCTTCATCAGATCAAGTTTTCACACACAGCCTTCTTTTTTCATGAGGTGCTCTTAGTACCCATCAAAGCCACACACTTAACTGGAACTAAACACCCGAGTTGATGTCACATACATAAATCATTAACATTCCAACTAACTGCAAATCTATAATTACATTGTAATGATCACCATCTCCAAAGTCACCATACACCAATTGTTCTAGAAGTCACAGATATACATACATGAATAGAAAGGGCATATCCTCCTAGTTGCTATAAGTTGCCTGTCATGCATACTGACATCTGGAGCAGGACTACTGCTCTATTAAAATGAACGACTAATATCTATTGACTCTCTTAAAGATGCTATCTTTGCCTTTGGGGAACAAATCGGAATGTAAAGAAGAAAGGAAGAAAGGAGTTGGTACCCCTAGAACATGTATCGTTGTTGATAAAATATAATAATAAATTAAATTATAAAAAATTTACAGATCACTGCTTTGATGTGAGAAAATTTATGTTCAACAGTCATCCATAGTACACAGAGAGAGCACACAGGCATACCTGAATTGTTCTGCTCCTGACCCACGGGTACGTCAAGAAAGGAGCCAATCATAGACGTGCCATCTGAAACCGGTCGATTGTCCGACCCTTCCTCCCACTGCGGTAGCTTATCCACTGACCTGAGCCTCACAGGTGGTAGCCTCGGGTAATCATCTCTGTGATTCTCCATGGCTTGTGTCCACAAATCGGGTAATGTTAACATCCCTATGCACTTCTGATCCACATTCCGTCCAATCAACTGCTCAGGTATTGCTTCCTTGATATCACCGCTATCCACAGCCTCACTCTTTCTATTCTTCTTATTCTGAGTACTGACTTTGCTCTCACCATCGTGTTTTATCAAGCTGCTGGGAAAGCTGGTCGACAATGATGATGACACCATTGTGGCGTTGTCCAATGGAAAGGGAAACACTGTCTTCACAGGGCAACCCCCTTCATTCTTCACCCACAAGTCATCATCAACTGGCGCTTTTGCTTTATGATCATTCTTATGCTGACTAATCTCAGTCTTGATTTCATAGCCATTTCTCAGTTCCTCATCATTCCTTTTTCCACCACCAACACTGGCTGAAGTTTGAACAGCGGTTTTTGATGAACTATCTCCAACAGGTGCCTTAGCTTTATAATCTTCACTCTTCTTGAGCCGGTGATCTCTCGATATTTCAAGATCTGCCAAATCATTCGCAATGGAATCTTCTAGAGGGTATAGGTCTTCCGAAGCCGCCTTCTTATTCTTCTTCTTATCAATCACTGGAAGTTGATTACTAACACCAACTTCCTCGATCTCCTTAACAAAGAACGAGTCTTCATTGACAACAGCATCGGAGGTAGAAGAAGAAGGAGGATTTGGTTTCGTTGAGGCGACGGAGGCGGAGGAGAGTTCAGAGCGAAGGGCTTCTTCAGCGCGAGTGAAACGGTTACGACGAAGGAATTGAAGAACCGAGTCCACCGACGACAACTCCGCCATCGCCGGTGGCTCCCCGCCGCTACCAACGACCGAGATCGAAGAAAATGCGAAAGCAGAGTTTTACCGAAGAAAACCCTAGCTCGGTCGGAGAGGGAGAGAACAGTCAGGGACGCCGGCGGCGGAGTTCGACGGAGAGAATTGGAGACAATTTTGTTTTGTTTTCTGTTTCTTTGTTTATTGGTTGAAGGAAAATGATGAGGAGAGATCGATGAATTATGTATTGAGTTTTAACGAGTAGTGGATTCAATTTTTTGTTTTCAATCTCAGAGATAGAGAGAGTGGTCTGGGACGAAGAACAATAATAATAATTATTATAATAGAATATTTAAAAAATTTATAGTAAATTTAAATATTTTTTAAATTATTAAGAATCTGTTGATAATAATTTGGTTTTTCGATTATAAAAAAGTTAAATTGTTCGGGACATTATACAACGGATTCATTTCGTATAATTAATCCCACCAATTTTTGTTGAAAGGGTTCACAATTTAATGTTAAATACTTGAACAAAACAAAATTATAAAACAAGGAAAGGCCGGAATACCAGAAAAAGGGAACAACGTTTCGGCACAAAGGAATCACCATGACTATGATTCCCAGTTTTTTCTGCAAAATGATCTTCTATTACAAGACCGTCATGAAGGCTCGTAATTTAAATCTATCCGCTCGTACCAAACTCTGTTGTCCTACGGGAAATTTTCAAAACGGTGGTAAAGATGAGAACAAAAAACAGAGTTAAGTTAATCTACATATACAACAACAGTAGGTCCTCTCCGGCGTATCCTGAAGTCGTTCATACTTTGGGACTTGACCTACTCGCGAATGCTGCAGCAGAGAGTTACTTTAGCAAACATCATCTTCTATCAATTGCTCGGCAATCATCTTCTAGTGCCAATGTCAGCATTTCGGTGCAGAACTGATCATCTGGTTTCAAACTTAATGCCTAACAAAGACGAACGATCATACAATCAATATATGATACGTCTCAACTACAAGAATCAGATAGTTGCTGAAAGACAAGCACGTAAACTATTGCACATGGACGTACTTGTTTGAAATGTATGATTTAATTTATCAATATATATTTCAAAGGTCAGTGGTCAAGGCTCCACCAGTCTGTCAAAATTGAAGTAGATGAAAAGTAGTAACATGATGTAAGGTACAAGAAACAAACCTTGTGATAATAGGTGATTGCTGCATCAAGTTTATCCTGTAAAGTGTAATAGGAAATTTATAGTTAGAGAGAGATATCAATATATTATATGATAAACTGAATCATATCACAGGATTTCATACATAAATTGATTGCTTTGACATCAAGGTTTGACATGATCCAATTAGTCGAGCTAAAATCTTTAGCAAACTAATTCTACAACTTTGATTTCAGATAATACATACAATAAGTATAAGAAAGCAAAATCTTTCTTAATAGGGTCATGCTATGTAATCTTGAACATCGAAACACAGTTCTGTTAGATGTAATGCTGCTGCCTTATGGGCAAAATGACAGTCACTGCATCCTTTGGAAACTAGTATAGAGTCACAAAATAGTTTCAGGTAAGTTTGTCTGAATAAAACAAAGAATTTTGTCAAAATAAAATATTGTTCTAAACAAATGTTGAATGGAGGAATGTACCTGTAGATGGTAGGTATATGCTAAACCAGCATATGCACTCAAACTACGATTTGAAAGAGATAATGCTTTTTCATAATTGGAGACCGCTTTCTGGTACATCCTAACAAGCAAACAAACCAGTAAGTAGGGGTATAAAGAGAAATCAGAAGTCTACCCAAGATAGGAACATAAAACTGCATTTTTCTAGTTTAAAAACAACATGTCTCATTCTAGGGTCTCAGATATATACTTCATTTTCCTCTGTGCATGTGCAAGGTTGACTAAAGTTGGTTCCCATAGTTCGCTTAGAGAAGAGGCAGTATATGCCAACGTCTTCTCTAACCAATGCCAAGCTTTTTGGTACCTAAAAATACAAAAATAATGGTTAATACATAATTAATTAAAATATAAACCATGATAAAGCGACATCTAAAACTAGGAATTATAAACCAGATTAAAAGATGTTTGACACAGTTCTTACTCTTTCATATGGTATGCAACAACTCCGAGTTCATTATAAACAAACGGATCAGATGAACAGATTGATTTAGCCTGCAGAAAATACTGGCAAAGGAAAGAACCTGCAGCTTTAATGCATAGTTCCATCATGAAAAACGTAAAAGGAGAGATTAATAATTAGTTGCGAGTCGCATAGAGCTGTGAATAAAATTGAAGCACTACGTGTATAATGAGCCCATTCAGGAGAGCACATACAGGCAAAATACAAGACAAGATTCTAAAGAAAAGCATAAATTATATCAATGCCCGTATTCATCAGGAAAAAAGCAAGCACCCCAAGATCAAAAGCTATATTACCTGCTCCGCGAGCTTGAAATTATGAGTTCGCATGTACTCCATTCCAATATACAGTAGAGGTAGGTGACATCTGCAACCAGGGAACATCAATGTATAGCTTGTAAAGTTGTAAGAAGAATAACTGTATCAGAAAGATATAAACTGTATAATAAGCTTTTCTCTTAGAAAAGGAATATTCAATGATAAATCTTCATACTTTAAAAGCCCAAGTATGTTGATTTATTTAACCTTAAAGATGAAACTCTTTTCCACACAAAAATTTTATCCATATTAAAAGACGGACTGTGATGCATATCTATTCAGTAACACCAGCAAGGAATAATGTAACCAATCAGAAGCCCGGAGAAAAGCTAGATCCATGCAACATAGTTATGGATATGAAGCTATATGCATGATATAAAAGGAAGGACTATTTATCCATCTAATTCAACTGGGACTAAGCCTACTACGAAAGATTAAATTGCATCCATGTAACTTCATGCTAATGCATAAACAAGCCTCAAACCTCAAAGCCTTCAAGTTTATAGTACAAGGAGCCATATCCAGACTTGCATTGCCATTCACATGGAAGTGGGGTGTGAAAAATGTGTGCAAAGTTTCTTTGAAATAGCAGGTTTGGCATTTACCCTGGGAACAAGCGAGCCGCTGTACGAAATTGGCACATTGCTTGATCATGTTCATCACTAACACTGCAAGCATTCCCACAAGCTATCCAAGCAGGAGGAAAAGTCCCATCCACACTTGTAGCTTTGCTGCAATTAGAATCACAAGATGAGTTTGTGAGTGTAACCATGCACTATCTATTAAGCATGTATTAACAAAATAGCTACAGCTCTTCATTGAAAAAGACTTACTGTCATTATTTCTTTTACAGAGGTAGCACTTTAATGTAGTTTAGAGTATGAAAAGTAAATTAAAAGTTTATCTTCTTTTGGATAACTAAAGTAATTAACTGTGTACATGGAGGGATGAATTGCATTAAAAAATATTAAAATGTTACACTTCAAATTACTAAATCTAATTCTATAAAGTAGCAAATGAAAAACAATTCTATGTTTTATTCCTAAAAGAACTTGAAGAACTTGGTATGAGTTGCTCAATAGAGAAAGATAAACAGAGCCTACTGAGATTACCAGTGACCATCAGCAGATTATTACTGTGGTCTACTTCATCATAGAGCACACTTGTCTTAGAGCCAAAGTTGCAAGTATTACAGACACCTTAATAAGACAGCTAAAATCTGCAGAAGAGACTGTTCATTGCATACAATCATAATATCGCTGAAACATCAAATGCTGGCAGAAATGGGAGAAGGAAGCTTGAGTGCAGAACATTCTTTCAAGAAATTACTACTGTTACCTGAAATATCTCTTTGCTTGGTCAAACCTCTTGATGCAATTGTAGTAGCATCCAACAGCAAACCAGGAAGCAGCTCTACAAAAAGATCAAGAATGATTGACACAGAAGATGAGCACAATTTGTAGACGAACACAAAACTCACTTTTGAGGATAGTCTTTGACCAGATGGGACGCAATAAGGTAAAGATCATTTGAGCGGCCAAGCTCCATTGCCGCTACTAGGTGCATTAGTGTGCATTTCAAATGGTGAGGATCTTTTTCTATTAACCTGAAACAATAGAGCAAGGTTACGTCTAATTAATCAGTAAGAGCTAGTTAGTTTCCTAGCATACTTACCGAGCAGTCAGCTCAAAGCATTTTTGGTACTCTCCGGATTGATAATAGTATTCCGCTTTACAAACCAATATGTCTGTATTGTTCCTTAGCATGTAGCTAGACAAACCTGATGAAATGATCTGGCAAGTCTCCCTTTCAACCTCTGCAACTTTAGCTTCAACAATGTTTTCTTTATCATGCTGAGAAAACAACATCTTAGGCCCGACATATTGAAGACATGGATTAGAAAGAGCAAACTGAGTCATTGCAATAAAAACATAAAAGGAATTAAAGATTGATTTGCACAAGAATGAAGGAGTATCACATGCACACACAGACAGGAGAGAGGAGCGAGAGGGAGATTACCTTTCTTATAAAGCATGAGTAAAAAGCTGAAAGCCATGCATCATCTTTCCCAAATCGCAATGATGATAATAGACTTGATTCTAACAAAACAAATAAATATTTAAGCCCAGAAACTTCAAGCATTTAAATTTCTAAAGCTATTTGGTGACAACCTAGTCAAAACTGTATAATTGCAAGAATATCAAGAGCCTGTGCTCAGAATAATGTGTCATGGATGTACTTCAGTAAGGCCATGGAGTCTTTCTATTCCACAGTTTGTTCATGTTCCACCTAAGCCTTGGCCCATTCTCTTCTATAGAGTTCATTGTCCTACCCCTATAACTACAATCTATATATTTTGGATAATAAAGGAACTAGTAACCAAGTTATTTGCTATTTCATATAACAATCAAAATCAACCAAGCCAGATTCTTCGATATACTAAGGGTCCAGTTTTGGGGTGGCTGAGAGTCATATTACCTTCCTCACATGTCAGCATGTAATTGTCAACCAAGCGTTCCAAAGCCTGCACTTAGCAAATGTAGTTGATATTACAAACATAACTTTCCTAGGAAGCACATTCTATCTCACATAATAAACCAGAATACTGAAATAACTCAGTTTGACTGGTTATACAAACACATAATCCTAGCAAACTGATTTTCTAATGCAAATACTTCCTAAGAAAAAAGAAAAACAAAAAGAAAAACAAAAAGATGTCAAGAAACAAAAAGGATTAACATTATCGGTGTCACTCTAAGCATTGGATCTCTATCAGCAGGGCAACCAAGATGTAGCATTAGTTGCATAAGAGCAAGACTCAAAGCCTCACTCATATCTAATATTGTACTGACTTACCACAAAAGAAGCAACCACAAGATGTTTTGCACTTACCTCATAGCAAAAAGGATCTGCCTTGATAGCTGCTTTGTACCTTCAATAAATCAACAAGAGAAGGCATGTAAGGCAACAGAACTACCAACATAATTAGGAGAGAAAGAACCTAGTGTTGGCATTAAAAGTTACCATCACTTAATAGGTAAGCTCCATTTCAAGTTCATAAATATGATCTTAAACATAGACAACCAAGTTGATAGATCAATCCAACTAAAACAGAATATAAATCAAGAACAAAATCTCATCTTTAGATGGTTTAGAGCTCCAGGATAAGTACAACTAGCATTAACTTGTGCATGGTATTCACTGACAATGTGAGATGAAAACCACAAGTTAGCAACACAAGCTTGTCCTATGAATTATTTTAGAAAAGTATGAAATAAGAAGTCCTGCCAATTGCTAACTTCATGCTTACTAAAGATAACTCCTCCCATATAACCTTACTCATTAAGCTCTTCATGCAAATCCACTGAGATGTGTTTTGCTTTTCTTTTTTACCGTACACAAATACATGTATATAACTGTACAAGAATCTAGTAGATACATGAAACACTACATAAGATGATTTCACCATTGCTGAGCTTGGTCACGATTTTCCAGAGCCTCACATGCCTTCCCACGCAAGAAACATATTGCTGATATTATCTGGTTGAAATAGGGCATCATTCAGAACTTTTGCAGCTGAGTTTCAAAAAATGCACTAAGCACAAAAGAAGGCAGGAGGAAGCAGAAAACATGAAAAGGCCAAGATGCAGACTTCAAAAAAATGACAGTACAAATGTGAGATGCATTCACTAATTCCAGCAATTTTGTTTATAGACTTCCTCAACTCTTAGTCTACAGAACATGATAATAAGGATAATCAGTATTATAAAGTGCCACATCATCATAGTTCTAGACAGTAACTGAAGAAAAAGTACTTAGTGGCTTTTTCAACAGCACATTTTCTATCAATTGTTTGTACACCATAGCAATGACCAGAAAAGATACAATACTTTAACAAGAACTGAGTTTTCAAAGATAATATCATGTCATAAAATACCCCTTACAGCAATAGCTAGAATTAAGCAGTGACAGCATTACTGGTTATGCGGATATGCATACATTCTCCTAAAAAGTAAACAATATTACTGTTAGCATTCATTATCCTAATACGCATAGTCAAAAGCATATGCGTGCTTAACTAAGTATAAAGTTCCAAACAAATACCAGAAAAATCTTACTAATTAGCATCCGAATCCTTACACTGCAAAAATTCTGAACTTAGTTATGGGAAAGACAATCATGTAGGAAGGCCAACACATTACATTGATTTCATTATCCTCAGCATCTTTATCTACATACATCGCACTTGAATCATTCGGAGGTAACACATTCCCATTTTCATCTAATTTAGCATCCCCGAGCATTGCCAAGCACTGATGCCATTCCTTCAGCTCCTCCTGATACGAAGAAAAATGTAACTAAAACCACTAAAATACAGATTTAAGTAACCAGTCATGAGAGTAAAACACTTGACTATGCCCACAATCTGTATGATGAAATGCCTCACTAATTTTTATCCCACAAAGCACATAATTAACTAAAAACCGCTACAAGGATACAACTTTTGAACTAATCATCATGAAATATAAATAATTATAAGAAATTTTCTTAGGTTGATCGATTTTTTACGAGGCACTTGGCGGCGAGATAACGGAACCGGAGATCTCTCGCGACAAATCCAGAGGACGTGAGGAAGTATAGTGCTCGCCGGAACTGTCTGTCAAGGAAGAGAGCCTGTGCGTGCATGTACACATCAGCAGGATCGCCGGAAGCTGCGGCGGCGCGCTCGGCAAAGAAGATCGCCGACGAGTAGAGGTGCTTGCTCACACAGTCCCGCACCAGACCTCGAAGCTTCTCCAAGCCTTCCTCCCTCATTCTCTCTAGATATTCTAGAAATTTCCTCTCTATAGACCTTCTAGAAGCTTTCTTTCTCTCTGTAATTTTCTTTTGGAATTCGAAAGGAGGCTGAGAGGGAAGAAGAACAACTGTGATTAGAGGTTAAAAAACAGACGGGCCGGCCCGGCCCGGATATAAAATTTTGGACTTGGTCTGATCCGACAATCCGTTATATATATTTATTTTTTAAATAATATTTAAAAATATTATTAAATATAAAAAATTAAAAATAATTTTAAAAATTATTATTAAATATAAAAAATTTAAAAAATAATTTTAGAAATTATTATTAAATATAAAATAATTATTATAATTTGTAATATGCATATAATTATATATTTGAACTTGTATTTGGAATATTTTTATTTAAAAATAATTCAAAAAATTGTTCAGTCAGGTCTTTATTATGAGTTGTATGCTGCATTCTTTTGATTGCAAGTTCCTAATCTTTCAAACAAGTTAACATTTCAACCATCTCACTAGTAAGTTGTGTTCTGCGTTCTTCAATTATCCTTCCGGCTGTACTAAATGCCGATTCTGAAGACACCGTTGAAACAGGAATAGTCAAAATATTACGTGCTAGTTGAGAAAGTACTAGATATCTTGTTGAATGTGTCTTCCACCAGTTCAAAACATTAAAATTTTCTGGGTTTTCATCGTTTTCTATAATGACAGTATCACCTTCAAAGTATTTGTTCAAGTCCGAAGAAGATTACATGCTGCTTGAAGTTGAAGATGGTGTTGAACTTGAGCCAGGCTTGATGGAGATCAAAGACCAATTGATCGTTTTTTTTCTTCTTACTTTGATGAGTTTGTGTTGGTGCCGCTTGTTGTTGTTGATTTCGCAAATTACCAAACCTAACTTCATAAAGATCATAAACTTCATACAGCTAGTTATGAGCGTTAGTTATTTGCAATTGAATATCGAAAATATCTAAATACATACCAATATATATAAGAATATTAGTAAAATATACAAACTTAAATTTAGGATCTAACATAAATGCAAAACAATATAAAAGAGGAATATCAGACCAATATTTTTTTAATTTTTTAGTCATTATTGTAACTATAGGTCCAAGTAATTCATCTGTTATATGTGAATGTAGCATAGTAGCTATATTAAGAATTGAATGTAAAACTAATAAAGAAGTAGGATAGTAAACACCAGATAATAAAACAGTAGCATCATAAAAAGTTTCTAAAAATTTTACAAGTTTTTCAGCAATAATCCAATGAGTTTCAGTAAATATATTGTTACCCATTCTTATATTATAAAAAATCATAAGCACATTTTTATAATCTAAAGTATTTTTCAACATTAAATAAGTAGAATTCCATCTTACTGGCATATCAAGGTTAAACTTTCGGGGCTTTAGATGTTCTGCTATGCAATATCTCTTAAATTCAGCTAAACGTTGATTTGAACTAGTAATTCAAGAAATAGCAACGCGAATATCATTAATCTGTTCACTTACCAGCTGCATATCTGATTGTACGATTAAGTTGATAATATGGCAAGCACAACGTTGATGTAGTAAAATTCCTCCCATGTATGAGCTTAGCTCCATCTCAAGAAATCGAATGCTTTGATATTTGCTGAAGCATTATCTAGGGTGATGGAGACAATGCGGTTGCTTATGCCCCATTCTTTAACTACACTTATAATGCGCTCAGAAATATTTTTAGCATCATGTGTGGAATCAATAAGTCTAAAACCAATAATTCTTTTTTGCATAATCCATTGTGAATCTAAATAATGAGCAACAATATTTAAATAATCTTGTTTAGCTCTACTACTTCAAATATCAGATGTTAACGCAATAGAAAAATTTAAAAAAGTTAATTCAGATTTTAATATAGTGCGCATTTTATTGTAATAAATAATAATATCGCTTCTAGTAGTTATTCTACTAACTTTTAAGAATTGTGGACAATATGCTTTTTTAATATATTCTTCATAAAAAGATGACTCACCAAAATTAATAGGTAAATCCATAGCACAAATCATACGGGTAAGAGATTCCCTAGCTACATTAGAATCATAAGACTAAGTACTTACAGAACCATCCGTGTTGAATTGAAGTTGAGTTTGTGAAGGTTCCTTTCCAATTTGTTTTTTGGAAGCACATTTTTTACCATGTGCTATTAAATATCGGGTACCTGCACTAGGATTAGCAGTTAAAAGTTTATCGCAAAACTTACATTTCGTCATTTTTGATTGAGTACCATCACTTAGCACTGTATATTCGGCAGTGAAATAGTTCCAGGCTTCAGAAGTTGGGACTTTTGAACGTTTTGTTGTTGTCGATGTCGATCCTAAAGCCGAACTACTTCCAACACTTGGAATTGGAGAAATTTCGTTACATCTTTGATGAAAACTTCTTCTTTGTGTTGGAAAAATATCATCTCCTTTCTCCATACGGACAACATCTATTTTTTCCAAATTTTGATCGTCCATGCCGTAGTCATCCATATCAAGATTATTGGCACAAAAATTTGGATCCATTTAAAATAACAACTAAAATTTTGAGAATTGAAGAAATGTGAATTTAAAAATAAAGTAAGAAAAAAATATATTTATAATTTTGTGTAAGATTGAGTAGAATGAAAATGAGATTTGAGAAAAATGTGTGAAAAATGAATGAGAATATGATATATTTATAAGTGAAAAGTTGAAGTTTTAAAAAAAAAAAATTTTAACGTTGCAGCAGCCAACCAACGGTCATGCTGACGTCAGCATGATAGAAATAGTTTAGTTTTTTTGACCTGGTCAACGGTCAACGTTGACCAAGTTAAAGTCAAATTTGACCGGTCAACAGAATAGTGCCGGACGGGCCAGCAAAGTCGGCTCGTCCTGTCCATCGCACCGGACCGGACGGGCCTTATGCCGGGCTGAATGGCCGGGCCGCGGGCCGGCTTGTTTGGCCCAGCCCATATTTGTATTTCTTACTGTGATACAAAAAAAGTAGTTCTAGAAGTTACAATATAAAGACACAACATATAAATTTGGTAATCCATTTCTTTTATGTTTTATCTGTTTTAAGATGACAATTTAGATTGGTAGATTAATTTTTTGTGAATTATTTAATAATTGGGTCAAATTCATTCAATCTTAATCTAATATATGAATTTATAGGTCAAAATTGTCAATCATAACCCAGTCTAATAATAATCAGATCAAATTTGTATTGACATATTTAATAATTAAAATTATTAAATTTTAATTCTATTATTTTAAGTTTAAACGAAATTATAAGATTGTCGGATCGGTCGCTCAAGATCTTTGGTCTTCACCCGGATCCGATGAAAAAAATTGGAATTCAAACAAAAGTATATTATATTTTTAGTGACGAGATATAGTGAATGCCGCCAAAATGTGTATGTTTTAGTATTTTTATTAGCCCTTCAAATATCCAAAAGAATTATTTTTATCTTTTGAAAATATGTGTGAAAACTAAAATTTTATATTTTAAGTATATATTAATAATTTCGATAAAAATTTTGCTAAATATAACTATTTAACAAAATTTTGATAAAAATGTTTATACGAAATTCAAATTCGTCGTTAAAAAATACCTAAGTATTAATACTTTCAATAACATTACAATTCTCATTTTATATTATTTAAACTAAGATATAAAAATAAATAATTAATTATAAATAAATATAATTTAATAATTTATATACTACTATTATTGATTATTTTTATTACTAATATTTTATTATATGGTAAGAAAAATTAAAGTATTTTTTTTCAAAAAGTGATAATTTAGTTTGCTAGATCAACTTCAAATTAATTAGAATTGATTCATTTAATAATTCAATCAAATTCGTTTAATCCTAACTAATTAATATATTTATACTGATCAAATTTTTTAATTTTAATTTTAATTAAATAGATTAATTTTGAATTAAATTTTTGAATAGATTATATATTATGTCCATAATCTATTCTAGGAGGTTGGTAACAAATGCAGAAACAATAATAGTTGGACGGAGAATAGGAAGTATTTGTCTTGTTTTGGTATGTTTTTTGCAAAATTATCACCCTCTCGCTGACTGAAGTGAAGCTTTCTGTACAATGGCGATATCACCGTCCATCTCATCTGCACGATCAGCTCACTTCCTCTTCATCACGACACCAACAACAGACGAAAAGATTAGCAGCGAGACATTGTTTTGCGAGAATTGCCTCAGCATGATTGATTAAGGTACGACGAGTTCTCTCATCATCCCAATTGCTAGGAATTCTTTCTTTGTTTACTCAATTATGGTTCTAATTATCCAATTTCGAGCTACACAGCTTGCATTACGGTTTTTGGGGGGAAATTAAGTTTTCCAAATTTTTTTTTCCAACTGCGAAAATCGCTGGTGCTGTCAGGCTCAAAGAGAGAACACACAACTAGTATGGCGAGCAAAGTAAGGTTTCACTCTTAGAAGTTTGTATTCCTGCTGAAGAACAATAATTTCTCGCAAACATCAATATGTTCATTTGAGTTCAGTTAGCAGCAGCAGAAGCAGGAGAAGTCTTGAGATCCTTGAGCATAGCAACCACCTGCATCATGTTCGGCCGCTTCGTTGGGAAATCGTCGACGCAGTGCATAGCAATGTCCAAGAACCTCAGCAACTCCTGTTCTTCCTCGGTGCCACTGTCTACTACTGCAATGAGCAAAGGGTCTATTACTTCCTTCCCTCTGCTCTCGGCCACCCTTGCTTTCGTCCATCCTACAAGATTATTGTCTCCGAAATCCTCCTTATCTGTTGGTCGTTTCCCTGTGAGGATTTCCAGCAATATTACTCCGAATGAATAGACATCTCCCTTGGCAGTGCAACGGAAGCTTTGGTAGTATTCAGGTGGCACGTATCCTGGTGTACCGGCTAGCGTGCTGACGCTTAGATGCGTGTCCAATGCGCTGATCAGCCGTGCCATGCCGAAGTCAGCCACCCTTGCTTCCATCTCTTCGTCCAGCAGCACGTTGCTCGACTTCATATCACGATGGATTATGTGAGGGATGCAGTTGTGGTGAAGGAAGCAAAGCCCTCTAGCTGCGCCTCTCGCTATCCTCTTCCTCTGCTCCCAGGTCAGACACATTGCGGAACAGCTGTCTTGGTCACGGTACTTGTTGTTGTGAAGCATATCCTCGAGGCTGCCATGGTGCATGAACTCATAGACAAGAAGGCGTTCCTCGCCGACCTTGCAGTAGCCGAGAAGGGGGACAAGGTTCGTGTGCTTAATCTTGCCAAGAGTTTGCATCTCTGCAACGAACTCACGGTCACCTTGGTAGCTAAGGTGGATAAGCTTCTTCACAGCGACGCAGGTGCCATCTTTCAGTGTGGCCTTGAATACTTCCCCGAAGCCTCCTGAACCAACTAGGCTTGCTGCAGAGAAGCCATTTGTTGCCTCGATGAGCTGCGAGAAGGTCAGCCGGCGCAGCTGGTGCTGGAATGTTGCGACATTGATGCTCAGTGGTTCCTTCTCCTTCCCTATCTTCCATGTTGTGGCTGAGCTTCCACCGTGCAGGCTGCTCAGCATCTTCACCTCCTTCTCCTCCCTGTCATCAATAAAACAATGTGAGCAAAATCAACTAACTGCTTGCTTGTTTCCACGTTTATTCCATGAATTAAGTTGAAAACCTATGCCGCGCCCGTGTCACAATTGCCCACACGACCACTATGCATAGAGAGGTGACTGATGCAAGCACGCCAAGCACAATGCTGTTGGCCCAGGTTGCAGCAGCACTGTGCTCCCTGTGGCCTGCTTGATGACCATCATCAGTTCCCATTGAGGAAGGACTACTGCTGCTACTGCTTCCTACTTTGCACGGAGGCAATGGCACGCCACAAAGACCTGGATTATTTGCATACTGGCTTGCAGGCAAGGTGCTGAGTTGTCCCCTGGAAGGTATTGGTCCTGACAGTTGATTATCAGATAAGTCGATCTGAACCAAGAATGAAAGGTTGGAGAAGGAATCCGGTATGCTTCCACTAAGCTGGTTATGGGAAGCATCAAACACACCAAGATTGCGTAGCCTGCCTAGCGAGTCTGGGATCTTGCCCGTGAGCCTGTTATGTGCCAAATCAAGCACCTGCAGCACTACCATGTCACCAAACTCCTTTGGTATGCTACCTTGCAACTCATTGTATGAGAGGTCAAGGTACTCTAGCGTCTGATAGTGCGTCCAGTCACTTAGTGCCGCACCTGAGTATAGGCGTGTGAAGTCGCATGTTTTGAGTGTCGGGACCTGCAACAGCCGCTCTGGGCGGATGCCCGCAAACTCCAGCAGACCCCCGACACCTTTGCACGAATTACCAACGTTGCGAACAAAGGCAAGAGTGTTGCCTGAGAGGATGCCGCTCAATGCTTCTGCTCCAAGTTGTCGCCCTAGACGTGGTGGTATAGTTCCAGTGAGCCTATTGCTGTTCAGGTCCAGCCACATTAAGCTGCTGCAGTTGCCGAACTCCTGCGGTATATAGCCACTGAGGCTGTTGTTTGCTAGCTGCAGCACTGCCAACCTCGAGAGCCTCCCGAATTCTGGGTGTATACTTCCTATGATACGGTTGCTAGTCAGAGAGACCCACTCGAGTTCACTGCAGTTGAATAGCTCCAGGGGTATATCACCGTGAATAAAATTGTTGTTCAGGATGAGTGTCTTGAGCTGAGAGCACCGCCCAAGCTCTAAGGGGATGCGCCCCTGCAGACTGTTGAACCAGACCATGAGGTGCTCAAGATTGCGAAGTTTGCCAAATTCTGGTGGGATTGGACCGTGAAGATAGTTTATGCTGAGATCAATTGTTCGAAGCTGGGAGCAGTAAGACAATTGCGGTGGGATCTCCGCTGTTATCATGTTGTCCGGAAGCCGCAGCTCTTCGAGAGCAGAATCATCTGTACAGATGTCAGAAGGCAAGGATCCTGATATATTGTTTGAGCTGAAATCAATGATCTTCAGATTCTTGCAAGAATAAATGGAACCAGGCAGTGATCCTGCTATGAAATTGTTGCTCAGCAGTAAGTACTCCAAGGAAACAAGGTTCTGCAGCACACCCTTAGGAAATGAGCCTGATATAATGTTGTTAGCCAAGTCCAGCAATTGAAGTGAAGAACAAGACGCCAATGAATCAGGGATAGAACCAGAGATGTGATTGTTAGATAGCTTCAGCTGCTCAAGTGTTGAACAAGAATTTCCAAGCTCAGCTGGAATTGGACCAGATAAATGGTTTCCGGACAAGTCCAATCTCTCTAAACTCCGAAAATCACCTAAAGATTTAGGAATTTCTCCTGTAAGTGAATTTGAAGACATGTTCAGGATCTTCAGGTCGGTGCAATTAGATAAGGAGTCAGGAATTATATGGGTTATGTGATTCATGGCAAGATCAAAATGCATCAGGCTTGTGCAAGAATTCTCAAAATTCAAACTTGAAATGTTGCCAGAGAGATCATTGAAAGAAAAATCTATGACTTGCAGGTTCTGTGAATAGGTGAGAAGGTTTTGTGGCAAGAGTCCACTAAGATTGTTATGAGAAAAATTCAGAAACACCATATTCGGATACATCGAAGGAAATTCTTCAGGTACAAGCCCCACAAGCCCTGCAGAGGAAAGATCAACCTGTACTAGAGACCGTGGAAGCTGAAGCAGGTCAGTAAAGTTGATGTAGAATGGGTTCGAAGAAAGATTGAGAACAGATAACATGTCGAGCTTTGAGAGAGGGTAAAAATTCAAACTCCCTGAGAGACTGCAGTGACTGAGATTGAGTGCCGTTGCTCTCCCTTGCATGCAAGTGATCCCATACCAACTGCAGGTGTCTTCATTTCTTTCCCAGCTTGATAGAATTCCATTCGGGTCATTCTGAATCGAGTTCTTGAACTGAAGCAATGCCTCTCCATCTGTCTTTGCACTTGGGTATCCATCCTGCTGCTTATGGCCAAAGATTGATGAACATGAAGATGGTATAATTGAGGTGAAGAACAGCAGATGCATGAGGATTAGGAACGAATTATTCAAGTGCTTTCCCATTAGAGATTGGAGAATGTGCAGAAAAGAAGAAGAAAAATGTGTGTACAAGGAGAGAATGGAAGCGCTTAAAAAGAAAGAGAAAGGCTTCTGAGGCCTGTGAGTTGGATGGTACTTATAATGCTGGATAGGGAACAAGAAAAAAAAAAAAAAATGAAAAAACATCGTTGGTCAGGAAATAGGGACTAGAAAGAACCTTTTTGAAATTATGAGGTATGTATTCTCCTCATCTCATTAATATGAAATTGAAACATAGTTATGATCAGTCCATGAATTCCATTTCATGCATTCTGTATTCTTATTATTATTACTAATCCAGTACTAAGAACAATTGGTTTACTGCAAGAGTTACTCAGTTGCAAGTCCTGAAGACTTATCATTCATTCATGAGTCGAGCATGCGAGCTTACAGGAGCTCAGTAAGCTTTCTGCTGAAGTTTCTTAGCTTTTTAGGCTCTAGGGGAAATCATGTATCATCCCTTTTTTATAATCTAATGCAAAATCTAGATTTTCTCTAGCAGATTTTCTTATTAAATTGAAGGAATTACAGTTTGTAAAGGTTACATGAATTTGTTTTAGTTCTCACCTTTACATGAACCTGTGATGGATTATAGTATATTGAGACCAAAAGGATAAAGAAAGCCATCATCATCAATATGTTGGAGGTGATTATGATGATCACTCCTTGTGCACACTTGGAACTTTTTCCTTGCTGCATTCTTTCTTTTGTTGCCACTGGCAAAGGTAATAATTGTCACACACATTTCATCACTGAATGCATCAAATTTATTTATTTTTTTGTATGGGTAATGCAGGAAGCATATATTTTTGTAGACATGGAAACTTTGAAGTATACATTAAAATTCTATGTGATATGTGAACCCCCACATATTATTATAGAGATCACTACTATAATTAATATTCCCCATGCTTCATGTGAAAACCATAATGACAACAACCAATATAATAGAAATTCATCAAAGGGGAATTATTTTCCAATTGTTTTTACCTCACTATTTCGTTTCTGGTTAAATATACTGGTCTGGAGCATCATCAAGCTTGTTCAATTGCTTTTCATTTTGAGTCCAACACAGGACACAGTGGGAGACGATGAGTGATATATGTATTATTTTTTACATATTTTCATGTACTCATATTTTCGAAATGCTTAAACTAAAAGGGTTTATTGAAAAATATATTTTTTTTATAAAATGAGTTTGATTTTTTTATTAAATAAAAATATACATGTGAAAATTTATTATATATAATTATTTGTGTGTTTTAAATTTTATTAAAATATTTTTAAAAAAATATTTATTAACAAATGAGAAATTTAAAATGAAGTTTTAATAGTAGCCAAACATGTCCCTATTCATATTTTACTTTCCAAAGAACCCCTTATAGATTAAGGGTGCATTTGGTTCAACTTAAAAAATAATTTTTTAATTTTTAATTTTATATTTTATAATATATATTTTATAAATATTTAAAATTTTATTTAAAATTTAAAAAATATAAAATAATTTTACTGATATTTTTTTATTATATATTTTTATTATTTTTTTAGAATCATTCACTTCCTTGAAACTATATTTGCTACAAGTCATGTGCAGTCTAATAAATAGGAATACAATCAGTCAATAGGAATCTTTGTCGAAAGTGTTTTAGCACTAAATCATGAGTAAAAACACTCGCTAGTATAGACTACTAGGAATGTTGCCCATTAAAACTACAAAAAAGCATAGCCTAAGAAAATTAAAGTTCTCAATTAATGACCTAAGCTTCAACTAAACAACATGATTTTTTGATCTTTTTTTATATTGAATGATTTGGGGTATTGGAATATTTTGATTCCAATATCTTTATTTATTTATATAATTTCAAGAGTATGCATACACAGCATAGACAAACAACTAATAGATGGTATAGTAATTGGTTCATACTTTAGATGTATTTTAATTATACAAAAATTTTTAAATTCCAATTTATTTTCAATATTTTAATTTATTTTGAACTCACTTTTAATTTAGTTTTTACTGAAAGTAATTCTAACATTTCATTTTTACCAAACTTACTTATTACTAATTAAAAACCACACCCATGTGTATATGGGTAATATAGGTTGAAGCTTAATGGGTTTACCATTTCACAGGCCGAGATCATTTACAAAGTTTGGGCTAGGCCTGCTCGTATATGAACTCTGGTAACAAGACCCAAACAAATAATTACTATTGGGCTAACTCTACAGCCCAGCCGAACAACTTTACCATAAAATTAGGGTTTGTTTCATATACACCTAATTTTTTAATTATCATTCTATATTTTATTTTTATTTTTATGCCGAACTCTATTTCTATCAAAATTTAGTTTCAAACTTTATTTCACTTATTTCAAATATCAACTCGAATTCTATTTTACTAAACTTCACTTTTTATTTGCTTTTAAGAAATTTAATTTCGTAAAACACAATTACTTGCGCTTTGAAACAAGCCGTTACACTATCTAAAAATAAACTACGAACTTGCCACTTTTGTTAGTCCATATATGCCGGTATGAACATGTTTATTTTGAATTAAATTTATTTCAGAAAAATGAGTTTAAAATAAATTAAAAAATAAATATTTACTAAAAATAAAATTTTATATTTATTTTTATTATAAATAAATTTAAAATTAAAATTTAAAGATAAATTTATGATATAAATAATTTATTTTAAATTTTTTTAATTATTTTGTATTAAAAATAAGTTTAAAAAAAGTGGGTTGATCATATATTAGCTCGGTATACAGATATATTTGACATGCATTTTTATATAACTGATTTGATCATACATTAGCTCTCTACTAAGTTTGCGTTTGAAATTGCTTATGAAATAAAAGGTATTTTTATTTTTTTTAAAAAATAAGCTCTATTTTATTTACTTCTAAAAAAATAATAAAAATATACAATAAAAAGATCTCATTACGTAAATTTTTTATATACTATACTAAATTTTTAAATAAATTTTTTAAATATTTATAAAATATGTATTAAAAAATATGAAATGAAAAAAATAAAAAATTAGCTTTTTAAACGTGATGACAAACGCACACTAATATAGCTATCCGATTAAGCGACTGAAATCACTGAATGGTCAAAATTGATTATATTTATTTTATAAATAATATCGTATTTATTTTTCACAACTATGTTTGCTTGATTAAATTACAGCTATTCAAACAAAAAGAATATATAAAAAATTCAAAATATTCATATATTTCTATTTATAAGTTTTTTAATTTATATATATATTGCGTATATTTATGATATTAAATTTTAATGATCAAATTAGCTAAATTTAATTAATTACAGAATAGAAGTACAAATACATTATTTTGTCTTTTAATTGAATTTAGCTGTCAGATTGATTAAAGGCTTGTTTATTAAATCATCAAATTCAATTTTTTTAAACTTATGTTTAATACAAAATAAATAAAAATTTAAAATAATTATTTTTTATAAAACTTTATTTTGAAATTTATTTCTAATACAAATAATATAAAAATTATTTTTAGATAAATATTTTTAATTTTTAATAATAATTCACTTTTAAAAAATTAACTTATTTCAAAATAAAACGCACTAATTGACATGTTACTATATATAAATCTAAATTATTATTAAAATTATTAAAAAATAAAATTAATAAATTATTTATTCAGACCAAAAATCAAACAATTTTATATACATAATCAAGATTTATACCTAATAATTTTAATAGTTTGTCTCTAGTTGAATCTAACGGATGAACTATACTCAGAACAAATACAAAAATAGAAGAGTTTTAGATAAAAAGTAGAGAATGTTATCAAACAATTGCCCAAGTTGGGAATTTGTTTTTTTTTTGTTCCTTGTAATTTGATTAAACAAAAGTTATAAAAAAAGAGAATGAAACTTTTCAAGAAAGAAAAAATGAACTAAATGAAATAAACAATTGCATTCAATGCTAATACCTACATCAACATGGCAGATGCATATAATCACCAAATGAAAAGAATCAATATTTTTTTACTTTGTCTTCAATCTCAAAGAACCCTAAATAGACTTGCTTCTTGTGTTCTTCCTTCAAAGGTATGTCCCCTCTTTTCTTTTTCTTTTTTATAATTTCCTTGTCACCATCTCTCTCCAGTCTCCAATTTTTGTAGGTAAATTCTTTTGGGTTTAAACAATAAATGCAACATGGAAATCAAACATTCGCATTTCTTGATTTTGATTGAACTGTTTTGTTTCTTTTGTTTTTTTTTTTGGGAGTACTTTTTTTTTCTTTCACCAGACAGTTTCCAATTTAATCAAAGAAAAAGTTCTGTTCTTGAATTGGAACTCTGGAAAAGTTCCCAAATGATTCAGATTTCCAGGATTTCATCCTCTAATTGGAAGTTTATTTTTAAGCTATAAAGTATGGATTTGAAATCTGAGTTTCGTCCTTAATCTCATTCTTCTGCAGGTTCTGATCGGTTTGGCGTAATGGGTTTCTCAGATTAGTGCAATGCGGCAGATGGGTTGATCTGTAATCTTGGAAAGATTTGATTTTAGTTCCTCTGTCGTTTGATTTTGTTCGGAGTGTTGTTCTCTGTTGCTACCATGGACGATGATGGAGGTCTTGGGATTCGGAATTGGGCGCACTATGCACAGCCCATGAAGGTTCTAGGTTTGCAGCTTATGTCATCCGTCTCTGCGGAGCGTGATACGAAACCTTTGCTATCTAATGGCGTGGGAGGCGGGGGCGGGGCTGCTGCCTTTCAACATCACCAGCACCATCATCAGCATCATCATCAGCATCAAGAACAGGCTGCTGTGCCCCTAGAATTTGTTAGAGATAGTTGGATTCACCATGACAACAAGAATTTTCACCATCACCACCATGCCATGCCCATCAATCATAGCTATCATCAACACCAGCACCAGCATCATCACCACATTCTTACTGCAGAACCGACGGCTGCTGGATCTTATATGTTGCAAAGGGTGCATTCATCTGAACCACTCAAGGAGGAGAAGATGATTGAGACTGAGCAGCTGCAGCTGCCCAGTATAAGGAATGATGTCACTTCGTTGAAGAAGGAGGAGCAGGTCCGGCCGATTAGCAAATCCCTGAAGCCTAGGAAACCCAAGAAGGCCACGCAGCCTAAGGAGGATGGTAATGGTAATGGGATGGTGTCGAGGCGGGGGAATGGTGGAGTGAAGAAGAGCACTGGATTAGTGATCAATGGGATCGATTTGGACATATCAGGAATACCTACTCCAGTGTGCTCTTGCACAGGTGCTCCGCAGCAGTGCTACCGGTGGGGTGTTGGTGGATGGCAGTCCGCATGTTGCACTACTAGTATATCTATGTATCCGCTGCCGATGAGTGCAAAGAGGCGAGGGGCAAGGATTGCTGGTAGAAAGATGAGCCAGGGTGCATTCAAGAAGGTGTTGGAGAAGCTGGCCGCAGAGGGATACAACCTCTCCCATCCAATTGACTTGAAGGGGTATTGGGCTAAGCATGGCACTAACAAGTTTGTGACTATCAGGTAGGGGATGTACAATGTTACTGCTTTTGCAAGGTTGCCTCTGTGTTTGGTCTGGGTACCCTGTGTATGGAAAGTCTATGGCCTTGTGCAGAGGGGTCTGATGGAAAGGTTGTAGGTCTGGAATTTTCTTTGCGGTGAGGTTGACATGCTTCTGTGGTTCAGGTTATCGGAATTTGTCATTAATGCTTTGTTCCTCAACTTGTAGCACTAGGGAGCAATGCCATCTTAGTTTTAGATGGAACTTAGAGCTAATGGATACAAAGCCTACTCAGTCTTTTATCTTGTAGGAGCACATGAGTCCTCTTGTTAAACTTTGCTGGTCCACTGGGCTTGTTTTACTAAAATGAGTAACTAAACTGTCACTAATTTCCTGTGTGGCTCATGGCATCATATAGGTCAGCAACCTCATGTATTAGGTATCCTTTTTGTTTTTGCTCTTTTGTGTTTGTTAGGTGCAGCAATGATCTTTGAAATGGAAAGGTTTATTATAGTTTAAAAAATACCATTTCTTAGGTTCATGACTGTCATGAAATTGCCTTTGCTCATCCTCTTTCTTGCGATGCTCTTCGTTTATTGTTAAAATGTACAGATTTCATCTTCATGGAATTCAAAGACATGATTGCATTTGTAGCTGGTAGACGAGTTAAGTACCTCTTGAACGGATTCCATTGTCTTGGATCCCTGAGGGAGTTGCTCTGATTTTTGTACATGAAGCAACATTGCCTTTATATTTTTCTACAGTATTACCATAGACGGAAGATTACTTACTTTCAGCTGTATGCGTTCGATCCTATTATAGGCAGTGAAGATTGGTATGACTGAAAGAACATTGAAGCGCATGAATGCATCTCTACTTCTTCATTTTTATTTTTTGGGTGAGACCCATTGGTGGGTTGTTCTTTTATGAATTCATTGAGAAATTCATGCTCATTTGGTATATTACTCTACTCCTATGCTAAATATGTGTGCCCCTTCTAACATTTGGATATTATTATGCGTGTCAAGGAGGAAATCTGGAGTAGGTAAAACAAGATCAACGTATTTTTCTCGTTGTGTATTCTCTTCCTCGTTCTTAAGGAACGTTCGTAAGGAACTTTATTCGTAGAGATCCTGCTGCCTTAAGTTAAATATTGACAGTAAGTTTGTTTTTGTTATGAATCGTTAGATTTATTTGATCTTCATTGTCAGGCTATATGGAGCCTTGGTTTAACATGTTCAATTTAATAAGCAGATTTCCTTTTATTCATCTTTACACCTTATACTCTAATTCATGTGGTTCTTTACATAAATTGATAAACTGATATCAAGTGAACTTTTGTTAGAAGTGAATGACTTCTAGGGTTCTTTTGTGCTAGAGTAGTCTATGAGCTATAGATCGTATTGCTGTTTGTTGGTCCTCTAGCACCTATCTATGCCTACATTTGGTAGCTTTTGAGTAAATTTAAGGTGTGGACTTGAGTAGTAACTTTCATGCATTTCATGCATTTTCACTCATGCTAAAGGCTTCTTGAATCTTAATGTGTCCTGTTAGTGAAGTTCGCAGCAAGTAAGTGCTGTGACAAACTATCTGCAATGTGGCAATTTGGATGCTTTTAGGCTGTACGCAAGTTATTAAGAAGTGAGTTAATTAAAAAATGAGTTATTTATAGTGTTGTTAAAAGTGAGTTAAATTTTTGTATAATTTTGTAGGAAAAATGAATTGGAAGTAATTGTTTATATTTTTTTGTGTAATTAAAAGTGAATCAGAAGTGACTTTTTAGTAAAAAAAAAGTGAGTTATAAGAGTGACCAAGATAACTGCAAATGCGGCCTTTAATAATGCAAGCGTTAGGGGTGTTTTTATTTTTGTTTTAAACTCATTTTTTAAAAATGAGTTTGTAAAAGTGAATGGAGTTGAAAATAATTTTTATAAAAAATAATTTATTTATTTATTTTGTATTAAAAGTGAGTTGAAATTAAAATTTTGTTTTATATTTTTTAAAATTTTAAAAATGAGTTTTTGACTAAAAAATTTAATTTAAATTTTATATTATTTTAATTTAAAAGTGAGTTGAAAATTAAAATTGAGTTTAAAATTTGAATTTGTAGTGTACATAAACAAGCTCTTAGTTGTTCTCCCTGGTCCAACTGCAGCCTCTGGTAATGCAAAATGTACTCATTCTTATCTAGCAAAAGAACAGACCCTAAGCAAGATGTTCTGTTGTGCCTTTTTTAAGGTGAAGTTATGTGTTCTTTTCATGATGCACTCTCTACTTTGTGGTTTGCGGATCTGCATATAATTACATTGACATAATGGTTGAGTTGCTTTTAAGGCGTCTTTTAAATGCTCCTAATTAAATTTTCGTGAAAGTAAAAAATAAGAATTAAATTTTTTAAAAAATAAAATGAAAGTAGAGTTCAGTGTTTATATTTCAATAGTTTCTGAAAGTAAGTTAAAATTAAAAAATATAATTATATTGGAACGTGTGCAAATAAGAAAGTTGAAATTAAAATTTTACATATAAAAGTAGAGTTTTAAATTTTTTGTATAATTGAAACATATGAATTATTTAAAACTCAAAATTTAGTAGGAGAAAGTAAAGTTACAGGCGTTCGAAACATGCTCTTAGTGCACTTCTGCTTGATAGTCTCTGTAAAATTGTTGGTAGATTTTCTTACTTGTTCCAGTGCGATTACTTTGATGAGAACTTCTTAGCAAGCGTTAACTATTTTTACTGACGGTGAAATACAGAGACCTTTTGATTTCCTATCAAGTGAAGAATCTTGTTGTTTTGTTGTTAGAATATAGAAGCTACAAAGCAAGAAACACTGGCACATGAATTTCACTGGCATGTTGGTGTCCTGCTGCTTCACAGACTTAAGATTTACAATGAATCTAAAGGTTCAGAACAGTAGCATTGCAGCTGGATTTTGGCATTATACAAAAAAAGGTAGAAAATCTTTACTGAAATCTGATTGAAAATAAGTTACTGATTGCCGTTACCGGAATGTGACTTCCCAACTTTTTCAGGCAAGACGGGCAGGTTATATATAAGATTAAAGCAGAAGTTTGCCTTGATGCATGCTCTTTGAGTACGCAAGCCTTCGGGAGTTCTTCTTGTGCTTGCCTTCGGATTCTTTTGGCATTTGCAAGCTCTTCGTCAGCGAGCTTTCTTTGCCTTCTCGCCTCTTCTGCTACTGGTGGAATGCTTCCGGTAGATAGCCGTTGTTCCGTTGACAAGTCCTCAGTTGACATGCCTTAACTAGTGATGATAGTATTTGGTAACAAGAAAGACAAAAAGGAATGTGTTTACGGGATAAAAGATACATGGGTGGTGCTCTGTAATGGTTTCTTCTTAAAAGAGTTAAAGGTGTGAGAAAAATAGAAATATGGTACATTTGGAAATAATTTTAAAATATTTTTTTAAAACAAAAAATATTTATTTTATTTAAAAAATAAAATTTATATTTTAATTCAAATAAATAATAATAAAATATTATATAATATTTTTTATATTTTATAAATTTTTAAATAATTTTATATAATATAATAAAAATTTATTAAAATATATAAAAGCAAAATATATTTTTAAAACGCAGAAAAAATAATTCGAAACGCTCTCAACCAATTAAGGGCCTATTTAAATGATTGAAAAAAAGTATTTATTGAAATAAAAAACTTATCTATTAAATAATTATTTAAATTTATTTTGAAATAAAAAATTTTGTTATATAGTATAAGGCCATTTATGGGCATGATGAGAAATGAGAACAGGTGCGTTTGCAAAAAACTTTTCTAAAGCCTGATTTTTATTTTTTAATATATTTTTTATAAGTGTATAAAAAAAATTTAAAAAATTTTAAAATATATAAAGATTCTAAATGGTAAGTTTTTTTATTACTCATTTTTATTTTTTTAAATAAAAAATTAGAGCTTATTTAAAAAAATAAAAATATTTTTTATTTTAAAATTTTTTTATTTTATAAGTACTTTAAAACGTTTTCTAAAATTGTTTATTTCAAATAGCAATATATTATAAGCATATTCATCTAAAATTTTATCTCACTTTGGACTCAATTTTTACATAATAGTTTCAAATTTTAGTATTGCGTTTTGGAAATTTATTTGAGTTTACAAGGCTTGATAAATTCATCCTCAACAGTTCCTATTTTATTTTTTTTTTCAATACTCTGAAAACAAAGCATAGACGTAAATGGAAATATAAAACTACTCATTAACCATTTCAATACCTTGGAATTGCAAAACTCTTTAATCACTCTCATGGGCCGTGAGTACCAACTCTGGGCCTTATTGGGCTTTATGTTGGGCTAGGAATCCTAAGCAGTACTAGCTTTCCGTGGCTTCGTATTTTTGTGTTTATTGATTATTAATTCGAAAATGGAAGCTCTGAAAGTGCTTAAAATTTTTCTAAAAAAGATATATTTTTATTTTTTATCTAAAAAATAATAAAAATAAATAATCAAAAATTTAGTAGCTGGAGTTTTTTATATTTAATAAATTTTTTAAATTTATATAAAGTATATTAAAAAATATAAATTAAAATATTAAAACATTACTTTTCTGAAATAGAACGAAAAACGCCCCTATTAATGTGGCTTGGTGAGACTTGATTGGAATTATTGTAATAATTAATTCATTAATTAGATTGACTAAAAAAGTTAAGCTAGATTAAGTTACGCAAAAAATAAGAGCATATACAAATTTCAAATCATAATCACTGAAGCAAAACATGAATCTCAATTAAAAGATTTGCTACCCATTATGGATGCAACACATGAGAATATTATGCAAAATTAAATAAATTCATATACTTAGTTGGTGCCATTCAATCCAGTTCAATAGATTAACTAAAACCTAAACTTTAAATGATTATATAAAACGTGAAGAAAGCCAGCCAATTGCAAGCCTTCAATTGATATAAGAACTAATTATTATGTGTGTCTAGAAACTGTTCCACGTATGAGATCACAGCAAAAACATTAATGTAACAAGCCATTGTTGGATTTATGTTATACAATTATGTGCCTTAAGATTGGGAGACATAAACACTGCTGCAAATATTTGCTAGTGCATGCATTTTTTTGTCATTGATTAATTACTGAATGAGCCAAAAAAAAAAAAAAAAAAAAAAACAACCAACAACAACCCATGTGATACTTCAAAATTAAATAATCTGCAAAGATAGGTGACAATTCAAGGTTTATATTTTATATTTCAGTTAGGGTGTATTCTTTTCACCCAAAAAATTATTTTTTTAATTTTTAACAATTCGTTTCTAAATGCAAATAAAAGAACATAAAAACTAACTTCTAATTTACTTTCAATTACAAAAAAATATAACAATTAAATCAATACTACTTTTAATAACTCTTTTATAAATATTTATTTTTAAAAACAAGAGAAAGCATCCTAAAATAAACAAAATTTTTGTGTGTTTTGTCTGTAGTTTGATTCAATGATTAACAAGATTTGAACAAAATGTCTATTGTTACAGCGTTATCATGTCTAGTCTGTCACATTTGAATCAGACAGACAGTTGTATGATACGTCGATTCGTGCATATTTTATATAATCCATTGTCTCCGATCAAATAATTCATAATGGCGTAGCACAAATTAACAAAATAATTTTATTTATTACTAAAATTTTGGTTAGAGTTGCATTCACAGATACAGTCTTTGTTTTCTCAACCTCAAAATAATTTTATAATATTTTAAATTTTATTAAAAATTTATAATTCGATTAAATTAAAATTTTATTAACGTGTTATCGATTCCTAATTTTTTATGTATATTGATAGAGATTAAATTAAAAAAACAATTTTAATAAAAAAATGGCTGTGAAGTACGACGGCAAAATTTTCTTACATCTTTTCATTAACTTGAAAGGAACCCTAAATGAATGCATAACATGATTTTTGGTAGATGTTATGCATGTGGGAAGATAATGTTGAGTGAAAGACTATTGAAAACCAACAAGCCATGTGATAAAACAAAAAAGAAGAGCAAAGATATCACAGTTTGGGATCTAAATGGTGTTTCTTCCCTAGGTAAAAAACAGGCATTATAAGAGATTCATTCAGATAATGTTCCTTCCACTTCCCAACAACTTATTACCCTTTGGTCAATTCCCTATGTTGAATTATAGCATTTCAACATTTTCCCGGTTTTTTTTTGTTTTTTTTATTATAAAACAACCAGTGAAACAAGTACTGTAGCAATAGGTATGTTTATATACACTAGGGCAATTCCTTGGGATGTAGTTGAGGTGCAGTACTTCAATGTTCAAAGATCTCACACAGGCAAGCAGCAGCTATGGAGACTCCCGGCAAAGACAACAACAACTTCCGGCAAGAGTCCTACGGCGAATGTCTCCGCAACCACGCCGCCAAGCTCGGCGTCTACACCGTAGATGGATGTGCTGAATACACCCCTGATCCTTCCAACCCTACGACATCTCTCTTACATTGCATTGCTTGTGGCTGTCACCGAAACTTTCACCGTAAACTATCCTCTACCAGCAGCTCTATAATCGGAACTGGTGACAATGCAGCTGATTACACGACCAACCGGTCTGAATCCGGCGGTCGGAGGAGGATAAGGACGAAGTTCTCTGTAGAACAGAAGGCGAAAATGGCCGCATTTGCGGAGAGGATCGGGTGGCGGTTAAGGAGGAGGGAGGAAATCGGCAGCAGCAGTGGTGACTTCGACGAAGTATCGAGGTTTTGTAAAGAGATTGGGGTTTCCAGACAAGTGTTTAAAGTGTGGTTGCATAACCATAAGAAGAGCACAGCTGCTTTGTCTGCGGTTGCTGCTGCTGACGCCACTGGTGAAGCTTCTAATGCGGCTAGCTCATCGACGAGTAACGCTACTCGTAGAGGAGATCGTGACTGCGATGTCGATGAAGTTGGTGTGTTTGCTGGAACGGGAACTCAGGCTAGCACCTTCCCTGACTCTCCAGTTAACTAGTTTTACGTTCATTCACCAATATTCCTGAATAGTTCCGGCCTATAGATAAGTGATGAATTCCCAAGTTTCTACAAGTAAGAAAGTTTTTTATCAGCCGGCTAGTAAGCGCTGGTTCAGAAATTTCAGAGACATTGTCCAGCAGTAATGCATTTCATTTTTGGTTTTCCTTCTTGTCAAGATCAACATCAGCTTTCCGTTTTCGAGATGTTGCTGATGCAAAGAAGATATGTTCCTTCAGAGGAAATAAAATAAAAGCAAAAGAAAATCACCAAATTTTAATTAATGTTGTCGATCTTGATTGTATGATTGTAGATCTCCTGTAAAACCTAGAACACAGTTTACGAACTAGTGAGAACAGAGAAGAAAAAATTCATGAGACAGCAGGAAAATCATCAGTATATAACTCGGAACAGAAATTGAGCCGGTCTTGACATTGTTTCTCCAACGATGGTTTATTCATGTGTACTATGACGAATAGCAGGAAACTGCCATGGAATAGTGGAATGACATAAACAAAAAAAAGTCTACAAAAGAAAATTCTAGCCGATCCCTCCAAGCATAATCACAAGAAACTGGTCCTTGAAAATTATTCACTAGACTGATCATTCACAATGCATTTTCACTTGTAGAACTGGAAAAGGGGGTAACTATATAATTTCACACCCAAAAATTCGCTGGTGATCAAAGGGTCAAGGCTGATAACTAGCTGCCAGTGTAGCCAAATCTTCATATGCTATAATTCTTTAGTCCTCGTTTACTTTGAAGAAGGTATATGAGAGGATCAGGTTGTTGATGCCAGCCATTTTAGGATCCGTTTCAAATTCGGGATCAATATAAAAGAAAACCTGCAAGATTTTGGCAGTACAATTAGCTCGGAAATGATTGTTTGAAACCAAATTAGTTTAGTTTAGGTAAAGAGTTAAATTTACAGGCATATCAATCTGTTCTCCTGGAAGAAGCTTCTGCTCCTCAAAGCAAAAGCATTGTATCTTGTTGAAGTAAATAGCAGCCTAAAATGCAAAACGGTCAGTCAAACGGAAAATACTGACATTTATCTAAATTATTGGGTAGAACAACCGATACTTGTATATAGAGATAATATCACAAAATATTTTTGAGCGAGGACAGTTCATAAAGCAGATATCTATCCATCACTTACATGAAATGGCTCAGAAATTTGACATGCATGCAATGGTCCTCTAGTGCAACCATAAAGTATAAACATGTCATCACACAAACCAATCACACAGCTACAGCCCGACCTCTCACCATTCTAATCTTTACACTAAAAATGACTCCCTTTGCTTCATAATAATCACACTGTCAATAGCCACTCATACTAATGTACTAAGCTCCTTAACGAGCAAGTCAAACTCAAGATCCATAGTTATACCTCATGTATTCATGGCATAAACAAAAGACCATCATCAGAAAGTAAGGAATTAATTCCCGATCATAAGGAATCATATTGATGTGGTTGAGATATGATTTGTCTATATTCAAATAACTCTCTACTACCACTATGCTCATGTACCATTAGAAGATGGTGATAGAGGAGTGTTCTCAAAGGTATCAAATATTGGGGTTATCTAAGTAATATGACAATGCACATGGTTTAACAATCATCAATAGGCCTGAAGAACAATTTCTTGATCTTGCAGCAAATAAAAAACACAGCAACAGTAGCACTCTCAAGAATTACGATAAAAGTTTCACTTAATGTGTTATGTCAATCAATCATCTCAAGATGTGGACCCTTTACAGAACACTGTAGGCAGGTTTGGAGATCACTTGAATTTGCGTTAGATAAAAATGACAAGCTCCCAAGTCCATGACAACAGCTTAAGGTAAATTTGTCAAAGATCATTATTTTAGGGTCTACATAAACTTACAAAAAAAACTCACGACTTGAAAATTACCTTCATTGGTGTGACATTATATGTGGAAACACCAGTGATCGGAGCTGAGCTATGATTTTCTGCAGTATAGAATGCAAGCGCGCTTTCTCCCGGTTTAACCCTGACCTGTGAAAACCAAGGCTACAGAATATAAAATGATCACAATATAACTAAAGCAAACCGTCAATGAAACATACCTCTCTTTGTGTAGGAATAAATTTCCATGGCATCCCATCAGCAACATCAGCATTGAACTGGACAACTATCTCACTGTAACATAAAAAGCATATGTTTCAGAGTATGGTGACTATATAATTTCGATCCTTCTTATATGATTTTGAATAAGAAAACCATTTTAATTTAAGTTTATCCCAAATGACATTTCCATAAATTTAATCCTCCATAAAGTAGGAATCTATCAGCATAAAACAGATGGACTGAGAATGACACACCTTCCATGTTCCAACATCCACAACATTGATCGTGATAGTAAAAAACAAAGGAAAAAAAAGTCAATGACTTTACTAACCCAACCTCAACATACACTACATTTCAGTTGGAGGCCATCTACAAGATAAAATAAGAGCGAAGAAGTTACCGTGACGTTGTGGTGCCATCCCGAGCATGGCGTGCAATCTTCTCCTCCACACTCTGCAGAGACCCATTCCTTTGTCACAGACCATCACAATCTTATCATCACTACTTACAAACCAAAAGCATGAAGCAAATCCAACATTACTCATAAGTCGTAACTCCATACACAAAAAAGAATCCATGTTTGATATGAAGTGTCAGAGTTATGAGTCACGACACCAGCTTGTCATAGTAATATTCCGCGGTTCCAATATTGCCTACTACACTTTATATAGTACGTCAAAACATTTTTATGGTCATGTAAAGAGTGAGGGATGATCAAATGCTGACCTAAAAAACTATAGATCATGACAATGTGCCATCAATTCAAAATTGCTTATAAAAAATATTCAAAGTTTAAGAGACTGATCTCAGTTGGAGTTGGAGACGATCAATTCCAACAGAAACAAACAAATTATTTAGTATGATCAATTCCCCCAGATTCCCATACCGCTCATGACAAGATAACATTTTGATCCCCGCAAACATTAGCTGGGAACTAATTGGCAAATTATAGAGTCCATTCCTGCATTCCAGTACTACTGACAACAAGATAAACATTTTTATCAAGAAACCGTTAGCCAGCAGCTCATTAGCAAATTATTGAATCAAATCCCTCAACTCCCGTACCATACACAACAAGATAACAATTTAATCCCAAAATAGAAACATGCCGCCGGTTGCTATGCCGCTCACATGAAGATAACATTTTGAACCGAGAAAATAGAAACAGACAGCTCATTGTCATCAAAAGCAAAGCTGATTTTTTCGATTCACCCAAGAAAACCAAGAAGATTGAAACAAAGCAATTACCTCTCGTCTCTGAACGGTGCCACCGTATCCAGTAGCCTGACAGAATCTTCTATACAGAGGAACAGCAGCGTACGATAATCCAACCATGCCCGCAACAAGACCAACCAAGTAATAGAAAATCTTCTTCGAACTCTTCTCCCTCGAAGCATCAGCAGCCGTAGAAGAGTGGTAGCCGTACCGTGCGGTCGGTGGAGAACAACCGCGCCGGTCTAACGCAACCAATCGATTCGTTACTGAACCACGGGTTACTGAACCGGCGGCGGACAGGACCGGTTGGTCGGAGAACAAGCAACGGCGGAGGTGGAAGAAAGGTTTAGCGATGGGGGGCATTGCGGGAAATGAAAAAAATCAGCTTTATTTCTTCAAGTAAAAGGTAATAAATTATTTTAGTAAGTTAGTTTGCAAGCTAAGTCACTTAAAAAGATATATTTCCATGAAATATTTTATATGTTATTTTATGAATAGTAGGGGTTGGCAATATATGATCCGATCCGAAAATTTAAATCGAAATCGATCTGTTTAATCAGAGTTAGAGTTAGAAAATTTGACCCGTATAAATATATGAATTGGGTTAGAGTTGAACGAATTTGACCCGATTATTAAATGAGTCGATCCGAATTAATCCGAAATTGATCCACCAATTCGAAATATTATTTTTTGAAGAAATAATTCTTGATTTTTCTTACCGTATAATAAAATTTTGGCAATAAAAATAATCAATAATAGTTATTTACAAACTATTAAATTATATTATATTTATAATTAATTTTTTATTTTTATATTTTAGTAAAATAGTGTAAAATAAAAATTATAATTTTATCGAAAGTATTACTATGTAGGTATTTTTAATGACGAATTTAGATTTCATATAAAGATTTTTATGAAAATTTTGTTAGATAGATATATTTATCAAAATTTTTATCGAAATTATTAATATGTATTTATAATCATAAATTTCAGATGTTATCATATATTTTTAAAAAATAAAAATAACAATTTTTTTGATATTTTAAGGGCCGATGAAGACATTAAAAAAATACATATTTTATAATTATATTTCGTAGTAAAAATATCATGTATTTTTATTCGAACTAATTTTATAATTTCACTGAAACTTAAAAATATAAAATTAATAATTAATAATTTTAATTATTAAATTGGTCGATTCGAATTTGATCCGATTATTAATAGGTTGGATTAGGGTTGATAATTTTGACCCATATAAATTCATAAATTAAATTAAAATTGAACGAATTTAATCTAATTATTAAATGAATCGATCCGAACCGATCCACCGATCTATATTGCCACCCCTGATATTGAATAGCCCCCTTGCGCTACGGTTCCCGTTTCCCCTTGGCCTGTAAAACATAACCGTTAAATTGATCTATTCAGAAAAGCTCATTTCAGAAAAGATCTGTGACCGACAAGAAACTACTTCTACTTTTCTTTTTGAAAAAAAAAAAAAAAAGCTTTTTTCTTCTTGATGTTTTTTCCTTTTGGGAAGAAAATTTTGAATTCCGAAGAAGTAAAGATGGTGAACAGAGAGATGGTGGAATTATCTTCTTCTTCTTTTACTTCTTCACTGGTAAAGCTAAAATTTCTGTTTTTTATTGGGTATTTCCCTGATTTGGTTGTTGGAAGATTGTTTTCTTAGGTTTCTTGAAGTAGACAGATGTGTCTCTAGTTCTTTCGCCTATTGAATTTGGGATGTGGATTGTTAGCAGTTGTTAGAGAATAGGTAAAGAAAGTTGCCGCCTTTTGCTGAGAGAAGCAGAAAAGAGCTATCTTGAATTCACTCTATTGTTTATTGAATATGAATTCTTGTAAATTTCTAAGCAATCTCAAGGTTTTGCGTAGTTTCTTGCTCAAAAACTTGCAAAGGTTGTTAAACCAATTACCAAAGTATCAATTGTATATAATTTTTAACACCACGATTGGCGTGTTTTTTCGTTGCTTCAGACAATCCTATTAAAGGTTTTTGCTAGAATTTTGTAATCGTGTTTGTGTTTTAGCACTCAATTTTTGGATTGAGTTCATGAGTTGAATGTAAGTTTTGATTACTTTGTATAGCATGATTATGAATTGCTGTTGTGGGTTTCTGTAGGATGGTGAAGTTGGATATCAGCTTAGTGAGAGAGTAGGGGAGAGTGAGAGTCATTCTAATGGAGATACTGTAGTATCAGACATCGAGTTCAAGCCACTAAAGCATTCGACGGAGCCGCTGGATGATAGTGAACCCGCTAAGTGGCCACTGCCTGAGTGTTCCTTTTTGGGTGTTAGTGGAGCAGCAACCTTGAAGGTAAAGCTGAAATATATCTCTTTCTAAATGCTTGTCTTTATGGAACAAATGGCTAATCAATGGTTCCTCATTTTATAGTTATTCTTGAAATGCAACATTAATTTACAAAAATTAAGTCACTGATTTAGTTGACTTTCTTGTTGCCAACTGCTTAATGCGACTAGGCTCATTTCTGAATTATCAGAATGTGTATGGTTGAATGTTGGAGTACGTTATGTATTACTTTTTGGTTGAAGAAGAACTATTGCAAGAATTCTAAAGAGCAGCAATTGCGAATTCTGCTGTTGAATGTGTGTCAGATGCTAGCACACTTATTGAGTTGTAAACCCCATAGCTATTTTATTTAAGATTCTATATATCGTTGCTGTATTGAAAAGAATGAGGAAATAGTGCGTCATATGGAATGCCACCTATTGGGTTGAATTCTTGCATTTTTCACTTTCTGCTCTTGGTGTATATCCTCAACAGCAGTTATATCTGTGCCTCATAACATAATTGCTGAAACACTTTGTATTGATTTTATGTGAAGGATCAACATATCTGGAAGAAGCCAATTGAAGAAAGCCATCCTAGGAAACTAAAATCTTTATTAGTAGCTCAAGAAACTACCAATTCTCAACTCAAAGAGGAAGGCTTATGGAAAGATTGGTTCCCATGGAGCTTCAAAAGGAAATCAGAACCTTTAAAGGCGAGTGAAGATGGAAGTGATTCAGATTCCCACAGCGAAGACATACAGAAAAATTTAACCAGCTCCAGAACTTTTAGAAAGAGAATGGAGCCCTTAGTGAGCAAAGATGATAGTCCTATAAAAGCTTCTACGAAAAGGCATCGTAGAGTTATGCCTGATATTAGTGTTGCAAGTTCATCCAAGAATCATCAGACTAACATTCTACAAGTTTTTCAACAATGCAAATAGTTCGAAATATGAAGAAGCCCACCTCTTCTCTTCAAAATTCAGAGTGTTTTTGAAATGTTGTTTGCAAATGTACAATGTTACAGCATTAAGTTGGTGATCATACAGAAAAATAAGGATCCTATCACGTAATTTTGAGTTAAGATATTTTGTTCATTTTGTTTATCATTAGGATATCACTCAGCAATATGTATAAGCACTTTTTGCCAGGAGTTCGGCTCATGAACTGCCTCAATCAGTCTGACTACTGAAAAGTTCCAATTATTCTGCCAAAAACTGATGAATTTAGCTGAACAGGTTACTACTTAAAAATGTTCTATTGAGTTCTTTCTTTTTTTATTTGGCGATGAAAGTGTTATGAGTTCAAAAATTGAAAACAAGAGATATGTTTTAATTACATAAAAATCAGTTCGACAGAAGTAAGTTTTGTTACAATAGAACGGTAAGAATTAAAATTCGATAAAAATCAAATTTAAAATGATAATTAAAACACATAACAAAATTTAAAATAAAATTTTACATGATAATTAAAATATGTAAATTAACGAATTCAAATTTTGAAAAAGAAAAGTGAAATTCGGTAACAATTTCAATATACCCTAAATTCAACTACGGCTCTAATTTATTTATTTGTTTATTTATTGATTTATTCGTTTTTCTTTGCAGAATATTTAATACTAGACATGATGGGTTCTTCGCAATTATATAAAATATAAGGGCGTATATATAAATCTGTAGTGTGGGGGGCTTTCCTGAAATATCAAAAACTAGTGTTTTAGTCATTTAGTGCGTTGATAAATTTTAATCTCTTCTTCAATAGTCATGATGAGTCTAGACTTCTAGAAACATCTATTCCCAAAGAACGAAAACAGCTAAATTTCAGTATAACTAGAAACATCCATGAAAGAAACAAGTTATCAACTTTGCAATGTTTTTGTTCCATAATCACTTCTACAGACGCAGTTTTTGAGCAGAAGCAGACGCTGGTTTCTTTTTTTTCTTTTTTTTTTTTTTGTGTTAAGAGAATGTTTGGTGTTGTTTTTCCTGAGAAGAGTTTCCCAATGGACTCTTCTGCTTTTACTCAGATTGATCCTCTCCACTGGGTCCTCAATCTCACCCCTTTTGCAGGTAATTTAATTGAATTTTTCTTTTTTTCTTTCTTGCCCTTGTTGCGTGCTAGAATCAATTGCTCGTTTAGTCTCAAGATTGGATCTCTGAGCAAAACGACAACACAATGCTGGAAAATTTGTTGTGTAAGAGATAAATTGAGCTATACTTAGGCTTATTTTCGAGAAGTTTGATCTCTTTTTTGTTTCTCTTTGAGAAGAAGTGCTTTCGTCTTTTTTCTTTGCTGTAACGAAGCAACGACTAAATTTTCCTAGAAAATTTATAAAAAATTTTGCCAGATATCATATAAAGTTGATTCGTTTATTTTCTGTAGCTCACAAAATTTTAACGTAGTCAATAGTTTTTGTGTGAATTCACAAAGCACTTCAATAACGAAAGAGAAAATTTAAGGTAAGTTTGTGGGAAGGAGTAATCTTAAATTGGTCTCAAATTCCTATTTACAAAAGAAAAAAATTATCTAAATTTCCGAATTTTTCCTTGTGGAGATTGATTCAAATGCTTCATGTGTCTTCAATTTTTGTTCACTGAATGCTGGAATATGAATAGTTGTTTGTTTTACCAGCAAATTCAATTGCAACTCGCAACTCTCAAGAGACCATAACAGTCTCTTATACTTCCCATTGCCATATAGTGTTGGACATCAATTCTTTCTCTCCTCAATTCATACTTGTTTCTGGAAGTTTTTGTGGAGATCTTCTCAGATCTATGTCCAGTATGGATTTCTGACTGATTGCTCTGAACTCATGACAGGTGAGTCCTACCATTCAGTGAAGCAAATGTGCATCTTTTTACTGGCTCCGAACTCACTTCCCCCAGAAAAAGGACTTGCTGTTTATGTGCAGGCTCCTGGACAGCAGTTTGTGTTCTGTGGCGCTGTTCATTCTGCCCGCCCTTCTGCTGTCCTGTCTCTCCCTTGGCCTGACCCTACTGCCGACACTGACCCACCATCCACCTCTCCACTTCAAGTTGCATTACCTGATGCTGGCCCAAAGATCGGAGTGTCAGTAGAGGACTTGGCAATGCTTCCATCAGTTACGGATGCTGGAGCACAACTGCGTGTTGAGAAATTGGCAATGCGGGTGGGAGAGAATCTGTTCAATTTCATGCAGAGCTTTTGTGGGGTGGATGGTAGTAAGCTGGTGGTGCCCATGGACATACTTGACCGGTGGTTTAAGAAGTTCCAGGAGAGGACGAAGAAGGACCCAACTTACCTTCAGAGCTTCTTCTTATGATTTTTGGTAGAAGATCTAATTTGACATCTCTGTTGTTGGTATATATTTTCTGTTGAGGAAGTTCAATACCAAAAAATAAGTTTCCAATCACAATTTCTTTGTTACTTAAGTCGGTGCTAATATCATATGTTTATTCATTGGGAGATATCTGGTCGTTGCATACACTGACTACAACAACAGCTAAGTTTTATCTCACTAGATGATGTTTAGTTGTTATGCGCAGCAGCAACAGTTATTATTACCAAGTCTTATGCTATTAGGCCGGAGGTTGTTCCATGAGGTAATTTATTTCCAGACCAAAGTTTGCCAATTGTAAGAGTAGAGGATGTGGTCCTTCATTGTAATTTTAAGAGAGATGCATGGCCCTATTTTTGTGTCTATGATTTGGGTAGTCGGAAAGGATCATCATACAGATAAGTTTCAAAGACATTAGTTCGAAATGCTATTAATTGCATTGTTTGATATTCCTGAAAGTCTACATGAAATTGAGCTCTTGAGAATGGACAAAGTTGATACGTAAGATCAAATAGTTATGTTCTCACCCTATTCACTCTGGCACATCTAAAAGTTTGAGGCAGTTTTCTGCTGTGACAATAGCTATTCGACATTAGCTTCAGAATTTCTGCGATCGAACTTCCTCTTGCCTTCTTGGCGGACATAAATTCATGCTACCTGTTGAATTTTTTGTGTGCAGGATGTTTTAGGCAGACAGCATGCTTGTTTTGTGCATTTCAACGAAGAGGTAGCTATGCAGCCGGAAGAGAGAAAATTGATGGAACTTTGTGTTAACTTTTTGAAGCCCGTTGCTGACTAAGGAAAGAAATTGTTGCAACTTTGTAGCACATCTTTTTGCAACAGCAACGGTAAACTGTACACTATGATAACTGTAACCATGTCTGTACTGTTCAAAAGAAATTTTCCATATCCTTGCAACACAATCTGCATTCCAAATTTCCAACAATTTTCTACAGAGTACAACTGTTCCTTTGCAGTAGAAATACATCAGATATAGGTATTTCAACACTCGTATATACAAAAAATTTGACTGTTACAACCCACTGTTTGAACTTTTTCAACAACATTTACACAAGCATTTGCTAAGTTAGCTCCGACTTTCCTAAACATGTAAATCAACCTCTAACCAGACCAACAAATTCCAGCCCTCCCCTTTTAAATCAACACCAGTGCAACTGTCCAATAATCCGCAAAAGCTTCAAATATTCCAGCACGACCTCCAAATGGACGGTAACTTCAGTTTAAACTTTTTTACTGCAAAAGAAAAATATTACTCGCATCAACATAAGCAAAATGAAGTTAACGGAACAGAAAATGTACAAATGAATATATACCAAGATAAATAGGGTTTACGCATGAGGTGGAGAGCCAGGTTCAGAACAGCAGACAGAAGCAAATGAAACAGCATCCTCTTTCTGGATTGCAACAAAGTTCAAAGGTGCTGTTGACAGACGCCTTGATTCTTTGAAATGCACATTGAACCGACCTGAATATGAACGAGGAGTAAGGAGCTCGGTAGTTGCACTGCCTGAAGAGACCCGTCTTGTTGGAGTCATGGTCCCGTTGGTCGTCCCGTTTGGATGGAATCCATTTGCCTTTTTATATGAGCTGTTGGTTCTTTTGGGACTAGGTTTGGAACCATATATTAACTCTTTCTCTGTGAGTAATAGCCCTTGTAACTTCTTTTGATCCTGTGTAAATAGACACGCGCAGGTTAGATTCGTTGTTTAATATCAACAAAGTATAAACTTGATACTGGTTAAAGCTGCTACTATGTGAAGTGGGATGGAGCAAGTAATACTGGTTTTAGTGAAACCATTGTAAGCAAAGGACTTCAATTGGTTAGACATTAATAGTGCTGCACCATTTTTCACTAACTAATCGCAATGAAGGAATATTGCTTACAGAAGTACATGAAAAACTACACAAGCAGTAGCAGAAAATTCTGGTGACAATATGAACATATTTTGGAATTGGGCTGGAAAGAGAAAGCTAAGGAACTATAAACAAGAGAAGAATAAAGAATTGACAACTACTTATCGAAAGCTACCTTTTGTCTTTGTTTCTCTTCTTCCCTTTGTTGCCGAGTAACTTTATATTCTTCCAAAATTGATACCAAGCGAACCTGGATGTTTCAAGTGATTGAACTTAGAAGTTAGAATAGGGGGAAACACAAGAAAGGGACAAAAGGGAAAAGAGGAACTAAGCTCACCCCATCATACAAGAAAGGTCTGTTTCTTTCATCCTCCCAAGCCAGTGTTCTGCTCATCAAATTATCGACAACAGCTGCAAGAACTCGAGTTAGTTTCCCTAACAAGGATTGTAACAAGTGCAAATTACTCCTGTTGCTTAGGTTTTGTCGAGTACCAGGAATTTTCTTGACAGTAATCCGTGCTTTCTCCGCATGTTTCAGGTTTAAGTGTGCACCTCTTCCGGCATTGTACCTATTCTCGTCCTGCAAAGAGTGAAATTTAAGCATATCTGCAGATAGACATCTCCAATTTACACGCTGAAACAAAAGCTCCATACTTGATTATATTCTTCAAGCCAGTTTTCCTCATCGCATGCAACAACCCATTTGTTAACTTTATCCATGATTTCTTTCCTGCTGAAAGCTTCTTCATTTGCTTTTACTATTTGCTCCTCAATGCTAGATAACAATTCAGAAGGATCCACAAGGCCTAAAAAGAGAATGATCAAATTATAAAATTATGCTGGTAATCATCAAAACATTGAACAAACAAAATAAAACAAAGACAAATGAAGAATGAGCAAGGTTTTAACTTTGAGAGAAGTGCAGTGTGGGTAGGTGGCTAACCTGAGTCTATCAAGGCACTTGTTTTGTCTGGAGCAGTACTTGTGTCTGGTTCTATATGTGCATCTCGACATATTTCTTCCAACTCTGACCTCCTTTTAAGAACAAGTTCTTTCATTCTACTAGCCTTCAGTTTGGTGAGCCTTTCAACCTCATCTTCCATCTGAGAAAAGATAAAACAACAATCATATGCTGCTCATCATGATACTCTTATAATCTAAACATGACAGATGAAGTATAGAACCTGCTTGATTGTTTCCAGGGACAGTAATTTTGGGAAAGTAATTTCTTGCTCTGGCAATCGAACGATGTACATGACCTTTTCAAAAGATATTCTCTCTTCTTCAGATGAATCCATCAGATTCCAAAGCTTAGATAGGGATTCCACTATGTCTCGCAACTGTAATGCAGTACGAATTAGCACAATTTTCATAGTTGTTCATGCAGTGATTACTAGTACGTGATGAGCCAACTACAGTAGATATTCCTGGGGGTCCTCAATGTCTAACAACATATTCAGACTGTGTATAGATTATCAATATTGAACAGATATTGGGAAAAACATTTTATTGATGACAAATAACCAGTCGCATAAGCATAATGCATCGTGAAGGTATAGTTTCTGAGTCTAAGGGAGCTAATATGGAACAGCACTGTACAACGTTTGCTGACCTTTTGGATCCGACACTGCTTTTCCTTTTTCAACCTGCTGATTGTGTGAGACAGCCCTTCAAGAGTATTGTTGCTGATGTTTGTGTATTGATCAGAACCAGTCTCACGTAAACTGGGATGCACTTCAACAACTGTCTTTTGAAAGTCAAGCCCAAGCACCCCACATAAAGAATGGACTTCATCAATGTACCTCAAAACTTTGTGTAAGCGATCTGACTGGAAATATACAGAAGACAACTATATAAGATTTGCAAGTAACATAAGATAAGCCTTTACTAGATTTGCAAGTATAGCACAGTCCGCTATCATGTACCTTAACTTTGTCAAATGTTAGATGGCACTTTTCATTAGACAGTTTCACCATCAAACACACAAGAAATTTTACAATAATAGCTACCGGTAGAAGGCAAGAAGATTCAAGTTCTTTAATTCATTTATGAGAACCAATAACAGCTTCAATACAGAAAAGCTTAAGAAGACGTACCTTTTCCTTTTGAAGGGACAGAAGCTTTTCTTGACACTCATTGAGCTTCCTTGCAGACAAATCATGCTCTTCCATGTTAATACCTACAGATGAATCATCCTGATTTTTGTCCGAAAGCTCAGTGTTTATTTTTGCTATCTGTGATAGTACATCAGAAAATTGCTTGAGCCTTTCTTGTTTTTTCAATTGTAGATCTTCCAAAAGTGGAGTTACTGATGCAAGTTGGTCCTTCAGTGACATTTCCCTCTCAGTCTGGAAATGAAAGTTAGTTAGAGTTGCGCAATAATACAAACACAACAACAACATTCAGAACCTCAAAGGAAGAGATCTCAAAAGATGTTAATCCTTGGAGGATGTAAAATAAATTCACAGTTACCAAGCTCTAAAGGCATACACAGAACCTGCATGTAACTTTGCTCTTTAAAAGGTGTCCTATGATTCAAGTACCAGACAGCTCTTGTCTACTACACCTACAAGGTTCCACAAAGACTAAGCTGAGATAATATGCACTTGATCTAATCTAATATGCTGTAACTACCATGTAGACAAGTATAAGTTTAACGATTACCTAGTAGACTAGGGGACTGACTAAGGTACAATATCACAAAGCTATGGGGCAAAAAGAAGGCAGACAAAACAAAGATGCCAAACTCTTTTGGAGTTGAGAAGGATAAATTGATTATGAACTTGATTTAAGTGGGGTTCTAAACCTGATACTAGTTCAGCATTTCCATAAATCCCTAAGAAAAGGAAACTAACCAGAGAAGCGACCAACCTGCGGTCGGAGACCATGCTCTCCAAGTGAAGCAACAAGGGCAGCAAGCTCTGCCTCTTTGGCCAGTAAGGATTGGTTTAGCCGTGCTCTAGACTTGCTGGCCTCATCAACTTTCCTCCGATAGACTTGCATACACTCCGTCTCCAACTCCAGCAGCATGCGGTCTTTCTCGTCTTCAGTTTCACCTATTTCTGTCCATAATTGCTGCTTATTCACAAAAGTTAGAAAGACTTAGCATTCCGAATCAACTTCCATACTTAAATTGCTGAACATTCAAACTTCACAATTATGGTAATGCACACTATTTCTTTGATCCAAAAAAAAAATCCAATTGGTTAAACATATGATTTGCATCACCAGAAAGCACAAAAAAAAAAAGAAGGGAACAAAGACTATATAACACATGAATGTAGGAACATAAGTAGACCAACAACAACGGGAAATAAAAAATATCAATCTTGTGACAAAAAAAATGGTGCCAGATGAAAATGGTGCCAGAATATTAAGAAAGAACTGTTTCCTCTCAGTAAAATATAATTGTTCGATCAGAAACCAAAAAAACCAAAATTCTAAACAGAAAGGAACTATTTCTTTTCTTTTCAAACTATTGGTAATGACAAAAAAAAAAGAAAATTATCTACAAGTAAAGGATTAAAATCATACTGACAACAACTGCCCATAGTCATAACAGTGGCTCATTTCTCTTAGTTTACAAAGAAACAGATCGTATTGACCCCAAACCTTTTACAATGCACAATTAAGATAAAAGTCTCCAACAGTTAAACATCAAATTAAACTCTATATCATTGGAATTACTAAAACACCTCCTAATCTCCCTAGAAAATTTTTCAACAAACAATCATTTTTTAAGATTTAAAATCAATGAGCCAAATTTTAACCATAAAAACAAGAAACCATCTAACTGAAGCAGAAAGAGAAAAACCAAATAAAATCAAATTTCAGTTTTTCGTTCTTTATACCTCGAGTTCCTTGAGCAGAGCACCGCAGGCAGTATCGATGCTAGCGCTGCAACGGAGTGGACTCATTCTGCTCACCATTTTCTCCTCTACTTCTAAGTTTCAGACTGAGATTCAAGAAATGATTACCTTCTTTTTCTCGCAGAAACCAGTCCCAAAGGTCAAACCTTTCTCCAGTTCTTGCTCAACTACAAACTGAAACAATCCCACATCAAGAGAACCTTGATTCTTCAAGAAGGAGAAAGATTGCTTACAATGAGAGTAAGACACGGAGAGAGAGAGAGAGCTGGAACCTGTTGCCCTTGTAGAGAGAGAAGAAAAAAGAAATCACTTTCTTCGTTTCTTTGATTGATCTTTTTGAAATCACTGGATTGTCATGAAGAAAGGATAGATTAGAGAAAAAGTTGGATTCTTTTTTTGGATTTCTGAATTAAAAGATTTGGTAAGGAGTGATTAGGGTTTGTATTTTGCCTTTGATTTTGGGAGGGAAAATCTTTAGTTTATGTTTTTGGAAGGAGAGACCATTAATTAAATTTATTAAAAATAACTAAACTATTTTATTACATTACTAGTAAATAATAAATAATTAAAAAAAGGCTGAAAGAGTGCAGTACAAAACAAGCAAAAATTCAGTGAAATATTTAGCACTTGTCATTTTAAATATGAAAAATATGAATTTAGTAAACTTAACTCTCTGATTCTATGAAAATTTTAGATTAAAATGAGTATTTGTCTGACTGCAAACGTTTAGCTTTTTTCATTAAAAAATTAATTCTATTATTAATTCGATTAACCTAACTTATGATTATCAGTAAAAGAATATACTATTAGGACTTAAGAGACTAATCAAAGTTGACTTAATACTAAAACAAATTTTGTTAACTATAGAAATTTTTTTTTGTTTTGGCATAAAATTTTAAGATTTGATGACATCATGTGAATTTCAGTGGGTCCCACAAGGAGAATATATTATATTATTCTATGCAAACCCAAGTATGTTTCATTCACAGCTAATAAAATTGTTGTATGATGTAATGTTCTGTTTCACTCTTTTGGACCTTTTTTCTTTTCCCCATTCATTTTGCTTTATTCTATTTCTTAAAAAAAGATAAACAGTGTCTGTTTCTTGGTTTAGATATTTTCTTTACTTTTCACTAACATTGTCAAGATAATTATTTTTTGCAATCTTGATCCTTGCATTTATTGACAAATTTTTTATATACGTATTTATCTGAACACTTGATTCAAATTGCTTATAAATGTAAAAAATAAAAATAAGAAAACAAGGTTGATTAAAATTTGGGATACCAAAAGCTTTGAGTAGAGGTCAACTGTGAAAAAGATAGCAGAGCTATGAAAGGTATGAGAAGTTACGGCAATGGGTTGAGCGTGACTCTACACCAAATTTTGTCTCACATGAAATTATATAACGAATATTTGAGAGTGTTTGTTAAAAAAAATTCTAAAAGAAATATTATAAATTTTTGACAAATAAATTTTATTTTTTCTTTTAAAAAAATTAAAAAATATTTAATAATACAATATTATAAAGTAAAATTTTTCTGTATTTGTAATTTTAAAAAAAATCAATAAATATTTTAATAATTTTATTAAAAACATAAAATAAAAACTAAAAAATAAGCTCTTCAAAATATCCACTTAATTTCTTTGCAAAATCTTGATATAATCAATGTTCAACAGTTGAAGATTAGTGACGGTGAATTGAATTAAAGAAGAGCCCACCGGGACGAAGATAAGGCAAAGACGGAGGAAGAGCAGCTGCTTTTCGAAAGAATGAATGCTTTGACAAGTTGAGAAAGAAAAAAACTTCATTCTAGTGATGGTGACTTTCCATCTGTTTTTTAATTTGAGAACAGGTATTTGACAAACATTACATAAATAAATTGCAACGTAGGTTTAACTTCCCTGAAATAAAATGGTTTGCAAGATCTTTGGAACCAAACGCCATGAGCTAGAAGGCACTGATGAAAATCTTCCAAGAAGTTTCATGGTTTGTTGCTGTTAGGTACTCAACAACCTAATCAATGATCATCATTATCTGCATACATATATTACTCTGGTTGGGTGATCGTTGACCGTTCAGCACGATTGGTTATATAGGTGAACCTCGTAACTGCCAGATCATGTACTTCCATTCAAAGCATTAGCTCTCCTCGTATGACAAACTTGCAATCTACGAAATTAATGTGAATGGATTAAAATCAGAGGACTAGGTGATCTTATACCACTATGTCAAATGATGGACTTGTATACATAGGATCCAGAACTGCGCTCCTATTACGACCCATCTCGAAGCACGGCATTTCGTTCGTCATGTCTTCCTGGTTCTTGCAAACTGTGAGGGCGTGCCTGGCCATCATTGATTGCTCAAAATTGAGAGAGGGAGTTTGTATATTCATCAATAAATTGTTCAACTACCTCCTAGCTGTCGAAGTGCGTGGATTTACCAATTAAAATCGTTTATCGAAGCATTGCAGGAGCAGGTCTGTCGAGAAGAAACCAAATGAACCTTATTTCATTTTGGTTCCTTTGAAACAATTGATTTGGACTTATTCCAAATCACAAAACACTACGCTGTTCAGGCCCTTGAAAGGCAGTTGCGAGTAATACCAGTGTGATCACAATCAATATCTATATGCTATGCAGGGCATGTAAGTTTAGCCACACTTGCCCCAGCTGGGAATATGGACCTGCAACAACAATTACATGAGAGAATATAAGGCCAACTTCGGTGCTGAGAGTCTCAACTTGCGATAACTTATCAGACAGCAAATGCAAGAGTCTTGATGGATGGCTGTAAGTAGCATGCCTCTCCACCATGAAGGAGTGAATTCCCATGCCAGCCATGCATGGGGCTGCATTAGCAGCAAACTTCAGCTTAAACAGCTGCCCAAAGGTTTTGAGAATACGCGCATATCGAATGAAGGCTTCATAGTAATAGTTTGCTTACGTACTTCTAAGGGTGGATCACTAGTCTGCAAAGACTTCCTGATTAAGCATTCATCAATTTTGCACTTGCAGAGGCACAGAGTCTCGAGCAACGAAGACCCTGATACAAGCCTTGTGATTTGATCTCCTCTCATACTACAGTTATGAAATTGTGCATTCCTGAGAGCTGTCAAGCTGATTGCATGTGTTGCTGATGCTTCACTATTCAAGGAAAAGCTCGTCAACATCAAAGCTTTAGTGACTTGAAGCACAACAGAAGCCTGCAAGACAGACGGTACTTCTTGCAGGAATAGACAAGTTCTTGACACAGTTTTTGGTTGGCCACCCAGAGCCGCCACTGTCTTCTTCTTATCGTCCCCACTAGTTTGAAGCCCGAACTATCAAGTGGAGCTAGCGTAGCCATCCATTCTTGGGAGCGTGCCTCCAACGAAATTTGTCCAATTTTACATGAAAGTTGCGTTCTTGTAGGAAGACCAGCACAGGGTTGGATCTCCAAAGGTATCGCCAGACGTATAGCCATCACCGTGAGAAGAAGCTTGTGAAGATCTGCTATTGAAGGGTGAGCGTCTACATAACAAAAACCGAAGGATGAACCTCTACATAGGTACTGCTGAGATGAAAGTGCAGAAGCTAATATTTTGGATCGCGGAAATGCCTCTTGCAAATGCAGAGTGCCTTCAGATCATGTTGAATGACCACATCGACTCTACGAGTTCCCGAGGACTCAAATACAATCATTCAAACAAAAATCAAATAAAAAGATTCAATTCTATGAAAGAGCTCATCAGTTTATACCATGTTGCGATAAAGGTCAGTCATGAGAGAGTGCGTTTGAGATACTTGAAATATCTGCCGCATGAAGAACGTCCTATACACAGTTTTCGTGCAATTTTCTTGCGTTTCGTACTCACACAAACTGAGGCATCCTCCAAGCATGGAACGGGCGTTCACAATACGGACCTTATAGGTGTGCTCCCTGATGAACCAGAAGGTCCTAAGCTTCGGTGTGGATTCAACAAATAGTGTGCCCAACGACCAACAGTTCGTCATCTTCAATGTGGCAGGACTAGCAGATGAGATTGAAGTCTCTCTTGAGATGGCACGAACGAAGCTTCAAGCTCTGGAGTACCGGAGACCATCTATGCGCTCTGTAAGCAGCTCTCCATCGAACCAGCACCTCAAAAGTTCCAAGATTCTGAATGTCAGTAATGTTGGAAGAACTCACACGCGGTTTGTCTTCTAAACTGCAGTTTTATTCTTTGCTATAAGTAATCGTCAAAAAATATTTTCAAAATCATCGAAGAGTCTTGAATCTAACATGCAGTCGTGAAGCTTGAGAACGGACAATGACTTGGACGTAGATAACTGCCGGAAGTGGATTCGTGCTAACTGGTTCCCTCGACGTTCAGCTCTTCAATGGGTCAATGTGCTGCGAAGCGTATCCAATGCTGTCCACCAAGGCATGCAACAATTCCGAGACTGAGGAGTTTGACCCGCGGAGCTCACCATCGCCGGAGAGACATGTAGAAGAATCCGGTATCAAACTAAAATCCCACCGACGGGACGAGCACTGGGAACGAACACCAGAGGTTTCTCCACCGGTGGCCGAGAAAGGCGGCGGAGACCTGCTGATTTACGGGCAAGCTGTGAGAATCAGGTGGAGGATTTCGTCTGGGAGGGAACTCAACCGGTCGGAATCAGAGATGTCTGCTGCATCAAAAACTAAGGTTCGAAGACTCCGACGACGGCGCTTCGCCGGCGTTGGCGACGGTGTTGAACCGCTCGTTGGTGGTCAACGAATTGGTGAACTTTTTGTTTTATTTAAAATGTGTTTATAATATTTAAGATTTGGGTGATGGAAATTTTGGTAAGAGATTAAACTCAAACCAAAAAAAACAAAAAAACAAAACAAAAAACGAAAGAGTAGAATTTCTAAAACTCAATATGGATATTGGTAGCAGGACTGTAAGCTTTGATAGCTCCTATGGACACAAAAAAATGTAACTCACATTTTCATGCAATCTGCTCTTCTTGGAAAAAGAAAACAAATCTAAATTGTATATCCAGATTTGACAGACCAAAGAAAAACTCAACGATTGAGCTATAGCACCTTCTTCTATGTACAAAATTATCGAGTTGGATGAAGTTTCACTCAAATGGTTGTTTAGGTTAAGGAGGAAAAAGGCCAGTCTTCAGTAGTTGCATTGTTCGCAAAGATTTGAAAGGAGATGGATCTGCAGTCTTTGCCTTCCATGTCAGGCCTCATAACATACATGAGAATGTTCATAGCCATTGCTTCTACATCCTGTTCATTATATGAGGTCACGAACTTCACTGCAATGCCAGGAAACAATGATTAATTCAGAATAGATGGAAGTTATGATCATGATTTATTTACAACAGAATAACAAAGACATGTTCAAGATGCAAGAGATGCAAAATGAGCAGCCACATTCGCTAGTCTAAATTTCATCATGGGAAATCATAAATTTCCTAAAAATTAAAGGGTAGAAGTTATTAGATAGTTGCTGCTCCTAAGAAAAGGCACACTAGTATTTCCATCTTTATTACATGAAAAGGTTTGATGAATCATTCTTAGCCACTTGCGTCCATGTGAAGAAAATATATGATATTTTATGTTAGATACTTCCAGCTTATCTGTCTGCATCAACAAATTTCTTGTGGAGGGGTTCCACGGCAACAAATAGTCTCAGAAATTATAAGAATAGTAGCGAGAAAAGAATTTGAAATAGTGTGGAGACTAGTTCATAGAAAGGAACTACGTAAGATGCTGAACATTTGTTTGTTCTCCTATGCTAGACAAGAGTAAGCAAATACATGACGAGAATTTAGACTTTTACCCCAAGGAAGGATTGGGAATTCCCACTGTCGCTTAGGTACTGAGAGCACATATGCTACAACCTACATATAACTGTAGCAAGTAAGGAGAAGCAGAAACAATTGGTCCTAAAACTTGGACATAAAATGATTTTACCAGGATAGTTGCTGCAAGAAAACAAGGAGACCTGAAAAGCAATGACGACTCTTCCATCTCATAAAGGAGATCCATTATATCCATGCATAGTCCAAACCTGACTAGTTCTCCTAAATTGGAAAGCTCCCTGGTTGCAGAAAGATGAGAATTACATAACAGAGAAGGAGATGCAAAGGCCATCAATTATCATAAAACAAGGGTGGTAATGTAAAACTTCATTATCAAAGTCTAAATATTGAGCAGTCATTGAAAGCAACTTAATTCATTCATTGGCATTCTTTTGGAAGAAGACACTTGCATGTAGATACATATATTGTGTTATCAAGCAAGGAAGCTGATTCCATTCATAATTCACCAACAATTGGTTTGAAATTGCATTCCTTGCACTTCACTTGCTAGTCCTTAAAAAATACCTGAACTGAATAAGTAGATCTTCCAAATACGTAAAAGCAATTTCGGATGCTCCAATATCAAATCTCAAAACCTGATAAACACCCAATTAAAAGTGGATGATTGCAGAAACCATTTGCTCTATGTCAGAAAGCACAATGTACCTCCATAAAAACCATTTCCTGCACGGGAGGTCATACTCTGTTGGACTAGAGAAAAGCAACAGTAGAAATAATAAACACAGCAATAAAACAGGGAAAAAAACGCTCTGCAAGATTAAATTAATCAGAACTCACAGCTTCAACAAAGTCTCGGCTTGTGAAATGCTGATCACTGATATGTTCGTCACCTAGAGACTTCAAGCTCTTCACCGAAAGTGGCTTAGAGTCATGTATCTTGAAATATGCAAAATAGCATTACACAATTCATACCAAAAAAAAAACGAGGAAGTAAAAGCAGGGAAAACAGCATGAACATACTTTACTTGAGATCCAAATTGAGATAAGGGCAAAGAGTTCCAAGTTGCTCTCTGTTAGAGGTGCCAAAAGCCAATGTACCATGTCATTTTCCGAAAGCCATCTGATTTTTCAATGATCAGGGGGAAAATACTCAGCTACAATTAAGGAAAACATAAACTGTATTTTGGGACTTAGAATGTGAAGCCTAAACAAAAACAATTAGGATATACATGTCACGCAAAATAAGCAATCACAAACATCTAATAATGACAGTCATAGACTCAGGGAAGATGTGTGAGATCCTTGTAAAATTGAGCATTATTAATGCACAAATCTCGCAAATGACAACAAAACAAGGACTTTGACCAATATAGACCATCATTAACTTAAGCATGGAAATAAGAGAAGAATGTGAAAAGAAAGCCAACAACTTGTGGACGTTCAACATACTCTGCTTGTATCGTCGACGAACCTTATGGTATTCAAAACTAATTAAATCTTCTAGGTAATTAAAAACAATACCCGGGCAGAATCAGAAGGAATCTGTCAGCGTAGAAGGAGAGGGCTGTATACTTGACGATAGGCGGTGTTAGAAGCTGCTGCTTAAATTAGAAATTTCAATATCAGAAACACTACAAAAGATTTAATAAAACAAAGCCAACTCTTTTACTCATGAAGACAATAGTGAAACCGATATGGTTTTAAAGCTACTCAAATTCAATAGAAATACAAAATCTTCTCTTTTCTAATTCATAAAGAAAAAGATTGTTTCCAAGAACATGGCCACCAAAACAAACTGTTCCCTTTGCTCTTTACTTCTGCAAAATTAGGGAAGATTTGGGCAACTGGGGATTCGAAACTTACAGAAATTTACAATAAATTCTAGAACGTAGGGTTTCTCTGTGTTGAAATCACACCAATAACAGCACCAAATAGATTCATTTAACAAAAATTGCTCAAATGATAGCAGTTACCTGGGAGGAGTAGATTAGGAATTCCAACACACGATGGCGAACTTCAGAACGAATCGACTCCATTCATTTAATCCGAAAGGTAAAAAGGTTCTCTCTCAATCTCTCTCGATTTCTTTTGATGATTTTGTTTCTCACGAAATTTCTTCTCTTTCTCGAAAATTGGCGGGAATTTCAAAGGAAAAAGCTTCAGCGACAAATCTGAAATCTGGTCTCGATATTTAATCAGCGACACCATTGCAGCTAAAAATAAATTTTCTCAATTTGCAACATGGGGTATTAGCACTTGATTTTAGCATAAAAGGACCGTGTTTCGCTGACAATTATTACATTCATGTTATTGCAAAAATTAGAAGGCAGCGTTCCGGTACTTTCTTAAGGTGCTGTTTGGCACTGTAAACAGTTTTTAAAATTTTTTTTATTTTACGTTTTTAATATATATTTTATAAGTATTTAAAAAATTTATTTAAAAATTTAAATAATGTATTCTATAAAATAAAATTTTTTATTATATATTTTTATTATTTTTTTAAAAATAAAAAAATAAAAATACTTTCCAATTAATACTCGTTTTTCAAAAAAGCTTCGCACTACCAAACCCTTCTTCTTTTACGCTCAGTTCTCCGGATCCAAATTTCCCTCCATTTAATAAAAAGAAATGATCGGAACTTAGAAACAATAAATTCGAAGAAAGAAATTCTTCAATTTCGATACAATTAAAAAAAAAGTTTGCTTCAGTCATTCAGTCCGTTATCTATCGATTTCTCTTCTTTTCTCCCAAAAATTTCCCCTCCTCTAGAGTGTCCAGATATGGTGGTTTTCGGTGTTAATGTTCAATCGATTGTGGAAATTTTCTTTCAATTTCAACAAAATTAAGAAACTGATTAGATTCAATTTCGCTCAAGAGAAGAGATTTATCCTTATTTTCTCGATTTTGAGGAAAAATGTTGGGAAGATCTGGGCATTCTTCGTACCGAGATCGGACGCATGAGTTCAAGCAGGTGTTGCAAATTCTTCGGAAATCCACCGACACAACGCCGCTGCCGACAGCTGTCGACGGCGGTGGAACGATCGGAGCGCCGGCGACGGGGTTAGGGTTGGATAGATCGAGGATGGCTGCATCGGTGCAGTCCGAGTTCAACAAGCGGGCGTCCAAGATCGGGCTCGGGATCCACCAGACATCTCAGAAGCTCGCCAAGCTCGCAAAACGTAAGCTCAAATTCCCGCGAATGATTTTCACCAGATTCTACAAAGTTGAATTGCGAACTTTATGTTTCTTTTCTAGGCTAGATGTATGATGAATTTACAATTCAGTTTGTTGTGTGAAACCCTTGATTTGCACTAATTTCTAATGGTAATGCAGCTGTAATGAAGGTGTCGATGTTTTGTCTTTCATATTAAAATGGCACTTTTGTCACTCACGAGAGGCTAACTTTTATGTACTGATTGTGGAACCCTGAAGTATGATGTTTAGCAGGGCACTAAATCTTTTTCATAGTTATGATACATTACGAGCAGCTTGTAGGTGTATTAATGTTTCAATTAAAGTGTGCTGTTTTCTGCCTACTGTAAACATTTGAAGATACAAGCAAACCCAAAAAAGTTCTTATGATGGTTTTAACTGGAGGGCTAATGGAGAATAGACGTTGTAGATCTGAAAAATCGATTCCACAGCTGTAGGCTTAAGACCTTAGATCTAGTATTATTACTTCTGTGCTTTGCATATAGTTTGTGATTATTTGCCTTGTGTAATTTAAGTTCTGTTTTTAATTGGCAGTAGTGTGTTTCATGTAGATTGATCAGGTGAAAGCAATTTAATGGGTTGGAATGTTTTCTCCAACGCCTTTCTCTCCTTTGTGGAGTTGTATAGTTCCCTCTTATACATTTGAGAATCAAGAGGTGGCTTTGACAATATAATTGCTGCTGTTATTCTACAAGGTGCTGGCAGGTGAAAGCTCTGCTATGACTGTACTTTCTTGTTGATTAAGGACTGCAAGTGTGAGAACTAGATATAGAGGCAGATGCTGCTATCTTAAGTAGTATTTAAGGAGTAATTATTGCACTACTGGTTCCGGTAAAGGGATGTGACTGTCGCCAAGTGTGTAAATTTACCTTAACACTAAGTTTTAGAATGAATTTGCATTCATTATCGATATACCTTCCGTTTGAAATTGCAACACCATTTCCTCTGGAAAATGGTTTGTCTAATTTGTTTATCTTGTTTGTGTAGTTGCAAAGAGAACATCAGTATTTGATGACCCCACTGTTGAGATTCAAGAGTTGACAGCAGTTATCAAGCAGGACATCACCGCTCTGAATTCTGCAGTTGTGGACCTGCAACTCCTTTGTAATTCGCAGAATGAAGGTGGCAGCATGTCTACTGATTCAAGTACACATTCAACTACAGTTGTTGATAACCTGAAGAATCGGTTGATGAGCACAACGAAGGAGTTTAAAGAAGTCCTAACTATGCGGACGGAGGTAGATTAAAAATTTTCACTACTGAATTTTCATTGCTGTCAAAATTTGCAGTGTTGCATAACATCCTCTTTTTTGTGCTACAGAACTTGAAGGTTCATGAAAATAGGAGGCAGTTGTTTTCCTCTTCAGCTTCCAAGGATGCTGCAAACCCTTTCATTCGGCAACGCCTTCTTGTTTCCAGGCAAACTCCTACCTCAACTGCTCCTCCTGCGCCCTGGGAAACTGGCTCTACATCAGAATCTCAACCATTTCCATGGTATAATGAGAAGACACTTTACACCTATTCTGCACTCTGCAGTAGTGAAGCCAAGCATAGTTAAGCGTGTTGCAACAAGTTAAAATAAGACAATTTTATGTTTGCCTTTACAGTTCCGATTGAGTAATATATATGCTTCTATATTATGAAGGTGTGATATCATCATTTTTCAATGTATTTTGAACAAATTTTAGGAGTGTGAGTGCGTAGTATCCTAAGTTGGTTTCTCTGATCATACAACCTTTTTGTGAAAAGCTTGTACCATGATTTGATACTCAATATGTCTCTAACTGATGTTTGGTTGTATCTGGACCTGCAGGAGACAAACTAATGGAGAAGCATCATCATCCACTCAACCACTAATACAAAATCAGCAGCAGCAGCAAGCGGTTCCATTTCAGGATAGTTACATGCAGAGTAGAGCAGAAGCCCTTCAAAATGTTGAATCAACTATTCATGAGCTTAGCAACATCTTCACACAACTAGCTACCATGGTCTCCCAGCAAGGAGAACTTGCTATCAGGTTTGTTTAATGCCTTGAAGATATGATGCTCATTGTTCCTGGTCCGATATCTACTTTAGTGCTAAGAGCATTTGGAACCATGTATTTGACAACTGTGACTTCTATTAAGGAATCTAAAAAATTGCACGATTTATATGTATTAACCAAAATTGGTAGTCATGCACATACAGATGATGATATGGGAATCTTTCAAAACATTATTAGATAGGCATCCTTGCCATATATATCTTTAACTTCAAAATAAGCTGCACTTGGGTACTCATTCATTTTGGCATAATTGGATGTACTCGTTAGCAAATTCTTCTTAATACTCTGCATAGTAAGATAGGCTTCTCCCTTATTGATGTCTTCGTTTGCATTATTAGTTCGAAGAGGTTGTTCTGACTTGCAATTTTGCACCTTTATTTTGTATGGGATAGGATTGACGAGAACATGGATGATACATTGTCAAATGTTGAGGGAGCACAAGGCGAACTGCTTAAGTATCTGAACAGCATATCCTCCAACCGGTGGCTTATGATCAAGATATTTTTTGTGCTGATAGTTTTCCTCATGATTTTCCTATTCTTTGTAGCGTGATTCAACTGAGAGAGAGTTGGATAGCTGTTATATTTGGTGGTTCAGTTTTTGTTGATGCTTGAGTTTGTACATCATTGTATCAGCTTTCGATATCTTGTACATGATACCTGTTCTTAGGGATAAGTCCTTCCTATACGATATAAGGAAACATCAAAACTGAAGTGGCATCTGAATGATGTTCATACATCATTATTTGTTGATGTGTAGAACGGATAGAGCAGAGGAGTTTCTATAGTTCTATGAGCGGGAGTTTGTGAGTTGTTTCTGCCGATTGTTATGTGCCATCTCTTTATTGAATAAAAATGGAAAGTACGTATAACTGTTTGTTTTTCCATAAACATACAAAATGTGCTACCATATGTCTATATAAATTCCAGTATCAACTTGTACATTCCTCATATGGACGTGATGATTTCTGTGCTTGCAAACTAGAAAAGAAGTCAAAATCGTCTTACTCATTTTCCACCAATTAAATTTCAGAAGAGGTTCATGAGGAACAAACACCAAAGTATCAGATGAAGGGTTCCTGAGAAAGCAGAATGAACGAGCCAAACATTTTAAATGAAAACGCCCATAAAGAATCTGCAATTTGAATGGAATTAGAAGAAGTTTCAGTCTCATGACACCATTAGCATCCCATCTCAGGGGTTCCTGTGAGGTTTCATTCATCACGCACGACTTGCTGAAAATTCCTTTCTCAGCTTGTTCACACAGGCGGAAAACCAAAACAAGCTAAAACTTGGGGGGTTGGGTAGGGGCCAAAATTTGGTAATCTATGCAAGTGTTGGGTGTGATATTTGCATTAACTTCTGTATAGTAAACATAATCATAGCAGTATGTCTGTCATCAGTCCAAATCAAGAACTCCGGGCCAATTTCTTCTGGACAGCGAGTGCAGCTGCTTTGTACCATGCCGCAGCCGCCATAGCACCAGGATCAGGGGCCGAAGCAAGACTCTCAGGTGACACATAGGTAGATCGGCCAGCCTGTATGTCAATCCATGAGCACAGAATTAAGGTTGCTGTGACATTTCCAAATAGTATGTTATATAACTTTTTTATTAGTTGCCAAGTTAGCTGAGTGCATATACCTGTGCATGCATGCCTTTCGTTGATTCAGCTCCGTTTAATGCTGCTTCTGAAGAACAGACAAAAGCTGTGACAGGATCATCGCCGGCATTCAGCCTCTGCACATAAACATATTAAATTAGATAAATCTTCTTGCTAGTGCTAATAGTAGAGTTAGAGGATGTTTGGGAGTGCTTATTGAAAAGTAGCTTTTCTAGTGATAGAGGGTCTGCCTCTCTCAGAACTGATAGAGCTGGAATGAGAGCATCCAGCATTGTGCGGTAACCTGCAGCAGCACCACCGTATTTGATTATAGCAGCAATCGATGCTTCTAAAGCATCAGCCCCTGAAATTGAGAAAAATGTCATCGCTTCTAAATACTCCTCTCTCCAATTAACAAAGTATCTAGTAAGGGACAATGAGACAATATACACTGTTCTGCGGTTACGGCTGGAATTGCCTTCAGCTTGGTACATGCAGCCTTACAAAAGATATCATATCTGCTATGCAGATATATTAAGTATCATAATCATTACATGAGTAAATTTGATAGGAAAAGAAGGGGATAGATAACATTACAGGATTCCACTGGTTCCCCCCATCACCCTTCTAATAGTCGCACTAATCTCATTTACAGTTTCAGCTGGATCATTTAGAGGATAGCTGCATGGCAACAAGTTTGATTAAAAATATGCTCAACTAAAAATTAGTCTCCAGGTGCATGCTCACAGCAAGGATATGTCAAATATAATGAAACTTCAAATATGAAAAGAAAAAATTATGCATCAATCCAACTACCATTTCTTCATGTCTTCAAGAATAGAAATTGCTCCTCTATACATCTGTGAAAGGCACGCATTGAACGTCAGCTTGTAAAAGTGTAACACCAAAAGCACAAAAGAAAATGTTAAGGGACCAAAGAATCAACTCACCGTGGTACCACAATCCCCATCTCCAACTTTACCATCCCACTCATTTAAGATGTCTCTGAGATTAATTATTTCATTCGCAGCAGCCTCAATAGCAGCCTCCAGAATGAGCCCTTGTTCATTTACCTCGAGTGGACGATTTAGAGCCTGCAGATAATGAGGAGGTGAATTTGTCTCTGAGATACCTCTCTACGTTACATGCTGGTTAAGAATGTATAAGTTCCAAGCATGAGCTTGCTATTGTCATATGGCTTTATTAATACCAAAAAGGCAGTGTAAAGACAGTTGCATAAGGATAAATCCAGGTTGTCATAAACTTTTTTATGCTGCCTTATCAAAATACAGAATAAGAACATACCTCTTCATTCCTTGCTGAACGAGAAGGCATTGGAATTGGGATTTTAGCTTGGGGACGGTCCCCTATAGACCAAGAAGTGCTTGAATAGTAAGACATAACAGAGAAGATACAGTTTTCCACTTCCATAAAAATGTAAACCTTGATATCTCTTATGAGCCAACCATTTTGTCATGTTTATAAATGAATGTAACTATTGGTTCCATTTATGATCCCTCCTAGGGCCCCTAGATCCATAGTGTTTTCCAATGAGGCGCTCATCGTAATAATTGAATAGCAATTGTCATCTCAACAACACAAAAGTAGGAGAGACAGATAGCATTGTTATTAAGAATTTCCCATGAAAGTCTTGAACAAATTAATAATAGTATACCAGATATGAGGAATATTGCTTATATGATGACAAACCCAGCATGACGAAAGCTATCATGTTACCTTCAACACCAACAGGCCAGGCTGGAGCTTTAGTTGGAGCATCCAGCCTCTCCAAAATCAATGGCTCAGACTTCATTATTGAAATAGAGAAACCTGTTAAGTTATTGGCTCGGTGTAAGTCAGTATCAGCACTACCTCATGATCTAAGTAACATTGTTATCTAACGTCCACTGACCAGCCATATCGAGTGAAGTCATGAATGAGCCAGTATAGACTCTATCGATAGCAACTCCATGTTCCAGTTGTAGTTGAGGAACTACCTTTCCAGCAACAATCATTAACTCCATTAGAGGAGTGGCACCCAGCCTACATGCAAAGACTTGTGTGAGGCAACGCAAAGAAGCAGCGATAAACTACATTTTGGTTATGTATGAGTGGTATGGAGCGATAAACTACATACTGGTGATGATGTATGCCTAAAACTAGAAATTGAAGTGCTATGATTCTTTGACATATTACAACTGAAAAGAGCTTTCTGTGAAAGGCGAACTGGAGGTGCTACCAAAAAGCATGCTCCAAACTATCTTCTAAGTATTGAAAAAATATGTCACCAAAATCACAAGAATATGAATATAATAGAATATCAAGATATTTCAAACCAGACTAGTGAAGCAGAATAGACAAAATGAAAAGTTGAGCATAAAAACTCAGGGGAAACTAAAGAACATGAGGAATTATCAACTACGAAACTAGAAAAGCTACTAGAAACAATCAAATTGAATGGTTAAAACAAGAATAAATAAACAAAATGAGGCATATTTTCAAACACAATATACCATTCTTTACTCTACTGGATTAAACCTATCATTCTTCGAATGATTACTTTCACTTACAAAATTGAAGTTCGGAATGCTTACCCATTAATCAAGACAACCACACTATTTCCCCTAGTTACTGGAAGGTATTGGGTTTCCTGCAGAAATAATAGTTGAATATATTACGCTGGAATGCAGAAGGTTTGGTACAGTATATTCATATAAGTGCATATGAACTGGTGGGCAAATGTCGTGAAAAACCCAACAAAAAGCATCTTTCACTATTAGTCCATAAAGAAGAGTAATCTGATATGGATGATAATAGTAAAGACTCAAGAGGAGTTGATAACTAAAGGTGCTCTAAGTTATATTCAACATTGTCAAGTATCAACTAAAAAATCCCAGAAGATTTTTACATATGGCTTACTTTTGAAAATATCTGCTTGAGGACATGAGACACTATATCATCAACAGGCTGGAGTTCTGCAACCACAGCACCAGGTTCTCCATGCTGCAAATTACTTAAGCCTTCACGTTAAAATCATTTGGAGATCTAAGAATTTTAGTTAATGTTGTAGTAGCTCTTCAGCCAAAGAAGCTTTTGTGATGGAAAAAGGAATCATGAATCGCTATGTTCTCTAGGAAGAAACAAGAAATTAGTTTCTTAACAGCTTACTATTCCAAGACCAAGTTCCATCAGCCCTGGACCTAAACGGTCTGATGTGACCTGGCCAGGTAATGTGCATACAGACAGAGCAACACCCATGGTTCCCACCAGTTCAGATGCATGCTTTGCTTCAGAAGCAACTTCAGAAAGAGAAAGGCCTGCCTCTGCAGCTGCTCCAGCTATCTATCATTTATTGAAGAAAACAAGATTACCACATACCATAAAATAAATTTGGTACCTACTTCATGCATATTCAACAAAACAACCACACATTATTCATCGACAAATATGGGTCAGATCTAGATTCAAGAAACCCAGGCTTCAAATAGAGCTAGGATGTAGGCAGATATTCATAACCCAAATAATTAGATGCCCCAGGTTTATACGAAAATAGAATCAGAAAATGCACCCTATTGATGAACCAACCTATATCAGCTAGCAATTTTCACGCATGGAGGCACCTGTATGAATCAGCTGATAACATATCCAACATCTTCACCAAATAACATGTAATTTCAAAGTTAATTTATAACAGAAAAAACTCAGATTTTCTAGACTAAGCTTATTCTACTAAGTAATTCCATATTGTTGTAATTTAAATCAAATTACTGTGCCATACTATTTACAGAAACAGAAATAAGCTGGAAACCCAATTCCACCATTGTTTCATTCGCTTTTTAAACAAGCACTTAGTCTAAACATTCTTAGTAAACTAAAATCTACTTTGACGAGTGTGAAAATTACATGAATGAGGAGATCTACTATGGTGAAATTGTAACCAATTTAAACTTACCTTGTGCACTAAAATAGTGCCAGCTAAACCTCTTCTTCCAGCTACACCTCGAGGTGGTGGAAGAGCACAATCATCTCCAACTATAACTGTCTGTAAAACATGACTGCACTCAAGTTTTCTGATTTGCTCCAAAGAAATACTGCACAGCATATGAACCTTAGTTGATCTACCTCGACTTCATAACCTTCTGATTTTGCCTCCTCAGCTGCTAAACCAAAATTAAGACGGTCACCTGTGTAATTCTGACAAAAGCACCATTGAACTTTTAGTTGATTACAGCAGATAAATACAACTTGATGCAAATCATAGGTCATTAGGGTATAAGGAATGAAAATTATAATCAGATGAAAATCAGAGAGGCACTATATGTAAAACTAGTCTTCTCAATTAGTGTAACAAGTAAGCCAAGAAAGAAAAACCAGTAGTCATCTCATACCGTCACTATAAGAAGGCAGCCCTTAGGACCAGTCACAGCTCGAATTCCCTATCCCATTAACCATTTTCAGCCTTTGTCTTAAAATAAAATTTAAAAGTAAAGTAAAGCCATTGTTGAAGTTATACAGCTAAAATAGAATCAACAGGAGGAGATGCGAAAACATCTCCACAAATTGCTGCTGTTAGCATCCCGGGGCCAACATATCCAGATTGTGCAGGTTCATGGCCGCTTCCACCACCTAAATGAAAGAACATAACCTTCAATACTAATAATGAGGCATAAAAAGCAGGAGTTTTTAACTTTAATGCCTAAACATGAGTTTCCAACTTAATCCCTCTAGATATCGAACATAGAAATACCCCTAAATGATCAAGAGAATCGATATCACTTGATGTGATGATAAGGCATTGTTACAGGGAAAAAAGAGTTCAAGCAAATTTATCACTTCAAAAGTATGGTTATTGCAATCACAAGGATTTGAAAAGAGTAAAACTATGGGCACTACTCAATTATACCTCCTTCTTTGATGTACGCTTGAGATGGGATAAAATACATGGCCTTAGGGCAGGTTTTAGAAGATGGAGTGGATTTGGAGATAAATGTACCCATAGTTTTATTCATTTAAAAGAATAAATATTTTCCTTCAATTAGTCATTCAAGTAGCTAAAACAACAACAACAACAACAACAACAACAACAAACTAAGTCTTTATCCCACTTGCAGGGGGTCGACTACTTGAATCCGTATTCTCCATTCCACGATTATAAACCAGATCTAGTGAAAGGTCCAATTCCTCTAAATCCTTCGCCATCACCCTAGGCCAAGTTAACTAGACCCACGATATATTCAAACATAACTTTCATTTCACTAAAGACATCTTTCAGTAATCAGCAAGACTGAGGGCCTCCTTTGTTCGAAAAAGCAATGAGGCTAAATAGTCATAATAATCTAAACAAGAGACTGAGAGACGCCTCCTTGGTTTTTTAAAATCCAAGTCGTGCAATTTTATAAGCCTTAGAAGACCAACAGTAGTATGGTCTGTCTTATCAAACCTAGATTAAGTCATTGAAGATAAGCTGATTCAAGCAAAACAAGCGCCAGACAAGCACAACCACTCACCAGATATAACAGCAACCTTGTCATATGTAGCGCCAGATACATCAGCACGCAAGACAACCTTAACCTGAACAGGTCGACCAATGGTGAGAAATCTACAATAGGTAGTCAAAAACAAGGACGTGAAGTAAGGAAATCAGCTTCACCTGAGGGAAACCATCCAAGTACTGCAACCCTGGATATGTCTCAGCCAGGCCCTCAATAAACTCGGTCACCACATCTGTCACGACAAACACAATATCAACCGCGTTAACCATATGACTTTCCAACAACTGCAACTCATACAGTCATATTGCATTAGACCAACAGAACTTATCTGCATTTTGAGATTTCATAAGCAACAGTACCATGAAAGCATATGTTGAGCCAATTTGGAGAAAAACAGAAAATCAGATTGCTTCTAAACATAAGCCTACATTAAAAACCATTCAAAAAATCAAGATGTAGCACTTCAGAAATTATATATCATATATTAGAAATATTGCTGTAAGTTAGTTATAATGTTATGAGAAGTGAATTAGCCTACATCCAGGAATCGTATAAAACAACAAATATCAGCAGAAAATTAAATAAATCTAAGTCACGCTACACTGTAATGTTCTAGCTCCAAAAAAAAAAGAAACACCAACAGTTGAAACAGTAAAAGATTAATACCAGATGGCATAAAAACCTACCGGAGTTGATTTCGCTAGCTTATGATGAGCCAAACTAAAATTAACCAACCAGGCAACCACTATAGAATAAGTAACAACATGCGTTATTTTCACATAAATCTCAACAGAAAATAAAAAACCACAAAAATGCAACAGGGAATCGTCTTCATCACCGAAACGCTAGACCTCTAGCTACGGATACGTGAACTCTTTAAGGCATCTAACAACAAAATTCAATCATAAGCAATTCAACAACATTTAAGAGATGAAATTATCAGTAACAAGCAGTTTCATTAACTACATTTCACAAGCATTAATGCACACGCACAAATCGATCGAGTCAACTCACGAACAACAATCCAGCTCACAAAAAAAAAATCAACCGAAAACAAAATCAACTCTAAGACCATCTGTAGCAGAGATCAACCGAATACTTACTGTTTGGATCATTGATTAGCTTCTTCGAGTTGAACGCCATGCTCTCTCTCGCTCAGTCGAGTTCACAGATCACACTAATCGATCGAACTCTAG